>JASDDO010000012.1:189228185-190625570 GCA_030015575.1 Agapanthus africanus | reverse complement strand
AATAATACAACACTGCTTTCTAAGTCTGAAACAATATACAAGTTTTAGTTGATGGAAATTCTAGATACAATAGATAATACATGAACAATGGCGGTTCTGATACAAAAGAACCCACCTACCAACGCAAGTCACCCATAAGGAAGTAGTGTGCCAGAAATGCCGCTATGGAATCTGTACGGCAAAAACCTGCAAGAACTGGGGCACAACGGGGGTGAGTTGCCAACTCGTGAATAGAAAATATCTACAAGCAGAGATCGAATGCATGACCCATCCTAGGTCAATACGATCAGATATAAATAAACCCCAATATGAATAAAGCTGAAGCATGCTAAACTGGCAATGTAATCTCTATAGATGAGTGTAGTGCCAAGTGCTCGTGCTAGTGCATCAGGTAATAGCATTTCATGAATATGAGGTATGATCAATGTAATCAGATCTGTACACACGTGGATCCCGTCCACTCGTTACCCAATGACAATAACCACCATGCATGTAAATATCATAAATCATATGCATGGGAATATGAGGATGCAATCCACCCGTGTCCCTCCCGACACGTCAAAATCATGGAACCATAGTGCCCAGCATCGGCACTCGAAAACATCATGAAAAACTGTGCCCAGCATCGGCACGTAAATCCTCATATATCGGGCTCCGTCAGTCCGGATCGGCCCTCAGACTCTGTCTGCGGTATCGGCCCTCGGCCCCGGCAGTATGCCCAAACCATCTATCGACTCTGGTCAGTATCCTCCGGATAACCGCCAGGTCAAACCAATCACCAGTAGGTACCCGCCCGCCTCCAGGCTCAATCGGCAAAGCTCATCGATCATCTTGCCGAGGGGAACCATACCGAGCCCACCACGAACCCGCAAACGGAACATCCACTCCTCGAATCGGGTTTCAAGAACACGTCTCAGCACCGAGAAAACGCGTGGTGGACACACTGAAATATCATATCAAGGGTAACCGGGTTTTTAAAGCAATGACATATTCTCTTTTGAAATACCCTCGGTTCCCGAATCCAGAAATATCATAGAAATAACATATCTCGATGCGTACAATCAAAAGCATGAAGTATGCGACATGTAAAGGAAGGTATGCACATCATCATGTCATGCAAGGATCATATGCTGAATGCAATAATACTACAGTGTAGTGGCATGGCAATTATCGATGATGAAGTGTGTGAGCCAGCAACAGTGTACGTGGAACATATGCATCATCTATAATGGTGCTGGTGTCCTAGCAGCATGACTGAATATAACAACAATACAAGCGATGCAATGCAAATATCAGGAATATGCGGAAACGAATAATCAACGCAAAAGTACAGAACCGGCCCCAAAAGATATGTCATGCAACCTTGCCTTTTGAAATAAGACGAATCAGGGCTTTTGGTGAAATAATGGCTACGGTGTTTTAAGAAAAGATGCATCATTTGAAAATATCCGTATAACCCTTCTGCCTATCTTTAAAATATCCCCGATTCGTTAGTTTGAAATAGGTATGACTCGGTCTAGTCTAATGTCCACTAAGTAATCTAGACAGGAGGGGTAAAAAAACCACCTAATCTGAGTCAATATATATAGATATGATAGTCGGTGATCTCGCCTCAATAACATATCGTAGGATATCCTCGAGTCATGAGTGCGGATCTATCATCAATACCGGCTCGTACGGTAAATCGTCGTACGGCATCCCAATAACTGGGTAGGGGTCAAAATCATACTATCCATCACGTATCAGGTATCACTTATCATCAGATCGCACAATCTGGGGTACTACCCTAGGTCTAGTACCAATCGACACCATCTATAAAAAATATGAATGCGGTAAAGCACATGTCCAAAGGCCCGCTAAAACTATCATATCGCACCTCAAGATAACTATGTCACATCGCCGATCTCACGGCCTCACATCCCGTATATGAACACATAGTCCCATACCCTTGTGTAGATATACCCACCACCATATGCGCACAGAAATATGAAAGAATGTATGCAAGTATGTGTGTATGTGTGAGTGTGGGTGCAACCACTACTCTAGGGTTCGCACTACTCAACTAATACATCCTTATCATCAATAATCCATTATTACCATCAATAACCCTAAACAACACATAATAAATATATGTGTGTATACGTATTCGTATACACACCACGGACTGCGGGGGTGCTATACGCCATCCACCCGACTTCTCCCCGTAGATATAAATCTACTCATCTTGCTTCTCATGTATCGGTGCCGATGTCGCCATCTTCATCTTCTTTGCCTCAACATCTCGTAGGGTACCTACAAGTATATCAAAATGCTAAAGCACATGAAAACCACATCGGAAACCAAAATAGCACACGCTACTCGCATAGGTAGAAACCTATCGTCTCGCATGTAAACACTATCAATATCCACTTGTCGTTGACGTCCAAACGCCACCCGACAGAAACGAATCACCAAATACCAAAATCCATGCTAAAACAAGTCGTAAATCATACACCAACATAGGAAAATCAACCCAGATTTCACCCTAGATGGAATCAGTCAAAACTAGAAGTACACTGGGCCAAGAATAGAGGAAATGGGGCCATGCACGCAAAACGAGACAAATCCACCCTGCTCTGGCCGCAAATTGCGGCCAGAATGGGAAATTTGGCGGCCGTACGGATGAGTTGGGGGCTAGGGTTTAGGGTGTTGGTTCAATGGTGCCTGCACATCTCACTGTCAAACTTAGTTTTATTTTAGGGGTCTCGGGGTGATAGCAGATTACACAAAACAGTCCCAGATTTCCAGTTTTTCCGATATCGGTTCCGTAATTCCGTATTCTGTTTTCAATTCCAGGTTTGGGTTCAATTTAGCATCACACAAGGGATTCTAAGGTCACTACAATCCTTAATTCCATCTCAAATTTCAGTTTTACCCTAAACCCTAACTTGAATTCTCTAAAATCCACAAACATCACAATATCGATACAAAACTAGTATGGATGCACAAGGAATTGAAATACTACTCTATAGGTGCAGAAATTACCTCCTTTGGCAACTCAAGAAAATTCTTGAGTTGCTCAAAGTCCACCAAATCCAATCTTGCTAGGTTCAATGTGAAGCTAGTGAGCTCGGGAACATTTTTTGTGAAGTGGGAATGAGGTTTTGTCTTTGTTTTCTTGATGGATCTAGGGTTTCAAGAAGAGGGTGAGTGAGGGAGAGGGAGGGCAGCAGCAGCTCTAGAGGAAGAGGGGAGAGAGAAAAGAGATGGGGAAATGATAAAGGAAGAGGTCAAATGTCAAAAGCCACCTACTCTCTCTCTCTCATCATCACATACCTTTTTCTTTTCCTTTTCTTTTCTTCTCACTCAAATAGTGCTCCCAAAAGAACAACCATGGTAGAAATGCACAAGTAACACAAGTGTAACAAGTGTGGAAAATGATATGTGCACATTTTTGCTCAAAAGTGCTAAAAATCCAATTAGCGATTTTTAATCGCGATTAACACTAAATTAGCATATAACTAGTGTTAAAAACTTTAAAATGGTATAAATCCATAAAATACCCTATTTTAGAATTTTCCAAAATTTTCCAAAATTTTTCCCCATTTATTTGTATTTAATTACACCCGAATATTAAAATATTCATTAAAATAATATTAAATTATAAAAATTCCC
The DNA here is from genome assembly GCA_030015575.1 of Agapanthus africanus. NCBI lineage: Eukaryota > Viridiplantae > Streptophyta > Magnoliopsida > Asparagales > Amaryllidaceae > Agapanthus > Agapanthus africanus. The sequence goes on along the minus strand of JASDDO010000012.1, from coordinate 190,621,916 downwards.
GAAAATAATATTTTATTATTTTGGAAATGTTACACTTGCTCGACATGATAGTATGCTATCTGGTTGCACTTTTATTTTGACATGTTCATTTGATCATGCTTTCATTCATTTGGGACATGTTGATATAGCCCTTAGGATATGCAGGACTACTGAGATTATGATGCGGATCATACTAGTGGGACATGTGTAGTCTATGAGCATATCCTTAAAATGTTCCTAGTCGTGGGTGTATCGAGATGGGGTATCGATATCACCAGAGTAGACTAGCGTATACGTTGGTTGTCCCATATGATGGGCGAAAGATGATTCCATATCCATTGGTGTGGTGACACCAAAGACCGTATACGGGTGCTCAGTGAGACTGGGTACACTGAACGGACTCGCCGAGAACTCTTATGTGGTATTATATCTATCGTCGGATAGCAGTTCTCAGGTGACACTGGTACAGGTTAGTCTGTAGACCCGAGATCGTCATAGAGTCTTGTGTGCCTCCCACTGTACTTTGATCTCCACCCTATCACGGCTCTACCGAGTCATGTAAAAAGGTGGATTTTGGGTACAGTCCCGAGACACATGGAGGCATTGAGCAAAAGGAGGGGTTTCGTCTCTCCCGGTATTGGGGGGTTGATGTTCCACCATGTACGATTGCTATAACAGGAAGTCCCTGGCCAGGGCTGCTGAAATTTACTGATAAGTGTTATCAGTAGTTTCTCGATCTGTTATGAGCCATATACCGGCATGACTTATTGGGTTATTGGGGTCGACGATACCATCCCTAGACTCACATATGCAACATATTTGACGAAAAGACTGGACTGTACGGTAAGTGTTGCCAGTTGGCTCGACTGGAGTTTTAGCAGGCATGCTTGTGTTTCTTCTGATCGCTCAATACTTGGGAGCTGTTACGTACAGCTTGTGCCACTGACGGTTTGTGGGCATGTGATGTGATCACTGCCTACTGTTAGAGTATTGACGAGTCTTAGAGTCCCACAAAGGGGTCTCCTAGCTCAGGCAAAACGATGTAGGGTGCATATGTGATATGCGCGGGAGCTTGATTAAATGCGTGTATTGGATACCGTATTTTAATCGGACGTTCACTAGTGGACGGGTCGTATGTGATATGACCGGGTTATTAAATCAAGTGTTGATTTAATATTAAATCTATTAGCTCATTTATTAAAACCTATTTGTTTATGATGCATGCATGAGTGTATGTATATGTTGATATGGATGCACACAAGAAAGCATACATGTGTCATGGTTGATGGTACATTGGTGGCGGCAATGCAAGACTTACATGGCTACATATTTGTATATTTTGTTTATTTGAGAAAAGAAAAAATGGGATTAATACCATGGTTTAATTACCCATGGTTTTGCTTAAACTCAAGTTACAAAATATCTAGATATTTTGTAACTATAGTTTAGCATGGATGACTCTCACTTACTCTCTTGAGTTTAGTAAGAGTTATTCATATTATTCTCTTGAGTTTAGTTTGAGCCATCTCATTCTTCCTCACTCTTCTCAAAGCTCTCTAGGTTTTAAAAGAAAGAGAAAGAATTAAAAAGAAAAGGTTTTAAGTGAGATCCAAACCCATATCACTATTCCACTTTAGTCTAGCCCACTAGTATGGAGTGTTTGCTTCATCTTCATCCTTGATCAAGTGAAGCTTGGAGCTTGGTGCAAAAGGACTTCGTGGTGGATCATCGTGGACTTGGAAGGACACAAGCCAACCGGTTCAAACCCTACTTGATCCAAGGAGTCAAGGAGGAGGTCTACAAAGGTTGTATTTTCTCCCCACTTGGTGTTAGACACTATATAGTATGTGATACTATATTTTGTTACTCTATTTTTCTAGTTCGATTCATTGTTGGATTGTTTTGCACCCCCTTAAATTTTTGTTATAGCATGTGTGATGCAACCCTAAACCTAAGCATAGTGCTAATGAATCCCTATAGTGATAAAGAAACATAGACGATGTTAGATTAATTACGAAACCGAAACAACTCCGAATTAACAATTTCCGCAACCCTGAAAAGTGCTCTTTGTCGATTTTAAAACGAGCTCGGAAAATTTTTTAAACAACTGCAGAAGCTTGTACATGATGCATATAGAACACAGAACAAATTTGAGGCAGTTCCCTCGGTTTTCACCCGAGCACGAGCCCCTAAAAACCGAGCCGGACGGCCATTTGTGCCCAGAATCGCCTCGAATTTTTCCTATGCTCTGGTCTATTGATTTTGGGGGTTTCAGGTGTTGTTTGTTTAGGCCAAAATTTCATATGATGCTTATTTTTCTTAGGGGCTTATTCGGAGTGTTTCGTAGTCGTAATTTTAACATTGTATTGGTAACTTGGATGATGTTTAACAGTTTGAGCGAACATCGATCACCCCCTATTACCCTCGCTGAAAATTTCCAAGTGTTGGAATTTTCCAAGTTAAAGATATTTGAATGTTCTTGCAAGTAACCTTATGGACGCTCTAGAAGAAAAAACCCTAACTCGATTTTATGACCATGGAACTGCGGCTAAACTTTAGGGTTTGTCGTAGTCCTGTGGCGCCATAGTTGAGGAAAGGGTTGACCCTTCTACGATTGGTCCATAGACACTATGGCACGTTTTTTGGGTATTTTAGTTTTGCTCAAATGTTGAGCTTTCGGGGTAATTTGTGCGTGTTTGTTAATTCGATCGAAACATTTAACATTGTCTTGATATTTGTAAATGTGATCCAATAATTGGAATCTACACTAATTAGTTTTGTGAAAAGTAATTAGTTGCGTGTAAATCTAATATTTTGGCCTCGGTAGAATCGGAAATCTTGTTGAATTACCCGGCTTCTTTTGAAAAGGTGTTTTCATAGATGAGACCTAAATATAAGATTTGCATTGTTAGGCATGAAATCCTGAATATATGATATTCCATGTTTATGATGTCTAAAGGCAGTGTCGATTCCAATTGTTGTAGTTTTTCACTTTCTTTTCTGCGACCGTAAGTGTAGTATATGGTGTATCGTCGGTTTCGTTGCTATACATCAACGACAATTGGGGTACGCATACTTACTTACGTTGATGATATGTGATATTATGTGTTGCTGAGATATGATGTACTTGATCGTCGTGAATGAATGGCCGGGGGTTTTATGTGAGATGAGAGTTTTTCTTTTCATTCATGTAAAATTAAATGTATGTAATATTCTTTAATTAAGGAACTTCGGGGTTGAGGATGATGTCACCATTATTGTATATTATTTACTTTTCCGCATTAGGATAACCCAAGGAGGGGAGCACAAGTGACTGGGTTCTAGGGTTCAGTGGGAGGCCATCTCGAGGAGTCGAGACCGGGTCTCCTAAACTCTAGAATTGGTAGGGTCACTTGCTGCTCTCGTAGGGGTCTTGGGGTGTGGGCTTGGCCATTCATCGCGACCGTAAATTCCGTAATTTCTATTATTGGCTAAATACAAAATACGGACCTCCTAGTATATCCTGTATTTTCATATATGTGCTTCTGCTGTTGATATTCTGTGATGTGATCACTTTATATGCTGAGACGAATGATGTATTATATATATGATATATAATAAACGTTGCTTATGTTTTGCATCCGCGCTAGTCTCGCCCCGCTATGCCCTTAGTTAAGTAACCTAACGGTATATAACGAGACATTGTGGCGAATGCGGATGGCATAAGCGTACGTTCTATTTTCGTTTCTTTTTCTGTAATGACTTAAGGACTTAAATGGTAGGACTACATTAATAAGATTAATGTAAACAAAAAGAAACCTAAAAATATGTTTTAGAATCAGATTTGAAACCTACTCGGCTTTTTGTGAAAAAGCAAGTTTTCAAATTGCGGAGCTTAAGCCACTCCTTTTAAACCGTTGGATTCTACAACGATATCAAGTTCAAAGCGTTAAAGGTTTTCTTAAAAACTATTCGCAACCCTCCGTGTAGCGTCTTGAAAAGTCATTTTGGAGTTTTCCTGAAAATCGGTGAAAATTCGGTATTTTTCCGAAAACCGTTCTTTTTGTTATTTTGTAGTTTAGAACTAATTATCCCTAAAATGGATAGATAATTGCTTGTTTTTAGTAGCTAATGAGTTAGTCATGAAATTCCGGTCGTTTAAAAAATTTTCCCTAATTTTTCAATTTTTAATATTATTTTAAGCCGGTAAGAAAATACATTAAATTAGCAATAAATACAAATTTTTCTGGGCTAATTTTAATCTTTAAAATTATGTTAATTAAAATCTAGTTGTAACATAAATTTTTAGTATTTTATTTTGATTTTTAACTAATTTTCATTATAGAAAACGAAATTTATTGAATTTAAGCTTAAACTTGCAATTTTGGACTTTTAGGGGGTCTTTTTGCATAAAATTTCTTTTGTAAAACCCCTCTCTCTCTCTCTCTTCCCTAAGCCCTAGGCCGGCCCCCCCCATGATCAGGTCTAGAAAATTCCTTGCCTCACTTTGACTTTATTCATGTGATGAAATGAATTGTTTTGAGAATTGATTAAAATATTGTATTTGGAAGTATGGTGTATTGACTTGAGGGGGTTTGACTTGGTGATTTTTTTCCACACACCCCACACCATCCCCTCTCCCTTCTACTGGCCGAGAGCAGCCCCCCCCCCATTCCATTATTTTCCTTCTCTTTTCTCTGTTTTTCTTCAAAAAGATTGCATCAAAATTCAATAAAAATCAACAAATCTTTCACTTTTTCAACACAAAACCTTATTCCCTCTCTTCTCAAACCCAAATTGGTTCAAATCTTGGAGAAAGATGGCATCTTGGGAGGTTTTTGCAACATAAGGATTGATCTTTTGAGGTATAATTTCTAATCAAATTGTTAAATTGTAGTTTAAAGTGTGCTAATTAGAACTTTGAAAATTGTTTTAGTGTTAATTTTAGTGCTATTTGCATACTAGTTTTTTTAAAGCTTGTGGTTTGATTAATTTAGGGTTTAGAACACCATTAAGAGATTAATTAAGCTATTTTGTTATCTAGTTATTTTGATTAGCTTAATCTAAGTGATTAACTTGCTAATTGGGCTAAAATCTAGTGTTAATTTAGTGTTAGTTTCTAATCTATTTTTTAAAGGTTTATGGTTAGAGTTAAACTAGGGTTTTTAGAAACCATCATTTAGTTAATTAAAGCTAATTAGCTATCTAGTTGTTTACTTAACCAATCTATATGGTTACTTTGCTTAAGTGGCTTGATGTTATGCTAATCTAAGTTAACTTGTGTGAAATTTTCATTGTTGTTGCTAATTGCCAAAAATCAAGAGAAGGGTTTGTGTTGGAATTATGGTTTGATGCATAGTTAATGGTTTAAAATTAGTGTAGTGGCTATCTAGTGAGTTAGTTTGGATTGTTGTGTTGGATTGTGTTAACTTGTCGCTAATTGTCGATGTTTGCACCGAATTTGCAAACTTCTAGCTTACTAGGTTTTTATTATATTATTGTGGCGAATTAATTGCGATATCTAGATTATTTTGTTGGCATATCCTATGACATTTAGGATGCGTGAGTGCGGATTTTTGAGTAATCGGGTTTTAGTTTTGTCGGGCGACCAAATCGACGATTTTTGCAGTTTTTGGGATTTTCGCGTGTGTTCCGCGCACATTGTGCACGTTGTACCTAGCTTGTGGACGTTAGTATTTTTGTTTGGGTTTTGTGTCGTTCTTGATATGTAACCTTATGTTTGGTATTGATGTAAATTCCAGGTTCGTTCGCGGAGACGTCAGACGCGGCACGAAAGGGGAAAGCGGTGATTGGACGTGACTAGCTAGGGATTCCAGTGAGTAGATGTAACATCTACGGGGAACTATCGTTGGATGGCGCAAGCGGCCCGATAGTTTTAGTAACTTAAAAGATTCTTAGTAATATTAGTAATTAGGGGTTTAATACTTGTATGATTATTTGCTACATTCATGCCTTATATTGACATTCATATATGAACCCATTCTATAGGACACATGCACCATTGCCAGGGTTTTTATATGCAGCACGAGCACTATTCATGCTTACACACACACCCTGGTAATTGCCATGCCACCACACTAGATAACCTTTAAATTGAAACCTTTTACTATAATTGATACTTAAACTCGCGCTATTGCTTTAATTCCTTAAAATGAAATCGTAGGATTGCTATTCATGTGCATGTGCTTCATCATATTATTTGTTCATGCCTAATCTATTAATCACACATCGCAACTTGATTATTGATACCATATGCATTCATTATCATTGACATATGCACTTATGAGGGTTTCTTGAGATTTTATGATATTTCTGGATTTCGGGGGAAAGCCGCAAAATTTCTAAACTTATTACGTTTTTAAAATATGTAATTGCGGTTTTCTAGTGATGTAAAGTGTCGTCCACCATGAGTTTGTTGTGGTTTTCGAGATCCATGTCGAGGAGTGGAGGAACCGTCACGGGTACATGGTGGGCCCGGTATGGTACCCCGGGGCAAGATGAATGTGGTGTTGACGTTGAGCCTGGCAGGGGACGGATTACCTACCGGTGATTGTTTGGCACGGCGGATATCCAGAGGATACCGACCGTGGCCGTGAGATGATGAGATTTTGATATTGAGCTGGGTCAGCCGGATGACTGAGGCCAGAGATACTATGACATGGATATATGAGATTTGTGATAGTTTTGAGGTGTCGTTGCTGGACACAGGTTCTTGTTGATTCTAGTGGTATTATGCTGGTATTTCAAAAGAGATTCCTAAAGGAAAAACATGATTCTTATACTTACACATTCAGATCATGAGTTGATTTGCATTGCATTCATACCTTCTAGTATATTCATATTGCATACATACCTGCTATTATGTCCTGCCTTACCTGTATTTTAGATGCTAGGATGCTTGCGTGCATGCATTCGATAGCCTGTGTAGATGTTATTTATTACTCATGAGTTGGCAACTCACCCCCGTTGAGCTACAGCCTTTTTCAGGTCCGCTCCGTCAGTACAGTAGCGGCGGGTGCGCTTGCTTCTTTTGCCTCTTTTTCCTGGACTCGAGGTTTTGCTCTTAGGTGGGTTATATGATTATTTTTGCACCACCTTATATATTCTTTGTATCTAGTGTACTCCATCTACTGTATCTACCAGTATTATTGTATATTGACCTAGAGATGAGACTGTGAGTTTTTTGGACTTTTATGCTGTATTTTGGGGTCGAGCTCACTTGAGTCGACATGATGTTTTTCTTATGCTTCATTATGATTATTTCGCATGTTGTTGCTTTATATTGCGTAGGATTTGTGACCGCCTTGTGGCGAAGAGCTAGCTCCCGCTTGGGGATTCCTTATTTGTTGGATTCATATATATTCTTGTTGTACCCATTTTGGGGGCCAGTATTTACAAAGGAGACTCTGCCGAAATTTTCGGAAAAATTGATATTGTTTTTAGAAATGGTTTTATATGACTTATTTGATAAACTCGCTTTCAATTGATTGGGTTTTCTTCACTCTTCTGCTTATTTGGTTTTGGTTCTGGGCTTTGGCTTACTTATTTTACGGACGCCTTGAGACGCTTCGTAAACTTAAGTTCCAGTCACGTCCGTACCCTACGGGTCATGACAAAGTTGGTATCAGAGCGATAGGTTTTACCTTTTTGAGTGTAGGATGACCCTTGGTAGATGGAGTAAGTGACTTAAGTAGGGTAACGTAGCGTGTGTATGTCCGCGGCATACTTGCGATACGGTACTCCGCCTAAGTAACTTTAGGATATACTTGCTTGAAAATTCCTTCTTCAATTCCGTGTATCCTATGATTCTATTGCACTGTTCTTATTATCCTTTTTCTGTACCATCCACTATGCCGCCGAAGGCTACGAGGGCACAGAGGGCTGCCGCTCGAGACGAGATTCGAGCTGGCTCGTCCGTTACTAGGACTGAGCAGGGGGTATGCCTACGCCGCAGGGACAGACTGATCCGCCTTCCCCAGGCCGTATGGATAGGCTTGAGTCCGGTATGGAGGAGCTGCGACAGATGATGGGAGGCATGCAGGAGCTACGACAGATGGTGGGATCCTTAGTAGAGGTCAATCGAGCGCAGAGATCAGATACTACTCCCTCTACGGTCGTTTCGAGACCGAGTCGGATTCGCACTGATATATTAGCACCTAGGCGTGTTCGCAGAGGCCGTGGCGGATTCTTTAGAGGCCAGTTGTATCGCCTTCACCCATATGGTCAGCAGCCATGGTTAGGATGTTTTTGGTGTGGTAGCCTGCATCATCGTATCAAAGACTGTCCGGTGAGACGACAGGGAGCGGCGACAGTGCCACATGTTACCTTACCACCATCACTACCCCCTCCTCAGAGAGCTCTACTTCCTACCACTGGTGATGCTTCACGTCAGATAGGTGCACCCAGAGGCCGTGGACGCGGCGGTCCTGTTCAGAGAGGACGAGGAGGCAGAGGCCGAGGTCGAGGTCAGCCCGCTATCGGTGGAGGACAGGCCCAAGAATTTGCTTTGACACCGCAGGATGCGCAGGCATCCAATGCCGTTGTGACAGGTATCTTGCCAGTTTGTTCTTTTGACGCACGGGTATTATTTGACCCAGGTTCCACACATTCGTACGTCTCTGCACACTTTGCACCGATGTTGGGCCGTGATTCGTCGTCGTTAGATCAGCCGCTTGTTGTTATTACCCCGGTAGGCGAGTCGTTTGTCGCTCGTTTTGTATTTCGATTGTGTTCCATTCGTATCGGGGAGAGGGAGTCATCGGTTGATTTGATTATCCTCGATATGTTGGACTTTGATGTGCTTCTGGGCATGGATTGGCTAGCCACTTGTTATGCTTCGGTGGACTGCCGTGAGAAGGCAGTCAGATTTAGCTTTCCAGGAGAGCCATTCCTTGTTATTCAGAGAGACCGCAGCGTCACCCTTCCCAGCTTGATTTCGTCTCTTCGCGCTGGTCAGCTCTTGCGGAAGGGATATCAGGGATTCTTAGCTTATATTTGTGATACTCGAGCTGCAGAGATTCCGTTGGACCGGGTCCCGGTTGTTTGTGAGTTCCCTGATGTTTTCCATGATGAGCTACTTGGGCTACCACCTGAGCGCGATGTTGAGTTCTTCATCGATTTGTTTCCCGGCTCGGGGCCTATTTCTATACTGCCTTATCGGATGGCCCCGGCAGAGCTTCGAGAGCTGAAGGATCAGTTGCAGGATTTGTTAGAAAAGGGGCTTATTCGACCTAGTGTTTCTCCGTGGGGTGCTCCGGTCCTGTTTGTCAAGAAGAAGGATGGAAGTTTGCGCTTATGTATCGACTACCGCCAGCTGAACAAAGTTACCGTTCAGAACAAATATCCGTTGCCACGCATTGCTGATTTGTTCGACCAGCTTCAGGGTGCGGGGTATTTTTCGAGGATCGACTTGCGATCAGGATACCATCAGCTGCGAGTTCGACAGGAGGATATACCGAGGACAGCTTTCCGCACGCGCTATGGCCACAACGAGTTTTTGGTGATGTCGTTCGGACTCACCAACGCCCCAGCAGCATTCATGGATTTGATGAACCGTACTTTCAGGCCGTATCTTGACTTGTTCATCATCGTGTTTATCGACGATATCTTGGTGTACTCCCGGAGCAGAGAGGAGCACGAGCAGCACTTGCAGATTACGTTACAGACTCTGAGGGAGCACCAGCTGTTTGCAAAGTTCTCCAAGTGTGCTTTCTGGATGGACAGCGTCGGATTCTTGGGTCACGTAGTTACAAGAGACGGCATATGTGTGGACCCGAAGAAGATTGAGGCTGTTCAGCAGTGGCCCCGACCTACATCGGTTACTGAGATTCGTAGTTTTCTAGGCCTGGCGGGCTACTACAGGCGTTTTGTTCAGGGCTTCTCCCATATAGCTGCACCGTTGACCGGTTTGACCCGGAAGGGAGTTCCTTTCGTCTGGACGGAGGAGTGCGAGCATAGTTTTCAGCAGCTACGGACTCGTTTGACTACGGCGCCGGTATTATCTTTGCCTTCGGGATCAGGTGGATTTGTGGTCTACTGTGATACTTCACGAGTGGGGTTAGGATGCGTACTGATGCAGCATGGCCAGGTGATCGCTTATGCTTCTCGGCAGTTGAAGAAGCATGAACAGAACTACCCCACTCACGATTTGGAGATGGCTGCAGTGGTCTTTGCATTGAAGATTTGGCGACATTACCTATATGGCGAGTCGTGCCAAATATTCACAGACCACAAGAGTTTAAAATACATTTTTCAGCAGCGAGACCTGAACCTCAGACAACGTCGTTGGATGGAGTTGGTGAAAGACTACGACTGCGAGATCTTATATCACCCAGGCAAGGCGAATGTGGTGGCAGATGCGTTGAGTAGGAGGCCCGGGGGTAGTCTATCCTTTTTGCACGCAGTGCAGAGGCAGTCGTCAGCAGATTGGCAGATGTTATGCGACAGCCGAGTTGAGTTCGAGTTCACTCAGACAGGGGGACAGCTCGCGCATGTTCGTGCACGCCCACAGTTGCTTGACGGTATATATGAGGCACAGCGCAGCGACGACCGTTGCTCAGAGATCATGGCACAGATGGAACAGGGCAGATTTTCCGAGTTCGTGATTGATGATCAGGGGATTTTACGATATGGATCTAGACTGTGCGTACCAGATGCTGATGGATTGCGGCGCGACATTCTTGAGGAAGCACACCGATCAGTGTATAGTGTCCACCCCGGTTCCACCAAGATGTACCATGATATGAGAGAGACCTACTGGTGGGACGGGATGAAGAGGGACATTGCGGAGTTTGTATCGAGATGCCTGACTTGTCAGCAAGTCAAGGCCGAGCACCAGAGGCCCGCAGGAGAGCTACAGCCGTTACCCATTCCAGAATGGAAATGGGAGCAGATTTCGATGGACTTCGTTGTGGGTCTACCCAGGACCAGTCGAGGGTATGACTCCATCTGGGTGATCGTGGATAGATTGACGAAAGCGGCTCACTTCCTGCCAGTGAAGACGACTTTCAGCTTCGCTCAGTATGCCCAGCTTTACATCGACGAGATCGTGCGACTACATGGCGTACCGACTTGTATCGTGTCAGATCGAGGCACCCAGTTCACCAGCCGACTTTGGCAGAGACTTCAGGAGGCTTTGGGCACTCGTTTGAGCTTCAGCACAGCATTTCATCCGCAGACCGACGGACAGTCAGAGCGGACCATTCAGACTCTCGAGGACATGCTCAGAGCGTGCATTTTAGACTTCGGCGGTAGCTGGGATCGTCATTTACCTCTAGTGGAGTTCTCCTACAACAATAGCTTCCAGGATACTATTCAGATGGCATCTTTCGAGGCATTGTATGGGAGGAGATGCAGATCGCCGTCTGTTGGACAGAGCTCAGCGAGAGCAGTATTTTGGGGCCGCAGCTTATTGAGGAGACGACAGCGAAGATACAGTTGATCCGAAACAGGATGAGAGCGGCTCAGAGCAGGCAGAAATCGTATGCAGACAGGCGCCGTCGCATGTTAGAGTTCGCAGTTGGCGACCATGTTTTTCTGAGGGTCTCTCCGATGAAGGGCGTGATGCATTTTGGGCAAAAGGGGAAGCTTAGCCCTAGATTCGTAGGTCCCTTCGAGATCCTCGAGCGTGTCGGCGCTGTTGCGTATCGTTTGGCTCTCCCACCCAGTTTTTCAGATGTTCATCCCGTCTTCCACGTATTGATGCTACGCCGTTATCTTCATGACCCTTCCCACACGATTCAGCATCAGACAGTTCAGCTCGAGCCCGACCTTTCGTTCGCCGTGGAGCCAGTTGAGATTTTGGATCGGCAAGTGAAGAAACTTCGATCAAAGGTTCTGCCATCCGTGAAAGTTCTTTGGCGCAGCCCGAGCAGCGAACAGATCCCTTGGGAGGCCGAGGGAGAGATGCGGAAGAAATTCCCTCATCTCTTTGAAGGTATGCGTAGTTATATTTTTAAATTCGGGGACCGAATTTCTTTAAGGGGGGAAGATTGTAGCGTCTTGAAAAGTCGTTTTGGAGTTTTCCTGAAAATCGGTGAAAATTCGGTATTTTTCCGAAAACCGTCCTTTTTGTTATTTTGTAGTTTAGGAATAATTATACCTAAAATGGATAAGTAATTGCTTGTTTTTAGTAGCTAATGAGTTACTCATGAAATTCCGGTCGTTTAAAAAAATTTCCCTAATTTTTCAATTTTTAATATTATTTTAAGCCGGTAAGAAAATACATTACATTAGCAATAAATACAAATTTTTCTGGGCTAATTTTAATATTTAAAATTATGTTAATTAAAATCTAGTTGTAACATAAATTTTTATTATTTTATTTTGATTTTTAACTAATTTTCATTATAGAAAACGAAATTTATTGAATTTAAGCTTAAACTTGCAATTTTGGACTTGTAGGGGGTCTTTTTGCATAAAATTTCTTTTGTAAAACCCCTCTCTCTCTTCCCTCAGCCCTCGGCCGGCCCCACCATGATCAGGTCCAGAAAATTGCTTGCCTCACTTTGACTTTATTCATGTGATGAAATGAATTGTTTTGAGAATTGATTAAAATATTGTATTTGGAAGTATGGTGTATTGACTTGAGGGGGTTTGACTTGGTGATTTTTTTTCCCACACACCCCACACCATCCCCTCTCCCTTCTACTGGCCGAGAGCAGCCCCCCCCCCCACATTCCATTATTTTCCTTCTCTTTTCTCTCTTTTTCTTCAAAAAGATTGCATCAAAATTCAATAAAAATCAACAAATCCTTCACTTTTTCAACACAAAACCTTATTCCCTCTCTTCTCAAACCCAAATTGGTTCAAATCTTGGAGAAAGATGGCATCTTGGGAGGTTTTCGCAACCTAGGGATTGATCTTTTAAGGTATAATTTCTAATCAAATTGTTAAATTGTAGTTTAAAGTGTGCTAATTAGAACTTTGAAAATTGTTTTAGTGTTAATTTTAGTGCTATTTGCATACTAGTTTTTTTAAAGATTATGGTTTGAAATTAATTTAGGATTTAGAACACCATTAAGAGATTAATTAAGCTATTTTGTTATCTAGTTATTTTGATTAGCTTAATCTAAGTGATTAACTTGCTAATTGGGCTAAAATCTAGTGTTAATTTAGTGTTAGTTTCTAATCTAGTTTTTAAAGGTTTATGGTCAGAGTTAAACTAGGGTTTTTAGAAACCATCATTTAGTTAATTAAAGCTAATTAGCTATCTAGTTGTTTACTTAACCAATCTATATGATTACTTTGCTTAAGTGGCTTGATGTTATGCTAATCTAAGTTAACTTGTGTGAAATTTTCATTGTTGTTGCTAATTGCCAAAAATCAAGAGAAGGGTTTGTGTTGGAATTATGGTTTGATGCATAGTTAATGGTTTAAAATTAGTGTAGTAGCTATCTAGTGAGTTAGTTTGGATTGTTGTGTTGGATTGTGTTAACTTGTCGCTAATTGTCGATGTTTACACCGAATTTGCAAACTTCTAGCTTAATAGGTTTTTATTATATTATTGTGGCGAATTAATTGCGATATCTAGATTATTTTGTTGGCATATCCTATCACATTTAGGATGCGTGAGTGCAGATTTTTGAGTAATCGGGTTTTAGTTTTGTCGGGCGACCAAATCGACGATTTTTGCAGTTTTTGCGATTTTCGCGTGTGTTCCGCGCACATTGTGCACGTTGTACCTAGCTTGTGGACGTTAGTATTTTCGTTTGGGTTTTGCGTCATTCTTAATATGTAACCTTATGTTTGGTATTGATGTAAATTCTAGGTTCGTTCACGGAGACGTCAGACGCGGCACGAAAGGGGAAAGCGGTGATTGGACGTGACTAGCTAGGGATTCCAGTGAGTAGATGTAACATCTACGGGGGACTATCGTTGGATGGCGCAAGCCGCCCTATAGTTTTAGTAACTTAAAAGATTCTTAGTAATATTAGTAATTAGGGGTTTAATACTTGTATGATTATTTGCTACATTCATGCCTTATATTGGCATACATATACGAACCCATTCTATAGGACACATGCACCATTGCCAGGGTTTTTATATGCAGCACGAGCACTATTCATGTTTACATACACACCCTGGTAATTTCCATGCCACCACACTAGATAACCTTTAAATTGAAACCTTTTACTATAATTGATACTTAAACTCGCGCTATTGCTTTAATTCCTTAAAATGAAATCGTAGGATTGCTATTCATGTGCATGTGCTTCATCATATTATTTGTTCATGCCTAATCTATTAATCACACATCGCAACTTGATTATTGATACCATATGCATTCATTACATTGACATATGCACTTATGAGGGTTTCTTGAGATTTTATGATATTTCTGGATTTCGGGGGAAAGCCGCAAAATTTCTAAACTTATTACGTTTTTAAAATATGTAATTGCGGTTTTCTAGTGATGTAAAGTGTCGTCCACCATGAGTTTGTTGTGGTTTTCGAGATCCGTGTCGAGGAGTGGAGGAACCGTCACGGGTACATGGTGGGCCCGGTATGGTACCCCGGGGCAAGATGAATGTGGTGTTGACGTTGAGCCTGGCAGGGGACGGATTACCTACCGGTGACTGTTTGGCACGGCGGATATCCAGAGGATACCGACCGTGGCCGCGAGATGATGAGATTTTGATATTGAGCTGGGTCAGCCGGATGGCTGAGGCCAGAGATACTATGACATGGATATATGAGATTTGTGATCGTTTTGAGGTGTCGTTGCTGGACACAGGTTCTTGTTGATTCTAGTGGTATTATGCTGGTATTTCAAAAGAGATTCCTAAAGGAAAAACATGATTCTTATACTTACACATTCAGATCATGAGTTGATTTGCATTGCATTCATACCTTCTAGTATATTCATATTGCATACATACCTGCTATTATGTCCTGCCTTACCTGTATTTTAGATGCTAGGATGCTTGTGTGCATGCATTCGATAGCCTGTGTAGATGTTATTTATTACTCACGAGTTGGCAACTCACCCCCATTGTGCCACAGCCTTTTTCAGGTCCGCTCCGTCAGTACAGTAGCGGCGGGTGCGCTTGCTTCTTTTGCCTCTTTTGCCTGGACTCGAGGTTTGCTCTTAGGTGGGTTATATGATTATTTCTGCACCACCTTGTATATTCTTTGTATCTAGTGTACTCCATCTACTGTATCTACCAGTATTATTGTATATTGACCTAGAGATGAGACTGTGAGGTTTGTGGACTTTTATGTTGTATTTTGGGGTCGAGCTCACTTGAGTCGACATGCTGTTTTTCTTATGCTTCATTATGATTATTTCGCATGTTGTTGCTTTATATTGCGTGGGATTTGTGACCGCCTTGTGGCGAAGAGCTAGCTCCCGCTTGGGGATGCCTTATTTGTTGGATTCATATATATTCTTGTTGTATCCATTTTGGGGGCCAGTATTTACAAAGGAGACTCTGCCGAAATTTTTGGAAAAATTGATATTGTTTTTAAAAAGTGTTTTATATGACTTATTTGATAAACTCGCTTTCAATTGATTGGGTTTTCTTCACTCTTCTGCTTATTTGGTTTTGGTTCTGGGCTTTGGCTTACTTATTTTACGGACGCCTTGAGACGCTTCGTAAACTTAAGTGCCAGTCACGTCCGTACCCTGCGGGTCGTGACACTCCGTCATTTTAGGAAGTAGAGTACTTAGTATTCGTGCTGTGTATTTTGACTATAGTTAAGACGCAGTGTACGGTAGCTAAGTGATGTCTTCCTACACCGCATATGATGCGATTAGTTTGGACATTTATATGATTATGTTGACTATAGTTAAGGATCATATGGGTGGGTCTATTTAATCATGAAATGACGGGAAGAACTTGACCAGTACTTATGATATGTTGACTATAGTTAAGGTCATAAGTGCTAGGGGTAAAAACCATATCGGGAGTTTCAAGAGTTGAAATTTGCTTTGAGATTGCATACCTTCTATGTGATAGTGGGATGCCGATCCCACTGTGAGCAATAGTTACTCCCGGGAGAGTTTTGCATTTTACAATTAGCTAACTCATTAGGTGTCTAGAAAGGTGTCAACGGGACTACGCCTCTGGGAAAATGAGGTTTATTTTAATTAGGTCCGTGCGAAAGCACAGGGAACCTCCCTCAGAAGTACCGGCACTGGCCTGGCAGAACGGTTAGCGAAGTTGTAGAATGTTATTAATCCTGGCTAATTTTTTCCTTTTAAGGTTTGAAGAAAAATGTGATAATAGGAGTGGGAGACATCGATTTGATAAGATAAATAACCAATATGATCTTTGCAAAAGCTTTCGCTGAGTGTATTCTTTTCTCTCTCCTAATGGTAGATAACCATGACCGGACTTAAGCTAGTGTTAGAGTAAAATAAGCTTACCGGACCAAACTGTAAAGACTGGTTGAGGAACATTAACATTGCTCTAACATATGATAAAGTACCATATGTCCTCACTGCCTCAGCCCCGCCCAAACCAGGCCCTTAATCTTCTGTTGCGGATAGGGAGATCCGCAAAACGTGGGATAATTATTGTGCTACCGCCAAATGCCTCGCGCTTGCATCGATGGACAATACACATCAAAAGCAGCACGAGGAGCTGGATGTTCAATCCATCCTTCTCTATACAAAGGAATTGTATGGAGTGCAATCTCGTATTCTACGATACGAAGCATCTTGAAAACTGTTTCAGATGCGGATGGCTCCTGGCACATCAGTAGGTGACCACGTTTTGAAGATGATAGCCCTTATTGAAGAGCTTGAGGGCCTCGGATGGATAATAGATAACGAGCAATATACAGATATTGTTCTACAGTCTCTTCCCTCTGCCTTTGTGTTGGATATATATGCCCTAGAGGCCTTCATTGTATAGGATACTGGTGATATGTATGTACATAACAGTCTTGCTTAATATGATAGTACGCTATTTGGTTTGTCTTTATCTTAACATATGATATATTTTGCGTAGTATTCATACATATATACATGTTGATAAAGCCCATAGGGTGTTTGCCTGACTACCGGCGTTGTGATGGCAGTCATACTAGTGGGAGCTGGATAGTCAATAGGCACATCCCTAGATGTCCCTGGTCGCAGGAGTATCGAGACTGGGCATCGATACTCCGGATTGGACTGGTGTATACATATCTAGACCCTGAGGAGGGGCGATGGATTGATCCCGCAGCCATTGGTTGAGTGCACCTAAGATTGTATACAGATGCTCACTTGGTGTGAGTACACCGGACAGGACTCGCCGAGAACTGACTGGATGGTATTTATACCTAATTTCAGATAGCAATTCTCAGGTGACATGTGTGCAGATAGTCCGTTGACTTAAA
Organism: Agapanthus africanus; assembly: GCA_030015575.1. NCBI lineage: Eukaryota > Viridiplantae > Streptophyta > Magnoliopsida > Asparagales > Amaryllidaceae > Agapanthus > Agapanthus africanus. Next base: position 190,604,612 of record JASDDO010000012.1, on the reverse strand, counting down.
GTCGTCATTAGTCTCGTGTGAGTTCCCACTGTGCTTTGATTACAACCCTACCACGGTTCAAAAGAGTCGTGCAAACAGGTTTTAGTTGGGCACAGTCCCGAGCCACGTGGAGGCAGTGAGTGACTGTTAGGGATTCGTCTCTCCCGGTATAGGGAGTTGATATCGCACAGTGATCGGTTGTTCATTACCATAAGTCCCTGGCCAGGGCTGATTGAGAATTACTGATATATTGATCAGTAGATTCTCGGATGGTGATAGAGCCATACCGACACGACTTGTACGGTTATTAGGGGTCTGACGTTTACCACCTCCCTAGAACATACATGCGATACTCTTAGACGAACAGACCGGACTGCATGGATATTGTCACGCACAGGCTCAGTAGGAGTTCGGATAGGTATCCTCACCGGCCTTCTTATCGACATCTACCTAGGGACCGTTACGTACAGCTAGTGCCGCTTGCGGCCTATGGTTAAACCCACTGCCAGCGTAGTAGTCGAGTCTTTAGAGTCCTACACAGAGTTTTCCCAACTCCAGGCGAAATGATATAGAGGTCGTACGGTTTTACGGCAAAGGGTTCGGACGCATACGTGTTTAAACGCACGTACGACATTCGGACAGTTTTTACTAGCCGGCTTTGGTTAAAGCCAGATTCTAGTATCGGGTTCTTGGATTTATACAGTTTAAAGTTTTTCCGTGTTTTCACGGATGCGAGGGACGTTCTCATAATTTTCTGGGAAGCTTCTAGAAAGAGGGTGACTAAGGAGGTTAAGGTGGCATTTTCATTAAATGCAAATTGTGACTCATTAGTGTGATTCACTATGTCATTAATGCATCATTTATTGCTTAATGACTCACATACTGAATCACTCTTATTGAATTAATGAAGAATGGTGAATAATCATTTATATTCATTTATTTGATAATTCATTATGTTTCATATATTCAGGTGAGAAGTTTTTCATTCTCATGATCATCTCCACCTTCTCTCTCCTCAAGTGCACTCCTTCTTCAAACCCTAATCCTACCAGTCATGAGTTGAGACCAAGGATTAGGATAGACTAAACACTTCATAACCTAACTCTACATCATCTTAGTTTCTTTGGTTAGCAACTAGAGAAACTTAGTTACCTCAAGTCTTGAGGTGTAGCTTGGATTAGGGTAGTCGGGTGGATCATCTATTACGGAAAGGAGGTCGAGGAGGACATAGAGATCACAAAGATGAAGGACTAGAATCAATAGGTATAATCTCTTTACATAGAAGCTAAGAACTCTATGGTTGTTGTTAATTATCGTTTAGTAAAGATCTTCAGTTAGTCGATGTTTACATACAAAACAAGATCGTTTTTCATATTTCCGCCTCCCCGCAACTCGTGGGGTGTTGTACATCGACTTACAGTGGTATCAGAGCCTCACTAAACAATAATTAACTCACTTGCAAAGTCGTATGAATTTCGAACGCATAACAAACCGGAAAATACACCATTATTGCATAGTTTCTGTCGATTTAAAAATGAGGTCCAAATATTTTTAAGGTTCCTCCAGAATGACCAGCATGAAAATATAAGAACACAGAAGAAAAATGGGCTCCTGAATCGGCCACTGAGCCACGGAACCGCGGCCGATCCCACCGATCCGCCGCGGATCCGCGGCCGAGTTGGGGCCGATTCAGCCCTGTTTTCCTCTGTGCATCTTTTGTGATATTTTGTATTCTCTGGTACTGTTTATTTTCTGCTCAGGTTTCAAATTTATAGAGAAGATTTGGAGTAGAATTTAATATGTTTAATCGATCGAAATTATACGATATTTGCTTATTTGATTATATCTGTGAACTGTATTATGTGTTTGTAAAGCTCCCCTAACTGCTAGTATGTCGGTTGGTAGGGGTTGCACATATATGTAATGTTTTAACTGTTTGTGATTATGAACTCTATTGGACTGTTGTCATGATTAGCCGGGTTTCTGTGATGGGTTTCTGTATTAATTCATTCGATATAATTGTAATAAGTTGTAATATTATTTTGCGGGGCACATCCAGGTTGCGGTTGTAGCCACCGTTGTATTATTTCATTTTACTGTTTTTGCTCCTAGGATAGACCAAAGGTGGGGTGCACAAACTACCGGGTATTTCAAAGTGTTTAGTGGCCTACTCACGTCGTTGAGGGAGACCGCTTCACTTTGGGTACTTGGCGGGTAGTTTGCCGTACCCGTAGTGGTCAAGGGTGGGATAATGGCTATTCATCACAACTGTGTAATCCGTCTTTCCTTACAGGCTCAAAAGAAACGCGGATTGCTTGTATATCCAATAAAATTTATCTGTGATCTGGAATGTCTATTATTGCGTCTGACGAATGTACAATATCTATATATGATAGCTATTTATACGTCACTTATGTTTTACACCCGCGCTAGCTCAGCCCACGCTCTGCCGTTAGTTAAGTAACCTAACGGGTGATGACGGGACCCCGTGGAGAATGCGGATGGCATAAGAGGACGTTGTATTTTCGTTGTTATCTGTAATGATAGGTTAAAGATGGGATGCATTATTTTTAATGCAAAGAAAAATAAAACATAAACTGAATCGTTGGAACAATTTCTAAAAACCACTCGGTTTTCTTGGAAAAGCAAATTTTAAATGCGGAGCTTAAACCACTCCTTTTAATAAAAGCTATCTTGGTTCCTTCGATCAAATCAAGTTCATTACGTTAACGGTTTTTTTGCCAAAAACCAGCCATAACCCTCCGTCGTTTCAGATAGACAGCACATTGTATTCATGCTATGCTTGTTGGCCTACATCAAGGCATAGTGTATGGTAGCAGTGTGTTTGCCTATTTGTTGCATAGATAGATGGAGTAGTATAGGTCAGACGTACAACCTTGTTGGCCTACGTCAAGGGCATGTACGATGTACCTAAATTAATCAGGACAACGACGGGTAGAACTTGACTTGCGTCTTATGACTTGTTGGCCTACGTCAAGGTCTATAAGAACTTGGGGTATAAAAATCACATCGGGAGTTTCAAACATAAAGGAAACTTGCAGATTTAGCATACCTTTTGGAGTATGGTGACTAGAGTGGATTCCATCTAGTGCATCATACAATGATAGTTGGATCACAATCCCACTGATGAGTAAAATTACTCTCGGGAAACATTCTCCCTTAACAATCAATGCTATAAACCAAGTAGGTGTCCAGAAAGGTGTTAGAGGGGCTACGCCTCCAGGGAAAAGAGGTTATTTAATTAAGGAACTTCGCGAAAGCGTTGGAAAACCTCTCTCGAAGTACCAACACCAGCCTGGCTGAAAGGTTAAGCAAGTATTGTGACGTGTGATTAAATCCTGACTAGTTCTTTTTTTAGGTTTTGAAGAAAGATTTGAGGGAACAGTAGGAGCCATCATGTTTAGATAAACTAATAACCAATCTAAACTTGCAAGAAGCATATGCTGAGTGTTTTCTTTTCTCTCTCTCTAGCAGCTACCATGATAGGACTAAAACTATTACTTGAAAAAAATATACTGACCGGGCAGAACTATAAAGATTGGCTAAGGAACGTCAACATTGCACTGACTTATGACAAAGTAGCATATGTTACCACCACTGTTCCTCTCCTTATCCCTGGACCAGATTCCTCAGTTGTGGACAAGGAAGTTCGCAAAACTTGGGATCTGGATTGTGAGCGAGCTAAGTGTATCGTGCTGGCGTCCATGAACAATGAACTCCAGAAACAGCACGAGAGTATGGATATTGTATCCATCTTTCTCCATGTTAAGGAATTATATGGAGAGCACTCCCGTATCGCAAGGTACGAGACGTCAAGGAAACTTTTCCAGATGAAGTTAGCTCCAGGATCTCCTGTAGGAGAGCACGTCCTCAAAATGATCAGCCTCATTGAGGAACTCGCAAACCTGGGATGCGTGCTAAAGAATGATTTGTATATCGACTTAATTTTGCAGTCCCTTCCCCACACCTTCTCTCGGTTCGTGCTTAGCTTCAACATGCACGAAATAGAAGCTGATCTTCCAAAGCTCCTCAACATGTTGAGGGTAGCATAGACCTCCTTGAAAAAGGTGAAGGCCCCCGTTCTGTATGTTTGCCAATCATCCTCTTCTAAATCTAAAGCGAAAGCTAAAAGGAAGAAGAAGATGAAAGCCACCAAACCGAAGGGTGGGGTCAAGAAGGTGCAGGGAAAGAACAAGGCAGGAAGGGTGAAAGCGGATATAAACGAATGCCATTATTGTCACAAGCAAGGGCACTGGAAGAAGGACTGTATGGCCTTCAAGGCAAAGGGTACGAAGCAAGCGGTTGCTTCTGCTTCAGGTGTGTTCATAATCGAAAATTGTCTTTCGGTAAACTCTACATCATGGGTACTTGATACCGGTTCTGGTTCTCCTATCTGTAATTCATTGCAGGATCTGAGAAATAGTAGAGTACTGGGGGCATGTGATATGACTCTCCGGATGGGCAATGGAATGCATATAGATGCTGTTGCAATAGGGAAGTATCACCTAGGGTTGACTAGTGGGCACGTTTTGGTATTGTACAGCTGTTTTTGTATTCCCAGTATGCTGTGTAATATTATATCAGTATCTTTGTTGTCGAATAAAGGATATAATTTTGCGCTTGAAAGTAATGTCATGAACATTCTCCTAAATCAAGAACTGATTGGGTATGGCACACTGGAAAACGGCATATACATACTTAATCAACCTCGAATTTTCAATATTCAAAACACACATAAAAGAAAGGCTCCAGATTCAAATCAAGCCTTCTTATGGCATTGTAGACTTGGTCATATAAACGAAACATGGTTGATTAAGTTACATAAAGATGGATATCTAGATCCGTTTGAATATTCATCATATGCAACTTGTCAATCATGTATCAAAGGAAAAATGAGTAAATCTCCGTTCTCCGGACACGGAGCAAGAGCTACTGAACTCTTGGGATTTGTACACAGTGATGTATGTGGTCCAATGTCTACACATGCGCGAAGCGGTCACTCCTACTTCATCACTTTTACTGATGACTTCTCTAGGTATGGACATGTGTTCTTAATGAAACATAAATCAGAGGCCTTTGAGAAGTTTAAGGAGTATAAAAATGAAGTAGAGAAACAAACTGGTAAAAGCATCAAGACACTTCGATCTGATCGAGGTGGAGAATACTTAAATACCAGTTTCCTTGAATGCTTAAAAGAGAATGGAATTCTCTCTCAGCTTACTCCGCCTTATACACCTCAGCATAATGGTGTATTAGAAAGGAGGAATCGCACTCTATTAGATATGGTGCGTTCAATGATGAGTAGTGCTGAGTTGCCACTTTCCTTCTGGAGATTTGCTCTAGAATCAGCAACATACTTATTGAATAGTGTTCCAACTAAGTCTGTGCCTACCACTCCATATGAAATGTAGAGCGGGAATAGACCATATCTCAAGTATATCAAGATATGGGGATGTCCGGCATATGTTAAAAAGCATAAACCGGACAAGCTCGAGGCACGATCGGTTTTGTGCAAGTTTATAGGATACCCCAAACATTGAAGGGGGTACATAGTCTACCACACTGAAGAACAAAAGGTGTTTGTCGCTCGCCACATTGTCTTCTTAGAAAGCGAATTTCTTGCAATAGAAATTAGTGGGAGCGCGGTAGAGCTGGAAGAAATTCCAGAACCTCAAACTGCTACCGAGGACTTAGAAGAACCTCAGATTTCAAAAGAACATGACGAACCAACGCCACTCCGCAGATCTAGTAGGTTTTCTCATCCTCCAGAGAGATACTATGGTTTTCTTCTAGATGGGGATCGAGAGGATTGCATCATCGATGATGATGAGCTTACTAGTTTTCAGCAGGCTATCACGAGTATTGACTCGATGAAGTGGCTGGATGCTATGAGATCCGAAATGGAATCCATGTACACCAATAAAGTATGGACTTTAGAAGTTGCTCCTCCTGGGGTGAAACCAGTTGGATGCAAATGGATCTTCAAAAAGAAGATTGGTGCACTCAGACAAGTGGAAACCTACAAAGCTAGACTCGTTGCAAAAGGTTTTCGTCAAAGACCAGGATTGGACTATGATGAAACCTTTTCACCTGTAGCTATGTTTAAATCCATTCGGATCCTGCTTGCCATTGCTGCCTTCCATGCCTATGAAATCAGGCAGATAGATGTAAAAACAGCTTTTCTAAATGGACATTTAGAAGAGAGTGTTTACATGGATCAACCAGAAGGTTTCTTAGACAGTGGGAGCAGCGGAAGAGTGTGCAGGTTGCTTAAATCCATTTATGGATTAAAGCAACTATCGCGAAGTTGGAACATCTGCTTTGATGAGACAGTCAAAGAGTTTGACTTTATCAAAAATGTAAATGAACCATGTATTTATAGGAAGATTGTAGAAGGAGCAGTAGCCTTCCTCGTTTTGTACGTCGACGACATACTACTGATAGGGAATGATGTCCCTATGCTACAATCAGTAAAGCTCTTCTTGTCACAGAAATTCTCCATGAAAGACTTGGGTGATGCAACCTACATTTTGGGCATTAAGATCTATCGTGATAGATCTAATAGAATATTGGGACTTTCACAGTCCAGGTATATTGACACTGTACAAAAGAGGTTTAGTATGGAAGATTCCTGTAACGTTTTGAAAATCGTTTCGGTGAAATTTCGAAAAAACGGTAAAATAAGGGGGTTTTCTGTAAAAAGTCAAAATGCAAATATTTTTATTATAAAATTAAATATACATATTCTAGCTATGTAATTGCTAGTATTTGTTGTTTATTGAGTCACTGGTGAAATTTCAAATTTTCTAAAAAATTTTCCGAAATTAATTATTTTAATATTATTTTAAGCCGTCACTAATACATTTAATTAGGGAAAATTACAAATTCGAATGAGTTGAAATAAATTTTGTGCATCATAAAACATTAAATAAAATTTTATCATGTGGTTTTTGAAATGAAATCGTTTGCCAAAACGGTTTAGAAAATGTCGAAGAAAAAGGCTTTTTCCGGTGAATTTAGTGTTAACGGGAATCGGGGTAATACATTTATCTTTTTTCCTAACCCACACACCCACACCTCACCCTCTCCCCATTTGGACGGCCCCACCATGACAGCCCCCTCTCTCTCTCTCTCCAATCACCAAGAAAAGAAAAGAAAGGAAAATGATAGAAAATGGTGGACTTTGACTTTTCCACTTTCTCCACCTCACTCTCTCTCCTCCCTCACCCATTCCCCACCCCCATGCTGGCCGAGACCTGATCATTTTCAGCAGCCCTCCCCTCTCATTCCTCATCCCATCTCTTCTCAAGAAAATTCACAAAAAAATTCATGAAAAATCAACAAAAACTCAAAACCGAAATCCAACTCCTACCCATTATTTATTTGCCTATCTAGCATGGATTTTGGGAGCAAGAGAGCAATTTGGGAGGCTATGTGTGCTTGTGGGATCTTCAAATTGATTGGGTATAAATTCTAACCCTTTGTTTAATTATTGTTAAATACTTTAAATCAAACATAATTAGTTAATGTTATGCGTTTAATTGAAAAATTGGAAAATCTAGTAAGGGTTTGTGATTTGCAATTAGGGTTCTTATCATGTAATCATGGTTGCAAAGTGTAGATTATCATCTTAAGGAAATGAAAACTTAATCTTTTTGATAATATGTAAATTGTTAGATGTAAAATGTCCAAATTAAGCTTTTTTTTATTATCTAAACTAGGTTTTTAGAAATTATTGAAAATGTGAAATTTAAAATCTAGTTAGGATTTTTATAAATTGATTATGATTTTAATATGGAGATTAACATGTTAATAGAATGCTAAAACTAATCTAGTTGCTAGATTGCAATTTGTTAATTTAAATTTGTAATAATTATATATATTGCAAACTAGGTTTTTAAAATATATATATTTTGGTGAGATAAAATTTCAATTAGTTTTTCATGACATCATTAACATTATAATGAGTGGTTTAATATCTTAGGTTATGCAAAACTAAGCTTAATGGTTGAATTATGAATTTTTCTTTAAAAGGTGTTAAAAATTGATATTTTTGCAAACTAGGATTTTGGAATTTATGCAAATTGATAAGAATAAATTATAGAAATGGGTTGTATGAATTAGTTATGATATTTAGTGGATATTGTGGCCGCTAGTTTTGTTTAAAACATCTAGTTTTGTACTAAAACGGAAAATTTTGCTTGCTAGTTTTTCGGAAAAACTGCTTTTAAAGTGAATTTGGGGTTTTTGTGAGTTTTAACCTATTTCATATTAAAATTAGTGTCCGTGAATGTGCGAATGAGTGTATTTGGGTTTTTTCTCGATGGTCTGGCGTTTGTACGCCGATGTCGAGGGTTTTTTGGTTGATTTGTGGAAGCAAACATAGGTTTTGACCTATGTGGGATTCGTGTGTCGTTTTGGTCATGAGTCGGATTTTAATGCGATGGGGTGCGTTATGATATGTAGGTACCTCCATGTGGACTTCGAGACGGCAAGCAAGCGCATGGCGACGTCGGCACCGGCGAGCGAGGACCAGGTGAGTAGATTTATATCTACGGGGAGAAGTCGGGTGGATGGCGTATAGCACCCCCGCAGTCCGTGGTGGTGTATACGGATGCGTATACACACCAACAATTATTATATGTTATTTGGGATTAATAACGATGTTAGGATGGATATTGGTGTGTTGGATTAGTTTAGTGTTGCGAACCCTAGGGCAGTGTTGCACTACACATACACATACATACACACATACATACTTGCATACATTCCTATTTATATGTGCTCATGGGATTCTTTATAGTTATGTGTTCACATAGGTATGGGACTGTGTGTTCACATACGGATATGAGGACGATACTTGGGATTGAGCTGAGTCGTTGAGATTTGTTTTGTGGTTGTGATATCGGTTTGTACGAGACTGTCGATCAGTAGTCAGATCATGACTATATTGATGATATTAGTATTGTACTAGACATAGGTCAGTACCCTGGACTATGATCTTGGATAAAGAGGATACCAGATGAATAGTGTGATGAATATGATATTAACCCGTACCCAGATTTGGGGGTGCCGTACGACGGATTTACGTACGAGCTATATTTTGATGATTGATCCGCACTCTTGACTTGGGATGTCTGATTATAGATATGGTATCGGATATGATATTATTGAGGCGGGATCACCGACTAATATATATACACGTATGTATATGTATCGACTCAGATGTTAGGCGGTTTCCTTACCTGTAGTCCAGCTGGTTAGCTTAGCCCTTTAGTTTAGTTTAGTTGTTAGATTAGATTCGATTCTTACCTATTTCAAAAACTAACGAATCGTGGGTATTTTAAAAGACAGCCCAAGGGATCCTACGGATATTTCAAAAGACGTATCTTTTCATAAAAACAGCGTAGCGCCTATTTTCAAAACCCCATGATTCGTGTTATTTCAACAGGCACCATTTGTAGGACTTATATTAGATTAATGCAGATTAGTTATAGTTGCGTCTAGTATTCAGCTCCCGCTCATTATTGTGGTTCGCTTCGCATGCTTATATTATGTTTCATACTCCATTATTGATATCATGCTATTAGGACACCAGCACCATTACCGATGATGCGTATGTACCACGTACACTTATTTGCCGGCTCACACACATCTTCATCGGTAATTGCCATGTCACGTACACCTTAGAAAATATTATTGCTTGACATAGCCTGTTAGCTAATAGCTTAGACATTGTAGTTATTACCTGCTACTTCATGCATACTGTTATTCATTGTTATGCCGCATTCATGGATTCTCATGCATATATTCACTATTTTACTTGTTATTAAGGTTTTGGATTCGGATTTCCATGAGATTTTCTGGATTTGGAGGAAAACCGCAAAAACTTATATAAACCGATTTCTCTCTTTTTAAATAAAAAAAGTACGGTTTTTCCCATGATGTATGAGTCGTCCACCATGAGTTTGCTGATGGATTTCGAGACCCGATTCGAGGAGACGGATGAACCGTTTCGGGTACATGGTGGACCCGGTAAGGTACCCCGGGGCAAGAAGCGTGTGATGATGACGATGTGAGCCTGGCAGGGGAGCACTACCTACCGGTGATTTTACCCGACGCGTCGGATATCCGGAGGATACTGTCATGGTCTTGAGATGGATGGTAGGGGCCGGTCTGGACTGACGGCGCCCTAGATATTGAGACTGTGATATTGAGATTTTGAGATATTGAGGTACAGAGACTGTGATACAGAGATATCGAGATATTGGGATTACGTTTTGTGCTGATGCTAGGCACTGTTTTATGCTGATTTCATTATGATACCTCATTTTAAAAATACAAAGGAAATCTCACTAAATTATGAAAACGGTTCTTCATTTACATGTATTCTGTTTTCATGCATTCATACCTCATTCATATGATATATTGCTACCTGAGGCACTGACACGGGCACATGAGATTACACTCGGGTTAGATATCTAGCCTAGCCTTGTTATAGGTTGCATGTTATTCTTATATTTGAGGATATATTATGATCATTGACCTAGGATTGCGTTATTTATGCGATTTCTTTTCGTAGATGTTTTTCTATTCACGAGTTGGCAACTCACCCCCGTTATGCCCCAGTTTCTTGCAGGTTTGCCGTACAGGTTTCATTACGGCTCTGCGGGCATAGTTTCCTTCGGGTGATTTGCTAGTAGGTGGGTTTACTTGTATCGTACCCCCATTATATATCTTGTATATCATTATTCTGTTGTATCTAGAAGTTCCATCAACCAAACATGTATTTATTTGAGATAGAGACCAGTGATGTTTACTCTTTCGACCTTAGAGCTGCGCGTTGTATTTTTGTGGATTTCTTGTTGTTTTGAGTTTCTTTTTTTAGTTTTGATCCTCGCCCTATGCGTTGTATATTATATTGCTTGTGTGGTTGTGGCCGTCGATTGACGAAGAGCTAGCTCCCGCTTGGGGATGCCTTTTTTTGATTTCGTATACTATTCATATTGTATCCCGTTTGGGGGGGGCAGTATTTACAAAGGAGACTCTGCCGAAATTTTCAGAAAACACTTGATGTTTTTAAAAACCGCATAATTCGGCTTATGCTATTAAAACTACTTGTTTTAAATTGGTTTTCCTTCACTCTACTACTTTTCTTGGTTTGGATTTCTGGGGTCTCGGTTTACTTAGATTACGTACGCCTCGAGACGTTCGTAGTTTAAGTGCCGGTCTTTTTCTGTACTCTCGGGACGTGACAATTCCAAGCGCGGTAACATGCCCGCTTGTCACGGGATCACCCTCTCCAAAGAGATGTCTCTAAAGACTGATGAACATAGGGATCGCATGAGCATTTTACCCTACGCTTCGGCGGTATGATCTATAATGTATGCGATGTTATGTACAAGACCGATGTAGCTTACACAATTAGTGTAGTAAGCAGGTATCAGTCTGACACAGGTGAGAAACATTGGATAGCGGTAAAGAACATTCTCAAGTACCTTAGAAGGACAAAGGAGATGTTCTTAATTTACGGTAATGGGGACCTCCAGGTAGAGGCTTTTACCAACTCCGGCTTCCAAAGTGACAAAGTTGATTCTAAATCCATTTCGGGTTTTGTGTTTACCCTCAATGGAGGGGCGGTATGTTGGAAGAGTTCCAAACAGGATACCGTCGCAGACTCAACTATGGAGGCTGAGTATATAGCTGCTAGTGAAGCCGCAAAAGAGGCTGTCTGGATGAGGAAGTTCATTTCTGAACTTCAGGTGGTTCCGTCCATTGCCCATCCAATACCTTTGTATTGTGATAACAATGGGGCCGGAGTATTGGCAAAGGAACCCAGGTCCCATCAGAAATACAGGCATATCTTAAGGCGTTTTCACCTGATCAGGGAGATCGTTGATCGTCGGGAGATCGAGGTACGGAGAGTGGATACAAAAGACAACACGGCAGATCCATTCACAAAGGCCATCCGTCAAGTTCAGTTCGAGAGGCTGTTTGAGATGTCGGGCATGCGATACTCCAGCAACTGGATATAGTGAAGACAGTGGGTACTCATTGCGCCAATTATAGGCCTTAGTGCAAGTGGGAGACTGTTGGATATATATGCCCTAGAGGCCTTCATTGTATAGGATACTGGTGATATGTATGTACATAACAGTCTTGCTTAATATGATAGTACGCTATTTGGTTTGACTTTATCTTAACATATGATATATTTTGCGTAGTATTCATACATATATACATGTTGATAAAGCCCATAGGGTGTTTGCCTAACTACCGGAGTTGTGATGGCAATCGTACTAGTGGGAGCTGGATAGTCAATAAGCACATCCTTAGATGTCCCTGGTCGCAGGAGTATCGAGACTCAGCATCGATACTCCGGAGTAGACTGGTTTATACATATCTAGACCCTGAGGAGGGGCCATGGATTGGTCCCGCAGCCATTGGTGGAGTGCACCTAAAATTGTATACAGATGCTCACTGGGTGTGAGTACAACGGACAGGACTCGCCGAGAACTGACTGGATGTTATTTATACCTAACGTCAGATAGCAGTTCTCAGGTGACATGTGTGCAGATAGTCCGTTGACTTAAAGTCGTCATTTGTCTCGTGTGAGTTCCCACTGTGCTTTGATTACTACACTACCACGGTTCAAAGGAGTCATGCAAACAGGTTTTAGTTGGGCACGGTTCCGAGCCACGTGGAGGCAGTGAGTGACTGTTAGGGATTCGTCTCTCCCGGTATAGGGAGTTGATATCACACAGTGATCGATTGGTCATTACCATAAGTCCCTGGCAAGGGCTGATTGAGAATTACTGATAGATTGATCAGTAGATTCTCGGATGGTGATAGTGCCATACCGACACGACTTGTACGGTTATTAGGGGTCTGACGTTTACCACCTCCCTAGACCATACATGCGATACTCTTAGACGAACAGACCGGACTGCACGGATATTGTCATGCACAGGCTCAGTAGGAGTTCGGATGTGTATCCTCACCGGCCTTCTTATCGACAACTACCTGGGGACCATTACGTACAGCTAGTGCCGCTTGCGGTCTGTGGTTAAACCCACTGCCAGCGTAGTAGTCGGGTCTTTAAAGTCCCACACAGAGTTTTCCCAACTCCAGGCGAAATGATATAGAGGTCGTACGGTTTTACGACAAAGGGTTCGGACATATACGTGTTTAAACGCACGTACGACATTCGGACAGTTTTTACTAGCCGGCTTTGGTTTAAGCCAGATTCTAGTATCGGGTTATTGGATTTATACAGTCTAAAGTTTTTCCGTGTTTTCACGGATGCGAGAGGCATTCTCGTAATTTTCTGGGAAGCTTCTAGAAGGAGGGTGACTAAGGAGGTTAAGGTGGCATTTTCATTAAATGCAAATTGTGACTCATTAGTGTGATTCACTATGTCGTTAATGCATCATTTATTGCTTAATGACTCACATAGTGAATCACTCTTATTGAATTAATGAAGTATGGTGAATAATCATTTATATTCATTTATTTGACAATTCATTATGTTTCATATATTCAAGTGAGAAGCTTTTCATTCTCATGATCATCTCCACCTTCTCTCTCCTCAAGTGCACTCCTTCTTCAAACCCTAATCCTACCACTCTTGAGTTGAGACCAAGGATTAGGATAGACTAAACACTCCATAACCTAACTCTACATCATTTTAGTTTCTTTGGTTAGCAACTAGAGAAACTTAGTTACCTCAAGTCTTGAGGTGTAGCTTAGATTAGGGTACTCAGGTGGATCATCTATTACAGAAAGGAGGCCGAGGAGGACATAGAGATCACAAAGACGAAGGACTGGAATCGTTAGGTATAATCTCTTTACATAGTAGCTAAGAACTCTATGGTTGTTGTTAATTATCGTTTAGTGAAGATCTTCGGTTAGTCGATGTTTACATACAAAACAAGATTGTTTTTCATATTTCCGCCTCCCCGCAACTCGTGGGGTGTTGTACATCGACTTACACTTTGCTCCTTTCATAGTGAACTTCAACATGCACAACATGGAGAAGTCGCTACCCGAACTTCTTAATATGTTGAGAAATGCGGAGAGCACGCTTAAGGCGAAGTCTCCCTCACTGCTTATTGGACAATTTTCCTCTTCCGTCCCAAAAGCCAAGGCCAAGGGAAAGAACAAGAAGAAATCCACCAAGCCGAGAGGTGGAATCAAGAAGGCAAAGGGGAAAGACAAATCCAAAGCTGCGGAGTCGGGAAAAGGAGAATGTTTCTACTGCAAGAAGACGGGGCACTGGAAGCTCAACTGTACTGATTACCTTGGTCTTAAGAAAGGGAAGCATGGTGATGCTTCAGCTTCAGGTGTGTTCGTAACTGAAAACTATTTTTTCTATAAACTCTGTTTCCTGGGTATTGGATACCGGTTCGGGTTCTCATATCTGCAATTCTGTGCAGGGGCTGAGAAATAGCAGAGTTTTGAAGACAGGTGATCATAATCTCCGGGTTGGAAATGGTTCCAATGTACATGCAGTTTCAGTGGGAGAGTATCATCTGTGGTTGCTATCGGGTTGTATATTGGTTTTGAACCCATGTTATTTTGTATCAAGCATGCTTTGTAATATTGTATCCATTTCTTTGTTAGACAATGAAGGATATCATTTTGTATTGCAGCATAATGTTATGAATATTAAACTGAATAAAAAGTTGATTGGTTATGGTACACTTAATAACGGGATATACGTCCTGAATCAACACACTGTTTTCAACATACAACACACAAATAAAAGGAAGTTTTCAGATATAAATGAAGCTTTTCTTTGGCATTGTAGACTCGGTCATATTAATGAAACTAGACTAAACAAGCTTCATAAAGATGGAAATTTAAATTCTTTTAAATTTCCATCTTATGCGACTTGTCAGTCTTACATCAAAGGGAAAATGGCCAAAACTCCGTTTACTGGACACGGAGAAAGAACTATTGATCTCTTGGGCTTCATACATAGTGATGTATGTGGGCCAATGTCTACACATGCAAGAGGCGGTTTTTCTTACTTCATAACTTTTATTGATGATTTCTCAAGATTCGGTCATGTGTTTTTGTTAAAGCATAAGTCCGAAGCTTTCAAGAAATTCAAGGAGTACAAACTTGAAGTAGAAAAACAAACTGGAATGAGCATCAAGATACTTCGATCAGATCGAGGTGGAGAGTATCTTAGTACAATGTTTTTGAACTTCCTAAAAGAGAATGGGATTCTCTCTCAGCTCACTCCCCCTTCCATACCACAACACAACGGTGTGTCAGAGCGACGGAATCGAACCCTATTAGATATGGTACGATCTATGATGAGTGATGCTGAGTTGCCCCTCTCCTTTTTGGGGCATGCATTGGAAACTGCAGCTTTTCTGTTGAACAAAGTTCCAACCTGTAAAATTTCAGAAAATATAAAATATAATTATTGGAATTGTGAGCATTGTTTTTTTCGGCCAAAATTCTTGTGGCTATTTTTCTTTCCCTATTTATAATTTCGTGGGCTCTTTAATGGTCATGGGCTTTGGATGAGTCATGCAATTGCATTAATTGGTTTGTTCATTGTGAGGATATTTGTGTGATCTTTTGAAGTGTGTGGATGTGGGTTTTGTTGTGATGTTTTTCATGCTTTAATTCCTTACACTCACCACTTAGATGTTACACTCACCACTCACAAATTATAAGGCCAGAGCACATTTTCGAAATTCCACAGAGAACCATTCTTAAGTGATGGCCGAGCCCAAATTTCCAGCAGCCATTTTTCTTTTCACTTTAAGTCTTGGCCTAAAATTCTTGTGCTCAATTTTTCTCACCTCATGGAAACTTCATTAACCACCACCTATCCCTCTCATGTGTTGAGAATCCTAGGGTGTATTGAGACAAAGTATTCACACACACTCTTTACTTCATCTCGGTTAGCAAACTGGATGCCCGAGTTGCTTCGGTTTAGAAGCGGGAGCCCGTATAAAGAATCCTCGACATGTGTCCTCTTAGACGAGTGTGGCAGGAGAGCGAACTTCGTCGAGGAAGCCGCAACATGCTAAGGACAGATATTGAAGACCGAAGGAAACGGATCGATAGGTACAATCTCTTAAACCACTTTACAGTTTAGTAGTATAGGGTTAATAGTTCGATCCGAGTTTTAGGGTTACGTTAGCGCCAAGTTTAAAAGTTTTTATTCCGCATTTGGCCACAGATTGATGGACGGGGAGCTGGCGTAGACTTACAGTTTGTACGTCAACGACGAGGGTTGTTTGGTCGTTTTTGCATGCATTGGCAATATGTTCTAACCTATGAGCACACCATGTGCCGTATCGGTTTTCCGGATTTGGTTTTCATAACGTGGCGATATGTATTGATTTGTAGGTACCTTCGCATGGATTCCGAGACGCCGGAGCACATCGACTACGGCTGAACAAGGAGTTCCACAGGTGAGTAGATTTATATCTGCGAGGGAAGTGGGGTGGATGGCGTATATCACCCCCGCAAATTATGAATGGAGACCGATATATATAGAATACAGTCGGAGAAAACTACATTAGAATACTATAGATGTGGTTAAAAAGATAGTTAGAGGCGATATTAATGATTGAATATATATATCGAGATATGAGGTGAAAGCTATAAGGACATAACTCTTGGACATGTTATGATAGAAATGATGTCTCGAATTAATATATAAGGATATGAAAAGTGAATCTGAATCATAATATATAGATATGTAGTTGCACGAGATTAAGCATGAGATTTAGAGTTGCGTGACTTAAGATTCATATGACTGAATGCATATGTAAACTGACTTGATGTGAGAGATTGATGCGATGAAAAGAGTATACGATGAGATATGATGACTTGGTTGATATGTCGTTATATGGGTGCGAGTCGATAAGAGATAGTTGATACCTTGCCTGTCCCCTGATACAAGATTGATACGGATGTGACCTGAGAGATAGGTATATATATATGGATAATGATGCGCATAATGAGTGATATGTCGTACGAGACTTAGATCCGTACCCACATTGTTATGTAGGTTGATAGAATCCCTAAATGTTTAATGCCGCCGTATGATGGATTACCGTACGAG
Organism: Agapanthus africanus; assembly: GCA_030015575.1. Lineage (NCBI taxonomy): Eukaryota > Viridiplantae > Streptophyta > Magnoliopsida > Asparagales > Amaryllidaceae > Agapanthus > Agapanthus africanus. The sequence goes on along the minus strand of JASDDO010000012.1, from coordinate 190,587,517 downwards.
ATGAGTTTTACCTGTTGATTAATCCATACCCTTGATTAGAGGATGTCGTACGATAGATTATACCGTATGTGATGTTGTGAGGCTGGATGCCGATTGATAGATTCACCGACTCGGATATATTGTAGACACGTATATCTTGTAGCGTTTCGCTTACGATGTACTTTATGCTACGCTCATGATATTCGCATTGCATTGCATATACATGTGCTAGTACACCTACAACATTATCGATGATGCGTATGTTACACCTACACAGATTGGCCGGCTCACATACCTTCATCATCGATAATTGCTATGTCACTACACAGTAGAATTGCTACATCATGCCATGATATACTTTCTATGTTCACATCACTATGCTATGTTGCATGATTTACTTTCTATGATCACATCACTGTTCCATGTTGCATGATATACTGATATGCTTACATTCTGTTATATGTCGCATACATCATGCTTTATGATTATACGCATTGAGATATGCTGTTTCCATGGGATTCTGGATTTGAGAACCGTGGTTATGTTTCAAAAGGAAGTTTGTATTGTTTTAAAAAACCGGCTTCTCTTGATATGATATTTCAGTGCGTCCACCTTGTGTTTTCTCGGTTCTGAGATTGGCATGTGAAACTCGATTCGAGAAGCGGGAGGCACCGTCTGCGGGTACATGGTGGACCCGATATGGTTCCCCAGGGCGAGAGGTGATTTTCGTGGTGTAGACGATGAGCCTGGCAGAGGGAGTACTACCTACCGGTGATTGTATGGAGCTCGGCGGATCTCTGGAGGATACCGTTTTGGAGTTATGATATGAGATGGATATGAGGACCGATCTGAGGATGCGGCGCCTAGGATATGATGATTTACGTGTCGATGCTGGACACGGGTTTCATGATGTTTCGAGTGTCGGTGTTGGACACTCAGGTTCCATGATTTTGATGTGTCATTGATGGACACACGTGGTTGATATCCTCATATATATACGGGCACATGTTTTCATGATGTTTCGAGTGTCGTTGTTGGACACTCAGGTTCCATGATCTTGATGTGTCATTGATGGACACACGTTGATTTATATCCTCACATTTACATGCATATGCTTTTATGATATTTACAAGCATGAGGTTGTTGTGTCATTGGTTGACACGTGGATGAGATCCGCATGCATGCAGGCATTGATTATATGGTTGGATGAGATCCACTTGCTGATAGGCATTGATTATGTTGTTGGCATATATGTAGACACGGTCACCCTAGATATCATAGTATTACCTTTATGATATACTTGACCTAGGAAATCGCTGTTTTATTCGATTTCTACCTGCTGATGTTTTCTACTCACGAGTTGGCAACTCACGCCCGTTGTGCCACAGTTCTTGCAGGTTGACCGCATGGATCAGTAGCGGCATCGCTGGCACACAGCTTGCATTCGGGTGATTTGCTTTGGTAGGTGGTACACGTTGGATCGTTCCCTTCTTGTATTATTATTCTTATTGTATCTAGTTAATATCATTAATCATAAACCAGTGTTTGTATATGTTGTAAGACTTAGCAAGATTTGTAGTTGCGAGACTTAGAGCGATGGGTTATATGTTCGCTTGGTGGGTTTGATGTCTTGCTTTTCATTTTCCTTTGTGCCGATCTTCTCCTTTGGGCGTCATATATTTATATGCTTGTGGTGGTTGTTTCCGCCGTTAGGCGTGATTTGCTTCCGTTTGGGGATGCTTTATTTATATTCCATTTTTGTACCCGTTTCGGGGCTAGTTTTTACAAAGGAGGTGCTGCCGAAATTTTTAAGGAAATAAAATTAAGTTTAAGGATTTTTACTTAGGGTTTCCAAATGTTTTATCAATGTTTTCATTACTTCTTTTGATAGGTTTAGATTTCTGGGCTTCGACTTACTTAAGTTACGTTTCTCCTATAGACGTTGCGTGATTTAAGTGTCGGTCACGAGCTAATATTTCGGGTCGTGACACAACCAAGACCATGTCTACCACTCCATATGAGATGTGGTATGGGAAGAGACCATCTTTTAAACGAGTTAAGATTTGAGGTTGTCCGGCTTTTGTTAAAAAGGAGAATTCAGAAAAACTCGAGACACGATTGGTCAAGTGTATATTTGTGGGATATCCGAAATATTCGTTTGGGTATCTTTTCTACCACAAGGAGGAACAAAAGGTGTTTGTTTCTCGGTATGCCACGTTTTTAGAAAATGAGATTTTTCCAAATGATGCTGATGGCAATGTGGTAGATCTAGAAGAAGTTCTAGAGACACAAGTAACAAATGACAACTTGGTTGAACCTGAAGTTGCAGCAGAACCTGATGAACCTCAACCACTCTATAGATCTGGTAGGACTTCTCGCCCACCGGAGAGATACTACGGTTTTCTTGTTGATGGTGATGGAGAATATTGCATCATGGATGATGATGATCCTACCAGTTTTTTGCAAGCTATCACGAGTGGTGATTCTGTGAAGTGGATGGATGCCATGAGATCCGAAATGGAGTCTATGTACGCCAACAAAGTATGGACTTTGGACGTTGTACCCTCTGGGGTAAAACCCGTAGGGTGCAAATCGATCTTTAAGAGAAAGATCGGTATAGATGGGTAGGTGGAGACCTATAAGGCAAGGCTTGTGGCGAAAGGATTTAAACAAAGACCAGGACTGGACTATGACGAAACCTTTTCTCCTGTAGCCATGCTTAAATCCATTCGGATCCTGCTTGCTATTGCTGCTCACTACGACTATGAAATTTGGCAGATGGACGTTAAAACGGCTTTTCTAAATAGTGATTTAGAAGAATGCGTTTATATGGATCAGCCAGAGGGCTTCATCGATAGTGGGAGCAGCGGGAAAGCATGTAGGTTGCTTAAATCCATTTATGGATTAAAGCAGGCATCACGGAGTTGGAACATCTGTTTTGATGATGTTATCAAAGAGTTTGATTTCGTCAAAAATCCAGATGAACCTTGTGTTTATAAGAAGATTGTAGAAAGTACTGTCACATTCCTCGTATTGTACATGGATTGCATTCTTATTATAGGAAACGACATTCCTATGCTACAATCGGTCAAACTGTTCTTATCACAAAGGTTCTCCATGAAGGACCTGGGTGATGCCTCGTACATATTGGGCATGAAGATCTATAGGGATAGATCTAAACAGTTATTTGGATTGTCCCAAACCAGGTATATTAACACATCCTAAAGAGGTTTAGCATGGAAGACTCCAAGTGGGGTTCCTTACCCGCTAGTCATGGAGTCACTCTCTCTAAGGACTTTTTCCCAAAGACTGATAAAGAGAGAGCTCGCATGAGCATTATAACCTACGCTTCTGCTGTAGGATCTATAATATATGTGATGTTATATACAAGCCCTAATGTAGCTTATGCACTGGGTGTAGTAAGCAGGTATCAATCCAACCCAGGGAAGAATCACTGGACTGCTGTGAAGAACATTCTTAAGTACTTGCGAAGGACTAAAGAAATGTTCTTGGTGTATGGTAACGGAGATCTCCAAATGGAGGCTTTTAGCGATTCGAACTTCTAAAGTGATAAGGATGACAGCAAATCTATCTCAGGGTTTGTCTTTACCCTCAATGGAGGGGCGGTGTGTTGGAAGAGTTCTAAACAGAATACCGTTGCAGACTCCACAATGGAAGCTGAGTATATTGCTGCAAATGATGCTGCCAAGGAAGCCGTCTGGATGAGAAAGTTCATCTCGGAGCTAGGAGTAGTTCTGACCATTATTGATCCAAAACCATTATATTGTGATAATAATGGGGCTATGGCATTGGTCAAAGAGCCCAGGTCCCATCAACGATCCTGACACATCCTCAGGCGATATCATCTGATCCGGGAGATAGTAGTTCCCCGCGAGATCGAGATTCGGAGAGTAGATACAAAAGATAACACCGTGGATCCACTCACCAAGGCCCTCCCTCTGCCGCAACATGAGCGACTTTTTGAGATATTGGGTATAAGATACGGCAATAATTGGCCTTAGTACAAGTGGGAGATTGTTGGATATATGTATGCCCTAGAGGCCATTATAAGATATTGTATGTACCGGTATGTGTGTGTGTGTGTGTGTGTGTGTGTGTATTCAGGGTACAATATTGCTCGACATGATAGTATGCTATCTGGTTGCACTTTTATCTTAACATGTTGATTTGATCATGCTTTCAATCATTTGGTACATGTTGATATAGCCCTTAGGATATGCAGGACTACTGAGATTATGATGTGTTAGTTATATGTATGCCCTAGAGGCCATTACTGTAAATACGATGTATATTGTAGTGGATGCTTGGACATATATAGGGAGGACTTTCTTGCTCGACATGATAGTACGCTATCTGGTTGCTCTTTATCTTAACATATACTATGATTGTCTCTATGTTACATGTTGATAAAGCCCTTAGGATGAGTACTTGACTACCAGGACTATGATGCAGATCATACTAGTGGGGATAGTGTAGTCGCCAAGTACATCCTTCAAATGTTCCAAGTCGTAGGTGTATCGAGACAGAGCATCGATATACCAGATTAGACTAGCATATGCGCTTCTTGACCTATATGATCGGCAATGGATGATCCCATATCCATTGGTGTTTGACATCAGAGAAGGTATACGGGTGCTCAGTGGAGATTGGGTACACTGGACGGACTCACCGAGAACTCCCAGATGGTATTATACCTCACGTCAGATGGCAGTTCTCTGGTGACACTGGTACAGGTTAGTCTGTAGACCCGAGATCGTCATAGAGTCTTGTGTGATTCCTACTGTGCTTTGATTTCCATCATACCACGTCCAAGAGGGCGTGCAAAAAGGTAGCTTTTGGGTACAGTCCTGAATCACATGGAGGCAATGAGTTATAGGAGGGGATTCGTCTCTCCCGGTATAGGGAGTTGATGTTGCGCTGTGTTCGATAGGCTATAACTGGAAATCCCTGGCCAGGGTTGCTGAGATTTACTGGTAAGTGTTATCAGTAGTTTCTTGAACTGTTATAGACTTCATATCGACACGACGTATCAAGCTATTGGGGTCTGACGTTTACCACCCGTAGGCGAGATATGCGACATTTCAGATGAAGAGACCGGACTGTACGGGAGTGTTACTGATTGGATTCGCAGGAGAATGTATAGGCTTGCTTGTTGATCTTCTGATCGCTCAATACCTGGGTGGCTGTTACGTTTAGCTGACCGCTTGCAGCTTATGGGTGTTTGATATGATCATCACCTACTGCCGGCGTATTGACGATTCTTTAGAGTCCTATACAGAGGTTTCTTGACTCAGGCAAAACGGAGTAGGAGCACATATGTGATATGTGCGGGACCGAGAATAATACGTGTATATGATACCGTATTAGATTCTCGTGATATGAGATATCGGCCGGGTATATGTGATATAGCTGGGTCATCGGATCAAGTGTTGATTCGATGAACTGATACAGATTATATTAGTCGGTTATTTGTGAAATAGCCGGATTATCGGATCAAGTGTTGATTCGATAATTTAATGTATAATTATATATTTGATATATTAAATTACATTAACTAATATAAGCTCACTAAAAGATTCTTTTTCTTACTCGGGTAATACATTGATATATATGCGATATATGTTAATTGTATTATTTTATTTTGTTACAATAAATATTGTATATGTGATATATAATATTGTAACATGTTAAGGTTATTAATTCAACATGTTTAGTGGAGATTAAACATGGTTAGGGTTTGATTTGGGTTAATCTTTTCTAGAAGTTTCTAGAAGCTTTGCTTTTGTTTTAAGCAAAGATATTTGTTTTGATATTTTGTTGATATTTTCCTTAACCCAACCCAAACCCTTGACCATGGTAAACTCTTAACAATGGTTAAGTCTTCTCACTTGAACCATGGTTGCATTTCTAACCTCACACTACTTTCATTATTCATCACAAAAGAAATAGATCATCTTCTTCCTTCTTCTTCTTTGCTTAAAAAGCTTTCTAGCTTTTTGAGAAGTGATGAAAATAAGTGAGATTAAGAAAACAAATGAGAGCTAAAATCCTACTTCATCATCCTAATCTATCCTAGCCATTTAGATTAGGGTGTTCACTTCATTTGTGAGTGAGAGCTTGTGTTAAAGAAACTTCAAGGTAGATCATCTTAGTTAGCGAAGATCGGAAGCAAGCTTGCATCTTTCTCTTCATGGAGCCTCTCTAAAGTCCGGATTCTCGATGATCGCAGCGAAGGGACCTCAACATGGAGCTTTTGAAGTGATGGGCCGGACTACAAAGGTTGTATTCCCAAACTCTTAGATGTTAAAGTGTTTAATATGCTTTGGTTCTCATAATCTCTAGTTTAAGATCTTGGTTAGGGTTGTTCGGCATGTCTAAATTTTAAATCGGGCATGGTTGATGCCTTGTAGACCCTTGTGAGAGTGCCTAGTAACCCTACAGTGGTATCAGAGACAAGCTAGTGTTTTAGGCGAAGTCTTGACGAAATTTAAAGTCCGATCGAACTTCGAATACCCGTAAAACCCTAGTTTCTGGAAAAAATTTCAAAAGTTGATTTTTTCTGCATTAAAAATACTCAAAAAAATCAGCAGGGAATTATAAGAATTACTGTGCAAAACGAGCCAGTAATTCCCACAAACTGCCGCGGAACCGCGGCAAGACCATGCATTGCGCCGCGGATCCGTGGCCGTACAGGGGAATTGGGCTTTGATTTTGCACAGTAATATCCGTTGGTGTTTCTGCATATTTCTGGGTATTTTTAATTTTACTCAAGTGTTGAGTTTTCTGGGTTATATTGGGAACTCGTTGATTCGATCGGAAAGTTTAGCTTCGTTTAAGTTTTTTCGGGTAATTTCAGAACGTGTTAAAAAGTTCGATCGGATATCAATAACTCACTTTTTCCCCTGCCGGAAAATTTCCAAGTGTTAGATTTTTCCGTAGTTTAAGAACGTTCTTAATCGTGTAGGTAATGCGGTGACCCTCTAGAAGAACAAAAACCTTAACTCGATTATGTGACCGTCTGAACCGCCTCTAAACCTTAGGGTTTGGGGCAGTACGGCGTCGCCACATGTGAGGCGTTGGTTTGGCCCTTCTACGGTTGGACCATTGGTACCGTGGCATGTGATGGATGTTTTTAAACTAATTTCAAGTGTTGAGCTATTTGGGAAATCTTGGGTGTTTGTTTATTCGATCGAAAAGTTTATCATTGTCTATTTATCTGGAATGTGATACAATATTTGGAATCCACAATTAGTTATGAGATAACTAATTTGAATGTTATAAATCTAGCAGTTTTGTCTCATTTGATCGGTTGCCACGGAATTTTAATGTGATCAAAAGTCCGTCGCAATCACGTAGCGTACGCGGATACTCGCCGGGTAAACTTAATAGATAGCCACGCCCCATAGCCCCGACCAAGTGACTGTAGGAGAACCCCGTCGCCAAAAGCATCCGTTCGGGTGCTCGCGGCAGCGGTATTCTGCCTTAGTGCACTTCGTCGACGGCATCTGGGGGTGCGGCCGTCTACTAAAGTTTGCGACGATCATTCGATCAGGATGTCGGGAATCTTGTTGAATTGCCCGACTAGATATTGAAAAGTGTTTTCAGGATCGAGATTAAAATGCGGGGTTTATAATTGTTAGGCATGCGATGTCTAAAGAATTCATTTGGTTAGGCATGCGATGTATAAAACTGGTTGCGGATTCCAACTATTGTAGTTTTACACTTTCTTTTCTTTGACCGTAAGCGTAGTATGCGGTGTATCGCCGGCTTCGTTGCTATACATCAACGACAATCGGGATACGCATGCTTTCTTACGTTGATGATATGAGATATTATGTGTTGCTGTGATATGTTATATTGGATCGTCGTGTTTTGAATAGCCGGGGGTTTTATGTGAGATGAGGGTTTTCATTTTCATTTATGTAAAATTCATTTGTATGTAATATTCTTTTATTGGGGCACTTCCGGGATGAGGATGATGTCACCATTGTATATTATTTACTTTTCCACATTAGGTAGACCTAAGGCGGGGAGCACAAGTAACCGGGTTCTAGGGTCCAGTGGGAGACGATCTCGAGCAGTCGAGACCGGGTCTCCTAACCGTAGAATTGGTAGTGTTGCTTGCCGCTCTCGTAGGGGTTTAAGGATGTGGGTTTGGCTATTCATCACGACCGTTGAATCCGTGATTTATACAGGCTCGTAATAAAACATGGACCTCCTAGTATATCCAATATTTCATATATATTTCTTCTGCTGCAATGTTATGTGATAAGATCATATTACTGCCTGAGACGAATGTTTATATTATATATATGAGATATATGTTATATTGCTAATTTCGTTTCAAATGTGATGCTTGTGAAGCATAATAAAATGGGACTTCATTAATGAGATTAATGAAATAAAAGAAACCTAAAGATGTTGTAGAAACTTGTTTAAAAACTGGTAGCTCTAGTTCTTGCTTTGCATAGCGGTGTTCCTTGTAGAACATCCAACACCTTATTCGATAAGGAAAGAGCCGAGATCCTTTCACCGGTAGTGACCTCTTTAGCGAAACTAGCAGATGCTACAAACTCGGTTTGTCTTTTGATTGTTTCTATAGTTTTTGCTTTGCATAGTGGTATTTGTGAAATATCCTGCACCTTACTCGATAAGGAAAGAGCCGACGATCGCTTCACCAGGAGTGACCTCTTTAGCAAAACTAGAAAAGGCCTAAAAAACATTCCATCTAAAATCACTCGATTCTACAACGATATCAAGTTCATTACGGAAAATGTTTTCTTAAAAACCTGTCGTAACCCTTCGTCATTTTAGGAAATAGAGTGCTTAGTATTCGTGCTGTGTTTGTTGACCTTAGTTAAGGCACAGTGTACGGTAGCTAAGTGATGTCTTCCTACATAGCATATGATGCGATTAGTTAAGACAGTCATATGACTTTTTTGACCTTAGTTAAGGGTCATGTCGGTGGGTCTAATTAATCAAGAAATGACGGGTAGAATTTGACTAGTGCTTATGATTTGTTGACCATAGTTAAGGTCATAAGTCACTAGGGGTAAAATATTATTGGGAATTTCAAGTGTTGAAATTTGCAATAAGATTGCATACCTTCTATGAGATAGTTGGATCCCGATACTCGCTGCGAGTAAGAGTTACTCCTGGGAGAGTTTTACACATTACAATTAGCCGATCAAGTAGGTGTCTTGAAAGGTGTCAACGGGGTTATGCCCCTGGAAAAACGAGGTTTATTTTAATTAGGTCCGTGCGAAAGCACGGGGAACCTCCCTCAAAGTATAGCCACTGGCCTGGCTGAAAGATTGGCGAACTTGTAGAGTGTAACTAATACCGGCTAGTCTTTCCTTTTAGGGTTTGAAGGAAGATTTGACTAAAACAGTGGGAGCCATCATGATTAGATAAATTGATAACCAATCTAATCTTGTAAAAGCGCACGCTGAGTGTTTTCTTCTCTCTCTCTCTCTCCTGGTTACGGCTATGTCACGCCTTAATTAAGATAATAATACGGATATATTGACCGAACTCGCTTGTTATACTGAGCTGGGGAATGTTGGTCCCACTCCAACTTATAAATGTTATAAGACGGAGCAGGAAATTGGGGATTACCAGAATTCCCGTACCACCCAAACGAAGAAAGTGCATGCTGATGCATCTTCTTCGGGTGTGTTCATTACAGAGAACTATTTCTCAGTATCCTTTACGTCCTGGGTATGAAATACCGGATCAGGATCCCGCAAATGTAATATGTTACATGGGCTACAGATAGGTAGAGGACTGAGAAAGGGTGATAAGTTTCATGAGATAGAAACGGTGCAAGTGTTGCAGCCAAGTCTGTTGGTGGTTATCACCCTGTATTAGCAAATACATTGATTCTGAACAAATGTTATTAGATACCGAACCTGATATACAACATCATATCAGTCTCTTTATTAGTAAAGAAGGATATAATTTTGTTTTGTTGGATAATATTTTGAACATTTCCTATATCAAGAGTTGATCGGTTCAGGCACGTTACCTAAAAGCATTGACGTTCTAAATCAAACTACAGTTCTTAGTATACAGAACACACATAAGAGGAAGAGTTCAGAAATGAACGAATCCTTCTTGAGGTATTGTAGACTTGGTCATATCAATGTGGCCCGACTAGCTGAAGTTACATTTAGATGCATATTTAAATTATTTTGAATTTACATCTTTTGAAACTTGCCGGTCATGTCACAAAGATAAGATGACCACAGCTCTGTTTATTAGAAACAGAGAAACAGTTAGTAAACTCTTGGGATTGATACATGCTGATGTATGAAGGTCCCCTGTCTACACATGCCAAGACCGATTCTTTGTACTTCATTACATTCACTGATGATCTCTCAAGATTCATACATATGTTCCGGTTGAAACAAAAGTCCGAAACTTTTGAGATAATCACATAATATAAGTTAGAAGTAGAGAACTAAAAACGGGTATAAGTATTATGTCCTTTGATGAGATCAATGAGGAGAATACTTGAGCACGGAATTCTTGGACTATTCTAAAGGAGAATGAGATTCACTCTCAGCATCACTCCTCCGTATACACCACAGCACGTCGGTGTATCGGGGCGGAGCAAATATACCCTATTTGATATGGTGCGCTCTATGATGAGTACTACTGAGTTTTTTATTTCCTTTTGGGAGTTATGCACTTGAGAAGCTGCATACCTATTGTAAGTCCATGCTACCTCTCCCGGTACTTTCTGGCATGCGGAATTTGATAAAAAACGATTTTTATAGAGGTGGTAACATGGACTTATAACCCGGATCTTTGTTAAACATCTAACTAACAACCTAACTACGAGTTGCTAACTACTCGGTTAGGGGGTTATACCTTGCTTGTCTTGAACTCCTTCGTCTTCAAACTCCGATGGTGGTCCGGATCGGCTTCTTCCCGTCGTCTCCGTACGCCGAAGATAGATCCACCTGAAAGCTCCAACCTTTGGCTCCTTCTTCGAACTTTGAAGAAACCAGTTCACTCGATTCGCTAAACCTTGTGAACTAGAGTGAGTAGAGAAGAGTTTGTATGGGATTTTATCTACGGTTCTTGATTCTCAACTCATGAGACAAGAGAACCATAGAGTCAAGAGAGGGAGCAAGAGGAAGAGGGTGAGAGCAAAAACAAGAGAGCTCAAGAACAAGAGATAGAATGGTCAAGTGAGAATGTAACATTTTCAAAAATATAAAATATTAATTTTGGGAATTTTTATAATTTAATATTATTTTATTGATTATTTTAATATTAAATCTATTTTTTAAATGCAAATAAATAGGAAAAATTTGAGAAAAATTATGGAAAATTCTAAAATAGGATAAATTAGTGAATTATGACATTTTTAAGTTGTTGTGATCATTTTGACACTAATTTAGTGCTAATCGCGATTAAAATCGCTAATCGGGTTTTTCGGCAATTTTGTGCAAAACTTGCACATATCACATTTTCTACACTTGTTCATTTTTTTTCTAGCCATGGATTCATTTGGGTTTACTATTCTCATGAGAAGGTTTTGGATTAAAGAGAAAAAGGAAAAAAGAAAAGAAAAGGAAAAGGAATTGTATATTAGGTATGGGTGAGAGAGAGAGAGAGAGGGGTTGCTTTGACTTGGCTTCAACCACCATTCCTTCACCATTTCCCCCTCTCCATTTCTGAGCTGCTGCTGCTCCCTTCTTCCTCTTCCTCCTTCTTCAATCTCCCAAGATTTACACCTCTAAAACTATCTCAAAACCCTTGCCTCATTTCACAAAACATGCACACAAGCTCACAAGCTAGAGGATGGACCAAGAAAGATGGTGTTTTGGTGCTGTTGAGGATTCTTGAGCCTCTTGGGAGGTAATTTCTTTGCAATTAGAGTGTTAATTGTTGTATTTAAGGTTTAATTCAAGTTCCATATCGATATCGGGTGAATTGTGGATATTTGGACAAAACTTGAGAGGGTTAGGGTAATGTTGAGTTGTGGCTTGGCAATTGAGTTTAGGGAGTGACCTTAGACCCTATTTTGACTAGAAACCCAGTCCAATCCAACCTGAAACCAAAAATACGGAATTACGGAACTTTCATGTCGTTTTGTGAGGTGTTAGTGTGTGCAGGGAAATCTGGGATGTACTGGGACAATTCTAAAGAAAAGTAGTGATACAAGGAGCCTAGTTGGGACCCCAGGAGACCACCCTACGAAGACGAGCCACATTGGGCATGAGGGGGCCGGCGAGGCCGGCCAAACAGTAGATGTGGCCGGCCCAATTGTGGTGAAAACTCCCCATTTTTGCTTCTGTACCTCCCTTGTACCCTGCATAGCACCCTGGACTTGTTGAATTTGTCTAGTTTGACCTGAGATGAAATCTGGGATCATTTTCTCATGTTGCAGCTTTGAAATTGGATTTGGTTTTGTGTATTTTGAATTCAAGATTTTGGTATTATTGTGTTATCTCGATCGTGTGACGTTTGTACGTCTATATCGAGTGATTTCGAGTTGTTTTGCGAAGGCTAACCGTAGGTTCTAACCTATAAGCCTTTTGGCGTGTCGTATCGGTTTTAGCGTATCGTATTGGTATGTTGTGTGTCGTTTCAAGTATTGAATTGGTTTTGATGCGATGCGATACGTGTGATGTGTGTAGGTACACCGCGACGATCCGAGACGATGCGGAAGATGACGGAGATATCGACACCGACACGCAGGATAAAGGTGAGTAGATTTATATCTACGGGGAGAAGTCGGGTGGATGGCGTATAGCACCCCCGCAGTCCGTGGTGTTGTATACGAATACGTATACACACGTATATTTACTGTGTGGTTAGGATCATTGATATTGATAATGATATTCTTGATGCTCAGATTATATTGGTGTAGTATAGTGCGAACCCTAGGGTAGCGATTGCACTTATACCTACACTTACACATATACCTCTACACATTATTGCATTCATTCACTCATATAATGGTGTGTATATCTACACATGGGTATGGGACTATGTGTTTATATACGAGATTTGAGGATGATACGTGGATTTGTGATGACACTTGATGTGAGGCCGTGTGATCGGCGATGTGACATAGTTGCCTTGAGGTGCGATATGATAGTTTAGCGGGCCTTTGGACATGTGCTTTACCCGCATTCATACTTGAGGATATCTTACGATATGGTATTGAGGCGAGATTATCGACTATCATAGCTATACTTATATATATATTGACTCAGATTAGGTGGTTTCATACCCCTCCCGTCTAGATTACTTAGTAGACATGAGACTAGACCGAGTCATACCTATTTCAAACTAACGAATCGGGGATATTTTAAAGATAGGCAGAAGGGTCATACGGATATTTTCAAACGATGTATCTCTCTTAAAACACCGTAGCCCTTGTTTTACCAAAAGCCCTGATTCGTCTTATTTCAAATGGCACCCCTGCATGACATGTTCATATTGGTGTAGATTCCTTACTTTTGCGTTGATTGTCATTCCCGCACATTCTTGCTATTCGCATTGCTTGCATATGTTATATGCGCATACTATTATTCCATGCTGCAGGATGTATTGTTACTTGCACTCCACGTATATTGTCACATTCATCTTGCTTTCTGATTTGCGCATTGAGATATGTGGTTCTATGATATTTCTGGATTTGGGAACCGAGGATGTTTTAAAAAAAAAAGAGAATATATCATTACTTTAAAAACTCGGTTCCCTTGATATGATATTTGGGGCGGCGCCCCGTGTTTTCTCGGTGCTAGAGGATGTACCTTGAGAGAGGGCTGACCCGGAATGACGGATGCCCGGTGTATTGATAGAGGGATGACCCGGAATGACGGATTCCCGATGTATACTCAGAGGGAGGGCTGACCCGGAATGACGGATGCCCGATGTATTGAGAGAGGGATGACCCGGACTGACGGATTCCCGACGTATATACTCTGAGAGAGGGCTGACCCGGAATGACGGATGCCCGATGTATTGAGAGAGGGATGACCCGGACTGACGGATTCCCGATATATATACTTGAGAGAGGGCTGATCCGGACTGACGGAGCCCGAGACATGAGGATTTACGTGTCGATGCTAGGCACGGGTTTCATGATGTTTTTCCGTGATTTTGTTTATATCCTCACATTGCATACATGATGCTTATTGTTAGTGGGTGACAGGTGGACGGGTTCCACATATATATATATACAGACATGGATCATATACATATAGACTGGTTTTTACATTGATTATACTTTATTTGTATATATATAACAAGGCATGAGGGCGCTGTTATATATACCCTTACACCAATATTAGTGGTATGGGACGCTAATATATGTGTATTGATTTCGTTGATATTCATCATGGTTACTTCATGCAGACATACCTTACACTGATGACATGTGATTACCTGAGTACCTGGCACTACATACATGATTAGATGTTACCTTGCCACCCTATTACACTCGGATGTACTCTTGTGGATATTTTACTGATCGTTGACTTAGGATTATGTCTTGCATTCGATTTATCCTTGTAGATGTTTCTATTCACGAGTTGGCAACTCACCCCCGTTGTGCCACAGTTTTTGCAGGTTATGCCGTACAGGTTCTATTGCGGCATTTCTGGCACACTACCTTCTTGCGGGTGACTTGCTTTTGGTAGGTGGATTCCTTTGTATCAAGAATCCCCACTTTGTATTTAATTTATTCATTGTATCTAGAAATTGTCCATCAACCAAAACTTGTATATTGTTTCAGACTTAGACCAGTGTTGTATTATTCGACCTAGAGTCGTGCTAGTAGTATTGCGGTTTTCTTATTGCTTTTGAGCTTTCTTTTGGATTTGTATATTATCATATCATTGTGTGATTGTGACCGTCGATTGACGAAGAGCTAGCTCCCGCTTGGGGATGCCTTTATCATTGCATATATATATATCGTTATCCTTGTTGTACCCCTTTCGGGGCCAGTTTTACAAAAGAAACTCTGCCGAAATTTTTAGAAAAGACTTACTGTTTTTAAAATGCACATTCGGCTTAGTTATTTAAAAACCTTGATTTCAAACATGTTTTTCTTCACTTCTTTAAACCAGTTTTCTTTACTTATTCTTCAAAATGGTTTTAGATTTCTGGGCTTTTGGCTTACTTGGATCAGATGGAGTCCTATAGGCTTCATATGGTTCAAGTGCCAGTCACGTGCTCTTTTGGGTCGTGACAAAGTTGGTATCAGAGCGCTAGGATGACCCTTGGTTGATGGATTAGGTGACTAAAGTAGAGTGACGTACCGTTGGTATGTTCCGCGGCATACTTACGACACGCCACTCCGCTTAAGGAACCTTAGGATGGACGTTTGTTTAGAGATCAGTGCTTCTCTTCCTATCCAGGATTATTCGTCCATTTGAGATTCCCGATTCTATTAGTTTCATGATCATACCTTCATTGATACTGTTCCTTCCTATGATCATGTATCCACTTTGGATCTGTTGTTTCCTTTCTTTCCATTGATGTGTTCTTTTGATACTCGATTGAGATTCCTGTCACCATGTTTGAGCGCAGTTTGGGATGCTGCTAGGGTTACGGCCGGTGTGAGCTCGTTTGGTACGAGTGCCGACCATTGTGTTTTCTGGTGACATGGGAACGTCTCGAGTTAGTGTTGGTGATTGTGACCTCTAGTGGAGGCGAGTGCTTGGTCTTGCACCGGATGATCGGGCATTTGTTAGAGCTGCCAGTTGAGAGAGGACTGTTGATGTACAGTATACCTCAGGGATTGTGATGTCGCCTATCGTGCAGACAGATGGACCAGCTGTTGCTGAGATTGATAGGATGTTGCTTTCGGAGCTTACGAGCTGAGATTGCCGGAGCTTTCAGGCAGATATGCGACAGATGATAGCTAGTCTACCAGACTTGAGAGACGAAGGTGATTCGTCCGATTTTGCGCCAGAGCGGGCCCAGTTGAGTTGAAGATTTCCAGTGTGGAGAGTCTTACTCAGACCTAGAGCAGGCTGATTCAGAGATGACCGCTTACGTATTGCCTTTCCTGGAGGATTGAGGCATTGTTCGACGTACAGGTGAATGAGCCAGTTGTTGCTGCAAATGACGAGATATCGCCCAGATGATTGGAGCTATTGCAGCCTGAGTATGTACTTAGAGAGATGATAGCGAGTCGCTAGTCACCGAGGATGAATGACCAGGACGTGTGGTGAGTTCGCTTACCCCGATGCGTGGACATCAGGCGGATTGATTCCAGCTAGAGACGACTTCACGCAGGTTCGTTGAGAGTCGATAGAGACGATCGAATGTCAGGAGCCTATTTTCCAAGTTTAAAGTATACGGAAAGACATGCAGGTGATTCTATGGACCCTCTAGAAGAATGAAACCCTAACTCGACTTAATGACCGTGTGACAGCCTTTGAATCTTAGGGTTTACGGCGGTTCCGCGGCGCCATTTGTGAGGCTTGGGTTTGCCCTTCTACGGCTGGACCACCGACGCTGTGGCATGTACTCGATACTATTAAACTGTACCCGAGATGTGAGCTCTTGGGGGATTATGAGGATCTGACAAGTCGATCGGACGGTTCGACATCTTTCGGATATCGTGATGGGATACTGCTTGGGAGACTCCAGGTACGAGCATAGCCGTCGGAGCGCAGTTCATGCAGCCATGATGAGACGAGTCCGAATCAGTCGACATTTGAGCAGAGTGAAGAAAAGAGTTCGTATGAGATTTCGGCGAGATGACGTCCCACTCCGCTGACATTAGAGATGTGATACGCACCCCAAGGCGTGGTATATGGATATATCTTCCAGAAAGAAGCGCGATATGTATGCAGCCGTTCCGGAATAAGCGTGAGCTTCGGCATTGGATAATGACTTCCGGGCACTCCGGCAGGATTGAGATTTGAGAAAGGAATCTCGGCAGGACCTTTCTGGAGTACGATACGAGAAGACCTAGACCAGGAGTGGTCGTGTTGCGCACACCCAGCAGGACAGAGTTCGGCATTGTCGACGAGGTAGTTGACCAAGTTCGGATAGAGGAACTTAACCAGATGCGTTGCGAATTGATCAAGGACGGATGAGTGATGAGTATTCCTCCGATGGTTGGGACGTGTTCCCGAGGACCAGTTCGGCCTGACATCTGCTACAGAGTGATGAAGCTACAGAGTACGAGATTTCGAGTCCGTGTGAGAGACTTCAGATTGACCGTGGCCGAGACAGTGCAGTGCATCGTAGCTTAGCATGACGCCATAGTGGACGACGATAGAGACAGTTGGAACAAGAGGTTCGTGTGAGACACTGACGAGCTGTCATTGCTTCCCGTCGAGACTAGAGACCTGACATGCTTACAGAGACGTTGGAATGTGACCAGTTTCTGAGGAAATATTGTGCTGAGGACACAGGTGCCGTTTGAGCGAGAAGAGGTTGTGCAGGAAAGCCAGCCTTCGTTTGGTTCGGCATAGGCATGATTGGAAGAGACCTTGAGCAGGATTCCTTCCAGGACACCGTTGCTAAGACGTTTGCACCCAGGATCAGATATGTGGTGTGCATTCAGAGAGCCGGAGGCCGATGCCAATGACATATGGCTTTACGAACGGTCGTGAGGTTTGACTGAGAGATGACCAGAGAAGTGCCAGAACGGAATCGTCCCCGTTAGCACCCCTGACAGGGCCGATGAGCCGATTGACCGCGTGATAGGTAATCCGCAGAGAAGATAAGAATCCAGAGACAGAGGACGCCAGACCGTGAGCAAGAGGCAGGTAGATATCCTGCGCTGCTAGCAGTGGATTGCACCGACTCCTTCTCGACTTTGAAGGAGGAACTACCGAAGACGGTATTTATGATTTGTGATTTTGTGATTCGATTATCACGTATCCGTCATTTTGGATTTCGGTATTTTGGGCGTTCTGTTGCATGATTTAGTTTTGATGACTGAGTTTCATGATATTGGTTTCATGCACCTACTGGATATTTATATATTTTGCGCAGAGTTATTATATTTGAGGTATTGATTGAGATTTCATGCCTACAGTATGCAGTGATTTGATTTACACTTCCAGCTTGATTTTCATGTACCTTTAGTGTTTTGATATACGATTTTGGTGCACGCCAGATGCACTAAATCGGGATTCTTCGTGCATGTCACATGCACCTGACTTATCCTTCTGTCAGGCACACACGTTGCCTACGACAGATGTTTTGTGCACACCCGTTGCACCTAGATGTTGTTTTGTGCACCCGTTTAGCACATTTATGGATTTTTGATTTCCGTGCGCACCAGACGCATAAGATATTCTTATATGTGCACTTTTGGGATTATTTCCTTTTGGAGCAGTACTTTTTATGATGTTGGATTTTTGCTTTCATGCTGAGCAGGACTAGTCAGTGGACGGTACCTGGATTTACTTTCGCATGCTTTTGCATCAGCTACTTCCATGTATGGATTGGATGTCTACATGTGTAGTTTTGATCCATATCATATCAGTTTTGTATTGGATTTGACATTGTGTTTTTACCTCGACTCCGATGATTGCGAGATGCTTGACGGAGTTTTGCTTTTGAGTTATCTGCTCAGTACCCTTGCGCATGCATTGCGCCGTGACGTTCTACGTGTTGATGATTTCGGAGCCCCGACGACTTTGGTTTGTTACTGAGATGTTTTTGTATTGGGGGTTTAAATTTAAATTCGGGGACCGAATTTCTTTAAGGGGGGTAGATTGTAACATTTTCAAAAATATAAAATATTAATTTTGGGAATTTTTATAATTTAATATTATTTTATTGATTATTTTAATATTAAATCTATTTTTTAAATGCAAATAAATAGGAAAAATTTGAGAAAAATTATGGAAAATTCTAAAATAGGATAAATTAGTGAATTATGACATTTTTAAGTTGTTGTGATCATTTTGACACTAATTTAGTGCTAATCGCGATTAAAATCGCTAATCGGGTTTTTCGGCAATTTTGTGCAAAACTTGCACATATCACATTTTCTACACTTGTTCATTTTTTTTCTAGCCATGGATTCATTTGGGTTTACTATTCTCATGAGAAGGTTTTGGATTAAAGAGAAAAAGGAAAAAAGAAAAGAAAAGGAAAAGGAATTGTATATTAGGTATGGGTGAGAGAGAGAGAGAGAGGGGTTGCTTTGACTTGGCTTCAACCACCATTCCTTCACCATTTCCCCCTCTCCATTTCTGAGCTGCTGCTGCTCCCTTCTTCCTCTTCCTCCTTCTTCAATCTCCCAAGATTTACACCTCTAAAACTATCTCAAAACCCTTGCCTCATTTCACAAAACATGCACACAAGCTCACAAGCTAGAGGATGGACCAAGAAAGATGGTGTTTTGGTGCTGTTGAGGATTCTTGAGCCTCTTGGGAGGTAATTTCTTTGCAATTAGAGTGTTAATTGTTGTATTTAAGGTTTAATTCAAGTTCCATATCGATATCGGGTGAATTGTGGATATTTGGACAAAACTTGAGAGGGTTAGGGTAATGTTGAGTTGTGGCTTGGCAATTGAGTTTAGGGAGTGACCTTAGACCCTATTTTGACTAGAAACCCAGTCCAATCCAACCTGAAACCAAAAATACGGAATTACGGAACTTTCATGTCGTTTTGTGAGGTGTTAGTGTGTGCAGGGAAATCTGGGATGTACTGGGACAATTCTAAAGAAAAGTAGTGATACAAGGAGCCTAGTTGGGACCCCAGGAGACCACCCTACGAAGACGAGCCACATTGGGCATGAGGGGGCCGGCGAGGCCGGCCAAACAGTAGATGTGGCCGGCCCAATTGTGGTGAAAACTCCCCATTTTTGCTTCTGTACCTCCCTTGTACCCTGCATAGCACCCTGGACTTGTTGAATTTGTCTAGTTTGACCTGAGATGAAATCTGGGATCATTTTCTCATGTTGCAGCTTTGAAATTGGATTTGGTTTTGTGTATTTTGAATTCAAGATTTTGGTATTATTGTGTTATCTCGATCGTGTGACGTTTGTACGTCTATATCGAGTGATTTCGAGTTGTTTTGCGAAGGCTAACCGTAGGTTCTAACCTATAAGCCTTTTGGCGTGTCGTATCGGTTTTAGCGTATCGTATTGGTATGTTGTGTGTCGTTTCAAGTATTGAATTGGTTTTGATGCGATGCGATACGTGTGATGTGTGTAGGTACACCGCGACGATCCGAGACGATGCGGAAGATGACGGAGATATCGACACCGACACGCAGGATAAAGGTGAGTAGATTTATATCTACGGGGAGAAGTCGGGTGGATGGCGTATAGCACCCCCGCAGTCCGTGGTGTTGTATACGAATACGTATACACACGTATATTTACTGTGTGGTTAGGATCATTGATATTGATAATGATATTCTTGATGCTCAGATTATATTGGTGTAGTATAGTGCGAACCCTAGGGTAGCGATTGCACTTATACCTACACTTACACATATACCTCTACACATTATTGCATTCATTCACTCATATAATGGTGTGTATATCTACACATGGGTATGGGACTATGTGTTTATATACGAGATTTGAGGATGATACGTGGATTTGTGATGACACTTGATGTGAGGCCGTGTGATCGGCGATGTGACATAGTTGCCTTGAGGTGCGATATGATAGTTTAGCGGGCCTTTGGACATGTGCTTTACCCGCATTCATACTTGAGGATATCTTACGATATGGTATTGAGGCGAGATTATCGACTATCATAGCTATACTTATATATATATTGACTCAGATTAGGTGGTTTCATACCCCTCCCGTCTAGATTACTTAGTAGACATGAGACTAGACCGAGTCATACCTATTTCAAACTAACGAATCGGGGATATTTTAAAGATAGGCAGAAGGGTCATACGGATATTTTCAAACGATGTATCTCTCTTAAAACACCGTAGCCCTTGTTTTACCAAAAGCCCTGATTCGTCTTATTTCAAATGGCACCCCTGCATGACATGTTCATATTGGTGTAGATTCCTTACTTTTGCGTTGATTGTCATTCCCGCACATTCTTGCTATTCGCATTGCTTGCATATGTTATATGCGCATACTATTATTCCATGCTGCAGGATGTATTGTTACTTGCACTCCACGTATATTGTCACATTCATCTTGCTTTCTGATTTGCGCATTGAGATATGTGGTTCTATGATATTTCTGGATTTGGGAACCGAGGATGTTTTAAAAAAAAAAGAGAATATATCATTACTTTAAAAACTCGGTTCCCTTGATATGATATTTGGGGCGGCGCCCCGTGTTTTCTCGGTGCTAGAGGATGTACCTTGAGAGAGGGCTGACCCGGAATGACGGATGCCCGGTGTATTGATAGAGGGATGACCCGGAATGACAGATTCCCGATGTATACTCAGAGGGAGGGCTGACCCGGAATGACGGATGCCCGATGTATTGAGAGAGGGATGACCCGGACTGACGGATTCCCGACGTATATACTCTGAGAGAGGGCTGACCCGGAATGACGGATGCCCGATGTATTGAGAGAGGGATGACCCGGACTGACGGATTCCCGATATATATACTTGAGAGAGGGCTGATCCGGACTGACGGAGCCCGAGACATGAGGATTTACGTGTCGATGCTAGGCACGGGTTTCATGATGTTTTTCCGTGATTTTGTTTATATCCTCACATTGCATACATGATACTTATTGTTAGTGGGTGACAGGTGGACGGGTTCCACATATATATATATACAGACATGGATCATATACATATAGACTGGTTTTTACATTGATTATACTTTATTTGTATATATATAACAGGGCATGAGGGCGCTGTTATATATACCCTTACACCAATATTAGTGGTATGGGACGCTAATATATGTGTATTGATTTCGTTGATATTCATCATGGTTACTTCATGCAGACATACCTTACACTGATGACATGTGATTACCTGAGTACCTGGCACTACATACATGATTAGATGTTACCTTGCCACCCTATTACACTCGGATGTACTCTTGTGGATATTTTACTGATCGTTGACTTAGGATTATGTCTTGCATTCGATTTATCCTTGTAGATGTTTCTATTCACGAGTTGGCAACTCACCCCCGTTGTGCCACAGTTTTTGCAGGTTATGCCGTACAGGTTCTATTGCGGCATTTCTGGCACACTACCTTCTTGCGGGTGACTTGCTTTTGGTAGGTGGATTCCTTTGTATCAAGAATCCCCACTTTGTATTTAATTTATTCATTGTATCTAGAAATTGTCCATCAACCAAAACTTGTATATTGTTTCAGACTTAGACCAGTGTTGTATTATTCGACCTAGAGTCGCGCTAGTAGTATTGCGGTTTTCTTATTGCTTTTGAGCTTTCTTTTGGATTTGATCCTCGCCACTTGGCGTTGTATATTATCATATCATTGTGTGATTGTGACCGTCGATTGACGAAGAGCTAGCTCCCACTTGGGGATGCCTTTATCATTGCATATATATATATCGTTATCCTTGTTGTACCCCTTTCGGGGCCAGTTTTACAAAAGAAACTCTGCCGAAATTTTTAGAAAAGACTTACTGTTTTTAAAATGCACATTCGGCTTAGTTATTTAAAAACCTTGATTTCAAACATGTTTTTCTTCACTTCTTTAAACCAGTTTTCTTTACTTATTCTTCAAAATGGTTTTAGATTTCTGGGCTTTTGGCTTACTTGGATCAGATGGAGTCCTATAGGCTTCATATGGTTCAAGTGCCAGTCACGTGCTCTTTTGGGTCGTGACAGAGAATGAGCCTTTCTTTTGTCTTTCACCCTCTCAAAATCCAAAACAATGATAACTCATCATACCAATCAAGTGTTATGTGATGGTTGAAGCAACCATAACCATATCATTTCATGCACTCATTTTGCACAAATGAGCAAGCAAGCAAAAGTCTTTGCCATGAAATGATGGCTATGGTTATCATGATGGTCAACTAGTCAAGCCTAGTCAACCGGTCAACTAGTCAAGCCTAGTCAACCGGTCAACAAAGTCAACAAGTCAACAAAAGTCAACAAGTCAACAAAGTCAACAAGTCAACAACCATGTCACCATAATACTTAATTAGTATAATTGTTAATCATATATCATATTCTCATTAGGGTTGAGCAAAAAGTCAATAGTCAACGGTCAACTGTCAACAACCCTAATGAGAATCCGCTGCCTCTGTCTCCCCGTCAACTGTGCATACACACCCGCATCCGCGTTCCGAGGAACACGAATGCAAACTGGATAAATCCAATCCCAATACGTACACTAGGATCTGGCTTAAACCAAAGCCCGCTAGTGCAAACTGTCCGGACACTGTACGTGCACAAGTGCACGGATGTGACCGAACCCTGTCGCAAAACCATGCGACCTGTCGCAAAACCATGCGACCTCTACTCTTTTTCCTAAAGGCGAAATGCTTTCTGTGTGGGACTCTAAAGACTCGACACTACGCTGGCAGTGGGTTTAACCACAGACCGCAAGCGGTACTAGCTGTGCGTAACGGTCCCTAGGTAATGCAGACAAGAAGACTGACGAGGAGAAACCCATCTGAACTCCTACTGAGCCTGAATGTGACAATATCGGTACAGTCCGGTCTGTTCGTCTGATACATCGCATGGCGGGCCTAGGGGCGGTAAACGTCAGTCCCCCAATAGCGGTACAAGTCGTGTCGGAGTGAAGCCCAAAACACCCTGAGATAACACTGGAAGCCTACCGGTATATCTCGATTGCCCTGGCCAGGGACTACTCGTGTAATGGCTCTCCTAGACACAGCGCGATGTCAACCCCCAATACCGGGAGAGACGAATCCTGTCTAACCGTCACTGCCTCCAAGTGCTTCGGGACTGCACCCAACTACTACCTGTTTGCACGACTCCTTTGAGCCGTGGTAGGGTAGTAATCAAAGTGCAGTGGGAACACACTCGAGGCGAAGTGACAGTGTCAAGTCAGCGGACTAAGCTGTACTCATGACACCTGGGAACTGATAACTGACGATAGGCATAATACCAACTAGTCAGTTCCCGACGAGTCCTGTCCAATGTACCCGTAACCTAACGAGCACCCGCATACTATCTCAAGTATGACGTACTGACGGCTGTGGGACAGACCGTCTCCCATACTGGGATGAGAAGCGCATGCGCTAGTCTACTCCGGAGTATCGATGCCCTGTCTCGATAGTCCTGCGACCAGGGACCTGCATAAGGATGTGCTTATAGATTACCCAGCCCCACTAGTGTGACTGCCATCACATCGCTAGTAATCAAGCAAAGATCCTAAGAGCTCCACTAATGTGTATAGGTGATATACTAAAATAAATACATGTACACATTGAAGTAGAAACAAACCAAGTAGCATACTACTATTTTGAGCAAGATTGTATATACAAGGTGAATATCCCAAGCTTCCATTAAGTAATATACAAACTAGTATGATACAGTAATGGCCTCTAGGGCATATACACTAACAATCTCCCACTTGCACTAAGGCCATGTGCTGGCGTATCGAAGACTTATCATCTCGATCAGCCGCTCGAACTGAGTCTGGGGCAGGGCCTTGGTGAATGGATCTGCAGTGTTATCTTCTGAAGCGACTCTCCGAACCTCGATCTCCTGGCGATCCACGATCTCCCTGATCAGGTGATACCGCCTCAAGATGTGTCTGGATCTCTGATGGGACCTGGGTTCCTTCGCAAAAGCTATAGCCCCGTTGTTGTCGCAATACAGAGGTATTGGATCAACAATGGACGGAACCACCTGAAGCTCTTTCAAGAACTTCCTTATCCAGACAGCTTCTTTTGCGGCATCAGATGCAGCGATGTATTCCGCTTCCATCGTCGAGTCTGCAACGGTTTCCTGTTTGGAACTCTTCCAACACACCGCCCCTCCATTGAGGGTAAAGACAAAACCCGACATGGACTTGGAATCATCCTTGTCACTCTAGAAGCTGGAGTCAGCAAAGGCTTCGATCTGGAGGTCTTTTCCGCCATACACCAAGAACATCTCCTTAGTCCTTCTCAGGCACTTGAGAATGTTCTTTACCGCTATCCAGTGTTTCTCCCCAGGGTTTGACTGATACCGGCTTACCACACTCAGTGCATAAGCTACATCCGGTCTGGTACACAACATCGCATACATTATAGAGCCTACCGCAGAAGCGTAGGGTATAATAGACATGCGATCCCTCTCCAAATCAGTCTTGGGAGACATCTCTTTAGAGAGGGTGATCCCGTGACAAGCCGGTAGGTTACCGCGCTTGGAATCTTCCATACTGAATCTTTTCAGTATGGTGTCGATGTACATGGACTGTGAAAGTCCTAATATCCTCTTGGATCTGTCACGGTACATCCGGATACCCAGAATGTATGAGGCATCACCCAGGTCTTTCATGGAGAACCTGTGTGACAAGAACCCCTTGACAGATTATAGCATAGGAATGTCATTTACTATTAAAAGAATGTCATCCACGTATAAAACGAGGAATAATACAGTTCTCGCTACAAATCTACTATAGATGCATGGTTCATCTGGATTTTTGATAAAGCCAAATTCTTTGACCGTCTCATCAAAACAGATGTTCCAACTCCGCGATGCCTGCTTTAGTCCGTAAATGGACTTAAGCAACTTGCACACCTTTCCGCTGCTCCCACTCTGAATGAAACCCTCTGGCTGGTCCATATAGACATACTCCTCTAAATTTCCATTTAGAAAAGCGGTCTTTACGTCCATTTGCCAGATCTCATAATCGTGGAAGGCAGCAATGGCAAGAAGGATCCAAATGGATTTCAGCATAGCCACCGGAGAAAAGGTTTCGTCATAGTCCAAACCAGGTCTTTGACGAAAACCCTTTGCTACAAGTCTAGCTTTATAGGTCTCAACCTGTCCATCTACACCAATCTTCCTTTTGAAGATCCACTTGCATCCTACGGGTTTTACCCCGTCCGGAGCAACGTCCAACGTCCATACTTTGTTGGTGTACATGGACTCCATTTCGGTCCGCATTGCATCCAGCCATTTTACCGAGTCGACGCTCTGAACGGCTTGCTGAAAGCTAGTAGGCTCATCATAATCTATAATGCAATCCTCTCTATCCCCGTCTATTAGAAAACCGTAGTATCTCTCGGGCGGATGAGACTGCCTACTACTCCTGCGGAGCGGCGTAGGAATGTCCTGTTCTTTTGAACCCTCTGGTTCCACTAAGCTTTCAGTAATAGTCTGTGGTTCTGGAATTTCTTCCAGTTCTACTGTGCTCCCACTTATCTGGGTTTCCAAAAACTCAGTTTCCAAGAAGTAGGCATGACGAGAAACAAGAACTTTTTGTTCCTCTTCGCAGTAGAAGAAATATCCCTTGGAATTCTTTGGATATCCCACGAACTTACACTGTACTGAGCGTGCCTCGAGCTTGTCCGCATGCTGCTTTTTAACAAAAGATGGACATCCCCATGTCTTAATGTGCTTAAGATAGGGTCTCTTCCCACACCACATCTCATATGGTGTAGTAGGCACAGTCTTAGTAGGAACTCGGTTCAAAAGGTATGCAGCTGATTCTAGCGCATACCCCCAGAATGATCGCGGTAACTCAGCGTTACTCATCATGGACCGAACCATATTCAATAGGGTTCGGTTCCGTCTCTCCGATACACCGTTATGTTGCGGAGTGTATGGAGGAGTAAGCTGAGAGAGAATTCCGTTCTCTTTTAAATAATCCAGGAACTCGGCACTTAAGTATTCTCCACCTCGATCCGATCTTAGGATCTTGATACTTTTGTCGGTTTGTTTTTCTACTTCATTCTTATACTCCTTGAATTTTCCAAAGGCTTCGGACTTATGTTTCATTAAGAAGACATAACCGTACCTTGAGAAGTCATCCGTAAAAGTAATGAAGTAAGAATAACCGCTTCGCGCATGTGTAGACATTGGACCGCACACGTCACTGTGTATGAGTCCCAAGAGCTCGCTCGCTCTTACTCCATGTCCAGTAAACGGAGTCTTTGTCATCTTTCCTTTGAGACAGGATTGACAAGTGGCATACGATTGATATTCGAACGGATTCAAATATCCTTCTGTATGTAACTTAGTCAACCTTCTCTCATTGATGTGACCCAGTTTACAATGCCATAAGAAAGTCTGATTTATTTCCGGAGACTTTCTTTTGTGTGTATTCTGGACATTGAAAATCTGTGGTTGGTTTAATACATATATACCATTACTCAATGTACCTGACCCAATCAAAACTTGATTAAGGTGAATGTTTACAACATTACTTACAAACGCAAATTCATAACCTTCTTTAGAAACTAAAGATACAGAAATGATATTACAAGTTGCGTTGGGTACAAAAAAGCAATTACGCAAAACCAAAACATGTCCATCTGACATTCCCAGGTGATAGTCCCCCACGGCCTTAGCATCCATGCTAGCTCCGTTTGCAACTCTGAGGGTCATGTCACCTGCTTTCAAAACACTACGGTTTCTCAACGCCTGCAAAGAATTACAGATATGAGATCCTGATCCAGTATCCAATACCCAGGAAGTAGAGTTTATTGAAAGACAGTTTTCAATAACATACACACCTGAAGGTGAAGCCGCAACCTGCTTCAATTCCTGTGTCTTGGCTTTCCAAGCCCAGCAATCATTTGTCCAGTGACCTTTCTTATGACAATAGAAGCATTCTTCCTTATCCACAAGCTTCCCCACTATCTTTGTAGCTTTTGCTTTTCCCTTCGTATCCACTTTACTAACACCGCCCCTTGGTTTGGCGGAGGCTTTCTTGTTCTTTCCCTTGGCTTTCGTCTTTGACCTAGAAGAAGATGATCCTCCTACAAACAAAGTGGATGTTTCCTTACCTTTCTGTAGGGTGCCCTCTGCGCTCCTCAGCATGTTGAGGAGCTCTGAAAGTTCAACTTCCTTTTCTTGTAAGTTGAAGTTCAGTATGAACTGGGCGTAAGTGGAAGGAAGGGACTGGAGAATCAAGTCCGTATAGAGCTCGTTCTCTAACGTGGTTCAAAGTTCCGCGAGCTCCTCAATGAAGCCAATCATCTTAAGCACGTGTTCCGCTACCGATGATCCGATGGCCAACCTTGCCGAAAATAACTTTTTCGACACTTCGTATCTTGCGATACGAGATTGCTCTCCATACAGTTCTTTTGTATGGAGAAATATGGATTCAAGGTCCATATTCTCGTGCCTCCTCTGATGTTCGTTGTCCATCGAGGCAAGTACGAAGCACTTGGCCTTCGCGCTATCAATCTCCCAGGTCTTACGGATTTCCTTATCCACGACGCTGGAAGTGGGACTTGGGACATGGGGAGCTTTGGTGGTAAGAAGATACCCCAGCTTGTCGTAAGTGATTGCCATTTTGACATTCCTGAGCCAATCTTTATAGTTTGGCCCTGTCAGTATGTTTTTATCTAGAAGTAACTTAAGTCCAGTCATTTCGATTGGTCGCTGCAATTAGGAGAGAGAAGAAGAAACACTTAGCATGATGCTCTTGCAAGTTTAGAGTGGTTTTTAGTTTGTCTAAACAGGATGGCTCCCACTGTTTCTCGAATCCCTCCTCAAACCAAAAAGGAAGAATTAGTCAGGATCAATCTCACCGTACAATACTTGCTTAACCATTCGGCCAGGCTGGTGTCGGTACTTCGAGGGAGGTTTTCCAACGCTTTCGCGAAGTTCCTTAATTTAAGAGCCTCTTTTCCCTGGGAGCATAGCCCCGCTAACACCTTTCTAGACACCTACTTGGTTTATAGCATTGATCGTTAAGTGAGAGATTTCCTGAGGAGTAGCATATACTCACAGTAGGATCGGGATCCAAATGTCATCGTGTGACAAAACTGAAGGAATCCTACCAGAATCATCACACTCCAAATGGTATGCAACACTAGCAAGTTTCAGTTCTTTTGAAACTCCCGATGTGGATTTTTGCTCCATGCTCTTATGACCTTGACTTTGGCCAACAAATCATAAGTCACATGTCAAGTTCTACCCGTCGTTCTCCAGGTTAATTTGAATCCACCCGTACCTACCCTTGACTTTGGCCAACAAGGCAGTACGACTGTTCCAAACCAACGCATCTATCTATGGTGCACATGAATACCCAATAGCTACCAATCACTATGCCTTGACTTTGGCCAACAAACACAGCTTGAATACTATTGACTATTCATGTGAAACGACGGAGGGCTACGAATGGTTTTGGCGAAACCTTGAATGTAGTGAACTTGATTTAGTCGATGGAACGAGATAGCTTTTAAATGGAGTGGCTCAAACTCCGCATTTTAAAAGTTTGTTTTGAAAAGAACCGAGTGGTTTTTTTTTGAAAGTGTTCCAACGACTTTTACATGGTTTATTTTCTTGCATTAGTTCTTTTAATGCGTGATATTCTTGCATTAGTTCTTTTAATGCGTCCATCATTTAATCCCACCATTGCAGAAAACAACCAAAATATGACGTACGCTTATGCTATTCGCATTCGCCACTGGGCCCCGTCATTACCCGTTAGGTTACTTAACTAACGACAGAGCGGGGGCTGGTCTAGCGCGTCTGTAAAACATAAGCAACGCCTAAATAATATCATATATAGATATACTGCAATGATAAACATTTCAGATCACAGATGAATACATTGGATATAGTAGGAATCTGTAATTCGCATGAGCCTGTAACGAAAAACAGATTACACGGTCGCGGTGAATAGCCAAAACCCCACCCAAGACCCCTACGGGTGCGGCAAACTACCCGCCAAGTACCCGAAGCGAAGCAACCTCCCTCATCAACATGAGTAAGCCACTCGGCACTTCGGCATACCCGGTAGTTTGTGCACCCCTCCATGGGTCTATCCTAGGAGCAAAAACAGTAAAAAGAAATTATACAATGACGGCAACAATCCCGACCCGTTAGTGCGGCCATACAAATAATTA
Organism: Agapanthus africanus; assembly: GCA_030015575.1. NCBI lineage: Eukaryota > Viridiplantae > Streptophyta > Magnoliopsida > Asparagales > Amaryllidaceae > Agapanthus > Agapanthus africanus. Next base: position 190,557,608 of record JASDDO010000012.1, on the reverse strand, counting down.
TTACATCAATTTACAAATTTACATGAATTGAAAGAAAAGAAAACTCTCGTCTCACAACCCCCGGCTATTCACCCGCGACAATCCAACATATTCATATACACATTCCAACATTACAGATCACAGATTTGTATAACCCCCACTAATCGACATATAGCGATTAGTAGACGTTCAATACAAATATCACATTACAGAAAAACCCGTTAGATTAAGTCTTTTAGAAGTTCGATCAAAAATACGGATTTTCGGGACCCCAAAAAATAAAATTTTCGTTCTGGGAAATCTGGGCAGAAAACACATATTTCAAAAATCCAAAAACAACCCCAGAATAACACTGCACCAAAGATGGACCTCGGCCGAGTCAACTCGGCCGCGGATCCGCGGCGGGAGCGTGCTCCCGCCGCGTTTCCGCGGCGCTTTGACTCGATCGTTGGACCAAATTTGGTGTGTGATCACACAAAAGCCTGAGCCGATTTTTGGTGTATTTCAAAAATGTTTTCCAGCACTTTTAAAATCGACAGAAAGTTCGAATTTCGGGGTTCATTTCGGGACTTTTCTTTGATCGATCTTCTAGCTACTTTGCTAACATGTTAGATAGAGTTTAACTAGGCTCTGATACCACTGTAAGTCCATGCTACCTCTCCCGGTACTTTCGGGCATGCGGAATTTGATAAAAACGATTTTTATAGAGGTTGTAACATGGACTTATAACCCGGATCTTTGTTAAACATCTAACTAACAACCTAACTACGAGTTGCTAACTACTCGGTTAGGGGGTTATACCTTGCTTGTCTTGAACTCCTTCGTCTTCAAACTCCGATGGTGGTCCGGATCGGCTTCTTCCCGTCGTCTCCGTACGCCGAAGATAGATCCACCTGAAAGCTCCAACCTTTGGCTCCTTCTTCGAACTTTGAAGAAACTAGTTCACTCGGTTCGCTAAACTTTGTGAACTAGAGTGAGTAGAGAAGAGTTTGTATGGGATTTTATCTACGGTTCTTGATTCTCAACTCATGAGACAAGAGAACCATAGAGTCAAGAGAGGGAGCAAGAGGAAGAGGGTGAGAGAAAAAACAAGAGAGCTCAAGAACAAGAGATAGAATGGTCAAGTGAGAATGAGCCTTTCTTTTGTCTTTCACCCTCTCAAAATCCAAAACAATGATAACTCATCATACCAATCAAGTGTTATGTGATGGTTGAAGCAACCATAACCATATCATTTCATGCACTCATTTTGCACAAATGAGCAAGCAAGCAAAAGTCTTTGCCATGAAATGATGGCTATGGTTATCATGATGGTCAACTAGTCAAGCCTAGTCAACCGGTCCACAAAGTCAACAAGTCAACAAAAGTCAACAAGTCAACAAAGTCAACAAGTCAACAACCATGTCACCATAATACTTAATTAGTATAATTGTTAATCATATATCATATTCTCATTAGGGTTGAGCAAAAAGTCAATAGTCAACGGTCAACTGTCAACAACCCTAATGAGAATCCGCTGCCTCTGTCTCCCCGTCAACTGTGCATACACACCCGCATCCGCGTTCCGAGGAACACGAATGCAAACTGGATAAATCCAATCCCAATACGTACACTAGGATCTGGCTTAAACCAAAGCCCGCTAGTGCAAACTGTCCGGACACTGTACGTGCACAAGTGCACGGATGTGACCGAACCCTGTCGCAAAACCATGCGACCTGTCGCAAAACCATGCGACCTCTACTATTTTTCCTAAAGGCGAAAAGCTTTCTGTGTGGGACTCTAAAGACTCGACACTACGCTGGCAGTGGGTTTAACCACAGACCGCAAGCGGCACTAGCTGTGCGTAACGGTCCCCAGGTAATGCCGACAAGAAGACTGACGAGGCGAAACCCATCTGAACTCCTACTGAGCCTGAATGTGACAATCTCGGTACAGTCCGGTCTGTTTGTCTGATACATCGCATGGCGGGCCTAGGGGGCGGTAAACGTCAGTCCCCCAATAGCGGTACAAGTCGTTTCGGAGTGAAGCCCAAAACACCCTGAGATAACACTGGAAGCCTACCAGTATATCTCGATTGCCCTGGCCAGGGACTACTCGTGTAATAGCTCTCCTAGACACAGCGCGATGTCAACCCCCAATACCGGGAGAGACGAATCCTGTCTAACCGTCACTGCCTCCAAGTGCTTCGGGACTGCACCCAACTACTACCTGTTTGCACGACTCCTTTGAGCCGTGGTAGGGTAGTAATCAAAGTGCAGTGGGAACACACTCGAGGCGAAGTGACAGTGTCAAGTCAGCAGACTAAGCTGTACTCATGTCACCTGGGAACTGATAACTGACGATAGGCATAATACCAACTAGTCAGTTCCCGACGAGTCCTGTCCAGTGTACCCGTAACCTAACGAGCACCCGCATACTATCTCAAGTACGACATACTGACGGCTGTGGGACAGACCGTCTCCCACACTGGGATGAGAAGCGCATGCGCTAGTCTACTCTGGAGTATCATGCCCTGTCTCGATAGTCCTGCGACCAGGGACCTGCATAAGGATGTGCTTATAGATTACCCAGCCCCACTAGTGTGACTGCCATCACATCGCTGGTAATCAAGCAAAGATCCTAAGAGCTCCACTAATGTGTATGGGTGATATACTAAAATAAACACATGTACACATTGAAGTAGAAACAAACCAAGTAGCATACTACTATTTTGAGCAAGATTGTATATACAATGTGAATATCCCAAGCTTCCATTAAGTAATATACAAACTAGTATGATACAGTAATGGCCTCTAGGGCATATACACTAACACCTATTGAATAGGTTCCAATCAAATCAGTTGCCTACCACTTCATATGTGATATGGAATGGGAAGAGCCCATATCTTTAGTATGTTAAGATTTAGGGTTGTCCAGCCTATGTCTAAAAGAATAATCTGGACAAACTCGAGGCAAAGTCAGTTCTATAGAAGTTTGTTGGATATCCCAAGCATTCTCAAAGGGAATATCTTCTACCTAACCGAGGAACAAAAGATGTTTTGTTTCTCAACATGCCACCTTTGTGAAAGGGATTTTCTTGTGAAGAAATTAGTGGTCATGAGGTAGAACTGGAAGGAGTTCCAGCTATACAAACTGCAGCTGATGATTTGGTAGAACCGGAGGATTCAATAGTTTCCAATGAACCTTAGCCTCTTCGCCGATCTTGTAGGGTTCCTCATCCACCTGAGCGATACTTCGGTTTCTCTATGACAGTGGGAGCGAGGATTGCATCATGAGATGATGACCCAACTAGTTTTGAGCAGGCCATCAGGAGTGGGACTCTGTGAGAATGGCTGGATGCTTAGCGATCTGAGATGGATTCCTTATACACCAACAAAGTATGGACTTTGGTTGCTTTATCTGAAGGGTTAAATCCCCATCAGGAGCAAGTATATCTTAAGAAGATTACTTGGTTTACATGGAAATGTTAAGACTTTCTAATCTATGCTTTAGTCCATCCAGATCCTACTTGCCACGGCTTCATACCATGACTACGATTTTTGGCGGTTGGGTGTCATGACTGCTTTTCTAAATGATGATTTGGAAGAGAGCGTCTATAAGTACACATCCAGAGGGCTTCATAGACAGTGGGAGCAGCGGAAACGTGTGCAAGTTGTTTTATGCGATAAAACAGGCATCGCGGAGTTGGAACGTCTGTGTCACGCCCCGCTTCCCAGAGTACGCAAGATTGGGCACGTGACATAGCCAACCATGCTACCTGTGTGTAGGAATTATCCATCCACAGTCACATTACGGCTGTAGGGATATCAAGAACAAGATAAATAAACTAATCTAACACATGTCCAAATCCATAATAACAAGAGCCAATGAACAATAAGTGCGGAAGCAAGCGATCCAATGCAATAATAGAAAGGTACGTCCCGTAATGCGGGATCGCACCGGGAAATAAAATGCAATAAGTAAACTAACCACTACAGCACTCACAAATCAGCCTGCTGGCTGCAGTACTCCTGCTCGGTCGGCGACAGTGGTAAGGAATCTGGGCCATGCAAAACCCAGACGTCAGCGCGTCATGTCAACCAATAATATAATATAAACATGGTAATAAGCAATGCAGGGATGAACATGAATAAAGCAGTACTATGAAATAACAGTGCAGGGTAATGTGCAGTGGTAACTAAACTGTCCTATCAGGTTTCTACTCTAAAGTCTTTGAAATCAATTGATGACTCGTCGATGTAACTCAATAGTATCCCGTGCGTGCCCGGGACCACGGTCAAGATTCTCGGGGCTGAATCCGAGACGTACCGCTAGGCAGTAATAGGTAGCAGGATGGGCGAGTGATGTCAGCATCATCACTCCGGGGCTGGCCAAGCCCGTAAGACTGATCAGAACAGGTATCGAACTGTTGAGTTACAAGTCGGTTTCACCTTTGATTTCCCCATACCCCCAAGTTATGTATATCAGGTCAGGTATTCAGTAATCACGAACTAATGCCAATACAGGATCAGGTAAAAGCAGGTCTGTCTGGATAGACAGCAGGAATGGTCCATGAGGACCCCATGTCAGGTTTGTTGGCATCAGGCATGAGGTCAGGTAACAGGTCATGTCATGGTACAACCGACTGAGTCGGTATGTATAGGGTACCATGTCCGGTGCATCGGTATGTATGTATATGTCAGGTGTAGCAGGGTCGGGTCAATATGTAATGTAATCGAGTATGTGCTCTCAACAGGTATACAATCGAATAAGTAACAGCAGCAAGAATTTAAAGTAAACAGCAATAATAGTCATTTAATCACAATGGTACATGAATATGATGCAGTTGTATTATACTAGCAGGTTCGAGCATCCTTAGGGTGCAATAATCACAAGGTAGTGCAATATCATTAACAGAAAGCAATGAAGATATGTGTGTACAATTATCGTCCTTTAAATAGCAAAATAATTAACTGGTAGTTTCGTTATTAGAGATACAGTGGCAAAATACGATTTAGGTGGCAGTATCATGATATATATCATATTTCGTTCAAAAAGAAAAGTAACTATATTTAGTTAATATTTGCAAGTTTTGTGAGTCAAACACACTTAATTTGTATAGCATAGCATGTAGCAAGTAATACTTGCCTTGACGGTTTCGCAAACCGGAAAACACGAACGCAACGTCGGCGGAAAACATGCGACGGATGCACGGGCCACGGATCGAGTCCAAACAGCGAACCGCGGGACCACACGGACCAGAGTACTTCCCTGGAGAGTCGGGTCCAGTCGTCGGCACGGCCGGAATCCGGCGAAATGTCAAAATAGCGACTAAGTTAGCAAATACAAATCCAAGCGATAAAACGAACAGCGAAGTGATACGCAAAAGGGGGATGGTGAACAGAGGCTTACAGGGAAGAACTGGGGGGCAACCACGACGGGTTCGACGGCGATGGGGCGCCGGCGAGGCAGTGACGGCGGCAGCGAAGGATGAAAGTTGCTGGTTCGCTGGAAAGGGATGGTGCGATGAGTAGAGGGGGTGCTGGCCTGCTCTGTTGTTCAGGGGGAGAAGGAGGTGGTCGGCGGTGGCTCTGGCAACGACGGCGAGGGTCGACGGCGGCTTTTCCGGCGAAGCAAGGTGTGTGCAGGTTTTTGAATTGGTGTGCAGGGAAGGATGGGGTTCTTGCAAGGAAAGGAGAGCTCGGGAAATGAGAGAGTGGAGAGGAAGAGGGAGTAGGTCGAGGTGATGAAGGCATGTCGGCGAGGTCGGAGCTCCGGCGAAGAGAGTGCAGGGGAGGGGTTCCGTGGTCAGGTATGGGTTCCAGAGGAGGGGTGCTGCGTGCTCGGGTGTAGAGAGGAGGGAGGTGATGGAGGTGGTGTCGTTGAGAGTTTAGGTCGAGAACAACGGCGGCGGCGAGGCGACGATGGACGAGGTGGTGGTGCCGGGTTAGGGTGCAGTGGTGTTCGAGTAAGGGAGGAGATGGCGAGGCGAGGGAAGCCCTGTTGAGGTGAGGAGGAAGGGGAAAGAGCGATGGAGAAAGGGCGTCGGCGTTGAGGCAGCGGCGGCTAGGGTTGCGGGCGACGTTGGGGATTGGGTTCTCGCGAGGTTTCTCGTGATGGGTTCTCTCTTGGGACGAGGGAACAGTATATGGGATAGAGAGAGAGAGAGATTATAGGGTGAGGGAGAGAGAGATTATAGGATGAGAGAGAGAGAGATAGAGAAGAGAGAGAGAGACGGAGAGAGAGAGAGTTAGGGGGCCCACGAGGGATATAATCCCTCGTGATTGGCTGGGATGGGTACGGGGATAGTAAAGGAAATTTTTTTAAAGATTTTAAGAAAGATTTACGTTAAAACTGTAACAGTGATATATATATATGGTTTTAAATATATTTAATTAAATGGGCAATTTGGCGCTAAAAGAAACATTTCCAAATCGCGCCCGGGTTGCGCCCAAATGTTTCAAATTCAATTTATAGGATTTTAAGCGAGTTCCAAATTTTGAAATGAGATGATTTCTGATTAAAATGCATGCCCCCAAGTCGGACACTTGCACGCGCGCGTAGCCGTCCAAACTTGCCCGTTTCGCCGAACGGAATGTAATCTCGACGCGCAGACGCTACCACGCGACTAGTGGCGACGAGTAGGCCAACATGGATATTTTTAATTTCATTTTAGGTGTTAAAATTTGTTATATGCCAAAACGACTTAACCGGTTAAAATTTAGCAATAAGCACCAAACAATCAGGATAATTGAAATGAGCAATGTATAACACTCAACTAGTACCAGAATTAGTATTATTGGGCTCGGGTGTTACAGTCTGTTTTGGTGTGATAGTCAAAGAGTTTGACTTCATCAAAATGGTAGATGAACCTTGTATATACAAAAAGGTAGTATAGAGTATGGTAATGATCCTCGTAGAGTGCGTGGATGACATACTCTTGATAGGAAAGGAGTTTCCTATGCTACGCTCGGTCAATCTCCGCTTATCAAAAGGATTCTGCATATAGGATTATAGTGATACCTCCTAAATCCTGGGTTTTGGATCTATGAGATAGATCGAATTGGATGTTAGGATACTCACTAGTTGTAGTGAGATGGTATCAATCGATCATGGGGAGAATCTCTGGAAAGGTTCCAGGGTAATAAGGACGACTGAATGTCAGTCGCAGGCATTGTCTTTACCCTCAGTGGAGGGATGGTATGTTGGAAGAGTTCCAAGGTAGATACCGTGACTTACTAGAAGATTAAAGGTAAGATACATCGTTACCAAGGATTCTACCAAAGAGGCAGTCTGGATATATAAGTTCATGAGATGAACTTCGTTCCTACCATTGTGTGACAATGGAGTTATGGCTTATGCCAAGGAACCCCCGTCCCATCAGAAATCCAGATATAATTCTTTGGCAGTATCACCTGATCATGGAGATGGTTGATCTCTAGGGAGATCGAGGTTAGGAGAGTAGACACAGAGGACAAGGATCCACTCACAAAGGCCTATTTCCCAATAGAGACTTTTAAGGGATGGTTGAGTATGAGATACATCAACCACAGCTGATTGTTGGGTATGCGATACCACAACAGATGGCCCTAGTGCAAGTGGGAGATTGTTAGTTATATGCATGCCCTAGAGGCCATTACTGTACACACGATGTATATTGTAGTGGATGCTTGGACATATATAGGGAGGACTTTCTTGCTCGACATGATAGTACGCTATCTGGTTGCTCTTTATCTTAACATGTGCTATGATTGTCTCTATGTTACATGTTGATAAAGCTCTTAGGATGAGTACTTGACTACCAGGACTATGATGTGGATCATACTAGTGGGGACAGTGTAGTCGCCAAGTACATCCTTCAAATGTTCCTAGTCGTAGGTGTATCGAGACAGAGCATCGATATACCAGAGTAGACTAGCGTATGCGCTTCTTGACCCATATGATGGGCGATGGATGATCCCATATCCATTGGTGTTTGACATCAGAGAATGTATACGGATGCTCAGTAGAGACTGGGTACACTGGACGGACTCGCCGAGAACTCCAACATGGTATTATACCTCACGTCAGATGGCAGTTCTCTGGTGACACTGGTACAGGTTAGTCTGTAGATCCGAGATCGTCATAGAGTCTTGTTTGATTCCCACTGTGCTTTGATTTCCATCATACCATGTCCAAGAGGGTGTGAAAAAAGGTGGCTTTTAGGTACAGTCCCGAATCAAATGGAGGCAATGAGCGATAGGAGGGGATTCGTCTCTCCCGGTATAGGGAGTTGATGTTGCGCTATGTTCGATTGGCTATAACTGGAAATCCCTGGCCAGGGTTGCTGAGATTTACTGGTAAGTGTTATCAGTAGTTTTTCGAACTGTTATAGACCTCATATCGACACGACTTATCAAACTACTGGGGTCTGACGTTTACCACGCCTAGGCGAGATATGCGACATATCGGACGAAGAGACCGGACTGTACGGGAGTGTTACTGATTGGATTCGTTGGAGAATGTATAGGCTTGCTTGTTGATCTTCTGATCGCTCAATACCTGGGTGGCTGTTACGTTTAGCTGACCGCTTGCAGCTTGTGGGTGTTTGATATGATCATCACCTACTGCCGGTGTATTGACGATTCTTTAGAGTCCTACACAGAGGTTTCTTGACTCAGGCAAAACGGAGTAGGAGCACATATATGATATGTGCAGGACCGAGAATAATACGTGTATGTGATACCGTATTAGATTCTCGTGATATGAGATATCGGCCGGGTATATGTGATATAGCTGGGTCATCGGATCAAGTGTTGATTCGATGAACTGATACAGATTATATTAGTCGGTTATTTGTGAAATAGCCGGATTATCGGATCAAGTGTTGATTCGATAATTTAATGTATAACCGATGTAATTGCTTTCTTAACACAACACGATATCAACCCCCAATAGCCGGATTATCGGATTAGCCGGATTATCGGCATCGATGAACTTTATGTAATGGCTTTCTTAACACAACACGATATCAACCCCCAATAACGGGAGATACGAATCCTATCTAACCGCCACTTCCTCTAAGTGCTTCGGGACTGCACCCAACTACTACCTGTTTGCACGACTCCTTTGAGTCGTGGTAGGGTAGTAATCTAAGAACAGTAGGAACACACTCAAGGAGAAGCAGCAGTATCAAGTCGACGGACTAAGCTGTACTCATGTCACCTGGGAATTGGTACCCGACGATAGGTATAATACCAACCAGTAACTCCCTACGAGTCTTGTCCAGTGTACTCATAACCTAATGAGCATCTGCATACTATCTCCAGTATGGAGTAATAATGGCTGTGGGACAGACCATCTCCCCTGCTATGATGAGAAGTGTATACACTAGTCTACTCTAGAATATCGATGCCCTGACTCGATAATCCTACGACTAGGGACCTGTATAAGGATGTGTTTATAGACTACCCAGCCTCCACTATTGTGGCTGCCATCACAACACTGGTAATCAAGCAAAGATCCTAAGGGCTCTACCAATATGTATAAGAGATATGCTAAAAGAAACACATGCACATATTGAGATAAAAACAAACCAGATAGCATACTACCATTTCAAGCAAGATTGTTACTATATCCCAAGATTTCAATATGTAATATAAAAACCAGTATGATGCAATAATGACCTCTAGGGAATATATCACTAACAATCTCTCACTTTCACTAAGGCCATGTATTGGCATATCGCAGACCAATCATCTCGATTATCCTATCGATCTGTGTCTATGGATCTACAGTTTTTTTCTTTGACTCAACTCTCCGCACCTCGATCTCCAGGCGATCAATGATTTTCTTGATCAGGTCGTACCGCCTCAAGATATGTCTGGACTTCTGATGGGACCTGGGTTCCTTCGTTAAGGCTATAGCGTCGTTGTTTTCATAATACAGAGGTATTGGATCTACAATGGACGGAACCACCTGAAGTTCTGTTAGGAACTTCCTCATCCAGACTTCTTCTTTCGCGGCGTCACAAGCAGCTATATACTCCGCTTCCATCGTCGAGTCAGCAACGGTGTCCTGCTTAGAGCTCTTCCAACGGACCGCCCCTCCATTAAGGATAAAGACATAACCGGACATGGACTTGTAGTCATCCTTGTCACTCTGGAAGCTGGAGTCAGCAAAGGCCTTGATCTGGAGGTCTTTTCCGCCATACACCAAGAACATCTCCTTAGCCCTTCTCAAGTACTTAAGAATGTTCTTTACTGCTATCCAGTAGTTCTCCTCTGATACCGGCTTACCATGCTAAGTGCGTAAGCAACATCTGGTCTGGTACACAACATTACATACATTATAGAGCCTACCACAGAAGCGTACGATACAATCGACATGCGAGTACTTTCCAAATCAGTTTTGGGAGATATCTCTTTGGAGAGGGTGATTCCGCGACAAGCCGGTAGACTACCTCGCTTTGAATCTTTCATACTAAATCTCTTCAGTATGGTGTCTATGTACCTGGACTGCGAAAGTCCCAACATCCTCTTAGATCTATCATGATAGATCTGGATCCCCAGAATGTTGGAGGCATCACACTGGTCTTTCAAGGAGAACCTCTGTGACAAGAATCCTTTGACTGATTGTAGCATAGGAATTTCATTACCTATCAAGAGAATGTCATCCACGTACAAGACGAATAATACCACAGTTCTCGCTACAATCTTACTATAGATGCATGATTCATCTGGATTTTTGATAAAGTCGAATTCTTTGAATGTCTCATCAAAACAGATTTTCCTACTCTGCAATGCCTGATTTAATCCATAAATGGACTTAAGCAACTTGCACACTTTCCTTTTGCTCCCACTCTGAATGAAACCCTCTGGCTGATCCATATAGTCGCACTCTTCCAAATGTCCATTCAGAAAAGCGGTCTTTACGTCCATCTGCCAAATCTCATAATCGTGGAAGGCAGCAATGACAAGAAGGATCCGAATGGATTTGAGTATAGCCACTGGAGAAAAGGTTTAATCATAGTCCAAACCAGGTCTTTGACGAAAACCTTTTGCAACAAATCTAGCCTTACAGGTTTCAACCTATCCATCTACACAAATCTTCTTTCTGAAGATCCATTTGCAGCCTACGGCTTTTACCCCTTCTGGAACAATGTCCAAAGTCCATACTCTGTTGGTGCACATGGACTCCATCTCGGTCCATATTGCATCCAGCCATTTTACCGAGTCACCGCTCTGAATGGCTTGCTGGAAGCTAGTTGGCTCATCATTGTCAATGATGTAATCCTCTCTATCCCCGTCTATAAGAAAACTGTAGTATCTCTCGGGAAGATGAGACTGCCTACTTCTCCTGCGAAGTGGCGCGGGGATGTCATGTTCTTTCGAAACCTCTGGATTTACCATGCTTTCAGTAATAGCTTGTGGTTCTCAATTTTTTCCAGTTCTATTGCGCTCCCACTAGTTTCTTTTTCCAAAAATTGATTTTCCAAAAAGTGGGCATGACGAGAAACAAAAACTTTTTGTTCCTCTGCGTAATAGAAAATGTACCCCCTGGAGTTCTTTGGGTATCCTACAAACTTACACAGTACCGAGCGTGCCTCGAGCTTGTCCGCATGCTGCTTTTTGACAAAAGCTGGGCATCCTCTTATTTTTAGATACTGAAGATAGTGTTGGATATAGTGCCCTCTAAGTCAATTATTGGATCGCAGGAACGTGATTGCAATGAGTGAGGGAGGACCTATACCGACATCACTGTCTTACTCGAGATGATAGTATGCTATCTGGTTTGTCTTTATCATCGTATACATGCTTTAGTTCACTATTGCATGTTGATAGAGCCCATAGGATTCTAGCTTGACTGCCAACAGTATGATGGCGATCATATACATGGGAGCTGGGGTCTGTAAGCACATCCTTAAAGTGTCCCTAGTCGTGGGAGTTTCGAGACAGGGCATCGATACTCCAGAGTAGACTAGTTTATACAGTCGAGATCCCGACGAGGGGCGGTGGCCGGTCTCACAAGCCATTGGTGTCAGTTGGTTCACCTAAGATGTATACAGGTGCTCATTGAGTACACCGGATAGGATTCGCCGGGAACATACTAGTTGGTATTATATATATTGTCAGATAGCAGTTCCCTGGTGATATGTGTACAGGTTAGTTTGTCGACCTGAGATCGTCATTTGTCTCGTGTGAGTTCCCACTGTGCTTAGATTACTACCTTACCATGCTCAAAGGAGACGTGGTAGTGAGCGGATCGTCGGGGATTCGTCTCTCCCGGTATTGGGGGTTGATGTCGCACAGTGCACGGGTGGCCATCACTAGAAATCCTCGGCCGAGGTAGTGGAGAATTACTGATTTGGATCAGTAGTTTCTCAAGTGGTGATGGGCTTCATACCGACACGAATTATCGCGTTATTATGGGTCTGACTTTATCTACCCCCCTAGACTCGATATGCGATACTCTTAGACGAACGGACCGGATTATACGCATATTGTCACTGTCAGGCTCAATAAGGTTTCTTGATGAGTTCGCTCGTCAGCTTGCCTTCCAATCAATACATAGGCAACCGTTACGTACAGCTTGTACCTCTGACGTGCTAGTGGTTATACCCAATGCCAGTGTGTTTGTTAGTGTATATGCCCTAGAGGCCATTACTGTATCATACTAGTTTGTATATTACTTGATGGAAGCTTGGGATATTCACAGTTGTATATACAATCTTGCTCGAAATGGTAGTATGCTACTTGGTTTGTCTCTGCTTTAATATGTACATGTGTTTCTTTTAGCATATCGCTGATATACATATTAGTAGAGCCCTTAGGATCTTTGCTTGATTACCAGCGTTGTGATGGCGCTCACACTCGTGGGAGCTGGGTAATCCATAAGCACATCCTTATACAGGTCCCTGGTCGTTGGACTATCGAGACAGGGCATCGATACTCCGGAGTAGACTAGCGTATGTGCTTCTCATCCCAGAGTGGAAGACGGTCTGTCCCACAGCCGTCAGTACGTCGTACTTGAGATAGTATACGGGTGCTCGTTAGGTTTTGAGTACACTGGACAGGACTCGTCGGGGCCAGTTGGTTGGTATTATACCAATCGTCAGTTATCAGTTCCCAGGTGACATGAGTACAGCTTAGTCCGCTTACTTGACACTGTCACTTCCCCTCGAGTGTGTTCCCACTGCACTTTGATTACTACCCTACCATGGCTCAAAGTAGTCGTGCAAACAGGTAGTTTTTGGGTGCAGTCCCGAAGCACTTGGAGGCAGTGACGGTTAGACAGGATTCGTCTCTCCCGGTATTGGGGGTTGACATCGCGCTTTGTCTAGGAGAGCCATTACACAAGTAATCCCTGGCCAGGGCAAGCGAGATATACTGGTAGGTTTCCAATGTTATCTCAGGGTGTTCTGGGCTACACTCCGGCACGACTTGTACCGCTATTAGGGGAATGACGTTCACCGCCCCTTAGGCCCGCCATGCGATGTATCAGATGAACAGACCGGACTGTACGGAGATTGTCACATACAGGCTCAGTCGGAGTTCAGATGGGGTTCACCTCGTCCGTCTTCTTATCGGCATCTACCTGGAGACCGTTACGTACAGCTAGTGCCGCTTGCAGTCTGTGGTTAAACCCACTGCCAGCGTAGTGTCGAGTCTTTAGAGTCCCACACAGAGAGCTATTCTCCTTTAGGCAAAATGAGTAGAGGTCGCATGGTTTTGCGACAGGGTTCGTTCACATCCGCGCACTTGTGCACGTTTGCTGTCCGTACAGCTTATACTAGCGGGCTTTGGTTTAAGCCGGATCCTAGTATATGATTTGGGATTGGTTTTTCTCTTTGTATTCGTGTTTCTCGGATCACTAATACGGGTGCGTATGCACAGTTGCTTGAGACAGAGGGAGAGGACTTTGATTAGGGTTAATGACCATTGTCATTTTATTAACCCTAATGCTTATGTGTTTATTATGGTTAATTGATATTAGTTTAATATAATTGTGCATGGTTATGGTTGTTGACCATTTGACTATCTTGACTTGTTGACCTTAGTTGACATGTTGACCATCATCATTCCATATAAAAGATGCTCTTTGATCCTTGCAATTAGCATTAAATATGAAATGATAATGGTCATGTCTTGATTAACCATGATAATTATCTAGCTAATTATCAATTTATAATAATTCACACATATATGTGAGAATGGTTGTTTTATTCTCTCATTTTATCATTCACTTTCTCTCTCTTGTTCTTCCTCTCCCTCAAGCTCCCCCCTCTCATGTGTTGAGAAACACTTGAGCTTGAGAAAAACCTCTTCTTGATAATCTTTACTCTCATCTAGGGTTCTAGGACTAGCACTTCTAGCACCCTAGTTACTTCTAGCTTGAAGTTGAAGCCAAAGGTTGAGGCTTTCGGGTGGATCTTTCTTCGACATGAGAAGACGACAAAAGTGACCTCTTTCTACTACTCTTAGGAGCAAGAAGAGAAGGACATAAAGCCCTAGGTATAACCTTTCTACCCTTAGCTAGTTTCTAGTTAGCTTTAGCTTGTTTTGTTTAGCAAAGATCCTTCTTTGTCTAGTCCATGTTGCCTAAAGTAGTAAAAATTTGATTTTTATTCCGTTTTCCGCCTCCCCGCAAGCACCGGGGTGGGCAACGTGGACTTACAGTGGTATCAGAGCCTAACTAAACATAAACTAGCTAGGTAGTTAAAGTGTATGGAAGTTTGATCGGAAAAATCGAAAAACCAAAATTTCAAAACCCTAACTTTCTGTTAAAATATTTTCTGTTCAAATTAAAATAAATCATACTTCAAAAATCATCTCAGGGTTTTGTGAAGAAAGCCACCAAACCCGGTCCAGTGAATCGATCAAAGCGCCGCGGTTGCGCGGCAATAGCAAGCTATTGCCGCGCAACCGCGGCCGAGTTGACTCGGTTCTGGGTCGAGTTTGGTGCAGTTTTCTTCTGGTTTGGTTTTGGGATTTTTAAGATGGTTTATATGTGCCCAGGTTTTCCAGAAAAGAAATTTGTTTTTGGGGGCCTATAAATCCGTATTTTTTTATCGAACTTCCCTACACTTTGACTAAAAGGTTAAATCTGTGATGTTTATATGTATTGAACGTCGGCTAATCGCTATATGTCGATTAGTGGGGGTTATACATATCTGTGATCTGTGTTTGATGATGGTATGTGTATATGAATGCGTTGGATTGTCGCGGGTGAATAGCCGGGGTAGATGTGAGATGAGTGTTTCTTTTTCTTTCATTCATTGCAATATGTAAATTGATGTAATAATATTTGTATGGCCGCACAACCGGGTCGGGGTTGTAGCCGTTATTGTATAATTCTTTTTACTATTTTTGCTCCTAGGATAGACCCATGGAGTGGGTGCACAAACTACCGGGTATCTCGAAGTGCCGAGTAGCCTACTCACGGTGTTGAGGGAGGTTGCTTCGCTTCGGGTACTTGGCGGGTAGTTTGCCGCACCCGTAGGGGTCTTGGGTGGGGTATTTGGCTATTCACCGCGACCGTGTAATCCTCTTTTCGTTGCAGGCTCGAACGGATTGCAGATTCCTAGTATATCCAATGTATTCATCTGTGATCTGTAATGTCTATCATTGCTATATATTTATATATGATAACTATTTAGGCGTTGCTTATGTTTTATAGCCGCGCTAGCCCAGCCCCCGCTCTGTCGTTAGTTAAGTAACCTAACGGGTGATGACGGGGCCCCGTGGCGAATGCGAAAGGAATAAGCGTACGTCATATTTTGGTTGTTTTCTGCAATGGTAGGATTAAATGATGGGACGCATTAAAAGAACTAATGCAAGAAAATAAACCAAGTAAAAGTCGATTGGAACACTTTGAAAACCACTCGGTTCTTTTCAAAACTAAACTTTTAAATGCGGAGCTTGAACCACTCCTTTTAAAAGCTATCTCGTTCCATCGATTATATCAAGTTCACTACGTTCACGGTTTCGCCAAAACCATTCGTAGCCCTCCATCATTTCAGTTAAATATTCGGTAGTATTCAAGCTATGTATTTTGACCTCACGCCAAGGCATAGTGATTGGTAGCTGCCGGATATTTATCTGTTGCATATATAGAATGCGTTGGTTTGAGACAGTCGTACTGCCATTTTGTCCTACGTCAAGGGTAGGTACGGGTGGGTTCAAATTAACCGGGATAATGATGGGTAGAACTTGACATGTGTGTAGGGTGTTTTTCGTCACCCCAGTAAGATGGGAATACGCGAGCGCTTGTCAGGCATACTACAGATTCCCCCTGCCTAGGGTAGGCCGGGGTTTAATGATTGTGGGGATCCGAATCTCCGGCAGCCGCGGACTAAGCCGCCGTTAATTACCCCTCGCTTTTGGGGCGAGGGAACCTCCGATTAACGGGTTAAATTGGTCATGCGAACTTAATGTGTAGTGTGCGTGTGTTTTGTTTTGAAAGGGGGTTTTGGATATATCGGGAGCCACGCAGAGTTTTTACGGGGGTCCCGCTACCCGGATAGCGGGCTGGGGGTCAAGGGGGCTAGCAGCCCCCTTGCGGGGTTCGGGGCAGCGCCCCGGCCCGAAAATTTTTTTTAGGGGGAGAGTGTGGCGGAGTATGTGTATGTGTACATTTGTATACATATGTATATATATACATGTATATATAAATAAAGGGGAAAAGGCATCCAAAGGATGCGTGGGGCAGCACCTTGGGCGCCGTGCACTTAGGTGCTGTGCGCTCAGGCGCAAGCGCGCCACGTGTCGGCACGTGGGCGCTTTGCGCAATGCGCTTTGCGCGCAGGTGCGCAAGCGCGCGCGCCACGTGTCGGCACGTGGGCGCTTTGCGCAATGCGCTTTGCGCGCAGGTGCGCAAGCGCGCGCGCGCCACGTGTCGGCACGTGGGCGCTTTGCGCAATGCGCTTTGCGCGCAGATGCGCAAGCGCGCGCGCACGCCACGTGTCGGCACGCGGGCGCCTTGCGCACTTGCGCAAGCGCGCAGGTGCGCAAGCGCGCGCGCCACGTGTCGGCACGCGGGCGCCTTGCGCACTTGCGCTGCGCGCAGGAGAGGCACAAGAGGCTTTTAGCCTGAAAAAATGGATTTCTCGAAAGAGAAATCAGGGAGGAGTTGGACTCCTGAATGTGTTTTTCTTCTTTTTGGGGGGTTTAGTGAAAGATGTTCTTCTTCTTCCTCCTGTTGTTTGGCCGGATCTTGAAGATCGAGGGATGTGAGATATCAAAATCTCTCCTTTTTGAGATCTGATGGCAGATCTGGGTTCCCCTTAATGGGTTTTGTGGTGGAAAACTATTTAATTTTGAAAAAGGAAGAGTAAAACTCTTGATTTAATTCAAGAGAAAGAAGAAGGTTTTGGAACCTTGAAGAAGAAGGAGGCACAAAAGATCTCAGATCTAAAAATTTTTGGAGAGAATGAAAGGTATATTTTTTTTTATTCATCATCTTGCCTTATATAGGCTTACATATTTGCATATAGCCCCTTGGGCTTCATAAAAATGGCATTTTAGCCATCCCATGGCTCATGTGCCATTTCATTTTTGCACATAAGCCATGGGCTTACAAAATATTGGCTTTATGCCCATTTTGCATACATTTATGTATAAAAAATTACATAAAAATTATTTATTACATGATCTATATTTTAGCATGGAGGAGGCTGGCCGCGGGCTCGACTTGGGCATGGGCCCGCTTGACCTGGGCTTGGGCCCACCTAGCTTGGGGTTGGCCTTGACTTTGACTCGGTCAACGGGGGTGTAAATTTTTACCCCAACAAAGTGCCCCCCATCAATAAATGCACACCGCACATTTGAGTTGTGTGCATGAAATTGATGGATCTTGAAGCTGAACTTCGAGGTGGAACATCATTCCGGAGGCGAAGCATCATCCCGGCGAGCATGATTCCCGAGGATCGGAGCCTCATTCTGATTCGCGGAGCATAATTCCAGGGTCGGAGTATCCCTCGGGGGGCATGATTCCCGGGGATCGGAGCATCATTCCGATGAGCGGAGCATGATTCCAGGGTTCGGAGTATCCCTCGGGAGGCATGATTCCCGGGGATCGGAGCATCATTCCGATGAGCGGAGCATGATTCCAGGGTTCGGAGCATCATTCCGAAGAGCGGAGCATAATTCCAGGATTCGGAGCATCATTCCGAAGGGCGGAGCATAATTCCAGGATTCGGAGCATCATTCCGAAGGGCGGAGCATGATTCCAAGGTTCGGAGCATCATTCCGAAGAGCGGAGCATAATTCCAGGATTCGGAGCATCATTCCGAAGAGCGGCAGACATTCTGACCGAAGCATGATTTCGATGCAGAGGTAGATTCCTAGGCGAAGTATAATTCTGACAAGGGAGGCAAATATTCCGAGGCGAAGCATTGATTTCGACACGGGGTATATTTTGAGACGGAGCATGATTCCGGCGCAGAGCTTGTTGGCTGACTTGATTCCGAGACGAAGCATAATTTCGACAGGGAAGGCAGGTACACCGAGGCGAAGCATCATTTCGACACGGGGTGCATTCTGAGACAAAGTATAATTCCGACGCAGAGCTTGCTGGTTGACTTGATTCCGAGGCGGAGCATAATTCCGACGAGGAGGTCGTTGGTTGATTCCGAGCCGAAGCATAATTCCGACAGGGAAGGCAGATACACCGAGGCGAACCATCATTTCGACACGGGGTGCACATTCTGAGACGAAGCATGATTCCGACGCAGAGCTTGCTGGTTGACTTGATTCCGAGGCGGAGCATAATTCCGAGGCGGAGCATAATTCCGACGAGGAGGTCGTTGGTTGATTCCGAGCCGAAGCATAATTCCGACAGGGAAGGCAGATAAACCGAGGCGAACCATCATTTCGACACGGGGTGCACATTCTGAGACGAAGCATGATTCCGACGCAGAGCTTGCTGGTTGACTTGATTTGGGTTGACATCAGTATCGCTACACTGGAATATGGTACCAAGAGCGAATCATCATTTGTCATGAGAGGGTTTGGGGATTGGTTTTTGTTTGGCATCAGCATTGCTGCACTGGAATGATGCCAGGAGCAACTCATCATTTGCCCCGGGAGGACTTGGGAGAGATTGGGATTGTTTTACGCCCGTGGATTGTATACGGTTTTGCAGGATGTATGATCCAGACCGTAGGGCCAGAAATATTTCAGGACTTTGGTGGCGTCTGCATCGCTGCACTGGAATATGGTACCAGGAGCGACTCATCATTCGCCGTTGGTATGAGATTTGGAATTTGGTTGGCGTCTGCATCGCTACACTGGAATATGGTACCAGGAGCGACTCATCATTCGCCACTTGGGGATTGGGGAGCGATGGCTTAGGAGACAGGTTTGGATCCCTATCACCTAAGACTTTTCAATTTTATGGGCCGTAAGGGTCCCATAAAGTATTTTCTCCCTACGAGTCGTAAGGATCCCGTAGGTGCATTTTCTCCTTAGGAGTCGTGAGGACCCCCAAGTGTGTTTTTCCTTTATGAGTCGTAAGGATCCCACAAAGGTTTGTTCTCCTCATGTATCGTGAGGACACATGAGTGGGTCTTCTCAATGGAGCATAATTCCAGAGGCGGAGACCAGCCGCGTAACCGGTAATCGTGGTGGGGCATGGACATGATGAGAATTATTTGAGCCCGTGGATTGTATAAAGCAGTCAATTTGGGGACTGGCCGTAGGGCTGGGAGAACTTTGGAAATTTGAATTTTTGTTTGGCGTCTGCATCGCTGCACTGGAATATGGTACCAGGAGCGACTCATCATTCGCCGTTGTTTTTTTTTTTTTCGTTTTTGTTTTACCGCGATTGCTCTATCATTTCAGCTTTTCTTATCGCGAAGGTCGCGATTGCCCTATCATTTCGGCTATTTATTCGCGGTTGCCCCATCATTTCGGCTTTATTTTCATTTTCATTTTTACTCGCTGATTTTTATTGCGAGTTGCCCCATCATTTTGGCTTTTCTTTATTTTTCTTTTATTTACACATTTTTTATTTACATTTTTTTTTACATTCCCAGTTTAACGACTTAGAGGTCGACTGTTCCCAGTTTAATGACGTGGTGGTCGATTGTTTTCAGAGAGAGGCATATGTCTAAGAGAATCGGTTTCACGAAGAACTTCAGTCTCCGTTTGTATGAAATTGGCGGTTGCAGCTTGACTGTTTGTTAACACGCCTTTGGACAGTTCTATCTCTCCTGCCTTGTATTGCTTTTCGACCCAATCTTTGAAGACGAAGCAGTCCTCAATGGCATGTCCTATCACTCTGTGATAGGGGCAGTATTTGGGGTCGTCGGTCCTATTCGCTTCCTGCGGTCTTTTTGACTCTGGCAGTTGTAGACCGTTCTTCAGGGCGTCTTTGAATATTTTACGGATTTTGTCCCTTCTGAAGGAATAGACCTTATCCAGCTTCTCTTTCAGTGGAGATTCTCCTCCCTCTCCGAACATTGGCTTCCGAGGCTGGTTGGCGCTAGGCCCGCTCATCCTTTGCTTATTTCGGTTAGCCGAAGTGTTAAGAGATTCAGTATCGTCAGAACCTCCGTCTTTGCGATTTTCGTCCTTTCGGTTTCTCCAGGACCTATTGTTATTTTGGGAGTCAGAGGAGGACTCCTGCTTTGAGCGTTCCAACATCTGGACTTTTCTGGTCAGCTCTTGGAATGTTTTGAGACCCGCGGTACATAGAAACGGGGCCATCCAATTGTTGAGATTTCCGACGAGGAGACTGACAGATTGGTCCTGCTCTATCGGCGGTTCACATTTGACGGAGAGATTGCGCCATCGGGTTATAAAATCCGTGCTGCTTTCGTTGTTCTTGGGCTTGGTCCTTACGAGCTCGGCAATGGTGATCTTATCGCTGACGCTCATGAATCTTTGTCGAAACAAAGACTCCATTTGGACGAAAGTAGTAACGGAGCCATCCGGTATGCTCGCGTACCAGTCGAAAGCAACATCGGTCAAGCTATTAACGAACTGGCGAAGGAGAAGCGCATCATTGCCCCCAGTATTCCCACATGAGGCTTTGAAGTGGGCGATGTGCTGATTCACATTTCCTGTCCCATCAAATCTTCCGAATTTAGGGATGACATAGCCGCTAGGAAATTCTACCAGATCATATTGAGCAGGATATGGTCTCCCGCTACTGTTAACATCTTTTTGCGCTTCAGCTTCGGCTACCAGTGTTTTGACTTTGCTGGCAACCAAATCCATAATTTGATCTTGAGTTAGCGGGCTACTGTCATCGGTAGCCAAGACATTTCCTGAGATAGGATGCGATTGACTTTCATGCGGTCCGGTCGCTTTTGGATTCGAGGGAATAGGCGTCGGCTGCTTTGGGATACCATTTCCCGGTTCATGAGAGCCCTGTGCCTGATTGGGCGGCTGAGAGGCAAGTTGGGCCGTAAGCCGTAAGACGACATTTGTCAAGTCGTCGATCTTTGAGTAGAGTTTGGCCATCTCTTTGTCTTTGCTTCTGAGCTGCTTTCGGAGCTCTTGGAGAAGTTGTTGCTCTGCGGTCTTAGGACGGAAAGTTGGCTCATCTTCGCTTTCCGAGCCTGACTCCTCATGAATTGAGGGCTCTCTTTGCCTATCAGCCTCATCGAGAGGGTTTTCATCATCCAGCGGAGGCGGCTGTTCTTGGGAAGCGGCCACCACATTCAAGCCAGATTGGGTTTGAGATGTGGTGGCCCCGTCCTTGCTCTTGCTGCGCGTGCCCACCACGTAGACAGTGTGGATAACACATTCAGCCATCCCCTCATCTTTGGCGGGGTAACCCTGTTCTTCGAACCTCATGAGGTTTAGCCTGGCAGGAGCCCTAGCCCTTTTGTTGGCTCTATATCTGAGCCTTTTCTCCCTCAGCTTCTCGATTTTGAAGGCTTGGCGGGCATCCACTACTCGGGGAGCCATTGTGAGTTGATCAGAGGGGAGCTTAGAGAAGACACCCGATCGAGCAGTGGTCAAGGGCACCGCTGGAGCTTGCTCGGGACGTGTTGTAGCTTTGTTGGTGTTGATGGCCTTGCCCCCAGCTAGAGCCAAGGAAATTCTTTCAGACACCGACTTACGTTTGGGTTGGGGCGCCCTTGAGATCACCACATTTGGTCTCCTGCCTTTCGAGACCGGTTTGTCTGCCACCGGGGCTTGAGGAGCTGGGATGGTGCCAATTGGTATGAACATAATAGAGCCGAATGGTAGCAGCGGCTCCTCCCATTGTCGCCCGAGACTGGCCGGAAGGACCGTCCTGGAGTCTATCTTCATCGTGTAGGAGACGGGAGCTGAGTTCATCATCGAAGACATCGTCGGAAGGTGATTGCTTGAAAATCTGCATGAAAAAACATTATTTTTAGTATAAATACAGGTATGTATATTGATTGAGTTCGCATGAACGCTTAACCCGAAATATGGGAGGAGAGATTGGTCCCACCGGGCGTGCCAGAATCTGTAGGGTGTTTTTCGTCACCCCAGTGAGATGGGAATACGCGAGCGCTTGTCAGGCGTACTACAGATTCCCCCTGCCTAGGGTAGGCCGGGATTTAATGATTGTGGGGATCCGAATCTCCGGCAGCCGCGGACTAAGCCGCCGTTAATTACCCCTCGCTTTTGGGGTGAGGGAACCTCCGATTAACGGGTTAAATTGGTCATGCGAACTCAATGTGCAGTGTGCGTGTGTTTTGTTTTGAAAGGGGGTTTTGGATATATCGGGAGCCACGCAGAGTTTTTACGGGGGTCCCGCTACCCGGATAGAGGGCTGGGGGTCAAGGGGGCTAGCAGCCCCCTTGCGGGGTTCGGGGCAGCGCCCCGGCCCGAAAATTTTTTTTAGGGGTAG
The DNA here is from genome assembly GCA_030015575.1 of Agapanthus africanus. Lineage (NCBI taxonomy): Eukaryota > Viridiplantae > Streptophyta > Magnoliopsida > Asparagales > Amaryllidaceae > Agapanthus > Agapanthus africanus. The sequence continues at coordinate 190,534,838 of JASDDO010000012.1, read as the reverse complement.
AGTGTGGCGGAGTATGTGTATGTGTACATTTGTATACATATGTATATATATACATGTATATATAAATAAAGGGGAAAAGGCATCCAAAGGATGCGTGGGGCAGCACCTTGGGCGCCGTGCGCTTAGGTGCTTTGCGCGCACAGGCGCAAGCGTGCCACGTGTCGGCACGTGGGCGCTTTGCGCAATGCGCTTTGCGCGCAGGTGCGCAAGCGCGCGCGTGCCACGTGTCGGCACGTGGGCGCTTTGCGCAATGCGCTTTGCGCGCAGATGCGCAAGCGCGCGCGCACGCCACGTGTCGGCACGCGGGCGCCTTGCGCACTTGCGCAAGCGCGCAGGTGCGCAAGCGCGCGCGCCTCGTGTCGGCACGCGGGCGCCTTGCGCACTTGCGCAAGCGCGCAGGTGCGCAAGCGCGCGCGCCACGTGTCGGCACGCGGGCGCCTTGCGCACTTGCGCTGCGCGCAGGAGAGGCACAAGAGGCTTTTAGCCTGAAAAAATGGATTTCTCAAAAGAGAAATCAGAGAGGAGTTGGACTCCTGAATGTGTTTTTCTTCTTTTTGGGGGGTTTACTGAAAGATGTTCTTCTTCTTCCTCCTGTTGTTTGGCCGGATCTTGAAGATCGAGGGATGTGAGATATCAAAATCTCTCCTTTTTGAGATCTGATGGCAGATCTGGGTTCCCCTTAAAGGGTTTTGTGGTGGAAAACTATTTAGTTTTGAAAAAGGAAGAGTAAAACTCTTGATTTAATTCAAGAGAAAGAAGAAGGTTTTGGAACCTTGAAGAAGAAGGAGGCACAAAAGATCTCAGATCTAAAAATTTTTGGAGAGAATGAAAGGTATATTTTTTTTTATTCATCATCTTGCCTTATATAGGCTTACATATTTGCATATAGCCCCTTGGGCTTCATAAAAATGGCATTTTAGCCATCCCATGGCTCATGTGCCATTTTATTTTTGCACATAAGCCATGGGCTTACAAAATATTGGCTTTATGCCCATTTTGCATACATTTATGTATAAAAAATTACATAAAAATTATTTATTACATGATCTATATTTTAGCATGGAGGAGGCTGGCCGCGGGCTCGACTTGGGCATGGGCCCGCTTGACCTGGGCTTGGGCCCACCTGGCTTGGGGTTGACCTTGACTTTGACTCGGTCAACGGGGGTGTAAATTTTTACCCCAACAATGTGACTTATGACATTTTGACCTCACGCCAAGGTCATAAGAGCATGGGGCAAAAATCCACATCGGGAGTTTCATAAGTACTGAAACTTGCTAGCGCTGCATGCCATTTGGAATGTGATAATTCTGGTAGGATTCCTTCGGTTTTATCACACGATGATATTTGGACCCCGATCCTACTATGAGTATATGCTACTCCTCGGGAAAACTCTCACTTAACGATCAATGCTATAAACCTAGTAGGTGTCTAGAAAGGTGTTAGCGGGGCTACGCCCACAGGGAAAAGAGGTTACTTAATTAAGGAACTTCGCGAAAGCATTGGAAAACCTCCCTCGAAGTACCGACACTGGCCTGGCTGAACGGTTAAGCAAGTATTGTACGGTGAGATTGATCCCGACTAATTCTTTCTTTACGGTTTGAGAAGGGATTCGAGAGACAGTGGGAGCCATCCAATTTAGACAAACTAAAAACCACTCTAAACTTGCAAGAGCATCATGCTAATGTGTTTCTTTTCTCTCTCCTAATTGCAGCGACCATTCAACATGACCGGACTTAAGTTATTACTAGATAAAAACATACTGACAGGGCCAAACTACAAAGATTGGCTCAGGAATGTCAAGATTGCAATCACTTACGACAAGTTGGGGTATGTCCTTACCACCAAAGCTCCCCATGTCCCAGGTCCCACCTCCAGCGTCGCGGATAAGGAAATCCGTAAGACATGGGAGATCGATTGCGCGAAGGCCAAATGCCTCGTGCTTGCCTCGATGGACAACGAACATCAGAGGAGGCATGAGAATATAGACCTGGAGTCTATATTTCTTCATACAAAAAAACTGTATAGAGAGCAGTCTCGTATCGCAAGATACGAAGTGTCGAAGAAGTTGTTTTCGGCAAGGTTGGCCGTCGGATCATCGGTAGCGGAACACGTGCTTAAGATGATTGGCTACGTAGAGGAGCTCGCGGACCTTGGGACCACGTTGGAGAATGAACTCTATACTGATTTGATTCTCCAGTCCCTTCCTTCCACTTACGCCCAGTTTATTCTTAACTTCAACATGCAAGGAAAGGAGGTTGAACTTTCCGAACTTCTGAACATGTTGAGGAGTGCTGAGGGCACCCTACAGAAAGGTAGGGAGACATCCACTTTATTTATAGGTGGATCTTCCTCTTCTAGATCCAGGGCGAAAGCCAAGGGTAAGAAGAAGAAAGCCCCCGCCAAACCAAGAGGCGGTGTCGGTAAAGTGGATACGAAGGGAAAAGGAAAAGAAACAAAGGTAGCGGGAAAGCTGGTGGGGAAGGAAGAATGCTTCTATTGTCACAAAAGTGGTCACTAGAAACAGGATTGCAAGGCTTGGAAGGCCAGAACACATGATTTGAAGCGAGTTGCAGCTTCAGCTTCAGGTGTGTATGTTATTGAAAACTGTCTATCATTAAACTCTACATCCTGGGTATTGGATACCGGATCAGGATCTCATATCTGTAATTCTTTGCAGGCGTTGAGAAAACGTAGAGTTTTGAAGGCAGGTGACATGGCCCTTAGAGTTGCAAACGGTGCTAGCATGGATGCTGAGGCCGTGGGGGACTATCACCTGGGATTGTCGGATGGACACTTTTTGGTTTTGCGTAGTTGTTATTATGTACCAGATGCAACCTGTAATATCATTTCTGTATCTTTATTATCTAAAGAAGGTTATGAATTTGCATTTGTAAGTAATGTAGTGAACATTCACCTTAATCAAGTTTTGATTGGGTCAGGTACACTGAACAACGGTATATACGTTTTAAACCAACCACAGATTTTCAATGTCCAGAATACACACAAAAGAAAGTCTCCAGAAATTAATAAAACTTTCTTATGGCATTGTAGACTGGGTCACATCAATGAGAGAAGGTTGACTAAGTTACATGCAGAAAGATATTTGGATCCGTTCGAATATCAATCGTATGCAACTTGTCAATCCTGTCTCAAAGGAAAGATGACAAAGACTCCGTTCACTGGACACGGAGTAAGAGCGAGCGAGCTCTTGGGACTCGTACACAGCGACGTGTGCGGTCCAATGTCTACACATGCACGAAGCGGTTATTCTTACTTCATTACTTTTACGGATGATTTCTCAAGGTTCGGACATGTCTTCTTGATGAAGCATAAATCAGAAGCTTTTGAAAAGTTCCAGGATTATAAGAATGAAGTAGAAAAACAAACAGGCAAAAGTATCAAGACACTAAGATCTGATCGAGGTGGTGAATACTTGAGTGCCGAGTTCCTGGGTTACTTAAAAGTGAATGGAATTCTCTCTCAGCTTACTCCTCCATACACCCCGCAACATAACGGTGTATCGGAGAGACGGAACCGAACCCTATTGGATATGGTACGGTCCATGATGAGTAACGCTGAGTTGCCGCGATCGTTCTGGGGATATGCGCTAGAATCAGCTGCATACCTTTTGAACCGAGTTCCCACTAAGACTGTGCCTACCACACCATATGAGTTATGGAGTGGAAAGAAACCCTATCTTCAATACTTGAAGATTTGGGGATGTCCAGCTTATGTCAAAAAGCAGCATGCGGACAAACTAGAGGCACGCTCAGTACTGTGCAAGTTTGTGGGATACCCAAAGAACTCCAGGGGGTATCTTTTCTATTACGCAGAGGAACAAAAAGTCCTTGTTTCTCGTAATGCCCATTTTCTGGAACATCAGTTCTTAGAAAAAGAAATAAGTGGGAGCGCAATAGAACTGGAAGAAATTCCAGAACCACAAGCTATTACTGAAAGCTTAGTAGAACCAGAGGGTTCGAAAGATCAGGACATTCCCACGCCACTCCGCAGGAGTAGTAGGCAGTCTCATCCGCCCGAGAGATACTACGGTTTTCTCATTGACGGGGATAGAGAAGATTGCATCATAGATTGTGATGAGCCTACTAGCTTCCAGCAAGCCATTCAGAGCGTCGACTCGGTAAAATGGCTGGATGCAATGCGGACCGAAATGGAGTCCATGTATACCAACAAAGTATGGACGTTGGGCATTGCTCCAGATGGGGTAAAACCCGTAGGATGCAAGTGGATCTTCAAAAGGAAGATTGGTGTAGATGGACAGGTTGAGACCTATAGAGCTAGACTGGTTGCAAAGGTTTTTCGTCAAAGACCTGGTTTGGACTATAACGAAACCTTTTCTCCAGCAGCTATGCTGAAATCCATTCGGATCCTTCTTGCCATTGCTGCCTTCCACGATTATGAGATTTGGCAGATGGACGTAAAGACAGCTCCTCTAAATGGACATTTAGAGGAGTGTGTCTATATGGACCAGCCAGAGGGTTTCATTCAGAGTGGGAGCAGCGGAAAGGTGTGCAAGTTGCTTAAGTCCATTTATGGACTAAAGCAGGCATCGCGGAGTTGGAACATCTGTTTTGATGAGACGGTCAAGGAATTTGGGTTTATCAAAAATCCAGATGAACCATGCATATATTGTAGATTTGTAGCAAGAACTGTAGTATTCCTCGTTTTATACGTGGATGACATTCTCTTAATAGGAAATGACATTCCTATGCTACAATCTGTCAAGGGGTTCTTATCACACAGGTTCTCCATGAAAGACCTGGGTGATGCCTCATACATTCTGGGTATCCGGATCTACCGTGACAGATCCAAGAGGATATTAGGACTTTCACAGTCCAGGTACATCGACACCATACTGAAGAGATTCAGTATGGAAGAATCCAAGCGCGGTAATCTACCGGCTTGTCACGGGATCACCCTCTCCAAAGAGATGTCTCCCAAGACTGATTTGGAGAGGGATCGCATGTCTATTATTCCCTACGCTTCTGCGGTAGGCTCTATAATGTATGCGATGTTGTGTACCAGACTGGATGTGGCTTATGCACTGAGTGTGGTAAGCAGGTATCAGTCAAACCCTGGGGAGAAACATTGGATAGCAGTAAAGAACATTCTCAAGTACCTGAGAAGGACTAAGGAGATGTTCTTGGTGTATGGCGGAAAAGACCTCCAGATTGAGACCTTTGCTGACTCCAGCTTCCAAAGTGACAAGGATGATTCCAAGTCCATGTCGAGTTTTGTCTTTACCCTCAATGGAGGGGCGGTGTGTTGGAAGAGCTCCAAACAGGAAATCGTTGCTGACTTGACTATGGAAGCGGAATACATCGCTGCATCTGCTGCCGCAAAAGAAGCTGTATGGATGAGGAAGTTCTTGAAAGAACTTCATGTGGTTCCGTCCATTGTTGACCCAATACCTCTGTATTGCGACAACAACGGGGCTATAGCTTTAGCGAAGGAACACAGGTCCCATCAGAAATCCAGATACATCTTAAGGCGGTATCACCTGATCAGGGAGATCGTGGATCGCCAGGAGATCGAGGTTCGGAGGGTTGCTTCAGAAGATAACACTGCAGATCCATTCACCAAGGCCTTGCCCCAGACTCAGTTCGAGCGGCTGATCGAGATGATAGGTCTTCGATACGCCAGTACATGGCCTTAGTGCAAGTGGGAGATTGTTAGTGTATATGCCCTAGAGGCCATTACTGTATCATACTAATTTGTATGTTACCTGATGGAAGCTTGGGATATTCACAGTTGTATATACAATCTTGCTCGAAATGGTAGTATGCTACTTGGTTTGTCTCTGCTTTAATATATGCATGTGTTTCTTTTAGCATATCGCTGATATACATATTAGTAGAGCCCTTAGGATCTTTGCTTGATTACCAGCGTTGTGATGGCGCTCACACTTGTGGGAGCTGGGTAATCCATAAGCACATCCTTATACAGGTCCCTGGTCGTTGGACTATCGAGACAGGGTATCGATACTCCGGAGTAGACTAGCGTATGCGCTTCTCATCCAAGTGTGGGAGACGGTCTGTCCCACAGCCGTCAGTACGCCGTACTTGAGATAGTATACCGGTGCTCGTTAGGTTACGAGTACACTGGACAGGACTCGTCGGGGACTGTTGGTTGGTATTATACTTATCGTCAGTTATCAGTTCCCAGGTGACATGAGTACAGCTTAGTCCGCTGACTTGATACTGTCACTTCGCCTCGAGTGTGTTCCCACTGCACTTTGATTACTATCCTACCACGGCTCAATGGAGTCTTGCAAACAGGTAGTTTTTGGGTGCAGTCCCGAAGCACTTGGAGGCAGTGACGGTTAGACAGGATTCGTCTCTCCTGGTATTGGGGGTTGACATCGCGCTGTGTCTAGGAGAGCCATTACACAAGTAGTCCCTGGCCAAGGCAAGCGAGATATACTGGTACGTTTCCAGTGTTATCTCAGGGTGATCTGGGCTACACTCTGACACGACTTGTACCGCTATTAGGGGACTGACGTTCACCGCCCCCTAGGCCCGCCATGCGATGTATCAGACGAACAGACCGGACTGTACGCAGACTGTCACATACAGGCTCAGTAGGAGTTCAGATAGGGTTCACCTCGTCAGTCTTCTTATCGGCATCTACCTGGGGACCGTTACGTACAGCTAGTGCCGCTTGCGGTCTGTGGCTAAACCCACTGCCAGCGTAGTGTCGAGTCTTTAGAGTCCCACACAGAGAGTTATTCGCCTTTAGGCAAAATGAGTAGAGGTCGCATGGTTTGCGACAGGGTTCGTTCACATCCGCGCACTTGTGCACGTTTGCTGTCCGGACAGCTTATACTAGCGGGCTTTGGTTTAAACCGGATCCTAGTATATGATTTGGGATTGGTTTTTCTCTTTGTATTCGTGTTCCTCGGATCACGAATACGGGTGCGTATGCAGTTGCTTGAGACAGAGGGAGAGGACTTTGATTAGGGTTAATAACCATTGTCATTTTATTAACCCTAATGCTTATGTGTGTATTATGGTTAATTGATATTAGTTTAATATAATTATGCATGGTTATGGTTGTTGACCATTTGACTATCTTGACTTGTTGACCTTAGTTGACATGTTGGCCATCATCATTCCATATAAAAGATGTTCTTTGATCCTTGCAATTAGCATTAAATATGAAATGATAATGGTCATGTCTTGATTAACCATGACAATTATCTAGCTAATTATCAATTTATAATAATTCACACATATATGTGAGAATGGTTGTTTTATTCTCTCATTCTATCATTCACTTTCTCTCTCTTGTTCTTCCTCTCCCTCAAGCTCCCCCCTCTCATGTGTTGAGAAACACTTGAGCTTGAGAAAAACCTCTTCTTGATAATCTTTACTCTCATCTAGGGTTCTAGCACTAGCACTTCTAGCACCCTAGTTACTTCTAACTTGAAGTTGAAGCCAAAGGTTGAGTTTTTCGGGTGGATCTTTCTACGACGTGAGAAGACGACAAAGGTGACCTCTTTCTACTACTCTTAGGAGCAAGGAGAGAAGGACATAAAGCCCTAGGTATAACCTTTCTACCCTTAGCTAGTTTCTAGTTAGCTTTAGCTTGTTTTTGTTTAGCAAAGATCCTTCTTTGTCTAGTCCATGTTGCCTAAAGTAGTAAAAATTTGATTTTTATTCTGTTTTCCGCCTCCCCACAAGCACCGGGGTGGGCAACGTGGACTTACAGTGTTGATGAGTCATTAGAGTTCCCTAAAGACAGTTTCCCAAGTTCGGGCGAAACGTTGTAGAGGCCGTATTGTTTTATGGCAGGGTTTGGAAAATGCACGTGCGTTTAAGCACGTGTCATATTTCGGGCAGATAATACTGGTGGGCTTTGGTTCAAGCCGGATCCGAGTATTATACTGTTTAGATATAATATCTTTGTCTCAGTTGCATTTGTATTCGGTCGTAATACAAATGCGGGTATATTTATACTGTTACGGGGTTATCCTAGAATTCGTTTCAGGATCGCTTTTGGAAGTTGCTAGTTTCCAGTTTTCTATCACCCGTCTTTAACATTCGGTTAAAGACGGTTTTATCTTCTCATGATGAGTTTGGGAGGTTTTAGAAGTTTCTAGATGGTGACTAGGATGATGAGGTGGCTAGTGAGTCATTAGTGCATTAATTGTTCAATTAATGTTTTGATGACTAGGGTTTTTGATTCAATGTATGCAATTAATGTTTGTGCAAGGTGTTAAGCTGAATCATTCATATCATTAAATATTGTGGTCACCTCCCCCCTCCTACACTCACCCCCCCACCTCCATAAGTGGCCGGCCCCTCTTCATAATTGAGGATGGTTGTTGAATTGGAAAAAAGTATATGTTTTGGATTCATGGAAATTAGATAGTTAGATTTCTCATTTCACCCGATTCCAAAAGGAAACTTCATTAACCGTTCATCCATAGCTTTGGATGTAACGAGACAAAGTGTTCTACTCATTCTCTACATCAATCTTGGTCATCTCTTTTAGCAAACTTGATGATCGAGTTGCCTCGGTTCAGAGGCGGGAGCCCGTTCAAAGACCCGTCGACGTGGTGCCACCTGGACGAGAAGACTAGAGATTCAGGAGATCGGAGCAGCCGCAACAAAGCGTGGGATGATGGTTGAAGACCGAAGGACTCGGATCGTTCGGTATAACATTTCTACCCACTTTGTAGTTTGTTAGTTTAGCTTTAATGGCAGATCCGGGTGATAGTACACGATAGCGCCAGTTGTAAAAGTTTTTGTTCCGCATTTGGCGTCTGTTAGACGGCCGGGGCGCTACCGTGGACTTACAGTGGTATCAGAGCCTCACCATTAAGCTTTACTAACTTGTGCTAACACGATTAAAACATCGATCGAACGGATTTTCGAAAACTACAATTTTTCTGTACAAAGTTTCTGTCGATTTTTAAAAGGGTCTAAAAATTATTTTGCATACCACAGAAAACAAAGCAGGCTTTTTAAAGCAAACTGGGAAACTTTGGGCACGTGATCCCTCAGTACCACCGTGGATCCGCGGTCAAATCTAGGGTTTGACCGCGGAACCGCGGCCATTATGTGGGAACAGTGCGCCATATTTTTCCAGTAAGCTTTCCAAGGGAAATTGTGGTTTATGGTATTATTCTTTTGGGCCCAGATTTTCTTACTGTACAGCAGATGTACGTGGGGCCCACTTCGGGATGTTTTGTCGATCGAAATTTTAAACTTGTGAGTATGCAGTATTTACATTATATCTCCGACCAGGAATGTCATTTGAGCGGTAAATTGCGTCTAATTACTATAGTCCTTTAAGACGGATTTGCGAACGTGACATTCGCGTTGATGTTCTGTGTTGTGCTGTGATGTTGCAGAATTGTCGTGGTGGATAGCAGTGTGCAATGATAGTGCCGTTTGGATTTATTTGTGCATTTGATATTGCGGGGCGAGCGTCCAACATGTGGACTGCCGTCACTGCCTGTTTGTTTAATATTCTTTTGGTGCACGACCGGGCTGAGGTCGATGTAGCCGTTGTACATATTTTTTATTTCTATACTAGGTTTGCCCCGCGACGAAGTGCACGGATAGCCAGGTTCTGGAGGGCAACGGGTCCATATCTCATGGCTTTGAGAGGCAGAGGGGCCTCACTCTAGAATTGGCAGACTATTCGCCGCACTCGTAGAGGGTACAGGTTGACCCAAGGAGGGGTGCTCAAGTTACCGGATTCTGTGAAGTGCCGGTTGGTCCATTCATTTTGCTGTAGGGGGCTGCTTCGCTTCAGGTTTTGGAGGGTAACATGCCTCACCCGTAGGGGTCTAGGTTTCATTGCACAGGCTATCCACATGACCACGGGAATGTCGGGTTTCAGAAGCGGCTCTGTGAAACCCGGGGATCCTAGATTATCTGTATTGTTTTGCGATTATTGTATATTGGTATATATACTAATAGATGTTGTATATGTTTTACACCCGTGCTAGTCCAGTCCCCGCTCTGTCGTTAGTTAAGTAACCTAACGTTTGATGACGGGACCCAGTGGCGAATGCGGATGGCATATATGTACATTATATTTTCGTTCTTTTCTGGTGTGATTAATTGATGGGACTGCATTGATTCTGATCAACGTAAAGGAAAACAAACCTATATTTGATGTTGTTGGAACAGTTTTAAAAAGTGTCATTACAAAAACGTTTCCTTTTGTTTTGCATAATGATAGTCGGTTGGAATATCATGCACCGCATTCGATGAGGCAAGGGCAGATATCCCTTCACCGGGAGTGACCCTTTGGGCAGAAGTTTGCGTCAGGGTAATAACTTTACTATAGTCGATTACAAGTTGCTATGCATCGTGGTATTCAGTTTGTAATATCCTGCACCTCATTCCACGAGGAAAGAGCCGAGATCCCTTTACCGGGAGTGACATCTTTAGCAAAAGGTTTTCACCACTATATCTTTATAAAAAGCTATCAGGTTCCTTCAACGAGATCAAGTTCATGTTGGATATAGTGCCCTCAGAGTCAATTATTGGATCACAGGCACGTGATTGCAATGATTGAGGGAGGACCTATACCGGTAAGACAGTCTTACTCAAGATGATAGTATGCTATCTGGTTTATCTTTATCATTGTGTACTGCTTTAGGTGACCTTACAGGTCGCTATTACACGTTGATAGTGCCCCTAGGATTCTTGCTTGACTGCTAGCAGTATGAGGGCGATCATATACGTGGGAGCTGGTAGTCTATAAGCACATCCTTGAAAGGTCCCTAGTCGTGGGAGTTTCGAGACAGGGCATCGATACTCCAGAGTAGACTAGTGTATACAATCGAGACCCCGACGAGGGGCGGTGGCCGGTCTCACAAGCCACCGGTGTTAGTTGGTTCACCTAAGATGTATACAGGTGCTCATTGGGTTATGAGTACACCGGACAGGACTCGCCGGGAACATGCTAGTTGGTCTTATACCTGACGTCAGATAGCAGTTCCCTGGTGACATGTGTACAGGTTAGTTCATCGACCTGAGGATCGTCATTTGTCTCGTGTGAGTTCCCACTGTATTTTGATTACTACCTTACCACGCTCAAAGGAGACGTGCAAACAGGTTTTAGTTGGGTATAGTCCCGAGCCACATGGAGGCAGTGAGCGGATCTTCAGGGGTTCGTCTCTCCCGGTATTGGGGGTGAGGTCACGCTGTGTCTAGGAGAGCCCTTACACGAAGTCCTTGGCCAAGGCAGGAGATTTACTCGTAGGTATTCCAGTAGTATCTCAGGGTGTTCTGGGCTACACTCCGACACGACTTGTACCGCTTTTGGGGGTCTGACTTTTACCAATCCCCTAGGCCCGCCATGCGATGCTCATAGACGAACGGACCGGACTGTACAGATATTGTCACTGACAGGCTCAGTAGGGTGTAAGGATGAGTTCGCTCATCGACGTCCCTTTTAGTCAATAGCTGGTAGCCCGTCACGTATGGCTAATACCTCTGACGTGCTAGTGGTTAAATCCACAGCCATAGTATTGACGAGTCTTTAGAGTCCCCCACAGACTAGTTACTCAAGTTTCGGGCGAAACGCTGTAGAGGCCGTATGGAGATATGGCAGGGTTCGATCAGATACGTGCGGTATTGCACGGATCATGATCGGACGGTTAATACTAGCGGGCTTTGGTTTAAGCCGGATCCTAGTATTGTACATTATAGATTTGTCTCATTGCATTTGTATTCGGTTGGAATACAAATGTGGGTATGTATATACAGTAGCGGGGTTTTCTTGTAATTTATTACGGGACCAGTTTTATGAAGTTGCCTGTTTGCTTTCCTTTTCGGCCAATTTTCTTTGTATCTTTCATTGGCTGAAGATTGGTGGAGGAGGGCTTATTTGCATTTGTGCAAATAAGTATTTTGGAGGGTGGTTTTTGCAAGTATCTGCTTCATGATGGTTGCACCCTCATTTGACTTTCCTTGGATAATCATTGCTTGACTTTCTTATTCATCATGGTTTACTTTTGGAGTCATCATGCTTGATGACTGATGGTTGATGGAGTGTGGGTTTTAGTTTGTGATCATTGCTTATTATCATCACCCTTTCTCACTCTTGTATTATGGGCACTCTCTCATTTTTGATACACACTCTCCATTCTCTCCCCTTTGGGCTCATGAGAGGCCAGCCACATACATGGGGGGTGCCCATTTTTTGGTGTGGGATTTTGTTCTCTACATGCTAGAAAAATCCCCAAGTTCATCTAGAAAAAGTTCACATATCATTCCTCCACCATTATGGCAATTTCCACAACCCCAAAGAGACATAGAGTTCTACAGATAACCTACAACATCCTTGGGCACGTCGGCTCGCCAACTTCGTGCCCGAGTTGTCTCGGTCCAGAGGTGGGAGCCCGTAAAAGAAGCCGGCGATGTTGTGCCCTTCCGGCGACATGGTGGAGACCGGAGATTCCGCGGGAGATCGGGACGACGACGAGAAGATCGAAGCACACGGATCGCTCGGTATATCTTTCAATCCCGTTCTTTAGTTAGCTAGAATAAGTTTAATGGCCCGATCCGGGATTTTTGTGCGCGGTGGTGCCGGTTGAAAGTTTAAAGTAAAGCATCGTTTCCGCATTTTGGCCTCGGATTGACGGCCGGGGCGCCGCCGTGCACTTACACTGGTATCAGAGCCAGGCCTTTAACCTAGTCTAGCTTGCACTAGTATGTTTAAAGCTTCGATCGAACAAATATTCCAAAACCGTATTTATCAGTGCATCAGTTCTCTGTCGAAATTTTTTTGTCTCGGAAAATTTTTCAGTGTGTTGCAGAAGTATGTGCAGGGAATTGTGAGCATACTGTAAAAATTCGATACATTCATTGCTTAGAAAGACCGCGGAACCGCGGCCAAACCCATGTTTGGGCCGCGGTTCCGCGGCAAGTAGATGGAATCATTGTACCAAATTTCCACAGTGACTTTCTGAGTTGAAAATGGGGTTTCTGGAATGTTATTTTTGGGCCCAGAATTTCCTTAAGTGCTACAGTAATGCTTGGGGCCCACTTGGTAAAATTTAATCGATCGAAAATTTTAAACACATTAGTTCACAGTATTTACATTATATCTGCGACCGTGAATGTCACTTGATCGGTAAATCCTGTCAAACTGCTATAGCCCGGTTAGACGGATTTGCGAACGTGACATTCACGTTGATGTTCTGTGTTGTGCTGTGATATTGCGGATTCTCGTGGTGGATAGCCTGGATGCAATGTTAGTACATATTTGGTTGTATTATGTACATTTGATATTGCGGGGAGAGCATCCGACATGTGGACTGCCGTCACTGCCTGTTTGTATATTATTCTTTTGGGGCACGACCGGGGTGAGGTCGATGTACCCGTTGTATGTATATTTTACTTTCTGTACTAGGATTGCCCCGCGGAGGGGTGCACGGATAGCCGGGTTCTAGAGGGCAACAGGCCCGCATCTCATGGCTTTGAGACACAGGGGGCTTTACTCTAGAATTAGCGGGCTATTCGCCGCACTCGTAGGGGGTACAGGTTGACCCAAGGAGGGGTGCCCAAGTTACCAGATTCCGTGAAGTGCTGGGTGGTCTATTCACGTTGCTGAAGGGGGCTGCCTCGCTTCAGGTTTTGGCGGGTAACTTGCCGTGCCCATAGGGGTCTAGGATTTCATTGCACAGGCTATCCACACGACCAGAGGAACGTCGGGTTTAAGTAGCGGCTCTGTGAAACCCGGGGATCCCAGATATCTGTATTGTTCTGTGATGCTTATTACATTTCTGTGATGTTGCATTTTATCACGCCTTGAGCGAAATATTATATATTGATATATATACTAGTAGATGTTGTATATGTTTTGCATCCGCGCTAGTCCAGTCCCCGCTCTGTCGTTAGTTAACTAACCTAACGGGTAATGACGGGACCCAGTGGCGAATGCGGATGGCATATACGTACGTCATTATTTTCGTTCTTTATTGGTGTGATCAATTGATAGGACTGCGTTGATTCGGATCAATGCAAGCTAAACAAACCTATTCTGATATTGTTGGAATATTTTTCAAAAAGCTGTTATTGCAAGGGCGTTCTCTTTTTTTTTGCACAGTGGTATTCGGTTCTGAATATCCAGCACCTCAGTCGACGAGGCAAGGGCCGAGATCCCTTCACCGGGAGTGACCCCTTGGACAGAAGTTTGCGTCAGGGCAATAACTTCACTATAGTCATTTACTTTTTCTTTGCATCGTGGTATTCAGTTGGAATGTCCTGCACCTCATTCTACGGGGAAAGAGCCGAGATCCCTTCACCGGGAGTGACCTCTTTAGCAAAGGTTTTCGCTACTATATTTTTATAAAGCTATTCGGTTCCTTCAACGATATCAAGTTCATTACGTTAAAGGTTTTTCGCCAGAAACTATTCGTAGCCCTCCGTCATTTCAGACGGGTAGTACGTAGTATTCATTACGTTAAAGGTTTGGGACAGTCGTATAGCCTTGTTGGCCCTAGTAAAGGGCTTGTACGGATGGGTTCAAATTAACCTGGACAATGACGGGTAGAACTTGACATGTGACTTATGATTTGTTGGCCTTAGTCAAGGTCATAAGAGCATGGGGCAAAAATCACATCGGGAGTTTCTAAAGAAACTGAAACTTGCCAGATATGCGCATACCTTCTGGAGTGTGATAACATGAGCGGATTCCGTCACGTTATCATGCGATGATAGTTGGATCCCGATTCCCACTGATGAGTTTGTTTACTCCTCGGGTGATCCCGACTAATTCTTCTTTCAGGTTTGGAGGAGAATTTGAGATTACAGTAGGAGGTTTCCTGATTAGATAAATTGGTAACCATTCTGATCTAGGTTAGAGTGCACGCTTAGTGTTTCTTTTCTCTCTCTCTTTGGCAGCGACCATGACCCGACCCTAGACTATGACTCAGTGACCAAGATTAACCGAACCTTCTTAAGCACCGGCTTTTGGATTGTCAGAGTTGCAAACCTCATTACCACTCCTACTTTTACCTTTTTCTCCAGGACACCCCGTATTACTACGAACGTCCACTTCCATTGGACAAAACCATCATATGGTTATATACGAACTTGAAGGAATTTATTCGAGGATGGTTTCCGGTTCTGGAGAAAACGGATAGGACTATTCAGATGACTTTTCCTTTTACCTTCTCTCAGGTTGCGAGTACTCCTTGGTTTAGGAGATAGTACACCAATTACGCAAATTGGATTGTCTTCTTCCAAACCTTAGGCTGGTGCCGAATGGTGGGGAATGAAGAAAACCAGTTAGCATAACGATGGTGTGCAGAAGGTATTAAGTAAAGACATATAAAAGGATTAGAAGGAGAGCAAAGTAAATTGCGACTGCTATTCATGACCAAACCATGTATTTCATTACCACTCCCACTTCACCTATGTATTTCTCCAGAACACTCTGTATCACTACGAAGATCCACAGTTTATTGGATAATCCATCGTATGGTTATATACGAACTCGAAAGGAACTTGTTCCAGTTCGGGGATGGATTCTGGTTCAGGAGAAATAGGAATAAGGTTTATTCCGGTGTCTTTTATCTTCACCTTCTCTCGCGTTGTGAGTGCTCCTAGGATTAGGACAGTACACCCATTATGCTTATTGGATAGTCTTCTTCCAAACCATAGGCTGGTGCCGAACGGTAGGGAAGGAAGAAAACCATTTGGCCTAAAGGGGTGTACAGAAAGGTAATGACTAAAGACATATGAAGGGATTTGGAGAGATGGCATAGAAATATACGGTTACAGTTGTGAATCTGGATAATGGAAGAGGCATTGCTAGGAATACCGGGATACCCATCGAAACATTTCAATGTTTCAGTTTCACTGTGTACTGTTAAAAGAACACTGATTTCCCAATTTGACACTTGCTCCAGGGTATGTATTTACCAGGTTTGATTCTCACATCTGTATGGTTTTACAGATGATAAGTGGGAGTAAGTTATTGGGAATTGGGTGATCATCCTCATTATATCGGGATTCGTTGTAATTGGTGATATTTGAGGAAATCGCCTGGGTTGTTTGCCGGACGGTAAATATTTAGTTTTGAATATCCGTTGTTATGCACCAATTTCAAATTGATATATCTGTAAGTCTATTTTTATAGAGTGAGATATACATGTCTGAAATTATGTCTATGACATTTACCTATATCAGTGGATGGTTAGGTAAGGAGTATTAAACAACGGTGTAATTCTTCTTAATCATAGGTACAGTTTTCAACCTACGACACACAGGGATTGAGTTATCAGACTCAAGGGACTTATACAGAGTATTGTATGTTGTCTAGTGTCCATTAGGACAGAGGGGTTGGTCCTCGTACTATATTCGGTTTACTTATGACTTCTCTAGTTTTTAGACAAGTGTTTCGTAGAAACGCAAGGTCCGAATATTGGGAAGTTATAGGTATATGAATAAAGTAGAGAACCAGGTGTTGCAAGTATCGGGATTCTTCAAGGTGATCGAAGATGTAGATACTTGTGTATGGTATTCAGTTGATAGTAATGATTAAGAGAACTTGCTTCTCTGTCAGGTTACTCATAATTGGAAGTACTCCTAAGTTGTGTAACGCTGATCGGCCTCCTTCCATTTAGTTAATATGCACTGGAGACAGCTGCATGATTTGAATCTGGTTCAATTAAATCAGTGCCTCTGTTTCTGTATTGGATATAGAATAGTTCATATCTTAACGATGTTAAGGTATGGGGAGTTGTCCGGCTTATACTTAAAACCAGACTCTGGATAACTCAAGGCACGTTTCTGTAATGGTTGTTTGTGGGTTGACCCAGGCTATGACGAGGGTTGACTTTCTACCATCTGAAAGATCAATAGTGATATTGTTCTGGACTCGCCACAGTTTTAATAAAAATGGATTTTTTTCAGAAAAAAGTAGTGTGAGTATGGTAGAACTGGAAGTGATTCCAGAACCGCAAACGATTACTGAAAATTTGATAAGAACCTAAAGATTCAATCTGGTTTGACATTCCATTAGCCACTTCGTAGATACGGTGGGTAACCTCAGGCATCCGAGGGGTACTCCGGTAGCCTCAAGGACGGTGACAGGGAGGTTCTTGTTTACCCAGACTTGCCATTGCTGTTGTTCCAGGCTGTGAGACCCGACAGGAGGATGAGTATAGCGTCGTTCTAAACTAGCATTAGAAGTGTACGTGTATATGACTCTGCCAGAGGGTTGTCGTAGTCAGTGGAAGCAGCGAAAGCATTGGTGAACAAGTGGCTTATATCTATTTGTAGACTAAAGCAGATGTAGCGGAGATAGATCATCTATTTCTGATATGACAGTCATAGGTTTGACTTCATCAGAATAGGGGATGGATATGTTAAGAAGGTAGTAAGGTGTGATGTCTTGGTATTTGTATGACATACAAAGAGTAGGAAATGATATTCCTATACTACGATCGGTTATACTTTGGTTGTCACACAGTGGTTTCTCCACAATAGGACTTGGATATTATATAAGATATTCTGGTTACTGGATCTATGGTTTTAGAACTAGATTTGGGTAATTTCCCAATCAGGGTACTTAGACAGCATTCTAGAGGTGCTTTAGAATGGACGACTCCTGTCATGGTAGTGTACCTGCAGGTGATGGAGTCACCCTCTCTAAAGGTGTCTTACAGACTAAAGTGGTGAGGGATGTGCATGATTGGCAGATCACTTGCTTAGGCAATTGAGTCAATTATGAGATGTCAAGTACCACACCAGATGTTGTTTTTGCAGTAGATGCAATAAGTTGATAATAATCCAA
This sequence comes from Agapanthus africanus, assembly GCA_030015575.1. Taxonomy (NCBI): domain Eukaryota; kingdom Viridiplantae; phylum Streptophyta; class Magnoliopsida; order Asparagales; family Amaryllidaceae; genus Agapanthus; species Agapanthus africanus. Next base: position 190,517,047 of record JASDDO010000012.1, on the reverse strand, counting down.
TCCTGGAAAACCAATCGGAAGCAGTTTTAGAACATAAGTGGATGTTCTTGGGATATGATAACGGTATCCTCCTTCGGGAAACAGTTATCATTCCAGGCTTCCAAGGTGACCGGGATGACAGAGAGGTTGTCAGAGTTATAGTTTTCCTTCTGACGAGGGGCAGTATTTTGGACAGATGGTCCAGGTGGATACTGAGGGAAGGATGGCGCAGGATACTGATTAAGTTCAGTTGACGATACAGTCTAAGAAGTTTGGATTTGGAGTTCATTTATGAGCTAGGCCCCATCAGACATCCAGACATATTCTAAGACAGGTATTGCTCATTTCGGGAGATGGGTTTCTCCGCGAACTTGAGATAAAGAGAGACATAGAAAGAAACATCACAGCAGATCCACTCACTGAGGCTATTCCTCGAACGCAATAGTTTCGAAAACGAGATTTGTGAGACTGACTAGTAGAGGAGTTGGGTGTTCGGTATCACACGGGCTGTGAGTATGCGACATCGCAATAATTAGCCTTGAGTGCAAGTGGGAGATTGTTGGATATAGTGCCCTCAGAGACAATTATTGGATCACAGGCACGTGATTGCAATGATTGAGGGAAGACCTATACCGGTAGGATGGTCTTACTCAAGATGATAGTATGCTATCTGGTTTATCTTTATCATTGTGTACTGCTTTAGGTGACCTTAGAGGTCGCTATTACACGTTGATAGAGCCCCTAGGATTCTTGCTTGGCAGCCAGCAGTATGAGGGCGATCATATACGTGGGAGCTGGTAGTCTATAAGCACATCCTTGAAAGGTCCCTAGTCGTGGGAGTTTCGAGACAGGGCATCGATACTCTAGAGTAGACTAGTGTATACAGTCGAGACTCCGACGAGGGGCGGTGGCCGGTCTCACAAGCCATTGGTGTTAGTTGGTTCACCTAAGATGTATACAGGTGCTCATTGGGTTATGAGTACACCGGACAGGACTCGCCGGGAACATGCTAGTTGGTCTTATACCTGACGTCAGATAGCAGTTTCCTGGTGACATGTGTACAGGTTAGTTCATCGACTTGAGGATCGTCATTTGTCTTGTGTGAGTTCCCACTGTACTTTGATTACTACCCTACCACGCTCAAAGGAGACGTGCAAACAGGTTTTAGTTGGGTACAGTCCCGAGCCACATGGAGGCTGTGAGCAGAACTTCAGAGGTTCGTCTCTCCCGGTATTGGGGGTGAGGTCGCGCTGTGTCTAGAAGTGCCCTTACACGAAGTCCTTGGCCAAGGCAGGAGATTTACTGGTAGGTATTCCAGTAGTATTTCAGGGTGTTATGGGCTGCACTCCGACACGACTTGTACCGCTTTTGGGGGTCTGACTTTTACCAACCCCCTAGGCCCGCCATGCGATGCTCATAGACGAACGGACCGGACTGTACGGATATTGTCACTGACAGGCTCAGTAGGGTGTAAGGATGAGTTCGCTCATCGATGTCCCTTTCGGTCAATAGCTGGTAGCCCGTCACGTTTGGCTAATACCTCTGACGTGCTAGTGGTTAAATCCACAGCCATAGTATTGACGAGTCTTTAGAGTTCCCCACAGACCAGTTACACAAGTTTCGGGCGAAACGCTGTAGAGGCCGTATGGAGATATGGCAGGGTTCGATCAGATACGTATGGTATTGCACTGATCATGATCGGATGGTTAATATTAGCGGGCTTTGGTTTAAGCCGGATCCCAGTATTGTACATTGTAGATTTGTCTCATTGCATTTGTATTCGGTCGGAATACAAATGCGGGTATATATATACAGTAGCGGGGTTTTCCTGAAATTTATTACGGGACCAGTTTTATGAAGTTGCCTGTTTGCTTTACGTTTCGGCCAATTTTCTTTGTATCTTTCATTGGCTGAAGATTGGTGGAGGAGGGCTTATTTGCATTTGTGCAAATAAGCATTTTGGAGGGTGGTTTTTGCAAGTATTTGCTTCTTGGTGGTTGCACCCTCATTTGACTTTCCTTGGATAATCATTGCTTGACTTTCTTATTCATCATGGTTTACTTTCGGAGTCATCATGCTTGATGACTGATAGTTTATGGAGTGTGGGTTTTAGTTTGTGATCATTGCTTATTATCATCACCCTTTCTCACTCTTGTATTATGGGCACTCTCTCATTTTTGATACACACTCTCCATTCTCTCCCCTTTGGGCTCATGAGAGGCCGGCCACATACATGGGGGCTGCCCATTTTTTGGTGTGGGATTTTGTTCTCTACATGCTAGAAAAATCCCCAAGTTCATCTAGAAAAAGTTCACATATCATTCCTCCACCATTATGGAAACTTCCACAACCCCAAAGAGACATAGAGTTCTATAGATAACCTACAGCATCCTTGGGCATGTCGGCTCGCCAACTTCGTGCCCGAGTTGCCTCGGTCCAGAGGTGGGAGCCCGTAAAAGAAGCCGGCGATGTGGTGCCCTTCCGGCGACATGGTGGAGACCGGAGATTCCGCGGGAAATCGGGACGACGACGAGAAGACCGAAGGACACGGATCGCTCGGTATATCTCTCTACCCCGTTCTTTAGTTAGCAAGAATTAGTTTAATGGCCCGATCCAGGATTTTTGTGCACGGTGGTGCCGGTTGAAAGATTAAAGTAAAGCATCGTTTCCGCATTTTGGCCTCGGATTGACGGCCGGGGCGCCGCCGTGCACTTACAGTTCATTAAGTTAAAGGTTTTTCGCCAAAAACCAGCCGTAGTGCTCCGTCATTTCTTTTGGGTATTCAGTAGTATTCAAGCTATGTATTTTGACCAACGCCGAGGCATAGTGTTTAGTAGCTGCTGGGTATTCATTTGTTGCATAGATAGATGAGTTGGTTTGGGACAGTCGTTCTGCCATTTTGGCCAACGTCAAGGGCATGTGCGGGTGGGTTCAAATTGACCTGGATAGTGACGGGTAGAACTTGGCATGTGACAGATGATATTTTGACCAACGCCAAGGTCATAAGAGCACGGGACAAAAATTAATATTGGGAGTTTCTAATGAAACTGAAACTTGCCAAATATGCGCATACCTTCTGGAGAGTGATAACTTCAGTGGCTTCCATCAAGTTATCATGCGATGAGAGTTGGATCCCGATTCCCACTGATGAGTTAGTTTACTCTTCGGGTGATCCCGATTGATTCTTCTTTTAGGTTTGGAGGAGAATTTGACGGTACAGTGGGAGGTTTCCTGATTAGATAAAGTGATAACTATTCTAATCTAGGTTAGAGTGCACGCAGTGTGTTTCTTTTTTTTTTCTCTCTCTCTCTTTGGCAGCGACCTTTGACCGACCTTAGACTATGACTCAGTGACCAAGTTGAACGAACCTTCTTAAAATACTGGCTTTTAGATTGTCTAAAGTTGCATAAGTCATTGCCGCTCCTTCTTTTACCCTTTGTATTTCTCAGAATACCCCGTATTATTACGGATATCCACTTCCATTGGATAGATCCATCGTATGGTTATATACGAACTCGAAGGGACTTCTTCGAGGATGGATCCAGGTTCAGGAGAAATAGAATTGGTTTATTCAGTTGTCTTTTATTACCACCTTCTCTCAGGTTGCGAGGGCTCCTTAGTATAGGAGAGTACACCTATTACGCTTATTAGATAGTCTTCTTCCAAACCATAGGCAGGTGCCGAAAGGTAGGGAATGAAGAAAACCAATTAGCCTAAGTAAGTTGTGCAGAAGGTAATAACTAAAGACAAAATAAAGGGATTAGAAAGAGGGCAAAGTAAATTGCGACTGTTATCATTCACGACCAAACCGCGTACTTCATCGCCACTCCTTTTTCACCTTTGCTTTTTTCCCCAGTTCGGGAGAAATAGAATAAGGTATTATTCGGTTGTCTTTTATCATCACCTTCTCTCAAGTTGCAAGTACTCCTTGGTTAAGGAGAGTACACCTATTATGCTTACTGGATACTCTTCTTCCAAACCATAGGCTGGTGCCGAACGGTAGGGAAGGAAGAAAACCATTTAACCTAACGATGGTGTACAGAAGGTAAAGACTAAAGACAAATAAAGGGATTTGGAGAGATTGCAAAGAGATATACGGTTAAAGTCATTAATTGGATTATGGAAGAGGCATTACTAGGAATACCAGGATACCCCTACGAAACATTTTCCTGTTTCAGTGCATTGTTAAAGGAAAAACAGTTTTCCCGATTACATACTTACTCCAGGCATGTATTTACCAGGTTTCATTCTCATATCTGTATGGTTTTACAGATGATGAGTGAGAGTAAGTTATTGGGAATTAGGTGATCATCCTCATTACATCGGAATTCGTTGTAATTGGTGATATTTGAGGAAATCGCCTGTTTACAGTTTTCAACCAACGACGCACAGGTTTTGAGTTATTCAACTCAGCGGACTTATACAGAGTATTGTATGTTGTCCAGTGTCCGTCAGGACAAAGGGGTAGGTCCTCGTACTATGTTATGCTTACTTGTGACTTCTCTAGTTTTTAGAAAAGTGTTTCGTAGAAATACAATTTCTAAGTTTTGAGAAGTTGTGGGTATAAGAATAAAGTAGAGAACCAGATGTCGCAAGTATCGGGATTCTTCAAAGAGATCGAAGATGTAGATTCTTGTGATTGGTATTCAGATAATAGTAATGGTTTTGAGAAACTTGTTTCTCTTTCAGGTTACTCATAATTGGATGAATTCCTAAGTTGAGTAATGTTGATTAGCCTCTCTTCATTAAGCTGATATGCACTGGAGACACATGCATGATTAGCATCTAGTTCCAATTAAATAAGTGCCAAAGGTTTCTATATTGGATATTTAATCGTTCATATCTTAACGATTTTAAGGTACGATGAGTTCTCCAGTTTATGCTTAAAACCAGACTATGGATAACTCAAGGCACGTTTCTGTAATGGCAGTTTGTGGGTTGACCCTGGCTTTGACGAGGGTTGACATTTCTACCATCTGGAAGATCAATAGTGATATTGTTCTTGACTTGCCACAGTTTTATTAAAATGGGTTTTTTTTCTTTAGAAAACAGTAATGGGAGTATGGTAGAACTGGAAGTGATTCCAGAACCGCAAACGTTTACGGAAAATTTAAAAGGACCTATATATTCAATCAGGTTTAACATTCCAATAGCCACTCCGCAGATATGGTGGGTAACCTCAGACACCCGAGAGGTACTCCGGTAGCCTCAAGGACGGTGACAGGGAGGTTCTTGTTTACCCAAACTTGACACTACTGTTGTTCCAGACTATGAGACCCGGCAGGAGGATATGTATAACGTCATTCTAAACTAGTTTTAGAAGTACACGTATATATTATTCTGCCAGAGGGCTGTTGTGGTCAGTGGGAGCAGCGAAAGCATAGTGGGCAAGTAGCTTATGTCTATTTATAAACTAGAGCAGATATAGCGGAGAAAGATCATCTATTTTTGATGTTACAGTCATAGGTTTGACTTCATCAGAATAGGGGATGGATCTGTTGAGAAGGTAGTAGGATGTGATGTCCGGGTATTTAGATGGCATACACAGAGTAGGAAGTAAAATTCCTATACTACGATCGGTTGTACTTTGGTAGTCACACAGTTGTTTCTCCACAAAGGATATGGATATAATATCAGACATTCTGGTTACTAGATCTAAGGTTTTAGATTTAAATTTGTGTAATTTCCCAATTTGGGTACTTTGACAGTATTCTAATAGTATGTTAGAATAGATGACTCCTGGCATGGTGGTGTACCTGCAGGTGATGGAGTCACCCTCTCTAAAGGTGTCTTAGAGACTAAAGGAGAGAGGGATGTGCATGATTGGCAGATCATTTGCTTAGGCAATTGAGTCAATCATGAGATGTCAAGTACCACACCAGATGTTGGTTTTGCACTTGATGCGATAAGTTTATATTAATCCAATCCTAAAGAAACATAAGGTAGCAGTTTTAGAACAAGAATGGATGTTCTATGGATTTGATAATGACAGCCTCCTTGTGGAGACAGTTATCATTCCAGGCTTCCAAGGTGACCTGGATGACAGAGTGATTGTCAGAGTTATAGTTTTCCCTCTGATGAGGGACAGTATTATGGACAGGTGGTCCAAGAGGATACTGTGGAAGGCATGGTGCTGGATACTGATTAGGTTCAGTGATCACTACAGTCTAAGAAGTTTGGATTTGGAGTTCATTTATGAACTAGGTCCGATCAGATATCCAAACATATTCTAAGACAGGTATTACTCGATTCGGGAGATGGCTTTCTCCGCGAACTTGAGATTAAGAGAGACATAGAAAGAAACATCAGGGCGGATCCACCCACTAAGGCTATGAGAATGCGTCATCGTAATAATAGCCTTAAGTGCAAGTGGGAGGTTGTTGGATATAGTGCCCTCTAATTCAATTATTGGATCGCAGTAACGTGATTGCAATGATTGAGGGAGGACCTATACTGACATAACTGTCTTACTCGAGATGATAGTATGCTATCTGGTTTGTCTTTATCATCGTATACATGCTTTAGTTCACTATTGCATGTTGATAGAGCCCATAGGATTCTAGCTTGACTGCCAGCAGTATGATGGCGATCATATACGTGGGAGCTGGGGTCTGTAAGCACATCCTTAAAGTGTCCCTAGTCGTGCGAGTTTCGAGACAGGGTATCGATACTCCAGATTAGACTAGTGTATACAGTCAAGACCCCGACGAGGGGCGGTGGCCGGTCTCACAAGCCATTGGTGTCAGTTGGTTCACCTAAGATGTATACAGGTGCTCATTGAGTACACCGGATAGGACTCGCCGGGAACATTCTAGTTGGTATTATATATATCGTCAGATAGCAGTTCCCTGGTGACATGTGTACAGATTAATTTGTCGACCTGAGATCGTCATTTGTCTCGTGTGAGTTCCCACTGTGCTTAGATTACTACCCTACCACGCTCAAAGGAGACGTGCAAACAGATTTTAGTTGGGTACAGTCCCGAGCCACATCGAGGCAGTGAGCGGATCATCGTGGATTCGTCTCTCCCGGTATTAGGGGTTGATGTCGCACAGTGCACGGGTGGCCATCACTAGAAATCCTCGGCTGAGGTAGTGGAGAATTACTGATTTGGATCAGTAGTTTCTCAAGTGGTGATGGGCTTCATACTGACACTAATTATCGTGTTATTATGGGCCTGACTTTATCCACCCCCTAGACTCGATATGCGATACTCTTAGACGAACGGACCGGACTGTACGGATATTGTCACTGTCAGGCTCATTAGGGTTTCTGGATGAGTTCGCCCGTCAGCTTCCCTTCCAATCAATACATAGGCAACCGTTACGTACAGCTTGTACCTCTGACGTGCTAGTGGTTATACCCAGTGCCAGTATGTTAATGAGTCATTAGAGTTCCCCACAGACAGTTTCCCAAGTTCGAGCGAAACGTTGTAGAGACCGTATGGTTTTATGGCAGGGTTCGGAAAATGCATGTGCGTTTACGCACGTGTCATATTTCGGGAAGATAATACTGGTGGGCTTTGGTTTAAGCCGGATCCGAGTATATTATACTGTGTAGATATAATATCTTTGTCTCGGTTGCATTTGTATTCGGTCGTAATACAAATGCGGGTATGTTTATACTGTTACGGGGTTATCCTGAAATTCGTTTCAGGATCGCTTTTGGAGGTTGCCAGTTTCCAGTTTTCTATCACCCGTCTTTAACATTCGGTTAAAGACGGATTTATCTTTTCATGATGAGTGTGGAAGGTTCTAAAAGTTTCTAGATGGTGACTAGGATGATGAGGTGGCTAGTGAGTCATTAGTGCATTAATTGTTCAATTAATGTTTTGATGACTACGGTTTTTGATTCAATGTATGCAATTAATGTTTGTGCAAGGTGTTAAGTTGAATCATTCATATCATTAAATGTTGTGGTCACCTTCCCCTTCCTACACTCATCCCCCCACCTCCATAACTGGCCGGCCCCTCTTCACAATTGAGGATGGTTGTTGATTTGGAAAAAAGTATATGTTTTGGATTCATGGAAATTAGATAGTTAGATTTCTCATTTCACCCAATTCCAAAAGGCAACTTCATTAACCGTTCATCCATAGCTTTGGATGTAAGGAGAAAAAGTGTTCTACTCATTCTCTACATCTATCTTGGTCATCTCTTTTACCAAACTTGATGATCGAGTTGCCTCGGTTCAGAGACGGGAGCCCGTTTAAAGACCCGTCGACGTGGTGCCACCTGGACGAGAAGACTGGAGATTCAGGAGATCGGAGCAGCCGCAACAAAGCGTAGGATGATGGTTGAAGACCGAAGGACTCGGATCGTTCGGTATAACATTTCTACTCACTTTGTAGTTTGTTAGTTTAGCTTTAATGGCAGATCCGGGTGATAGTACACGATAGCGCCAGTTGTAAAAGTTTTTGTTCCGCATTTAGCGTCTGTTAAACGGCCGGGGCGCTACCGTGGACTTACAGATAGGGTTTCTTTCCAGTCCACATCTGATATGGTGTGGTAGGCACAGTTTTAGTAGGAACCTTATTCAAAATATATATACAGTTGATTCTAGTGCATAACCCAGAAGGATCGCGGTAACCCAGCGTTACTCATCATGGAACGTACCATATCCAATAGGGTTATGTTTCGCCTTTTCGATACACCATTGTGGTGTGGTGTGTATGGAGGAGTAAGCTGAGAGAGAATTCCATTCTCTTTTAAGTAATCAAGGAATACGGCACATAAGTATTCACCACCTCGATCAGATCTCAGTGTCTTGATATTTTTGCAGGTTTGTTTTTCCACTTCATTATTATATTCTTGGAATTTCTCAAAGGCCTCGAATTTATGTTTCATCAAGAAGACATGTCCATACCTAAAGAAATCATCTGTAAAAGTAATAAAATATGAATAACCACTTCGTGCATGAGTAAACATTGAACCACACACGTCGCTGTGTTTGAGTCCCAAGAGCTCGCTCGCTCTTACTCCGTATCTAGTGAACGGAGTCTTTGTCATATTTCCTATGAGATAAGATTGACAAGTTGCATAAGACTGATATTCGAACAGATCCAAATATGCATCTCTATGTAACTTCGTTAACCGTGTTTCATTAATATGACCCAGTCAACAATGCCATAGGAAAGCCTAATTTAATTCTAGAGACTTTCTTTTAAGGGTGTTCCGGACGTTGAAAACCTGAGCTTGATTTAATACGTATATACCATTATCTAGTGTACCTGACCCAATCAAAGATTGATTTAGGTGGATGTGGACTACATCGCTTACAAATGTAAAATCATATCCTTCTTTAGAAAGTAAAGATATATATATGATATTACAAGCTAGACTAGGTACACACAAACAGTTACGTAAAATCAATATCTACCCACTTGTCAATCCTATATGATATTCCCCTACAGATACAGCGTCCACGCTCATTCTTTTAGCAACCCTGAGAGTCATATCACCTGCCGTGATAACTTTATGGTTTCTCAAAGCCTGTAATGAATTATAGATATGAGATCCTGATCCGGTATCTAGTACCAAGGAAGTAGATTTAATTGATATACAGTTTTCAATCACAAAAACACCCGAAGCTGAAGCCACAACGTACTTTAGATCCTGGATTCTGGCTTTCCAAGCCCTGCATTCCTCCAGCCATTGCCCTTTCCCGTGACAATAGGAACAACCCTCCTTCCCTACTATTAGCTCTGAAACTTTTGCCTGGCCCTTTCCCTCTATCATACTGACACCACCTATCGACTTTGTCGAGTTCTTCTTCTTCTCACCTTTGGCTTTCTTCTTGGATCCAAAAGAAGAAGATTCCCCAATAAGCAGAGCGGGCTGGAAGTATAACTTTCTACAACATGGTAATGACTGTAGAAGGTGGGGATTGTAGAATCAAGTCAGCATTTGACTCGTTCTCCAACGTGGTCCCAAGGTCTGTGAGCTGTTTAATACAACTGATCATTGTTGGAATGTGGTCCCCTACAGATGACTTGATAGCCAATCTCTCTTGAAGCAATTCCTTCGAGGTCTCATATCTTGCGATACGAGATTGCTCTCCATATAAATCATTGTTATGGAGAAAGATGGAAACTAAGTCCATCTTCTCGTGCTGCCTCTGGTTTACACCATCTACTGAGGCCAACACGAGACACTTGGCATTCGCACTGTCTTTTTCCAATGTCTTACGGATATCAACATCCATGACATTAGAATCTAGACCTGGGATAGTGGGGGCTTGAGTAGTAATGAGTTGGTCCAGCTTGTCATAGGTAATGGACATCTGGACAAGCCTTTGCCAATCAATATAGACTAACTCAGTCAATTTATTATCTAGCCGTAACCTAAGTCTGGTCACCTGGTCGCTGCAATTAGGAGAGAGAGAGACAACACTTAGCATGATGCGCTTGCAAGTTTAGATTGGTTTTTAGTTTATCTAAACAGGATGGCTCCCACTGTATCTCGAATCTTTCCTCAAACCATAAAAGAAGAATTAGTCAGGATTAATCTCACTCTTACAATACTTTCTTAACCTTTCATCCAGGCTAGTGTTGGTATTTCGAGGGAGGTTTTCCAACACTTTCGCGAAGTTTCTTAATTACATAATCTCTTTTCCCTGGAGGCGTAGCCCATCTAACATCGTTCAAGACACCTACTTGGTTTATAGTATTGATCGTTTAGTGAAAAATATCCCGAGGAGTAGCGGATACTCACAGTAGGATCGGGATCCAAATATCATTGCGTGATAATCCTGAAGGAATTCTACCGAAATTATCACACTCCAAATGGTATGCAACACTAACAAGTTTCAGTTTCTTTAGAAACTCCCGATGTGGATTTTTGCACCAAGCTCTTAAGACCTTGAAAAGGCCAGCATATCATAAGTCGCAAGTTAAATTCTACCCTTCATTGTCCAGGTTAATTTGAACCCACCCATACATACTCTTGATGAAGGCCAAAATAGTAGTACGACTGTCCCAAACCAATGCATCTATCTATGCTACAGATGAATATTTAGCAGCTACCAATCACTATGCCTTGGCGAAGGTCAAAATACAAAGCTTGAATACTACTAAATACCCAACTGAAATGATAGAGGGCTACGAATGGTTTTGGCGAAACCGTAAACGTAATGAACTTGATTTAATCGAAGGAACCTGATAGCTTTTAAAGGAGTGGTTTAAGCTCCGCATTTAAAAGTTTTCTTTTTGAAAAAACTGAGTGGTTTTGAAATTGTTCCATCGATTCAGCTTTGGTTTGTTTACTTTGCATTAATCATATAATGCAGTCCCATCATTTACACCTACTATAACAGAAAGAAACGAAAATACCATGTACGCTTATGCCATCCGCATTCGCTATTGGGCCCTGTCTAACACCGTTGGGTTACATAACTAACGCCAGAGCGGGGACTAGACTAGCATAGATGCAAAACATGAGCAACGTCTACTATATAGCTTGTATATAATATCCATGCATCTCACGCAATAATAGGCATTTCAGGTCACAGATGAACATATTAGATATACGAAGAATTTTGCGTTTCGTTTAAGACTGTAACGAAAAACAGATTCCATTGTTGTGATGAATAGCCAAACCCCACCCTAGACCCCTACGGGTGCTGCAAACTACCCGCCAAATTACCGAAGTGAAGCAGCATCCCTCGGTAAAATGAGTAGGCCACTCGGCACTTCAAAGAACCTAGTAGTTTGTACACCCCACCTTGGGTCTATCTTAGGAGAAGAAAAGAGTAATAGAAATAATACAACGGTGGATACAATCTCAACCCGGATGTGCCGCGCAAAATAATATTACATCACTTTACAATTTTACATCGAATGAAAGAAAATCTCTTCTCACATCCCCGGCTATTCATCCACGATGATCCAACATATCCATATATACAAAACAACATCATAGATATGTGCAACCCCCAACTAACCGATATATAGCAATTAGCGGAAGTTTACGAACACATATATCCAAACACAGAAAACCCGATTACCAAGAACTTTAGAATTTCGATCGACACATATTTTCCGTGTCTTCCCCAAGTGCAAACCAGCACACAAACAATACTGGGTAGAAACCAAATATACCAGAAAACATAACACAAATAATAAGAATCATGGAAGAAAAATGAGCCGACTCGGCTTTGACTCGGCCGCGGAACAGCAGCAAATTGCACTGATTCACCGCGGTTCCATGGTGGTCTTAGCGATTCAGTGACTCATTTTTCTTCAGTGTTCTTAAAATACCCTGCTTGCAATTTTCATGCCTCTGAAATATTTTTTCTGACAGTTTTAAAAATCGACAGCAAGTGAGGGTTTCGGAGTTACGTTTTCGTGTTTTACCGACGATCGAAGTTCTAACTACTTACTAACAAGCTAGTAAAGGTTTAACAGGCTTTGATACCACTGTAAGTCGATATCGCGTACCCCGCGGGTTCGCGGGAAGGCGGAATACGCAAAAAACGATTTTTACAGGCTTCGTATCGCCGACTTGAACTCCATGATCGATACTAAACCCTAAATAGCTAAATTGTATAAGGTTAACTACTCGGATAGGAAGTTATACCTCACATTACCATTTCCTTCTGGTTTTCTTTTCGCTTTCCTCCTCCTCGTCATAAGCTCTAAGGATCGTTTGAATCGATTCCTCCTCGTCGGCCTCCTCGAATCAAAGACGATCCACACGAGAGTCTAATGTCCGAGCTCCAACCTCAAATCCGAGGTAACTACGGCATCTAGTTCGTTAAACTAGATGTCCTAGATAATGTAGAGAGTGTACATGGAATAGTATGTCTCTAAATACCCTAGGATTCTCAACACATGAGAGATTTAGGGTTAGAGGAAGAAGAAAGAGCTTTAAAGGAGAGAAAGTGTTCAAGTGACGAATGAAAGAAGATGGCTAAGTGTTGTGAATAATGAAGCATACAAAAATTCATAATGAAAATATCAAGCATGCTTCAATAGTCACAAAAGCATGAGTCACCCCATGAGTCACCAAGTAGCCATGCCTCTTCTTTTGTCAAAATAACACCTCATCCTCCACCTCATTAATCATTTAACAAAATGATATAATCCACAAATAAGGTGTCTTCTTCTAGAAGCAATCTTGAGCAAATTACAATAATTTCTCTCATCCATATATACATACCCATATCTGTATTCCAAAATATACGAATACAATAAGACAAAAATAATCCATCAATATAATACTAGGATCCGGCTTAAACCAAAACCCACTAGTATTATCTGTCTGAATCATCATCCATGCACAAGTACACGTACGTGATCGAACCCTGTTGAAAAACTATACGACCTCTACATCTTTTGCCCGATGTAGGGAAACCCTCTGTACGGGAATCTAAAAACTCGACACTCGCTGGCAGCGGGTTTAACCACAAGCACGTCAGTGGTACTAGCTGCACGTAACGGCTACCAAGGTATCTATCGATAAGAAGTCTGATGAGAAAACTCATCCGAACTCCTACGGATCCTAGCTGTGACAATCTTCGTACAGTCTGGTCTGTTCGTCTAAGAATATCGCATATCGGGCCTAGGGGGCGGTAATCATCAGACCCATAATAATGCAATAAGTTGTGTCGGAGTGTAGCTGAAAACACCTTGAGAAACTACTGGAGTACCTGCCAATAAATCTCGCTTACCCTGGCTAGGAACTTTGTGTAATGGCTTTCCGAACACAGCGCGATATCAATCGCCAATCCCGGGAGAGACGAATCATATCTAACCGCCACTGCCTCCAAGTGCTTCGGGACTGCACCCAACTACTAACTGTTTGCACGACTCCTTTGAGCCATGGTAGGGTAGTTATCAAAGTACAGTGGGAACACACTCGAGGTGAAGTAGCAGTGTCAAGTTGACGGACTAAGCTGTACTCATGTCACCTGGGATCTGCTACCCGACGATAGGTATAATGCCAACCAACAGCTTCCTACGAGTCATGTCTAGTGTACTCATAACCCAATGAGCACCTGTAAACTATCTCTAGTACGGCGTACTGATGGCTGTAGAACAGACCATCTCCCTTGCTGGGATGAGAAGCGTATACACTAGTCTACTCTGGAGTATCGATACCCCGTCTCGATAATCCTACGACTAGGGACCTGTATAAGGATGTGCTTATAGACTACCCAGCCTCCACTAGTGTGACTGCCATCACAACACTGGTAATCAAGCAATGATCCTAAGGGCTCTACCAATATGTATAAGCGATATGTTAAAAGAAACACATGCACTTATTGAGGTAGAAACAAACCAGGTAGCATACTACTATTTCGAGCAAGACTGTTACTATATCCGTGTATATCCCAACCTTCCAATATGTAATATAGAAACCATTATGATACATTAATGGACTCTAGGGCATATATCACTAACAATGGATACGCACAAATCATAAATCAAATGTAACAAATGTATCAGACAATAATCAAGTGCAACAACTGTGCACATAAGAAAATAGCCAGTAGGTGCAACTACGATGCACGAAAACCAATATCACGAAACCAAATTATCGAAACTCAAAGTCCAAAACGATAAAAGCGTGATACTCGAATCACTAAACGCAAATCGCAAATAAATGATATTGAGGTACACCTCCTTCATTATCAAAAAATGTCGATGCACCCAAAGTTGGCAGAGCAAGAACGTCTACTTTTCTCCTGCCTATGATTTAGTATCCTCTGTCTCTGGGTCCTTGTTTTCTTTATGGATACCAATCCTACAATCTCTCTGCTCGACGGCCTGGTTAGGAATGATGACGGAAACAGTTCTGCTCTGGCGCTTCTCTGAACATCTTATAGCCAATTAGCATAGATACTCGTAATGTAGCACATCGACAATGGCGGCACCTGGACCTCTGAATACCGGAGATACAACCGATCCTGGGTGCAAATCTTGTCACTACGGTGTCCTATAAGGAATCTGCTATGGTCTCTTCTGATCACACCTCTTCCGAACTGCCCGGAAGCTGGCACTCTTTACTTAATCCTTTTCTGTTCCGGGACGGCTGCGTCCTCAGCACGACTTTCCTCTAGAATTTGGCCGTATCCAACGCCTCTTCATACGTATTAATTCTCTGGATTCAACGGAGAAGAACGACTCATTATGAGCTTACACGAATCTCTTATCCACTTGTCTTCATTATCGTCCACTTAGAAATGACATCTTGCTAGCTGCGTACTGCAATTCAATTTGGCTACAGTTAATCCAGAGTCTCTCACAAGGACTCGAAGTTACAAACTCGGGCATCTTCACCACTCTGTGGAAGATATCTAGCCGATTATATCCTCGGGAACTCGTCAAATTATCGGAGGAATACACTTCATTCGTCCTTTCTCGATCAACTCACAACATGTCTGGATGAGGCCCTTCTAACTAAAGCTAGTCAACTTACTGATCTCGCATCGGAGCATCCTACGAACAAAATGTCCTCTCTTGATCGATTCACTCCAAGTCTGAGCAAGATCCTTCAAACTGGAATTCTTCATCTTAACTGAACCTGCGTCAGCGCATCCAATTAGATGAATCATCTTAGTCACTCTATTCAAGATAATCTTGCAATCTCTTATCACATCCCTACCTGTAAGCTCCTTTGGCTTCATCTTAATATACTCTGGAGGAGACATCCTGTCAATCTCAGCAACATCTCGGTCATCTTTCTGCACGATAGACAACTTCGCGTTCTTCTGGAGTGGTTCGTATATCGACAGTATTCACAATCTGGCAGCCTCTATCATCTAGTACAATTCCCGAACAATCATTTCAAATAAGAGATCCCAACACAAACAATAAATCGATACGTTCCTACATCACCGGAAGAAGATCATGGTCGGTCCTCATCCCTGATGAGTGAAGGGTCCCGGCAGCGCCCCGGCCATCAAAACGCAGCCAAAATGCGGAACAAAAATTTCTAAAACCGGCGCTACCGCTACCCGAATTCCGGATCGACCTTAAACCCTAAACTAGCAAACTAAACTAAGAGTTAGAATCTTTATACCGAGTTGATCCTTGCCTTTCCGTCTTCATTCCGAGCTCCTAACGATCCTTTGACGATGTTTGGTTTCTGGTCTTCCTCCATCTCCGATGATCCACCCGAAGGAAATGGCGCAAGCTCCAACCTCGTCGAACATAGGTTTGTTTTATCCTTGCATTGATAAGAATCTATGCGGTCCCATCAATTAATCACACCAGAAAAGAACAAAAATAAAATGTACGTATATGCCATCCGCATTCGCCACTGGGTCCTGTCATCACCCGTTAGGTTACTTAACTAACGACAGAGCGGGGACTGGGCTAGCGCGGGTGCAAAACATATACAACATCTACTAGTATATATAAATATATATATAATAATCGTCCTAGGCATGATATAAAGCAACATCACAGAAATATCACAGAAGCAACACAGGATGGTTGATAATCTGGAGCCCCGGGTTTCACTTGAGCAGCAAGTGAGACCCGACGTTCCCTGTCGTGTGGATAGCATGTGCAATGAAACTTAGACCCCTACGAGTGCGGCAAGTTACCCGCCAAAACCAGAAGTGAGGCAGCCCCCTTCAGCAATGTGATTGGATCACCCAGCACTTCACGGAATCCGGTAACTTGAGCACCCTCCTGGATCACCTATACCCCCTACGAGTGCGGCGAATTGCCCGCCAATTCTAGAGTAAGGTCCGCTCCGTCCCAACGCCATGAGATGCGGACCCGTTGCCCTCTAGAATCCGGCTATTCGTGCACCCCACCGCGGGGTAATCCTAGTATAGAAAAGAAAATAATATACAAGGGTGACATCGACCTCAGCCCGGTCGTGCCCCAAAAGAATAATATACAAACTGGCAGTGACGGCAGTCCACTTGTCGGACGCTCGCCCCACAATATCAAATGTACAAATGAAAATAAACTGTACTAACATTACACCATTGCTATCCATCACGACGATCCAACCAACATCACAGCACAACACAGAACATCAACGTTAATGTCACGTTCGCAAACCCGTCGAATAGACGTATAGCAGTTAGACGGGTTTACCGATCTAATGACATTCACGGTCGCAGATAGAAATGTATGTACTGTTAAACGCCCACTTAAATTATCGATCGATTAAGTTCCAAATTGGCCCCAATAGAAAAACAAACACTAAACTGAAACCTGGGCCAAAACAGAATATCACAAAAATCATAATTCCATGTATATGAGCTACAGAAAAATTTTGGTCTCCCGCTGCCACTAAACCGCCGCGGAACCGCCGCATAAAGGGGCTAAGTGCGGCGGATCCGCGGCTCTTTTGTGGAATAACGAGCCCAAAATTTTACAGTACCTTTAAAGTTACCTGCACGGATTTTTAAGATGCGTGAAATAATTTTTTGACCACATTTGAAAATCGACAGCAAACTGAAGAATGAAGTCGTGATTTCGGTAAAATCCGTCGATCAATCATTTAAGCATGTCTAAACAAGCTAGTGAGGGGTTTAAAGGGTGGCTCCTATACCATGAAGGGTCCCGGCAGCGTCCCGGCCATCAAAACGCGGCCAAAATGCGGAACAAAAATTTCTAAAACCGGCGCTACCTCTACCCGAATCCCGGATCGACCTTAAACCCTAAACTAGCAAACTAAACTAAGAGTTAGAATCTTTATACCGAGTTGATCCGTGTCCTTCGATCTTCATTCCAAGCTTCTAGCGATCGTTTGACGATGTTTGGTTGCTGGTCTTCCTCCATCTCCGATGATCCACCCGAAGGAAATGGCGCAAGCTCCAACCTCGTCGAACGAGGTAACCGAAGCTCCAACGTCGCTAGCGATGGAGAGTGGGGGTGTATGAATATGTCACTACAATTTTATCTCTACCAAGAGCTCCATGGAGCAACTCAAGAAGAAGAAGATGAAAGAGGTGAACTTTTGCATGAACAAGGGAAATTTGGCTAAGTCTTTTTTTCTAAAAAACCCAAATCAAAATCAATGCCTCTCCAAATAATGGCCGGCCCAGCTCTTTCTCCCCTCCAAATAAGTCTCACCAATTAACCAAATAAACAATTGCACCATCCTTTGCTACATGCCTCAAAACCATGCTTAACACTATGCACTTTCCACCTCACACTTCCACCTCATTTGTGAGTCAAATGAATTTCCAGAAAATGGAAAATCATACAAATTAGGTGGCCACCTTCTAGAAGCTATTCCGTATAAAATACGGAATACTTCCCGGTATATGTACTGAAATACATATACGCGTATTCGTAACAAAATACGAATAGCCGAGAGAGAAAATGAATAGTGAACAATAATACTAGAATACGTATATACAAATACATATATTAATTATTAAATCAAAACCCGATTTAATAATCCGGCTTAATCTTAAGCCGCTAGTATTATCAACCGTCCGATTAAAGTCTGCGCAGCACTTTGTAACGTTTTGAAAATCGTTTCGGTGAAATTTCGAAAAAACGGTAAAGTAAGGGGGTTTCTGTAAAAAGTCAAAATGCAAATATTTTTATTATAAAATTAAATATACATATTCTAGCTATGTAATTACCAGTATTTGTTGTTTATTGAGCCACTGGTGAAATTTCAAATGTTCTGAAAAAAATATTATTTTAATATTATTTTAAGCCGGTAAGAAAATACATTAAATTAGCGATAAATACAAATTTAAATGGGCTAATTTTAATCTTTAAAATCATGTTAATTAAAATCTAGTTGTAATATAAATTTTTAGTATTTTATTTCAAGTTTTAATGGGTTTTTATTATGGAGAACAAAAAAATAATTAATTCAAGCTAAAACTTGCAATTTTGAGCTTGTGAGGGTCTTTTTGCATGGAATTCTTTTTGTAATCTCTCACACTCATCCCCACTTCATCATGGCCGGCCCCACACCCAAAAACAGCCCACTTTCCTCCCCTCCAATTTTCTTCAACTCATGTGAAGAGATGCTTTGAGAAATAATATAAAATATATTAATTTGACTAAGTATACTTGAGTAATGGATGTCTTTGACTTTGTGTGAATTTTCCCCAACTCCCACACCTCTCCCCACTCCTCCCTACTGCCGAGAGCAGCCATCCTCCCCCCTCCATTATTTTTCCTTCTCTTTTCCTTTCATTTTCATCAAAAAAATCCAACAAAATCCATTAAAAATCCACAAATTCCTTCAATAATTCAAAGCAAATCCATATTCTACTGCTTCACACACCCAAATTTGTTTACAACTTGATGAAAGGAGACATCTTTGGAGGTTAAGAGCAAGCTAGGGTTCTAAGCTTGTGAGGTAAAATCTTAAACTTTTAGCTAATTTGTAGTTTAACTATGCTAATTTAGAATTTTAAAGTGTTAATTTGGTGTTATTGCTTGTTTAATGAAATTTCTAGAAAAGGGTTTGGATTAAATTAGGGTTTCTATCATAGGATTATGGTTGTGATGGGTAGATTAATATGTTGTGACATGCTAAAATCTAATCTAGTTGCTATATTACAATTGTCATTTTAAAAATGGACCAATTTGCATAATATTGCAAAATAGGTTTTTAGTTTTAATTCAAAATGAGAGATTAAAAATATGGTTAGGGTTTCATCATATCTTAAAAATTATATTGAGTGGTTTAATGCTTTTAGTTCATGAAAATCAAAGCTAAATTGTTGTTTGTGCATTTTTGCTATAAAATTGTTAAAATTTAGGTATTTTGTTAACTAGAATTTTAGGGTTAATGGAATTTAATGAGATTAAATTATGGAAATTGTTTTTATGACTTATTTAAGATATTTAATAAGTATTATGGCCACTATATTTGTTTAAACATCATGTTTTGTACAAAAACGGCGAATTGTGCTTGCTAGATTTTCGGAAAAATGACTTTTTAAATGAAATTGGGGTTTTTATGAATTTTAACCTATTTTATATTAAAATTAGTGTTCGTGAATGTGTAAATTAGTGTATTAGGGTTTTTCTCGATGATTTGGCGTTTGTACGCCGACGTCGAGGGTTTTTGGGTTGATTTGTGAAAGCAACCATAGGTTTTGACCTATGTGGGATTCGTGCGTCGTTTTGGTCATGTGTCGGATTTTAATACGATACGGTGCGTTATGATATGTAGGTACCCCATGTGGACTTCGAGACGACAAGCAAGCGCTTGGCGACGTCGGCACCGGTGAACGAGGACCAGGTGAGTAGATTTGTATCTACGGGGAGAAGTCGGGTGGATGGCGTATAGCACCCCCGCAGTTCGTGGTGATGTATACGAATACGTATACACATAGATATTGATTATATGTTGTTGAGATTATTGATGATAATATGGATATTTGGCATTTTGGATTGGTTTAGTGTAGTTGCGAAACCCTAGAGTAGTGGTCGCACTCACACACGCACACACACACATACTTGCATACATTCTTTCTTTTATTTGTGCGTATATGGGAGTATATATTTATGTGTTCACATGGGTATGGGACTATGTGTTCATATACTGGATTTGAGGATAGTATTTGGAATTTGAGATGAGTCGATGATATTGGGCTTGAGGCCATAAGATCGGTGATGCGATTTGGTTCGTATTGAGATACGACATGATGTTTTAGCGGGTCTTTTGACGTAGCAATTCTTACACCTGTATGCATACTTAGGCGGTATCAGTATTGTACTAGACGTGGGACATTGTCCCGGATCATGATATTTGATAAAGAAGATACCAGATGAATAGTGTGATTGAATGTGATATTAACCCATACCCAGATTTGGGGATGCCGTATGATGGATTTACGTACGAGCTATATTTTGATGATTGATCCGCACTCTTGACTTGGGATGTCTGATTATAGATATGGTATCAGATATGATATTATTGAGGCGGGATCACCGACTAATATATATACAGGTATGTATATGTATCGACTCAGATGTTAGGCGGTTTCCTTACCTGTAGTCCAGCTGGTTAGCTTAGCCCTTTAGTTTAGTTTAGTTGTTAGATTAGATTCGATTCTTACCTATTTCAAAAACTAACGAACCGTGGGTATTTTAAAAGACAGCCCAAGGGATCCTACGGATATTTCGAAAGACGTATCTTTCCATAAAAACACCGTAGCCCCTATTTTCAAAACCCCATGATTCGTGTTATTTCAAAAGGCACCATTTGTAGGACTTATATTAGATTAATGCAGATTAGTTATAGTTGCGTCTAGTATTCAGCTCCCGCTCATTATTGTGGTTCGCTTCGCATCGCATGCTTATATTATGTTTCATACTCCATTATTGATATCATGCTGTTAAGACACCAGCACCATTACCGATGATGCGTATGTACCACGTACACTTACTTGCCGGCTCACACACATCTTCATCGGTAATTGCCATGTCACGTACACCTTAGGAAATATTATTGCTTGACATAGCCTGTTAGCTAATAGTTTAGACATTGTAATTATTATCTGCTACTTCATGCATACTGTTATTCATTGTTATGCCGCATTCATGGATTCTCATGCATATATTCACTATTTTACGTGTTATTGAGGTTTTGGATTCGGATTCCCTTAGATTTTCTGGATTTGGAGGAAAACCGCAAAAACATAAATAAACCTTTTCTCTCTTTTAAATTAAAAAGTGTTGTTTTCCCATGATGTATGAGTCGTCCACCATGAGTTTGCTGATGGATTTCGAGACCTGATTCGAGGAGTGGAGGAACCGTTTCGGGTACAAGGTGGGCCCGGTGCGGTACCCCGGGGCAAGAGGAATGTGTTGTTGACGTTGAGCTCGGCAGGGGAGCACTACCGACCGGTGATATTACCCGACGCGTCGGATATCCGGAGGATACCGTCGTGGTCTTGAGATGGATGGTAGGGGCCGATCTGGATTGACGGCACCCTAGATATTGATTTTGAGATATTGAGGTACAGAGATTGTGATACAGAGATATCGAGATATTTGGACACTTGTTTTGTGTCGATGCTGGGCACTGTTTTATGCTGATTTCATTATGATACCTCATTTTAAAAATACAAAGGAAATCTCATTAAACTATGAAAACAGTTCTTCATTTACATGTATTCTGTTTTCATGCATTCATACCTCATTCATATGATATATTGCTACCTGAGGCACTGACACGGGCACATGAGATTACACTCGGATTAGATATTTACCCTAGCCTTGTTATAGGCTGCTGGTTATATAATTTGAGGATATATTATGATTGTATGACCTAGGATTGCGTCATACATGTGATTTTTGTTCGTAGATGTTTTTCTATTCACGAGTTGGCAACTCACCCCCGTTGTGCCCCAGTTTCTTCCAGGTTTGCCGTACAGGTTTCATTACGGCTTGCAGGCATAGTTTCCTTCGGGTGATTTGCTAATAGGTGGGTTTATTGGTATCGTACCCATCATATTACCTTGTATTATATGATTCAGTTGTATCTAGTAAATTCCATCAACCAAACATGTATTTATTTTTGAGATAGAGACCAGTGATGTTATTCTTTCGACCTTAGAGTCGCGCGTCTATTTCTGCAGATTTCTTGTGGCTTTGAGTTTCCTTTGAGTTTAGATCCTCGCCGTTGGCGTTGTATATTATATTGCTTGTGTGGTTGTGACCGTCGATTGACGAAGAGCTAGCTCCCGCTTGGGGATGCCTTTTATTGATTTCGTATACTATTCATGTTGTATCCCGTTTGGGAGCCAGTATTTACAAAGGAGACTCTGCCGAAATTTTCAGAAAATACTTGATGTTTTTAAAAACCGCATAATTCGGCTTATGCTATTAAAACTTCTGGATTTAAATTGGTTTTCCTACTCTCTACTACTCTTCTTGGTTTGGATTTCTGGGTTTTCGGCTTAATTAGAATACGTACGCCTTGAGACGTTCGTAGTTTAAGTGCCGGTCATGTTCCGTACTCTCGGGTCGTGACAAAGTTGGTATCAGAGCCAGGTTTTACCTTCGGAGCGTAGGATGACCCTTGGTTGATGGAATAGGTGACTAAAGTAGAGTGACGTACCGTTGGTATGTTCCGCGGCATATTTACGATACGCTACTCCACTTAAGAAGCCTTAGGATGTACATTTTTTTGCTCAGTATTATATTCATTCCGATCTAGCGTCATCAGTACCAGTTATGGTTTTGCTGCCACGATTACGGGCAGGGAGAGCTACAGCTAGAGTTGCGGTCAGCACGAGCTCGTCACGAACGAGGACTGACCAGGGCGAAATTCCGGCAACACACGATTGCAGAGATGTATCTTTTTACTGTGTTTCCGCACCACGAGCGTTTGGCGGATCGCTTTTATAAGGTTACTCGGATGTGCTGATCGACACTAGAGGATTGAGCCAATGATAGAGGCCAGCCAGATTTTGATGACCGTTGGTGTGTTGCTTATTCATGATGATCGAGGTACTGTTCAACGTGCAGACGAGCGAGCCAGTTAATGCTGCGAACGACGAGATATTGCCCCAGATGATGGAATTAGTACAGAACGAGTTATACTAAGAGATGATAGAAGGTCGCTAGTCATCGAGGATGAGTGACTAGGACATGTGGATCGTTCGCCTACCCCGATGCGAGGTCATCAGATAGATTGATTCCAGCTAAAGACGACTTCACGCGGAGACGTTGGGAGTCGACAGAGACGATCGAATGTCAGAAACCTATTATTCCAAGTTTAAAGTAGTTGGAAAGACATGCATGCAATTCTATGGTCCCTCTAGAAGAATGAAACCCTAACTCGACTTAATGACTGTGTGAAAGCCTTTGAACCTTCGGGTTTGCGGCAGTTCTACGACGCTATTAGTGAGGCTTGGGTTTGCCCTTCTACGGCTGGACCACCGATGCTGTGGTATGTACTCGATACTATTAAACTGTGCCCAAGAGGTTGAGCTCTTGGGGGATTATGAAGTTTTGACGACTTGATCGGATGGCTCGACTTAATTCAGATGCTAGGTGGTGAGATGCATTTCTTGGGAGACTCCCGATACGAGGATAGCCGTTGGAGCTCAGTCCATGCAGCCACGACGAGATGAGTCCGAAGCGGTCGACCTTAGAGAAAAGTGGAGTAAGCGGTGCGTACGAGATCTTGATAAGATGACGTTCTACTCCGCCGACATCAGAGATGCGATACGCATGCAGAGGCATTGTACTTGGGTATACCTTCCAGAAGGAGTCGCGATGAGTATGTAGCCGTTCCGGAACAAGAAGCAGATATAGTAAAGGACGATGACTCCCGGACAGTTAGCAGAGATGAGACTGGAAGAGACCTTGAGTAGGATTCCTTTCAGGACAATGCTGCAATGATATTTGCACCCAGGATCAGATGTGTCATGTGCATTTAGAAAGCCAGAGGCCGACTCCAGTGACATGTTGCTTTACTAGTGGTCGTGCGGATTGACCGAGAGAAGACCAAAGAAGTGCCAAAATGGAATCGTCCCCGTTAGCACACCTGACAGAGCCGATGAGCCGGTGGATCGTGAGATTGGTAATCCACAAGGAAGACTTGAAACCAGGAGTGGTCATGTTACGCCCACCAGCAGGCCAGAGTTCAGGATCGTCGATGAGACATGCTATGAGTGACCACGACAATTGGCCAGAGATTCTTGGAGGATGCGCTTGAGCGGGACTATTCCGCCATACTTGTTTTCAGTATTGTTGGGCGATTTATTCTCTTGATTTGATTTTGATGATTGGGTTTCATGATATGTGTTTTCATGCACCATGGTTGTACTTACTGAGTATTTACGATTTTTGCACAGTTGTTGCACTTGATATCGTTTTCGTGCTTGGTTTCACATGTTTGTGATTTTACGGTTTTAGACATTTGAGTTGATTTTGTGCGTATATACGCATTTGGTTTTTGCACGCGGTATAGTTCATATATGCTTGCAGTGCGGTATTACGTATGTTGTGCACTTAGATGCACTGGACTTCGATTTTGATTGGGATACTCGATATTGTTTTGTGCACCTTGTGCACCTGATTGGATTTTAGCGCATGTTGGGCGCATGTTATGAGATGCGATTTGGTGCACACCAGATGCACTAAATCGAGATTCTTCGTGCATGAGACGCACCTGTTTTTGCTGTCAGGCACACACTTGGCCAGGACAGATGTTTCGTGCACACCCGATGCACTTAGATGTTGTTTCTGTGCGCAGGTATGGCACATATATGGATTTTGATTTTCGTGCGCACAAGACGCGTGTAGTATTCATACGCGTATTTTAGGATTGATTTTTCTTATAGAGCAGTACGTTTTTATGATATTGCTATGTGTTTTCGTACTGAGCAGGACTAGTCAGAGGACAGTACATGAATATATTTTACATGTATAGTTTCGAGTCATATCATATTGGTTTTGGTTTGGATTTGGTATTGATGTCTTCCCCATGACTCCGATGATTGCGGGATGCTTGACGGAGTTCGGATTTGAGTTATATGCTCATTTTTCATGCGCATGCGTTGCGCTACGATTTGTTTTATGTATTTATGATTTCGGAGCCCCGGCGATTTGATGGTTTTGGCTGAAATATTTTAGTATTTGGGGGAAGTTTTAATTTAAATTCGGAGACCGAATTTCTTTAAGAGGGGAAGATTGTAACGTTTTGAAAATCGTTTCGGTGAAATTTCGAAAAAACGGTAAAATAAGGGGGTTTCTGTAAAAAGTCAAAATGCAAATATCTTTATTATAAAATTAAATATATATATTCTAGCTATGTAATTACCAGTATTTGGTGTTTATTGAGCCACTGGTGAAATTTCAAATTTTCTGAAAAAATTATTATTTTAATATTATTTTAAGCCGGTAAGAAAATACATTAAATTAGCGATAAATACAAATTTAAATGGGCTAATTTTAATCTTTAAAATCATGTTAATTAAAATCTAGTTGTAATATAAATTTTTAGTATTTTATTTCAAGTTTTAATGGGTTTTTATTATGGAGAACAAAAAAATAATTAATTCAAGCTAAAACTTGCAATTTTGAGCTTGTGAGTGGTCTTTTTGCATGGAATTCTTTTTGTAATCTCTCAAACTCATCCCCACTTCATCATGGCCGGCCCCACACCCAAAAACAGCCCACTTTCCTCCCCTCCAATTTTCTTCAACTCATGTGAAGAGATGCTTTGAGAAATAATATAAAATATATTAATTTGACTAAGTATACTTGAGTAATGGATGTCTTTGACTTTGTGTGAATTTTCCCCAACTCCCACACCTCTCCCCACTCCTCCCTACTGCCGAGAGCAGCCATCCTCCCCCCTCCATTATTTTTCCTTCTCTTTTCCTTTCATTTTCATCAAAAAAATCCAACAAAATCCATTAAAAATCCACAAATTCCTTCAATAATTCAAAGCAAATCCCTATTCTACTCCTTCACACACCCAAATTTGTTTACAACTTGATGAAAGGAGACATCTTTGGAGGTTAAGATCAAGGTAGGGTTCTAAGCTTGTGAGATAAAATCTTAAACTTTTAGCTAATTTGTAGTTTAACTATGCTAATTTAGAATTTTAAAGTGTTAATTTGGTGTTATTGCTTGTTTAATGAAATTTCTAGTAAAGGGTTTGGATTAAATTAGGGTTTCTATCATAGGATTATGGTTGTGATGGGTAGATTAATATATTGTGACATGCTAAAATCTAATCTAGTTGCTATATTACAATTGTCATTTTAAAAATGGACCAATTTGCATAATATTGCAAACTAGGTTTTTAGTTTTAATTCAAAATGAGAGATTAAAAATATGGTTAGGGTTTCATCATATCTTAAAAATTATATTGAGTGGTTTAATAATTTTAGTTCATGAAAATCAAAGCTAAATTGTTGTTTGTGCATTTTTGCTATAAAATTTTTAAAATTTAGGTATTTTGTTAACTAGAATTTTAGGGTTAATGGAATTTAATGAGATTAAATTATGGAAATTGTTTTTATGACTTATTTAAGATATTTAATAAGTATTATGGCCACTAGATTTGTTTAAACATCATGTTTTGTACAAAAACGGCGAATTGTGCTTGCTAGATTTTCGGAAAAATGACTTTTTAAGTAAAATTGGGGTTTTTATGAATTTTAACCTATTTTATATTAAAATTAGTGTTCGTGAATGTGCAAATGAGTGTATTGGGGTTTTTCTCGATGATTTGGCGTTTGTACGCCGACGTCGAGGGTTTTTGGGTTGATTTGTGAAAGGAACCATAGGTTTTGACCTATGTGGGATTCGTGCGTCGTTTTGGTCATGAGTCGGATTTTAATACGATACGGTGCGTTATGATATGTAGGTACCCCATGTGGACTTCGAGACGACAAGCAAGCATGTGGCGACGTCGGCACCGGCGAACGAGGACCAGGTGAGTAGATTTGTATCTACGGGGAGAAGTCGGGTGGATGGCGTATAGCACCCCCGCAGTTCGTGGTGATGTATACGAATACGTATGCACACAGATATTGATTATATGTTTTTGAGATTATTGATGATAATATGGATATTTGGCATTTTGGATTGGTTTAGTGTAGTTGCGAAACCCTAGAGTAGTGGTCGCACTCACACACGCACACACACACACATACTTGCATACATTCTTTCTTTTATTTGTGCGTATATGGGAGTATATATTTATGTGTTCACATGGGTATGGGACTATGTGTTCATATACTGGATTTGAGGATAGTATTTGGAATTTGAGATGAGTCGATGATATTGGGCTTGAGGCCAGAAGATCGGTGATGTGATTTGGTTCGTATTGAGATACGACATGATGTTTTAGCAGGTCTTTTGACGTAGCAATTCTTACACCTGTATGCATACTTAGGCGGTATCAGTATTGTACTAGACGTAGGACATTGTCCCGGATCATGATATTTGATAAAGAAGATACCAGATGAATAGTGTGATTGAATGTGATATTAACCCGTACCCAGATTTGGGGATGCCGTACGACGGATTTACGTACGAGCTATATTTTGATGATTGATCCGCACTCTTGACTTGGGATGTCTGATTATAGATATGGTATCAGATATGATATTATTGAGGCGGGATCACCGACTAATATATATACAGGTATGTATATGTATCGACTCAAATGTTAGGCGGTTTCCTTACCTGTAGTCCAGCTGGTTAGCTTAGCCCTTTACTTTAGTTTAGTTGTTAGATCAGATTCGATTCTTACCTATTTCAAAAACTAACGAATCGTGGGTATTTTAAAAGACAGCCCAAGGGATCCTACGGATATTTCAAAAGACGTATCTTTCCATAAAAACACCGTAGCCCCTATTTTCAAAACCCCATGATTCGTGTTATTTCAAAAGGCACCATTTGTAGGACTTATATTAGATTAATGCAGATTAGTTATAGTCGCGTCTAGTATTCAGCTCCGGCTCATTTTTGTGGTTCGCTTCGCATCGCATGCTTATATTATGTTTCATACTCCATTATTGATATCATGCTGTTAGGACACCAGCACCATTACCGATGATGCGTATGTACCACATACACTTACTTGCCGGCTCACACACATCTTCATCGGTAATTGCCATGTCACGTACACCTTAGGAAATATTATTGCTTGACATAGCCTGTTAGCTAATAGTTTAGACATTGTAGTTATTATCTACTACTTCATGCATACTGTTATTCATTGTTATGCCGCATTCTTGGATTCTCATGCATATATTCACTATTTTACGTGTTATTGAGGTTTTGGATTCGGATTCCATGAGATTTTCTGGATTTGGAGGAAAACCGCAAAAACATAAATAAACCTTTTCTCTCTTTTAAAATAAAAAGTGCGGTTTTCCCATGATGTATGAGTCGTCCACCATGAGTTTGCTGATGGATTTCGAGACCCGATTCGAGGAGTGGAGGAACCGTTTCGGGTACATGGTGGGCCCGGTGCGGTACCCCGGGGCAAGAGGAATGTGTTGTTCACGTTGAGCCCGGCAGGGGAGCACTACCGACCGATGATATTACCCGACGCGTCGGATATCCGGAGGATACCGTCGTGGTCTTGAGATGGATGGTAGGGGCCGATCTGGATTGACGGCACCCTAGATATTGATTTTGAGATATTGAGGTACAGAGATTGTGATACAGAGATATCGAGATATTTGGACACTTGTTTTGTGTCGATACTGGGCACTGTTTTATGCTGATTTCATTATGATACCTCATTTTAAAAATACAAAGGAAATCTCATTAAACTATGAAAACAGTTCTTCATTTACATGTATTCTGTTTCCATGCATTAATACCTCATTCATATGATATATTGCTACCTGAGGCACTGACACGGGCACATGAGATTATACTCGGGTTAGATATTTACCCTAGCCTTGTTATAGGCTGCTGGTTATATAATTTGAGGATATATTATGATTGTATGACCTAGGATTGCGTCATACATGCGATTTTTGTTCGTAGATGTTTTTCTATTCACGAGTTGGCAACTCACCCCCGTTGTGCCCCAGTTTCTTGCAGGTTTGCCGTACAGGTTTCATTACGGCTTGCGGGCATAGTTTCCTTTGGGTGATTTGCTAGTAGGTGGGTTTATTGGTATCGTACTCATCATATTACCTTGTATTATATGATTCAGTTGTATCAAGTAAATTCCATCAACCAAACATGTATTTATTTTTGAGATAGATACTAGTGATGTTATTCTTTCGACCTTAGAGTCGCGCGTCTATTTCTGCAGATTTCTTATGGCTTTGAGTTTCCTTTGAGTTTTGATCCTCGCCGTTGGCGTTGTATATTATATTGCTTGTGTGGTTGTGACCGTCGATTGACGAAGAGCTAGCTCCCGCTTGGGAATGCCTTTTATTGATTTCATATACTATTCATGTTGTATCCCGTTTGGGAGCCAGTGTTTACAAAGGAGACTCTGCCGAAATTTTCAGAAAATACTTGATGTTTTTAAAAACCGCATAATTCGGCTTATGCTATTAAAACTTCTGGATTTAAATTGGTTTTCCTACTCTCTACTACTCTTCTTGGTTTGGATTTCTGGGTTTTCGGCTTACTTAGAATACATACGCCTTGAGACGTTCATAGTTTAAGTGCCGGTCATGTTCCGTACTCTCGGGTCGTGACACACTTGCACATATTTAATCGGACACCTGTATGTATCAACATACCTCATGTACACCATATCGCCTGAACCGTGAAAACCCTCTGTGTGTGACTCTAAAGACTCATCAATACGCTGGCTGTGGGTTTAACCACAAGCATGTCAGCGGCACTAGCTGTACGTAACGGCTACCCAGGTATTGAGCGAAAGGGAGGCCGACGAGCAAACTCATGCAGAACCCCTACTTAGCCTGACGGTGACAATATCCGTACAGTCCGGTCTGTTCGTCTAAGAGTATCGCATATCGAGTCTAAGGGGGTAGATAAAGTCAGACCCCTAACAACGCGATATTTAGTGTCGGTATGAAACCTCATCGCCACCTGAGAAACTATTGATCCTGGATCTATAATTCTCGTCCACCGTGGCCACGGATTTATGGTGATGGCCATCCGTACACAACGCGACATCAACCCCCAATACCGGGAGAGACGAATCCCCGACGATCTGATCACTTCCTCCATGTGGCTCGGGACTGTACCCAACTAAAACCTGTTTGCATGACTCCTTTGAGCCGTGGTAGGGTAGTAATCAAAGCACAGTGGGAACTCACACGAGACAATTGACGATCTCAGGTCGACAGACTAACCTGTACACATATCACCTGGGAACTGCTATCTGACAATAGGTATAATACCAACTAGCTGGTGTAGGGTTATTAGGCACTCTAACAAGGTACTACAAGGCATCAACCATGCCCAGTTAAAATTTTAGCCTTGCCGAACAACCCTAAACAAGATCTTTGCTAGACTATTAGGGTATCACATGCAAGTTAATAACAATTATGTCTAAGTGAATACGAAATAGAACCTTTGTAGATCGGTCCTTCACTTCTAAAGCTCCTTGTCGTAGTCCCTTCGCTGCGATCATGGTTCTCCCGGGCTCTTGCATGGCTTCACGAGGCGAAAGAAGCGTCCTTGCTTGAAGTCTTCGAGGCCGAAGATGATCTACGTCGAGGGAATACCAACTCAAGCTACTACTTCACTAACTAGAGAATTAGTGAAGCAAACAACCTAAACTAAAGTGCTAGTCTAGTAGAGGATGGAGAAATAGGAAGTGGGTTCACTTTAGAATTTATTTTCTCACAATGTTTCTCACTTTGGATCAAACCCTAGAGAGCTTTTTAGCTCATGGAAGAAGATGAAGAAATAAAGAGAGAAAGATAATGATCAAGTGAGTGAGCTAACCATGGGTGAGTGAGTATCATATACTAACTCATGTAGAGACACAACCATGGCTAATCCTAATGGTTGGTTAACAAATATCCAAAGTAAAAACAAACTTAGTGGACTTAGTCAATGCATCCACAAGCTTCCACAAGCTTCATGCATTTTTCTAATCTTCCACTAATTTTGTAATTACTTTAAATATTAAAACCCAAAATAATAAATAGCATGGTGTAAGTCTCATACACCCATGAATGATGTATCAACAACTATGATACAAAAAGAAAACACATTTTAATATATATCTCATATATATTAAAGTTGTGCACATGTGAGAATAATCCTTAAGTGAAAAAATGTTAGTTAATGTAAATTAGTATATCTAATATACAATTATACACTAAATTATTAAATCAACACTTGACTTAATAATCCGTTCATATCTCATATAACCGACTAACATTCAATGTATCGACTTATCGAATCAACACTTGATTCGATAACCCGGCTATATCACATATAACCGACCGATACAAAAAGTCGCGAGAATAAAATACGGTATCACATACACACATTATTCTCGGTCCCGCACATATCACATACGTGCTCCTATTTCGTTTTGCCTGAGCCAGTAAAAACTCTATATAGGACTCTAAGGACTCGTCAATACGCCGACAGTAGGCGATGATCGTATCAAACACCCACAAGCCGTCAGCGGTACTAGCTGGACGTAACGGCTACCCGGGTATTGAGCGATCGGAAGATCAGCAAGCAAGACCGATCCAACTCCTGTAAAAGCCTGCCGGTAACACATCCCGTACAGTCTGGTCTCCTCGTCTGATATGTCGCATATCAAGTCTAGGGGTGGTAAATGTCAGACCCCAATAACCGATAAGTCATGCCGATGTGAGGCTCATAACAGGTCGAGAAACTACTGGTAACACTTACCAGTAAATCTCAAAATCAGCCCTGCCCAGGGAATTCCCTGTTATGACTAATCGAGAACAGCGCAACATCAACTCCTAATACCGGGAGAGATGAAACCCCTCCTATCGCTCATTGCCTCCATATGACTCGAGACTGTACCCAAAAACCTACGTTTTGCATGCCCTCTTGGATGTGGTAAGGTGGAAATCAAAGCACAGTGGGAATCACACAAGACTCTATGACGATCTCGGGTCTACAGACTAATCTGCACAAGTGTCACTAGAGAACTGCATCTGACGTGAGGTATAATACCATCTGGGAGTTCTCGACGAGTCCGTCCAGTGTACCCAGTCTCCACTGAGCACCCGTATACCATCTCTGATGTCAAACACCAATAGATATGGGATCATCCATCGCCCATCTCATGGGTCGAGAAGCGTATACGCTAGTCTACTCTTGTATATCGATGCCCTGTCTCGATACACCTACGACTAGGAATATTAAAGGATGTACTTACGGACTACGTTGTCCCCAATAGTATGATTTGCATCATAGTTCAGGTAGTCAAGTACACATTCTAAGGGCTTTACCAACATGTAACTATAAGACAGTATCAAGAGACAAGTATACATGTTAAGATAAAGAGCAACCAGATAGCATACTATCATATCGAGCAAGAAAGTCCTCTCTATATATGTCCAAGCATCCAATATAATATACATCATCTGTACAATACTGGCCTCTAGGGCATACTTACAACTAACAATCTCCCACTTGCACTAGGGCCAGCTGTTGTAGTATCGCATACCAAGAATCCCGAAGAGTCTCTCAAACTGTATCTGGGGAATGGCTTTCGTGAGTGGATCCGCTGTGTTGTTCTTCGTATCAACCCTCCTGACCTCGATCTCCCGGCGATCAACTATCTCCCGGATCAGGTGATACCGCCTCAGAATATGCCTGGATCGCTGATGGAACCTGGGTTCCTTGGCCAAAGCCACCGCTCCATTTTTATCACAATACAAAGGTATTGGATGCTTAATGGATGGAACCACTCCAAGTTCAATAATGAACTTCTTGATCCAGACAGCCTCTTTGGCAGCATCATTGGCAGCGATGTATTCAGCCTCCATCGTCGAGTCTGCCACGGTTTCCTGCTTTCAACTCTTCCAGCTAACCACCCCTCCGTAAAGGGTAAAGACAAATCCCGAGTGCGACTTAGAGTCGTCCTTATCACTCTGGAAGCTCGAATCGGTAAAGGACTCCACTTGGAGTTCTCCGTTACCATACACCAAGAGCATCTCTTTAGTCCTTCGTAAGTACTTGAGAATGCTCTTCACAGATGTCCAGTGACTCTCTCCAGGATCATCTTGATACCAACTCACTACACTTAGTGAGTGTGCTACATCGGGTCTGGTACATAGCATCGCGTACATGATAGAGCCTACAGCTGAAGCATAGGGTATCCCTTGCATGCGAGCTCTCTCCAAATCAGTCTTGGGAGACATCTCTTTGGAGAGAGCGAGTCCAGAGATCGTGGGTAAGTTCCCACGCTTGGATTCTTCCATACTAAACCTCTTTAGTATGGTGTCAATGTACCTGGATTGGGACAATCCTAATATCCTTTTAGATCTATCTCTATAGATCATAATTCCCAGTATGCAGGAGGCATCACTTAGATCTTTCATTGAGAATCTTTGTGATAAGAAGAGCTTGACCGATTGCAGCATAGGAATGTCATTTCCTATCAAGAGTATGTTGTCCACGTACAATACGAGGAAGAAAACCTTACTCTCTGCCACCTTCTTGTAGATATAAGGTTCATCTACGTTTTTGACGAAATCAAACTCTTTGATAATGACGTCAAAGCAGATGTTCCAACTCTGCGATGTTTGCTTTAATCCATAAATGGATTTAAGCAGCTTGCACACCTTCCCGCTGCTCCCACTAGCTATGAAGCCCTATGGCTGAGTCATGTACACGCTCTCTTCTAAATCACCGTTTAGAAAGGCGGTCTTAACATCCATTTGCCAGATTTCGTAGTCATGATATGCAGCGATGGCAAGCATGATCCGGATGGATTTAAGCATAGCCACTGGAGAAAAGGTTTCGTCATAGTCCACTCCTGGTCTTTGACTAAAGCCCTTTGCAACAGGTCTAGCTTTGAAAGTCTCCACTTTCCCATCTACACCAAGTTTTATCTTGAAGATCCACTTGCTCCCAATGGGTTTTACCCATTTAGGAGCATCTTCCAAAGTCCATACTTTGTTGGTGTACATGGATTCCATCTCGGACCGCATTGCATCCAGCCATTTCACTGAGTCCCCACTCGTGATGGCCTGCTCGAAACTAGTCGGGTCATCATCCTCCATGATGCAATCCTCGCTCCCACCATCCATAGGAAAATCGTAGTATCTCTCAGGTGGGTGAGGAACCCTACTAGATCGGCAGAGTGGTTGGGGTTCAATGGGTACTACCGGATCCTCTGGTTCCACCAGATTTTCTGTTGCAGCTTTTGTAGCTGGAACCTCTTCCAGTTCTACCTCATGACCACTAATCTCTTTTGCAAGAAATTCCTTTTCTAAAAAGGTGGCATGCCGAGAAACAAACACCCTTTGTTCCTCAGTGTGGTAGAAGATATACCCTTGTGAATTCTTGGGATATCCTACAAATTTGCATAGAACAGACCGTGCCTCGAGTTTGTCCGGATTTTGTCGTTTGACATAGGCTGGACAACCCCATATCTTAACATAATTAAGACATGGTCTCTTCCCTTTCCATATCTTATATGGAGTGGTAGGCACAGATTTGGTGGGGGCTATATTTAATAGATGTATGGTTGTCTCTAGCGCATACCCCTAGAAGGAAATAGGTAACTCAGCTGTGCTCATCATAGAGCGCACCATATCTAATAGGGTGTGGTTCCTCCGTTCTGATACACCGTTGTGCTGTGGTGTATATGGAGTAGTCAGCTGAGAGAGAATCCCATTCTCTTTTAGGAAGTCCAGGAATTCATTGCTCAGGTATTCACCTCCTCGATCAAATCGAAGGATTTTAATACTTTTCCCGGTTTGGTTCTTGACTTCTTGTTTATATTCTCTAAATTTTTCAAAAGCTTCAGACTTATGTTTTATCAAGAATACATGTCCGTATCTTGAGAGATCGTCAGTGAATGTAATGAAGTACGAAGAACCATCCCTGGCATGTGTAGACATGGGACCGCATACATCGCTATGTATCAGTCCAAAGAGTTCAGTAACTCTTTCTCCGTGTCCCGTAAACGGAGTTTTGGTCATCTTGCCTTTGAGACATGACTGCAAGTGTCATAACATGAAAATTCGAATGGTTTCAAATATCCATCATTATGCAACTTAGCTAGCCGTGTCGCATTTATATGACCAAGTCTACAATGCCACAAGAAGGATTCGTTCATTTCTGAACTCTTCCACTTTTGTGTGTTTGTTATGCTCAGAACTGTTGATTGATTTAGAACATAAATGCCATTGCACAACGTGCCTGATCCAGCCAACTTTTGGTTCAGGAAAATGTTCATAACATTATCCTCTAATACAAAATTATATCCCTCTTTACTCAATAAAGAAACCGATATAATGTTGCATATCAGGTTCGGCATGTAATAGCATTCGTTCAGAATCAATGTATTACCAGTTGATAAAACAAGGTGATATTCCCCGACGGTTCTAGCTGCAACAATTGCACCATTTCCAACCCTTATGTCTTTATCACCTTCTCCAAGTTCTCTACCTCTCCTCAGCCCATGTAACTGATTACATATATGGGATCCTGACCCGGTATCTAATACCCAGTGTAAGTGCACGGCGGCGCCCCGGCCGTCAATCCGACGGCCAAATGCGGAAGCGGTGATAAACTTTAAATTTTGCGGACTTAGCAAACCGGCACAACCGCGCACTAAACCCCGGATCGGGCCATTAAACTAGATCTAGCAACTACAAGAATGGGAAGAGATATACCGAGTGATCCGAGTCCTCCGGTCTTCTCCTCGTCGTACCGATCTCCTGCGGAAACTCCGGTCGTCGCTTCCTCGCCGGAAGGGCACCACATCGCCTGCATCTTTTACGGGCTCCCACCTCTTGACCGAGGCAACTAGGGCGTGAAGTTGGCTAGCCGACGCGTCCAAGGTTTGCTGTAGACTAGTGTGGAAACTTGTCTCTTTAGGGTTTAAGTGGTTGCCATTGTTGGAGGAATTTTGCACAAAAATATTCATGGATGCTTGCTAAGAGAAACAAAATGAGCACCTCATGAAAATGAGCTCGGCCAAGCAATATGTGCTCACTGGAAATTGGAATGAAGCAAGCTCTATTTTAATGAATGAATGTGTGTATGAATTAATACAAAGAGCAAAAGAAATTCTTTCACTGCAAACATAAATGCGGGGGGGGGGGGGGGCACTAATTAATTAAGAAGGAATTATTCACACACAAATATACCTCACTCCACTCATGCTCACAACAGTGGCCGGCCCATACCAAATTTCCATCACAAATTCACATCAAACCCATACCCTCTCAAATCACAATTAATGCAAGTGATGGTGGAAAAGATAAGATACCAAGATAATCTCTCATCTCACAAATAAACCCTCCACAAAATGTTATTCGCAAACTGCAAATAACACCCTCCAACGAAAAGTCCGGCCGTCAAGGAACAATGAAAAAATCGGCCGGAACGGAATGCAAACTGGCAACCCCAGAAAACTGGTCCCATAATAAATTACAGGAAAACCCCGATACTGTGGATACACACCCGCATTTGTATTCCGACCGAAATACAAATGCAAAGAGACAAAACTACACAATCAAATACTAAGATCCAGCTTAAGCCAAAGCCGGCTAGTAAAAACCGTCCGATCATGATCCGTGCAATACCGCACGTATCTGATCAAACCCTGCCATATCTCCAAACGTCCTCTACAGCGTTTCGCCCGAAAGCTTGAGTAACTGAAAGTGTGGTGGACTCTAAAGACTCGTCAATACTATGGCTGTGGATTTAACCACTAGCACGTCAGAGGTATAAGCCAATACGTAACGGGCCACCAGCCATTGACCAAAAGGGACGTCGATGAGCGAACTCATCCTGACACCCTACTGAGCCTGTCAGTGACAATATCCGTACAGTCCGGTCCGTTCGTCTATGAGCATCGCATGTCGGGCCTAGGGGGTTGGTAAAAGTCAGACCCCCAAAAGCGGTACAAGTCGTGTCGGAGTGTAGCCCAGAACACCCTGAAATACTACTGGAATACCTACCAGTAAATCTCCTGCCTTGGCCAAGGACTTCGTGTAATGGCTCTTCTAGACACAGCGCGACCTCACCCCCAATACCGGGAGAGACGAACCCCTGAAGATCCGCTCACTGCCTCCATGTGGCTCGGGACTGTACCCAACTAAAACCTGTTTGCACGACTCCTTTGAGCCGTGGTAGGGTAGTAATCAAAGTACAGTGGGAACTCACACGAGACAAATGACGATCCCCAGGTCGATGAACTAACCTGTACACATGTCACCTGGGAACTGCTATCTGACGTCAGGTATAAGACCAACCAGCATGTTCCCGGCGAGTCCTGTCCGGTGCACTCATAACCCAATGAGCACCTGTATACATCTTAGGTGAACCAACTGACACCAGTGGCTTGTGAGACCGGCCACCGCCCCTCTTCCGGGTCTCGACTGTATACACTAGTCTACTCTGGAGTATCGATGCCCTGTCTCGAAACTCCTACGACTAGGGACCTTTTAAGGATGTGCTTATAGACTCCAGCTCTCACTTATATGATCGCCCTCATACTGCTGGCAGTCAAGCAAGAATCCTAGGGGCTCTATCAACGTGCAATAGCGACATGTCAGGTCACCTAAAGCAGTACACGATGATAAAAGGTAAACCAGATAGCATACTATCATCTCGAGTAAGACGGTCCTACAGGGATAGGTCCTCCCTCAATCATTGCAATCACGTGCCTGTGATCCAATAATTGACTCTGAGGGCACTATCTCCAACAATCTCCCACTTGCACTCAAGGCTAATTATTGCGATGTCGCATACTCACAGCCTGCGTGATACCGAACACCCAACTCCCCTACTAGTCAGTCTCACAAAATCCGTTTGCGAAACTATTGCGTTCGAGGAATAGCCTCAGTGAGTGGATCCTCTTGGATGCTTCTTTCTATGTCTCTCTATATCTCAAGTTCGCGGAGAAAGCCATCTCCCGAAATGAGCAATACCTGTCTTAGAATGTCTGGATGTCTGATGGGACCTAGCTCATAAATGAACTCCAAATCCAAACTTCTTAGACTGTATCATCAACTGAATTTAATCAGTATCCTGCGCCATGCCTCCCTCAGTATCTGCCTGGATCACATGTCCAAAATACTGCCCCTCGTCAGAAGGAAAACTATAACTCTGACAACCTCCTTGTCGTCCATGACACCTTGGAAGTCTGGAATGATAACTGTCTCCCGAATAAGGCTGTCGTTATCATATCCCTAGAACATCCACTTATGTTCTAAAAACTGCTTCCGATTGCTTCTCCAGGATTAGATCAATATCCACTTATTGCATCTAGTGCAAGAACAACATCTGGTGTGGTACTTGACATCTCATGATTGACTCAATTGCCTAAGCAAGTGATCTGCCAATCATGCATATCCCTCTCCCCTTTAGTCTGTAAGACACCTTTAGAGAGTCTGACTCCATCACCTGCAGGTACACTACCGTGCCAGGAGTCGTCCATTCTAAATTCTCTTAGAATGCTGTCAAAGTACCCTGATTGGGAAACCACCCAAATCTAGATCTAAAACCATAGATCCAGTAACCAGAATGTCTGATATAATATCCAAGTCCTATGTGGAGAAAACACTGTGTGACGACCAAAGTATAACCGATCGTAGTATAGGAATATCACTTCCTACTACCTTCTCAACAGATTCATCCCCTATTCTGATGGCGTCAAACCTTTGACTGTCACATCAGAAATAGATGATCTATCTCCGCTATATCTGCTTTAGTCTATAAATTGACATAAGCCTGATGTCCACCAATGCTTCCGCTGCTCCCACTGACTACGAAAACCCTCTGGCAGAGTTATATAGACGTGCACTTCTAAAGCTAGTTTAGAACGACGCTATACTGATCCTCCTGCCGGGTCTCGCAGCCTGGAACAACAACAATGGCAAGTGTGGGTAAACAAGAACTTCCCTGTCACTGTCCTTGAGGCTACCGGAGTACCTCTCGGGTGCTTGAAGTTACCGACCATATCTGCGGAGTGGCCAATGGAATGTCAAATCAGATTAAATCTTTAGGTTCCTTATCAAATCTTCAGTAATCGTTTACGGTTCTGGAATCACTTCCAGTTCTACCATACTCCCACTACTGTTTTTGAAAAAATCCATTTTTAATGAAACTGTGGCGAGTCTAGAACAATATTTCTATTGATCTGCCAGATGGTAGAAAGTCAACCCTCGTCATAGCCTAGGTCAACCCACAAACAGCCATTACAGAAACGTGCCTTGAGTTGTCCAGTGTCTGGTTTTAATCATAAGCCGGACAACTCCCCGTACCTTAACAACGTTAAGATATGAACTGTTCTATATCCAATATAGAACCAGAGGCACTGATTTAATTTAACCAGATTCAAATCATGCAGCTGTCTCTAGTGCATGTCAACTAAATGGAGAGAGGCCGATCAGCGTTACTCAACTTAGGAATGCTTCCAATTATGAGTAACCTGAAAGAGAAGCAATTTCTCTTTATCATTACTATCAACTGAATACCATACACAAGTATCTATATCTTCGATCACTTTGAAGAATCCCGATACTTGCTACACCTGGTTCTCTACTCTATTCAAATACCTATAACTCCTCAAAACTTAGACCCTGTGTTTCTACGAAACACATGTCTAAGAACTAGAGAAGTTAAAAGTAAACAGAATATAGTATGAGGACCAACCCCTCTGTCCAAATGGACACTGGACAACATACAATACTCTGTATAAGTCCGCTGAGTTTTACAACTCTTTCACTGTGTGTCGTAGGTTGAAAACTGTATTTATGGTTAAGAAGAATTACACCGCTGTTTAATGCTCCTTACCTAACCATCTACTGATATAGGTAAATGTCATCGACATAATATCAAAAGGTATATCTCACTCTATGAAAATAGACGTACAGATATATCAATTTGAAATTGGTGCAAAACAGCGGATATTCAAAACCAAATATTTGCCGACCGGCAAACAACCCAGATGATCTCCTCAAATATCACCGATTACAACGAATCCCGATATAATGAGGATGATTACCCTATTCCCAATAACTTACTCCCACTCACCATCTGTAAAACCATACAGATGTGAGAATCAAGCCTGGTAAATACATACCGTGAAGTAAGTATCTAATCGGGAAATCAGTTTTCTTTTAACAGTACATAGTGAAGCTGAAACATTGAAATGTTTCGATGGGGTATTCTGGTATTCCTAGAAATGCCTCTACCATTATCCAGATTCACAACTATAACCGTATAATTCTTTGCCACCTCTCCAAATCCCTTTATATGTCTTTAGTCATTACCTTCTGCACACCCCTTAGGCCAAATGGTTTTCTTCCTTCCCTACCGTTCGGCACCAGCCTATGGTTTGGAAGAAGACTATCCAATAAGCATAATGGGTGTACTGTCCTAGTCCTAGGAGCATTCGCAATATGAGAGAAGGTGAAGATAAAAGACAACCGAATAAAACTTATTACTATTTCTCCTGAAACAGAATCCATCCCCAAACTGGAACGAGTTCCTTTCGAGTTCGTATATAACCATACGATGGAGTATCCAAATAAACTGTGGATCTTCGTAGTGATACGGAGTGTCCTGGAGAAATACAAAGGTGATTTAGGATTGGCGAAGGAATACTTGGTTTGGTCGTGAATATCAGTCGCAATTTACTTTGCCCTCTCACTAATCCCTTGCTTTGTCTTAATCTTAATACCTTCTGCACACCGTTTAGGCTAATTGGTTTTCTTCATTCCCTACCGGTCGGCACCAGCCTAAGGTTTGGAAGAAGACTATCCAATTTGCGTAATAGGTGTACTATCTCCTAAACCAAGGAGTACTCACAACTTGAGAGAAGGTAAAAGGGAAAAGACAACTGAATAATCCTATCCGTTTTCTCCAGAACCGGAAACCATCCTCGAATTCCTTCGAGTTCGTATCTAACCATACGATGGTTTTGTCCAATGGAAGTGGACGTTCCTAGCAATACGGGGTGTCCTGGAGAAAAGAGTAAAAGTAGGAGTGGCAATGAGGTCTGCAACTCTGACAATACAAAAGCCAGTGTTAAGAAGGTTCGGTCAACTTGGTCACTGAGTCATAGTCTAGGGTCGGGTCAATGGTCGCTGCCAGAGAGAGAGAGAAAAGAAACACTCAGCGTGCACTCTATCCTAAATCAGAATGGTTATCACTTTTTCTAATCAGGAAACCTCCAATTGTACCTCAAATTCTCCTCCAAACCTGAAAGAAGAATTAGTCGGGGTCACCCGAGGAGTAAACCAACTCATCAGTGGGAATCGGGATCCAACTATCATTGCATGATAACGTGACGGAATCCGCTCACGGTGTCACACTCCAGAAGGTATGCGCATATCTGGCAAGTTTCAGTACTTTTGAAACTCCCGATGTGATTTTTACCCCATGCTCTTATGACCTTGACTAAGGCCAACAAATCATAAGTCACATGTCAAGTTCTACCCGTCATTGTCCAGGTTGATTTGAACCCACCCGTACAAGCCCTTGACTAGGGCCAACAAGGCTATACGACTGTCCCAAACCAACACATCTATCTATGCAGCATATGAATATCCAATAGCTACCAAACACTGTGCCTTGACTAAGGCCAACAAACACAGCTTGAATACTATTGACTACCCATACGAAACGACGGAGGGCTACGAATGGTTTCTGGCGAAAACCTTTAACGTAATGAACTTGATATCGTTGAAGGAACGGATAGCATTTTAGAAAATATAGTGATGAAAACCTTTACTAAAGAGGCCACTCCCGGTGAAGGGATCTCGGCTCTTTCCCCGTAGAATGGGGTGCAGGATATTCCAAATGAATACCACGATGCAAAGCAAAAGTAATCGGCTATAGTGA
Source organism: Agapanthus africanus (assembly GCA_030015575.1). Lineage (NCBI taxonomy): Eukaryota > Viridiplantae > Streptophyta > Magnoliopsida > Asparagales > Amaryllidaceae > Agapanthus > Agapanthus africanus. The sequence continues at coordinate 190,474,677 of JASDDO010000012.1, read as the reverse complement.
AGTTAATGCCCTGACGCAAACTTCTGTCCAAGGGGTCACTCCCGGTGAAGGGATCTCGGCCCTTGCCTCGTCGACTGAGGAGCAGGATATTCCAAATGAATACCACGATGCAAAACAAAAGTGAACGTCCTTGCAATAACAGCTTTTTATAAAAGTGTTCCAACAACATCAGAATAGGTTTGTTTTAACTTGCATTGATCCGAATCAACGCAGTCCCATCAATTGATCACACCACAAAGAACGAAAATATACTGATCTACGTATATGCCATCCGCATTCGCCACTGGGTCCCGTCATTACCCGTTAGGTTAGCTAACTAACGACAGAGCGGGGACTGGGCTAGCGCGGATGTAAAACATATACAACATCTACTAATATATATACCAATATATTATATTCGCTCAAGGCGTGATAAAATGCAACATCACAGAAATGTACAGCATCACAGAAACAATACAGATATCTGGGATCCCCGGGTTTCACAGAGCCACTACTGAAACCCGACGTTCCCCTGGTCGTGTGGATAGCCTGTGCAATGAAATCCTAGACCCCTACGGGCGCGGCAAGTTACCCGCCAAAACCTGAAGCGAGGCAGCCCCCTTCAGCGCCGTGAATGGACCACCCAGCACTTCACGGAATCCGATAACTTGGGCACCCCTCCTGGGTCAACCTGTACCCCCTACGAGTGCGGCGAATAGCCCGCCAATCCTAGAGTGAAGCCCCCTCCGTCTCAATTCCATGAGATGCGGGCTTGTTGCCCTCTAGAACCCGGCTATCCGTGCACCCCTTCGCGGGGTAATCCTAGTACAGAAAGTAAAATATACATACAACGGGTACATCGACTGCAACCAGGTCGTGCCCCAAAAGAATAATACAAACTGGCAGTGACGGCAGTCCACATGTCGGACGCTCGCCTCGCAAAAACAAATGTACATAATACAACCACAACAATACTAGCATTGCATCCAGGCTATCCCCCACGACCGATCCGCAACAACACAGCATAAACACAGAACATCAACGTGAAAGTCACGTTCGCAAATCCGTCTAACCGGGCTATAGCAGTTAGACCGGATTTACCGATCAAGTGACATTCACGGTCGCAGATATAATGTAAATACTGTGAAAAAATGTGTTTAAAATATCCGATCAATCAAAAAATTAACAAGTGGGCCCCCAAACAATACTGTAGCACTCATAGAAAACCTGGGCCCAATTTTAATATTCCAAAACCCCTAAAATTAGCCCAGAAGCCCACTGGAGAATTTCGAAGCATTGACCCCACCAACCTGCGGCGGAACCGCGGCAACAAGGGGGGTTTTGCCGCGGTTCCGCGCTCGAGATGAGGGATCATTGTCTCGAATTTTCCCAGAGTTCTTAGAACTCCCTGCACATCATTCTGAGACCACCTGAAAAATTTTTAGACTTCAAAAAATTTCAACAGAAACTGATGTGAAGGAAAAATACGGTTTTTGGAAATTTTGGTCGATCGGAAATGCAAACACATCAAACGAAGCTAGACTAAGTTAATGGCGAGGCTCTGATACCACTGTAAGTGCACGGCGGCGCCCCGGCCGTCAATCCGACGGCCAAATGCGGAAGCGGTGATAAACTTTAAATTTTGCGGACTTAGCAAACCGGCACCACCGCGCACTAAACCCCGGATCGGGCCATTAAACTAGATCTAGCAACTACAAGAATGGGAAGAGATATACCGAGTGATCCGAGTCCTCGGGTCTTCTCCTCGTCGTCCCGATCTCCTGCGGAAACTCCGGTCGTCGCCTCCTCGCCGGAAGGGCACCACATCGCCTGCATCTTTTACGGGCTCCCACCTCTTGACCGAGGCAACTCGGGCGCGAAGTTGGCTAGCCGACGCGTCCAAGGTTTGCTGTAGACTAGTGTGGAAACTTGTCTTTTTGGGGTTTAAGAGGTTGCCATTGTTGGAGGAATTTTGCACAAAAATATTCATGGATGCTTGCTAAGAGAAACAAAATGAGCACCTCATGAAAATGAGCTCGGCCAAGCAATATGTGCTCACTGGAAATTGGAATGAAGCAAGCTCTATTTTAATGAATGAATGTGTGTATGAATTAATACAAAAAGCAAAAGAAATTCTTTCACTGCAAACATAAATGGGGGGGGCACTAATTAATTAAGAAGGAATTATTCACACACAAATATACCTCACTCCACTCATGCTCACAACAGTGGCCGGCCCATACCAAATTTCCATCACAAATTCACATCAAACCCATACCCTCTCAAATCACAATTAATGCAAGTGATGGTGGAAAAGATAAGATGCCAAGATAATCTCTCATCTCACAAATAAACCCTCCACAAAATGTTATTCGCAAACTGCAAATAACACCCTCCAACGAAAAGTCCGGCCGTCAAGGAACAATGAAAAAATCGGCCGGAACGGAATGCAAACTGGCAACCCCAGAAAACTGGTCCCAAAATAAATTACAGGAAAACCCCGATACTGTGCATACACATCCGCATTTGTATTCCGACCGAAATACAAATGCAAAGAGACAAAACTACACAATCAAATACTAAGATCCGGCTTAAGCCAAAGCCGGCTAGTAAAAACCGTCCGATCACGATCCGTGCAATACCGCACGTATCTGATCGAACCCTGCCATATCTCCATACGGCCTCTACAGCGTTTCGCCCGAAAGCTTGAGTAACTTAAAGTGTGGTGGACTCTAAAGACTCGTCAATACTATGGCTGTGGATTTAACCACTAGCACGTCAGAGGTATAAGCCAATACGTAATGGGCCACCAGCCATTGACCAAAAGGGACGTCGATGAGCGAACTCATCCTGACACCCTTCTGAGCCTTTCAGTGACAATATCCGTACAGTCCGGTCCGTTCGTCTATGAGCATCGCATGTCGGGCCTAGGGGGTTGGTAAAAGTCAGACCCCCAAAAGCGGTACAAGTCGTGTCGGAGTGTAGCCCAGAACACCCGTAGATACTACTGGAATACCTACCAGTAAATATCCTGCCTTGGCCAAGGACTTCGTGTAATGGCTCTCCTAGACACAGCGCGACCTCACCCCCAATACCGGGAGAGACGAACCCCCGAAGATCCGCTCACTGCCTCCATGTGGCTCGGGACTGTACCCAACTAAAACCTGTTTGCACGACTCCTTTGAGCCGTGGTAGGGTAGTAATCAAAGTACAGTGGGAACTCACACGAGACAAATGACGATCCCCAGGTCGATGAACTAACCTGTACACATGTCACCTGGGAACTGCTATCTGACGTCAGGTATAAGACCAACTAGCATGTTCCCGGCGAGTCCTGTCCGGTGTACTCATAACCCAATGAGCACCTGTATACATCTTAGGTGAACCAACTGACACCAGTGGCTTGTGAGACCGGCCACCGCCCCTCGTCGGGGTCTCGACTGTATACACTAGTCTACTCTGGAGTATCGATGCCCTGTCTCGAAACTCCTACGACTAGGGACCTTTTAAGGATGTGCTTATAGACTCCAGCTCTCACTTATATGATCGCCCTCATACTGCTGGCAGTCAAGCAAGAATCCTAGGGGCTCTATCAACGTGCAATAGCGACATGTCAGGTCACCTAAAGCAGTACACGATGATAAAGGTAAACCAGATAGCATACTATCATCTCGAGTAAGACTGTCCTACCGGGATAGGTCCTCCCTCAATCATTGCAATCACGTGCCTGTGATCCAATAATTGACTCTGAGGGCACTATCTCCAACACCCAGGACGTAGAGCAAATGGAGAAACAGTTCTCTGTAACGAACACACCCGAAGAAAATGCATCAACATGTACTTTCTTCATTCGGCTGGCCTGGGAATCCTGGTATTCCCCTATATCCTGTTCAGTCCTATAACGCTTATAAGAAAGAACGGAACCAACGTTTCCCAGCACAGTATAACATGCGGGTTCGGTCAATCCATCCATATTATTATCTTGATTTAGGCATGATATGGTCGCTACCTGGAGAGAGAGAGAGAAGAAAACACTTTAGCGTATGCTCTTGCAAGATCAGATTGTTATTATTTTATCTAATCAGGATGGCTCTTACTGTTTTTATCAAATCTTACTTCAAACCCTAAAAGGAAAGACTAGCTGAGATTAATTACACCCTACAATTTCGCCAATCTTTCATCTAGGCCATTGTCGGTACTTTGAGGGAGGTTCCCCGTGCTTTCGCACGGACCTAATTAAAGTAAACCTCGTTTTCCCATAGGCGTAACCCCGTTGACACCTTTCTAGACACCTACTTGATCGGCTAATTGTCCTGTGTAAAACTCTCCCAGGAGTAACTATTACTCGCAGTGGGTATCGGGATCCAACTATCTCATAGAAGGTATGCAATCTCATTGCAAATTTCAACGCTTGAAATTCCCGATGATATTTTGCCCCTAACGTGAAATAACCTTGAAGAAAGCCAACAAACCATAGCCCGCTAGTCAAGTTCAATCCGTATATTTCTTGACTGAATTAAACCCACCCGCACGGCCCTTGACGAAAGCCAACAAAGCCGTACGACTACCCTAATCCAATCGCATCATATGCAGCAGATAAGCAGCATATAGCTACCGCACACTACACCTTGACGAAAGCCAACAAATGCAGCACGAATACTATATACAACTTATCTGAAATGACGGAAGGCTACGACAGGTTTTTCTGAAAACCTATTGCGTAATGAACTTGATATCGTTGTAGAATTGAGTGAATTTTGAAATGGAGTGATTTTAAGGCTTTCATTAGTTTTGCTGAAGAGTTCACTCCCGGTGAAGGGATCTCGGCTCTTTCCTTATGGAATAAGGTGAAGGATATATCATATATATCGCTATGCAAAGAAAAAACTCCAAAAGCAATCAAAAACCAAACCGAGTGTTGTAGCATCTGCCAGTTATGCTAAATAGGTCACTCCCGGTGAAGGGATCTCGGCTCTTTTCTCATCGAATAAGGTGCAGGATATATCATATATATCGCTATGCAAAGCAAAAACTGTAGCTACCCTTTTTGAAAATTTGATTCTACAACATCTTTTAGGTTTCTTTTTCTTTCATTAATCACATTAATGAAGTCCCATCATTTAAGTCACCTAAACATCACAGATAAATACGACGTACACTTATGCCATCCGCATTCGCTTCGATGTCCCCTCGTGCACCGTTAGGTTAGGTAACTAACGGCAAAGCGGGACAAGGCTAGCGCGGGTGTAAAACATAAGAAACGTCTATATAATATATCATATATACTATATACAGTATCTATCACAACATATCAAATCACATCACAGATATCGCAGCAGAAGAATCATATGAAATAATGGATATACTAAGAGGTCCGTATTTTATTTTGAGCCTCTATAAAACACGGATTCCACGGTGGCGATGAATAGCCAAACCCACATCTCTAGACCCCTATGAGAGCGGCAAGCAACCCTACCAATTCTAGAGTTAGAAGACCCGGTCTCGACTCCTCGAGTTGGTCTCCCACTGGACTCTAGAACCCGGTTACTTGTGCTCTCCTCCTTGGCTCTACCTAATGCGGAAAAGTAAATAATATACAATGGTGACATCATCCTCATCTCGGAAGTGCCCCAATAAAAGAATATTACATACATTTAATTTTACATGAATGAAAATAAAAACTCTCATATCACATAAAACCCCCGGCTATTCAAAACGCGACGATCCAATATAACATATACAGCAACATATTGTAGGGTTGCTAGGTACGCTCACAAGGTTCTACGAGGCATTAACCATGCCCGATTAAAAATTTAGCTGTGCCGAACAACCCAAAGCCGGATCTTTAAACTAGAGATTAGGCGAAAACAAGCATGTTAAACTCTTTAACACAAAGTGAGAGGGATTACAACCTTTGTAGATCCGGTCCTTCACTTCTTAAGCTCCGTGTTGAAGTCCCTTCGCTGCGATCATCGTGTTCCGAACTCTCAAGAGTCTCCACGAAGAGAAAGATGCAAGCTTGCTTCCGATCTTCGATAACAAAGATGATCTACCTTGAAGTTTCATTAACATAAGCTAACACTCACTAAATGAAGTGAACACTCTCATCTAAAGGGAAAGGGTAGATGAGGATGTTGAAGTAGGATTTTTGCTCTCATTTGTTTTCATATTCTCACTCACTTTCATCACTTAGCAAAAAGCTAGAAAGCTTTTTCCAAGAAGGAACTCAAGGAAGAAGATGATCAATGAATCATTTCTTTTGTGATGAATAATCAAAGTGTGATAATGATTAATCTTGCAACCATGGTCAAGGATGACTCATGTAGAGATTTAACTATGGATAGGGTTTGGGTTGGGTTAAGAATGAGTCACACATAAATATCAAGCATAATATCTCATTCAAGACAAAAGAAAAGGTTCTAGAATCTACTAGAAGTCTTAACCCTAATCCAAACCCTAATCATGTTTAAACTTCACAAAACATGTTGCATTAATAATCATATCATGTTACAATATTATATATCACATATATAATATTTATTGTAACAAAATAAAATAATACAATTAACATATATCGCATATGAATCAATGTATTACCCGAGTGAGAAAAAGAATCTTTTAGTGAGCTAATATTAGTTAATGTAATTTAATATATCATATATATTATTATACATTAAATTATCGAATCAACACTTGATCCGGCAATCCGGCTATATCGCATATAACCGACTAATACGATGACCCGGCTATATCACATATACCCGGCCGATATCTCATATCGCGAGAATCCAATACGGTATCACATACCGCATTATCCTCGGTCCCGCACATATCACATATGTGCTCCTACTCCGTTTTGCCTGAGTCAAGAAACCTCTGTGTAGGACTCTAATGAATCGTTAATACGCCCGCAGTAGGTGATGATCATATCAAACACCCACAAGCTGCAAGCGGTCAGCTAAACGTAACAGCCACCCAGGTATTGAGCGCTCAGAAGATCAACAAGCAAGCCTGTACATTCTCCTGTGAATCCAATCAGTAACACTCCCGTACAGTCCGGTCTCGTCGTCTGATATGTCGCATATCTCGCCTAGGGGTGGTAAACGTCAGACCCCAGTAGCTCGATAAGTCGTGTCGATTTAAGGTCTATAACAGTTCGAGAAACTACTGATAACACTTACCAGTAAATCTCAGCAACCCTGGCCAGGGATTTCCAGTTATAGCCAATCGAACACAGCACAACATCAACTCCCTATACCGGAAGAGACGAATCCCCTCCTATCGCTCAATGCCTTCATATAATTCGGGACTGTACCCAAAAGCCACCTTTTTGCACGCCCTCTTAGACGTGGTATGATGGAAATCAAAGCACAGTGGGAATCACGCAAGACTCTATGGTGATCTCGGGTCAACAAACTACTCTGTACCAGTGTCACCGGAGAACTGCCTTATGACGTGAGGTATAATACCATCTGGGAGTTCTCGGCGAGACCGTCCAGTGTACCCAGTCTCTACTGAGCACCCGTACACCATCCTTGATGTCAAACACCGATGGATATGGGATCATCCATTGCCCATCATATGGGTCAAGATGCGTATACGCTAGTCTACTCTGGTGCATCGATGCCCTGTCTCGATACACCCTCGACTAGGAACAATTATAGGATGTACTCGTCGACTACCGTGGCCCCACTAGTATGATCTCATCATAGTCCCAGTAGTCGAGTACATATCCTAAGGGCTTTATCAACATGTAACATAGAGACAATCAGAGTACATGTTAAGATAAAGTACAACCAGATAGCATACTATCATGTCGAACAAGAATGTCCTCCCTATATATGTCCAAACATCCATTACAATATACATCATATGTACAGTAATGGCCTCTAGGGCATACATATAACTAACAATCTCCTACTTGCACTAGGGCCATCTGTTGTGGTATCACATACCCAACAATTAGCTGTGGTTGAAGTATCTCATACTCAACCATCCCATAAAAGTATCTACTGGGAAAAAGGCCTTTGTGAGTGGATCCGCGCTGTCGTCCTCTGTGTCTACTCTCCTAACCTCGATCTCCCTGGAGAGATCAACCATCTCCATGATCAGGTGATACTGCCTAAGAATTATATCCGGATTTCTGATGGGACGGGGGTTCCTTGGCATAAGCCACAACTCTATTGTCACACAATGGTAGGAACGAAGTTCATCTCATGAACTTATATATATCCAGACTGCCTCTTTGGTAGCATCTTTGGTAACGATGTATCTTGCCTTTAATCGTCTAGTATGTCACGGTATCTAGCTTGAAACTCTTCCAACATACCGTCCCTCCACAGAGCGTAAAGACAATGCCGGCGACTGACATTCAGTCGTCCTTATCACCCTAGAACCTTTCCAGTGATTCTCCCCAGGATCGATTGATACCATCTCACTACATCTAGTGAGAATCCTAATATCCAATTAGATCTATCTCATAGATCCAAAACCCAGGATTTAGGAGGTATCACTTTGATCCTATATAGAGAATCCTTGTGATAAGCGGAGATTGACCGGGCGTAGCATAGGAAACTCCTTCCCTATCAAGAGTATGTCATCTACGTACTCTACGAGGATCACCACCATACTCTCTACTACCTTTTTGTATATACAAGGTTCATCTACCATTTTGATGAAGTCAAACTCTTTGACTACCACATCAAAACAGACGTTCCAACTCCGCGATGCCTGCTTTATCACATAAAACATCTTGCACACGTTTCCACTGCTCCCACTGTCTACGAAGCCCTCTAGCTGTGTACTTATAGACGCTCTCTTCCAAATCAACATTTAGAAAAGCAGTCATGACACCCAACCGCCAAATATCGTAGTCATGGTATGTAGCCGTGGCAAGTAGGATCTGGATGGACTGAAGAATAGCTTTGAAAGTCTCAACTTTTCCATGTACACCTAGTAATCTTCTCAAGATATACTTGCTCCTGATGGGGATTTAACCCTTCAGATAGAGCAACCAAAGTCCATACTTTGTGGGTGTATAAGGATTCCATCTCAGATCGATAAGCATCCAGCCATTCTTACAGAGTCTCACTCCTGATGGCCAGCTCGAAATAAGTTGGGTCACCATCTCATGATGCAATCCTCGCTCCCACTGTCATAGAGAAACTGAAGTATCTCTTGTTGGAGATAGTGCCCTCAAAGTCAATTATTGGATCGCAGGTACATGATTGCAATGATTGAGGCAGGACCTATACCGATATGACAGTCTTGCTCGAGATGATATTATCCTATCTGGTTTGTCTTTATCATTGTATACATGCTTTAGTTCACTGTTGCATGATGATAAAGCCCATAGGATTCTTTCTTGACTGCCAGCAGTATGATGGCGAACATATACGTGGAAGTTGGGGTCTGTAAGCACATCCTTAAAGTGTCCCTAGTCGTGGGAGTTTCGAGACAGGGCATCGATACTCCAGAGTAGACTAGTGTATACAGTCGAGACCCCGATGAGGGGCGGTGGCCGGTCTCACAAGCCACTGGTGTCAATTTGATCACCTAAGATGTAAACAGGTGCTCATTAGGTTATGAGTACACCGGACAGGACTCGCCGGGAACCTGCTAATTGGTATTGTATATATCGTCAGATATCAGTTCCCTGGTGACATGTGTACAGGTTAGTTCATCGACCTGAGATCGTCATTTGTCTCGTGTGAGTTCCCACTGTACTTAGATTACTACCCTACCACGCTCAAAGGAGTTGTGCAAACAGGTTTTAGTTGGGTACAGTCCTGAGCCACATGGAGGCAAGTGAGCGGATCGGCAGGGGATTCGTCTCTCCCGGTATTGGAGGTGAGATCGCGCTGTGTCTAGGAGAGCCATTACACAAAACCCTCGGCCGAGGCAGGAGATTTACTGGTAGGTACTCCAGTAGTATCTCAGGGTGTTCTGAGCCACTCTCTGACACGACTTATACTGCTATTGGGGGTCTGACGTTACCATCCCCTAGGCAGATATGCGATACTCATAGACGAACGGACCGGACTGTATGTATATCGTCACTGTTAGGCTCAGTAGGGTTTATGGATGAGTTCGCTCGTCAGCTTCCCTTCCAATCAACACATAGGCAAACCGTTACGTACAGCTTGTACCTCTGACGTGCTAGAGGTTATACCCAGTGCCAGTGTGTTGATAAGTCATTAGAGTACCCCACAGACACTTTCCCAAGTTCGGGCGAAACGTTGTAGAGGCCGTATGGGTTTATGGCAGGGTTCGGAAAATGCACGTGCGTTTTCGCACGTGTCATTTTTCGGGCAGATAATACTGGTCGGCTTTGGTTTAAGCCAGATCTGAGTATTATACTGTGTAGATATAATATCTTTGTCTCAGATGCATTTGTATTCGGTCGTAATACAAATGCGGGTATGTTTATACCATTACGGGGTTATCCTAAAATTCGTTTCAGGATCACTTTTGGAAGTTGCCAGTTTCCTGTTTTCTATCAGCCGTATTTAACATTCGGTTAAATACAGATTTATCTTTTCTTCTTGAGGGTGAGTCATGGGGTGAGTCATGTTTCTAGAAGGTTCTAGATGGTGACTAGGATGATGAGGTGGCATGTGACTCATTGATGCATTAAGTCTTCATTTAATGTTGTGATGACAAGGTTAAGTGATTTATTGTTTTCATTAATGAATTCATACTAGGTGTTATGATAAGTATCATGTTGTTGTGGTCACCTCTCCCTCCTCCTACTCCCACCCTTCCTCTATATAGTGGTCGGCCTCCCCCCTCTCAATGCTAATGGTTGTTCATTTTGAAAAGATATAAGTTTTGGTGTATAGAAATTATATGTGATCGGTTTCTCATTTCACCCGATTCCAAAAGGCAACTTCATTAACCGTTCGTCCATAGCCTTGGACATAACGAGACAAAGTGTTCTACTCATTCTCTACAACATCTTGGTCGTCTCTTTTAGCAAACTTGACAACTGAGTTGCCTCGGTTCAGAGGCGGGAGCCCGTTTAAAGATCCATCGACGTGGTGCCACCTGGACGAGAAGACTGAAGATTCAGGAGATCGGAGCAGCCGCAACAAGCGTGGGATGATGGTTGAAGACCGAAGGGCTCGGATCGTTCGGTATAACTCATCTACCCACTTTGTAGTTTGTTAGTTTAGTTTTAATGGCAGATCCGGGTTATAGTACACGATAGCGCCAGTTGTAAAAAGTTTTTGTTCCGCATTTGGCGTCTGTTAGACGGCCGGGGCGCTACCGTAGACTTACAGTGGTATCAGAGCCTCACCATTAAGCTATACTAACTTGTGCTAACACGTTTAAAACATCGATCGAACTGAATTTCGAAAATCACATTTTTCAGCACCTGAGTTTCTGTCGTTTTTTTAAAGGGCCTAAAAATAATTTTGCATATCACAGAAAAGCGTGCAGGGTTTTCTAAGCATACTGGAAAAAGTTGGGCACGTGATCCCACAAGAGCACCGCAGAACCGCGGCGCTTCAGTGGGAACAGTGCTTCAGTTTTTTCCAGAGAGCTTCTATGTGGAAATTGTGGTTTTTGGTGTAGTTCTTTTGGGCCCAGATTTTGTTACTGTACAACAGATGTATGTGGGGCCCACTTCGGGAAATTTAGTCGATCGAAATTTGAAATTTGTTAGCATGCAGTATTTACATTATATCTCCGACCGGGAATGTCATTTGATCGGTAAACCGCGTCTGATTGCTATAGTTCTTTTATACGGGTTTGCGAACGTGACATTCGCGTTGATGTTCTGTGTTTTGCTGTATTGTTGCGGATATGTCATGGTGGATAGCAGGGTGCAATGATAGTGCAGTTTGGATTTATTTGTACATTTGATATTGCGGGGCGAGCATCCAACATATGGACTGTCGTTACTGCCTGTTGTATAATATTCTTTTTGGGGCACGACCGGGTTGAGGTCGTAGTACCCGTTGTACATATTTTTATTTCTGTACTAGGTTTATCCCGCGAAGGAGTGCACGGATAGCCGGGTTCTGGAGGGAAATGGGTCCGTATCTCATGGTTTTGAGAGGCAAAGGGACCACACTCTAGAATTGACAGACTATTCGCCGCACTCGTAGGGGGTACAGGTTGACCCAAGGAGGGGTGCTCAAGTTACCGGATTCTGTGAAGTGCAGGGTGTTCCATTCACTATGCTGTGGGGGACTACCTCGCTTCAGGTTTTGGCGGGTAACTTGCCGCACCCGTAGGGGTCTAGGTTTCATTGCACAGGCTATCCACACGACCAGGGGAACGTCGGGTTTCAGCAGCGGCTCTGTGAAACTCGGGGATCCCAGATTATCTGTATTGTTCTGTGATGCTTATTACTTTTCTGTAATGTTGCATATTATCACGCCTGGAGCAATTATTGTATATTGGCATATATACTATTAGATGTTGTATATGTTTTACACCCGCGCTAGTCCAGCCCCCGCTCTGTCGTTAGTTAAGTAACCTAACGGGTGATGACGGGACCCAGTGACAAATGCGGATGGCATATACGTATATTTTATTTTCGTTCTTTTCTGGTATGATTGATTGATAGGACCGCATTGATTCTTATCAATGCAAGGATTAATCAAACCTATATTTGATGTTGTTGGAACAAATTTAAAAAAGGTGTTATTACAAAGATGTTTCCTTTTGTTTTGCATAGTGATATTCAGTTAGAATATCCCGCACCTAATTCGACGAGGCAAGGGCCGAGATCCCTTCACCGGGAGTGACCCCTTGGGCAGAAGTTTACGTCAGGGTAGTAACTTCACTATAGTCGATTACAAGTTTCTTTGCATAGCGGTATTCAGTTAGAATATCTTGCACCTCATTCCACGAGTAAAGAGCCGAGATCCCTTCACCGGGAGTGACCTCTTTAGCAAAGGTTTTCGCCACTATATTTTTATAAAAAGCTATCAGGTTCCTTCAACGAGATCAAGTTCATTATCTTAAAGGTTTTTCGCCAAAAACCAGCCGTAGCCCTCCGTCATGTCTTATGGATGGTTAGTAGTATTCAAGCTATGTTTGTTTGTCCAAAGTCAAGGCATAGTGTTTAGTAGTTGCTGGGTATTCATCTGTTGCGTAGATAGATGCGTTGGTTTGGGACAGTCGTATTACCTTGTTGGCCAAAGTCAAGGGTATGTACGGACGGGTTCAAATTAACCTAGATTATGACGGGTAGAACTTGGCATGTGACTTATGATTGGTTGGCCAAAGTCACGATCATAAGAGCATGGGGCAAAAATCATATCGGGAGTTTCAAACATACATGAAACTTGCCAGGAATGCGCATACTTTCTGGAGTGTGATAACTTGAGTGGCTTCCATCGAGTTATCATGCGATGAGAGTTGGATCCCGATTCTCACTGATGAGTTAGTTTACTCTTCGGGTGATCCCGACTAATTCTTCTTTCTGGTTTGGAGGAGAATTTGAGATAACAGTGGGAGGTTTCCTGATTAGATAAAGTGATAACCATTCTGATCTAGGTTAGAGTGCACACAGAGTGTTTTTTTTCTCTCTCTCATTGGCAGCGACCTTTGACCGACCCTAGAATATGACTCAGTGACTAAGTTGACCGAACCTTCTTAAAATACTGGCTTTTGGATTGTCTAAGTTGCATAAGTCATTGCCACTCCTTCTTTTACCCTTTGTATTTCTCAGAACACCCCGTATTACTACGGACATCCACTTCCATTGGATAGATCCATCGTATGGTTATATACGAACTCAAATGTACTACTTCGAGGATGGATCCAGGTTCAGGAGAAATTGAATTGGTTTATTCAGTTGTCTTTTATTATCACCTTCTCTCAGGTTGCGAGGGCTCCTTAATTTAGGAGAGTACACCTATTACGCTTATTGGATAGTCTTATTCCAAACCATAGGCTGGTGCCAAAAGGTAGGGAATGAAGAAAACCAATTAGCCTAAGTAGGGTGTGCAGAAGGTAACATGTAAAGACAAAATAAAAGGATTAGAAAGAGGGCAAAGTAAATTGCGACTGTTATCATTCACGACCAAACCGCGTACTTCATCGCCACTCCTATTTCGCCTTTGCTTTTTCCCCAGTTCGGGAGAAATGGAATAAGGTATTATTCAGTAGTCTTTTATCATCACCTTCTCTCATGTTGCGAGTACTCTTAGGATTAAGAGAGTATACCTATTATGCTTACTGGATAGTCTTCTTCCAAACCATAGGCTGGTGCCGAACGGTAGGGAAGGAAGAAAACCATTTAGCCTAACGATGGTGTACAGAAGGTAACGACTAAAGACAGATAAAGGGATTTAGAGAGTGTAAGTGCACGGCGGCGCCCCGGCCGTCAACCCGACGGCCAAATGCGGAAACGGTGATAAACTTTAATTTTGTGGACTTAGCAAACCGGCACCACCGCGCACTAAACCCCGGATCGGGCCATTAAACTAGATCTAGCAAAGTAACAAGACGGGTTAGAGATATACCGAGTGATCCGAGTCCTCCGGTCTTCTCGTCGTCGTCCCGATCTCTCGCGGAATGCTCCAGTCGTCGCCTCCTTGCTGGAAGGGCACTACGTCGCCTGCATCTTTTACGGGCTCCCGCCTGTATACCGAGGCAACTCAGGCATGAAGCTAGCAAGTCGACATGCCCAAGACTTGCTGTAGGATGTGTAGAGTCTATGTCTCATTGGGGTATTGGAGTTGCCTTTGATGTCGGAATCAAGAAGAACTTTGGAGAGGTGAGAAGGTTTTGTGTACAAGGCAAAAATGAGATCATGAAATTTCCTTATACAAAAATGAACCATTCTCCCACTCACCCACCAAAATGTGGCCGGTCCCTTTTTTCTTCAAAGAATGGTGGAATGATAACAAAAACATAAGAGGGAGGTGAGTGTAGGAGATCAAGAGGTGACCACAAACAAACATCAACCATGCTTATTACTTACATCAAAACCATACCCTTTCAAATCAAATAAAAGCACCATCATGGATGAAAAACAAAAGGTGCTATCATAATGAATACACTTGCAAGAAAACCCCTCCACAAATGTTATTTGCACAATTGCAAATAACCCCCTCCATCGGAAAAGTCCGGCCGGGAAAGAACAAAGGAAAACCGGCCGGAACGGAATGCAAACTGGCAACTCCAGAAAACTGGTCCCATAATAAATTAAAGGAAAACCCCGATACTGTGCATACACACCCGCATCTGTATTCTGTCCGGATACAAATGCAATGAGACAAAATCTACACTGTACTAAACTAGGATCCGGCTTAAACTAAAGCCGGCTAGTAATATCCGTCCGATCCTGATCCGTGCAATACCGCACGTATCTGATCGAACCCTGTCATATATCCATACGACCACTAGTACAAACTGTCCGATCCTGATCCGTGCAATACCGCACGTATCTGATCGGACCCTGCCATATCTCCATACGGCCTCTACAGCGTTTCGCCCGAAAGCTTGAGTAACTGAAAGTGTGGTGGACTCTAAAGACTCGTCAATACTATGGCTGTGGATTTAACCACTAGCACGTCAGAGGTATAAGCCAATACGTGACGGGCCACCAGCTATTGACTAAAAGGGACGTCGATGAGTTAACTCATCCTGACACCCTACTGAGCCTGTCAGTGACAATATCCGTACAGTCCGGTCCGTTCGTCTATGAGCATCGCATGTCGGGCCTAGGGGGTTGGTAAAAGTCAGACCCCCAAAAGCGGTACAAGTCGTGTCGGAGTGTAGCCCAGAACACCCTGAGATACTACTGGAATACCTACCAGTAAATCTCCTGCCTTGGCCAAGGATTTTGTGTAATGGCTTTCCTAGACACAGCGCGACCTCACCCCCAATACCGGGAGAGACGAACCCCCGAAGATCCGCTCACTGCCTCCATGTGGCTCGGGACTGTACCCAACTAAAACCTGTTTGCACGACTCCTTTGAGCCGTGGTAGGGTAGTAATCAAAGTACAGTGGGAACTCACACGAGACAAATGACGATCCCCAGGTCGATGAACTAACCTGTACACATGTTACCAGGGAACTGCTATCTGACGTCAACTATAATCCCAACTAGCAGGTTCCCGGCGAGTCCTGTCCGGTGTACTCATAACCCAATGAGCACCTGTATACATCTTAGGTGAACCAACTGACACCAGTGGCTTGTGAGACCGGCCACCGCCCCTCGTCGGGGTCTCGACTGTATACACTAGTCTACTCTGGAGTATCGATGCCCTGTCTCGAAACTCCCACGACTAAGGACCTTTTAAGGATGTGCTTATAGACTCCAGCTCTCACTTATATGATCGCCCTCATACTGCTGGCAGTCAAGCATGAATCCTAGGGCTCTATCAACGTGCAATAGCGACCTGTCAGGTCACCTAAAACAGTACACGATGATAAAGGAAAACCAGATAGCATACTATCATCTCGAGTAAGACTGTCTTACCGGGATAGGTCCTCCCTCAATCATCGCAATCACGTGCCTGTGATCCAATAATTGACTCTGAGGGCATTATCTCCAACAATCTCCCACTAGCACTCAAGGCTAATTATTGCGATGTCGCATACTCACAGCCCGTGTGATACCGAACACCCAACTCCTCTACTAGTCAGTCTCATAAAGCCTGTTTGCGAAACTCTTGCGTTCGAGGAATAGCCTCAGTGAGTGGATCCGCCTAGATGCTTCTTTCTATGTCTCTCTATATCTCAAGTTCGCGGAGAAAACCATCTCCCGAAAAGAGCAATACCTGTCTTAGAGTGTCTGGATGTTTGATGGGACCTAGCTCATGAATGAACTCCAAATCCAAACTTCTTAGACTGTATCGTCAACTGAACTTAATCAGTATCCTGCGCCATGCCTCCCTCAGTATTGCCTTGGACCACCTGTCCAAAATACTGCCCCTCGTCAGAAATAAAACTATAACTCTGACAACCTCCTTGTCGTCCAGGTCACCTTGGAAGCCTTGAGTGATAACTGTCTCCTAAAGGAGGCAGCTGTTATCATATCCCTAGAACATTCACTTATGTTCTAAAACTGCTTCCGACTGTTTCTCCAGGATTGGATGAATATCAACTTATTGCATCTAGTGCAAGTACAACATCTGGTGTGGTACTTGACATCTCATGATTGACTCAATTGCCTAAGCAAGTGATCTGCCAATCACGCACATCCCTCTCTACTTTAGTCTATAAGACACCTTTAGAGAGGGTGACTCCATTACCTGCAGGTACACTACCATGCCAGGAGTCGTCCATTCTAAATACTCTTAGAATGCTGTCTAAGTACCCAGATTGGGAAACCACCCAAATCTAGATCTAAAAACATAGATCTAGTAACCAGTATGTCTGATATAATGTCCAAGTCCCATGTGGAGAAACCACTGTGTGACGACCAAAGTATAACCGATCGTAGTACAAGAATTTCTTATCCTACTCTGTGTATGTCATCCAAATACCAGGATATCACACCCTACTACCTTCTCAACAGATCCATCCCCTATTCTGATGACGTCAAACCCATGACTGTCACATCAGAAATAGATGATCTATCTCCGCTACATCTGCTTTAGTCTATAAATAGACATAAGCCTGATGTCCACCAATGCTTCCGCTGCTCCCACTGACTACGACAACCCTCTGGCAGAGTCATATAGACGTGTACTTCTAAAGCAAGTTTAGAACGACGCTATACTCATCCTCCTGCCGGGTCTCGCAGCCTGGAACAACAACAATGGCAAGTGTGGGTAAACAAGAACTTCCCTGTCACCGTCCTTGAGGCTACCGGAGTACCTCTCGGGTGCCTGAAGTTATCCACCTTATCTGCGGAGTGGCCAATGGAATGTCAAATCAGATTGAATCTTTAGGTTCCTTATCAAATCTTCGGTAATCGTTTGCGGTTCTGGAATCACTTCCAGTTCTACCATACTCCCACTACTGTTTTTGAAAAAATCCATTTTTAATAAAACTGTGGTGAGTCTAGAACAATATTTCTATTGATCTGCCAGATGGTAGAAAATCAACCCTCGTCATAGCCTGGGTCAACCCACAAACAGCCATTACAGAAACGTGCCTTGAGTTGTCCAGTGTCTGGTTTTAATCATAAGCCGGACAACTCCCCGTACCTTAACATCGTTAAGATATGAACTGTTCTATATCCAATATAGAACCAGAGGCACTGATTTAATTGAACCAGATTCAAATCATGCAGCTGTCTCCAGTGCATGTCAACTAAGTGGAGAGAGGCCGATCAGCATTACTCAACTTAGGAATGCTTCCAATTATGAGTAACCTGAAAGAGAAGCAATTTCTCTTTATCATTACTATCAACTGAATACCATACATAAGTATCTACATCTTCGATCACTTTGAAGAATCCCGATACTTGCTACACCTGGTTCTCTACTCTATTCAAATACCTATAACTCCTCAAAACTTAGACCCTGTGTTTCTACGAAACACGTGTCTAAGAACTAGAGAAGTTAAAAGTAAACAGAATATAATATGAGGACCAACCCCTCTGTCCTAATGGACACTGGACAACATACAATACTCTGTATAAGTCCGCTGAGTCTAACAACTCTTTCACTGTGTGTCGTAGGTTGAAAACTGTACTTATGGTTAAGAAGAATTACACCGCTGTTTAATGCTCCTTACCTAACCATCCACTGATATAGGTAAATGTCATCGACATAATATCAAAAGGTATATCTCACTCTATGAAAATAGACGTACAGATATATCAATTTGAAATTGGTGCACAACAGCGGATATTCAAAACCAAATATTTGCCGACCGGCAAACAGGCCAGATGATCTCCTCAAATATCACCGATTACAACGAATCCCGATATAATGAGGATGATCACCCAATTCCCAATAACTTACTCCCACTCATCATCTGTAAAACCATACAGATGTGAGAGTCTAACCTGGTAAATACATACCCTGGAGCAGGTGTCTAATCAGGAAATCCGTTTTCTTTTAACAGTACACAGTTGAATTAAAACATTGAAATGTTTCGATGGGGTATCCTGGTATTCCTAGCAATGCCTCTACCATTATCCAGATTCACAACTATAACCGTATAATTCTTTGCCACTTCTCCAAATCCCTTTATATGTCTTTAGTCATTACCTTCTGCACACCCCTTAGGCCAAATGGTTTTCTTCCTTCCCTACCGTTCGGCACCAGCCTATGGTTTGGAAGAAGACTATCCAATAAGCATAATGGGTGTACTGTCCTAATCCTAGGAGCACTCGCAATGAGAGAAGGTGAAGATAAAAGACAACCGAATAAACCTTATTCCTATTTCTCCTGGACCAGAATCCATCCCCGAACTGGAACAAGTTCCTTTCGAGTTCGTATATAACCATACGATGGAGTATCCAAATAAACTGTGGATCTTCGTAGTGATACGGAGTGTCCTGGAGAAATACAAAGGTGATTTAGGATTGGCAAAGAAATACTTGGTTTGGTCGTGAATATCAGTCGCAATTTAATTTGCCCTCTCACTAATCCCTTGCTTTGTCTTAATCTTAATACCTTCTGTACACCGTTTTAGGCTAACTGGTTTTCTTCATTCCCTACCGGTCGGCACCAGCCTATGGTTTGGAAGAAGACTATCCAATTTGCGTAATAGGTGTACTACTCCTAAACCAAGGAGTACTCGCAACCTGAGAGAAGGTGAAAAGAAAAGACAACTGAATAGTCCTATCCGTTTTCTCCAGAACCGGAAACCATCCTCGAATTCCTTCGAGTTCTTATCTAACCATACGATGGTTTTGTCCAATGGAAGTGGACGTTCGCAGTAATACGGGGTGTCCTGGAGAAAAGGGTAAAAGTAGGAGTGGCAATGAGGTCTGCAACTCTGACAATCCAAAAGCCAGTGTTAAGAAGGTTCGGTCAACTTGGTCACTGAGTCATAGTCTAGGGTCGGGTCAAAGGTCGCTGCCAGAGAGAGAGAGAAAAGAAACACTCAGCGTGCACTCTTTCCTAGATCAGAATGGTTACCAATTTATCTAATCTGGAAACCTCCCACTGTACCTCAAATTCTCCTCTAAACCTGAAAGAAGAATTAGTCGGGGTCACCCGAGGAGTAAACCAACTCATCAGTGGGAATCGGGATCCAACTATCATTGCATGATAACGTGACGGAATCCGCTCACGGTGTCACACTCCAGAAGGTATGCGCATATCTGGCAAGTTTCAGTTCTTTTGAAACTCCCGATGTGATTTCTGCCCCATGCTCTTATGACCTTGACGAAGGTCAACAAATCATAAGTCACATGTCAAGTTCTACCCGTCATTGTCCAGGTTAATTTGAACCCACCCATACAAGCCCTTGACGAAGGTCAACAAGGCTATACGACTGTCCCAAACCAACACATCTATCTATGCAGCAGAAAGGCAACAAGCAGCTACCATGCACTATGCCTTGACGAAGGTCAACAAACATAGCATGAATACTACGTGCTACCCGTCTGAAATGACGGAGGGCTACGAATGGTTTCTGGCGAAAACCTTTAACGTATTGAACTTGATCTCGTTGAAGGAACGGATAGCTTTTTAGAAAATATAGTGACGAAAACCTTTACTAAAGAGGTCACTCCCGGTGAAGGGATCTCGGCTCTTTCCCCGTAGAATGGGGTGCAGGATATTCCAAATGAATACCACGATGCAAAGCAAAAGTAATCGGCTATAGTGAAGTTAATGCCCTGACGCAAAAATTTTTGTCCAAGGGGTCACTCCCGGTGAAGGGATCTCGGCCCTTGCCTCGTCGACTGAGGAGCAGGATATTCCAAATGAATACCACGATGCAAAACAAAAGTGAACGTCCTTGCAATAACAGCTTTTTGAAAAGTGTTCCAACAACATCAGAATAGGTTTGTTTAACTTGCATTGATCCGAATCAATGCAGTCCCATCAATTGATCACACCAATAAAGACCGAAAATATACTGACGTCCGTATATGCCATCCGCATTCGCCACTGGGTCCCGTCATCACCCGTTAGGTTAGCTTACTAACGGCAGAGCGGGGAATGGACTAGCGCGGATGAAAAACATATACAACATCTACTAATATATATACCAATATATTATATTCGCTCAAGGCGTGATAAAATGCAACATCACAGAAATGTACAGCATCACAGAACAATACAGATATCTGGGATCCCCGGGTTTTACAGAGCCACTACTGAAACCCGACGTTCCCCTGGTCGTGTGGATAGCCTGTGCAATGAAAACCTAGACCCCTACGGGCGCGGCAAGTCACCCGCCAAAACCTGAAGCGAGGCAGCCCCCTTCAGCACCGTGAATGGACCACCCAGCACTTCACGGAATCCGGTAACTTGGGCACCCCTCCTGGGTCAACCTGCACCCCCTACGAGTGCGGCGAATAGCCCGCCAATCCTAGAGTGAAGCCCCCTCCATCTCAATGCCATGAGATGCGGGCTTGTTGCCCTCTAGAACTCGGCTATCCGTGCACCCCTCCGCGGGGTAATCCTAGTACAGAAAGTAAAATATACATACAACGGGTACATCGACCGCAACCTGGTCGTGCCCCAAAATAATAATACAAATAGGCAGTGACGGCAGTCCAAAAGTCGGACGCTCGCCCCGCAATATCAAATGTACATAATACAACAAAACTGTACTAGCATTGCATCCAGGCTATCCCCCACTACCGATCCGCAACATCACAGCAAAACCAGAACATCAACGTGAAAATCACGTTCGCAAATCCGTCTAACCGGGCTATAGCAGTTAGACCAGATTTACCGATCAAGTGACATTCAAGGTCGCAGATATAATGTAAATACTGTGAAAAATGTGTTTAAAATTTTCCGATTGACCAAAAATTAACAAGTGGGCCCCCAAGCAATACTGTAGCACTCACAGAAATAATTGGCCCAATTTTAATATTCCAAAACCCCTAATTACTCCCCTGAAGCCCACTGGAAAAAGTTGACCCATTGACCTCTCCAGACTGCGGCGGAACCGCGGCCCAATAGGGGGTTTGGCCGCGGTTCCGCGCTCTCGATGAGAGATCACTGTGTCGAATTTTCCCAGAGTTCTTAGAACTCCCTGCACATCATTCTGAGACCACCTGAAAAATTTTTAGAGCAAGAAAAAATTCAACAGAAAACTGATGTGAGGAAAAATGTAGATTTTGGAATTTTGGTCGATCGGAAATGCAAAACACATCAAACGAAGCTAGACGAAGTTAATGGCGAGGCTCTGATACCATTGTAAGTGCACGGCGGCGCCCCGGCCGTCAACCCGACGGCCAAATGCGGAAACGGTGATAAACTTTAATTTTGCGGACTTAGCAAACCGGCACCACCGCGCACTAAACCCCGGATCGGGCCATTAAACTAGATCTAGCAAAGTAACAAGACGGGTTAGAGATATACCGAGTGATCCGAGTCCTCCGGTCTTCTCATCGTCGTCCCGATCTCTCGCGGAATGCTCCAGTCGTCGCCTCCTTGCCGGAAGGGCACCATGTCGCCTGCATCTTTTACGGGTTCCCGCCTCTATACCGAGGCAACTCGGGCATGAAGCTGGCAAGTCGACATGCCCAAGACTTGCTGTAGGATGTGTAGAGTCTATGTCTCATTGGGGTATTGGAGTTGCCTTTGATAGAGGAATCAAGAAGAACTTTGGAGAGGTGAGAAGGTTTTGTGTACAAGGCAAAAATGAGATCATGAAATTTCCTTATACAAAAATGAACCATTCTCCCACTCACCCACCAAAATGTGGCCGGCCCCTTTTTTTCTTCAAAGAATGGTGGAATGATAACAAAAACATAAGAGGGAGGTGAGTGTAGGAGATCAAGAGGTGACCACAAACAAACATCAACCATGCTTATTACTTACATCAAAACCATACCCTTTCAAATCAAATAAAAGCACCATCATGGATGAAAAACAAAAGGTGCTATTATAATGAATACACTTGCAAGAAAACCCCTCCACAAATGTTATTTGCACAATTGCAAATAACCCCCTCCATCGGAAAAGTCCGGCCGGGAAAGAACAAAGGAAAACCGGCCGGAACGGAATGCAAACTGGCAACTCCACAAAATTGGTCCCATAATAAATTACAGGAAAACCCTGATACTGTGCATACACACCCGCATCTGTATTCCGTCCGGATACAAATGCAATGAGACAAAATCTACACTGTACTAAACTAGGATCCGGCTTAAACTAAAGCCGGCTAGTAATATCCGTCCGATCCTGATCCGTGCAATACCGCACGTATCTGATCGAACCCTGCCATATATCCATACGGCCACTAGTACAAACTGTCCGATCCTGATCCATGCAATACCATACGTATCTGATCGGACCCTGCCATATCTCCATACGGCCTCTACAGCGTTTCGCCCGAAAGCATGAGTAACTGAAAGTGTGGTGGACTCTAAAGACTCGTCAATACTATGGCTGTGGATTTAACCACTAGCACGTCAGAGGTATAAGCCAATACGTGACGGGCCACCAGCTATTGACTAAAAGGGACGTCGATGAGCGAACTCATCCTGACACCCTACTGAGCCTGTCAGTGACAATATCCATACAGTCCGGTCCGTTCGTCTATGAGCATCGCATGTCGGGCCTAGGGGGTTGGTAAAAGTCAAACCCCCAAAAGCAGTACAAGTCGTGTCGGAGTGTAGCCCAGAACACCCTGAGATACTACTGGAATACCTACCAGTAAATCTCCTGCCTTGACCAAGGACTTTGTGTAATGGCTCTCCTAGACACAGCGCGACCTCACCCCCAATACCGGGAAAGACGAACCCCCGAAGTACTGCTCACTGCCTCCATGTGGCTCGGGACTGTACCCAACTAAAACCTGTTTGCACGACTCCTTTGAGCCATAGTAGGGTAGTAATCAAAGTACAGTGGGAACTCACACGAGACAAATGACGATCCCCAGGTCGATGAACTAACCTGTACACATGTCACCAGGGAACTGCTATCTGACGTCAAGTATAATCCCAACTAGCAGGTTCCCGGCGAGTCCTGTCCGGTGTACTCATAACCCAATGAGCACCTGTATACATCTTAGGTGAACCAACTGACACCAGTGGCTTGTGAGACCGGCAACTGCCCCTCGTCGGGGTCTCGACTGTATACACTAGTCTACTCTGGAGTATCGATGCCCTGTCTCGAAACTCCCACGACTAGGGACCTTTTAAGGATGTGCTTATAGACTCCAGCTCTCACTTATATGATCGCCCTCATACTGCTGGCAGTCAAGCATGAATCCTAGGGCTCTATCAACATGCAATAGCGACCTGTCAGGTCACCTAAAACAGTACACGATGATAAAGGTAAACCAGATAGCATACTATCATCTCGAGTAAGACTGTCTTACCGGGATAGGTCCTCCCTCAATCATCGCAATCACGTGCCTGTGATCCAATAATTGACTCTGAGGGCATTATCTCCAACAGAGAGATGGCAAAGAAATATACGGTTATAGTCATGAATTGGATTATGGAAGAGGCATTACTAGGAATACCAGGATACCCCTACGAAACATTTTCATGTTTCAATTTCACTGTGCATTGTTAAAAGAAAACTGTTTTCCCGATTAGATATTTACTCCAGGGTATGTATTTACCAGGTTTCATTCTCATATCTCTATAGTTTTACAGATGATGAGTGGGAGGAAGTTATTGGGAATTAGGTGATCATCCTCATTATATCGGAATTCGTTGTAATTAGTGATATTTGAGGAAGTCACCTGGGTTATTGCCGGTAGGCATGTATTTGGTTTTGAGTATCCCTTGTTGTGCACCAATTTCAAAATGATATATCTGTACGTTTATTTTTAATAAAGTGACATATAACTTTTTGATATTATGCCGATGACATTTACCCATATCAGTTGGCGATTGGGTAAGGAGCATAGAACAGCGGAATGGTTCTTAACTATAAGTACAGTTTTCAACATACGATGCACAGGTTTTGAGTTATTCAACTCAGCAGACTTATACAGAGTATTGTATGTTGTCCAGTGTCCGTCAGGACAAAGGGGTAGGTCCTCATACTATGTTCTGTTTACTTATGACTTCTCTAGTTTTTAGACAAGTGTTTCGTAGAAATACAATGTCTAAGTTTTGAGAAGTTGTGGGTATAAGAATAAAGTAGAGAACCAGGTATCGCAAGTATCGGGATTCTTCAAAGAGATCGAAGATGTAGATTCTTGTGATTGGTTTTCAGATAATAGTAATGGTTTTTGAGAAACTTGTTTCTCTTTCAGGTTACTCATAATTGGATGGATTCCTAAATTGAGTAATGTTGATTAGCCTCTCTCCATTAAGTTGATATGCACTGGAGACAGCTGGATGATTTGAATCTGGTTCTAATTAAATTATTGCCACTATTTCTATATTGTATATAGAATGGTTCATATCTTAACGATGTTAAGATACGGGGGGTTGTCCAGCTTATGCTTAAAACCAGACACTGGATAAAATAAGGCACGTTTCTGTAATGGCAGTTTGTGGGTTGACCCTGGCTTTGACGAGGGTTGACATTTCTACCATCTGGAAGATCAATAGTGATATTGTTCTTGACTCGCTACAGTTTTAGTAAAATGGATTTTTTCAGAAAACAATAGTGGGAGTATGGTAGAACTGGAACTGATTCCAGAACCGCAAACGATTACGGAAAATTTAATAGGACCTATATATTCAATCAGGTTTAACATTCCAATAGCTACTCCGCAGATATGGTGGGTAACCTCAGACACCCGAGAGGTACTCTGGTAGCCTCAAGGACGGTGACAGGGAGGTTCTTGTTTACCCAGACTTGACAGTACTGTTGTTCCAGACTATGAGACTCAGCAGAAGGATAAGTATAGCGTCGTTCTAGACTAGCTTTAGAAGTGTACGTATATATTATTCTGCCAGAGGGTTGTCGTAGTCAGTGGGACCAGCAGAAGCATAGTGGGCAAGTAGCTTATGTCTATTTATAGACTTGAGCAGATATAGCGGAGGTAAGATCATCTAATTTTGATGTGACAGTCATAGGTTTGACTTCATCAGAATAGGGGATGGATCTGTTAAGATGGTAGTAGGGTGTGATGTCCTGGTATTTGGATGACATACACAGAGTAGGAAGTAAAATTCCTATACTACGATCGGTTGTACTGTGGTTGTTACACAGTTGTTTCTTCACAAAGGACATGGATATAATATAAGACATTCTGGTTACTAGATCTATGGTTTTTAGATCTTGATTTGGGTAGTTTCCCAATTTGGGTACTTGGACAGTATTCTAATGGTATTTAGAATAGATGACTCCTTGCATGGTGGTTTAACAGCAAGTGATGGAGTCACCCTCTCTAAAGGTGTCTTAGAGACTAAAGGAGAGAGGGAAGTGCATGATTGGCAGATCACTTGCTTAGGCAATTGAGTCAATCATGAGATGTCAAGTACCACACCAGATGTTGTTTTTGGCACTTGATGCGATAAGTTTATATTAATCCAATCATGAAGAAACATAAGGAAGCAGTTATAGAAAAAAAGTGCATGTTCTACGGATTTGATAATGGCAGCCTCTTCCGGGAGACGGTTATCATTCCAGGCTTCAAAGGTGACATGGATGACAAAGTGATTGTCAGAGTTATAGTTTTCCCTATAACGATGGACAGTGTTATGGACAGGTGGTCCAAGAGGATACTGTGAGAGGCATGGTGCTGGATACTGATTAGGTTCTGTGATCGATACAGTCTAAGAAGTTTGGATTAAGAGTTCATTTATGAACTAGGTCCCATCAGATATTCAGACATATTCTAAGACAGGTATTACTCAATTCGGGGGATGGCTTTCTCTGTGAATTTGAGATTAAGAGAGATATAGAAAGAAACATCAGGGCGGATCCACTCACTGAGGCTATTTCTCGAACACAAGAGTTTTACAAACTAGCTTTGTGAAACTGATTAGTAGAGAAGTTGGATGTTCGGTATCACACGGGCTGTGAGTATGAGACATCGCAATAATTAGCCTTAAGTGCAAGTGGGAGATTGTTGGAGATAGTGCCCTCAAAGTCAATTATTGGATCGCAGGTACGTGATTGCAATGATTGAGGCATGACCTATACCGATATGACAGTCTTGCTCGAGATGATATTATGCTATCTGGTTTGTATTTATCATTGTATACATGCTTTAGTTCACTATTGCATGATGATAAAGCCTATAGGATTCTTTCTTGACTGCCAGCAGTATGATGGCGATCATATACGTGGGAGCTGGGGTCTCTAAGCACATGCTTAAAGTGTCCCTAGTCGTGGGAGTTTCTGTAACCCTTCGAAAATCGTTTAGGCAGTTTTTCGGTAATCGGCTAATTTTTCGGCTTTTTCAGTAAAAAGTCAAAATTGATATTTTTCATTATAGACCTAATTATACAAAATTTAGATAAGATATTACTATAATTTTGTCACTAAAATGTCACTTATAATTTTCTAGTTAAATAAATTTTTTTTCGTAATTAATTATTTTTTTTATTATTTTAAGCCTTTTTAAATATATTAAATTAGTGATAAATACAAATTTAATTGGGTAAATTTCATAATTAGGAGTCTTTATAAGCTAAAATATGGTGTTAATAAAATTATATCATGTCTTGCAAACTTTTGGTTTTAGGGTGGGAAAATTTGTGAAAAAATGAAGTAAAAATGGGTTTTTTTGTAAAAAGGATGACATGAAAGCATTAAATGATAACATGATGGGTTTGTAATCCTAGAAAATTCTCCCGAAAATCCCACACTCCCTCCTCAACCTACAGCCGACCCCAAATTCTGCAGCAACCCCCTCTTCTCACTTCATTTTTGCTTCAAATTTCATGCCAAAATTCAATAAAAATCCACAATTTCATTAACCCATTCAAACCTAAACCCTAATCCACTCCCTCTCAACCCAAATTAGTTCAAAAACTTGATGAAAGGAGGCTTTCTTGGTGACTTGATCATGCTAGGATTCAATTGGTGAGGTAAAAATTCTAAACTAGTTTGCTAACTAGTAGTTTATTTGTGCTAAAATCTAATTTTGAAGTATTAATTTAGTGTAAATCCTTGTTCATGAAAAATCAAGAATGGGTTTTGATGTTGAGTTAGGGTTTGAAACATGATTGTAAAAATTAAGTTAGGGTTTTGGTTATCTAATTGATTAGAATGGTTAATTGTGTAATGATATGCTTGCTAAATCGACAAATTGCGATGTTTGTATCGAATCGGCTAGAAAATTGCTTGCTAGATTTTTACGAAAATTTGAATGCGATCAAAATGCGTTATGTTAGCGATATAATTAGCTTTGTATAGGACTATTAGAGTGCGCGAACGCGGGGTTTTTTCTAGTCGGGTTTTAGTTTTGTCGATTTCCCCGAAATGCTGATTCTAGTTAGCGATTAGCGATTTTCGTGCGTTTTCCCGCGCACCGAGTGTATGTTATGTTAAATTCGAGAGTGTCGATAATTGTATGTTGTGACTTGCATTGTGTTAGGTTTTGTAATCTTATGCTTGATATTGTGCAAATATAGGATCGGTCGGGGAAACTTCGGACACGGCGCGAAAAGGCAAGGCGGTGGCCGGAACGGATTAGCGGAGATTTCAGGTGAGTAGATGTATTCATCTATGGGGGAATCGTCTGAATGGCGCGAGGCGCCCCCCTAGTTAGGATTACCCTACTTTTTGCAAGATTTATATTGTTAGCTAGCTTATCCATTCATGTACACTGCATACCCTTATAGCGAACAGTATATTAGATTGCATGGACATTCATCTATACTTATGCTATATTATTTCGTAGGACACGAACACCTTACCATTGGCATCTGTTGCACGCGCACTATTCATGTGACACACACGCCTTTGGTAATTGCCATGCCACGTGCACTATAGAACCTGTTTATCTTAATATCGTCACCTGCATTCATACTTGATATATGAAACTGCATCGCATGCATATATCTCGCATCATCATCATATTTACATAGAACTCTAGCTAAAATTCATATCATACACATTGATACCAAAGACATTTATCATACATAACATGTGGACATCATGATTTTCTTGAGGATTTCAGTATTGCCTCGATTTCTGGATTTTTGGGGAAAACCGCAAGAATTTAACAAAACCTTATATTTATCATTTTCAAAACAAAGTTGTGGTTTTCTCGTGATGTATGTGTCGTCCACCATGAGTTTTCATGTTTTCTGTTGGATTTCGAGACCCGATTCGAGGAGTGGATGAACCGTCTCGAGTACATGGTGGGCCCGGTATGGTACCCCGGGGCAAGAAGATCGAGTTGTAGACGATGAGCCTGGCAGGGGAAGACTACCTACCGGTGACGTCTGGCGCGGCGGATATCCGGAGGATACCGACCGTTGTCGTGAGATTTATGATATGGGCCGATCCGGACTGACGGAGCCCGATATTGAGACAGATATGATTCCTATTTGGTGTCGATGCTTGACACGGGTTTTCAGATGATTTCTTGATGGTATTTAGCTATTATACAGATATTCATGTTCTAAAGTTAAGAATTCAATACCCTTAGCATTTAAAACACTTAAAGACTTAATAATGACATTGCATGCATGCTAGAGATATTATATCACATATGGACATGCATGTTGTGGTGCATTGCGTGCATTCTTACGATTGCCTTATTAGATGTTATATTTACTCACGAGCTGGCAACTCACCCCCGTTGTGCCACAGTGTCTTGCAGGTCAGACCCGTCAGTCTTGTAGCGGCGGGCTATCTTATCATCAGCTTCTTTTGCTCAGACTCGCGACATCGCCCGTAGGTGGGTTGCGAGCACACTTTATTTCTTTTTGCTCTATCATTGTATCTAGTATTCTCCATCTACCGCTTTATATTGTATATGCGACCTAGTGATGAGACTGAGAGATTTGTATATTTGTGGTTTCTTTTGGGTCGAGCTCACTTGAGCCGACGTGTGTTTTCTGGTATTTTGCACTTCTTTTATGCTCTTTTTTCTTGATATTACTATTATATTGCATGTGGTTGTGATCCGCCTTGTGCGAAGAGCTAGATCCAGCTTGGGGATGCCATTTTTATGATTACAGGTTTATTATCTTGTTGTACCCATTTTGGGGGATAGAAAATACAGGGGAGACTCTGCCGAAATTTTCAGAAATTTATGATGTTTTTAAAAAGGGATTCTATGCAACTTAATTGATTTGAAAAATCGTTTTCATTAAAGGTTTTCCTTCACTCGCTTTTGATTTTAGTTTAGATTTTTCGGGGCTTTGGCTGACTTAGGTTACGGTACGCCTTTAGACGTCTCGTAATCTAAGTGCCAGTCACGTTCCGTACCTTCGGGTCATGACAGTTTCGAGACAGGGCATCGATACTCCAGAGTAGACTAGTGTATACAGTCGAGACCCCGACGAGGGGAGGTGGCCGGTCTCACAAGCCACCGGTGTCAGTTTGATCACCTAAGATGTATACAGGTGCTTATTAGGTTATGAGTACACCGGACATGACTCGCCGGGAAACTGCTAATTGGTATTATACATATCGTCAGATAGCAGTTCCCTGGTGACATGTGTACAGGTTAGTTCATCGACCTAAGATCGTCATTTGTCTCATGTGAGTTCCCACTGTGCGTAGATTACTACCCTACCACGCTCAAAGGAGTTGTGCAAACAGGTTTTAGTTGGGTACAGTCCCGAGCCACATGGAGGCAAGTGAGCGGATCGGCAGGGGATTCGTCTCTCCCGGTATTGAGGGTGAGATCGCGCTGTGTCTAGGAGAGCCATTACACAAAGCCCTCGGCCGAGGCAGGAGATTTACTGGTAGGTACTCCAGTAGTATCTCAGGGTGTTCTGAGCCACTCTCTGACACGACTTATACTGCAATTGGGGGTCTGACGTTACCAGCCCCTAGGCAGATATCCGATACTCATAGACGAACGGACCGGACTGTATGTATATTGTCACTGTTAGGCTCAGTAGGGTTTATGGATGAGTTCGCTCGTCAGCTTCCTTTCCAATCAACACATAGGAAAACCGTTACATACAGCTTGTACCTCTGACGTGCTAGAGGTTATACCCAGTGCCAGTGTGTTGATGAGTCATTAGAGTCCCCCACAGACACTTTCCCAAGTTCGGGCGAAATGTTGTAGAGGCCGTATGGGTTTATGGCAGGGTTCGGAAAATGCACGTGCGTTTTCGCACGTGTCGTTTTTCTGGCAGATAATACTGGTCAGATTTGGTTTAAGCCGGATCCGAGTATTATACTGTGTAGATATAATATCTTTGTCTCAGATGCATTTGTATTCGGTCGTAATACAAATGCGGGTATGTTTATACCATTACGGGGTTATCCTGAAATTCGTTTCAGGATCACTTTTGGAAGTTGCCAGTTTCCTGTTTTCTATCAGCCGTATTTAACATTCGGTTAAATACGGATTTATCTTTTCTTCTTCAGGGTGAGTCTTGGGGTGAGTCATGTTTCTAGAAGGTTCTAGATGGTGACTAGGATGATGAGGTGGCATATGACTCATTGATGCATTAAGTGTTCATTTAATGTTGTGATGACAAGGTTAAGTGATTCATTGTTTTCATTAATGCATTCATACTAGTTGTTATGATAAGTATCATGTTGTTGTGATCACCTCTCCCTCCTCCTACACTCACCCCTCCTCTATATAGTGGCTGGCCTCCCCCCTCTCAATGCTAATGGTTGTTCATTTTGAAAAGATATAAGTTTTGGTGCATAGAAATTAGATGTGATCGGTTTCTCATTTCACCCGATTCCAAAAGGCAACTTCATTAACCGTTCGTCCATAGCCTTAGACGTAACGAGACAAAGTGTTCTACTCATTCTCTACAACATCTAGGTCGTCTCTTTTAGCAAACTTGACAACCGAGTTGCCTCGGTTCAGAGGCGGGAGCCTCTTTAAAGATCCGTCGACGTGGTGCCACCTGGATGAGAAGACTGGAGATTCAGGAGATCGGAGCACCCGCAACAAGCGTGGGATGATGGTTGAAGACCGAAGGACTCGGATCGTTCGGTATAACTCTTCTACCCACATTGTAGTTTGTTAGTTTAGCTTTAATGGCAGATCAGGGTTATAGTACGCGATAGCGCCAGTTGTAAAAAGTTTTTGTTCCGCATTTGGCGTCTGTTAGACGGCCGGGGCTCTACCGTGGAATTACATCTCTCAGGTTGATGAGGAACCCTGCTAGATCGGCGAAGAGGCTGAGGTTCGTTGGTTACTGCTGAATCCTTTGGTTCTACCAAATCATCAGCTGCAGTTTGTATAGCTGGAACTGCATCCAGTTTTACAGAGCTGACCTTGCCTCGAGCTTGTCCGGATTTTGCTTTTAGACATAGGCCGGACAACCCCAAATCTTAACAAACTTAAGATATGGGCTCTTCCCTTTCCATATCACATATGAAGTGGTAGGCAACTGATTTGATTTGAACCCTATTCAATAGGTATGCAACTTCTCAAGTGCATAACTCCCAAAAGGAAATAGGAAACTCAGTAGTACTCTTTATAGAGCACACCATATCACATAGGGTGCTATTGCTCCGCCCCGATATACCATCGTGCTATGGTGTATTCGGAAGAGTAATACTGAGAGAGAATCTCATTCTCCTTTAGAATAGTCCAGGAATCTCCGTGCTTAAGTATTCTCCTCCTTGATCTCATTAAAGGACATAATACTTATACCCGTATTTGGTTCTCTACTTCTGACTTATATTCTGTGAATATCTCAAAAGCTTTAGACTTGTGTTTTAACAGGAAGATATGTCTGAATCTTGAGAGATCATCAGAGAATGTAATGAAGTACAAAGAACCGGTCTTGGCATGTGTAGACAGGGGACCTTCATACATCAGCATGTATCAATCCCTAAAGTTCACTAACTCTTTCTCTGTTTCCAATAAACAGAGCTATGGTCATCTTATCTTTGTGACATGACCGGCAAGTTTCACAAGATGTAAATTCAAACAAATTTAAATATACATCTTAATGTAACTTCAGCTAGTCGGGTCGCATTGATATGACCTAGTCTACAATGCCTCAAGAAGGATTCGTTCATTTCTGAACTCTTCCTCTTGTGTGTGTTCTGTATACTAAGAACTGTAGTTTGATTTAGAACGTCGATGCTTTTAGATAACATGCCTGAACCGATCAACTCTTGATATAGGAAATGTTCAAAACATTATCCAACAATACAAAATTATATCCTTTCTTTACTAATAAAGATACTGATATGATGTTGTATATCATGTTCAGTATCTAATAACATTTGTTCAGAATCAATGTATTCTGGTAATACAGGGTGATAGTGACCAACAGACTTGGCTGCAATACTTGCACTGTTTTCTGTCTCATGAAACTTAACACCCGTTCTCAGTTCTCTACTTATCTGTAGCCCATGTAACAAATTACATATGTGGGATCCTGATCCGTTATCAAATACCCAGGACGTAAAGGACACTGAGAAATAGTTCTCGGTAATGAACACACTCGAAGAAGATGCATCAGCATGCACTTTCTTCGTTTGGGCGGCACGGGAATTCTGGTAATCCCCATTTCCTGCTCTGTCTTATAACATTTATAAGTTGGAGCGGGACCAACGTTCCCCAGCTCAGTATAACAAGTGGGTTCAGTCAATATATCCGTATTATTATTTTGATTAAGGCGTGACATGGTCGCTACCTGGAAAGAAAGAGAAGAAAACACTCAGCGTATGCTCTTGCAAGATTAGATTGGTTATCTAATATATCTAATCAGGATGTCTCCCACTGTTTTAGTCAAATCTTCCTTCAAACCATAAAAGGAAAGACTGGCCGGGATTAATTACGCACTACAAGTTCGCCAATCTTTCAGCCAGGCCAGTGCCGGTAGTTTGAGGGTGGTCCCCCGTGCTTTCGCACGAAACTAATTAAATTAAACCTCGTTTTCCCAGGGGCGTAACCCCGTTGACAGCTTTCTAGACACCTACTTGATCGGCTAATTGTAATGTATAAAACTCTCCGAGGAGTAACTCTTACTCGCAGCGGGTATCGGGATCCAACTATCTCATAGAAGGTATGCAATCTCATTGCAAATTTCAACACTTGAAATTCCCGATAATATTTTGCCCCTAGCAACTATATGACCTTAACATGGTCAACAAATCATAAGTGCTAGTCAAGTTCAACCCGTCATTTCCTGATTGAATTAAACCTACCCGCACGACCCTTAACATGGTCAACAAAGTCGCACGACTACCCTAATCCAATCGCATCATATGCTTATACAGATAAGCACTAATCAGCTACCGCACACTACGCCTTAACATGGTCAACAAACGTAGCATGAATACTAACTAGTACTTATCTGAAATGACGGAGGGCTACGACAGGTTTTTAAGAAAACCTTTTGCGTAATGAACTTGATATCGTTGTAGAATCGAGTGATTTTAAATGGAATGTTTTTAGGCTTTTTTCTAGTTTTGCTAAAGGGGTCATTCCCGGTGAAGGGATCGTCGGCCCTTTCCTCATCGAATAAGGTGCAAGGGATATCATATATACCACTATGCAAAGCGAAAACTATAGAAGCAATCAAAAGACAGACCGAGTTTGTAGCATCTGCTAGTTTCACTAAAGAGGTCACTCCCGGTGAAGGGATCTCGGCTCTTTCCTTATCGAATAAGGTGCTGGATATTCTACAAGGAACACCGCTATGCAAAGCAAGAACTAGAGTTACCAGTTTTAAAACAAGTTTCTACAACATCTTTAGGTTTCTTTTATTTCATTAATCTCATTAATAAAGTCCCATTTTATTATGCTTCACAAGCATCAAATTTGAAACGAAATCTGCAATATAACATATATCTCATATATATAATATAAACATTCGTCTCAGGCAGTAATATAATCTCTGAAAGGTTCCTAGGCACCCTCTAGTGGTCTCACAAGGCATCAACCATGGCAATTTTCAAAAATAATGGTGCCGAGAAACCCTAATACGGATCGTCGGCTAGAATCCTAGGCGAAACAAGAATCTAGTTAACACTTTAACTAAAGATCGGAAGTTACAACCTTTGTAGATCCAGATTTCCACTTGCTTAGCTCTACGTGGGTGTCCTCTCGCTGTCCATCTCGAATCCTTGACTCGATCGTCGGCTTCATCGGGAAAACGAGCGGGCAATGTCGTCGGCTTCGTGCCGAAGATGATCTACGTCGAGGTTGCGCAAGTTCAAGCTCCAACTTCACCAAGTTGTGAAACTTGTGAAGAAAACACCCAAAACAACTTGGCAAGAGGTAGAGGGTGAAGAAATAGGAGGTGGGTTCACTTTAGAATTGGATTTTACTCACTTTTGCTCAAGTTGCCATTGATGGCATCAAGCTTTTCTCTTGAAGATGAAGATGAAGAAGCAAATAGAATATGATAAGTATTGTGAAAAAGAATAATAAAATCAAATACTTATCATGTTCTAACCTAGGTTAAGTGTAGAGAATAAACCATGGTCACTTGGATGGGTTAGGGTTAAGCATGATGACAAGAATGGTTACAAAAGTCAAAGCTTCATGAAGCTTCAACTTAAAACAAAAAAGGCCACCATTCTCATCTTAATCCTTTTCAAATAAATAAATAAATAAATAAATGAAAATGCAAAACCCTAATCAACACTTAACCATGGTTTAATTCTTTATACTTAACAACAAGATCATGTATCATCAAACATGATACAAATATGTGCACAAAAGTATATCACATATACTTCTTGCACATCAAGTGAGAAAATCCATATAAAGTGAACCAATACTAGTTAATACAATGTAGTATATCAAATATATAATTATACAATAAATCATTAAATCAACACTTGGTTTAACGATCCGGTCATATCGCATATAACCGACTAGTATCCAATGTATCGGCTTATCGAATCAATGATTCGATAACTAGGTCATATCGAATATAACCAATCAAAACATTTATCGCGAGAATGAAATGCGGTATCACATACACACATTATTCTCGGTCCCGCACATATCTTATAAGCGCTCCTATTTCGTTTCGCTTGAGCCAGGAAACCTCTGTGTAGGACTCTAAAGACTCGTCAATACGCCGGTAGCAGATGATGATCATATCAAGCACCCACAAGCCGCAAGCGGTCTGCTAAACGTAACGGCCATCCGGGTATTGAGCGATCAGAAGATCGACGAGCTAGCCCGCTCACACTCCTGTGAATCCAACCAGTAACACTTACCGTACAGTCCGGTCTGTTCGTCTGATAAGTCGCATATCAAGTCAAAGGGTGGTAAACGTCAGACCCCAATAACCGATGAGTCGTGCCGATGTGAGGCTCATAACGGGTCGAGAAACTACTGGTAACAATTACCAGCAAATCTCTGATCAGCCCTGGCCAGGGACTTCCCTGTTACGGCCAATCGAGCACAGCGCAACATCAACCCCCAATACCGGGAGAGACGAAACCCCTCCTATCGCTCATTGCCTCCATGTGACTCGGGACTGTACCCAAAGACCACCGTTTTGCACGCCCTCATGGACGTGGTAAGGTGGAGATCAAAGCACAGTGGGAATCACACAAGACTCTATGACGATCTCGGGTCTACAGACTAACCTGTACAAGTGTCACCTGAGAACTGCCATCTGACGTGAGGTATAATACCATCTGGGAGTTCTCGGCGAGTCCGTCCAGTGTACCCAGTCTCCACTGAGCACCCGTATACCATCTCTGATGTCAAACACCAATGGATATGGGATCATCCATCGCCCATCCCATGGGTCGAGAAGCGTATACGCTAGTCTACTCTGGTATATCGATGCCCCGTCTCGATACACCCACGACTAGGGACCTTGAAGGATGTACTTATGGACTACCATGTCCCCACTAGTATGATCTGCATCATAGTCCAGGTAGTCAAGTACACATCCTAAGGGCTTTACCAACATGTAATCATAAGACAGTTTAAAGAGACTTGTATACATGTTAAGACAAAGAGTAACCAGATAGCATACTATCATATCGAGCAAGAAAGTCATCTCTATATATGTCCAAGCATCCAATATAATATACAACATCTGTACAATACTGGCTTCTAGGGCATACATACAACTAACAATCTCCCACTTCCACTAGGGCCGGCTGCT
The DNA here is from genome assembly GCA_030015575.1 of Agapanthus africanus. Taxonomy (NCBI): domain Eukaryota; kingdom Viridiplantae; phylum Streptophyta; class Magnoliopsida; order Asparagales; family Amaryllidaceae; genus Agapanthus; species Agapanthus africanus. Next base: position 190,437,529 of record JASDDO010000012.1, on the reverse strand, counting down.
GTAGTATCGCATACCGAGCATCCCGAAGAGTCTCTCAAACTGTATCTGGGGAATGGCCTTCGTGAGTGGATCCGCCGTGTTGTTCTTCGTGTCAACCCTCCTGACCTCGATCTCCCGACGATCAACTATCTCCCGGATCAGGTGATACCGCCTCAGAATATGCCTAGATCGCTGATGAGACCTGGGTTCCTTGGCCAAAGCCACCGCTCCATTGTTATCGCAATACAAAGGTATTGGATACTCAATGGATGGAACCACTCCAAGTTCAGTAATGAACTTCTTGATCCAGACAGCTTCTTTGGCAGCATCGTTGGCAGCGATGTATTCAGCCTCCATCGTCGAGTCTGCCACGGTTTCCTGCTTGGAACTCTTCCAGCTAACCGCCCCTCCGTAAAGGGTAAAGACAAAGCCCGACTGCGACTTAGAGTCTTCCTTATCACTCTGGAAGCTCGAATCGGTAAAGGACTCCTCTTGGAGCTCTCCGTTACCATACACCAAGAACATATCTCTAGTCCTTCGTAAGTACTTGAGAATGATCTTCGCAGCTGTCCAGTGACTCTCTCCAGGATCAGCTTGATACCTGCTCACTATACTTAGTGAGTATGCTACATCGGGTCTGGTACATAGCATCGCATACATGATAGAGCCTACTGCCGAAGCATAGGGTATCCCTTGCATGCGAGCTCTCTCCAAATCAGTCTTGGGAGACATCTCTTTGGAAAGAGTGACTCCAGAGATCGTGGGTAAGTTCCCACGCTTGGACTCTTCCATACTAAACCTCTTTAGTATAGTGTCAATGTACCTGGATTGGGACAATCCCAAAATCCGTTCGGATCTATCTCTATAGATCCTTATTCCCAATATGCAGGAGGCATCACCAAGATCTTTCATTGAGAATCTTTATGATAAGAAGAGCTTGACCGATTGCAGCATAGGAATATCATTTCCTATCAAGAGTATGTCGTCCACGTACAATACGAGGAAGACAACCTTACTCTCTGCCACCTTCTTATAGATACAAGGTTCATCTGGATTTTTGACGAAATCAAACTCTTTGATAACGACGTCAAAGCAGATGTTCCAACTCCGCGATGCTTGCTTTAATCCATAAATGGATTTAAGCAGCTTGCACACCTTTCCGCTGCTCCCACTGTCTACGAAGCCCTCTGGCTGAGTCATGTACACGCACTCTTCTAAATCACCATTTAGAAAGGCGGTCTTAACATCCATTTGCCAGATTTCGTAATCATGATAAGCAGCGATGGCAAGCATGATCCGGATGTATTTAAGCATAGCCACTGGAGAAAAGGTCTCGTCATAGTCCACACCTGGTCTTTGACGAAAACCCTTTGCTACAAGTCTAGCTTTGAAAGTCTCCACTTTCCCATCTACACCAAGTTTCTTCTTGAAGATCCACTTGCTCCCAATGGGTTTTACCACTTCAGGAGTAACGTCCAAAGTCCATACTTTGTTGGTGTACATGGATTCCATCTCGGACCGCATAGCATCCAGCCATTTCACTGAGTCCCCACTCGTGATGGCCTGCTCGAAGCTAGTTGGGTCATCATCCTTCATGATGCAATCCTCGCTTCCACCGTCCATGAGAAAACCGTAGTATCTCTCAGGTTGGCGAGGAACCCTACTAGATCGGCGGAGTGGCTGGGGTTCATCGGGAACTATGGAATCCTCTGGTTCCACCAGATCTTCTGTTGTAGCTTCTGCAGCTGGAACTTCTTCCAGTTCTACCTCATGACCACTAATCTCTTTTTCAAGAAATTCCTTTTCTAAAAAGGTGGCATGCCGAGAAACAAACACTCTTTGTTCCTCAGGGTGGTAGAAGATATACCCTTGAGAATTCTTGGGATATCCTACAAATTTGCATAGAACAGACCGTGCCTCGAGTTTGTCCGGATTTTGTCGTTTGACATAGGCTGGACAACCCCATATCTTAACATAGTTAAGACATGGTCTCTTCCCTTTCCATATCTCATATGGAGTGGTGGGCACAGATTTGGTGAGGACCATATTCAATAGATGTATGGATGTCTCAAGTGCATAGCCCCAGAAGGAAATAGGTAACTCAGCTGTGCTCATCATAGAGCGCACCATATCTAATAAGGTGCGGTTCCTCCGTTCTGATACACCGTTGTGCTGTGGTGTATATGGAGGAGTCAGCTGAGAGAGAATCCCATTCTCTTTTAGGAAGTCCAGGAATTCATTGCTCAAGTATTCACCTCCTCGATCAGATCGAAGGATTTTAATACTTTTTCCGGTTTGGTTTTCGACTTCTTGTTTATATTCTCTAAATTTCTCAAAAGCTTCAGACTTGTGTCTTATTAAGTACACATGTCCGTATCTTGAGAGATCGTCAGTGAATGTAATGAAGTACGAAGAACCATCCCTGGCATGTGTAGACATGGGACCACATACATCACTATGTATTAGTCCCAAGAGTTCGGTAACTCTTTCTCCGTGTCCCGTAAACGGAGTTTTGGTCATCTTGCCTTTGAGACATGACTGGCAAGTGTCATAAGATGAAAATTCGAATGGTTTCAAATATCCATCCTTATGCAACTTAGCCAGTCATGTCGCATTGATGTGACCCAGTCTACAATGCCACAAGAAGGATTCGTTCAGTTCTGAACTCTTCCTCTTGTGTGTGCTTGTTATGCTCAGAACTGTTGATTGATTTAGAACATAAATGCCATTGCACAACGTGCCTGATCCAACCAACTTTTGGTTACGGAAAATGTTCATAACATTGTCCTGTAATACAAAATTATATCCCTCTTTACTTAATAAAGAAACCGATATAATGTTGCATATCAGGTTCGGCATGTAATAGCATTCGTTCAAAACCAATGTATTACCAGTTGGTAATACAAGGTGATATTCCCCGACAGTCTTAGCTGCAACAATTGCACCATTTCTAACTCTAATGTCTTTATCACCTTCTCCAAGTTCTCTACCTTTCCTGAGCCCATGTAACTGATTACATATATGGGATCCTGACCCGGTATCTAATACCCAGGACGTAGAGCAAATGGAGAAACAGTTCTCAGTAACGAACACACCCGAAGAAAATGCATCAACATGTACTTTCTTCATTCGGGTGGCATGGGAATCCTGGCATTCCCCTATATCCTGTTCATTCCTATAACTCTTATAAGAAAGAACGGAACCAACGTTCCCCAGCACAGTATAACATGCGGGTTCGGTCAATACATCCATATTATTATCTTCATTAGGGCATGAAATGGTCGCTACCTGGAGAGAGAGAAGAAAACACTTTAGCGTATGCTCGTGCAAGATCAGATTGGTTATTATCTTATCTAATCAGGATGGCTCCCACTGCTTTTTATCAAATCTTCCTTCAAACTCTAAAAGGAAAGACTAGCCGGGATTAATTACACACTACAAGTTCGCCAATCTTTCAGCCAGGCCAGTGTCGGTACATTGAGGGAGGTCCCCCGTGCTTTCGCACGAACCTAATTAATGTAAACCTCGTTTTTCCAGAGGCGTAACCCCGTTGACACCTTTCTAGACACCTACTTGATCAGCTAATTGTAATGTGTAAAACTCTCCCAGGAGTAACTCTTACTCGCAGTGGGTATCGGGATCCAACTATCTCATAGAAGGTATGCAATCTCATTGCAAATTTCAACACTTGAAATTCCCGATAATACTTTTGCCCCTAGCGTGCTATGACCTTGACGAAAGCCAACAAACCACAGCCCGCTAGTCAAGTTCAACCCGTACATTTCTTGACTGAATTAAACCCACCCGCACGACCCTTGACGAAAGCCAACAAAGCCGTACGACTACCCTAATCCAGTCGCATCATATGCAGCAGATAAACAGCACATAGCTACCGCACACTACACCTTGACGAAAGCCAACAAATGTAGCACGAATACTATATGTAACTTATCTGAAATGACGGAGGGCTACGCAGGTTTTTCTGAAAACCTATTGCGTAATGAACTTGATATCGTTGTAGAATCAAAATGAAGTTTTGAAATGGAGTGATTTTGAGGCTTTTCTAGTTTTGCTAAAGGAGTCACTCCCGGTGAAGGGATCTCGGTCCTTTCCTCGTCGAATGAGGTGCGGGATATATCATATATATCGCTGTGCAAAGCAAAAACTCTTAAAAGAAATCAAAAGCAAACCGAGTGTGTAGCATCTGCCAGTTATTGCTAAAGGAGTCACTCCCGGTGAAGGGATCTCGGTCCTTTCCTCATCGAAAAAGGTGCAGGGTATATCATATATACCGCTATGCAAAGCAAGAACTGTAGCTACCCTTTTTATTTAAAATTTTGATTCCACAACATCTTAGGTTTCTTGTCTTTCATTAATCACATTAATGATGTCCCATCATTTAAATACCTAAACATCACAGATAGATATGACGTACACTTATGCCATCCGCATTCGCCTCGATGTCCCCTCGTGCACCGTTAGGTTAGGTAACTAACGACAGAGCAGGGCAGGGCTAGCGCGGGTGTAAAACATAAGTAACGTCTATATAATATATCATATATACTATATACTATATCCATCACAGAATCACATCACAGATATCGCAGCAGAAGAAACATATGAAATATTGGATATACTAGGACGTCCGTGTTTTCAATACGAGCCAGTATAAAACACGGATTCCACGGTCGTGATGAATAGCCAATCCCACACCCCTAGACCCCTACGAGAGCGGCAAGCAACCCTGCCAATTCTAGGGTTAGGAGACCCGGACTCGACTCCTCGAGTTGGTCTCCCACTGTACCCCAGAACCCGGTTACTTGTGCTCCCCTCCTTGGGTCTATCCTAATGCGGAAAAGTAAATAATATACAAAGGGTGACAACTTCCGCTACCTGGAAGTGTCCCAAATAAAAGAATATTACATACAAGTTTTTACATGAATGAAAATGAAAAACACTCATTTCACATAAAAACCCCGGGCTATTCAAACACGACGATCCAATATAACATATCCAGCAACACATAACATCACATGTCATCAACGTAAGTAAATACGTGCATCCTAATTGTCGTTGACATATATCAACGAAACCGGCTATATCACATATTACACTTACGGTCACAGAAAAGAAAGTGTAAAACTACAACAATTGGAATCCGCAACTTCTTTAGACATCGCATGCCTAATCAAATGAAATACTTAGACATCACATGCCTAACAGATATAAATCCCGCATTTTAGTCTCATTATCGAAAACTCTTTTCAATATCATGTGGGACTAAACTGCAAGATTTATAACATTCATTCAGTTATCTAATAACTGTTTGTGAATTCCAATTACTGTATCACATTCCAGATAAACAGAAAATGTTAAACTTTCCGATCGAACAGTCGAATACCCAAGTTTTCCCGATACAGCTCAACACATGAAATAAGTCTAACAACATTCAGTTCGTGCCTCAGTACCAACGGTCCAGCCGTAGAAGGGTCAAGCCAACGCCTCACATGTGGCATGCCGTACTGCCCCAAACCCGAAGGTTCAAAGGGCAGTTCAAGACGGTCACATAATCGAGTTAAGGTTTGTTGTCTTCTAGAGGGTCCATCGCGTTACTTGCACTACTTAGAACGTCGTTAAACTACGGAAAAATCCAACACTTGGAAATTTCCCGACAGGGGAAAAGTTGGGTATTTATATCCGGTCGAACTTTTTAACAAATTCAAAAAATTATCCGGAAATACACAAAGACGAAATTTGATAATCCGATCGAAACACCGAAGCTCTAAAACACCCCAGAAAATTCAACTCTTGAATAAAAATTAAAAATTCCCATAAAACTCAGCACCAGAAAAGAAGAATTACTGTGCAAACAATATTGCGCAATGTGAACAGTAGGCGGCGGAACCGCGGCAGAAGCCATGCTTCTGCCGCATTTCCGCGGCTGTTTGGATGAATCATGAGCTCGTGTTTCACCATAATTCTTAGATTTTCCTGCTGAATTTTTTAGGCATTTTTAATCTCGAAAAATCCCAGATATTAGAAAATGTACAGAGAGCATTTTGTGAGTTAGGGTTTCGGTTCGTTCGGACTTCAAACTCTGTCTAGTCTTCGCCTAAGGCTCTAGCTAGGCTCTGATACCAGCGAAAGGTTCCTAGGCACCCTCTAGTGGTCTCACAAGGCAACAACCATGCCAATTTTCAAAAATAATTGTGCCGAGAAACCCTAATACGGATCGTCGGCTAGAATCCTAGGCGAAACAAGAATCTAGTTAACACTTTAACTAAAGATCGGAAGTTACAACCTTTGTAGATCCGGATTTCCACTTGCTTAGCTCCACGTGGGTGTCCTCTCGCTGTCCATCTCGAATCCTTGACTCGATCGTCGGCTTCATCGGGAAAACGAGCGGGCAATGTCGTCGGCTTCGTGCCGAAGATGATCTACGTCGAGGTTATGCAAGTTCAAGCTCCAACTTCACCAAGTTGTGAAACTTGTGAAGAAAACACCCAAAACAACTTGGCAAGAGGTAGAGGGTGAAGAAATAGGAGGTGGGTTCACTTTAGAATTGGATTTTACTCACTTTTGCTCAAGTTGCCATTGATGGCATCAAGCTTTTCTCTTGAAGATGAAGATGAAGAAGCAAATAGAATATGATAAGTATTGTGAAAAAGAATAATAAAATCAAATACTTATCATGTTCTAACCAAGGTTAAGTGTAAAGAATAAACCATGGTCACTTGGATGGGTTAGGGTTAAGCATGATGACAAGAATGGTTACAAAAGTCAAAGCTTCATGAAGCTTCAACTTAAAACAAAAAAGGCCACCATTCTCATCTTAATCCTTTTCAAATAAATAAATAAATAAATAAATGAAAATGCAAAACCCTAATCAACACTTAACCATGGTTTAATTCTTTATACTTAACAACAAGATCATGTATCATCAAACATGATACAAATATGTGCACAAAAGTATATCACATATACTTCTTGCACATCAAGTGAGAAAATCCATATAAAGTGAACCAATACTAGTTAATGCAATGTAGTATATCAAATATATAATTATACATTAAATCATTAAATCAACACTTGATTTAACGATCCGGTCATATCGCATATAACCGACTAGTATCCAATGTATCGGCTTATCGAATCAATGATTCGATAACTAGGTCATATAGAATATAACCAATCGAAACATTTATCGCGAGAATGAAATGCGGTATCACATACACACATTATTCTCGGTCCCGCACATATCTCATATGCGCTCCTATTTCGTTTCGCTTGAGCCAGGAAACCTCTGTGTAGGACTCTAAAGACTCGTCAATACGCCGGTAGCAGATGATGATCATATCAAGCACCCACAAGCCGCAAGCGGTTTGCTAAACGTAACGGCCATCCGGGTATTGAGCGATCAGAAGATCGACGAGCTAGCCCGCTCACACTCCTGTGAATCCAACCAGTAACACTTACCGTACAGTCCGGTCTGTTCGTCTGATACGTCGCATATCAAGTCTAGGGGTGGTAAACGTCAGACCCCAATAACCGATGAGTCGTGCCGATGTGAGGCTCATAACGGGTCGAGAAACTACTGGTAACACTTACCAGCAAATCTCTGATCAGCCCTGGCCAGGGTCTTCCCTGTTACGGCCAATCGAGAACAGCGCAACATCAACCCCCAATACCGGGAGAGACGAAACCCCTCCTATCGCTCATTGCCTCCATATGACTCGGGACTGTACCCAAAGACCACCGTTTTGCACGCCCTCATGGACGTGGTAAGGTGGAGATCAAAGCACAGTGGGAATCATACAAGACTCTATGACGATCTCGGGTCTACAGACTAACCTGTACAAGTGTCACCTGAGAACTGCCATCTGACGTGAGGTATAATACCATCTGGGAGTTCTCGGCGAGTCCGTCCAGTGTACCCAGTCTCCACTTAGCACCCGTATACCATTTCTGATGTCAAACACCAATGGATATGGGATCATCCATCGCCCATCCCATGGGTCGAGAAGCGTATACACTAGTCTACGCTGGTATATCGATGCCCCGTCTCGATACACCCACGACTAGGGACCTTGAAGGATGTACTTATGGACTAACATGTCCCCACTAGTATGATCTGCATCATAGTCCAGGTAGTCAAGTACACATCCTAAGGGCTTTACCAACATGTAATCATAAGACAGTTTAAAGAGACTAGTATACATGTTAAGACAAAGAGTAACCAGATAGCATACTATCATATCGAGCAAGAAAGTCATCTCTATATATGTCCAAGCATCCAATATAATATACAACATCTGTACAATACTGGCTTCTAGGGCATACATACAACTAACAATCTCCCACTTCTACTAGGGCCAGCTGCTGTAGTATCGCATACCGAGCATCCCAAAGAGTCTCTCAAACTGTATCTGGGGAATGGCCTTCGTGAGTGGATCCGCCGTGTTGTTCTTCGTGTCAACCCTCCTGACCTCGATCTCCCGGCGATCAACTATCTCCCGGATCAGGTGATACCGCCTCAGAATATGCCTAGATCGCTGATGGGACCTGGGTTCCTTGGCCAAAGCCACCGCTCCATTGTTATCGCAATACAAAGGTATTGGATGCTCAATGGATGGAACCACTCCAAGTTCAGTAATGAACTTCTTGATCTAGACAGCTTCTTTGGCAGCATCGTTGGCAGCGATGTATTCAGCCTCCATCGTCGAGTCTGCCACGGTTTCCTGCTTGGAACTCTTCCAGCTAACTGCCCCTCCGTAAAGGGTAAAGACAAAGCCCGACTGCGACTTAGAGTCGTCCTTATCACTCTGGAAGCTCGAATCGGTAAATGACTCCACTTGGAGCTCTCCGTTACCATACACCAAGAACATATCTCTAGTCCTCCGTAAGTACTTGAGAATGATCTTCACAGCTGTCCAGTGACTCTCTCTAGGATCAGCTTGATACCTGCTCACTATACTTAGTGAGTATGCTACATCGGGTCTGGTACATAGCATCGCATACATGATAGAGCCTACTGCCGAAGCATAGGGTATCCCTTGCATGCGAGCTCTCTCCAAATCAGTCTTGGGAGACATCTCTTTGGAGAGAGTGACTCCAGAGATCGTGGGTAAGTTCCCACGCTTGGACTCTTCCATACTAAACCTCTTTAGTATGGTGTCAATATACCTGGATTGGGACAATCCCAAAATCCGTTTGGATCTATCTCTATAGATCCTTATTCCCAATATGCAGGAGGCATCACCAAGATCTTTCATTGAGAATCTTTGTGATAAGAAGAGCTTGACCGATTGCAGCATAGGAGTATCATTTCCTATCAAGAGTATGTCGTCCACGTACAATACACGGAAGACAACCTTACTCTCTGCCACCTTCTTGTAGATACAAGGTTCATCTGGATTTTTGACGAAATCAAACTCTTTGATAACGACGTCAAAGCAGATGTTCCAACTCCGCGATGCTTGCTTTAATCCATAAATGGATTTAAGCAGCTTGCACACCTTTCCGCTGCTCACACTGTCTACGAAGCCCTCTGGCTGAGTCATGTACACACACTCTTCTAAATCACCATTTAGAAAGGCGGTCTTAACATCCATTTGCCAGATTTCGTAATCATGATAAGCAGCGATGGCAAGCATGATCCGGATGGATTTAAGCATAGCCACTGGAGAAAAGGTCTCGTCATAGTCCACACCTGGTCTTTGACAAAAACCCTTTGCTACAAGTCTAGCTTTGAAAGTCTCCACTTTCCCATCTACACCAAGTTTCTTCTTGAAGATCCACTTGCTCCCAATGGGTTTTACCCCTTCAGGAGCAACGTCCAAAGTCCATACTTTGTTGGTGTACATGGATTCCATCTCGGACCGCATAGCATCCAGCCATTTCACTGAGTCCCCACTCGTGATGGCCTGCTCGAAGCTAGTTGGGTCATCATCCTTCATGATGCAATCCTCGCTTCCACCGTCCATGAGAAAACCGTAGTATCTCTCAGGTTGGCGAGGAACCCTACTAGATCGGCGGAGTGGCTGGGGTTCATCGGGAACTATGGAATCCTCTGGTTCCACCAGATCTTCTGTTGTAGCTTCTGCAGCTGGAACTTCTTCCAGTTCTACCTCATGACCACTAATCTCGTTTTCAAGAAATTCCTTTTCTAAAAAGGTGGCATGCCGAGAAACAAACACTCTTTGTTCCTCAGGGTGGTAGAAGATATACCCTTGAGAATTCTTGGGATATCCTATAAATTTGCATAGAACAGATCGTGCCTCGAGTTTGTCCGGATTTTGTCGTTTGACATAGGCTGGACAACCCCATATCTTAACATAGTTAAGACATGGTCTCTTCCTTTCCATATCTCATATGGAGTGGTAGGCACAGATTTGGTGGGGACCATATTCAATGGATGTATGGCTGTCTCAAGTGCATACCCCCAAAAGGAAATAGGTAACTCGGCTGTGCTCATCATAGAGCGCACCATATCTAATAAGGTGCGGTTTCTCCGTTCTGATACACCGTTGTGCTGTGGTGTATATGGAGGAGTCAGCTGAGAGAGAATCCCATTCTCTTTTAGGAAGTCCTGGAATTCATTGCTCAAGTATTCACCTCCTCGATCAGATCGAAGGATTTTAATACTTTTTCCGGTTTGGTTTTTGACTTCTTGTTTATATTCTCTAAATTTCTCAAAAGCTTCAGACTTGTGTCTTATTAAGTACACATGTCCGTATCTTGAAAGATCGTCAGTGAATGTAATGAAGTACGAAGAACCATCCCTGGCATGTGTAGACATGGGACCACATACATCACTATGTATTAGTCCCAAGAGTTCGGTAACTCTTTCTCCGTGTCCCGTAAACGGAGTTTTGGTCATCTTGCCTTTGAGACATGACTGGCAAGTGTCATAAGATGAAAATTCGAATGGTTTCAAATATCCATCCTTATGCAACTTAGCCAGTCGTGTCGCATTGATGTGACCCAGTCTACAATGCCACAAGAAGGATTCGTTCAGTTCTGAACTCTTCCTCTTATGTGTGCTTGTTATGCTCAGAACTGTTGATTGATTTAGAACATAAATGCCATTGCACAACGTGCCTGATCCAACCAACTTTTGGTTACGGAAAATGTTCATAACATTGTCTTGTAATACAAAATTATATCCCTCTTTACTTAATAAAGAAACCGATATAATGTTGCATATCAGGTTCGGCATGTAATAGCATTCGTTCAGAACCAATGTATTACCAGTTGGTAATACAAGGTGATATTCCCCGACAGTCTTAGCTGCAACAATTGCACCATTTCTAACTCTAATGTCTTTATCACCTTCTCCAAGTTCTCTACCTTTCCTGAGCCCATGTAACCGATTACATATATGGGATCCTGACCCGGTATCTAATACCCAGGACGTAGAGCAAATAGAGAAACAGTTCTCAGTAACGAACACACCCGAAGAAAATGCATCAACATGTACTTTCTTCATTCGGGTGGCATGGGAATCCTGGCATTCCCCTATATCCTGTTCATTCCTATAACTCTTATAAGAAAGAACGGAACCAACGTTCCCCAGCACAGTATAACATGCGGGTTCGGTCAATACATCCATATTATTATCTTCATTAGGGCATGAAATGGTCGCTACCTGGAGAGAGAGAAGAAAACACTTTAGCGTATGCTCGTGCAAGATCAGATTGGTTATTATCTTATCTAATCAGGATGGCTCCCACTGCTTTTTATCAAATCTTCCTTCAAACTCTAAAAGGAAAGACTAGCCGGGATTAATTACACACTACAAGTTCGCCAATCTTTCAGCCAGGCCAGTGTCGGTACTTTGAGGGAGGTCCCCCGTGCTTTCGCACGAACCTAATTAATGTAAACCTCGTTTTTCCAGAGGCGTAACCCCGTTGACACCTTTCTAGACACCTACTTGATCAGCTAATTGTAATGTGTAAAACTCTCCCAGGAGTAACTCTTACTCGCAGTGGGTATCGGGATCCAACTATCTCATCAAAGGTATGCAATCTCATTGCAAATTTCAACACTTGAAATTCCCGATAATACTTTTGCCCCTAGCGTGCTATGACCTTGACGAAAGCCAACAACCACAGCCCGCTAGTCATGTTCAACCCGTACATTTCATGACTGAATTAAACCCACCCGCACGACCCTTGACGAAAGCCAACAAAGTCGTACGACTACCCTAATCCAGTCGCATCATATGCAGCAGATATACAGCACATAGCTACCGCACACTACACCTTGACGAAAGCCAACAAATGTAGCATGAATACTATATGTAACTTATCTGAAATGACGGAGGGCTACGCAGGTTTTTCTGAAAACCTATTGCGTAATGAACTTGATATCGTTGTAGAATCAAAATGAAGTTTTGAAATGGAGTGATTTTGAGGCTTTTCTAGTTTTGCTAAAGGAGTCACTCCCGGTGAAGGGATCTCGGTCCTTTCCTCGTCGAATGAGGTGCGTGATATATCATATATATCGCTGTGCAAAGCAAAAACTCTTAAAAGCAATCAAAAGCAAACCGAGGGTGTAGCATCTGCCAGTTATTGCTAAAGGAGTCACTCCCGGTGAAGGGATCTCGGTCCTTTCCTCATCGAATAAGGTGCAGGGTATATCATATATACCGCTATGCAAAGCAAGAACTGTAGCTACCCTTTTTATTTAAAATTTTGATTCCTCAACATCTTAGGTTTCTTGTCTTTCATTAATCACATTAATGAAGTCCCATCATTTAAATACCTAAACATCTCAGATAGATATGTCGTACACTTATACCATCCGCATTCGTCTCGATGTTCCCTCGTGCACCGTTAGGTTAGGTAACTAACGACAGAGCAGGGCAGGACTAGCGCGGGTGTAAAACATAAGTAACGTCTATATAATATATCATATATACTATATACTATATCCATCACAGAATGACATCACAGATATCGCAGCAGAAGAAACATATGAAATATTGGATATACTAGGACGTCCGTGTTTTCAATACGAGCCAGTATAAAACACGGATTCCACGGTCGTGATGAATAGCCAATCCCACACCCCTAGACCCCTACGAGAGCGGCAAGCAACCCTGCCAATTCTAGGGTTAGGAGACCCGGACTCGACTCCTCGAGTTGGTCTCCCACTGTACCCCAGAACCCGGTTACTTGTGCTCCCCTCCTTGGGTCTATCCTAATGCGGAAAAGTAAATAATATACAAAGGGTGACAACTTCCGCTACCTGGAAGTGCCCCAAATAAAAGAATATTACATACAAGTTTTTACATGAATGAAAATGAAAAACACTCATCTCACATAAAAACCCCCGGCTATTCAAACACGACGATCCAATATAACATATCCAGCAACACATAACATCACATGTCATCAACGTAAGTAAATACGTGCATCCCAATTGTCGTTGACATATAGCAACGAAACCGGCGATATCACATATTACACTTACGGTCACAGAAAAGAAAGTGTAAAACTACAACAATTGGAATCCGCAACTTCTTTAGACATCGCATGCCTAATCAAATGAAATACTTAGACATCACATGCCTAACAGATATAAATCCCGCATTTTAGTCTCATTATCGAAAACTCTTTTCAATATCATGTGGGACTAAACTGCTAGATTTATAACATTCATTCAGTTATCTAATAACTGTTTGTGAATTCCAATTATTGTATCACATTCCAGATAAACAGAAAATGTTAAACTTTCCGATCGAACAGTCGAATACCCAAGTTTTCCCGATACAGCTCAACACATGAAATAAGTCTAACAACATTCAGTTCGTGCCTCAGTACCAACGGTCCAGCCGTAGAAGGGTCAAGCCAACGCCTCACATGTGGCACGCCGTACTGCCCCAAACCCGAAGGTTCAAAGGGCAGTTCAAGACGGTCACATAATCGAGTTAAGGTTTGTTGTCTTCTAGAGGGTCCATCGCGTTACTTGCACTACTTAGAACGTCGTTAAACTACCGAAAAATCCAACACTTGGAAATTTCCCGACAGGGGAAAAGTTGGGTATTTATATCCGGTCGAACTTTTTAACAAATTCAAAAAATTATCCGAAAATACACAAAGACGAAATTTGATAATCCGATCGAAACACCGAAGCTCTAAAACACCCCAGAAAAATCAACTCTTGAATAAAAATTAAAAATTCCCATAAAACTCAGCACCAGAAAAGAAGAATTACTGTGCAAACAATATTGCGCAATGTGAACAGTAGGCGGCGGAACCGCGGCAAAAGCCATGCTTCTGCCGCGTTTCCGCGGCTGTTTGGATGAATCATGAGCTCGTGTTTCACCATAATTCTTAGATCTTCCTGCTGAATTTTTTAGGCATTTTTAATCTCGAAAAATCCCAGATATTAGAAAATGTACAGAGAGCATTTTGTGAGTTAGGGTTTCGGTTCGTTCGGACTTCAAACTCTGTCTAGTCTTCGCCTAAGGCTCTAGCTAGGCTCTGATACCAGCGAAAGGTTCCTAGGCACCCTCTAGTGGTCTCACAAGGCATCAACCATGCCAATTTTCAAAAATAATGGTGCCGAGAAACCCTAATACGGATCGTCGGCTAGAATCCTAGGCGAAACAAGAATCTAGTTAACACTTTAACTAAAGATCGGAAGTTACAACCTTTGTAGATCCGGATTTCCACTTGCTTAGCTCCACGTGGGTGTCCTCTCGCTGTCCATCTCGAATCCTTGACTCGATCGTCGGCTTCATCGGGAAAACGAGCGAGCAATGTCGTCGGCTTCGTGCCGAAGATGATCTACGTCGAGGTTGCGCAAGTTCAAGCTCCAACTTCACCAAGTTGTGAAACTTGTGAAGAAAACACCCAAAACAACTTGGCAAGAGGTAGAGGGTGAAGAAATAGGAGGTGGGTTCACTTTAGAATTGGATTTTACTCACTTTTGCTCAAGTTGCCATTGATGGCATCAAGCTTTTCTCTTGAAGATGAAGATGAAGAAGCATATAGAATATGATAAGTATTGTGAAAAAGAATAATAAAATCAAATACTTATCATGTTCTAACCAAGGTTAAGTGTAGAGAATAAACCATGGTCAATTGGATGGGTTAGGGTTAAGCATGATGACAAGAATGGTTACAAAAGTCAAAGCTTCATGAAGCTTCAACTTAAAACAAAAAAGGCCACCATTCTCATCTTAATCCTTTTCAAATAAATAAATAAATAAATAAATGAAAATGCAAAACCCTAATCAACACTTAACCATGGTTTAATTCTTAATACTTAACAACAAGATCATATATCATCAAACATGATACAAATATGTGCACAAAAGTATATCACATATACTTCTTGCACATCAAGTGAGAAAATCCATATAAAGTGAACCAATACTAGTAAATGCAATGTAGTATATCAAATATATAATTATACATTAAATCATTAAATCAACACTTGATTTAACGATCCGGTCATATCGCATATAACCGACTAGTATCCAATGCATCGGCTTATCGAATCAATGATTCGATAACTAGGTCATATCGAATATAACCAATCGAAACATTTATCGCGAGAATGAAATGCGGTATCACATACACACATTATTCTCGGTCCCGCACATATCTCATATGCGCTCCTATTTCGTTTCGCTTGAGCCAGGAAACCTCTGTGTAGGACTCTAAAGACTCGTCAATACGCCGGTAGCAGATGATGATCATATCAAGCACCCACAAGCCGCAAGCGGTCTGCTAAACGTAACGGCCATCCGGGTATTGAGCGATCAGAAGATCGACGAGCTAGCCCGCTCACACTCCTGTGAATCCAACCAGTAACACTTACCGTACAGTCCGGTCTGTTCGTCTGATACGTCGCATATCAAGTCTAGGGGTGGTAAACGTCAGACCCCAATAACCGATGAGTCCTGCCGATGTGAGGCTCATAACGGGTCGAGAAACTACTGGTAACACTTACTAGCAAATCTCTGATCAGCCCTGGCCAGGGACTTCCCTGTTACGGCCAATCGAGCACAACGCAACATCAACCCCCAATACCGGGAGAGACGAAACCCCTCCTATCGCTCATTGCCTCCATGTGACTCGGGACTGTACCCAAAGACCACCGTTTTGCACGCCCTCATGGACGTGGTAAGGTGGAGATCAAAGCACAGTGGGAATCACACAAGACTCTATGACGATCTCGGGTCTACAGACTAACCTGTACAAGTGTCACCTGAGAACTTCCATCTGACGTGAGGTATAATACCATCTGGGAGTTCTCGGCGAGTCCGTCCAGTGTACCCAGTCTCCACTGAGCACCCGTATACCATCTCTGATGTCAAACACCAATG
Organism: Agapanthus africanus; assembly: GCA_030015575.1. NCBI lineage: Eukaryota > Viridiplantae > Streptophyta > Magnoliopsida > Asparagales > Amaryllidaceae > Agapanthus > Agapanthus africanus. The sequence continues at coordinate 190,421,208 of JASDDO010000012.1, read as the reverse complement.
GATATGGGATCATCCATCGCCCATCCTATGGGTCGAGAAGCGTATACGCTAGTCTACTCTGGTATATCGATGCCCCGTCTCGATACACCCACTACTAGGGACCTTGAAGGATGTACTTATGGACTACCATGTCCCCACTAGTATGATCTGCATCATAGTCCAGGTAGTCAAGTACACATCCTAAGGGCTTTACCAACAAGTAATCATAAGACAGTTTAAAGAGACTAGTATACATGTTAAGACAAAGAGTAACCAGATAGCATACTATCATATCGAGCAAGAAAGTCATCTCTATATATGTCCAAGCATCCAATATAATATACAACATCTGTACAATACTGGCCTCTAGGCCATACATACAACTAACAATCTCATCACAGAACATTGCAGCAAAAGAACATATATGAAATATTGGATATACTAGGACGTCCGTGTTTTAATACGAGCCTGTATAAAACACGGATTCCACGGTCGCGATGAATAGCCAAACCCACATCCCTAGACCCGTACGAGAGCGGCAAGCGACACTGCCAATTCTAGGGTTAGGAGACCCGGTCTCGACTCCTCGAGATTGTCTCCCACTGGACCCTAGAACCCGGTTACTTGTGCTCCCCGCCTTGGGTCTTCCTAATGCGGAAAAGTAAATAATATACAACGGTGACATCATCCTCAGCCCGGAAGTGCCCCAATAAAAGAATATTACATACAAATGAATTTTACATGAATGAAAAAGAAAAAACTCTCATCTCACATAAAACCCCCGGCTATTCAGAACACGACGATCCAATATAACATATCACAGCAACACATAATATCTCATATCATCAACGTAACCAAGTATGCGTATCCGATTGTCGTTGATGTATAGCAACGAAGCCGGCGATACACCACATACTACGCTTACGGTCACAGAAAAGAAAGTGTAAAACTACAATAGTTGGAATCTGCAACCTTCTTAGACATCGCATGCCTAACCAAATGAATTCTTTAGACATCGCATGCCTAACAATTATAAACCCCGTATTTTAGTCTCATTATCGAAAACTCTTTTCCATATCAAGTCGGGCAATTCAACAAGATTACAGACATCCTGATTGAATGCTCATCGCAAACCTTAGTAGACGGCCGCACCCCTAGATGCCGTCGACGAAGTGCACTAAGGCGGAACACCGCTGCCGCGAGCACCCGAACGGATGCTTTCGGCGATGGGGTTCTCCTACAGTCACTTGGTCGGGGCTATGGGGCGTAGCTATCTATTAAGTTTACCCGGCGAGTATCCGCGTACGCTACGTGATTGTGACGGACTTTTGATCGCATCAAAATCCCGTGGCAACCGATCATTTGAGGCTAAACTGCTAGATTTATAACATTCAAATTAGTTATCTCATAACTACATGTGGATTCCACATATTATATCACATTCCAGATAAATAGACAAGGTTAAACTTCCCGATTGAATAATCAAACACCCAAGATTTCCCAAATAGTTCTCAACACTTGAAATTAGTTTAAAAACATCCATCACATGCTACAGTACCAATGGTCCAGCCGTAGAAGGGTCAAGCCAACGCCTTACATGTGGTGTAAGTGCACGGCGGCGCCCCGGCCGTCAATCCGACGCCGGAATGCGGAAGCGATGATTTACTTTAACTTTTCAAACCGGCACCACCGCGCACTAAAAACCCGGATCGGGCCATTAAACTAGTCCTAGCAATCTAGAGAGGGGGTAGAGAGATATACCGAGCGATCCGTGTCCTTCGGTCTTCTCGTCGTCGTCCCGATCTCCCCGCGGAATCTCCGGTCTCCACCAAGTCGCCGGAAGGGCACCACGTCGCCTGCTTCTTTTACGGGCTCCCACCTCTGGATCGAGGCAACTCGGGCATGATGTTGGAGAGTCGACGTGCCCAAGATTTGCTGTAGAATAGTGTAGTGTTGTGTCTCATTTGGGGTTTAAGAAATTGCCCTTTTGGTGGAGGAATGATACAAGCTAATGGAGATGGAACTTGTGGGATTTTTACAAAAGCAAAAGAGAAAAAAATCCCACATGAGAAATTTGGACAGCCCCTATCCAATGTGGCCGGCCAAAATTGGAGAGAATTAGAGGAGAGTGTGTCTTGATAAAAAATATGAGAGTCTCACAAGCATAATGCAAGAGAGAGAGATCATATGATATCATGAAAGAAAATGATCACAAACACAAACCCACACTCCACCAACCTCATCATCTCATCACAAAGTCTAGCCATCATGAAATAAGAAGTCAAATGGTCAAGGGATGGTGCAACCATCATGATCCAACAGTATGCAAAGACCCCCTTCCAAATTGCTGATTTGCAGAAATACAAATAAGCCCTCCTCCACCAATCTTCAGCCAATGAAAGATACAAAGAAATATGGCTGAAACGGAAAACAAACTGGCAACTCCAAAAACTGATCCCGTAATAAATTACAGGAAAACCCCGATACTGTGTATACACACCCGCATCTGTATTCCGACCGAAATACAAATGCAATGAGACAAAATCTACACTTTACTATACTAGGATCCAGCTTAAACCAAAGCCGGCTAGTATTATCCGATCCTGATCCGTGCAATACCGTACGTATCTGATCGAACCCGGCCATATATCCATACGGCCTCTAGTACTAACCGTCCGATCCTGATCCGTGCAATACCGCACGTATCTGATCGAACCATGCCATATCTCCATACGGCCTCTAGTACTAACCATCCGATCCTGATCCGTGCAATACCGCACGTATCTGATCGAACCTTGCCATATCTCCATACGGCCTCTACAGCGTTTCGCCCGAAACTTGAGTAACTATGTGTGTGGTGGACTCTAAAGACTCGTCAATACTATGGCTGTGGATTTAACCACTAGCACGTCAGAGGTATTAGCTATACGTGACGGGCTACCAGCTATTGACTAAAAGGGACGTCGATGAGCGAACTCATCCTGACACCCAACTGAGCCTGTCAGTGACAATATCCGTACAGTCCGGTCCGTTCGTCTATGAGCATCGCATGGCGGGCCTAGGGGGTTGGTAAAATTCAGACCCCTAAAAGCGGTACAAGTCGTGTCGGAGTGCAGCCTATAACACCCTGAGATACTACTGGAATACCTACCGGTAAATCTCCTGCCTTGGCCAAGGACTTCGTGTAATGGCTCTCCTAGACACAGCGCGACCTCACCCTCAATACCGGGAAGACGAACCCCTGAAGATCCGCTCACTGCCTCCATGTGGCTCGGGACTATACCCAACTAAAACCTGTTTGCACGTCTCCATTGAGCGTGGTAGGGTAGTAATCAAAGTACAGTGGGAACTCACACGATACAAATGACGATCCCCAAGTCGATGAACTAACCTGTACACCTGTCACCTGGGAACTGCTATCTGACGTTAAGTATAAGACCAACTAGCATGTTCCGGCGAGTCCTGTCCGGTGTACTCATAACCTAATGAGCACCTGCATACATCTTAGGTGAACCAACTGACACCAGTGGCTTGTGAGACCGGCCACCGCCCCTCGTCGGGGTCTCGACTGTATACACTAGTCTACTCTGGAGAATTGATGCCCTGTCTCCAAACTCCCACCACTAGGGACGTTTTAAGGATGTGCTTATAGACTACCAGCTCCCACGTATATGATCGCCCTCATACTGCTGGCGGTCAAGCATGAATCCTAGGGGCTTTATCAACGTGCAATAGTGACCTGTAAGGTCACATAAAGCAGTACACGATGATAAAGGTAAACCAGATAACATACTATCATCTTGAGTAAGACTGTCCTACCGGGATAGGTCCTCCCTCAATCATTGCAATCATGTGCCTGTGATCCAATAATTGACTCTGAGGGCATTATCTCCAACAATCTCCCACTTGCACTCAAGGCTAATTATTGCGATGTCGCATACTCACAGTCCGTGTGATACCGAACATCCAACTCCTTTACTAGTCAGTCTCACAAAGCTCGTTTGCGAAACTTTTGCATTCGAGGAATAGCCTCAGTGAGTGGATCCGCTCTGATGTTTCTTTCTATGTCTCTATATATCTCATGTTCGCGGAGAAAACCATCTCTCGAAATGAGCAATACCTGTCTTAGAATGCGTCTGGATGTCTGATGGGATCTAACTCATAAATGAACTCCAAATCCAAACTTCATAGACTGTATCGTCAACTGAACTTAATCAATATCCTGCGCCATGCCTCCCTCAGTATTGCCTTGGACCACCTGTCCAAAATACTGCCCCTCGTCAGAAGGAAATCTATAACTCTGACAACCTCCTTGTCGTCCAGGTTACTTTGGAAGCCTGGAATGATAACTGTCTCCTGAATGAGGCTGTCGTTATCATATCCCTAGAACATCCACTTATGTTCAAAAACTGCTTCCGACTGTTTCTCTAGGATAGGATCAATGTCAACTTATTTCATGTAGTGCAAGAACAACATCTGGTGTGGTACTTGACATCTCATGATTAACTCAATTGCCTGAGCAAGTGATCTGCCAATCATGCACATCCCTCTCCCCTTTAGTCTGTAAGACACCATTAGAGAGGGTGACTCCATCACCTGCAGGTACACTACCGTGCCAGGAGTCGTCCATTCTAAATACTCTTCGAATGCTGTCTAAGTACCCTGATTGGGAAACCACCCAAATCTAGATCTAAAACCATAGATCTAGTAACCAGTATGTATGATATAATATCCAAGTCCCATGTGAAGAAACCACTGTGTGACGACCGAAGTATAACCGATCGTAGTATAGGAATATCACTTCCTACTCTGTGTATGTCATCCAAATACCATGACATCACACCCTACTACCTTCTTAACAGATCCATCCCCTATTCTGATGAAGTCAAACCTATGATTGTCACGTTAGAAATAGATGATCTATCTCCGCTACATCTGCTTTAGTCTATAAATAGACATAAGCCACCAATGCTTCCGCTGCTCCCACTGACTACGACAACCCTCTGGCAGAGTCATATACACATACACTTCTAAAGCTAGTTTAGAACGACGCTATACTCATCCTCCTGCCGGGTCTCACGGTCTGGAACAACAGCAATGGCAAGTCTGGGTAAACAAGAACTTCCCTGTCACCGTCCTTGAGGCTACCGGAGTACCTATCGGGTGCCTGAAGTTACCCACCTTATCTGCGGAGTGGCCAATGGAATGTCAAATCAGATTGAATCTTTAGGTTCCTATCAAATCTTCAGTAATCGTTTGTGGTTCTGGAATCACTTCCAGTTCTACCATACTCCCAGTACTGTTTTCTGAAAAAATCCATTTTTGTTAAAACTGTGGCGAGTCTAGAACAATATCACTATTGATCTTCCAGATGGTAGAAAGTCAACCCTCGTCATAGCCTGGGTCAACTCACAAACAGCCATTACAGAAACGTGCCTTGAGTTATCCAGAGTCTGGTTTTAAGCATAAGCCAGACAACTCCTCGTACCTTAACATCGTTAAGATATGAACTGTTCTATATCAAATATAGAACCAGAGGCACTGATTTAATTGAACCAGATTCAAATCATGCAGCTGTCTCCAGTGCATGTCAACTAAATGGAAGGAGGCCGATCAGCGTTACTCAACTTAGGAATGCTTCCAATTATGAGTAACCTGAAAGAGAAGCAAGTTCTCTTAATCACTACTATCAACTGAATACCATACTCAAGTATCTACATCTTCGATCACTTTGAAGAATCCCGATACTTGCAATATCTGGTTCTCTACTTTATTCAAATACCTATAACTTCTCAAAATTCGGACCTTGTGTTTCCACGAAACACCTGTCTAAAAACTAGAGAAGTCATAAGTAAACCAAATATAGTACGAGGACCAACCCCTTTGTCCTCAAGGACGCTGGACAACATACAATACTCTGTATAAATCCCCTAAGTCTAATAACTCAAACCTTGTGTGTCGTAGGTTGAAAACTGTACTTATGGTTAAGAAGAATTACACCGCTGTTTAATGCTCCTTACCTAACCATCCACTGATATAGGTAAATGTCATCGACATAATTTTGAAAAGGTATATCTCACTCTATAAAAATAGATGTACAGATATATCAATTTGAAATTGGTGCTTGACAGCGGATATTCAAAACCATATATTTGCCGTCCGGCAAACAACCCAGGTGACTTCCTCAAATATCACCGATTACAACGAATCCCGATATAATGAGGATGATCACCTAATTCCCAATAACTTACTCCCACTCGTCATCTATAAAACCATACAGATGTGAGAATCATACCTGGTAAATACATACTCTGGAGTAAGTATCTAATCGGGAAATCAGTTTTCTTTTAACAGTACAAAGCGAAACTGAAACATTGAAATGTTTCGTAGGGGTATCCGGGTATTCCTAGTAATGCCTCTTACATTATCCAGATTCACAACTGTAACCGTATAATTCTTTGCCATCTTTCCAAATCCCTTTATATGTCTTTAGTCATTACCTTCTGCACACCCTCTTAGGCTAAATGGTTTTCTTCCTTCCCTACCGTTCAGCACCGGCCAATGGTTTGGAAGAAGACTATCCAATAAGCATAATGGGTTGACTGTCCTAATCCTAGGAGCACTCGCAATGCGAGAGAAGGTAAAGATAAAAGACAACCGAATAAACCTTATTCCTTTATCTCCTGAACCAGAATCCATCCCCGAACTGGAACAAGTTCCTTTCGAGTTCGTATATAACCATATGATGGAGTATCCAATAAACTGTGGATCTTCGTAGTGATACGGAGTGTTCTGGAGAAATACAAAGGTGATTTAGGATTGGCGAAGAAATACTTGGTTTGGTCGTGAATAGCAGTCGCAATTTACTTTGCCATCTTACTAATCCCATGATATGTCTTTACTTAATACCTTCTGTACACCATCGTTATGCTAATTGGTTTTCTTCATTCCCTACCGGTCGGCACCAGCCTAAGGTTTGGAAGAAGACTATCCAATTTGCGTAATAGGTGTACTGTCTCCTAAACCAAGGAGCACTCGCAACCTGAGAGAAGGTAAAATGAAAAGACAACTGAATAGTCGTATCCGTTTTCTCCAGAACCAGAAACCATTCTCGAATAAATTCCTTCGAGTTCGTATATAACCATACGATGGTTTTGTCTAATGGAAGTGGACGTTCGTAGTAATACGGGGTGTCCTGGAGAAAAGGGTAAAAGTAGGAGTGGCAATGAGGTTTGCAACTCTGACAATCCAAAAGCCAGTGTTTAAGAAGGTTCGGTCAATTTTGGTCTCTGAGTTATAGTCTAGGGTCGGGTCAATGGTCGCTGCCGAAGAGAGAGAGAAAAGAAACACTCAGCGTGCACTCTAACCTAGATCAGAATGGTTACCAATTTATCTATTCTGGAAACCTCCCACTGTACCGTCAAATTCTCCTCCAAACCTAAAAGAAGAATTAGTCGGGATCACCCGAGGAGTAAACCAACTCATCAGTGGGAATCATGATCCAACTATTATCGCATGATAACGTGACGGAATCCGCTCACGTCATCACACTCCAGAAGGTATGCGCATAGCTGGCAAGTTTCAGTTTCTTTAGGAACTCCCGATGTGATTTTTACCCCATGCTCTTATGACCTTGACTTTGGCCAACATATCATAAGTCACATGTCAAGTTCTACCCGTCATTCTCCAGGTTAATTTGAGCCCACCCGTACATACCCTTGACCTTGGCCAAAATAGTAGTACGACTGCCCCAAACCAACGCATCTATCTATGCTGCATATGAATACCCAATAGCTACCAATCACTGTGCCTTGACTTTGGCCAACATACACAGCTTGAATACTATTGACCACCCATATGAAACGACGGAGGGCTACGAATGGTTTCTGGCGAAAACCTTTAACGTAATGAACTTGATATCATCGAAGGAACCCGATAGCTTTTATGAAAATATAGTGATGAAAAGCTTTGCTAAATGGGTCACTCCCGGTGAAGGGATCTCGGCTCTTTCCCCGTAGAATGAGGTGCAGGATATTCCAACTGAATACCACGATGCAAAGCAAAAGTAATCGGCTATAGTGAAGTTATTGCCCTGACGCAAACTTTTTGTCTAAGGGGTCACTCCCGGTGAAGGGATCTCGGCCCTTGCCTCGTCGACTGAGGAGCAGGATATTCCAACTGAATACCACGATGCAAAACAAAAAGAGAACGTCCTTCCAATAACAGCTTTTTGAAAATTGTTCCAACAACCTCAGAATAGGTTTGTTTTAACTTGCATTGATCCGAATCAACGCAGTCCCATCAATTGATCACACCACAAAGAACGAAATATAATGACGTATGTATATGCCATCCGCATTCGCCACTGGGTCCCGTCATTACCCGTTAGGTTAGCTAACTAACGACAGAGCGGGGACTGGACTAGCGCGGATGCAAAACATATACAACAACTACTAGTATATATATCAAAATATAATATTCGCTCAAGGCGTGATAAAATGCAACATCACAGAAATGTACAGCATCACAGAACAATACAGATATCTGGGATCCCCGGGTTTCACAGAGCCGCTACTGAAACCCGACGTTCCCCTGATCTGGTGGATAGCCTGTGCAATGAAATCCTAGACCCCTACGGGCGCAGCAAGTTACCCGCCAAAACCTGAAGCGAGGCAGCCCCCTTCAGCAACATGAATGGACCACCCGGCACTTCACGGAATCCGGTAACTTGGGCATCCCTCCTGGGTCAACCTGTACCCCCTATGAGTATGGCGAATAGCCCGCCAATTCTAGAGTGAAGCCCCCTCCGTCTCAATGCCATGAGATGCGGGCTCGTTGCCCTCTAGAATCCGGCTATCCGTGCACCCCCACCTTGGGGTAATCCTAGTACAGAAAGTAAAATATACATACAACGGGTACATCGACCTCGACCTGGTCGTGCCCCAAAAGAATAATACAAACAGGCAGTGACGGCAGTCCACATGTCGGACGCTCGCCCCGCAATATCAAATGTACATTAAAACAAAACTGTACTAACATTGCATCAAGGCTATCCTCCACGACCGATCCGCAACATCACAGCACAATCACAGAACATCAACGTGAATGTCACGTTCGCAAATCCGTCTAACCGGGCTATAGCAGTTAGACAGGATTTACCGATCAAGTGACATTCACGGTCGCAGATATAATGTAAATACTGTGAACTAATGTGTTTAAAATATCCGATCCATCAAATTTTATCAAGTGGGCCCCAAGCAATACTGTAGCAGTTAAATAAATTCTGGGCCCAAAAATAATATTCCAAAAACCCTATTTTCATCCCATAAGCTCTCTGTAGAATTTTGGTGAAATGAACAGGATATTCTGCGGTGGAACCGCGGCCCAAGCATGGGTTTGGACGCGGTTCCGCGGTGGAACAGAGGATTCATGACACCAAATTTTCTCAGAATTCTTATAACACTTTGCACATAATTCTGAAACAACCTGAAAAATTTTTAGACTCCAAAAAAATTTCGACAGAAACTGTGCCACTTGAAATCGGGTTTTCGGGATTTTGTTCGATCGAAAGAGTAAACACATTACACCAAGCTAGACTAGGTTAATGACGAGGCTTTGATACCACTGTAAGTGCACGGCGGCGCCCCGGCCGTCAATCCGACGCCGGAATGCGGAAGTGATGATTTACTTTAACTTTTCAAACCGGCACCACCGCGCACTAAAAACCCGGATCGGGTAATTAAACTATTCCTAGCAATCTAGAGAGGGGGTAGAGAGATATACCAAGCGATCCGTGTCCTTCGGTCGTCTCGTCGTCGTCCCGATCTCCCCGCGGAATCTCCGGTATCCACCAAGTCGCCAGAAGGGCACCACGTCGCCTGCTTCTTTTATGGGCTCCCACCTCTAGACCGAGGCAACTCGGGTACGAAATTGGCGAGTCGACGTGCCCAAGATTTGCTGTAGAATAGTGTAGTGTTGTGTCTCATTTGGGGTTTAAGAAATTGCCCTTTTGGTGGAGGAATGATACAAGCTAATGGAGATGGAACTTGTGGGATTTTTACAAAAGCAAAAGAGCAAAAAATCCCACAAGAGAAATTTGGACAGCCCCTATCCAATGTGGCCGGCCAAAATTGGAGAGAATTAGAGGAGAGTGTGTCTTGATAAAAAATATGAGAGTCTCACAAGGATAATGCAAGAGAGAGAGATCATATGATATCTTGAAAGAAAATGATCACAAACACAAACCCATACTCCACCAACCTCATTATCTCTTCACAAAGTCAAGCCATCATGAAAGAAGAAGTCAAATGGTCAAGGGATGGTGCAACCATCATGATCCAACAATATGCAAAGACCCCCTTCCAAATTGCTTATTTGCACAAATGCAAATAAGCCCTCCTCCACCAATCTTCAGCCAATGAAAGATACAAATAAATATGGCTGAAACGGAAAACAAACTGGCAACTCCGAAAACTGATCCCGTAATAAATTACAGGAAAACCCCGATACTGTGTATACACACCCGCATCTGTATTCCGACCGAAATAAAAATGCAATGAGACAAAATCTACACAGTACTATACTAGGATCCGGCTTAAACCAAAGCCTGCTAGTATTATCCGTCCGATCCTGATCCGTGCAATACCGCACGTATCTGATCGAACCCTGCCATATATCCATACGGCCTCTAGTACTAACCGTCTGATCCTGATCCGTGCAATACCGCACGTATCTAATCGAACCCTGCCATATCTCCATACGGCCTCTAGTACTAACCGTCCGATCCTGATCCGTGCAATACCTCACGTATCTGATCGAACCTTGCCATATCTCCATACGGCCTCTACTGCGTTTCGCCTGAAACTTGAGTAACTGTGTGTGTGGTGGACTCTAAAGACTCGTCAATACTATGGCTGTGGATTTAACCACTAGCACGTCAGAGGTATGAGCCATACGTGACAGGCTACCAGCTATTGACTAAAAGGAACGTCGATGAGCGAACTCATCCTGACACCCTACTGAGCCTGTCAGTGACAATATCCGTACAGTCCGGTCCGTTCGTCTATGAGCATCGCATGGCGGGCCTAGGGGGTTGGTAAAAGTCAGACCCCCAAAAGCGGTACAAGTCGTGTCGGAGTGCAGCCCATAACACCCTGAGATACTACTGGAATACCTACCAGTAAATCTCCTGCCTTGGCCAAGGACTTCGTGTAATGGCTCTCCTAGACACAGCGCGACCTCACCCCCAATACCGGGAGAGACGAACCCTTGAAGATCCGCTCATTGCCTCCATGTGGCTCGGGACTGTACCCAACTAAAACCTGTTTGCACGTCTCCTTTGAGCGTGGTAGGGTAGTAATCAAAGTACAGTGGGAACTCACACGAGAAAAATGACGATCCCCGGGTCGATGAACTAACCTGTACACATGTCACTTGGGAACTGCTATCTGACGTCAGGTATAAGACCAACTAGCATGTTCCCGGCGAGTCCTGTCAGGTGTACTCATAACCCAATGAGCACCTGTATACATCTTAGGTGAACCAACTAACACTAGTGGCTTATGAGACCGGCCACCGCCCCTCGTCGGGGTCTCGACTGTATACACTAGTCTACTGTTAAGAATCGTTGCCCTCTCTCGAAACTCCCACGACTAGGGACCTTTTAAGGATGTGCTTATAGACTACCAGCTCCAACGTATATGATCGCCCTCATACTGCTGGCAGTCAAGCATGAATCCTAGGGGCTTTATCAACGTGCAATAGTGACCTGTAAGGTCACCTAAAGCAGTACACGATGATAAAGGTAAACCAGATAGCATACTATCATCTTGAGTAAGACTGTCCTACCGGGATAGGTCCTCCCTCAATCATTGCAATCACGTGCCTGTGATCCAATAATTGACTCTGAGGGCACTATCTCCAACATGTGGCACGCCGTACTGTCTCAAACCCTAAGGTTTAGATGTAGTTCAAGACGGTCACATAATCGAGTTAAGGTTTGTTGTCTTCTAGAGGGTCCACCGCGTTACTTGCACGACTTAGAACGTCCTTAAACTACGGAAAAATCCAACTCTTGGAAATTTCCCGGTAGGGGAAAAAGTGAGTTATTGATATCCGTTCGAACTTTTTAACACGCTCTAAAAATTACCCGGACATAACTAAACGAAGTTAAATTATCCGATCAAATTAACGAGTCCCCTATACAACCCTAGAAAACTCAACACTTGAGTGGAATTAAAAAATTCCCAGAAAAAAATAACAAGAAAGGACCTAAGAATAAATATATGAAATACGAGGGACCAAATCATAATTTTGGCCGCGGAACCGCCGCCAAACCCTTGGTTTGGCCGCGGTTCCGCGGTCATTTAAGCGAATTAATGGTCCGTACTTCACAGAAATTCTTAGTTTTCCTGCTTTATTTTCTGAGTATTTCTAATCCATAAAAAACCACATTTTTAGAAAATGTCCAGAGAGGGGTATACTCGGGTGTGTCGGAGTTCGATCGGACTTTAAATTTCGTCTAGACTTCGCCTAAAGCACTAGCTTGGCTCTGATACCACTTTAGGGTTGCTAGGCACGCTCACAAGGTTCTACGAGGCATCAACCATGCCCGATTAAAAATTTAGCCGTGCCGAACAACCTAAAGCCGGATCTTTAAACTAGAGATTAGGCGAAAACAAGCATGTTAAACTCTTTAACACTAAGTGAGAGGGATTACAACCTTTGTAGATCCGGTCCTTCACTTCTTAAGCTCCGTGTTGATGTCCCTTCGCTTCGATCATCGTGTTCCGAACTCTCGAAAGGCTCCACGAAGAGAAAGATGCAAGCTTGCTTACGATCTTCAATAACAAAGATGATCTACCTTGAAGTTTCTTTAACACAAGCTAACACTCACTAAATGAAGTGAACACTCTCATCTAAAGGGCAAGGGTAGATGAGGATGATGAAGTAGGATTTTCTCTCTCATTTATTTTCATATTCTCACTCACATTCATCACTTAGCAAAAAGCTAGAAAGCTTTTTCCAAGAAGGAACTCAAGTAAGAAGATGATCAATGAATCATTTCCTTTGTGATGAATAATCAAAGTGTGATAATGATTAATCTTGCAACCATGGTCAAGGATGACTCATGCAGAGATTTAACTAAGGCTAGGGTTTGGGATGGGTTAAGAATGAGTCACACATAAATATCAAGCATAATATCTTATTCAAGACAAAAGAAAAGCTTCTAGTACAAGTCTTAACCCTAATCCAAACCCTAATCATGTTTAAACTCCACAAAACATGTTGCATTAATAATCATATCATGTTACAATATTATATATCACATATATAATATTTATTGTAACAAAATAAAATAATACAATTAACATATATCGCATATGTAACAAAGTATTACCCGAGTGAGAAAAAGAATCTTTTAGTGAACTAATATTAGTTAATGTAATTTAATATATCATATGTATTATTATACATTAAATTATCGAATCAACACTTGATCCGACAATCCGGCTATATCGCATATAACCGACTAATACGATGACCCGGCTATATCACATATACCCGGCCGATATCTCATATCGCGAGAATCCAATATGGTATCACATACCGCATTATCCTCGGTCCCACACATATCACATATGTGCTCCTACTCCGTTTTTCCTGAGTCAAGAAACCTCTGTGTAGGACTCTAAAGAATCGTCAATACGCCCGCAGTAGGTGATGATCATATCAAACACCCACAAGTTGCAAGCGGTCAGCTAAACGTAACAGCCACCCATGTATTGAGCGCTCAGAAGATCAACAAGCAAGCCTGTACATTCTACTGTGAATCCAATCAGTAACACTCCCGTACAGTCCGGTCTCGTCGTCTGATATGTCGCATATCTCACCTAGGGGTGGTAAACGTCAGACACCAGTAGCTCGATAAGTCGTGTCGATATGAGGTCTATAACAGTTCGAGAAATTACTGATAACACTTACCAGTAAATCTCAGCAACCCTGGCCAGGGATTTCCGGTTATAGCCAATCGAACACAGCACAACATCAACTCCCAATACCGGGAGAGACGAATCCCCTCCTATCGCTCATTGCCTCCATGTGATTCGGGACTGTACCCAAAAGCCACCTTTTTTCATGCCCTCTTGGACGTGGTATGATGGAAATCAAAGCACAGTGGGAATCACACAAGACTTTATGATGATCTTGGGTCAACAGACTACTCTGTACCAGTGTCACCGGAGAACTGCCATCTGACGTGAGGTATAATACCATCTGGGAGTTCTCGGCGAGTCCGTCCAGTGTACCCAGTCTCTACTGAGCACCCGTACACCATCCTTGATGTCAAACATCGATGGATATGGGATCATCCATCGCCCATCATATGGGTCAAGATGCGTATACGCTAGTCTACTCTGGTGCATCGATGCCCTATCTCGATACACTCTCGACTAGGAACAATTATAGGATGTACTCGTCGACTACCGTGGCCCCACTAGTATGATCTCATCATAGTCCCAGTAGTCGAGTACATATCCTAAGGGCTTTATCAACATGTAACATAGAGACAATCAGAGTACATGTTAAGATAAAATACAACCAGATAGCATACTGTCATGTCGAGCAAGAATGTCCTCCCTATATATGTCCAAGCATCCATTACAATATACATCATATGTACAGTAATGGCCTCTAGGGCATACATAGAACTAACACACATAACATCACATGTCATCTACGTATGTAAATATGCGCATCCGAATTGTCGTTGACATATATCAACGAAACCGGCGATATCACATATTACACTTATGGTCGCAGAAAAGAAACTGTAAAACTACAACATTTGGAATCCACACTCTCTTTAGACATCTTAAATCCGAAATATCACATACTTCGCATTTCATGCCTAACTTTATGAATTCCACATATTGTATCACATTCCAGATAAATAGACAATATTAAAATTTCCGATCGAATAATCAAATACCCAAGATTTCCTAAATAGCTCAACACTTGAGCGGAGTTCAAAGATTCCAGAATACGTCACAGTAGCAATGGTCCAGCCGTAGAAGGGTCAAGCCAACGCCTCACATGTGGCACGCCGTACTGCCCCAAATCCTAAGGTTTAGAGGCGGTTCAGACGGTCACATAATCGAGTTAAGGTTTGTGTTCTTCTAGAGGGTCCATCGCATTACTTGCATGTTATTCTGAAAGATTTAAACTCAAGAAAAATTCAACACTTGAAAGTTTTTCGTGCCGGGGAAAAATGAGTTAATGATATCCGTTCGAACATTTTAATAGTTTCTAAATATCTGGAAAACATAACGAAATTAAATTTTCCGATCGAATCAACAAATTCAAAATAATCCCCAGAACATTCAATACTTGAGTCAAATTAAAAATACCCAGAAATATACTTAATCACCTACGAATATAAGTGTGGCAAAACGAGTCAATAAGTCATCCGAACGGCCGCGGATCTGCGGCAAGAGAAAGGCATTGACGCGGTTCCACGGCGGTTTGTACGGCTTATTGCCTCGTTTTTCACAGTGTTGCTTATATTTCCCAGCTGATTTTTTTTAGGTATTTTTAATGCAGAAAAAATCAAATTTTTAAAAAATGTCCAAAAAGGGGGTCATTTTGACGTTACGGAGTTCGTTCGGAGTTTTAACTTCATATACACGTCGCCTAATACTCTAGCTAGGCTCTGATACCACTGTAGGGTTACTAGGCACTCTAACAAGGTACTACAAGGCATCAACCATGCCCGGTTAAAATTTTAGCCGTGCCGAACAACCCTAAACAAGATCTTTGCTAGACTATTATGGTATCACATGCAAGTAAATAACAATTACGACTAAGTGAATACGAAATACAACCTTTGTAGATCGGTCCTTCACTTCTAAAGCTCTTTGTCGCGGTCCCTTCGCTGCGATCATGGTTCTCCCGGGCTCTTGCATGGCTTCACGAGGCGCAAGAAGCGTCCTTGCTTGAAGTCTTCGAGGCCGAAGATGATCTACGTCAAGGGAATACCAACTCAAGCTACTACTTCACTAAATAGAGAATTAGTGAAGCAAACACCCTAAACTAAAGTGCTAGTCTAGTAGAGGATGGAGAAATAGGAAGTGGGTTCACTTTATAAATTATTTTCTCACAATGTTTCTCATTTTGGATCAAACCCTAGAGAGCTTTTTAGCTCATGGAAGAAGATGAAGAAATAAAGAGATAAAGATAATGATCAAGTGAGTGAGCTAACCATGGGTGAGTGAGTATCATATACTAACTCATGTAGAGACACAACCATGGCTAATCCTAATGGTTGGGTTAACAAATATCCAAAGTAAAAACAAACTTAGTGGACTTAGTCAATGCATCCACAAGCTTCCACAAGCTTCATGCATTTTTCTAATTTTCCACTAATTTTGTAATTACTTTAAATATTAAAACCCAATATAATAAATAGCATGGTGTAAGTCTCATACACCCATGAATGATGTATCAACAACCATGATACAAAAAGAAAACACATTTTAATATATATCGCATATATATTAAAGTTGTGCACTTGTGAGAATAATCCTTAAGTGAACAAATGTTAGTTAATGTAAATTAGTATATCTAATATACAATTATACACTAAATTATTAAATCAACACTTGACTTAATAATCCGGTCATATCTCATATAACCGACAGACATCCAATGTATCAACTTATCGAATCAACACTTGATTCGATAACCCGGCTATATCACATATAACCGACCGATACAAAAAGTCGCGAGAATAGAATACGGTATCACATACATGCATTATTCTCGGTCCCGCACATATCACATACGTGCTCCTATTTCGTTTTTCCTGAGCCAGTAAAACCACTATGTAGGACTCTAAAGACTCGTCAATACGCCGGCAGTAGGCGATGATCGTATCAAGCACCCACAAGCTGTCAGCGGTACTAGCTGAACGTAACGGCTACCCAGGTATTGAGAGATCAGAAGATCAGCAAGCAAGCCCGCTCCAACTCCTGTAAAAGCCTGCCGGTAACACTTCCCGTACAGTCCGGTCTCCTCGTCAGATATGTCGCATATCAAGTCTAGGGGTGGTAAACGTCAGACCCCAATAACCGATAAGTCATGCCGATGTGAGGCTCATAACGGGTCGAGAAACTACTGGTAACACTTACCAGTAAATCTCTAAATCAGCCCTGGTCAGGGACTTCCCTGTTATGACCAATCGAGCACAGCGCAACTTCAACCCCCAATACCGGGAGAGACGAAACCCCTCTATCGCTCATTGCCTCGATGTGACTCGGGACTGTACCCAAAAACCACCGTTTTGCACGCCCTCTTGGACGTGGTAAGGTGGATATCAAAGCACGGTGGGAATCACACAAGACTCCATGACGATCTCGGGTCTACAGACTAATCTGCACAAGTGTCACCAGAGAACTGTCATCTGACGTGAGGTATAATACCATCTGGGAGTTCTCGGCGAGTCCGTCCAGTGTACCCAGTTTCCACTGAGCACCCATATACGATATCTGATGTCAAACACCAATGCATATGGGATCATCCATCGCCCATCTCATGGGTCGAGAAGCGTATACGCTAGTCTACTCTGGTATATCGATGCCCTGTCTCGATACACCTACCACTAGGAATATTAAAGGATGTACTTACGGAATACTCTGTCACTAGTATGATCTGCATCATAGTCCAGGTAGTCAAGTACACATCCTAAGGGCTTTACCAACATGTAACTTTAGGACAGTATCAAGAGACAAGTATACATGTTAAGATAAAGAGCAACCAGATAGCATACTATCATATCGAGCAAGAAAGTCCTCTCTATATATGTCCAAGCATACAATATAATATACATCATCTGTACAATACTGGCCTCTAGGGCATACATACAACTAACAGCAGGTTCCCGGCGAGTCCATCCTGTGTACTCATAACCGAATGAGCACCTGTATACTATCTTAGGTGAACAAACTAACACCAATGGCTTGTGAGACTTGGCCACCGCCCCTCGTCGGGGTCTCGATCAGTATACACTAGTCTACACTGGAGTATCGATGCCCGGTCTCGATACTCCTACGACTAGGGATATTTAAGGATGTGCTTATAGACCCCAGCTCCCACATATATGATCGCCATCACAATGCTGGCAGTCAAGCAAGAATCCTACGGGCTCTATCAACATGAAGATAAAGATAAACCAGATAGCATATTATCATCTTGAGTAAGACTGTTTTATCGATATAGGTCCTCACTCAATCATTATAATCACAAGTCCGCGACTATGATAATTGCCTTGAGGGAACTATAGCCAACAATGATCTCGCTCTGACCGCATCTCAAGCCGCAGCTCTCTCTGCTCTCGTAGCTATGGTGACAGGAACCTCAAGCAAATGTCGATGAGGATAGATCATAGGAACGAGTAGAATCACGGATCTCTAGAAATGTACATCGTAAGGTCACTTAAGCAGAGCAGAGTATCATAAGTATGTCGCGAAACATACACACCGTACGTCACTCTACTTAAGTTACCTACTCCATCAACCAAGGTCAACCCACATGACGAAAATTCAAGTCCAAAACACCCTTAAGTCAAGTCTATGTTCCGTAAGTCCAAGCCTAGGTTTCGAAATATATATACCCTAGACCCCGCATAGTCAAATCTAGACTCGAACCAAGGTTAAACCTAACGTTCTGATACCAACTTTGTTATGACCCGGAATTGGCACGTAACTAGCACGTGAATCATGTGAAGTCTATAGGACCCCTCCGTAATTTAAGTAAAGCCGAAAGCCCAAAAATCTAAACTTTTTTCGGAAAATAATGGAGGTGCAGTTTTGAAATATCGGCATAATGAATTCAATCCTTCTTTTAAAATTATAAGTAATATCATATGAAATGCAATGATTGTATACTATCTTTGAAAACATTTTCTTTCTCAAAATTTGGGCAGCACATCCCTTGCAAATTTCTATCCAAAACCAATAAAAAACAATATATACAGACATCCCCAAGCGGGAGCTAGCTCTTCGCCAATTGGTGGAATCATAACCACGCACAATAAATATACGACGCTCTAAGGCGAAGATCATTCACAGAAAGAAAGTAAAGAAGACCAAGACATCATCCAGTTCAAATAAAAGACAATACACCCATCTCGCTCTAAGTCTCAATGAATATACAAGTCTGGTGTCTAGGTCTACCAAATATATATAGTCTGGTTGATAGAGCTTTTAACTAGATACAACTGATTAAATATGTACAAGGGTGGTCACGATCCAAATGTACCAACCAATGCAAAACACCCTGAATCAAGCTGTGTGCCAGCGAGCCGCTACTGATCCGAGCGGTCAATCCTGCAAGAAAAACGTGGCACAACGGGAGTGAGTTGCCAACTCATGAGTAGAAAATATCAGCAGATAGAAATCGATTGTATAACGATCCCTATGTCATATTGTAACATAAAGGTAATACTATGGTATCTAGGGTGACAGTGTATACATATGTGTACAATAAAGATATCGTGCCTGTATCAGTATATGTATCAAGTCATCTGAGTCATATACATGTATGCATGTGTATCATCCAACATGTGTCCATCAACGACACATCAAATCATCGTAAAACCAGAGTGTCCATCATCGACACTCGAAAATATCATAAAACCCCGTGTCCGGCATCGACACGTAAATCCTCATATCTCGGGCGCCCATCGGATTGGCCCTCACATCCATCTGATCATACGACTACGGTCGGTATCCTCCGGATATCCGCCGAGCCTAAACTATCACTGGTCGGTAGTGCTCCCCTGCAGGGCTCAACGCCTTTCTATACGATCTTGTTGCCCCGGGATACCACACCGAGTCCACCATGTACCCGCAGACGATGCCTCCTCACTCATCGAATCGGGTAACACATAGCTCAAAACCGAGAAAACTCATGGTGGACGCCACAAATCATATCACGAGAAACAACGTTTTTTAAAACAATCATAAGACTTTTAAAATTTATCAGTGGTTCTCAAATCCCGAGATCTCATGAAAACAGAATCTCATATACATGTAACCATATAGTTCCAGTAAATGCAATGCACAAAACAGTACTGTAAAGTATTAAAAGTGTTTTCATGTAAGCATGTCATGTGATAATTACTGAACAATGAGTTATAATTCTACAGTTTATGAACAATACGGCAATATAACAGTTCTAATGTGTAAGTGGCATGGAAATTACTGATGATGAGTGTGTGAGCCGGCAAATCCGTGTATGGGTAACTTGCGCATCATCGGTAATGGTGCATGTGTCACGACCCAATTTAGGAACGCGACCGGAACTTAAATGATGCGACGTCAAAAGGCGTAACACAATTCAAGTAAGCTGAAAACCCAGAAATCTAAACCAAGAAAAGAAGTAAAGTCATAAAACAATAGTTAAAAACATTTAAAAATCTCATGTTATAAAATCCCAAATTTAAATTTAATTTCTTAAAACGAGCCTGCCCTGACCTCGGCTCTAGCGGCAGCTCTCTGTGCCATAGTAGTCTTTGGCAGCATAGTGGCTGGAATAAGAAAACTGGATTCGATAAGAATATAGAAATCAAATCATAAGGATACATGTAATTAAGGAAGGACCTAAAAGAAAATATGTCATAAGGTCACTTAGGCGGAGTACCGTGTCCTAAGTATGCCGTGGAACATACACATGCAACGTCACTCTACTTAAGCTACCTACTCCATCATACCAAAGTCATCCTACACTCCGAAAGGTAAAACCTAGCGCTCTGATACCAACTTTTTCACGACCCAATTTAGGAACGCGTCCCTCACTTAAATCACGCGACATCAAAATGCGTAACGCAATTCAAGTAAGCCGAAAACCCAAAAATCTAAACCATGAGAAGAAGTAAAGTGATAAAACAATAGATTAAAACATTTAAAAATATCAAACTTAAATTTAATTTCTTAAAAATTTCGGCAGCGTCTCTTTTGTAAAAACTATCCCCAAACGGGTACAAGCATAGAATAAATATAAGAGGCATCCCTAAACGGGAGCAACTCACGCCAAAAGGCGGAACACAACCACAACAGGTAAATATACGACGCCGTAGCGAAGAAATAAGTAATTAAGAAGTGAAAACAGCATAATAAGAGGTAAAACAATATCGCAACATAAATAAAAAGTCGGTTCACACGAGCACGACACCCAGAAGCACAAATAATACAATATTGATCCTCACAATTTCGTCTTTAAGTCAAATACATGTAAGTGGTAGATGGAGAGTACTAGGTACAAAATAAGATATACAATGGAATCATACGGATACCCGTAAAACCCACCTACACCAAAATCACGACCAACAGTAGCGGTATCCGCAGAAATATATGCAAGAAGGAGCCCTGCCGTGACTACACTGAGGGTCAAGCCTGCAAAACATTGTAGCATAACGGGGGTGAGTTGCCAACTAATGAATAGTAAATAACATTGTACAGATAACCGCAAGCATGCACGAAAAGAAATAATCTTAAATATGCAATCTGATGGTATAAGTATAACAATACGGATATGCAACAAATCAAGATCAAGGTACACCACCAGGGTATAACAACTATATGAAATAGTGCATGTTATAATAAATCCTGAGTGTGGGATAAAACATAATCCTCATCAGTGAATCATCATCATAAAATTCCGGTGTCCATGAACGACACCTTAAATCCTAATATCTCAGGCGCCGTCACTCTGATCGGCCCTCGTATCCATCGCATCATGGAACCTGTGTGTCCAACATCGACACTCGAAAGATCATGAAACCCGTGTACAGCATCGACACGTAAATCCTCACATCTCAGGCGCCGCATGCTCTGATCGGCCGTCATATCAATCTTATGACTCCGGACGGTATACTCCGGATAACCGCCGGGTACAACCTAACACCGGTAAGTAGTGCTCCCTCCTGCCAGGCTCATCGTTGATTAGTCCAAAATACTTGTTATGTTAACCGCAATCAGAAACGGCGTCGCTTTGCAGCTAGCCGGTGAGTACGGGTCGATCCACAGAGATGGGTAATTTTCTTAATGTGTTTTTACGAGTTGATTCCAAATGTTGTTTGGATTGATTAAATCTAAAACCTAGATCTATCACTAGACTAAATTAATCTAAATTAAAGTCTTGCTAGGTTTAGGATTAGGGGAAATTTGGAGATTAAAGGTTTCCTCACCGCTTTCAATGCCTTATTTTTGATCTATTAGATGTTACGGTAATTATCAATAAAGTGGATTAGAATCTTTTGGGAAGATGTTTCTTCCTCTAGATTCTTATTCTTCCTTTATCGATAATTACCCTAACCTCCATGGAAAACGCGTGCAACCGGGCCTTTATACTACGGTGTCACCGTTACCTCGAAGGGTAGGGTGCCGTAGGGAGCGGTTGTGTGT
This sequence comes from Agapanthus africanus, assembly GCA_030015575.1. Taxonomy (NCBI): domain Eukaryota; kingdom Viridiplantae; phylum Streptophyta; class Magnoliopsida; order Asparagales; family Amaryllidaceae; genus Agapanthus; species Agapanthus africanus. The sequence continues at coordinate 190,398,769 of JASDDO010000012.1, read as the reverse complement.
GTGTGCATGGAGTTCTAATTCTTGTGAAGGGGCATGAAAGGGGTGAGAGATCTCATCTCTCAAAACTTTCCATAAGGCTAACCCTAACAAGCGAGGAGATTACTCGCTCATTAGGGAATGAAACGACATACTAATTAAAAGAGAATAAAAAGCAAAGAAATAAAATTACTTACTAATTTGATGGCTCCCTCCAAGCAAGAATACAGAACAGATCTGAATTTTTTTATTGAAAAGACGCATGAGTTTTACAGATCTGTGATTACAATTTATAGGAAAACAGGAAAACTAGGGTTACAGACTCTCCTAGATGTGCAATTACAGATTTGCCCACGAAAAATCCCAACACCCGCACCGACTCACAAAATTTGCACCGACACGGGCACTAAGCGGCCGCGGAACCACGACAAATGTAGGGGTAGGGCCGCGGTTCCACGGCCCTTTGGCGAGATCAGCTCCCCAGACTTCTGGGCTTCCTTATATGCTTCATGGGCTTTCTACTTTTATACTTCTTTTCTCTATTTAACTTCTGGGCCTTCTCCAGATCTTCAGTGAAAACTTGTAAAGATCTTTTGACCGTTCACTTTGACATTTCGGACTGCATTGCCTTATACAATTGTAATTTGTTCTTCGTGACTAGGATCCGTCTACTTGTTGGTCAAAAGTCCCTTTTCTGTATTAACTTTCGTCTTTTTCACTGTATTCGCTCCAAGAGCCTATGTCCTGTAATATGCAACAAACGTGCGTCAAGAGTACCTGTTTATTTATAAAACGGATAAGAATAGGGGAATGAAAAATGCAATATTATAGTATGAACAAATACCCCCAAACTTATCTTTCGCTCGTCCTCGAGCAAACTTATTAGTTTATTCTCAATAAAATTTTAACCGCACTTTCGCATGGAAACGCGATTGCACTGAGCACGTGCAATAAGCCGTTAAACCTCTAGGTGTCCTTAGTAGGAGGAGTGTTGTCTCCTGAGGGTTTTCAGCGGATTACACCCACAAAATCCTATCAATTTGGCTTTTCGACTTTAATTTTCCAATTAGGGTTTCAAACAAGGAATTCTATTATTGTTGACTCGTAAATTGTCCACCCACATTCTTCACGCTTCCTCATTATTTAACTTAAGATTATATATGTTCTATAGACTTACTTAGCTTTCGGCATTTCTTATGTTTTCCTTCTAGGGCTCCATCTCCACTTAGGAATTTCTATCAACTCTACTAAAGATACAAGTTTTATCTTTCAATCCTTTCTCTCATCTAAACTCTAATCACATATCCCCACGTGTGTGTAACTATCACCCCTACACTTGGAAATTCAAATCAAGCAATCGTACTCTCGTCCATTGTCCAAAGCACTTATTAATTAGTGAATTTTTAAATGAAATTTGCTTACACATCCTTCATGCGACCGTTAATACTTCTTGAGGTACCAACAACCGATTACAAGATGCGTTAGCACTTTAAAGCGTACTTCCTAGATTTGCAACACCCAAGGCTTTAGCAGTGACTCCCAAACCAGTTGGTCTAAGGCACTAGGTGATAAGGCACCCTCGCTAAATATTTTTTCTATTTTTACTGCCTTAAGTAATCACAAAAACCAGTGTCCATTTTTTCTTTATTCACTTTTTTTTTCTTTTTTTATTTTCATTGTACTAAGGACTTTAGACAAGAGCATTTCAAGGTTTCTTCTACTATTCCAAATTTCAAGGTGCGTGATTGTGCATTTTGTAGGGTATATGTTTTCAGAATCTAGACTTAAGCTAGGAACTATTTTTCAAACTTATACTCTAATAAGAACATCAATACTCTTCCCTTGTTTTGACTTAGCCCAAGAAGTGAACCCAAAATTTGCCTATTTCTAAATAAACTACAAGGCATATACTTTCTACCGTTAAACTTTAAGGAAGGTTATTTTTAGGGTTTTTAATTTACTAAGTCTAAGATCTAGTTGTTCCTAGCTAGTTAACCTATTCATCAAACTCAAGTCAAATAAGCCAAAATTGAATACAATAATTTTTATAATTTTTGAAATTTTTCAAATTTTTATGGGTTTTTCAAATAAATATGCAAATGAACAAATGAATGCGAAGGAAGAAGACGTACCGAGCATACCCCCAAACTTGAACTGGACAGTGTCCTCACTGTCATGCTAAACCAAGAGGGTCAAAATACCGGCACTTCCCTGTTTATTTATTTATAATTTTTTTTATTGTTAAGAAAAACAAATATATACAGAAAGGCCCCCCAAACTTAATTTAAACAATGTTAGACATTACTGCCAAACTTTGCATAACCCAAACGTCAATACCAACCAGTTCAAAAATTTATCAGTAAAGAGTATTGGTTGGTGGAAAAATTTATCAGAAACGTCAAAACGAGAATGCGAATGATCAGCAATCAGTGGAATGTTGGCATTCTCGTAGCTTCTTAAAAGAAATGGAGGTGGTTCAACTTCTAAAGGAGGAGGTTGACTAACCACAATACCCCCAAACTGTTCCTGTGGGTCCTCTATTGACGTGGCATCATCCATCAATTTCATATGATGTTCAATTATAAGGGAACTGATCTTCTCGATGTCCGCCATAGTCCAACCGAAAACTTGCCGCCTATCTTGTAAGACTTTTAAAATAGCGTTCTCTTGCTCGAAGGCTAGAGGATGATATTATAATGGGAAAAGTCTCATTCTCACCTATGTAAGCATTTTTAAGGTGAGGCGGTAAGGACATGAGTTCGAGTTTCGGAGGCGAAAGAATCGTTGCGGAATATACCTCGAACTCAAAGGACTCTAACACAGGTTCAAAATCACTACAAACAACCGATTCGGATGGTTCAACTAACTCATCCACAAATTCAAAAGACTCATATTCGGGCTGTGAGTCGTCATCATCCGAAAAGGTGAAATATTCATAATCCATATCGGTTGTGTCAACGGTGGTAGGCTCAAGGAGGGATGCACTAGTGGCGTCAAAACTGTTTTCATCAAATAGAAATCTTTCAAGCTCGCAGTCCTCCTGCGTGATTTCGTGAATAGAGCAAACTTCTCGTGTACTAGTTTTAGGCACGGGGGGCGGACTTCCCATCTTATAAATATTGAACTCACTAGACATCTTTCCAAAGGATAGAGTCATAGAGCCATTGCGACAGTTTATTACAGCATTGGAAGTGGCCAAAAATGGTCGACCGAGGATCACCGGAATTTGGTTTCTTGGGTTAGCAACAGGTTGTGTATCCATAACAATAAAATCAACGGGGAATATGAACTCCCCAACCTTGATCAACACATCCTCTAGTTGACCTTGTTAGTTATATGTATGCCTTAGAGGCCATTACTGTATATACGATGTATATTGTAATGGATGCTTGGACATATATAGGGAGGACTTTCTTGCTCGACATGATAATATGCTATCTGGTTGTACTTTATCTTAACATGTACTCTGATTGTCTCTATATTACATGTTGATAAAGCCCTTAGGATATGTACTCGACTACTGGGACTATGATGAGATCATACTAGTAGGGCCACGGTAGTCGGCGAGTACATCCTATAACTGTTCCTAGTCGAGGGTGTATCGAGACAGGGCATCGATGCACCAGTGTAGACTAGCGTATACGCATCTTGACCCATATGATGGGAGATGGATGATCCCATATCCATCGGTGTTTGACATCAAGAATGGTGTACGGGTTCTCAGTAGAGACTGGGTACACTGGACGGACTCGCCGAGAACTCCCAGATGGTATTATACCTCACGTCAGATGGCAGTTCTCCGGTGACAGTGGTACAGAGTAGTTTGTTGACCCAAGATCGTCATAGAGTCTTGTGTGATTCCCACTGTGCTTTGATTTCCATCATACCACGTCCAAGAGGGCGTGCAAAAAGGTGGCTTTTGGGTACAGTCCCGAATCACATGGAAGCAATGAGCGATAGGAGGGGATTCGTCTCTCCCGGTATAGGGAGTTGATGTTGTGCTGTGTTCGATTGGCTATAACCGGAAATCCCTGGCCAGGGTTGCTGAGATTTACTGGTAAGTGTTATCAGTAGTTTCTCGAACTGTTATAGACCTCATATCGACACGACTTATCGAGCTACTGGGGTCTGACGTTTACCACCCCTAGGCGAGATAAGCAACATATCAGACGACGAGACCGGACTGTACGGGAGTGTTACTGTTTGGATTCACAGGAGAATGTACAGGCTTGCTTGTTGATCTTCTGAGCGCTCAATACCTGGGTAGCTGTTACGTTTAGCTGACCGCTTGCAGCTTGTGGGTGTTTGATATGATCATCACCTACTGCCGGCGTTTTGACGATTCTTTAGAGTCCTACACATAGGTTTCTTGGCTCAGGCAAAATGGAGTAGGGGCACGTATGTGATATGTGCGGGACCGAGGATAATGCGATATGAGATACCGTATTCTATTCTCGTGATATTTGATATCAGCCGGGTCATCGGATCAAGTGTTGATTCGATGAATCGGTACGGATATATATTAGTCGGTTATATGCGATATAGCCGGATTGTCGGATCAAGTGTTGATTCGATAATTTAATGTATAATAATATATATGATATATTAAATTACATTAACTAATATAAGCTCACTAAAAGATTCTTTTTCTCACTCGGGTAATACATTGATATATATATATGCGATATATGTTAATTGTATTATTTTATTTTGTTACGATAAATATTATATATGTGATATATAATATTGTAACATGATATGATAACTAATGCAACATGTTTAGTGGTGTTTAAACATGATTAGGGTTTGGATTATGGTTAAGCTTTCTAGATGATTCTAGAAGGTTTTGTTTTTGTTTTGTGAAAGATATTTTCAAGTGACTCATGCTTTAACCCAACCCAAACCCTAACCCTAGTTAATTCTCTACATGAGTTTAGTTGACAATGGTTGCATTATTTATCATATTAATTCTTTCTATTCATCACAAAAGGAATTCTATCACTATTCTTCTTCTTGCAAAGCTTTCTTGTTTTGATATTTGTGATGAATAAATATGAGAAAAAGATAAATAAAGAGAGCAAAAATCCTACTTCATCATCCTCATCTTCCCTTGCCATTTAGATGAGGGTGTTCACGTCATTTCATGAGTGTTATCATGTGTTAACGAAACTTCAAGGTAGATTATCTTAGTATCGAAGATCGGAAGCAAAGGTTGCATCTTTCTCTTCGTGGAACCTCTCGAGAGTCCGGAACCCGATGATCGCAGCGAAGGGACCACAACACGGAGCATATGAACCGAAGGACCGGATCTACAAAGGTTGTAATCCCTCTCACTTAGTGTTAAAGTGTTTAGCATGTTAGTTTTCGCCTAAACTCTAGTTTAAAGATCCGTATTCAGGTTGTTCGGCACGGCTAAATTTTTAATCGGGCATGGTTGATGCCTCGTAGACCGTTGTACGTGTGCATAGCAACCTTACAGTGGTATCAAATCCATGCTAGAGCTTTAGGCGAAGTCTAGACGAAGTTTAAAGTCCGATCGAACCCTGAAAACCCGATATACCCTAGTTTCTGGAAATTTTTCAAAACTGTGATTTTTTCCAAATTAAAAATATCCAAAAATTACAGCAGGGAATTATATGAGTTACTGTGAAGCACGTGAGCGCAATTCGACTAAAGCGCCGCGGAACCGTGGCCCCACCCCAGCATGTGCGGCGGTTCCGCGGCCATAAAGTCGATTCTTGGCACGTTCTTTGCACAGTAATTCTTAACTTTTAGTTCTGTATTTTCTGGGAATTTTTAATATTTATTCAACTGTTGAATTTTATGGATTGTATTGGGGATTCGATGATTCAATCGGGAACTTTAACTGCGTCTTTGTGTTTTGTCCGGATAACTATTAGAAACTGTTAAAAAGTTCGAACAGATATCAATAACTCACTTTTCCCCTGTCGGAAATTTTTTCAAAAGTTGGATTTTTCCTCGTGTTTAAGAACGTTCTAAGTCGTGCAAGTAACGCGGTGGACCCTCTAGAAGACAACAAACCTTAACTCGATTATATGACCGTCTTGAACTGCCTTTTGAACCTTAGGGTTTGGGGCAGTACGGCGTGCCACATGTGAGGCGTTGGCTTGACCCTTCTACGGCTGGACCATTGGTACTGTGGCATGTGATGGATGTTTTTAAACTGATTTCAAGTGTTGAGATATATTGGGGAAATCTTGGGTGCTTGATGATTCGATCGCAAAGTTTAACTTTGTCTATTTATCTGGAATGTGATACAATAATTGGAATCAACAGGTAGTTATGAGATAACTGATTTGAATATTATAGACATAGCAGTTTAATCTCAGTTGATCGGTTGCCAGGGAATTTTGATGCGATCAAAAGTCTGTCGCAATCACGTAGCGTACGCGGATACTCGCCGGATAAACTTAATAGACAGCTACACCCCATAGCCCCGACCAAGTGACTGTAGGAGAACCCCGTCGCCGAAAGCATCCGTTCGGGTGTTCGCGGTAGCGGTGTTCCGCCTTAGTGCACTTCGTCGACGGTATCAGGGGTGCAGCCGCCTACTAAAGTTTGCGACGAGCATTCGATCAGGATGTCGGAAATCTTGTTGAATTGCCCAACTTGATATTGAAAAGAGTTTTCGATAATGAGACTAAAATGCGGGGTTTATAATTGTTAGGCATGTGATGTCTAAGGAATTCATTTGGTTAGGCATGTGATGTCTAAGGAGGTTGTGGATTCCAACTGTTGTAGTTTTACACTTTCTTTTCTGTGACCGTAAGCGTAGTATGTGGTGTATCGCCGGCTTCGTTGCTATACATCAACGACAATCAGGATACGCATACTTGCTTACGTTGATGATATGAGATATTATGTGTTGCTGTGATATGTTCTATTGGATCGTCGCGTTCTGAATAGCCGGGGTTTTTATGTGAGATGAGAGTTTTTCTTTTTCATTCATGTAAAATTCATTTGTATGTAATATTCTTTTATTGGGGCACTTCCAGGTTGCGGAAGATGTCACCGTTGTATATTATTTATTTTTCCGCATTAGGATAGACCCAAGGCGGGGAGCACAAGTAACCGGGTTCTAGGGTCCAGTGGGAGACCATCTCGAGGAGTCGAGACCGGGTCTCCTAACCCTAGAATTGGCAGCGTTACTTGCCGCTCTCATAGGGGTCTAGGGATGTGGGTTTGGCTATTCATCGCGACCGTGGAATCCGTGTTTTATACAGGCTCGTACTAAAACACGGACGTCCTAGTATATCCAATATTTCATATATGTTCTTCTGCTGCAATGTTCTGTGATGAGATCATATTACTGCCTGAGATGAATGTTTATATTATATATATGAGATATATGTTATATTGCAGATTTCGTTTCAAAAGAGATGCTTGCGAAGCATAATAAAATGGGACTTCATTAATGAGATTAATGAAACTAAAAGAAACCTAAGATGTTGTGGAATCGAATTTTCAAAAACAGGTAGCTACAGTTCTTGCTATGCATAGCGGTGTTCCTTGTAGAACATCCTGCACCTTATTCGATAAGGAAAGGACCGAGATCCCTTCACCAGGAGTGACTCCTTTAGCAATAACTGGCAGATGCTACAAACTCGGTTTGTCTTTTGATTGCTACTATAGTTTTTGCTTTGCATAGTGGTATATATGATATATCTTGCACCTTATTCGATGAGGAAAGGGCCGACGATCCCTTCACCGGGAGTGACCCCTTTAGCAAAACTAGAAAAGCCTAAAAAACACTCCATTTAAAATCACTCGATTCTACAACGATATCAAGTTCATTACGCAAAGGGTTTTCTTAAAAACCCGTCGTAGCCCTCCGTCATTTCAGATAAGTACTACTTAGTATTCGTGCTGCGGTAGTTTGGCATGCGTCAAGGCGTAGTGTACGGTAGCTAACTAGTGCTTATCTGCTAGCATACGATGCGATTGGATTAGGGTATTCGTACGACGTTGTTTGGCATGCGTCAAGGGTCGTGCGGGTGGGTTTAATTCAATCAAGAAATGTACGGGTTGAACTTGACTAGCGGACTATGGGTTGTTTGGCATGCGTCAAGGTCATAGCACGCTAGGGGTAAAATATTATTGGGAATTTCAAGTGTTGAAATTTGCAATGAGATTGCATACCTTCTATGAGATAGTTGGATCCCGATACCCGCTGCGAGTAAGAGTTACTCCTGGGAGAGTTTTACACATTACAATTAGCCGATCAAGTAGGTGTCTAGAAAGGTGTTAACGGGGTTACGCCTCTGGGAAAACGAGGTTTACTTTAATTAGGTTCGTGCGAAAGCACGGGGGACCTCCCTTAAAGTACCGACACTGGCCTGGCTGAAAGATTGGCGAACTTGTAGCATGTAATTAATCCCGGCTAGTCTTTCCTTTTAAGGTTTGAAGGAAGATTTGATTAAAACAGTGGGAGACATCCTGATTAGATATATTAGATAACCAATCTAATCTTGCAAGAGCATACGCTGAGTGTTTTCTTCTCTCTCTCTCCAGGTAGCGACCATATCACGCCTTAATCAAGATAATAATACGGATATATTGACCGAACCCGCTTGTTATACTGAGCTGGGGAACGTTGGTCCCGCTCCAACTTATAATTTTTATAAGACAGAGCAGAAAATTGGGGATTACCAGAATTCCCGTGCCGCCCAAATGAAGAAAGTGCATGCTGATGCATCTTCTTCGGGTGTGTTCATTACAGAGAACTGTTTCTCAGTATCCTTTACGTCCTGGGTTTGTGATACCGGATCAGGATCCCGTATATGTAATCTGTTACATGGGCTACAGATAGGTAGAGAACTGAGCATGGGTGATTAGTTTCATGAGACAGAAAACGGTTCAAGTGTTGCAGCCAAGTCTGTTGGTCACTGTCACCCTGTATTACCCGAATACATTGATTCTGAATGAATGTTATTAGATACCGAACCTGATATACAACATCATACCATTCTCTTTATTAGTAAAGAAAGGATATAATTTTGTATTGTTGGATAATGTTTTGAACATTTCCTATATCAAGAGTTGATCGGTTCAGGCACGTTATCTAAAAGAATTGACGTTCTAAATCAAACTACGGTTCTTAGTATACGGAACACACACAAGAGGAAGAGTTCAGAAATGAACGAATCCTTCTTGAGGCATTGTAGACTAGGTCATATTAATGCGACCCGACAAGCTAAGTTACATTAAGATGCATATTTAAATTTGTTTGAATTTACATCTTGTGAAACTTGCCGGTCATGTCACAGAGATAAAATGACTACAGCTCCGTTTATTGGAAACAGAGAAAAAGTTAGTGAACTCTTGGGATTGATACATGCTGATGTATGAAGGTCCCCTGTCTACACATGCCAAGACCGGTTCTTTGTACTTCATTACATTCTCTGATGATCCCTCAAGATTCAGACATATGTTCCTGTTGAAATACAAGTCCGAAACTTTTGAGATATTCACAGAATATAAGTTAGAAGTAGAGAACCAAAAAATGGGTATAAGTATTATGTACTTTGATGCGATCAAGGAGGAGAATACTTGAGTACGGAATTCCTGGACTATTCTAAAGGAGAATGAGATTCTCTCTCAGCATTACTCCTCCGTATACACCACAGCACGTCGGTGTATCGGGGCGGAGTAATAACACCTTATGTGATATGGTGTGCTCTATGATGAGTACTACTGAGTTTCCTATTTCCTTTTGGGAGTTATGCACTTGAGAAGCTGCATACCTATTGAATAGGGTTCAAATAAAATCAGTTGCCTACCACTTCATATGTGATATGGAAAGGGAAGAGCCCATATCTTAAGTTAGTTAAGATTTGGGGTTGTCCGGCCTATGTCTAAAATCAAAATCCGGACAAGCTCGAGGCAAGGACTGTTATGTAGAACTGAAAACATTCCAGCTATACAAACTACAGCTGATGATTTGGTAGAACCAAAGGATTCAATAGTTTCCAACGAACCTCAGCCTCTCCGCCGATCTAGCAGGGTTCCTCACCCACCTGAGAGATACTTCGGTTTCTTTCTGACAGTGGGAGCGAGGATTGCATCATGAGATGATGACCCAACTAGTTTCGAGCTGGCCATCAGCAGTGGGATTCTGTAAGAATGGCTGGATGCTTATCGATCTGAGATGGAATCCTTATACACCGACAAAGTATGGACTTTGGTTGCTTTATCTGAAGGGTTAAATCCCCATCAGGAGCGAGTATATCTTGAGAAGATTACTTGGTGTACATGGAAAAGTTGAGACTTTCAAAGCTATGCTTAAGTCCATCCAGATCCTACTTGCCACTGCTACATTCCATGATTACGATATCTGGTGGTTGTGTGTCATGACTGCTTTTCTAAATGATGTTTTAGAAGAGAGCGTCTATAAATACACAGCCAGAGGGCTTCGTAGACAGTGGGAGCAGCGGAAACGTGTGCAAGATGTTTTATATGATAAAACAGGCATCGCGGAGTTGGAACATCTGTTTTGATGTGGTAGTCAAAGAGTTTGACTTCATCAAAATGGTAGATGAACCTTGTATATACAAAAAGGTAGCAGAGAGTATGGTGGTGATCCTCGTAGAGTACGTGGATGACATACTCTTGATAGGAAAGGAGTTTCCTATGCTACGCTCGGTCAATCTCCGCTTATCACAAGGATTCTCCATATAGGATCAAAATGATACCTCCTAAATCCTGGGTTTTGGCTCTATGAGATATATCTAATTGGATGTTAGGATACTCACTAGTTGTAGTGAGATGGTATCAATCGATCTTGGGGAGAATCACTGGAAAGGTTCCAGGGTGATAATGACGACTGAATGTCAGTCGCAGGCATTGTCTATACCCTCAGTGGAGGGACGGTATGTTGGAAGAGTTCCAAGCTAGATACCGTGACATACTAGACGATTAAAGGCAAGATACATCGTTACCAAGGATGCTACCAAAGTGGAAGTCTGGATATATATAGGTTCATGAGATGAACTTCGTTCCTACCATTGTGTGACAATGGAGTTGTAGCTTATGCCAAGGAACTACCGTCCCATCTGAAATCCAGATATAATTCTTAGGCAGTATCACCTGATCATGGAGATGGTTGATCTCCAGGGAGATCGAGGTTAGGAGAGTAGACACAGAGGACGACAACGCGGATCCACTCACAAAGGCCTTTTTCCAAGTAGAGACTTTTATGGGATAGGATAGTAGAGTATGAGATACTTCAACCGCAGCTAATTGTTGGCTATGCGATACCACAACAGATGGCCCTAGTGCAAGTGGGAGATTGTTAGTTATATGTATGCCCTAGAGGCCATTACTGTACATACGATGTATATTGTGATGGATGCTTGGACATATATAGGGAGGACTTTCTTGCTCGACATGATAGTATGCTATCTGGTTGTACTTTATCTTAACATGTACTCTGATTGTCTCTATATTACATGTTGATAAAGCCCTTAGGATATGTACTCGACTACTGGGACTATGATGAGATCATACTAGTGGGGCCACGGTAGTCGGCGAGTACATCCTATAACTGTTCCTAGTCGAGGGTGTATTGAGACAGGGCATCGATGCACCAGTGTAGACTAGCGTATACGCATCTTGACCCATATGATGGGCGATGGATGATCCCATATCCATCGGTGTTTGACATCAAGGATGGTTTACGGGTGCTCAGTAGAGACTGGGTACACTGGACGGACTCGCCGAGAACTCCCAGATGGTATTATACCTCACGTCAGATGACAGTTCTCCGGTGACACTAGTACAGAGTAGTCTGTTGACCCAAGATCGTCATAGAGTCTTGTGTGATTCCCACTGTGCTTTGATTTCCATCATACCACGTCCAAGAGGGCGTGCAAAAAGGTGTCTTTTGGGTACAGTCCCGAATCACAAGGAGGCAATGAGCGATAGGAGAGGATTCGTCTCTCCCGGTATAGGGAGTTGATGTTGTGCTGTGTTCGATTGGCTATAACCGGAAATCCCTGGCCAGGGTTGCTGAGATTTACTGGTAAGTGTTATCAGTAGTTTCTTGAACTGTTATAGACCTCATATCGACACGACTTATCGAGCTACTGGGGTCTGACGTTTACCACCCCTAGGCGAGATATGCAACATATCAGACGACGAGACCGGACTGTACGGGGGTGTTACTGTTGGATTCACAGAAGAATGTACAGGCTTGCTTGTTGATCTTCTGAGCGCTCAATACTTGGGTAGCTGTTACGTTTAGCTGACCACTTGCAGCTTGTGGGTGTTTGATATGATCATCACCTACTGTCGGCGTATTGACGATTCTTTAGAGTCCTACACAGAGGTTTCTTGGCTCAGGCAAAATGGAGTAGGGGCATGTATGTGATATGTGCGGGACCGAGGATAATGCGATATGAGATACCGTATTCTATTCTCGCGATATTTTATATCAGCCGGGTAATCGGATCAAGTGTTGATTTGATGAATCGGTACGGATATATATTAGTCGGTTATATGCGATATAGCCGGATTGTCGGATCAAGTGTTGATTCGATAATTTAATGTATAATAATATATATGATATATTAAATTACATTAACTAATATAAGCTCACTAAAAGATTCTTTTTCTCACTCGGGTAATACATTGATATATATGCGATATATGTTAATTGTATTATTTTATTTTGTTACGATAAATATTATATATGTGATATATAATATTGTAACATGATATGATAACTAATGCAACATGTTTAGTGGAGTTTAAACATGATTAGGGTTTGGATTAGGGTTAAGCGTTCTAGATGATTCTAGAAGGTTTTGGTTTTGTTTTGTGAAAGATATTTTCAAGTGACTCATGCTTTAACCCAACCCAAACCCTAACCATAGTTAATTCTCTACATGTGTTTAGTTGACCATAGTTGCATTATTTATCATATTAATTCTTTCTATTCATCACAAAAGGAATTCTATCACTATTCTTCTTCTTCCTTGAGTTCTTCTTGCAGAGCTTTCTTGTTTTGATATTTGTGATGAATAAATATGAGAAAAAGATAAATAAAGAGAGCAAAAATCCTACTTCATCATCCTCATCTTCTCTTGCCATTTAGATGAGGGTGTTCACATCATTTCATGAGTGTTAGCTTGTGTTAATGAAACTTCAAGATAGATCATCTTAGTATCGAAGATCGGAAGCAAAGGTTGCATCTTTCTCTTCGTGGAACCTCTCGAGAGTCCGGAACCCGATGATCGCAGCGAAGGGACCACAACACGGAGCATATGAAGTGAAGGACCGGATCTACAAAGGTTGTAATCCCTTCACTTAGTGTTAAAGTGTTTAGCATGTTAGTTTTCGCCTAAACTCTAGTTTAAAGATCCGTATTCGGGTTGTTCGGCACGGCTAAATTTTTAATCGGGCATGGTTGATGCCTCGTAGACCCTTGTGCGCGTGCATAGCAACCCTACAGACCTCTTAGATGGGTGATTGATCGATCAGCCATTTGGAGAGTACAACAAGTGGGTTTCAACTCTCCAACCCCTAATTGTTCGTACACGGAGTAGGGAATCAGGTTAACACTAGACCTAAGATCTAAAAATGCTCGATTAATTTTCTTATCCCCAATTGTGATTGAAATCGTAGGACAGCCGGGGTCCTTTCGTTTTTGGGGTAAGGTTTGATGGTGGTTAATAGCATTGCTCACTGCACTAGCCACTAGCACTTTCTTGGGTACTTGGGATGCCTTTCTCATCGAGGTGCATAAGCCCTTTAAGATTTTCGCGTATGAAGGGACTTGTTGGATTGCATCCAAGAGAGGTATATTTATGCTAACCTGCTTAAATATCTCCACAATCTTCTCCACTTGTGCATTTGGTTTATTAGGACTCAACCTATTTGGGAATGGAGCATTTTTAAAATTCGTTGAGTCAAATGTCTGTGGAGTAGAATGTGGAGTAGGAACGGATCCCGGAGTAGATGTGTTCATGTTGTGAGAAATGGGTCCGTTCGAGCTAGAAGAAGTAGAGCCGTGTGAAGGGTGGAGAATAGGCTCTAAAGAAAAAGGTGAAAAAGAAAGTGAAGAAAATGAAGAAGGGGAAGATGACGATGGAGAAAAAGAAGAAGAAGAAGAAGAAGAAGAACCACCGGCGGGGATGTCATCACTAGTACCCACATTATTTTGCAACACTCTTCCGGATCTCAACATGGTCACCACATTTACATTGTGATTGTGATATGCGTTTTGTGCGTGACCGGGATTTGGCAATGGTTGAGATGGAAGCTTTCCCTTTTCTCTCTCACTCAACGCAGCAGTTAATTGTGCAATTTGTGCCTCAATAGATTTGATACTTCGATCGTGTGAGGCATTGTTATGCATCAAAGACTGAACATAATTTTCAAATCTTGCTGTGGATTCTGTAGATTGCTTGAGAAATGCATCTAGACTTTTTTCGAGCGAGATAACCTTATCATCATTTGGTTGAACCAAATTGTTCGTTTGATTTGTATAAGGTTGTTGTTGGAAAGGTTGCTGGTTTTGAGTTTGTGAAGGTGCTTGTTGTTGTTGTGGAGGAAGTCTTTGAAAATTGTTATTCCCTTAGAACTGTTGATTTGGGTGACTCCTCCACCCCGGATTGTATGTCGAAGAGTACGGATCGTTTCTTTGTCGTTACTGAAATGTAACATTGACTTGATCCTGTCCTTGGGTAGATGCATTATAAGGACACTCTTCGGTTAGATGCGATGGATTTGAACAACAAGCACAAACAGTTCGTGTGGGTATAACAGGGGCAGGAGAAGACGATGAGATTTTGGTCTCAATGGCTTCTAGCTTTTTCATAAGTGCGGCCATCTCGGCCTTCATAGCAATAGACATATCTACTTGATGTATGCCTGCTCTAGATTGACCACTAGAAGAAGAAGATGTGATCTTGGTACTCTCCAACTGAATTGTTTGCTCACTAAGATCCTCAAGAAACTGCCACGCTTCGTCGCTAGACTTGGAGAGAACATGTCCTTGACATATGGTTTCTAGCATTTGCTTTGTTGCGGAGTTTAATCCCTCGTATAATTTTTGGCAAAGCTGCCAACTTTCGATCCCATGACGAGGGCATTGAACGAGTAGGTCTTTAAATCTCTCGAAGCACTTCCAAAATGGTTCGGAAGGAAGCTGTGAAAATTGTATAATCTCGTTACGGATTCTAACAGTTTTGTGATGAGGGTAGAACTTTTTCTGAAAAGCTCTCACAAACACGTCCCAATTTCTAATGGAATGTAATGTGGTGCTGTATAGCCACTTCTCGGCTAAGTCACATAAGGTAAAGGAATGACCCTTAGCCTTATAGCGTCGTCACTTAATTGGGTCGTTTTCATCATAGCGCACACATTTTGGAATTTATTAATAAAAATATACGCATCTTCCGATTCCAAACCATGAAATTTTGGCAGCTTATTGATGAAATGTGGTTTTATTTCAAAGTTATCCCCATTTGCCGGTGGGGGTGAAAGACATGTAGGTAAAGAAGTGCGGACGGGGTAGAAGAGATCCTGGAGCGCAGCTCGTGCGGGCGCTGCAACAGGCGGAAGATTCGTGTTATTCGCACCTAACGGAGGTGGAATCATTCCCGTCGGTAAGGTATCGTTGGGGTTGAATCCCGACATACCTTCGAAAGAAGAATTTGAAGGTGGAGGTAAGGAAATGGAGGAGATTTCGACTTCGGTGTCGAAAGGTTCGTCGGTCGGTTCCAACGAAACACGGACTAATCGGGCGTTAGTATCCCTAGTCAAAAGTGACATACACTAAAAGGGGTTGTGTAGTCAGAAAAAATAAAAAACAGAATGTGGGGGTAAGATTACATCAATGAAGTGAAGTGGTGGAAGTGAGTTGCAAGCTCCTTTAGCGACAAGTTGCAAGTTTTAAAAAGATTTTTCTTTTTTCTTTTTTTATGTGAGAGTTTTGCAAAGTGATTTATGAAAAGAGACTTATGACACAAATGTATCAACCACACATGCACAATCAGGCCTAGATCTAGGGTCACCTAAGTTTGCTAGACAGCTCCTAACTAGGGTTAGAAATAGGACCTCGAACCGCCTCTTCACCGACAATTACGGCCAGGTAAGTGCCAGGTAAGTGGGAAGGAACCACAACAGTGGGCCTAATTAATAACCACTAGCCTAGACACACTTGCCTAGACACCGCAATGTCAGGTTAGGATAAACGGCCGATGCCTATACTATTCCTTTTCCTATTAAGCTCGACGTCCTTAGGGCTGAGTCTAGTATTTTTTAATTAATTGTGGTCGATGCAAATGCTTTAAGTGTTTTCTGGGGTCCTGGGAAGGGTGATGAAATCCCCACCCAATCTGAGTTTGGTCAATTAGCCCAGTAAAGTCCGATTAAATTATGCAAAATGATAAAATTCACTTGCAATCAATTTTTTAGCGCGGAGCAAAGAAACCTGCAGAAAATCTGTTATCTAGAAGGGGGAGAAAGAATTTTTAGCGCAAAGAAACCCTGCAGAAAGTTTGCACAGAAATATATATGGAGGTTGGCAGAGGGGGGTAAAAGAAAACAAACCATGAAAATTTGAGGACCTGACGAGGCTAAAGAGCCGCGGTTCCGCGGCTTGAGGTGCTCCTTGGCCGCGGTTCCGCGGTCAGTTGAGCAGATTAGTGGCTACGAAAATTTGTGGTGCTCTGTTGTGATCTTCCCTCTCTGTTCTGATATGATTAATTTTGTTTTGCCCTCTGTGAATTTCCAGATCCGCGATTCTTTGCTGTTCCTGCAAGATTCAAAAGATACACCCTTCAAACAGATCAAAATTGATAATTTTTTATTTCTTTTTTTTTCTTCAGATTTTTATAATTTTTTTAAAAATTTATATCAACCCGAAATTACACAGAAAGAAATTTTACGCCATCCCCGGCAACGGCGCCATTTGATTAGTCCAAAATACTTGTTATGTTAACCGCAATCAGAAACGGCGTCGCTTTGCTGCTAGCCGGTGAGTACGGGTCGATCCACAGAGATGGGTAATTTTCTTAATGTGTTTTTACGAGTTGATTCCAAATGTTGTTTGGATTGATTAAATCTAAAACCTAGATCTATCACTAAACTAAATTAATCTAAATTAAAGTCTTGCTAGGGTTAGAATTAGGGGAAATTTGGAGATTAAAGGTTTCCTCACCGCTTTCAATGCCTTATTTTTGATCTATTAGATTTTACGGTAATTATCAATAAAGTGGATTAGAATCTTTTGGGAAGATGTTTCTTCCTCTAGATTCTTATTCTTCCTTTATCGATAATTACCCTAACCTCCATGGAAAACGCGCGCAACCGGGCCTTTATACTACGGTGTCACCGTTACCTCGAAGGATAGGGTGCCGTAGGGAGCGGTTGTGCGTGTGTGCATGGAGTTCTAATTCTTGTGAAGGGGCATGAAAGGGGTGAGAGATCTCATCTCTCAAACCTTTGTAGGGTTGCTATGCACGCGCACAAGGGTCTACGAGGCATCAACCATGCCCGATTAAAAATTTAGCCGTGCCGAACAACCCGAATACGGATCTTTAAACTAGAGATTAGGCGAAAACAAGCATATTAACAACTTTAACACTAAGTGAGAGGGATTACAACCTTTGTAGATCCGGTCCTTCACTTCATAAGCTCCGTGTTGTGGTCCCTTCGCTGCGATCATCGGGTTCCGGACTCTCGAGAGGTTCCACGAAGAGAAAGATGCAGTCTTGCTTCCGATCTTCGATACAAAGATGATCTACCTTGAAGTTTCATTAACACAAGCTAATACTCACTAAAATTGAGTGAACACTCTCATCTAAAGGGCAAGGGAAGATGAGGATGATGAATTAGGATTTTTGCTCTCTTTATTTATCTTTTTCTCATAAATTTTCATCACAAATATCAAAGCAAGAAAGCTTTGTAAGCAAAGAAGAAGAAGGAAGAAGATGAACAATGTCATGAAACCTTTTGTGATGAATAATGAAAGGATTAATATGATGAATAATGCAACCATGGTCAACTAAACTCATGTAGAGAATTAACTAGGGTTAGGGTTTGGGTTGGGTTAAAGCATCAATCATAACAAAATATCTTTATCATGACAAAAAGAAACCTTCTAGAATCAACTAGAAGTGTTAACCCTAATCCAAACCCTAATCATGTTTAAACTCCACTAAACATGTTGCATTAGTTAGCATATCATGTTACAATATTATATATCACATATATAATATTTATCGTAACAAAATAAAATAATACAATTAACATATATCGCATATATATCAATGTATTACACGAGTGAGAAAAAGAATATTTTAGTGAGATAATATTAGTTAATGTAATTTAATATATCATATAAATTATTATACATTAAATTATCGAATCAACACTTGATCCGACAATCCGGCTATATCGCATATAACCGACTAATATTTATCCGTACCGATTCATCGAATCAACACTTGATCCGATGACCCGGCTGATATCATATATCGTGAGAATAGAATACGGTATCTCATATCGCATTATCCTCGGTCCCGCACATATCATATATATGCTCCTACTCCGTTTTGCCTGAGCCAAGAAACCTCTATGTAGGACTCTAAAGAATCGTCAATACGCCGGCAGTAGGTGATATCATATCAAACACCCACAAGCTGCAAGCGGTCAGCTAAACGTAACAGCTACCCAGGTATTGAGCGCTCAGAAGATCAACAAGCAAGCCTGTACATTCTCCTGTGAATCCAAACAGTAACACTCCCGTACAGTCCGGTCTCGTCGTCTAATATGTCGCATATCTCGCCTAGGGGTGGTAAATGTCAAACCCCAGCAGCTCGATAAGTCGTGTCGATATAAGGTCTATAACAGTTCGAGAAACTACTGATAACACTTACCAGTAAATCTCAGCAACCCTGGCCAGGGATTTCCGGTTATAGCCAATCGAACACAGCACAACATCAACTCCCTATACCGGGAGAGATGAATCCCCTCCTATCGCTCATTGCCTCCATGTGATTCGGAACTGTACCCAAAAGCCACCTTTTTGCATGCCCTTTTGGACGTGGTATGATGGAAATCAAAGCACAGTGGGAATCACACAAGACTCTATGACGATCTCGGGTCAACAGACTACTCTGTACCAGTGTCACCGGAGAACTGTCATTTGACGTGAGGTATAATACCATCTGGGAGTTCTCGGCGAGTCCGTCCAGTGTACCCAGTCTCTACTGAGCACCCGTACACCATCCTTGATGTCAATCACCGATGGATATGGGATCATCCATCGCCCATCATATGGGTCAAGTTGCGTATACGCTAGTCTACTCTGCTGCATCGATGCCCTGTCTCGATACACCCTCGACTAGGAACAATTATAGGAAGTACTCGTCGACTACCGTGGCCCCACTAGTATGATCTCATCATAGTCCCAGTAGTCGAGTACATATCCTAAGGGCTTTATTAACATGTAACATAGAGACAATCAAAGTACTTGTTAAGATAAAGTACAACCAGATAGCATACTATCATGTCGAGCAAGAAAGTCTTCCCTATATATGTCCAAGCATCCATTACAATATACATCGTATGTACAGTATTGGCCTCTAGGGCATACAAATAACTAACAATCTCCCACTTGTACTAGGGCCATCTGTTGTGGTATCATATACCAAACAATTAGCTGCGGTTGAAATATCTCATACTCAACCATCCCATAAAAGTCTCTACTGGGAAAAAGGACTTTGTGAGTGGATCCGCGCTGTCGTCCTCTGTGTCTACTCTCCTAACCTCGATCTCCCTGGAGATCAGCCATCTCCATGATCAGGTGATACTGCCTAAGAATTATATCTGGATTTCTGATGGGACGGTAGTTCCTTGGCTAAAGCCACAACTCCATTGTCACACAATGGTAGGAACGAAGTTCATCTCATGAACTTATATTTATCCAGACTTCCTCTTTGGTAGCATCCTTGGTAACGATGTATCTTGCCTTTAATCGTCTAGTAAGTCACAATATCTATCTTGGAACTCTTCCAACATACCGTCCCTCCACTGAGGGTAAAGACAATGCCTGCGACTGACATTCAGTCGTCCTTATCACCCTGGAACCATTCCAGTGATTCTCCCCAGGATCGATTGATACCATCTCACTACAACTAGTGAGTATCCTAACATCCAATTAGAACTATCTCATAGATCCAAAACCCAGGATTTAGGAGGTATCATTTTGATCCTATATGGAGAATCCTTGTGATAAGCGGAGATTGACCGAGCGTAGCATAGGAAACTCCTTCCCTATCAAGAGTATGTCATCCACGTACTCTACGAGGATCACCACCATACTCTCTACTACCTTTTTGTATATACAAGGTTCATCTACCATTTTGATGAAGTCAAACTCTTTGACTACCACATCAAAACAGATGTTCCAACTCCGCGATGCCTGGTTTATCTTATAAAGCATCTTGCACACGTTTCCGCTGCTCCCACTGTCTACGAAGCCCTCTGGCTGTGTACTTATAGACGCTCTTTTCTAAAACATCATTTAGAAAAGCAATCATGACACCCAACCACCAGATGTCGTAGTCATGGCAAGTAGGATCTGGATGGACTTACGCATAGCTCCTTAGAAAAGGTTTCATCATAATCCATACCTGGTCACTGATGCAAACCATTAACAAGTATAGCTTTGAAAGTCTCAACTTTTCCATGTACACCAAGTAATCTTCTCAAGATATACTTGCTCCTGATGGGGATTTAACCCTTCAGATAAAGCAAACAAAGTCCATACTTTGTTGGTGTATAAGGATTCCATCTCAGATCGATAAGCATCCAGCCATTCTTACAGAGTCCCACTTCTGATGGCCAGCCCAAAACTAGTTGGTTCATCATCTCATGATGCAATCCTCGCTCCCACTGTCATAGAGAAACCGAAGTATCTCTCAGGTGGGTGAGGAACCCTGCTAGATCGGCGGAGAGGCTGAGGTTCGTTGGAAACTATTGAATCCTTTGGTTCTACCAAATCATCAGTTGTAGTTTGTATAGCTGGAACATTTCTTGTTCTACATAACAGACTTTGCCTCGAGCTTGTCCGGATTTTGCTTTTAGACATTGGCCGGATAACCCCAAATCTTAACTAACTTAAGATATGGGCTCTTTCCTTTCCATATCACATATGAAGTGGTAGGCAACTGATTTGATTGGAACCCTTAATCAATAGGTATGCAGCTTCTCAAGCGCATAACATCCAAAAGGAAATAAGAAACTCAGTAGTACTCATCATAGAGCACACCATATCACATAGGGTGCTATTGCTCCGCCCCGATACACCGACGTGCTGTGGTGTATACGGAGGAGTAATGCTGAGAGAGAATCTCACTCTCCTTTAGAATAGTCCAGGAATTCCGTGCTCAAGTATTCTCCTCCTTGATCTCATCAAAGGACATAATACTTATACCCGTATTTTGGTTCTCTACTTCTAACTTATATTCTGTGAATATCTCAAAAGCTTCGGACTTGTGTTTCAACACATGTTTGAATCTTGGGAGATTATCAGAGAACGTAATGAAGTAAAAAGAACCGGTCTTGGCATGTGTAGACAGGGGACTTTCATACATCAGCATGTATCAATCCCAAGAGCTCACTAACTCTTTCTCTGTTTCAAATAAACAGAGCTGTGGTCATCTTATCTTTGTGACATGACCGGCAAGTTTCACAAGATGTAAATTCAAACTAATTTAAACATGCATCTAAATGTAACTTCAGCCAGTCGGGTCGCATTGATATGACCTAGTCTACAATGCCTCAAGAAGGATTCGTTCATTTCTGAACTCTTCCTCTCGTGTGTGTTCTGTATACTAAGAACTGTAGTTTGATTTAGAACGTTAATGCTTTTAGATAACGTGCCTGAACCGATCAACTCTTGATATAGGAAATGTTCAAAACATTATCCAACAATACAAAATTATATCCTTCTTTACTAATAAAGAAAAAGATATGATGTTGTATATCAGGTTCGGTATCTAATAACATTCGTTCAGAATTAATGTATTCTAGTAATACAGGGTGATAGTGACCAACAGACTTGGCTGCAACACTTGCATCGTTTTCTGTCTCATGAAACTTATCACCCGTTCTCAGTTCTCTACCTATCTGTAGCCCATGTAACAGATTACATATACGGGATCCTGATCCGGTATCACATACCCAGGACGTAAAGGATACTGAGAAACAGTTCTCTGTAATGAACACATCCGAAGATGATGCATCGACATGCACATTCTTCGTTTGGGCGGCACGGGAAATCTGGTATTCCCCAATTTTCTGCTCTGTCTTATAACAATTATAAGTTGGAGCGGGACCAACGTTCCCCAGCTCAGTATAACAAGCGGGTTCGGTCAATATATCCGTATTATTATCTTAATTAAGGCGTGATATGGTCGCTACCTGGAGAGAGAGAGAAGAAAACACTCAGCGTATGCTCTTGCAAGATTAGATTGGTTATCTAATATATCTAATCAGGATGTCTCCCACTGTTTTAATCAAATCTTCCTTCAAACCCTAAAAGGAAAGACTAGCCGGGATTAATTACACGCTACAAGTTCGCCAATCTTTCAGCCAGGCCAGTGCCGGTACTTTGAGGGAGGTCCCCCGTGCTTTCGCACGAACCTAATTAAAGTAAACCTCGTTTTCCCAGGGGCGTAACCCCGTTGACACCTTTCTAGAAACCTACTTGATCGGCTAATTGTAATGTATAAAACTCTCCCAAGAGTAACTCTTACTCGCAGCGGGTATCGGGATCCAACTATCTCATAGAAGGTATGCAATCTCATTGCAAATTTCAACACTTGAAATTCCCAATAATATTTTTCCCCTAGCATCCTATGACCTTGACGAAAGCCAACAAACCATAGGCTACTAGTCAAGTCCAACCCATCATTTCCCGATTGAATTAAACCCACCCGCACGACTCTTGACGAAAACCAACAAAGTCGCACGACTACCCTAACTCAATCGCATCATATGCTGGCAGATAAGCATAAATAGCTACCGCACACTACGCCTTGACGAAAGCCAACAAACGCAGCACGAATACTATGAAGTACTTATCTGAAATGACGGAGGGCTACGACAGGTTTTTAAGAAAACCTTTTGCGTAATGAACTTGATATCGTTGTAGAATCGAGTGATTTTTAAATGTAGTGTTTTTGAGGCTTTTCTAGTTTTGCTAAAGGGGTCACTCCCGGTGAAGGATCGTCGACCCTTTCCTCATCGAATAAGGTGCAGGATATATCATATATATCACTATGCAAAGCAAGAACTATAGAAGCAATCAAAAGACAAACCGAGTTTATAGCATCTGCCAGTTATTGCTAAAAGAGTCACTCCCGGTGAAGGGATCCCGGTCCTTTCCTTATCGAATAAGGTGCAGGATGTTCTACAAGGAACACAGCGATGCAAAGCAAGAACTAGAGCTACCAGTTTTTAAACAAGTTTCTACAACATCTTATGTTTCTTTTATTTCATTAATCTCATTAATGAAGTCCCATTTTATTATGCTTCACAAGCATCTCTTTTGAAACGAAATCTGCAATATAACATATATCTCATATATATAAAATATAAACATTCGTCTCAGGCAGTAATATGATCCCATCACAGAACATTGCAGCAGAAGAACATATATGAAATATTGGATATACTAGGACGTCCGTGTTTTCAATACGAGCCTGTATAAAACACGGATTCCACGGTAGCGATGAATAGCCAAACCCACATCCTTAGACCCCTACGAGAGCTGCAAGCAACACTGCCGATTCTAGGGTTAGGAGACCCGGTCTCGACTCCTCGAGATGGTCTCCCACTGGACCCTAGAACCCGGTTACTTGTGCTCCCCGCCTTAGGTCTACCTAATGCGGAAAAGTAAATAATATACAACGGGGACATCTTCCGCAACCTGGAAGTGCCCCAATAAAAGAATATTACATACAAATGAATTTTACATGAATGAAAAAGAAAACTCTTATCTCACATAAAACCTCCGGCTATTCAGAACGCGACGATCCAATAGAACATATCACAGCAACACATAATATCACATATCATCAACGTAAGCAAGTATGCGTATCCCGATTGTCGTTGATGTATAGCAACGAAGCCGGTGATACACCACATACTACGCTTACGGTCACAGAAAAGAAAGTGTAAAACTACAACTGTTGGAATCCGCAACCTCCTTAGACATCGCATGCCTAACCAAATGAATTCCTTAGACATTGCATGCCTAGCAATTATAAACCCCGCATTTTAGTCTCATTATCGAAAACTCTTTTCAATATCAAGTCGGGCAATTCAACAAGATTCCCGACATCCTGATCGAATGCTCGTCGCAAACTTTAGTAGACGGCCGCACCCCCGAGGCCTTCGACGAAGTGCACTAAGGCGGAACACCGCTGCCGCGAGCACCCGAATGGATGCTTTTGGCGACGGGGTTCTCCTACAGTCACTTGGTCGGGGCTAAGAGGTGTAGCTGTCTATTAAGTTTATCCGGCGAGTATCCGCGTACGCTACGTGATTGCGACGGACTTTTGAACACATCAAAATTCCGTGGCAACCGATCATTTAAGACTAAACTGCTATGTTTATAATATTCAAATTAGTTATCTCATAACTACCTGTGGATTCCAAATATTGTATCACATTCCAGATAAATAGACAAAGTTAAACTTTCCGATCGAATAATCAAACACCCAAGATTTCCCCAATATATCTCAACACTTGAAATCAGTTTAAAATCATCCATCACATGCCACAGTAGCAATGGTCCAGCCGTAGAAGGGTCAAGCCAACGCCTCACATGTGGCACGCCGTACTGCCACAAACCCTAAGGTTCAGAAGCAGTTCAAGACGGTCACATAATCGAGTTAAGGTTTGTTGTTTTCTAGAGGGTTCACCGCGTTACTTGCACGACTTAGAACGTTCTTAAACACGACGAAAAATCCAACTTTTAAAAAAATTTCCGACAGGGGAAAAAGTGAGTTATTGATATCCGCTCGAACTTTTTAACAGTTTCTAAA
Source organism: Agapanthus africanus (assembly GCA_030015575.1). Classification (NCBI taxonomy): domain Eukaryota; kingdom Viridiplantae; phylum Streptophyta; class Magnoliopsida; order Asparagales; family Amaryllidaceae; genus Agapanthus; species Agapanthus africanus. The sequence goes on along the minus strand of JASDDO010000012.1, from coordinate 190,373,708 downwards.
AATTATCCGGACAAACTAAACAAAGTTAAATTATCCGATCGAATCAACGATTCCCCAATACAACCCTTGAAAAATCAACACTTGAGTGGAATTAAAATATTCCCAGAAAAAATTAACAAGAAAGGGCCTAAAAATAATTACATGAAATTTCAGGGACTAAGTCCAAATTTTGGCCGCGGAACCGCCGGAAAACCTATGGTTTCACCGCGGTTCCGAGGTCAAATTTTCGAGTTAGAGGTCCGTACTTCACAGTAATTCTTAGGTTTTCCTGCTTAATTTTCTGAGAATTTTTAATTCAGAAAAACCACATTTTTGAAAAAAGTACAGAGAGGGTTCCGCGTCGGGGTTTCGGCGTTCGATTGGACTTTAAACTTCGTCTAGACTTCGCCTAAAGCTCTAGCTTGGCTCTGATACCACTGTAGGGTTGCTATGAACGCGCACAAGGGTCTACGAGGCATCAACCATGCCCGATTAAAAATTTAGCCGTGCCGAACAACCCGAATACGGATCTTTAAACTAGAGATTAGGCGAAAACTAGCATGTTAACAACTTTAACACTAAGTGAGAGGGATTACAACCTTTGTAGATCCGGTCCTTTACTTCATAAGCTCCGCGTTGTGGTCCCTTCGCTGCGATCATCGGGTTCCGGACTCTCGAGAGGTTCCACGAAGAGAATCATGCAGTCTTGCTTCCGATCTACGATACAGAGATGATCTACCTTGAAGTTTCATTAACACAAGCTAACACTCACTAAAATTGAGTGAACACTCTCATCTAAAGGTCAAGGGAAGATGAGGATGATGAATTAGGATTTTTGCTCTCTTTATTTATCTTTTTCTCACATATTTTCATCACAAATATCAAAGCAAAAAAGCTTTGTAAGCAAAGAAGAAGAAGGAAGAAGATGAACAATGTCATGAACCTTTTGTGATGAATAATGAAAGGATTAATATGATGAATAATGCAACCATGGTCAACTAAACTCATGTAGAGAATTAACTAGGGTTAGGGTTTGGGTTGGGTTAAAGCATGAGTCATAAGAAAATATCTTTATCATGACAAAAAGAAACCTTTTAGAATCAACTAGAAGTGTTAACCCTAATCCAAACCCTAATCATGTTTAAACTCCACTAAACATGTTGCATTAGTTATCATATCATGTTACAATATTATATATCACATATATAATATTTATCGTAACAAAATAAAATAATACAATTAACATATATCGCATATATATCAATGTATTACACGAGTGAGAAAAAGAATCATTTAGAGAGCTAATATTAGTTAATGTAATTTAATATATCATATATATTATTATACATTAAATTATCGAATCAACACTTGATCCGACAATCCGGCTATATCGCATATAACCGACTAATATTTATCCGTACCGATTCATCGAATCAACACTTGATCCGATGACCCGGCTGATATCATATATCGCGAGAATAGAATACGGTATCTCATATCGCATTATCCTCGGTCCCGCACATATCACATATGTTCTCCTACTCCGTTTTGCCTGAGCCAAGAAACCTCTGTGTAGGACTCTAAAGAATCGTCAATACGCCGGCAGTAGGTGATGATCATATCAAACACCCACAAGCTGCAAGCGGTCAGCTAAACATAACAGCTACCCAGGTATTGAGCGCTCAGAAGATCAACAAGCAAGCCTGTACATTCTCCTGTGAATCCAAACAGTAACACTCCCGTACAGTCCGGTCTCGTCGTCTGATATGTCGCAAATCTCGCCTAGGGGTGGTAAACGTCAGACCCCAGTAGCTCGATAAGTCGTGTCGATATAAGGTCTATAACAGTTCGAGAAACTACTGATAATACTTACCAGTAAATCTCAGCTACCCTGGCCAGGGATTTCCGGTTATAGCCAATCGAACACAGCACAACATCAACTCCCTATACTGGGAGAGACGAATCCCCTCCTATCGTTCATTGCCTCCATGTGATTCGGGACTGTATCCAAAAGCCACCTTTTTGCACGCCCTCTTGGACGTGGTATGATGGAAATCAAAGCACAGTGGGAATCACACAAGACTCTATGACGATCTCGGGTCAACAGACTACTCTGTACCAGTGTCACCGGAGAACTGCCATCTGACGTGAGGTATAATACCATCTGGGAGTTCTCGGCGAGTCCGTCCAGTGTACCCAGTCTCTACTGAGCACCCGTACACCATCTTTGATGTCAAACACCGATGGATATGGGATCAACTATCTCCCATCATATGGGTCAAGATGCGTATACGCTAGTTTACTCTGGTGCATCGATGCCCTGTCTCGATACACCCTCGACTAGGAACAATTATAGGAAGTACTCTTCGACTACCGTGGCCCCACTAGTATGATCTCATCATAGTCCCAGTAGTCGAGTACATATCCTAAGGGCTTTATCAACATGTAACATAGAGACAATCAGAGTACATGTTAAGATAAAGTACAACCAGATAGCATACTATCATGTCGAGCAAGAAAGTCCTCCCTATATATGTCCAAGCATCCATTACAATATACATCGTATGTACAGTAATGGCCTCTAGGGTATAAATATAACTAACAACCTTTCCCTAAGGCTAACCCTAACAAGCGAGGAGATTACTCGCTCATTAGGGAATGAAACGACATACTAATTAAAAGAGAATAAAAAGCAAAGAAATAAAATTACTTACTAATTTGATGGCTCCCTCCAAGCAAAAATACAGAACAGATCTGAATTTTTTTTATTGAAAAGAGGCATGAGTTTTACAGATCTGTGATTACAATTTATAGGAAAACAGGAAAACTAAGGTTACAGACTCTCGTAGATGTGCAATTACAGATTTGGCCACGGAAAATCCCAACACCCGCACCGACGTACCGACTCACGAAATTTGCACCGACATGGGCTCTAAGCGGCCGCGGAACCGCGGCAAATGTTGGGGTAGGGCCGCGGTTCCGCGGCCCTTTGGCGAGATCAGCTCCCCAGACTTCTGGGCTTCCTTATATGCTTCATGGGCTTTCCACTTTTATACTTCTTTTCTCTATTTAACTTCTGGGCCTTCTCCAGATCTTCAGTGAAAACTTGTAAAGATCTTTTGACCGTTCACTTGGACATTTCGGACTGCATTGCCTTATACAATTGTAATTTGTTCTTCGTGACTAGGATCCGTCTACTTGTTGGTCAAAAGTCCTTTTTCTGTATTAACTTTCGTCTTTTTCACTGTATTCGCTCCAAGTGCCTATGTCCTGTAATATGCAACAAACGTGCGTCAAGAGTACCTGTTTATTTATAAAACGGATAAGAATAGGGGAATGAAAAATGCAATATTATAGTATGAACAATCATCATCCCCACAATCTTCTTACCCCACGGTACCTTACCGGGTCCACCATGTACCCGCAGACGGTCCATCCAACTCCTCGAATCGGGTCTCGAAAACAAGCTCAGAACCGAGAAAACTCATGGTGGACGCCTCGAAATCATATCACGAGAAACCGCGTTTTTAAAACAATTTATAATTTCCCTTGAAATATATCCGCGGTTCTCAAATCCAGAAATTGTATGAAAACAGTTTCTCAATGCATTTATCCATGAAGTACGATGTATGCAAAAATAGAATAGTAATGTGAGCATATCAAGGAAAAACCGCACTTTTTAAATACATCAAGTTTCAAAAGGTATCCTGCGGTTTCCCAAATCCACGAAATCGAAATAAAACACAATATGAGAGTATATATGTGACTATAGCAATGTATGTATGTATGTATGTATGTATGTATGCATGTGTAACACCTTAGAATGCTATTAGTGTTAATTAAGCGATAATACAGATTTTTAGTAAAAACGTTTACCAAAATAGTTTTCACATATTTTATAAAAATTAATTAATATTTTATTATTATTTATTTCGGGCCTGCACACACTTATGCATGTTAATCTACGGTTAATTAAGGTTAACCATGCTTAAGTAGCCATGGCACCTAACCCCATTCCATTAAGTTGTAATATGTATCTATTAAAATTATTTAGTTTTAAAATTTTAGGTTTGGAATTGGTTGACTTGGGAGAGAGAGGGAGAGAGAAGATTGACATGGAATCATGAGGCATAGGGCAAGCATGGCTTGCATTAAATGAGGAGAGAGAAGAGAGGGGCATGGCTCATACTAAACTCAAACCCTTATTCCTTCAATCCCACACTCACACTCTCATTTGCCTTAACCCTCATACACCCTCATTCTCTCTTCAATCCCACTTGTTTCTTCATCTCATTTCCTCTCCCCTCCAACTGAAACCCTCAATCACACAATTTGCTAGTTTTTAGTGTTTCGACGACACGCGTTACGATATCTGACACAGTTCACGTTATTTGTGTAGCTGCTGCACTTAGGTTCAATTTAGAATATCGCTACACACGTTAGCCACTAAGCGAACACTTAAGAGTTTGATTGGAGTCGGTGCGTCGGTCAAAACGTCATTTGTAGGTATTATTGGTCGATTTCTGAGTTGCACTTGCTATGTTTTGTATGATTTTAGGGGCGAGTGCGGGGACTTCAGATGCTACAAAGAAGGGAAAGCAGGCGGTCAGATTTACCTAGCTCGAGATCATCGGTGATTAGATTTAATATCTACGGGGAAATCGCCCGTATGGCGTTAAACGTCATGGCTAGATATGATATTATAGCCGCATATTTATATGCATATATGTTGATTGTGCATGAGCATCATTGCATACCATTACTTGTTGTGCCTTGATTTAGTACCTAGTGGACACTGCACCATTACTGATGGTTCATGTTGCACGAGTACTAAATTGTATGCTACACCCACACCGTCAGTAATTGCCTTGACACGCACAACCTATACACATATGTGGTATTATATTGTTATTGACATTGGGACATTGATTCTTGTTCTATTGCGCTTATGAAGTGCATCGTGCATACATAGCTACATATACCCATTTATATGATGTTGCATTTAATTTCGGAGGAATTGGGAACCACAAGATATATTTAAAAATTGGATTCATTTAAAAGAGCGATTTCCCCCCGATATGATCACATTACGGTTTTATGTTGCATATATCATATTTCATGGATTTACGCATTGAGATACGGATTTCATGTGATTTATGGATTTGAGAACCGTGGGGATATTTCAAGAAAGTATGCATTGTTTTGAAAACCCGGTTTCTCTTGATATGATATTTCAGTGCGTCCACCATGAGTTTTCTCGGTTCTGAGACTTGTGTTAGAAACCCGATTCGAGGAGCTGGATGATCCGTTTGTGGGTTCATGGTGGACCCGGTAGGGTACCCCGGGGCAAGAATGGGATGTTGTGCAGTAGACGATGAGCCTAGAAGAGAGACTACTACCTACCGGTGATTGGTTGGACCTGGCGGTTATCCGGAGGATACCGACCGGAGTCGTGTGATGGATATGGGTCGATCCGGACTGACGGCGCTCGTGGGCCGATCCGGACTGACGGAGCCTCAGTTATATGGATTTACGTGTCGATGATGGACACGGGTTTTCATGCTGTTTCGAGTGCCGATGTTGGGCACTTAGGTTCCATGAGATTTAATATGAGGGCCGATCAGAGTGACGGCGCCTGAGGTATTGGGATTTGGGGTGTCGCTGATGGACACCGGTTTTTCCACAATGATGATTCATTGATGATGATATGTTTTATCCCATACTCAGTAGTTATTTGATATGCATTGCTTCATGTATTTGTAGTACCTGATGGAGTACCTTGATCATGATTGTTGCATACCCATATTACCATATTGATACTATCAGATTGCATGTGATAAATTATCAATGTACGTGCATACCCGCGATTATCCGTACGATGTTACTTACTATTCATGAGTTGGCAACTCACCCCCGTTGAGCCACAGTGTTTTGCAGGATTGACCCTCGGAGTAGTAACGGAAGGACTTCTTATTGCATCTTTTTCAGCGGATACCGCTATAGTTGGCTGTGAGCCTTTTTGCTGTAGGTAGGTTTGCGGTTATCCGTTTATGTTCATTGTATATCTCATTGTATCTAGTACTCTCCATCTACCACTTTCATGTATTGACTTAGAGACGGGTTATGAGGACGATATTGTTTATTTTATGACTCTGCGTGTCAAGCTCGTGTGAGCCGTCTTTTATTATGTTGCTATATCTCTTTTTATGTTATTTTCATTATATTTTCTATTTCTTCGCTACGGCGTTGTATATATGCTTGTAGTGGTTGTTTCCGCCTTTGGGCGTGATTTGCTCCCGGTTGGGGATGCTTTATTTATATTCTATGTTTGTACCCGTTTCGGGGCTAGTTTTTACAAAGGAGGTGCTGCCGAAATTTTTTAAGAAAATAAACTTAAGTTTAAAGATTTTTTACTTGAGATTTCCAAATGTTTTTATCACTTACTTCTTTGATGGTTTAGAATTCTGGGTTTTCGGCTTACTTAAATTGCGTTACGCCTGTTGACGTCTTGTGGTTTAAGTGCCGGTCACGTGCCAAATTTTGGGTTGTGACAAAGTTGGTATCAGAGCACTAGGTTTTACCTTTCGGTGTTTAGGAAGACCTTGGTATGATGGAGTAGGTAGCTTAAGCTGAGTGACGTAGCGTGTGTATGTTCCGGGCATACTTACGACACGGTACTCCGCCTAAGTGACCTTAGGACTTGTTGGTTGAAATTCCTTCCGTGATAATATACATCCTTTAGATTCGATTTCTATGTTCTTATCGAATCCTGTTTTCATTTCCAGCCATTATGCCTCCGAAGACTACGAGGGCGCAGAGAGCGGCCGCAAGAGCCGAGGTCAAGGTAGGCTCGTCGGAGACTAGGACTGACCAGGGCGGTACGCTCGTTGTACAGGAGCAGGTTGATCCACCTTCATTAGATCGTATTACTAGGTTAGAGTCCGGTATGCAGGATTTGCACCAGATGATAGGATCATTGGTTGAGGCCAGTCGAGCGCAGAGACAAGAGGTTGTCCCACCTGTCACGGGGACCGTGATGGTGCCTACGGTTCAGGCAGTCATACTTACAGCTATGGAGGTTATCACCGTATCATTATCTAAGTTCATGAGGCTGAAGCCTCCGGTTTTGACTGGCACGGATGCAGCTGAGGATCCGTAGTCATTTATCGATCGGATGGCCCGGATCTGTCGTTCGCTGAGATGCTCCGACGCGAGATGGGTAGAGTTCACGAGTTATCGTCTGGAGGGTCTTGCCCAGACCTGGTGCGGGTCTTTAGAGATGGGCAGAGCTGCAAGTCTTTCTCCTATAACCTGGGCTGAGTTCGTGACGGTGTTTCTTGCCCGTTTTCTTCCACAGAGCGTCAGGGATGCTCGAGCTCACAGTTTTGAGTCGTTACGCCAGACTCTGGGTATGATGGTGGCAGATTACGATATTCAGTTTACCCAGCTATCGGTGTATGCTCCATATTTGGTGGACACGGAGGAGATGCGGATCAAGAGATTTGTACGAGGCCTGCTTACCCAGTTGTTTCTCGCTATCAGCGCCCAGCAATGTGACACAGATGCAGCCGCAGTGGACTCAACCCTATTGGTTGAGGAGCGTCTTTCCGAGACTTCGGTCGTTCCGGAACCGAAGAGGGTTCGTACTGGTGTATCATCCCGGAGACAGATGTTTAGACGCCGCAACAGATTTCGTTCATGTCGTGGGAGTAGCAGAGGCTTGGGACGAGGCCAGTTGTTTAGCTCTTATCCCCAGAAGGGTCAGCAGTCATCGTCTAGATGTTTCCGTGTGGGAGTTTTTATCATCGCGTTAGAGATTGTACTGAGCCACGTGAGGACGAGGCAATTGTATCACATGTTACCTTACCACCTTCTCCACCACAGAAAGTGTTGCCTCTTGCGCCTGTTGTTGCTCCGCGTCAGACTTATGCTCAGAGAGGTCATGGTCATGAAGGGTTTGTTCAGAGAGGACTGGGTGCCAGAGGCGGAGGACAGCCAGTTGCAGGTAGAGGGCAGGCACAAGTATTTGCTTTGACTCATCAGGAAGCACAGGTGTCCAATGCAGTGGTTTCAGGTACTTTTCCAGTATGTTCCTTCGATAAACACGTTTTATTTGACTCGAGATCTACGCACTCGTATGTTTCTACACACTTCATGCCGAGGTTGGGCCGAGAGTCGTGTTTGCTAGATCAGCTGCTTGTCGTGACTACTCCTGTTGGCGAGACTTTTTTTGCGCGACACGTGTTTTGGTCGTGTGCCGTCCGTATTGGAGATAGAGATTCGTCCGTCGACTTGATCCTTCTTGAGATGTTATAATTCGATGTTCTCCCGGGCATGGACTGGTTAGCTACGTGCTACGCGTCTGTGGACTGCCGTGAGAAGACAGTGAGTTTTTTTTTCAGGCGAGTCAGTTCTTATTGTGCAGGGGGACCGTGGTGCCGCCCCTCACAGTTTGATTTCAGCCCTTTGCGCTAGTCGGCTTTTGAGGAGGGGATGTCGGGGATTCTTAGCTTTCATTTGTGATACCATAGCCATGGTAGAGTCGTTGGACCGGGTTCCTATCGTGCTAGAGTTTCCCGACTTTTTTCCTGATGAGTTACCTAGATTGCCGCCAGAGCGTGAGATTGAGTTTTGCATTGATTTGATCCCCGGCACGGGGCCTATTTCTATATCGCCTTACTAGATAGCCTCGGCGGAGCTTAAGGATCAGCTGCAAGAGTTATTTGATAGGGAACTTGTGCATCCGAGTGTTTCGCCTTAGGGAGCTCCTATTCTGTTCGTCAAGAAGTAGCACAGCAGTTTGAGCTTGTGCATTGATTATCGTCAATTGAACCGAGTTACGGTGCGAAATAGGTATCCTTTACCTCGCATTGATGATTTGTTTGATCAGCTCCAGGGTGCGCGATATTTTTCCAAGATAGATTTTAGATCAGGTTATCATCGGTTGCGGGTTCGGAATGATGACATTCCGAAGACTACTTTTTGTGCGCGCTATGGGCATTATGAGTTTTTGGTGATGTCGTTCGGACTCACCAATGCCCCAGCAGCGTTCATGGATATGATGATCCGGATTTTCAGGCCGTTCCTCGACCAGTTTATTACTATGTTTATTGATGACATTCTGGTTTATTCCAAGAGTCGAGAGGAGTATGAGCAACACTTAAGGATTGCTTTGCAGATATTGAGAGAGCACCAGCTGTTTGCTAAATTCTCAAAGTGTGCCTTCTGACTTGATAGTGTTGACTTCCTTGGTCATGTAGTTACGGGAGACGGTATTTTTATGGACCCGAGGAAGATCGAGGCCGTACAGCTTTGGCCCAGACCTGTATCAATGACAGAGGTCCGTATCTTTTTGGTCTTAGCCAGTTACTACCGACGTTTCGTGCAGGACTTCTCCAGTATCGCTGCACCGCTGACCGGACTGACCAGGATGGGGGTTCCTTTTCTTTGGAATGAGGCATGCAAGCTGAGTTTTCAGCAGTTGAAGACTCGGTTGACGACTGCACCAGTTTTATCTTTGCCTTCTGGATCGGGCGGCTTTGTCGTTTACTGTGATACTTCTCGAGTGGGGCTCGGTTGTGTATTTATGCAGCATGATAGAGTTATCGCTTATTCTTCCCGGCATTTGAAGAAGAACGAGCATAATTATCCCACTCACAATCATGAAATGTCTGCGGTGGTCTTTGCGCTTAAGATTTGGAGACACTACATGTACGGGGAGTAATGTCAGATTTTCATAGACCACTAGAGCTTAAAGTACATCTTCCAGCAACGGGATCTGAATTTGAGACAGTGCCGTTGGATGGAGCTTGTGAAGGATTATGATTGTGAGATCCTTTATCACCCGGGCAAGGCGAATGTGGTAGCTGATGCTTTGAGTCGTAGGCCTGGGGGTAGCTTGTCCCAGTTGAGCGCGGTTCAGAGAAAGTCTTCTGCATATTGGCAGATCTTGTGTGACAGTAGAGTACAGTTTGAGTTCACTTCCATTGGGGGACAACTTGCTCATGTCCCCGCCCGTCCACTTCTACTAGATCGTATTCGTGAGGCACTGCCGGATGATGCCCGTTTGTCTGAGATTCATGAGCATGTTCGGCAGGGTCAAGATTCGGAGCTCTTGATTAATGACTATGGTGTGCTACATTTTGGGACTCGTTTGTGTGTACCTGATACTGATGGGTTGAAACGCGAGATCCTAGAGCAGGCACATCAGTCAGCTTTTAGTGTTCACCCAGTTTCCACCTAGATGTATCGTGACTTGAGAGATATCTACTGGTGGGAAGGGATGAAGAATGATGTTTCGGATTTCGTTTCGAGGTTCCTGACTTGTCAGCAGGTCAAGGCTGAGCATCAGAGGCCGACAGGAGAATTGCAGCCTTTACCCGTTACGGAGTGGAAATGGGAACAGATCTCTATGGATTTCGTTGTGGGTCTACCTAGGTCCAGTCGAGGGTATGACTCCTTTTGGGTGATTGTTGACCGGTTAACGAAAGTGGCTCACTTCCTTCCAGTGAAGACCGCCTTCGGTTATGCTCAGTTTGCTCAGTTGTACATTGATAAGATTATGCGTTTGCACTGCGTTCCCACATGCATTGTATCCGATAGGGGCACCCAGTTCACTAGCCGACTTTGGCAGAAGCTACAGGAAGTTTTGGGTACCCGTTTGAGTTTTAGCACAGCTTTCCATCCACAGACCGATGGTCAGTCAGAGCGGACTATACAAACTCTGGAGGATATGCTTCATCCGTGCGTGCTTGATTTTGGTGGCAGTTGGGATCGTCACTTGCCGTTGATAAAGTTCTCCTACAATAATAGTTAACAGGAGACGATTCAGATGGCACCTTTTGAGGCTTTGTATGGTAGAAAGTGTCGATCGCCAGTCTGTTGGACAGAACTCAGAGAGAGCAGGATTTTGGGACCCCAGCCAGTTCAAGAGACTACGGAGAAAATTCAGTTGATTCAGGATAGGATGAGAGCAGCCCAGTGCAGACAGAAGTCTTATGCCTACCGTCGTCGTCGCAGACTCGAGTTCGTAGTGGGGAAACATGTATTCCTATGGATTTCTCCAATGAAGGGCGTGATTAGATTTGGGAAGAAAGGGAAGCTTAGTCCCAGATTTGTAGGTCATTTTGAGATCCTTGAGCGAGTTGGTACCGTTGCCTATCTTTTGGCACTTCCACCCAGTTTTTCGGATGTTCACCCCGTATTCCATGTGTCGAAGCTTCGCAAGTACCTTCATGACCCTTCTCACAAGATTCAGCACCAGACCGTTCAGCTAGACCGCGATCTGTCGTTCACCGAGCAGCTGGTAGTTATATTGGATTGGCATGTGAAGAAACTTCGGTCAAAGGTCTTGCTATCTGTGAAGGTTCTTTGGCATGGCCCGAATAGTGAAGAGGTCACTTGGGAGGCCGAGAGCGAGATGCATAAGAAATTCTCTCATCTCTTTGAAGGTACAGATAGTAAGATTTTTAAATTCGTGGACGAATTTATTTAAGGGGGAAAGATTGTAACACCTTAGAATGCGATTAGTGTTAATTAAGTGATAATACGGATTTTTAGTAAAAAAGTTTACCAAAATAGTTTTCATATATTTTATAAAAATTAATTAATATTTTATTATTATTTATTTCGGGCTTGCACACACTTGTGCATGTTAACCTAGGGTTAATTAGGGTTAACCATGCTTAAATAGCCATGGCACCTAACCCCATTCCATTAAGTTGTAATATGTATTTATTTAAATTATTTAGTTTTAAAATTAAGGTTTGAATTTGGTTGACTTGGGAGAGAGAGGGTGAGAGAGGGTTGACATGGAATCATGAGGCATGGGGTAAGTATGGCTTGCATTAAATGAGGAGAGAGAAGAGGGGGGCATGGCTCATACTAAACTCACACCCTCATTCCTTCAATCCAACACTCACACTCTCATTTCCCTTAACCCTCATACACACTCAATCTCTCTTCATTCCCACTTGTTTCTTCATCTCATTTCCTCTCCCCCTCCAACTGAAACCCTAACGCAAATCATCACAAACCCAAACAAAATCTTCACTAAACCCCACTAATATCCTTCACAAGTCATGATAAAGCCACTAAGATCACTTTGAGCATGTAAAACTAGGATTTTTGAGCAAGTGTGGATAGGTAATGATCCCTAACTGTTAATTAGGTTGTTGTTATGTTGTGTAGCTTAGTGGTTGTTGTTTAGAACACTAAAGATGTAGTTTTGAGCACATATCGTATTTTTAGTGTCATTTTAGAGTCTCTGTAACTTGCTTTCACCATGAATGTTAACTGTAAAAAACATAGCAATATAGTAGTGTTTTACTAGAGGCCCTGAGTGTTCACCTGAAACCCTGACCCCACCATGCACCATTCGACCTGCGAGACAGGGGGAAATTCCGGCAAGCTCGGGTTTTTGGGATCCTGGGGTGTTGTGGTTTTGTGGGTAGCTGTCAGTGTGCTATCCTAGGTGTTTGGTACTGCTAGATTTTTAGGTATTGACAGTATGAAAAATCTGGGAACAATTTGCTAGCTTTTAGTGTTTCGACGACACGCGTTACGATATTCGACACGATTCATATTGTTTGTGTAGCTGCTGCACTTAGGTTCGATTTAGAATATCGCTACACACGTTAGCCACTAAGCGAACACTTAAGAGTTTGATTGGAGTCATTGTGTCGGTCAAAACGTCATTTGTAGGTATTATTGGTCGATTTCTGAGTTCCACTTGCTATGTTTTGTATGATTTTAGGGGCGAGTGCGGGGACTTCGGATGCTACAAAGAAGGGAAAGCAGGCGGTCAGATTTACCTAGCTCGAGATCATCGGAGAGTAGATTTAACATCTATGGGGAAATCGCCCGTATGGCGTTAAACGTCATGGCTAGATATGATATTATAGCCGCATATTTATATGCATATATGTTGATTGTTCATGAGCATCATTGCATACCATTACTTGTTGTGCCTTGATTTAGTACATAGTGGACACTGCACCATTACTGACGGTTCATGTTGCACGAGCACTAAATTGTATGCTATACCCACACCGTCGGTAATTGCCATGACACGCACAACCTATACACATATGTGGTATTATATTGTTATTGACATTGGGACATTGATTCTTGTTCTATTGCGCTTATGAAGTGCATCGTGCATACATAGCTACATATACCCATTTATATGATGTTGCATTTGATTTTGGAGGAATTGGGAACCACAAGATATATTTAAAAATTGGATTCATTTAAAAGAGCGATTTCCCCCTGATATGATCATATTACGGTTTTATGTTGCAGATATCATATTTCATGGATTTACGCATTGAGATACGGATTTCTTGTGATTTATGGATTTGAGAACCGTGGGGATATTTCAAGAAAGTATGCATTGTTTTGAAAACCTGGTTTCTTTTGATATGATATTTAAGTGCGTCCACCATGAGTTTTCTCGGTTCTGAGGCTTGTGTTAGAAGCCCGATTCGAGGAGCTGGGTGATCCGTTTGCGGGTTCATGGTGGATCCTTTTGCGGGTTCATAGGGACTACTACCTACCGGTGATTGGTTGGACGTGGCGGTTATCCGGAAGATACCGACCGGAGTCGTGAGATGGATATGGCCAATCCAGACTGACGGAGCCCATGGGCCGATCCAGATTGACGGAGCCCTAGTAATATGGATTTACATGTCGATGTTGGATACTGGTTTTCATGATGTTTTGAGTGCCGATGTTGGGCACTCAGGTTCCATGAGATTTACAGATATGAGGGCCAATTAGAGTGACAGCTCCTGTGGTATTAGGATTTTGGGTGTCGTTGATGGACACCGATTTTTCTACAATGATGATTCATTGATGATGATATGTTTTATCCCATACTCAGTAGTTATTTGATATGCATTGCTTCATGTATTTGTAGTACCTGATGGAGTACCTTGATCATGATTGTTGCATACCCATATTACCATATTGATACTATCATATTGCATGTGATAGATTATCGTTGTACGTACATACCTGCAATTATCCGTATGATGTTACTTACTATTCACGAGTTGGCAGCTCACCCCCGTTGCGCCACAGTGTTTTACAGAATTGACCCTCAGAGTAGTCGCAGCAGGGCTTCTTATTGCATCTTTTTCAGCGGATAACGCTACGGTTGGCTGTGAAACGTTTTACTGTAGGTGGGTTTGCGGTTATCCATTTATGTTCATTGTATATCACATTGTATCTAGTACTCTCCATCTACCACTTTCATGTATTGACATAGAGACGAGTTGTGAGGACGATATTGTATATTTTATGACTCTGGGTGTCGAGCTCGTGTGAGCCGGCTTTTATTATGTTGCTATATCTTTTTTTATGTTGTTTTCATTATATTATCTATTTCTTCGCTACGGCGTCGTATATATGCTTGTGGTGGTTGTTTCCGTCTTTGGGCGTGATTTGCTCCTGTTTGGGGATGCTTTATTTATATTCTATGTTTGTACCTGTTTCGAGGCTAGTTTTTACAAAAGAAGTGCTGTCGAAATTTTTTAAGAAAATAAACTTAAGTTTAATGATTTTTACTTGAGATTTCAAATGTTTTTATCACTTACTTCTTTGATGGTTTAGATTTCTGGGTTTTCGGCTTACTTAAATTACGTTACGCCTGTTGACGTCACGTGGTTTAAGGGCCGGTCACATGCCAAATTTTGGGTCATGACAGCATGTATGTATGTACGTATGATGCAATTCATAATGCACAATGAAACAAGAATCAATATTTAACTGTTAAAAATTATGAAAGCGGTACAATATATTTATCTATGGCAATTTCTATTGTGAGCGTGTCCTAACAATTACCAACTGTGTGTGTGTGGCATACAATTCGGTGCTCGTGCAACATGAACCGTTAGTAATGGTGCAGTGTCCAATAATACTATGTCAATGTACAACAGGTAATAGGATATGCAAAATGGTACTCATGCACGATCAATATATATACGTATAAGCATATGGTTATATCATTGAATCTAGCCCTCGACGCTTAATGCCATACAGGTGATTCCCCTGTAGATGTTAAATCCACTGGACGATCTCGAGCAAGGTGAATCCGATCACATCTTTCCCCTTCCTAGCAGTGTCCGAAGTCCCAGCAATCGATCCTAATATAACACAAAATCATAACAAGTGAAATTAGAAAACTCTCCGATAACACATGAAAACAACGACAACTAATGAATCGACTCCCACAAGCTACCAAGTGTTAGCTTAGCGGGCTAAACACATGCAGCGACATCCTAGACTAAACCTACAGCTGTAATCTGCACGAAACACTTAAACAAAGTCGGATAATCTGTATCACATGATATCGAAACGCTAGAATTAGCTAAACGGTTCCATATTTTTCCTAAAGATTATATAGGAAAAACAAAGTGTACCAAATACCATAAATAACCTACAGATAGCTACCCACCAAAATTAAACACCCAACCCTACAGGAAAACCGGCGGCGCCGGGTAAAACTCTCATCTTGTCGGGCCAACGGTGAGGGATAGTGTCCGGGTTTCAAGGGTACACTCATGGCTCTATCACAATTCTACTGTATTGTTTGTTTTAATTAGAGATCAACCTAACAACAACAGATCAACAGAGACACATAAATGAATAAAAATACGATATTTAGCACAAAACTAAAACTTTAAGGTATTAAACTGAAACTAATTATCAAAACAACTTCCTTAGGGCCTAATTAACAGTTTTAGATCATTACCTCACTAAAACTTGGGAAAACCCTAGCTTTCCCCGCTCTAAGTCATCACAAGAGATTTAAACATGAATTGTGAAGGGTTTTGTGAGGTTTGATGAAGGTTTAGTCTTAAGGTTTCGGAAGGAAAGTAGGGATCAAGTGAAGAATTTTAGAGGAGAAAAAAATGAGAGTGTGTGTGAGTTGTGAGGAAATGAGAGAGAGAGTGAGGTGAAGAAAATGAGAGAGTGAGAGGGTGAGGTGAGAATGAGCCATGCTCTCTCTCTCTCTCCCCCCATTAATTGCCTCCCATGCCTTGTCCCATGCCATGCCTCATTATTCAACTCTTCCCTCTTTCTTTCATATTTTTAAAATAAAAACTTTTACTTAAAAACTAAATATATACATGACATAACCTAATAATGGTTAGGGTGACATGGCTAATAAAACATGGTTAATGTAAGTCCACGGCAGCGCCCTGGCCGTCTAACAGATATCAATATGCGGAACAAAACTTTTACGACTGGCGCTATCGCGTACTATAACCCGGATCTGCCATTAAAGCTAAACTAACAAATTGTAAAGAGAGTAGAATTGTTATACCAAATGATCCGAGTCCTTCGGTCTTCAACCATCATCCCACGCTATGCTGCAACTGATCCGAACTTGCTCGATCTCCGGTTTCGTCGTCCAGGTGGCACCACGTCGACAGATCTTTAAACGGGCTCCCGCCTCTGAACCGAGGCAACTCGGTCTTCAAGTTTTCTAAAAGAGATGACCAAGATGAAGTAGAGAATGAGTAGAATACTTTGTCTCGTTACGTCCAAGGCTATGGACGAACGGTTAATGAAGTTGCCAATTGGAGTCGGGTAAATGGAAATTAAACTATATGAAATTTCCATACCCTAAACTATCATAATCTTTTTCTCTCAAGCAAATGAAAAACCATACCATCCTCACAAGAGGGGCCGACCACTTATAGAAGAGGGAGGGTGAGTGTAGGAGAGGGGAGGCTGAGTGTAAGCCAAAAGATCAAAGAAAAATATCAAGGATATTTATCATGAAGAAAGAATGAGTGGTATGAACACATTAAATGATTTAATCCACCTCACTTAACACCTCACCTCACAATTAATGCAAATGATGAGTCACTAATCCTAGTCACCATTTCTAGAATCTTCTAGAACCATGACTCACCCAAAAGACGAAAAGATAAATCCGTATTTAACCGAATGTTAAATACGGCTGATAGAAAACTGGAAACTGGCAACTTCCAAAAGTGATCCTGAAACGAATTTCAGGATAACCCCGTAACAGTATAAACATACCCGTATTTGTATTACGACCGAATACAAATGCAACTGAGACAAAGATATTATATCTACACAGTATAATACTGGGATCCGGCTTTAACCAAAGCCTACCAGTATTATCTGTCCAAAAAATGACACGTGCGAAAACGCACGTGCTTTTTCCGAACCCTGCCATAAACCCATACGAAATCTACAACGAATCGCCCGAACTTGGGAAAGTGTCTGTGGGGGACTTTAATGACTCATCAATACACTGACACTGGGTATAACCACTAGCACGTCAGAGGTACAAGCTGTACGTAACGGTTTGCCTATAAATTGATTGCAAGGGAAGCTGACGAGCGAACTCATCTATAAACCCTACTGAGCCTGACAGTGACAATATCCGTACAGTCTGGAACGTTCGTCTATGAGTATCGCATATTAGGCCTAGGGGGTCGGCAAACGTCACACCCCCAATAGCTGCATAAGTCGTGTCAGAGAGCTGCCCTGAACACCCTGAGATATTACTGGAATACCTTCTAGTAAATCTCGATTACCCTGGCCAGGGATTTCGTGTAATGGCTCTCCTAAACACAGCGCGATCTCACCCCCCAATACCGGGAGAGACGAATTCCCGACGATCCGCTCACTTGCCTCCAATGTGGCTCAGGACTGTACCCAACTAAAACCTGTTTGCACAACTCCTTTGAGTCTGGTAGGGTAGTAATCTAAGCGCAGTGGGAACTCACACGAGACAAATGACGACCTCAGGTCGATGAACTAACCTGTACACATGTCACCAGGGAACTGCTATCTGACGATATGTATAATACCAACTAGCATGTTCCCGGCGAGTCCTGTCCGGTGTACATATAACCCAATGAGCACCTGTATACATCTTAGGTGATCCAACTGACACCAGTGGCTTGTGAGACCGGCCACCGCCCCTCGTCGGGGTCTCGACTGTATACACTAGTCTACTCTGGAGTATCGATGCCCTGTCTCGAAACTCCCACGATTAGGGACACTTTTAAGGATATGCTTATAGACCCTAGCTCCCACTTATATGATCGCCATCATACTGCTGGTAGTCAAGCAAGAATCCTATGGGCTCTATCAACATCTACATGATGATAAAGACAAACCAGATAGCATACTATCATCTCGAGTAAGACTGTTATATCGGTATAGGTCCTCCCTCAATCATTGCAATCACGTACCTCCGATCCAATAATTGACTTAGAGGGCACTATATCCAACAATCTCCCACTTGCACTTAAGGCTAATAGCGATGTCGTGTAATCACAGCTCGTGTGGCACCGAGCATCCAACTCCTCCACTAATCAGTTTCACAAAGCTCGTTTGTAAAACTCTTGTGTTCGAGAAATAGCCTCAGTGAGTGGATCCGCTTCGGTGTTTCTTTCTGTATCTCTCTATATCTCAACTTCGCGGAGAAAACCATCTCCCTAATTGAGTAATACCTGTCTTAGAATATGTCTGGATATCTGATGGGACCTAGTTCATAAATGAACTCCAAATCCAAACTTCTTAGACTGTATAAATCACTGAAACTAATCAGTGTCTAGCACCATGCCTCCCACAGTATCCTCTTGGACCACCTGTCCATAATACTGTCCCTCGTCTGAGGGAAAACTATAACTCTGATAATCGCTTTGTCATCCAGGTCACCTGTGAAGCCTGCAATAATAACTGTCTCCCGAAGGAGGCTGCCGTCATCAAATCCGTAGAATATTCACTTATGTTCTAAAACTGCTTTCGTATGTTTCTTCAGGATTGGATTAATATAAACTTATCGCATCTAGTGCAAAAACGATATCTGGTGTGGTACTTGACATCTCATGATTGACTCAATTGCCCAAGCAAGTGATCTGTCAATCATGTGCGTCCCTCTCCCCTTTAGTCTGTATGACACCTTTAGAGAGGTTGACTCCATCACCTGCAGGTACACCACTATGCCAGGAGTCATCTATTCTAAAATACTATTAGAATACTGTCAAAGTACCCACATTGGGAAACTATCCAAATCTAGATCTAAAACCATAGATCTAGTAACCAAAATGTCAGATATTATATCCATATCCTTTGTGGAGAAACAACTGTGGGACGACCACAGTACAACCGATCGTAGTATAGGAATTTTACTTCCTACTCTGTGTATGTCATCCAAATTCCAAGACATCACACTCTACTACTTTCTTAACAGATCTATCCCCTATTCTGATGAAGTCAAACCCATGACTGTCACATCAAAATTAGATGATCTATCTCTGCTATAATTGCTCAAGTATATAAATAGACATAAGCTACTTGCCCACTATGCTTCCGCCGCTCCCACTGACTACGACAACCCTCTGGCAGAATAATATATACGTACACTTCCAAAACTAGTTTAGAACGACGCTATACATATCCTCCTGCTGGTCTCATAGTCTGGAACAACAGCAGTGTCAAGTTTGGGTAAACAAGAACCTCCCTGTCACCGTCTTTGAGGCTACCGGAGTACCTCTCGGGTGTCTGAGGTTACCCACCATATCTGCGGAATGGCTAATGGAATGTTAAACCTGATTGAATATATAGGTCCTATTAAGCTTTCCGTAATCGTTTGTGGTTCTGGAATCACTTCCAGTTCTACCATATTCCCACTACTGTTTTCTGAAAAATTCCATTTTAATAAAACTGTAGCGAGTCAAGAACAATATCACTATTGATCTTCCAGATGGTAGAAAATCAACCCTCGTCAAAGCTAGGGTCAACCCACAAACTGTCATTACAGAAATGTGCCTTGAGTTTTCCAGTTTCTGTTTTTAAGCATAAGCTGGACAACTCCTCTTACCTTAACATCGTTAAGATATGAAGCAATCTATATCCAATATAGAAACATTGGCACTTATTTAATTGGATCCAGATTCAAATCATGCAGCTGTCTCCAGTGCATATCAACTTAATGGAGAGAGGATAATCAGCATTGCTCAACTTAGGAATCCATCCAATTATGAGTAACCTGAAAGAGAAACAAGTTTCTCAAAACCATTACTATCAACTGAATACCAATCACAAGAATCTACATCTTCGATCTCTTTGAAGAATCTCGATACTTGCAATACTTGGTTCTCTACTTTATTCTTATACCCACAACTTCTCAATGCTTAGACATTGTATTTCTGCGAAACACTTGTCTATAAACTAGAGAAGTCACATGTAAATAGAATATAGTACGAGGACCAACCCCTTTGTCCTGATTGACACTGGACAACATACAATACTCTGTATAAGTCCGCTGAGTTGAATAACTCAAAAACTTGTGCGTCGTAGGTTGAAAACTGTATCCAGGCGATTTCCTCAAATATCACTAATTACAACGAATTCCGATATAATAAGGATGATTACCTAATTCCCAATAACTTACTCCCACTCATTATCTGTAAAACTATACAGATGTGAGAATGAAAACTGGTAAATACATATCTTGGAGTAAGTATCTAATCGGGAAATCAGTTTTTCTATTAACAATGCACAGTGAATATGAAACATTAATATGTTTCGTAGGGGTATCCTGGTATTCTTAGTAACGCCTCTTCCATAATCCAAATCATGACTTTAACCGTATATTTCGCTGCCATCTGTCCAATTTCCTTTATTTGTCTTTAGTCGTTACCTTCTGTACACCATCATTAGGCTAAAATGGTTTTCTTCCTTCCCTACCGTTCGGCACCAGCCTATGGTTTGGAAGAAGACTATCCAGTAAGCATAATAGGTGTACCCTCCTAAACCAAGGAGTACTCGCAACTTGAGAGAAGGTGATGATAAAAGACAACTGAATAAACCTTATTCCTATTTCTTCTGAACCCGAATCCATCCGTGAAAAATTATCCTTCGAGTTCGTATATAACCATACGATGGATTTATCCAATGGAATTGGAAGTTCGTAGTGATACGGGTTGTTCTGGAGAAATTAAAGGTGAAGTAGGAGTGGCGATGAAATACGTGGTTTGGTCGTGAATGTTAGTCGTCGCAATTTACTTTGCTCTCTTTATAATCCCTTTATTTTGTCTTTATTTATTACCTTCTGTACCCCCGGCTTAGGCTAATTGGTTTTCTTCATTCCCTACCTTTCGGCACCTGCCTATGGTTTGGAATAAGACTATCCAATAAGCGTAATAGGTGTACTCTCCTAAACCAAGGAGCCCTCGCAACCTGAGAGAAGGTGATAATAGGAGACAACTGAATAAACCAATTCTATTTCTCCTGAACCTGGATCCATCCTCGAAGAAGTCCCTTTGAGTTCGTATATAACCATACGATGGATCTATCCAATGGAAGTGGATGTCCGTAGTAATACGGGGTGTTCTGAGAAATACAAAGGGTAAAAGAAAGAGCGACAATGACTTATGCAACTATAGACAATCTAAAAGCCAGTAAATTAAGAAGGTTCGGTCAACTTAGTCACTGAATTATAGTCTAGGGTCGGTCAAAGATCGCTGCCAAAGAGAGAGAGAAAAGAAACACTCTGCGTGCACTCTAACCTAGATCAGAATGGTTATCATTTTATCCAATTAGGAAACCTCCCACTGTAATCTCAAATTCTCCTCCAAACCTGAAAGAAGAATTAGTCGGGATCACCCAAAGAGTAAACCAACTCATCAGTGAGAATCGGGATCCAACTATCATCGTATGATAACTTGATGGAAGCCACTCAAGTTAACACACTCCAGAAGGTATGCGCAAGTCTGGCAAGTTTCTTGTATGTTTGAAACTCCCGATATAATTTTTATCCCATGCTCTTATGACCTTGACGTAGGCCAACAAATCATAAGCCACATGTCAAGTTCTACCCATCGTTGTCCTGATTAATTTAGCACATCGTACAAGCCTTGACGTAGGCCAACAAGGCTGTACGTCTGTCTTAAAGTTAATGCATCTATCTATGCAACAAACGAATGCTCAGCAGCTACCAAACACTATGCCTTGACGTTGGCCAACAAACATAGCTTGAATACTACTGACCATTCATGAGAAACGACGGAGGATTACGGCTGGTTTTTGGCGAAAAACCTTTCACGTAATGAACTTGATCTCGTTGAAGGAATCTGATAGCTTTTTATAAAAATATAGTGGCGAAAACGTTTTGCTAAAGAGGCCACTCCCGGCGAAGGGATCTCGTCTCTTTCCTCGTGGAATGAGGTGCAGGATATTCTAACTGAATACCGCGATGCAAAGCAACTTGTAATCGACTATATTTAAGTTATTATCTTGACGTAAACTTCTGCCCAAGGGGGCACTCCCGGTGAAGGGATCTCGGCCCTTGCCTCGTCGAATGAGGTGCAGGATATTCTAACTGAATACCGCTATGCAAAACAAAAGGAAATGTCTTTGTAATAACTCATTTTAAAATTTGTTCCAACAACATCAAATATAGGTTTGTTTTATCCTTGCATTGATAAGAATCAATCCAGACCCATCAATCAATCACACCAGAAAAGAACGAAAATAAAATATACGTATATGCCATCCGCATTCGCCACTAGGTCACGTCATCACTCGTCAGGTTACTTAACTAACGACAGAGCGGGGGCTGGACTAGCACGGGTGTAAAACATATAAAACATCTAATAGTATATATACTAATATACAATAATCGCTCCAGGCGTGATAATATGCAACATTACAGAAAAGTAATAAGCATCACAGAACAATACAGATAATCTGGGATCCCCGGGTTTCACAGAGCCGCTGCTGAAACCCGACGTTCCCCTGGTCGTGTGGATAGCCTGTGCAATGAAACCTAGACCCCTACGGGTGCGGCAATTTACCCGCCAAAACCTGAAGCGAGGTGGTCCCCACAACATAGTGAATGGAACACCCGGCACTTCACGGAATCCGGTAAATTGAGCACCCCTCCTTGGGTCAACCTGTACCCCCTACGAGTGCGGCGAATAGTCTGCCAATTTTAGAGTGAGGTCCCTTTGCCTCTTAAAGCCATGAGATACGGACCCGTTGCCCTCCAGAACCCGGCTATCCGTGCACTCCTTCGCGGGATAAACCTAGTACAGAAATAAAAATATGTACAACGGGTACATCGACCTCGACCCGGTCGTGCCCCAAAAGAATATTATACAACAGGCAGTGACGGCAGTCCACAAGTCGGACGCTCGCGCCGCAATATCAAATGTACAAATAAATCAAAACTGCACTATCATTGCACCCTGCTATCCATCACGACAAATCCGCAACATCACAGCACAACACAGAACATCAACGTGAATGTCATGTTCGCAAACCCGTCTAAAAGAACTATAGCAATTAGACACGGTTTACCGATCAAATGATATTCCCGGTCGGAGATATAAAGTAAGTACTGTAAACTAACAAATTTAAAATTTCGATCGACAAAATTTCCCGAAGTGGGCCCCACGAAAATCTGCTGTACAGTGACATACTGGGCCCAAAAGAACAATACTAGAAACCACAATTCTTTGCAAAGAAGCTCCTGTACAAATTTGGAGCTCTATTCCCACTAAACAGCCGCGGATGCGCGGTCAAACCCTAGGTTTGACCGCGGATCCGCGGTTCTTTAATGGGATCACGAGTCCAAATTTGTACGGATTTCTTAAAAAAGCCTGCTTAGTTTTCTGAAGTGCTCAAAATAAATTTTTGAATAGATTTAAAATTAATAGAAACTTTATATATCGAAAAATGTAGTTTCGGAAATTCCGTTCGATCGATCTTTTAAACGCGTTAGCACAAATTAGTATAGCTTAATGGTGAGGCTCTGATACCACTGTAAGTCCACGGCAGCGCCCCGACCGTCTAACAGACGCCAATATGCGGAACAAAACTTTTACGACTGGCGCTATCGCGTACTATAACCCGGATCTGCCATTAAAGCTAAACCAACAAATTGTAAAGAGGGTAGAATTGTTATACCGAATGATCCGAGTCCATCGGTCTTCAACCATCATCCGACGCTATGTTGCAACTGATCCGAGCTTGCTCGATCTCCGGTTTCGTCGTCTAGGTGGCACCACGTCGACGGATCTTTAAACGGGCTCCCGCCTCTGAACCGAGGCAACTCGGTCGTCAAGTTTGCTAAAAGAGATGACCAAGATGAAGTATAGAATGAGTAGAATATTTTGTCTCGTTACGTCCAAGGATATGGACGAACGGTTAATGAAGTTTCCAATAGGAGTCGAGTAAATGGAAATTGAACTATATGAAATTTCCATACCCTAAACTGTCATAATCTTTTTCTCTCAAGCAAATGAAAAAACCATACCATCCTTACAAGAGGGGCCGGCGACTTATAGAAAAGGGAGGGTGAGTGTAGGAGAGGGGAGGGTGAGTGTAAGCCAAAAGATCAAAGAAAAATATCAAGGATATTTATCATGAAGAAAGAATGAGTGGTATAAACACATTAAATGATTTAATCCACTTCACTTAACACCTCACCTCACAATTAATGCAAATGATGATTCACTAATCCTAGTCTCCATTTCTAGAATCTTCTAGAACCATGACTCACCCAAAAGACGAAAAGATAAATCCCCATTTAACCGAATGTTAAATACGGCTGATAGAAAACTGGAAACTGGCAACTTCCAAAAGTGATCCTGAAACGAACTTCAGGATAACCCCGTAACAGTATAAACATACCCGCATTTGTATTACGACCGAATACAAATGCAACTAAGACAAAGATATTATATCTACATAGTATAATACTGGGATCCGGCTTTAACCAAAGCCTACCAGTATTATCTGCCCGAAAAATGACACGTGCGAAACGCACGTGATTTTTCCGAACCCTGCCATAAACCCATACGGCATCTACAACGAATCTTCAGAACTCGGGAAAGTGTCTGTGGGGGACTCTAATGACTCATCAATACACTGGCACTAGGTATAACCACTAGCACGTCAGAGGTACAAACTGTACATAACAGTTTGCCAATGTATTGATTGGAAGGGAAGCTGACGAGCGAACTCATCTATAAACCCTACTGAGCCTGACAGTGACAATATCCGTACAGTCCGGAACGTTCTTCTATGAGTATCGCATATTAGGCCTAGGGGGTCGGTAAACGTCAGACCCCCAATAGCTGCATAAGTCATGTCAGAGAGCAGCCCAGAACACCCTGAGATATTACTGGAATACCTTCCAGAAAATCTCGATTACCCTGGCCAGGGATTTCGTGTAATGTCTCTCCTAAACACAACGTGATCTCACCCCCCAATACCGGGAGAGACGAATCCCTGACGATCCGCTCACATTCCTCCAATGTGGCTCGGGACTGTACCCAATTAAAACCTGTTTGCACAACTCCTTTGAGTGTGGTAGGGTAGTAATCTAAGCACAGTGGGAACTTACACGAGACAAATGACGACCTCAGGTCAATGAACTAACCTGTACACATGTCACCAGGGAACTGCTATCTGACGATATGTATATTACCAACTAGCATGTTCCCGGCGAGTCCTGTCCGGTGTACTCATAACCCAATGAGCACCTGTATACATCTTAGGTGATCCAACTGACACCAGTGGCTTGTGAGACCGGCCACCGCCCCTCGTCGGGGTCTCGACTGTATACACTAATCTACTCTGGAGTATCGATGCCCTGTCTCGAAACTCCCACGACTAGAGACACTTTTAAGGATATGCTTATAGACCCCAGCTCCCACTTATATGATCGCGATCATACTGCTGGTAGTCAAGCAAGAATCCTATGGGCTCTATCAACATCTACATGATGATAAATACAAACCAGATAGCATAATATCATCTCGAGTAAGACTGTTATATCGGTATAGGTCCTCCCTCAATCATTGCAATCACGTATCTGCAATCCAATAATTGACTTAGAGGGCACTATATCCAACAGTTAACACATCCCTAACCTTAGATTAGCATGCACATGTGTGTGCAAGTACAAAAATAATTTAATAAAATATTAATTAATTATAATAAAATTTGTGAAAACAATTATTGGTTAAATTTTATTAAAACCCCGCATTAAAACACTTAATTTACTCTAATCGCATTCTAAGGTGTTCCAATTTTCCCCCTTAAAGAAATTCGGTCCCCGAACTTAAAAAAAAATCTTATTATGCGTACCTTTGAAGAGATGAGGGAATTTCTTTCGCATCTCGCTCTCGGTTTCCCATGTGACCTCTTCACTATTCGGGCCACGCCAAGGAACTTTCACTGATGGTAAGACCTTTGACCGAAGTTTCTTTACCTGCCGATCCAATATAACTACCGGCTGCTCGGTGAAAGAAAGATCGTGCTCTAGCTGGATGGTCTGGTGCTGAATCATGTAAGATGGGTCATGAAGGTACTTGCGAAGTATCGATACATGAAATACGGGGTGAACATCCAGAAAACTGGACAGAAATGCCAAACGATAGGCAACGGTACCAAATCTGTCAAGGATCTCAAAAGGACCCAAAAATCCGGGACTAAGCTTCCCTTTCTTCCCAAATCTCATCACGCCTTTCATCGGAGAAATCCGTAGGGATACATGATCACCCACTGTGAACTCAAGTCTGCAACGACAACGGTCAGCATAAGACTTCTGCCTGCACTAGGCTGCTCTCATCCTGTCTTGAATCAACTTGATCTTCTTCGTAGTCTCTTGAACTAGCTGTGGTCCCAAAATCCTGCTCTCATTGAGTTCGGTCCAACGGACTAGCGATCAACACTTTCTCCCACACAAAGCCTCTAAAGGTGCCATCTGAATCATCTCCTGAAAGCTGTTATTGTAGGAGAACTCTATCAAAGGCAAGTGACGATCCCAACTGCCACCAAAATCAAGCACGCACGCATGAAGCATATCCTCGAGAGTCTGTATAGTCTGCTCTGACTGACCATCGGTCTGCAGATGGAAAGCGGTGTTCAAATTCAATTGGGTACCCAAAGCTTCCTGAAGTTTCTGCCAAAGACGGCTGGTAGACTGGGTGCCTCTGTCGGATACAATGCATGTAGGAACACCGTGCAAACACACAATCTCATCAATATACAACTGAGCATACTGAGCATATCTGAAAGTGGTATTCACTGGAAGGAAGTGAGCCGCTTTCGATAACCGGTCAACAATCACCCAAATGGAGTCATACCCTTGACTGGACCTGGGTAGACCCACAATGAAATCCATGGAGATCTGCTCCCATTTCCACTCCGGAATAGGCAAAGGCTGCAACTCTCCTGCCGGTCTCTAATGCTCAACCTTGACTTGCTGACAAGTCAGGAACCTCGAAATGAAATCCGAAACATCTCTCTTCATCCCTTCCCACCAGTAGATATCTCTCAAATCACGATACATCTTGGTGGAACCTGGATGAACACTGTATGCTAACTGATTTGCTTGCTCTAGGATCTCGCGTCTCAGCCCCTCGGAATCTGGTACACATAAAAGAGTCCCAAAACGTAGCACACCCTGGTCATTAATCACAAACTCTGAATCTCTACCCTGTCGAACATGCTCTAAAATCTCAAAAAAACGAGTATCATCGGGCTGCGCCTCACGGATACGATCAAGTAGAAGTGGATGGGCGCAGACATGAGCAAGCTGCCCTCCAGCGGAAGTGAACTCAAACTGTATTCTACTATCGCACCAGATCTGTCAATCTGTAGAAGACTGTCTCTGAACCGCGCTCAAATGGAACAAGCTACCTTCGGGCCTACGACTCAAAGCATCAGCTACCACATTCGCCTTTTCCGGATGATAAAGGATTTCACAATCATAATAATCCTTCACAAGATCCATCCAATGGCGCTGCCTCAAATTCAGATCCCGCTACTGGAAGATGTACTTCAAGCTCTTGTGGTCCGTGAAGATCTGATACGACTCTCCGTACAAGTAGTGTCTCCAAATCTTGAGCGCAAAGACCACCGCGGCCATCTTATGATCATGAGTGGGATAGTTCTGCTCGTGCTTCTTCAACTGCCGAGAAGCATAAGCGATAACTCTATCATGATGCATCAACACACAACCTAGCCCCACTCGAGAAGCATCACAATAAACGATATAGCCGCCTGATCCAAAAGGTAAAGATAGAACTGGTGCAGTCGTCAAACGAGTCTTCAACAGCTGAAAACTCTGCTCACATGCCTCAGTCCAAAGAAAAGGAACTCCCTTCTAGGTCATTCCGGTCAGCGGTGCAGCGATACTTGAGAAATCCTGCACGAAACGGCGGTAATAACCGGCTAAGCCCAAGAAGCCGCGGACCTTTGTCACTGATACAAGTCTGGGCCAAATCTGTACGACCTCGATCTTCTTCGGGTCTACTCGTATACCGTCTCCCATAACCACATGACCCAAGAAGTCAACACTATCAAGCCAGAATGTACACTTTGAGAATTTAGCAAACAGCTGGTGCTCTCTCAGTGTCTGCAAGGTAATCCTCAAGTGTTGCTCATACTCCTCTCGACTTCTGTAATAGACCAGAATGTCATCAATAAATACAACAATGAACTGGTCGAGGAACGGCCTGAAAATCTGTTTCATCAAATCCATGAACGCTGCTGGGGTATTGGTGAGTCCGAACGACATCACCAAGAACTCATAATGCCCGTAGCGCGGACGAAAAGCAGTTTTCGGAATGTCATCATTCCAAACCCGCAACTGATGATAACCCGACCACAAATCAATCTTCGAAAAATGTCCCGCACCTTTTAGCTGATCAAACAAATCATCAATGCGAGGTAAAGGATACCTAATCCGCGTCGTAACTCAGTTCAATTGACGATAATCAATGCACAGTCTCATACTGCCTTCCTTCTTCTTGACGAAAAGAACAGGAGCTCCCTAAGGCAAAACACTCGGACGAACAAGTCCTTGTCAAGCAACTATTGCAACTGATCCTTAAGCTCTTTAAGCTCAGCTGAGGCCATCTGATTTAATGAAATTCTTGAAGTGTAGTAATTGGGAATTGTAAATAAATCATAAACAAAAATTATTTTTGACCGCAATCAACTACGGTGTCGGATTTAGATTATAAGTGAGTGCGGATCGTCCACAGGGATTGTGCGATTCGTTTTTATATTTGCTTTATTTGAATCGAAAAGTTAATCGAAAAGAAAAGAAAACATGATTCAAGAATTTATCAATCGATTCAAGTGTCACGAGTTTAATCAAGAATCAAGAAACTGATAAACAATCAAGAATTGGGTTTCGATAATATTTCCAAACAAAATGTCAAGAATCTAAATGAGGCTCGTAGGAATCGATAGGATCTATAGATGTGATGTAACCTCAAGATTTCGTGTTCTTGTCTTCGAAGGATTGATACTAGATCGATGATGATCGACGAGAGTTAGGGCTTTCTTGATGAAACTAGGGTTTCATCGTTTAACCCTTGTTCTTTCGTTGATTTCATTCACATTCTAGCCTCTGGCAATTTCAAGAAACGATCGTAACTCCCCAATTTCGAGCGATATCAATCAAGAAAGCATCGCAACGAAATGGGTCGTCGGTTATTGAATTTGCTAGGGTTTACAAAACTCGTAGGAATCAAGAATCGATTTAAGATATATTACATCATCATTCTATTGACCGTCTCGACTCCTCGACGAGCGGAGTATTACTCAAGCATCACAACAAGAATTTTAACTAGAAATTTAGATTGACTCTTGATGCAAGAATTTAAAGAAAACAAGATAACAGAATTTCACCTTTTATTTATATCAACAATTTGATTACAGTCGCTCAAGAACTACAAGAGGAAGAATTAAATTGTCGACTTGGCTTCGCTCGGCTCCATGAGTCGCGAATCGGCTTGGACCACTTGCTCCGTTGAAGACCGGCTCGGCTCCTAAAAGGTCGCAAGGCTTCTTGCTTGAATGGGTACTCGGGATCTTGGCTTTTGAATGGAATTAGGGTTAGGGTTTCACACAAATCCTCTCACTAGACTTGTGGAAGAAGAAGATGAAGAGAGAGATAGAATGGCTCTCAAATGAACTAGAATTGGGTTGATTCCATAATGAATCAAGATGATTTACAAGTGAGCCTAGGGTCTTATTTATAGAGCACCCAAACCCTAAGCCTTTGAGTTCCCTCCAAAAGTTTGTTGAAAGACTTCTAGAAAGAGTTTGTTAGGCTTCGCTTAGGGTTTAAGTGTCACGACCCGAAAGAGCACGTGACTGGCCCTTGAACCATATGAAGTGTATAGGACTCCATCTGATCCAAGTAAGCCAAAAGTACAGAAATCTAAAACCATTTTTAAGAATAAGTACAGAAACTGGTTTAAAGAAGTGAAGAACTACATGTTTGAAATCAAGGTTTTTAAATAACTAAGCCGAAGGTACGTTTTGAAAACAGTAAGGTCTTTTCTAAAAATTTCGGCAGAGTCTCTTTTGTAAAACCGGCCCCGAATGGGGTACAACAAGGATAACAATATATGTAATGATAAAGGCATCCCCAAGCGGGAGCTAGCTCTTCGTCAAATGACGGCCACAACCACACATGCAGCAATAATATACAACGCCGAAAGGCGAGGATTAAATCCAAAAGAAGCACAGTAAGCAAGAAAACCGCAATACTACTAAACGCGACTCTAAGGCCAAATAATACATCACTAAAGTCTGAGTCCGAAACAATATACAAGTTTTGGTTGATGGAAATTCTAGATACAATGAATAAAATGAATACAGCGGTGGTTCTTGATGCAAAGGAATCCACCTACCAAAAGCAATTCACCCGCAAGAAGTAGTGTGCCAGAAATGCCGCAATGAAACCTATACGGCAGAACCTGCAAGAACTGTGGCACAACGGGGGTAAGTTGCCAACTCGTGAATAGAAACATCTACAAGCAGAAACCGAATGCAAGACATAAACCTAGGTCAACAATCAGTAATATAACCACAAGAGTACATCTGAAGTATGATAAGGTGGCAAGGTAACATCTAAATATGTATGTAGTGCCAGGTACTCAGGTAATAACATGTCATAAGTATAAGGTATGTCTGCATGAAGTAAATATGATGAAGTATCAAGGATATCAATACACATATATTAGCGTCCCATACCACTAATATTGGTGTAAGGGTATATATAACAGCGCCCTCATACCCTGTTATATATACAAATGAAGTATGATCCGTGTAAATCCAGTCTGTATATGATCCATGTCTGTATATATGTGGAACCCGTCCACCCGTCACCCAATGACAATAAGCATCATGCATGTAAATGTCATAAAGCATATGCATGGAAAATATGAGGATAAAACCAACAGCATGGAACCTGAGTGCCTAGCATCGACACTCGAAAACATTATGAAAACCTGTGCCTAGCATCGGCACGTAAATCCTCACATACCGGGCGTCCGTCATTCCGGGTCAGCCCACTCTCTCAATATATCGGGCATCCGTCAGTCCGGGTCAGCCCTATCACAATACATCGGGCATCCGTCAGCCCGGGTCAGCCCTCTCACAATACATCGGGCATCCGTCAGTCCGGGTCAGCCCTATCACAATACATCGGGCATCCGTCAGTCTGGGTCAGCCCTCTCACAATACATTGGGCATCCGTCAGTCCGGGTCAGCCCTATCACAATACATCGGGCATCCGTCAGTCCGGGTCAGCCCTCTCGCAATACATCGGGCATCCGTCAGTCCGGGTCAGCCCTCTCTCAATACCAGAAATATCATAGAAACAACCCATCTCAATGCGCAAATCAGAAAGCAAGATGCATGTGACAATATCAGTGAAATGCAAGTAACAATATATATCCTGCAGCATGGAATAATAGTATGCGCATATAAACATATGCAAGCGATGCGAATGGCATGAAAATGCGGAAATCAAAGCATCAACACCACAGTGAAAATCTGCTATGCAAACTATAGATCTAAGTATCAGGTCAATCAGGATGGGTAGGTTTGGAAACCACCTAAATCTGAGACGATAAATATATAGATATATAGTCGGTGATCCCGCCTCAAGAACATATCGTAGGACATCCACGAGTTATGAGTGCAGATCTATCATCAATATCGGCTCGTACGGTAAATCATCGTACGGCATCCCAAAAGCTGGGTACAGGTCAACATCTCACTATCTCGTTACATAACAGGTATCACTATCATCAGATCATATAATCTGGGATACTACTCTATGTCTAGTACAAATCGATACCATCAATGAAGTATGCATGTGGGGGTAAACATACATCCCAAGCCCGCAAGAATCACAAGTCATATCCCAAATATGAATCATATCAAATCACCGATCTCGCGGCACCAAGCCCACATCATCGACTCATCTCCAAAGTCATCCCATATCATCAAACACAGTGCAAGTATAAGTAATATGCAAGGGTGTGCGTGTAGGTGTAATTCTATTCTAGGGTTCGCGACTATGAACTACACTAGTCACTTCTAACCCTACACTATCCATTGTACACATAACTATCATATAAAATAACAACTACGGACTGCGGGGGTGCTATACGCCATCCACCCGACTTTCCCCTGTAGATATAATCTACTCACCTTGCATCATCATTTGCGGACGTCACCACGCATTTGCTTGTCGTCCCGAGGTCTTCATGGGTACCTACATAACAAAATATCGTATATGCGCATTAAAACCACATCCAAGCTAAAACGGCACATGAAATCCAAAACGATACGATAAAGGGCCTATAGGTGAGAACCTATGGCACGTCTTCAAAACCACCAATAAATCCTCTATATCATCGTATAAACGCCAAATAGTCGAGGCAAAACAAAATCCACAATTTCAGAATCAAAAATACGGAATACGGAAACACGAATCCAAAATAGCAACTTAGGATAAATGTCCCAGATTTCACTCTAGATGGAATCTGTCAAAACTAGAAGTACCCTGGGCTAAGAATAGAGGAAATAGGGCCATGCACGCAAAACGAGGAAATTCCTCACTGGTCTGGCCGCAAATTGCGGCCAGAATGGGGATTTCGGCGGCCTTACAGTGGAGTGGGGAGCTAGGGTTTGGTGTGGTTGTTCTCTGGTGCCTGCACATCTCACTGTCCACTCAATTCTATTTTCAGGTGTCTCGTATGATAGCAGATTCAAATTAACCTTCACAGATTTCATAATTTCCCCGATATCGGTTTCTAAAATCCGTATTCTGTTTTAAGCTTCAGGTTTTGGGTTCCAATTTAGGCACTAAGGTGTTGTTATAACCTTAACTGAGCTCAATTTCATAATACAACACCAATTTCCCTCAATCCCTAACTTGGTTATCCTCAAGTCCACAATATCACACAATATCGATTCTAAACTAAACATGGGGTAAAGGGAATGCTATAACTAAGCTAATGGTTCAGAAAAATACCTCATTTGGCAACTCAAGAATTTTCTTGAGTTGCCCCTAGTGGCCAAAATCCTTGCTTCTTTAGCTCCATGTGTAGATCTAGGGATTGTGCACATTTTTAATGAAATGGACATGTGGTTTTGGGGTTGTTTTTGAGATGATTTGAGGGATTGAAGGTGGAGGAAGGGGGGAGGAAGAAGTAGCAGCAGGAGCAAAGGAAGAGGGAGAGAAATGAGGAGGAGAAAACAATGGCTAAGGGTTTGGTCAATGAGCCCATACCCCTCTCTCTCACCTACCCTCATTTTCTTTATTTCTTTCTCTTTTTTTTTATCCTTTAATCCAAATCCTTCTTACACCAATAGTAAACCCAAAATAACATGACAAATAAAATGTAACACAAGTGTGGAAAAGTGATATGTGCATGTTTTGCACAAAATTGCCAAAAATCCGATTAGCGATTTTTAATCGCGATTAGCCCTAAATTAGTGTCAAACTAATCACAAAAACTTAAAAATGTCATAATTCTCTAATTTACCCTATTTTAGAATTTTCCATAATTTTTCTCAAATTTTTCCTATTTATTTGCATTTAATTATAAATTTAATATTAAAATAATCAATAAAATAATATTAAATTATAAAAATTCCCAAAAATAATATTTTATCTTTTTGAAGTGTTACAATCTACCCCCCTTAAAGAAATTCGGTCCCCGAATTTAAATTTAAACCCCCAATAAATTAAACCATTTCAATAATAATCCAATTTGTCGGGGCTCCGAAAAAGAATATCATAAAAATGTACTGCTCTACTAGAATCAATCCCCAAAATGCATATATAAGAATATCCTATGCGTCTGGTGCGCAAGGAATCAAAATCAATATAGGTGTCAAGCTGGTGTACAAAACAACATCTAGGTGCAACTGGTGTGCACGAAACATCTGTCGTAGGCAACGTGTGTGCCTGACAGAAAAATCAGGTGAATGTGACATGCACGAAGAATCCCGATTTAGTGCATCTGGCGTGCACCAAAATCGTATATCAAAACACTAAAAGTGCATGAAAACTACGCTGGATGTGCAAATCAAATCACTGCATACGGTAGTCATGAAATCTCAATCAATATCTCAAATGTAATAACTCTGCGCAAAATATATAAATATCCAGTGGGTGCATGAAACCAATATCATGAAACTCAGTCATCAAAACTAAATCATGCAAACAGAACGCCCAAAAATACCGAAATCCAAAATGACGGATACATGATAATCGAATCACAAAATCACAAATCATAAATACCGTCGTCGGTAGTTCCTCCTTCAAGGTCGAGAAGGAGTCGGTGCATCCAATGATAGCAGCGCAGGATATCTACTTGCCTCTTGCTCACAGTCTGGCGTCCTCTGACTCTGGGTCCTTATCTTCTTTGCGGATTTCCTATCTCGCAGTCAATCGGCTCATCGGCCCTGTCAGGTGTGCTAACGGGAACAATTCCGTTCTGGCACTTCTCTGGTCATCTCTCGGTCAATCCTCACGACCACTCGTAAGGCAGCATATCACTGGCGTCGGCCTCTGGCTCTCTGAATGCACGTCACACATCTGATCCTGGGTGCAAACATCATTGCAGCAATGTCCCGGAAGGAATCCTGCTCAGGGTCTCTTCCAATCATGCCTATGCCGATCTGTACAGAGGCTGTCTCTCTTGCATAACCTCTCCTCACTCGATAGACATCTGTGTCCTCGGCACAACATTTTCTCGGAAACTGGTCACGTCCCAACGTCTCTGTAAGCATATCAGGTCTCTAGTCTTGACGGGAAGTAATGACAGCTCGTCAGCGTCTCGCTCGAACCTCTGGTTTCACCTGTCTCTATCGGCATTCACTATGACGTCACGCCAAGCTACTATGAACTGCATTGTTCTCGGCCACGGCCAATCTGAAGACTCTCACACGGACTCGAAATCGCGTATTCTGTAGCTTCATCCTTCTATAGAAGATGTCAGGCCGAACAGGTCCTCGGGAACACGTCCCAACCATCGGAGGAATACTCATCACTCGTCCTTCCTTATCAATTAGCAACGCATCTGGGTAAGTTCCTTTATCCGAACTTGGTCAACTACCTCGTCGACAATGCCGCACTCTGGCCTGCTGGGTGTGCGCAATACGACCACTCCTGGGTCTAGGTCTTCTCGTATCGTTTTTTCCAGAAGGGTCCTATCGAGATTTCTCTCTCAAATCTCATTCCTGCCGAATTGCCCGGAAGTCATCATCCATTGCTGAAGCAAATTCTTATTCCGGAACGGCTGCATACTTATCGCACTTCTTTCTGGAAAATATATCCGTACACAACGCCTCCGGGTGCGTATCACATCTCTGATGTCAGCGGAGTGGGACGTCATCTCGTCGAAATATCTTGCGAACTCTTTTCTTCACTCTGCGTCAATGTCGACTGATCCGGACTCGTCTCATCATGGCTGCATGGACAGTGCTCTAACGACTATCCTCGTATCTGGAGTATCCCAAGCAACGCATCCCATCACATAATGTCCGAATGATGTCGAATCATCCGATCGACTCGTCAGAACCTCATAATCCCCCAAGAGATCACATCATGGGTACAGCTTAATAGCATCGAGTACATGCCACAGCATCGATGGTCCAGCCGTAGAAGGGCAAACCCAAGCCTCACTAATGGGGCCGCGGAACTGCCACAAACCCTAAGGTTCAAAGGCTTTCACACGGTCATTAAGTCGAGTTAGGGTTTCATTCTTCTAGAGGGTCCATAGAATCACCTGCATGTCTTTCCGTATACTTTAAACTTGGAAAATGGGCTTCTGACATTCGATCGTCTCTATCGACTCTCAACGAACCTGCGTGAAGTCGTCTCTAGCTGGAAACAATCTATCTGATGACCTCGCATCGGTAAACGAACGAACCACATGTCCTAGTCATTTATCCTCAGGTGACTAGCGACTCGCTATCATCTCACTAAGCATATGCTCACGCTGCAGCAGCTCCAACCATTTGGACGGTATCTCGTCAATTGCAGCAGTAACTGGCTCATTCGCCTGTACGCCGAACAACGCCTCAATCCTCCAGGAAAGGCGACACATTGGCGGTCATCTCTGAGTCGGTCTGCTCTAGATCCGAGTAAGACTCTCCACGCTGGAAATCTTCAACTCAACTGGCCCACTCCGGCGCATAAATCGGACGAATCACCTTCGTCTCTCAAATCGGGTAGACTAGCTATCATCTGTCTCATATCTGCTTGAAAGCTACGGCAATCTCAGCTCGTAAGCTTCGGAAGCGACATCCTGTCAATCTCAGCAACAGCTGGTCCATCTGTCTGCACGGTAGGCGACATCATAATCTCTGAGGTATGTTGTACATCAACAGTCCTCTCTCAACTGGCAGCTCTAACAATGGCCCGATCATCCGGTGCAAAACCAAGCACACGCCTCCACTAGAGGTCACAATCACCAATACTAACTCGAGACGTTCCCATGTCACCAGAAAACACAATGGTCGGCCCTCGTACCAGACGAGCTCACACCGGCCGTAACCCTAGCAGCAGCCCAAACTGCGCTCAAACATGGTGACAGGAACCTCAATCGAGTATCAAAGAGAGCACATCAATGGTAAGGAAGAGAACAACAGATCCAAAGGGAATACATGATCATAAGAAGGAACAACATCAATAAGGGTATGATCATGAAACTAATAGAATCGGGGATCTCAAATGGATGTATAATCCTGGATATAAAGAGAATCACTGATCTCGAAAATATGTACATCCTAAGGTTCCTTAAGCGGAGTGGCGTGTCGTAAGTATGCCGTGGAACATACCAACGGTACGTCACTCTACTTTAGTCACCTATTTCATCAACCAAGGGTCATCCTAATACGACGAAGGTTCGGGTTTAATACCCTCTCGACCAAGTCTAAGTTCCGTAAGGTCAAGCCTAAGTTCCGTATATATATAAACGCCCTAGGCTCCACATAGTCAAACTTAGACTCGAACCAAGGTCAACCTAGCACTCTGATACCAACTTTGTCACGACCCGAAAGAGCACGTGACTGGCCCTTGAACCATATGAAGTCTATAGGACTCCATCTGATCCAAGTAAGCCAAAAGCCCAGAAATCTAAAACTATTTTTAATAATAAGTAAAGAAACTGGTTTAAAGAAGTGAAGAACTACATGTTTGAAATCAAGGTTTTTAAATAACTAAGCCGAAGGTACGTTTTGAAAACAGTAAGGTCTTTTCTAAAAATTTCGGCAGAGTCTCTTTTGTAAAACCGGCCCCGAATGGGGTACAACAAGGATAACAATATATGTAATGATAAAGGCATCCCCAAGCGGGAGCTAGCTCTTCGTCAAATGACGGCCACAACCACACATGCAACAATAATATACAACGCCGAAAGGCGAGGATCAAATCCAAAAGAAGCACAGTAAGCAAGAAAACCGCAATACTACTAAGCGCGACTCTAAGGCCAAATAATACATCACTAAAGTCTGAGTCCGAAACAATATACAAGTTTTGGTTGATGGAAATTCTAGATACAATAAATAAAATGAATACAATGGTGGTTCTTGATGCAAAGGAATCCACCTACCAAAAGCAATTCACCCGCAAGAAGTAGTGTGCCAGAAATGCCGCAATGAAACCTGTACGGCAGAACCTGCAAGAATAGTGGCACAACGGGGGTGAGTTGCCAACTCGTGAATAGAAACATCTACAAGCAGAAACCGAATGCAAGACATAAACCTAGGTCAACAATCAGTAATATAACCACAAGAGTACATCTGAAGTATGATAAGGTGGCAAGGTAACATCTAAATATGTATGTAGTGCCAGGTACTCAGGTAATAACATGTCATCAGTATAAGGTATGTCTGCATGAAGTAAATATGATGAAGTATCAAGGATATCAATACACATATATTAGCGTCCCATACCACTAATATTGGTGTAAGGGTATATATAACAGCGCCCTCATACCCTGTTATATATACAAATGAAGTATGATCCGTGTAAATCCAGTCTGTATATGATCCATGTCTGTATATATGTGGAACCCGTCCACCCGTCACCCAATGACAATAAGCATCATGCATGTAAATGTCATAAAGCATATGCATGGAAAATATGAGGATATAACCAACAGCATGGAACCTGAGTGCCTAGCATCGACACTCGAAAACATCATGAAAACCTGTGCCTAGCATCGGCACATAAATCCTCACATACCGGGCGTCCGTCAGTCCGGGTCAGCCCACTCTCTCAATATATCGGGCATCCGTCAGTCCGGGTCAGCCCTATCACAATACATCGGGCATCCGTCAGCCCGGGTCAGCCCTCTCACAATACATCGGGCATCCGTCAGCCCGGGTCAGCCCTCTCACAATACATCGGGCATCCGTCAGTCCGGGTCAGCCCTATCACAATACATCGGGCATCCGTCAGTCCGGGTCAGCCCTCTCACAATACATCGGGCATCCGTCAGTCCGGGTCAGCCCTATCACAATACATCTGGCATCCGTCAGTCCGGGTCAGCCCTCTCGCAATACATCGGGCATCCGTCAGTCCGGGTCAGCCCTCTCTCAATACCAGAAATATCATAGAAACAACCCATCTCAATGCGCAAATCAGAAAGCAAGATGCATGTGACAATATCAGTGAAATGCTAGTAACAATATATATCCTGCAGCATGGAATAATAGTATGCGCATATAAACATATGCAAGCGATGCGAATAGCATGAAAATGCGGAAATCAAAGCATCAACACCACAGTGAAAATCTGCTATGCAAACTACAGATCTAAGTATCAGGTCAATCAGGAGGGGTAGGTGTGGAAACCACCTAAATCTGAGTCGATAAATATATATATATATATAGTCGGTGATCCCGCCTCAAGAACATATCGTAGGACATCCTTGAGTTATGAGTGTGGATCTATCATCAATATCGGCTCGTACGGTAAATCATCGTACGGCATCCCAAAAGCTGGGTACAGGTCAACATCTCACTATCTCGTCACATAACAGGTATCACTATCATCAGATCATATAATCTGGGGTACTACTCTATGTCTAGTACAAATCGATACCATCAATGAAGTATGCATGCGGGGGTAAACACACATCCCAAGCCCGCAAGAATCACAAGTCATATCCCAAATATGAATCATATCAAATCACCGATCTCGCGGCACCAAGCCCACATCATCGACTCATCTCCAAAGTCATCCCATATCATCAAACACAGTGCAAGTATAAGTAATATGCAAGGGAGTGCGTGTAGGTGTAATTCTATTCTAGGGTTCGCGACTATGAACTACACTAGTCACTTCTAACCCTACACTATCCATAGTATACCTAACTATCATATAAAATAACAACTATGGACTGCGGGGGTGCTATACGCCATCCACCCGACTTCCCCCTGTAGATATAATCTACTCACCTTGCATCATCATTTGCGGACGTCACCACGCATTTGCTTGCCGTCCCGAGGTCTTCATGGGTACCTACATACCAAAATATCGTATATGCGCATTAAAACCACATCCAAGCTAAAACGGCACATGAAATCCAAAACGATACGATAAGGGGACTATAGGTGAGAACCTATGGCACGCCTTCAAAACCACCAATAAATCCTCTATATCGTCGTATAAACGCCAAATAGTCGAGGCAAAACAAAATCCACAATTTCAGAATCAAAAATACGGAATACGGAAACACGAATCCAAAATAGCAACTTAGGATAAATGTCCCAGATTTCACTCTAGATGGAATCTGTCAAAACTAGAAATACCCTGGGCCAACAATAGAGGAAATAGGGCCATGCACGCAAAACGAGGAAATTCCTCACTGGTCTGGCCGCAAATTGCGGCCAGAATGGGGATTAGGCGGCCTTACAGTGGAGTGGGGAGCTAGGGTTTGGTGTGGTGGTTCTCTGGTGCCTGCACATCTCACTGTCCACTCAATTCTATTTTCAGGTGTCTCGTATGATAGCAGATTCAAATTAACTTTCACAGATTTCATAATTTCCCCGATATCGGTTTCTAAAATCCGTATCTTGTTTTAAGCTTCAGGTTTTGGGTTCCAATTTAGGCACTAAGGTGTTGGTATAACCTTAACTGAGCTCAATTTCATAATACAACACCAATTTCCCTCAATCCCTAACTTGGTTATCCTCAAGTCCACAATATCACACAATATCGATTCTAAACTAAACATGGGGTAAAGGGAATGCTATAACTAAGCTAATGGTTCAGAAAAATACCTCATTTGGCAACTCAAGAATTTTCTTGAGTTGCCCCTAGTGGCCAAAATCCTTGCTTCTTTAGCTCCATGTGTAGATCTAGGGATTGTGCACATTTTTAATGAAATGGACATGTGGTTTTGGGGTTGTTTTTGAGATGATTTGAGGGATTGAAGGTGGAGGAAGGGGGGGAGGAAGAAGCAGCAGCAGTAGCAAAGGGAGAGGGAGAGAAATGAGGAGGAGAAAACAATGGCTAAGGGTTTGGTCAATGAGCCCATACCCCTCTCTCTCACCTACCCTCATTTTCTTTATTCCTTTCTCTTTTTTTTTTATCCTTTAATCCAAATCCTTCTTACACCAATAGTAAACCCAAAATAACATGACAAATAAAATGTAACACAAGTGTGGAAAAGTGATATGTGCATGTTTTGCACAAAATTGCCAAAAATCCGATTAGCGATTTTTAATCGCGATTAGCACTAAATTAGTGTCAAACTAAACACAAAAACTTAAAAATGTCATAATTCTCTAATTTACCCTATTTTAGAATTTTTCATAATTTTTCTCAAATTTTTCCTATTTATTTGCATTTAATTATAAATTTAATATTAAAATAATCAATAAAATAATATTAAATTATAAAAATTCCCAAAAATAATATTTTATCTTTTTGAAGTGTTACATTAAGCTAGGGTTTAGGGAGATGGTTCTAGAATGATAGGCTAGTTTAGTATTGATCCCAAAGCTTGCTGATCTGGCAGAAGTCTCTGGAGTCTTCTGGAAATTGACATGTCATTTTGAGCTTTAGCCACAAAGATAGAAGTTTTGCACAAAAATTGAGACGCTAACTCCTTGGACCCACCGCGGATCCGCGGCGCAAGCAGGTTCCTGCCGCGGATCCGCGGCACTTTGTAGGGCTTAGGCCTTGGGCTTCCTGGTATGGTCTTGGAACAACATTTGGGGCTTTATCTGATATGTTGATTTTTATTTTCCCTTTTGGATTGATACCAGATCTGAAATCATTGAGTTGGCGTAACATTTTAGCTGTACCCTGTAAATTTTGGCCTTTCTGCTGGATTTTCCTGCACAGATCTCAAAACAAGTGTTGCGCAAATGTAGGGATGATGCGATGCCATGAAATGTAGTCAATTTCCTTTATAGTGTCGGTTTTAGAGTCTAATACATGTAATCTGATATTTTGCGACAGTTTTGCTAATATGTAAAATATGAATGCCGAACACTTCTATATGGATGCAAATGATGAGGAAATTGCCGGCTAAAATATACAATATTTTTGACTAATCAAATTCCCCCAAACTTAACTTCGATCGTCTCGAGCGAACTGTTTTATTAAAAAGAGAAGGAGAAAATAAAGAAAGAGAAAAACTAACTAGCACACTTTCGTAGGCAACACGATTGCACTGAGCACGTACAACAAGCCTTTAAACCTCTAGGTGTCCCTAGTAGGAGGAGTGTTGTCTCCTGAGGGTTTTCAGCGGATTGCACCCACAAAATCCAATAATAAAAGAATGATCATGAATATTACATTTAAAGAAAAGAATCGTAAAAGAAAGACTTTGAAAATTAGGGTTTCCAACTATGCTAGCTTTTCTGTTGTCATTAGCCCTATCTTAATGGTCATGAAAAGATGTTAGAAATCACGTCCTCCCTCAATGAAACATCGTCTTATTTTTCATTCCTATCTTTCTTCCAAACATCGATCATATCACCCTACGTGTGTGTAAAGACATCCCTACACCCGGAGAATTCAATTCAAGCTATTATACTCTTGCCCATCAGCCTCAGTACTTTTTGATTAATGAATATTTAAACGAGATTGCTCACACACTTTCATGCGACCGTTAATACTTCTTGAGGTACTGACCGACCGATTACTCATGTGCTTGCTTACTTGGTGTATTTTCCTCGTCTTGCACCACCTCAGGCATAGCAGTGACTCCCAGACCAGTTGGCCTTAGGGCACTAGGTGAAGATGCACCCTCGCTATATATTTTTTTATTGCTCTCGGTGATAACAAAACCAGTGTCCATTTTTCTCACCACTTTATATTTTCTTTATTTCATTTTTTTTATTTCCTTCATACTTTTGGCTTTAAGACAAGAGCATTTCAAGGTATCCTCTACTATCCCAGGCTTCAAGATGTGTGTAAGTGCGAATAGCAGGGTATCAACGTTCAAAATGTTTGGCTTCCAGAATAGAAACTATTTTTCAGACTTATTTTTATCCTCAGATTAGTGACGTCCTTCATCTTACTAACCATTGGGACAACGGCTCATAACTACTTATTACTAGTTCGTATAAGAAAACTTCTAATTTTCTTGGTTTTCTAAAATTTTTCTAATCTCATGGATGTAATTGTTCACTATCTAAACGTTCATTATCTTATTTATATACAAAAAAAGTGTAAATATTAAAATTATTTTTATACTTGAAAATTTTTAAATTTTTATGGGTTTTGAAAATTTATAAATTTTTATAGATTTTTTTTTTAAAAGAAAAGAAATGTTTTGTGCTTATGCAAATGATATGCAAATGATGCGAAAAGAAGCACAAACCTCCCCCAAACTTGTTTTTAACAGTGTCCTCACTGTTGCCAACAGCTATATCTACAAAAACCTGTAAATCTGGGAGGAATTATTAGTGGGGGCAAAATATATAAGTGAAGAACTTCCCCCAAACTTATTCTTTTCACTCACCTTCATTCAAAAAATGAAGCAATGATATACTGGATATGAAGGTGAGACGGAGGAATTTTAGTCCAAATAAACTGGCTCATGTAAGAACAAGAGCTCTTCCGTGGGGTCAGTGGAAAAATACGGCTTTAATCTATGTCCATTTATTTTGAAAACGGTGCCGTTTTTAACATTTTCTACTTCTACTGCCCCGTGCGGATATACAGACCGCACAACAAAAGGTCCCTTCCATCGAGATCGAAGCTTACCCGCATGAAGGTGTAATCTAGAATCATAAAGAAGGACTTGTTGACCAAGTGAAAATGTTTTACTCAAAATGTTTTTATCGTGAAAAACCTTAGTCCTATTCTTTGTGATTACAACGTTATCATAAGCTTCATCGCGGAGTTCGCTTAGCTCATTAAGTTGCAGCTTCCGAAAGTTGCAAGCAAGGTTTAAATCAAAATTTATTTCTTTAATAGCCCACAATGCTTTATGTTCTATCTCGACGGGTAAATGACATGCTTTTCCAAACACTATCCTATATGGAGACATC
The DNA here is from genome assembly GCA_030015575.1 of Agapanthus africanus. Taxonomy (NCBI): domain Eukaryota; kingdom Viridiplantae; phylum Streptophyta; class Magnoliopsida; order Asparagales; family Amaryllidaceae; genus Agapanthus; species Agapanthus africanus. The sequence goes on along the minus strand of JASDDO010000012.1, from coordinate 190,329,875 downwards.
CCTAGGTCGGTCTTATATGCAGTTCGGAATGCCCAAAGAGCATCCGTCAGTTTGGTCGACCAGTCTTTTCTATTTTTAGCCACAGTTTTCTCCAGGATAAGTTTGATTTGTCTGTTTGATATTTCAGCCTGCCCGCTTGTTTGGGGATGATAGGGTGTAGAAAGTCAGTGGTTGATTGAGTATTTCCGCATCAGAGTCTCGAAAGACCTGTTGCAGAAATGTGTCCCATTATCGCTAATAATAGCGCGTGGGTGTCCAAATCGCGAGAAGATATTCTTTTTCAAGAACTTAATGACAACTTTCTTGTCATTAGTGCGACAAGGAATGGCTTCTACCCACTTTGAAACATAATCAACTGCCAGCAGTATGTACAGATTCCCAAAGGAGCTGGGAAAAGGACCAATAAAATCAATGCCCCAAACATCGAATATTTCAACAACCAGGATGGGTTGCTGAGGCATTTCATTCCTCTGGGAGATTCTACCCGTATACTGACATTGTGTACAGGGTTTGCAATGCTCAAATGCGTCCTTGAATAAGGTCGGCCAATAAAATCCACATTGCAAAACCTTTTCCGCTGTCTTTCTAGGACCAAAGTGACCCCCACAGGCCTGATCATGACAAAAAGAAAGAACACTATTGAACTCTTCATTCGGGACGCACTGGCGAATGATCTGATTAGGATAATATTTAAACAAATAGGGCTCGTCCAAGTAAAAGTGTTTTACTTGGGATAGAAAGCGGTATTTGTCCTGTTTTGACCAATCGCTGGGTATCAATCCTGTGACATGATAGTTCACAATATCCCTAAACCATGGTTCATTGGATACGCTCAAGAGTTGCTCGTCAGGAAACGAGTCATTGATCGGCAGGGTCACAGGGGCAGAAATGATGCGTGAAAGATGGTCAGCTACTACGTTTTCATATCCTTTCTTATCTTTGATAACAAGATCAAATTCTTGTAACAGTAGGATCCAACGTATTAGTCGACCTTTTGCATTTTTCTTCGCCAGAAGATGTTTTAAAGCGGAATGGTCGGTATACACAACTATAGGTGAGCCAATTAAGTAAGGCCTGAATTTTTCTAATGCAAATACAACCGCTAAGAGTTCTTTTTCTGTGGTTGTATAATTGAGTTCCGCATCATTCAGGGTCTTACTAGCATAGTAAATCATGTGTGGCATCTTTTCGATGTGCTGTCCTAGGACTGCACCTACTGCAAAATCAGATGCGTCACACATCAGCTCAAAGGGGTAGTCCCAGTTTGGTGATGATAAAACGGGGGCTGAAGTGAGTGAGTGTTTAAGTGAGTCGAAAGCTGTCTCGCAGTCTGAGTCAAAATGGAAGGTCGTATCCTTGGGCCAGGAGAAGAGTTAAAGGTCTAGCAATTTTGCTAAAGTCCTTAATGAATCTCCTATAAAAGCCCGCATGGCCAAGGAAAGAGCGAATATCTTTGACGCTTTTGGGATGAGGGAGGTTTTGAATGACGTCTACTTTGGCTCTGTCAACCTCAATGCCTTTCTGTGAAATGACATGTCCAAGAACAATTCCTTCTTGGACCATAAAATGGCATTTTTCCCAGTTCAAAGTCAAGTTCTTCTCTTTGCAACGAGTAAGAACAGCGTCAAGATTCGCTAGGCAATCGGCAAAAGAGTCTCCAAAAATCGAGAAGTCGTCCATAAAGATCTCCAGAAAATTCTCTACCATATCAGAGAATATCCCCATCATACACCGCTGAAAGGTAGCGGGAGCATTGCATAACCCGAAGGGCATGCGACTGTAAGCAAAGGTACAAAAAGGACAAGTAAAAGTGGTTTTATCTTGATCCTTTTTGGCGATGGGGACCTGATTGTACCTTGAGTATCCGTCCATAAAACAATAATACTCTCGTCCTGCTAAGTGTTCTAGCATCTGATCAATGAATGGTAGAGGAAAATGGTCTTTCTTCGTGGCAGCATTGAGTTTTCTATAATCGATACATACACGCCACCCAGTTTGGGTGCGTGTCTGAATAAACTCATTCGCCTCATTGGTTATAACAGTGATGCCGGATTTCTTAGGAACGACATGTATAGGACTCACCCACTGGCTATCGGAGATGGGGTATATAGTACCATTATCTAAGCATTTGACGATCTCTTTCATGACCGCTTCCTTCATGACGGGATTCAACCGTCTCTGTGGTTCTCGGGTTGGTCTGGCATCATCCATCACATGTATATGATGTTCAACTATCAAGGGACTAATCCCTTTGATGTCCGCCATACTCCAACCAAACGCCTCTTTGTTAGATCTCAATACCGATAAAAGTGCATTCTCTTGCTCTAATGCTAGAGAAGCAGAAATTATAACCGGTAAAGTCTCCTTCTCACCTAAATAAGCATATTTCAGATGAGACGGTAAAATTTTGAGATCTAATTCAGGCGGAGAAATGATAGAAGGAGGGATCATTGAATGATTTTTGGATTTACAAAGAATCTCAGAGCCTCTGAAAGATACAGACTCGGGTGGAGAAAAGTCAGAAGTGCAGGACTCGAGTGCAGGTAAAGTGTCCTCACTAAGATCTTGTGTAAAGTCAAACAGAGATGTGGTAATGTCATCGAGATCAGTAAAGCAAAGTTCCTCAGCTCCACAACTATCGGGAGTGATCTCATGGACAGAGCACACATCTAAAATATGAGCAGAGGGTTCTGATGGCTGACTTCCAACTTTGTAGATATTTTGCTCAATGGTCATATTTCCAAATGATAAGATCATTGAACCGTTTCTACAGTTTATAACAGCGTTGGAAGTGGCAAGGAAAGGACGACCTAAAATCACCGGAATTTGGCCCCGGGGGTTTGCTACAGGATGTGTGTCGAGTACAATGAAGTCTACGGAGAAAACAAATTCCCCGACCTTTATCAACACATCCTCTAATTCACCCCTTGGTTTGGTGATAGATCGGTCTGCCATCTGGAGAGTGCAGTGAGCAGGTTTCAGCTCTCCAATCCCTAGTTGCTCATGCACAGAATAAGGGAGCAGGTTAACACTTGCGCCAAGGTCTAAAAGAGCACGATTTATGTTTTTACCCCCAATAGAAATCGATATTATAGGACATCCTGGGTCCTTTCGTATCTTTGGTAGCTGGGGAATAAAAGCAGTGCTGATATTATTAGACATAAAGACCTTCTTCGGCACTTGAGTCTTCCTCTTCCTAGTGCATAAGTCCTTAAGAATTTTCGCATAAGCGGGGACTTGTTGAATCGCATCTAGGAGAGGGATATTGATGTTAACCTGTTTGAACATTTCTATAATTTTCTCTATATGAGGACTCGTTCTGTTACCCCTTAACCGATTCGGGTAAGGAGCTTTCGCAATAAGCGCAGGGTCCATCATAGGAGAAGGAAGAGGGGGTAGACGAGGTCCCAAAAGAGGTGTGGGGACCGTCTGTGGAGAACTATAAGGGTTGGTAGAAGGTTTCGAGCCTAATGGGAAATGGAGAATAGGCTCACGAGAAGATGGTGTGGTAGAAGAAGAAGGATAAGAAGGAGAAGTGTGTGTGTGTGGAAAGGTTTCAGCCGGGGTGTTGACATGATTTTCAGTATCATCAATACTTTCCCCGATATGAATGTTCAGTACTCTTCCCGATCTCAACGTTGTGACGACATTTACATTGTAATGCCCAGGATTCTGTAGGGGTTGAGAGGGAAGTTTCCCTTTTTCTCTCGCACTCATTTCGGCTTTTAGGCGTGCGATTTCAGCTTCCATCGATCTGATACTCTCAGCTTGGGACGCTGAGTTTTTCTTTATCTCACTGACGGAAGATCTAACCTCAGTCGAAACCTCTATGAAATTTGATAAAAGTGATTTCATGGTTTGAGTGAATTGAGAGAACTCGTCAGAACAGGACTGCATAAGATTAGACTATGCAGGATTGTTGCCCTGGTTTTGGAAATTTTGTGACTGGTAGGGGTGCTGAGTGAGTTGAAGGGGTTGCTGTTGTGGTGGAGGAAGACCCCTTTGAAAATTATTCGTGTTTGGAACCGTGTTTTGAGATTGGTTTTGGTTCCAAGCGAAATTCGGGTGATTCCTCCAACCCTGATTGTACGTGGAAGAATATGGATCGTTTCGAGGTCTTTGAAATGCGGTATTAGAATGCTCGTGACCTTGAAACGCAGAGTTTAATGGACATTCTTCCGTTAAATGAGACGGATCAGAACAGCACCCATAAACAGTTTTGGGGAGCGACATTGGGTTTAGGGAGGCTGCAGAAAATTTGTGTTCTATAGCGTCGAGCTTCTTTTGCATTGCTGCCATCTCAGCTCGAACACCTATGGACACATCTATTTGGTGTATACTGAGCATATCTGAAAGTGGTATTCACTGGAAGGAAGTGAGCCGCTTTCGATAACCGGTCAACAATCACCCAAATGGAGTCATACCCTTGACTGGACCTGGGTAGACCCACAATGAAATCCATGGAGATCTGCTCCCATTTCCACTCCGGAATAGGCCAAGGCTGCAACTCTCCTGCCGGTCTCTAATGCTCAACCTTGACTTGCTGACAAGTCAGGAACCTCGAAATGAAATCCGAAACATCTCTCTTCATCCCTTCCCACCAGTAGATATCTCTCAAATCACGATACATCTTGGTGGAACCTGGATGAACACTGTATGCTAACTGATTTGCTTGCTCTAGGATCTCGCGTCTCAGCCCCTCGGAATCTGGTACACATAAAAGAGTCCCAAAACGTAGCACACCCTGGTCATCAATCACAAACTCTGAATCTCTACCCTGTCGAACATGCTCTAAAATCTCAAAAAAACGAGTATCATCGGGCTGCGCCTCACGGATACGATCAAGTAGAAGTGGATGGGCGCAGACATGAGCAAGCTGCCCTCCAGCGGAAGTGAACTCAAACTGTATTCTACTATCGCACCAGATCTGTCAATCTGTAGAAGACTGTCTCTAAACCGCGCTCAAATGGAACAAGCTACCTCCGGGCCTACGACTCAAAGCATCAGCTACCACATTCGCCTTTCCCGGATGATAAAGGATTTCACAATCATAATCCTTCACAAGATCCATCCAATGGCGCTGCCTCAAATTCAGATCCCGCTACTGGAAGATGTACTTCAAGCTCTTATGGTCCGTGAAGATCTGACACGACTCTCCGTACAAGTAGTGTCTCCAAATCTTGAGCGCAAAGACCACCGCGGCCATCTTATGATCATGAGTGGGATAGTTCTGCTCGTGCTTCTTCAACTGCCGAGAAGCATAAGCGATAACTCTATCATGATGCATCAACACACAACCTAGACCCACTCGAGAAGCATCACAATAAACGACATAGCCGCCTGATCCAGAAGGTAAAGATAGAACTGGTGCAGTCGTCAAACGAGTCTTCAACAGCTGAAAACTCTGCTGACATGCCTCGGTCCAAAGAAAAGGAACTCCTTTCTAGATCATTCCGATCAGCGGTGCAGCGATACTTGAGAAATCCTGCACGAAACGGCTGTAATAACTGGCTAAGCCCAAGAAGCCGCGGACCTTTGTCACTGATACAAGTCTGGGCCAAATCTGTACGGCCTCGATCTTCTTCGGGTCTACTCGTATACCGTCTCCCGTAACCACATGACCCAAGAAGTCAACACTATCAAGCCAGAATGTACACTTTGAGAATTTAGCAAACAGCTGGTGCTCTCTCAGTGTCTGCAAGGTAATCCTTAAGTATTGCTCATACTCCTCTCGACTTCTGGAATAGACCAGAATGTCATCAATAAATACAACAATGAACTGGTCGAGGAACGGCCTGAAAATCTGTTTCATCAAATCCATGAACGCTGCTGGGGCATTGGTGAGTCCGAACGACATCACCAAGAACTCATAATGCCCGTAGCGCGGACGAAAAGCAGTTTTCGGAATGTCATCATTCCAAACCCGCAACTGATGATAACCCGACCTCAAATCAATCTTCGAAAAATGTCCCGCACCCTGTAGCTGATCAAACAAATCATCAATGCGAGGTAAAGGATACCTAATCCGCGTCGTAACTCAGTTCAATTGACGATAATCAATGCACAGTCTCATACTGCCTTCCTTCTTCTTGACGAAAAGAACAGGAGCTCCCTAAGGCAAAACACTCGGACGAACAACTCCCTGTCAAGCAACTATTGCAACTGATCCTTAAGTTCTTTAAGCTCAGCTGAGGCCATCTGATTTAATGAAATTCTTGATGTGTAGTAATTGGGAATTGTAAAGAAATCACAACCAAAAATTATTTTTGACCGCAGTCAAATACGGTGTCGGATGTAGATTGTAAGTGAGTGCAGATCGTCCACAGGGATTGTGCGATTCGTTTTTATATTTGCTTTGTTTGAATCGAAAAGTTAATCGAAAAGAAAAGAAAACATGATTCAAGAATTTATCAATTGATTCAAGTGTCACGAGTTCAATCAAGAATCAAGAAACTGATAAACAATCAAGAATTGGGTTTCGATAATATTTCCAAACAAAATGTCAAGAATCTAAATGAGGCTCGTAGGAATCGATAGGATCTATAGATGTGATGTAACCTCAAGATTTCGTGTTCTTGTCCTTCGAAGGATTGAAACTAGATCGATGATGATCGACGAGAGTTAGGGCTTTCTTGATGAAACTAGGGTTTCATCGTTTAACCCTTGTTCTTTCGTTGATTTCATTCACATTCTAGCCTCTGGCAATTTCAAGAAACGATCGTAACTCCCCAATTTCGAGCGATATCAATCAAGAAAGCATCGCAATGAAATGGGTCGTCGGTTCTTGAATTTCCTAAGGTTTACAAAACTCGTAGGAATCAAGAATCGATTTAAGATATATTACATCATCATTCTATTGACCGTCTCGACTCCTCGACGAGCGGAGTATTACTCAAGCATCATAACAAGAATTATAACTAGAAATTTAGATTGACCCGTGATGCAAGAATTTAAAGAAAACAAGATAAAAGAATTTCACCTTTTATTTATATCAACAATTTGATTACAGTCGCTCAAGAACTACAAGAGGAAGAATTAAATTGTCGACTTGGCTTCGCTCGGCTCCGTGAGTCGCGAATCGGCTTGGACCACTTGCTCCGTTGAAGACCGGATCGGTTCCTAAAAGGTCGCAAGGCTTCTTGCTTGAATGGGTACTCGGGATCTTGGCTTTTGAATGGAATTAGGGTTAGGGTTTCACACAAATCCTCTCACTAGACTTGTGGAAGAAGAAGATGAAGAGAGAGATAGAATGGCTCTCAAATGAACTAGAATTGGGTTGATTCCATAATGAATCAAGATGATTTACATGTGAGCCTAGGGTCTTATTTATAGAGCACACAAACCCTAAGCCTTTGAGTTCCCTCCAAAAGTTTGTTTAAAGACTTCTAGAAAGAGTTTATTAGGCTTAGCTTAGGGTTTAAGCTAGGGTTTAGGGAGAAGGTTCTAGAATGATAGGCTAGTTTAGTATTGATCCCAAAGCTTGCTGATCTGGCAGAAGTCTCTGGAGTCTTCTGGAAATTGACATGTCATTTTGAGCTTTAGCCACAGAGATAGAAGTTTTGCACAAAAATTGAGACGCTAACTCCTTGGACCCCCCGCGGATCCGCGGCGCAAGCAGGTTCCTGCCGCGGATCCGCGGCACTTTGTAGGGCTTAGGCCTTGGGCTTCCTGGTATGGTCTTGGAACAACATTTAGGGCTTTATCTGATATGTTGATTTTTATTTTCCCTTTTGGATTGATACCAGATCTGAAATCATTGAGTTGGCATAACGTTTTAGTACCCTGTAAATTTTGGCCTTTCTGCTGGATTTTCCTGCACAGATCTCAAAACAAGTGTTGCGCAAATGTAGGGATGATGCGATGCCTTGAAATGTAGTCAATTTCCTTTATAGTGTCGGTTTTAGAGTCTAATACATGTAATCTGATATTTTTTGACAGTTTTGCTAATATGTAAAATATGAATGCCGAAACTTCTATATGGATGCAAATGATGAGGAAATTGCCGGCTAAAATATACAATATTTTCGACTAATCACCATCCGATAAGGCGGTATAGAAATAGGCCCCGTTCCGGGAATCAAATCGATGCAAAACTCGATATCGCGCTCTGGCGGCAATCTATGTAACTTATCAGGAAATACGTCGGGAAACTATCTCACAATAGGAATATGGTCTAACGGATCTGTTGTGGCTCAAGTATCACGAATAAAGGCTAAGAATCCCCGACATCCTTTCCTCAAGAGCCGATTAGTGCAAAGGGAATAAATCAAAATGTGAGGGGCGACACTACGGTCCCCCTGCACAATAAGAACTGACTCGCCAGGAAAAAAAACTTGACCGCCTTCTCATGGTAGTCCACGATGCATAGCAAGTAGCTAACCAGTCCATGCCAAGGAGAACGTCAAAGTTCAACATATCAAGAAGGATCAAATCGACGGACGAATCTCTATCTCCAATATGAACGGCACATGACCGAAACACATGTCGCACATTAAAAGACTCACCAACAGGAATAATCACGATAAGCGGCTGATCTAACAAGGAGGAATCTCAGCCCAACCTCAGTACGAAGTGTGTGGAAACATACGAGTGCATAGATCCTGGGTCGAACAATTTGTGCACATTGAAGGAAGACACTGGAAGAGTACCTGTCACTACTGCATTTGACTTCTGCGCATCCTGAGGTGTCAATGCAAAAATCGGGCCTGCTCACTACCGGCATTCGATTGTCGTCCGCCTCTGCCACCCCGTCCTCTCTGAATAATACCGCCATGACCATGGCCTCTCTGAGCATAGGTATGGCATGAAGCAACAAAGGACGTAAGAGGCAATGCTCTCCGAAGTGGTGAAAGTGGTAAAATAACATGTGGAGCTGCTGCCTCGCCCTGTCGTACCTCGGTACAATCTCTGACGCGATGATACTGGTTCCCACACCGGAAACATCCAGATGATGGCTGCTGACCCTATGGGTAAGAGCTATATAACTGGCATCGTCTCAAGCCTCTACTATTACTACGGCCTGGAGGGGGTCCGCCATGGCGTCTACTAATCCGCCTCTGGGCTGATACATCGATACGAATCCTCTTCGGTCCAGGAACGACTGATGTCTCGAAAATACGCACCTCTACCAGTAGGGTTGTGTCCACCGCTGCTGCTTACGTATCAAAATGGTGGACGCCTATAGAGAGGAACAGCTGGGTAACCAAGCCTCATACAAATCTCTTGACACACTTCTTTTCAGTATCCACTCAATATGGAGCATAAACGGATAGCTGGGTGAACTGAATATCATACTCCACCACTGCCATACCGAGAGTCTGGCGCAAAGACTCAAAGCTGCGATCTCAAGCATCTCTGACGCACTACAAGAGAAAACGAGCAAGAAAAACTGTCGCGAACTCAACCCGGGTCATAGGAAGAAGACCTGCGACTCAACCTCTCTCCAAAGACTCGCACCAAGTCTGGGCAAGACCCTCCAGATGAAAACAAGCGAAATCTACCGATCTCGCATCGGAGCATCTCAACGAACGACAGATCATGGCCTTCCGGTCGAGGAACGACTGTGGATCCTCAGCTGGATCGGTGTTGGTGAAAATCGGAGGCTTTAGCCTCATAAACACTGATAAGGATACGACGATAATCTCGGTAGGGGTAGGTACGACTGTCTGAGTAGTAGGTGTTAGTTGTATGTATGCCCAAGAGGCCATTATTGTACATGATTGTATATTATAGTGGACGCTTGGACATATATAGAGAGAGGGATTTCTTTCTCTACATGATAGTATGCTATCTGGTTGCTCTTTATCTTAACATGTATACTTGTATCTTTATACTGTCTCTCTCTTACATGTTGATAAAGCCTTTAAAATGTGCACTTGACTACTAAGACTATGATGGAGATCATACTAGTAGGGCAAGGGTAGTCCATAAGTATATCCTTTAATTGTTCTTAGTCATGGGAGTATCGAGACAGAGCATCGACATTCCAGAGTAGACTAGCGTATACGTTTCTTGACCCATTTGATGGGCGATGGATGATCCCACATCCATTGGTGTTTGACATCAATGATTGTATACGGGTGCTCAGTGGAGACGGGGTACGCCGAACAGGACTCGCCGAGAACTCCTAGATGGAATTATACCTATCATCGGATAGCAGTTCTCTGGTGACGCTGGTACATGTAAGTCTATAGACCCGAGATCGTCATAGAGTGTTGTGTGATTCCTACTGTGCTTTGATTTCTACCCTACCACGTTCAAAAGAGCGTACAAAAAGGTGGTTTTGGGGTACAGTCCTTAGTCACATGGAGGAAATGAGCGATAGGAGGGGTTTCGTCTCTCCCGGTATTTGGGTTGATGTTGCGCTGTGCTCGATAGGCCATAACAGAAAATCCTTGGCCAGAGTTGCTAAGATTTACTGGTAAGTGTTATCAGTAGTTTCTCTAACCATTATGAGCCTTAAATCGGCATGACTTATCAAGCTATTGGGGTCTGACGTTTACCACCCCCAGGCTAGATATGCGACATATCAGACGAAGAGACCGGACTGTACAGTAGTGTTACTTATTAGATTCACGGGAGTATGGACAAGCTTGCTTGTTGATCTTCTGATCGCTTAATACCCGGGTTGCCGTTACATTCAGCTAGTACTGCTGACGGCTTATGGGTAACTGATATGATCGTTACCTACTGCCGGCGTATTGACGAGTTTTTAGAGTCCTACATAGAGCTTTCCTGGCTCAATAGAAACGAAGTAGGGCACATATGTGATATGTGCGGGACGGAGATTAATATGTGTATGAGATACCGTATTCTATTCTCGCGATATATGATATCGGTCTGTTATATGAGATATAGCCGGGTTATTGAATCAAGTGTTAATTCGATAAGATGATATAAATGATATTAGTCGGTTATATCTGATATAGCCGGATTATTAAATCAAGTGTTGATTTAATAATTTGATATATAATTATATATTTGATATATTAATATATATTAACTAATATTGGCTCACTTAAGAATTTCTTTTCTACGTATACATTTAATATATATATGATATATATTAATATATTCTCTTTGTGTCATGCTTGATGATACATTGTGCATGGGTGTATGAGACTCATACCATACTTAAGATAATTAGGGTGATTATTTATTTAGGGAATAAACACAATTACGTGGAAATTGTCATGTGTTAGAAGCTTATGGAAACCATTGACTTAGTCCACTAATTTTGTTTTACTTTATATATTTATTAACCCAACCATTATCTTTAGCCATGGTTAAGTCTCTACAAATATATTTTGAGATATTTTCTCACCCATGGTTGCTATTATTCACCATTTCATCTTCTTCTTCATCTCAATTTAGCTCTCTAGGTTTTCTTGAAGTGAAGAAAGACAGAGAAAAATAATTCTAAAGTGAGCAAAATTCATACTTCATCAATCTATACCAAACTAGCCATTTAGTATAGGTTGTTTTCTTCACTAATTCTCAATTAGTGAAGAGCTAGATTGAGTTGGAGATTCCTCGACCTAGATCATCTTCGGCCTCGAAGATTTTTAAGCAAGCTTGTTCCTTTCTCCTAGTGGAGCTTAACGAGAGTCTGGGATACCACCACTTGGAGCTAAGGGACTACTACACGGAGCTTCAGAAGTGAAGGACCGGTCTACAAAGGTTGTATTCCTTGTTCACTTAGATTAAAGTTGTTTACTTACTTAGTTTAACCCTAATTCTCTAGTTAGATCCTTGGTTTGGGTTGCTTTGCTCTCTAGATTTTTTAAAATTGCATAACCGATGCCTTATAAAACCTAGTGAGAGTGCTAAGTAACCTAACAGTGGTATCAGAGCCTTGCTAGAGCTTTAGGGTAACCTAGACCGTTCGGTTACGGCAGCGTCTCAGCCATCAAACCATGGCCAAATGCGGAACAAAAATTTTCTAAACTGGAGCTAGCATGACCCGATGCCTGGATCTACCCTAAACTCTAAACTAGCAAGCATATATAAAGAAGTTAGAATGGTTATACCGAGTTGATCCGTGTCCTTCGGTCTTCAACCATCTTCCCTAGCACCTAGTGGTCGTCTGGATCGAGTTTGGTTGCCGGTTTTCCTCCATCTATAATGATCCACCTGAGGAAAACGGCGCAAGCTTTAGCCTCGCCAATCGAGGTAACCGACGCTCTAAGGTTGCTAGAAATGGAGAGTGGAGGTGTATGAATGTCTCACTATATTTTTTTTCTCTCATCACAAATGCTCAGGAGCAACTCAAGAAGATGAAGAAGAGGTGAGGAAACATGTGGCATGAGCAACTAAAGAAATGTGGCTAAGTCTTTTCTCCAAGTGAGAATGAGAGTGAGCAAGTGAAGAAAAGAAAATGAGCAAGCCTCACCCAAAAGCATGTGGCTGCCCCCCTCTCAATCATGCACACAAAATATCTCTTTTCATTTTACAATAAACAAAAGCAAACCATATCTCTCAACATGCCATCACCCATGCTCATGCCAACTCACCCTCCACCTCAATTCCATAATCGATTTTCTAAAATGAAAATTAATTAATGAGGTGGCCATCTTCTAGAAGCTAATCCGTATAAATACGGAATGCAACCCTGTACACGTATCGAAATACATATACGCGTATTCGTTCCACAATATGAATAGCCAAGAGAGAAAATGAATAGTGAACAATAATACTAGAATACACATATATAAATACATATATAAATTATTAAATCAAAACCTGATTTAATAATCCGGCTTAATCCTAAGCCGCTAGTATTATCAACCGTCTGATTAAAGTCTGTGCAGCCTGTACACATATTTAATCAGAGACCTGTATATACCAACATACGTCATCTACAGCATATCGCCTGAACCGTGAAAACACTCTGTGTGGGACTCTAAACACTCATCAATACAATGGCGGTGGGTTTAACCACAAGCACGTCAGCGGCACTAGCTGTACGTAATGGCTACCCAGGTATTGAGCGAAAGGAAGGCCGACGAGCAAACTCATCCAAACCCCTACTGACCCTGACAGTGAAAATATCCGTACAATCCGGTATGTTCGTCTAAGAGTATCGCATATCGAGTTTAGGGGGTGGATAAAGTCAGACCCCTGACAACACGACATTTAGTGTCGGCATGAAACCCATCACCGCCTGAGAAACTATCGATCCTAGATCGTTAATTCTCGTCTACCCCGGCCGAGGATTTCTGGTGATGGCCACCCGTGCACAATGCGACATCAACCCCCAATACCGGGAGAGGCGAATCCCCGACGATCCGGTCACTACCTCCATGTGGCTCGGGACTGTACACAATTAAAACCTGTTTGCACGACTCCTTTGAGCCGTGGTAGGGTAGTAATCAAAGTACAGTGGGAACTCACAGGAGACAAATGACGATCTCAGGTCGACAGACTAACCTGTACACATGTCACCTAGGAACTGCTATCTGACAATAGGTATAGTACCAACTAGCAGGTTCCCGGTGAGTCCGTCCAGTGTACTCATAACCCAATGAGCACATGTATACTATCTTAGGTGAACAAACTAACACTAATGGCTTGTGAGACCTGGCCACCTCCCCTCGTCGGGGTCTCGATCAGTATATACTAGTCTATTCTAGAGTATCGATGCCCAGTCTCGAAACTCCCACGACTAGGGACATTTAAGGATGCGCTTATAGACCACCCAGCTCCTACGTATATGATCGCCATCATAATGCTGTTAGTTAAGCAAGAATCCTATGGGCTCTATAAACATGTAATATTGATCTGTAATACCACATAAAGCATGTACATGATGATAAAGACAAAGCAGATAGCATACTATCATCTCGAGTAAGATTGTTCAATCCGTACAGGTCCTCCCTCAATCATCATAATCACGTGCCTACGACTATGATAATTGCCTTAAGGGCACTATAGCCAACAAGCTCCCACTTGCACTTAAGGAAAATTATTGCGGTGTCGCATACTCACAGCTCGTGTGATACCGAACACCCAACTCCTCTACTAATTATTTTTGCAAAGCTAGTTTGTGAAACTATTGTCTTCGAGAAATAGCCTCAGTGAGTAGATCCGCTCCAATGTTTCTTTATGTATCTCTCTTTATCTCAACTTCGCGGAGATTAACCATCTCTCGAAATGAGCAATACCTGTCTTAGAATTTTTCTGGATATCTGATGGGACCCAGTTCACAAATGAACTCTAAATCCAGCAAACTTCTTAGACTGTATCATCCACTGAATTTAATCAGTATCCTACGCCATGCCTTCCACAGTATCCGCTTGGACCACCTGTCCAACATACTTCCCCTCCGAAGAGGGATAAACTATAACTCCGACAGCCACTCTGTCATCCAGGTCACCTTGGAAGCCTGAAATGATAACCGTCTCCCGAAGGAGGCTGCCATTATAATATCCCTAGAATATCTACTTATGTTCAAAATTTCTCCCAACGTTTCTCTAAGATTTGATTAATATATGCTTATTGCATCTAGTGCAAAAGAAATATATGGTGTTGTACTTGATATCGAATGATTGACTCAATTGCCTAAGCAAGTGATATACCGATCATGCAAATCCCTCTCCGCTTTAGTCTGAAAGACATCCTTTAGAGAGGGTGACTCCATCACCTGCAGATACACCACCATGTCAGGAGTCAACCATTCTAAAACACCTTCAGAATAATGTCAAAGTACCCAGATTGGTACACTTCCCAAATCTAAATATAAAACAATAGATATAGTCATCAGAATCCGTGATATTTTATCCAGATCCTATGTGGAGAAACTCCTTATAACAACCACAGTATATAACCGATTGTAGTATAGGAATATCACTTCCTATTAAGTGCATGTCATTCAAATACTTGGACATCGCTGTCTACTACCTTCTTACCAGATCCATTTTCTATTCTGATGAAGTCAAAACCTTATGATTGTCACATCAAAATAGACGATCTATCTCCGCTATATCTGCTTTAGTTGTTGGATATATGTATGCCCTAGAGGCTACTATATGTATAGTGGATGCTTGGACATGTATATATATATACAGATGACTTTCTTGCTCGACATGATAGTATGCTATCTGGTTACTTTATCTTGACATGTTCATTTTATCATGCATCTTACTCATTTAGTACATGTTGATAAAGCCCTCAGGATATTTGCTTGACTACTGAGACTATGATGCGGATCATACTAGTGGGACATATATAGTTTATGAGCATATCCTTGAACCGTTCCTAGTCATAGGTGTATCGAGATGAGGCATCGATATTCCAGAGTAAATTAGCGTATACCATTCTTGTCCCATATGATGGGCGATGGATGATCCCATATCCATCTGGTGTGATGAGACCAAAGATTGTATGCGGGTGCTCAGTGGAGACTGGGTACACTGAACAGACTCGCCGAGAACTCCTATGTTGTATTATATCTATCGTCAGATAGCAGTTCTCAGGTGACACTGGTACATGTTAGTCTGTAGACCCGACATCTTCATATAGTCTTGTGTGTCCTCCCACTGTACTTTGATCTCCACCCTACCATGGCTTTACTGAGTCATGCAAATAGGTGGATTTTGGGTACAGTCCCGAGGCATATGGAGGCAATGAGCGATAGGAGGGGTTTCGTCTCTCCCGGTACTGGGGGTTGATGTTGTGCTATGCTCGATTGGCTATAATAGGAAGTCCCTGGCCAGGGCTGCTGAGATTTACTGATAAGTGTTATTAGTAATTTCTCGATCTGTTATGAACCATACACCGGCATGACTTATTGAGTTATTGGGGTCGACGATACCATCCCTAGACTCGATATGCAGCATATCTGACGAAGAGACCGGACTGTACGGAAAGTGTTGCCAGTTGGCTCGACGGGAGTTTTTGACAGCTTCGCTTGTTTTTCTTCTGATCGCTCAATACCCGGGTGGACGTTACGTTTAGCTGACCTCTTGCGGGTTGTAGGTGTTTGATGTGATCATCACCCACTGCCTTGACAAGTCTTAGAGTCCCACACAGGAGTTTTCTAGCTCGGGCGAAACAATGTGGTGTGCATATGAGTTATGCGCGGGAGCTCGATTAGATGCGCGTATATGATACAGTATATTAATTGGGCGTTTACTATTGGTCGGGTCGTATGTGATATGACCGGTTTGTTAAATCAAGTGTTGATTTAACATTGATTTTTTATCTCACTTTTATTAAACCTTTTCTTTTGCATGTATGCATGCATGTATTCATATATTGATGTGCATGCACACATACATACATACATTGTGTCATGGTTGTTGATACATGGGAGATGGCAATGCAAGACTCACATGGTTCATTTATATTTACATATATTTGTTTTGAGAAAAAGAAAATTGAAATTAAATCATTATTTGGATTCTACACTCTTCTCACTTTTGACCTAACATTAAACCATGGTTTAATTTTCATTTGGCTTTTGACTCAAGACTAAAATATCTAGATATTTATTAACCTTAGTTTGGCATGAGAGATATATCTTTGGTATTTTATTTTCTATGCTTAAGATAATTGAGAATTATCTAAAAATAGCTCTAGCTTTTGCCATCTTCTTCTTCCTCCTCCCTCTTGCTCTCTTGAGATTTCTAGTGAGTGAGTTAGTTGAAAAGAAAAGGTTTTGAAGTGAGAAAACAAACCACATCACCATTCTGCACTACTCTAGCCCATTAGTGTAAAGTGTTTGCTTCATCTTCATTCTTGATCAAGTGAAGCAAGGAGCTTTGAGCAAAGGGACTTCGGGTGGATCATCGTGGACTTGGAAGATCTCTAGCGAGCCGGTTCAAACATTCAAGGATCCAAGGAGTCACTAAAGTAGGACTACAAAGGTTGTATTATTCCCACTTAGTGATAGTTTCTATGTTGTATGAGATACTTTTAGTGTTACCCTAAAATTCTAGTTTCGATTCATAGTTAGATTGCTTAGCACCTCTCCAAAAATTTTAATTGTGGCATGTGTGATGCTTGCAAACCCTAGGCATGGTGCTAAGAAATCCCAACAATAGTCTATAAATAGACATAAGCTACTTGCCCACTATGCTTCCGTTGCTCCTACTGACTACAACAACTCTCTGGTAGAGTCATATACACGTGCACTTCTAAAGCTAGTTTAGAACGACGTTATACACATATTCCTACCGGCTCTCATAGTCTAGAACAGCAACAATGGCAAATCTGGGTAAACAAGAACCTCCCTATCACCGTCTCTGAGAAGACTGAAGTACATCTCGGGTGCCTGAGCTTACCCACCAAATCTGCAGAGTGGCTAATGGATCGTCGAAACCAATTGAATCTTCAGGTTTTATTAAATCTTCAGTGATCGTTTATGGTTCTGGAATCACTTCCAGTTCTACCATACTCCCACTTCTGTTTTCTGAAAAAATCCATTTTACTAAAACTGTGGCGAGTCAAGAACAATTTCACTATTGATCTTGCTGATGGTAGAAAGTTAACCCTCGTCAATAGCCTGGATAACCTACAAACTGCCATTACTGAAACGTGCCTCGAGTTTATCCGGATTCTAATTTTAAGCATCAGCCGGACAACTCCCTATACTTTAGCATCGTTAAGATATAAATTGATTCTATATATATCCAATATAGAAACAAAAACACTAATTTAATTGGACCAAGATTCAAAATCATGCAGTTGTCTCCAGTGCATATCAACCAAATGGAAAGAGGCCAATCAGCATTACTCATCTAGGAATGCATCCATATATGAGTAACCCGAAAGAGAAGTGAGTTCTCAAAACCATTACTATCAACGGAATACCAAACACAAGTATCTACATCTTCGACTGGCTCGAAGAATCTTGATACTTCCAACAAATGGTTCTCTAGTTTATTGTTATACCTATAACTTCTTAATATCTGGACAATGCATTTCAACGAAATACTTGTCTTGAACCGGAGAAGTCATGAGTAAATAGAATATAGTATGGGTGCCAACCCCTTTGTCCAAATGGACACCAGACAACATACAATACTTTGTACAAGTCCCCTGAGTTCAATAACTCAAACCCTGTGCGTCGTAGGTTGAAAACTGTACTATGGCTAAGAAGAATTACACCGCTGTTGAATGAACCTTATCTAATCACCAACTGATATAGGTAAATGTCATAGACATAATATCAAAAATTTATATCTCACTTTATAAAATAAACGTACAGATATATCAGTTTGAAATTGGTGTATAACAACGGATATTCAAAACCAAATATTTGCCGTCAGGCAAAATCCAGATGATTTCCTTAAATATCACTAATTACAACGAATTCCGATATAATGAGGATCTGATCACCCAATTCCCAATATCTTACTCCCACTCACCATCTGTAATAACATACAGATGTGAGAAACTGGTTCGGTAAATACATTTCCTGGAGTTAGATTCCAATTGGGAAAACAGTTTTCAATTAACATCGCACAGTGAAACTGAAACATGAAAATGTTTCAAAGCGGTTAACTGGTATTCCTAGTAAAACCTCTTCCACTATCCTGATACATGACATTAACCATATACTTACCTGCCCTCACTGCAATCTCTTTATTATGTCTTTACTTATTACCTTTTGTACACCTTCTTTAGGCTAATTGGTTTCCTTCCTTCCCTACCCTTCGGCACCAGCCTAAGGTTTTGAAGAAGACTATCCAATAAGCGTAATAGGTGTACACTCCTTATGCTAGGAGCCCTCGCAAAATGATAGAAGGTAATGTGAAAAGACATCTGAATAATTCTATTCTATTTCTCCTGAACCGGAAACCATCCTCGAATCTGGAACGAATTCCTTTGAGTTCGTATGTAACTATACGATGGCATGTCCAAGCATTATGGACGTTCGTAGTGATACGAAGTGTTCTGGAGAAATCAAAAGTGGATGAGGGAGTGGCAAGTATATACACGGTTTTGTCCTGAATGATATCAGTCACAATTTTCTTTTGCCCTTATTCTAATCCCTTTATATGTCTTTATTTATTACCTTCTGTACACCACACTTAGGTTAATTGGTTTTCTTCCTTCCCCACCTTTCGGCACCTGCCTATGGTCTGGAGGAATACTATCTAATAAACTCAATAGGTGTACCCTCTCCTAATCCTAGGAGCCCTCACAACCTGAGAGAAGGTAAAGGAAAAAGACAACCGAATAATCCTATTCAATCTCTCTAGAACCAGAATCCATCCTCGAATCTGGAACAAGTTCCTTCGAGTTTGTATGTAACTATATGATGGATTTATCCAATAGGAGTGGATGTTCGTAGTGATACGGGGTGTTCTGGAGAAATGCAAAGGTGATATAGAAGTGGCAATGATATATGTGACACCGTGACATTCCAAAAGCCAAAGTGTTTTGAGAAGTTTCGGTTAACTTGGTTCATGAGTTTTAGTTTAGGGTCGGGCTATAGTCGCAGCCTAAGAGAGAGAGAAAAGAAACACTCAGCGTGCACTCTAACCTAGAACAGAATGGTTAATAATTTTATCTAATCAGGATGGCTCTCACTATTTCCTCGAATTCTCCTCCAAACCAAAAGGAGAATTAGTCGGGATCATCTAAAATCATCCGAGGAGTAATCCTTGTCACGACCCAAATGTGGCACGTGACCGGCACTTAAATCACGTGACCGACACTTAAATCACGTGACATCTAAAGACGTCGACGCGGTTCTGTTAGTTGTATGTATGCCCTAGAGGCCAGTATTGTACAGATGATGTATATTATATTAGATGCTTGTGTAATTCTACGGTAGCGCCCCGGCAAATAATCTGAGGCCAAACACGGAATAAAACTTTTTCATAAACTGGCGCTAACATAGACTGTAATCCGGATCGTGCCATTAACGCTAAAATAGCAAACTATAAATGATAGAATGGCTATACCGATCGATCCGTGCCTTCGGTCTTTAGCCATCATCCCATGCTCCTCACGGCATCTCCGATCTCCTGTCTCCTCATCGAGGTGGCACCACGTCAACGAATCTTTATACGGGCTCCTGCCTCTAAACCGAGGCAACTCGGACATGAAGTTTGCTAACCGACATGTCCAAAATTAAAGTAGAGAGAGTGTAGAAGAGTTTGTCTCAAGGCACCCAAGCATTTGGGTGAAGGATAATGTAGTTGCCAAAATGAAACGTGAAGTGAGCTTGGGATTTTCATGGAGGAAATTGACCCAGCACAAAATTGTGCTCGGCCACTTCTTTGAGCCAAATAGTGCTCGGTCACTTTTGTTCAAAATGCTCACTGGGAATTTTTGAAGAGAGTGGTCATAATAGAAATCAAGTTGTGATGATATCACACAAATCAACAACAAAATATCCAAAGCATTACCAAAGGAAATTAATGATCAAAGAATGAGTCACAATGAAACCATGCCTCACCAATTTCCCAAGCAAATGACTCACCCATCTAGAAGCAAGAAGCTATGACTCACCAAAGCCAAAATGAATTGGCCGCCCCCCGATTCGGCCAAGAGAAAAACATAAAGGAAAATGTGGCCAAAAATGGTATACTCACAAGAATCAATAATTAAACATTAAAACTAATGTTTAATCGGGAGGAGAAAAACCGGCAACTTCAAAAGTAATCCTGTAACGAATTACCGGATTACCCCACAACTGTATATACATACCCGCATTTGTATTCTGATCGAATACGAATGCAACGAGACAAAAATATTCCTACACAATATAATAGTAGGATCCGGCTTAAACCAAAGCCCACCGGTATTATCTGTCCGAACCATGACACGTGCACAAGTGCACGTGCATGTTCGGACCCTGCCATAAAACCATACGGCCTCTACAAATTTTCGCCCGAACTTAGGAAACTATCCGTGAGGAACTCTAAAGACCCGTCAATACTCTGGCAGTGGATTTAAGCACAAGCACGTCAGTGGTACTAGCTGTACGTAACGGCTGCCCATGTATTAACCGAAAGGGAAGCTGATGAGCGAACTCATGTTGGAACCCTACTGAGCCTATCGGCGACAATATCAGTACAGTCAGAGACAATATCCGTACCCTGGACCATCGCAAATCGGGCCTAGGGGATGGTAATGTCAGACTCCCATAGCGGTATAAGTCACGTCAGAGGGTAGCCCTGAACACCCTGAGAAACTACTGGACTACCTACCAGTAATTCTTACCTGCCTTGGCCAAGGACTTGGTGTAATGGCTCTCCTAGACACAGCACGATCTCACCCCCAATACCGGGAGAGACGAATACCCTGCCGATCCGCTCACTGCCTCTATGTGGCTCGGGACTGTACCCAACTAAAAGTTGTTTGCACGACTCCTTTGAGCCGTGGTAGGGTAGTAATCTAAGCACAGTGGGAACTCACACGAGAAAAATGACGACCTAAGGTCGATGAACTAACCTGTACACATTTCACCAGGAACTGCTATCTGACGCTAGGTATAATACCAACTAGCAGGTTCCCGGCGAGTCCTGTTCGGTGCACTTATAACCTAATGAGCACCTGTATACATCTTAGGTGAACCAACTGACACTAATGGCTTGTGAGACCGGCCACCGCCTCTCGTCGGGGTCTCGACTGTATACACTAGTCTACTCCGGAGTATCGATGCCCTGTCTCGAAACTCCCACGACTAGGGACCACTTTTAAGGATGTGCTTATGGAATACCCAACTCTCACGTATATGATCGCCATCATACTCTTGGTAGTCAAAAAAGAATCCTAAGGGCTCTATCAACGTGTAATAGTGATAATGTCACCTAAAGCTGTACACGATGATAAAGTTAAACCAGATAGCATACTATCATCTCGAGTAAGACTGTCCTACCGGTATAGGTCCTCCTCAATCATTGCAATCATGTACCTGCAGTCCAATAATTGACTTTGAGGGCACTACATCCAACAATTTTCCACTTGCACTTAAGGCTATGTCTCATACTCACAGCCCGTGTGATACCGAACACCCAACTCTTCTACTAATCAGTTTCACAAAGCTCGTTTGTAAAACTCTTGTGTTCGAGAAATAGCCTCAATGAGTGGATCCGCCCTGATGTTTCTTTCTATGTCTCTCTTAATCTCAAGTTCGCGGAGAAAGCCATCTCCCGAATTGAGTAATACCTGTTTTAGAATATGTCTGGATATCTGATGTGACCTAGTTCATAAATGAACTCCAAATCCAAACTTCTTAGATTGTATCGTCAACGTTAGGGGTATGTACGGATGGGTTCAAATTAACAAGATAATGATGGGTAGAACTTGACATGTGACTTATGACATTTTGACCAAACGCCAAGGTCATAAGAGCATGGGGCAGAAATTTATATCGGGAATTTCTAAAGAAACTGAAATTTGCAAAGAGATGCATACCATTTAGAGTGTGATAATTTTGGTAGGATTCCTTCAGCTTTATCACACAATGATATTTGGATCCCGATCCTACTGTGAGTTTGTGCTACTCATCAGGAGATTCGCCACTTAACGATCAATGCAATAAACCAAGTAGGTGTCGAGAAAGGTGTCAGCGGGGTTACGCCCCCAGAGAAAAGAGGTTATTTAATTAAGGAACTTCGCGAAAGCGTCATAAACCCTCCCTCGAAGTACCGACACCGACCTGGCTGAACGGTTAAGCAAGTATTGTACGGTGAGAATAGTCCTGGCTAGTTCTTCCTTTTTGGTTTGAGGAGGGATTCGAGAAACAGTGGGAGCCATCCTATTTAGATAAACTAAAAACCACTCTAAACTTGCAAGAGCATCATGCTAATGCGTTCCCTCTCTCTCTCTCTCTCATTGCAACGACCTAAAACATGACAGGCCTTAAGTTACTATTAGAAAAAAATATATTGACACGGCCAAACTATAAAGATTGGTTGTGGAATGTCAGGATGGCTTTGACTTTTGACAAATTGGGGTATGTCCTTACTGCTAAGGCACCTGCTGTCCCTGGTCCAAAATTCAGTCTTGCGGATAAGGAAATCCACAAGACCCGCGAGTTAGATTGCGCGAAGGCAAAATGCATCATGCTTGCCTCTATAAATAATGAACATCAGAGGAGGCACGAGGATATGGATCTTGAAATCCATATTTCTCCATACAAAAGATCTGTATGGAGAGCAATCTCGTATAGCAAGATACGAGACCTCGAAGAACTTGTTTCAGTCGAGGCTGGCCGTCGGATCATCTGTAGGAGAACATGTCCTAAAGATAATTGGCTATATAGAAGAGCTCGCGGACCTCGGGACGAGTTTGGAGAATGAGCTCTATACAGACTTGATTCTCCAGTCCCTTCCTTCCACCTACGCCCAGTTTATTCTGAATTTCAACATTCAAAGAAAAGAAGTTGAACTTCCAGAACTCCTTAACATGTTGAAGAGTGCAGAGGGCACCTTGCAGAAGGCAAGGGAAACACCCGCTATGTTTGTTCGCGGTACTTCTTCTTCCAGGTCCAAGGCTAGGGCCAAAGGAAGGAAGATGAAGGCCGCTACCAAACCAAGAGGTGGTGTTAGTAAGGTGGGAGCTAAGGGAAAGACAAAATTGCAGTGCCAGAAGTGGCAAAGGACGAGTGCTTCCACTGTCGTAGGAAAGGGCACTGGAAGAAAGATTGCAAATCTTGGAATGCCAAAAACCAGGAACCAAAGCAAGCCGTGGCTTCGAATTCAGGTGTGTTTGTAATTGAAAATTGTCTGTCAATCAACTCTACTTCCTGGATATTGGATACCGGATCAGGATCTCATATATGCAATTCATTACAGGCCCTGAGAAACCGTAGAGTGCTAAAAGCTGGTGATATGACCCTCCAGGTTGCTAACGGAGCTAGCGTGGGTGCTGTGTCCGTAGGGGATTATCACCTTGGATTGACGAGTGGACATATTTTGGTTTTGCATAACTGTTTTTGTGTACCCAGTTTAACGTGTAATATCATATCGGTTTCGTTGTTATCAAAAGAAGGTTATGATTTCACGTTTGTAAGCGATGTTGTTAACATCCACCTTAATTATGGTTTGATTGGGTTCGGTACACTAAATAACGGTATATATGTCTTAAACGAATTACAGATTTTCAATGTCCAGAACACACTAAAAAGAAAGTCTCCAGATATAAATTAGGCTTTCTTATGGCATTGTAGACTAGGTCACATCAAAGAGACAAGGTTAACTAAGTTACATCGAGAAGGATATTTGGATCCCTTCGAATATCAATCTTATGCCACTTGTCAATCATGTCTCAAAGGAAAGATGACAAAGACTCCATGCACTGGACATGGAGTAAGAGCGAGCGAGCTCTGAGGACTCATACACAGCGATGTATATGGTCCAATGTCTACACATGCAAGATGTGGTTTTTCATATTTGATTATTTTTACGGATGATTACTTTAGGTACGGATTCATTTTCTTAATGAAACATAAATCCGAGGCTTTTGAGAAATTCCAAGAATATAAGAATGAAGTAGAAAACCAAACCGGCAAAAGTATCAAGACACTGAGATCTAATCGAGGTGATGAATACTTAAGTGCCGAGTTCCTAGGTTACCTAAAAGAGAAAGGAATTCTCTCTCAGCTTACACCTCCATACACTCCACAGCATAACGGTGTATCGGAGAGACGGAATCGAAGCCTATTGGATATGATACGTTCCATGATGAATAATGCTGAGTTACCATGATCTTTCTGGGGTTATGCGCTAGAATCAGCGACATATCTTTTGAACAGGGCTCCTACCAAGACTGTGCCTACCACGCCATATCAGATGTGGAGTGGGAAGAAACCCTATCTTCAGTATCTAAAGATATGGGGATGTCCAGCTTTTGTTAAAAAGCAGCATGCGGACAAACTCGAGGCACGATCAGTACAGTGTAAGTTTGTGGGATATCCAAAGAACTCTAGAGGGTATTTCTTCTATTACGCAGAGGAACAAAAGGTTTTTGTTTCTCGTAATGCCCATTTTCTAGAACTTCAGTTTTTAGAAAAGGAAACAAGTGGGAGCGCAATAAAACTGGAAGAAATTCCAGAACCACAAACTACTACTGAAAGTTTGGTAGATCCAGAAGTTCAAGAAGAACAGGACATTCCCGCACCCCTCCGCAGCAGTAGTAGGCCGTCTCATCCGCCTGAGAGATACTACGGTTTTCACATAGATGGGGATAGAGAGGATTGCATCATTGATGATGATGAACCTACTAGCTTCCAGCAGGCCATCCAGAGAGGTGACTCGGTAAGATGGCTAGATGCAATGCGGACCGAGATGGAGTCCATGTACACCAACAAAGTATGGACTTTGGAATTTGCTCCAGGTGGGGTAAAACCCATAGGATTCAAACGGATCTTCAAGAAAAATTTTAGTGTAGATGGACAGGTAGAAACGTATAAGGCTAGACTTGTTGCAAAGGGTTTTCGTCAAAGACCTGGTTTGGACTATTACGAAACTTTTTCTCCGGTGGCTATGCTCAAATCCATTCGGATCCTTCTTGCTATTGCCGCCTTCCATGATTATGAGATCTGGTAGATGGACGTAAAGACAGCTTTTCTAAATGGTAATTTAGAAGAGTGTGTCTATATGGATCTGCCAGAAGGCTACAATCAGAGTGGGAGCAGCAACAAAGTGTGCAAGTTGCTTAAGTCCATTTATGGACTAAAGCAGGCATCGCGGAGTTGGAACATCTGTTTTGATAAAATGGTCAAAGAATATGACTTTATCAAAAATCCAGATGAACCATGTATATATAGTAAAATTGTAGCACGAACTGTCGTATTCCTCTTCTTGTACATGGATGGCATTCTCTTAATAGGAAATGACATTCCTATGCTACAATCTGTCAAAGGATTCTTGTTACACAGGTTCTCCATGAAAGACCTGGGTGATGCCTCTTACATTCTGGGGATCCGGATCTATCGTGAAAGATCCAAGAGAATGTTGGGACTTTCGCAGTCCAGGTATATCAGCACTATACTGAAAATATTCAGTATGGAAGATTCTATGCGCGGTAGTTTACCGGCTTGTTACGGAATCACCCTCTCCAAAAAGATGTCTCTCAAGATTGATTTGGAAGGGGATTGCATGTCTATTATACCCTACTCTTCTGCGGTAGGCTCTATAATTTATGCGATGTTGTGCACCAGACCAGATGTAGCTTACGCACTGAGCGTGGTAAGCAGGTATCAGTCAGACCCAGGGGAGAAGAACTTGATAGTAGTAAAGAACATTCTCAAGTACCTGAGAAGGAATAAAGAGATGTTCTTGGTTTATGGCGGAAAAGACCTACAGATCGAGGCCTTTGCTGATTCCAGCTTCCAGAGTGATAAGGATGACTCCAAATCCATGTCAGGTTATGTCTTTACCCTTAATGGAGGGGCGGTGTGCTGGAAGAGTTCCAAGCAGTGCACCGTTGCTGACTCGACGATGGAAGCGGAGTATATTGCTGCTTGCGATGCCGCAAAAGAAGGGGTCTGGATGAAGAAGTTCCTAACAGAACTTCAGGTGGTTCCTACCATTGTTGATCCAATACCGCTAGATTATGACAACAACGGAGCTATAGCTTTAGCGAAGGAACCCAGGTCCCAACAGAAGTCCAGAAACATCTTAAGGCGGTATCACCTGATCAGGGAGATCATAGATCGCCGGGAGATCGAGGTCCGGGGAGTTGCTACAGAGGAGAACACTTCTGATCCATTCACAAAGGCCTTACCTCAGATTCAGTTCGAAAGGCTACTCGAGATGATCGGTCTTCGATATGCCAGTACATGGCCCTAGTGAAAGTGGGAGAATGTTAGTGTATATGCCCTATGGGCCATTATTGTATCATACTAGCTTGTATATTACTTAATGGAAGCTTGGGATATTCACAGTTGTATTAACAGTCTTTCTAAACATGGTGGTATGCTACTTGGTTTATATCTATCTTAATATATGTGTATGTATTGATAGAGCCCTTAGGATCTTGGTTGACTACAAGCATTGTGATGGCAGTCGCACTAGTGAGGGCTGGGTAGTCTACAAGCACATCCTTTTTCAGGTCCCTAGTCGTAGGATTATCGCGACAGGGCATCGATACTCCAGAGTAGACTAGTATGCACGCTTCTCATCCCAGTTGGGGAGATGGTCTGTCCTACAGCCTTCAGTACGTCGTACTGGAGATAGTATACAGGTGCTCGTTGGGTTACGGGTACACCGGACAGGACTCGCAGGGAACTGTTGGTTGGTATTATACCCGTCATCAGTTAACAGTTCCCAGGTGACATGAGTACAGCATAGTCTGCGGACTTGACACTATTGCTTCGCCTCGAGTGTGTTCCCACTGTTCTTATATTGCTACTCTACCACAGCTCAAAGGAGTCGTGCAAACAGGTAGCAGTTGGGTGCAGTCCCGAAGCACTTGGAGGCAGTGGCGGTTAGACAGGATTCGTCTCTCCCGGTATTGGGAGTTGATATCGCGATGTGTTTGGAGAGACATTATGCAAAGTCCCTGGCAAAGGCAAGCGAGATTTACTGGTAGGTTTTCCAGTAGTTTCTCAAGGTGTAATGGGCTTCACTCCAACACGACTTATACCGCTTTTAGGGGACTGACGCTTGCCGCCCCCTAGGCCCGATATGCGATAGTCTTAGACGAACAGACCGGACTGTACGGAGATTGTCACATCAGGCTCAGTAGGAGTTCGGATGGGTTTCCTCATCGGCCTTCTTATCGACATCTACCTAGGGACCGTTACGTACAGCTAGTGCCGCTTGCGCTCTGTGGTTAAACCCACTTCCAGCGTAGTAGTTGAGTCTTTAGAGTCCCAAAAAGAGAGTTTCCCTGCTTCGGGCGAAACGATATACAGGTCGTATGGTTTTACAACAGGGTTCGGACACGCACGTGCATTTATGCACGTACGATGTTCGGACAGTTATTACTAGCAGGCTTTGGTTTAAGCCAGATTCTAGTATTGGATTATTGGATTTATACAATCTCAGTATTTTCGTGTTTTCATGGATGGGAGGGGCGTTCTCGTAATTTGTCGAAAAGCTTCTAGAAGATTGATGAGTTGGAGACTTAGGTGGCATTTGCATTAATTAGTTTAATGACTTAAGATTGATGATAATTGTTATTTGTTATTTCATTTAATAAATATCTTATGCTTCATATATTCACAATGAATCATTATTCCAAGATGATTCTCATTCTCACCTTCTCTCTCCTCAAGCTCTCTCTCTTCAAACCCTAACCCTAACCTCTCATGTGTTGAGATCAATGGTTAGCAAGACTATTTGATCCCTAATCCAATTCTATATCCTCTAGGTTTCTTTGATTAGCACTCTTAGTTACCTAGTTACCTCAAGTTAGAGGTCAAGCTTGGAGTAGTAGCTCTCGGGTGGATCTTCTATCACAAAGAGGAAGCCGACGAGGAGGTGATCAACGAGAATAAGAAGGACTTGGTTCATTAGGTATATTCTTCTTTTATAGTAGCTAATCCCTCCTATGATGTTGTTAGTTAGGGTTTGGCAAAGATCCGGAAAGTTAGTCGATGTTGTTTTAAACAAAATGATTGTTTTACCTATTCCACCTCCCCGCATCTTGTGGGGTGTTTAACGTCGACTTACAGTGGTATCAGAGCCTCGCTAAACCATAACTAACTTGTTAGCAAAGTCGTTAGAAATTCGATCGCGAAACTAACCGGAAAAAACATCATTTTCACATAGTTTCTATCGTTTTTAAAACGGGGTCTAAAAATTTTTCAGGGGCCTTTAAAAATACAAGCAGGGAATTATAAGAACACTGGAGAATTTTGGGATCCTAACTCGGCCAAACCGCCGCGGATCCACGGCCGATCCAAGCGATCCACAGCGGATCCGCGGCCGAGTTGGTGGCGAGTCAACCCAAAATTCCCCAGTAACTCTTCTGTGTTGATTTTGTTCTTTCTGGGATGTTCTGTTTCTACTCAAGTTTCAGGTGCACAGAGGATTTTTGGGAGTTAATCATTTGCGTTTGCTTGATCGAAATTCTAAGAGGTTTGGCTAATTTGATTATATCAGTGATTTGTTTAATGTATTCGTAAACCTCCCCTAACTGCTATATGTCGGTTAGTAGGGGGTTGCACATTTTTGTAATGGTTTGTGTTTGTGGACTTGTTGGATTATCGTGAATGGATAGCCGGGGATGTGAGACGAGAGTTTCTTTCATTCAAATGTCATTTGTAAATTGTTGTAATATTCTTTTGCGGGGCACATCCGGGCTGAGGTTGTAGCCACCGTTGTATTATTTCATTTACTGTTTTCTGCTCCTAGGATAGACACAAGATGGGGTGCACAAACTACCAGGTACATTGCAGTGTTTAGTGGCCTACTCACGTTGTTGAGGGAGACCGCTTCCCTTCGGGTACTTGGCAGGTAGTTTGCCGTACCCGTAGGGGTCTAGGGTGGGGTTTTGGCTATTCATCGCGACTGTGTGATCCTTCTTTCTTTGCAGGCTCAAAAGAAATGTGGATTCGTAGAAAATCCAATATGTTCATCTGTGATCTGGAATGCCTATTATTGCGTCAGACGAATGTACAATATCTATATATGATAGCTATTAGACGTCACTTATGTTTTACACCCGCGCTAGCCCAGCCCCCACTCTGTCGTTAGTTAAGTAACCTAATGGGTGAATGACGGGACCCAGTGGCGAATGCAGATGGCATAAGAGGACGTTGTATTTTCGTTGTTTTCTGCAATGATAGGTTAATTGATGGGACGCATTATATTAATGCAAAGAAAATAAACCAAAGTTGAATCGTTGGAACAGTTTAAAAAGAAACCACTCGGTTATTTTAAAACAGAAGATATTTTTAATTGCGGAGCTTTAACCACTCCTTTTAAAAGCTATCAGGTTCCTTCGATCATATCAAGTTCACTACGTTTACGGTTTCGCCAAAACCATTTGTAGCCCTCCGTCATTTCATTTGGGTATTCAGTAGTATTCAAGCTATGTATTTTGACCTAACGCCAAGGCATAGTGTTTGGTAGTTGCTGGGTATGTAGGGTTGCTAGGCACGCTCACAAGGTTCTACGAGGCATCAACCATCCCCGATTAAAAATTTAGCCGTGCCGAACAACCAGAAACCGGATCTTTAAACTAGGGTTTAGGCGAAAACGAACATGTTAAACTCTTTAAAACTAAGTGAGAGGGATTACAACCTTTGTAGATCCGGTCCTTCACTTCATATGCTCCGTGTTGAGGTCCCTTCGCTGCGATCATCTTGCTCCGGACTCTCGAGAGGTTCCACGAAGAGAAAGATGCAGTCTTGCTTCCGATCTTCGAAACAAAGATGATCTACCTTGAAGTTTCGTTAACACAAGCTTACACTCACTAAACGAAGTGAATACCCTCATCTAAATGGCAAGGATAGATGAGGATGATGAAGTAGGATTTTTGCTCTCATTTGTTTTCTAATTCTCACTCATTTTTCTTCACTTAGAAAGAGCTAGAAAGCTTTTTCATGAAAAGAAAGAAGGAAGAAGATGAACAATATCATGATAACCTTTTGTGATGAATAATGCAAAGGAGATAATGATGAATAGTGAAACCATGGTCAACTAAACCCATGTAGAGAATTAACAAGGGTTAGGGTTTGGGTTGGGTTAAAGCATGAGTCATAACAAAATATCTTTCACAAAACAAAACCAAAACCTTCTAGAATCATCTAGAAAGCTTAACCCTAATCCAAACCCTAATCATGTTTAAACTCCACTAAACATGTTGCATTAGTTATCATATCATGTTACAATATTATATATCATATATATAATATTTATTGTAACCAAATAAAATAATACAATTAACATATATCGCATATATATCAATGTATTACCCGAGTGAGAAAAAGAATCTTTTAGTGAGCTAATATTAGTTAATGTAATTTAATATATCATATATATTATAATACATTAAATTGTCGAATCAACACTTGATCCGACAATCCGGCTATATCGCATATAACCGACTAATATTTATCCGTACCGATTCATCGAATCAACACTTGATCCGATGACCCGGCTGATATCAAATATCGTGAGAATAGAATACGGTATCTCATAGCGTATTATCCTCGGTCCCGCACATATCACATATGTGCCTCTACTCCGTTTTGCCTGAGTCAAGAAACCTCTGTGTAGGACTCTAAAGAATCGTTAATACGTCGGCAGTAGGTGATGATCATATCAAACACCCACATGCTGCAAGCGGTCAGCTAAACGTAACAGCCAACGAGGTATTGAGCGCTCATAAGATCAACAAGTAAGCCTGTACATTCTCCTGTGAATCCAAACAGTAACACTCCCGTACAGTCCGGTCTCGTCGTCTGATATGTTGCATATCTCGCCTAGGGGTGGCAAACGTCAGACCCCAGTAGCTCGATAAGTCGTGTCGATATGTGGTCTATAACAGTTCGAGAAACTACTGATAACACTTACCAGTAAATCCCAGCAACCCTGGCCAGGGATTTCCGGTTATAGCCAATCGAACACAGCACAACATCAACTCCCTATACCGGGAGAGACGAATCCCCTCCTATCGCTCATTGCCTCCATGTGATTCGGAACTGTACCCAAAAGCTACCTTTTTGCACGCCCTCTTGGACGTGGTATGATGGAAATCAAAGCACAGTGGTAATGACACAAGACTCTATGACGATCTCGGGACAACAGACTACTCTATACCAGTGTCACCGGAGAACTGCCATCTGACGTGAGGTATAATACCATCTGGGAGTTCTCAGCGAGTCCGTCCAGTGTACCCAGTCTCTACTGAGCACCCGTACACCATCCTTGATGTCAAACACCGATGGATATGGGATCATCCATCGCCCATCATATGGGTCAAGATGCGTATACGCTAGTCTACTCTGGTGTATCGATGCCCTATCTCGATACACCCTCGACTAGGAACAGTTATAGGATGTACTCGTCGACTACCGTGGCCCCACTAGTATGATTTCATCATAGTCTCAGTAGTCGAGTACATATCCTAAGGGCTTTATCAACATGTAACATAGAGACAATCAGAGTACATGTTAAGATAAAGTGCAACCAGATAGCATACTATCATGTCGAGCAAGAAAGTCCTCCCTATATATGTCCAAGCATCCATTACAATATACATCGTATGTACAGTAATGGCCTCTAGGGTATACATATAACTAAAAATCTCCCACTTGCACTAGGGCCATCTGTTGTGGTATCGCATACCCAACAATTAGCTGTAGTTGAAGTATCTCATACTCAACCATCCCATAAAAGTCTCTACTGGGAAAAAGGCCTTTGTGAGTTGATCCGCGCTGTCGTCCTCTATGTCTACTCTCCTAACCTCGATCTCCCTGGAGATCAACCATCTCCATGATCAGGTGATACTGCCTAAGAATTATATCTGGATTTCTGATGGGAAGGTAGTTCCTCGGCTAAAGCCACAACTCCATTGTCACACAATGGTAGGAACGAAGTTCATCTCATGAACTTATATATATCCAGACTGCCTCTTTGGTAGCATCCTTGGTAACGATGTATCTTGCCTTTAATCGTCTAGTATGTCACGGTATCTATCTTGGAACTCTTCCAACATACCGTCCCTCCACCGAGGGTAAAGACAATGCCTGTGACTGACATTCAGTCGTCCTTATCACCCTGGAACCTTTCCAGTGATTCTCCCTAGGATCGATTGATACCATCTCACTACAACTAGTGAGTATCCTAACATCCAATTAGATCAATCTCATAGATCCAAAACCCAGGATATAGGAGGTATCACTTTGATCCTATACGGAGAATCCTTGAGATAAGCGGAGATTGACCGAGCGTAACATAGGAAACTCCTTCCCTATCAAGAGTATGTCATCCACGTGCTCTACGAGGATCCCCACCATACTCCCTACTACCTTTTTGTATACACAAGGTTCATCTACCATTTTGATGAAGTCAAACTCTTTGACTACCACATCAAAACAGATGTTCCAACTCCGCGATGCCTGTTTTATCATATAAAATATATTGTACACGTTTCCGCTGCTCCCACTGTCTATGAAGCCCTCTGGCTGTGTACTTATAGACATTCTCTTCTAAAACATCATTTAGAAAAGCAGTCATGACACCCAACCACCAGATATCGTAGTCATGGTATGTAGCCGTGGCAAGTAGGATCTGGATGGACATAAGCATAGCTTTGAAAAACTCAACTTTTCCATGTACACCAAGTAATCTTCTCAAGATATACTCGCTCCTGATGGGTATTTAACCCTTCAGATAAAGCAACCAAAGTCCATACTTTGTTGGTGTATAAGGATTCCATCTCAGATCGCTAAGCATCCAGCCATTCTTATAAAGTCCCACTCCTGATGGCCAGCTCGAAACTAGTTGGGTCATCATCTCATGATGCAATCCTCGCTCCTACTGTCATAGAGAAACCGAAGTATCTCTCAGGTGGGTGAGGAACCCTGCTATATCGGCGGAGAGGCTGAGGTTCGTTGGAAACTATTGAATCCTTTGGTTCTACCAAATCATCAGCTGAAGTTTGTATAGCTGGAACCATTCCAGTTCTAGATAACAGACCTTGCCTCGAGCTTGTCCGGATTTTGCTTTTAGACATAGGCCGGACAACCCCAAATCTTAACCAACATAAGATATGGGCTCTTCCCTTTCCATATCACATATGAAGTGGTAGGAAACTGATTTGATTTGAACCCTATTCAATAGGTATGCAGCTTCTCAAGTGTATAACTCCCAAAAGGAAATAGGAAACTCTGTAGTACTCATCATAGAGCACACCATATCACATAAGGTGTTATTGCTCCGCCCCGATACACCGACGTGTTGTGGTGTATACGGAGGAGAAATGCTGAGAGAAAATCTCATTCTCTTTTAGAATAGTCCAGGAATTCTGTGCTCAAGTATTCTCCTCCTTGATCTCATCAAAAGACATAATACTTATACCCGTTTTTTGGTTCTCTACTTCTAACTGATATTCTGTGAATATATCAAAAGGTTCGGACTTGTGTTTCATCAGGAACATAGGTCTGAATCTCGAGAGATCATCAGAGAATTTAATGAAGTACAAGGAACCGGTCTTGGCATTTGTAGACAGGGGACCTTCATCCATCAGCATGTATCAATCCTAAAAGTTCACTAACTCTTTCTCTGTTTCCAGTAAACAGAGCTATGGTCATCTTATCTCTGTGACATGACTGGCAAGTTTCACAAGATGTAAATTCAAACAGATTTAAATATGCATCTATGTGCAACTTAGCTAGTCGGGTCGCATTGATATGACCTAGTCTACAATACCTCAAGAAGGATCCGTTCATTTCTGAACTCTTCCTCTTGTGTGTGTTCTACATACTAAGAACTGTGGTTTGATTTAGAACGTCAATACTTTTAGATAACGTGCCTGAACTGATCAACTCTTGATATAGGAAATGTTCAAAACATTATCCAACATTACAAAATTATATCCTTATTTACTAATAAAGAGACTGATATGATTTTGTATATCAGGTTCGGTATCTAATAATATTTGTTCAGAATCAATGTATTCCGGTAATACAGGGTGACAGTGACCAACAGACTTGGCTGCAACACTTGCACCGTTTTCTGCCTCATGAAACTTATCACCCATTCTCAGTTCTT
Organism: Agapanthus africanus; assembly: GCA_030015575.1. Classification (NCBI taxonomy): domain Eukaryota; kingdom Viridiplantae; phylum Streptophyta; class Magnoliopsida; order Asparagales; family Amaryllidaceae; genus Agapanthus; species Agapanthus africanus. Next base: position 190,295,244 of record JASDDO010000012.1, on the reverse strand, counting down.
TACCTTTCTGTAGCCCATGTAATATATTACATATGCGGGATCCTAATCTGGTATCACATACCCAGGACGTAAAGGATACTGAGAAACAGTTCTCAGTAATGAACACACCCGAAGATGATGCATCAACATGCACTTTCTTCGTTTGGGCGGCACAGGAAATCTGGTATTTCCTAATTTCCTGCTCTGTCTTATAACAATTATAAGTTGGAGCGGGACCAACGTTTTTCCAGCTCAGTATAACAAGCGGGTTCGGTCAATATATTCGTTTTATTATCTTGATTAAGCCGTGATATGGTCGCTACCTGGAGAGAGAGAGAAGAAAACACTCAGCGTATGCTCTTGCAAGATTAGATTGGTTATCTAATATATCTAATCAGGATGTCTCCCACTGTTTTAGTCAAATCTTCCTTCAAACCCTAAAAGGAAAGACTAGACGGGATTAATTACACGCTACAAGTTCACCAATCTTTCAGCCAGGCCAGTGTCGGTACTTTGAGGGAGGTCCCCCGTGCTTTCGAACGAACCTAATTAAAGTAAACCTCATTTTCCCAGGGGCGTAACCCCGTTAACACCTTTCTAGACACCTACTTGATCGGCTAATTGTAATGTGTAAACTCTCCCAGGAGTAACTCTTACTCGCAGCGGGTATCGGGATCCAACTATCTCATAGAAGGTATGCAATCTCATTGCAAATTTCAACACTTGAAATTACCAATAATATTTTGCCCCTAGCATCTTATGACCTTGGCCAAGTTCAACAAATCATAAGTTCTAGCCAAGTTCAACCCGTCATTTCCCGATTGAATTAAACCCACCCGCACGACCCTTGGCTAAGGTCAATAAAGTCGCACGACTACCCTAACTCAATCGCATCATATGCTTATACAGATAAGCACTAATCAGCTACCGCACACTACACCTTGGCTAAGGTCAACAAATGTAGCACGAATACTAACCAATACTTATCTGAAATGACGGAGGGCTACGACAGGTTTTAAGAAAACCCTTTGCATAATGAACTTGATATCGTTGTAGAATCGAGTGATTTTAAATGGAGTGTTTTTGAGGCTTTTCCAGTTTTGCTAAAGGGGTCACTCCCGGTGAAGGGAACGTCGGCCCTTTCCTCATCGAATAAGGTGCAGGATATATCATATATACCACTATGCAAAGCAAAAAACTCTAAAAGCAATCAAAAGACAAAACGAGGGGTGTAGCATCTGCCAGTCATTGCTAAAGGGGTCACTCCCGGTGAAGGGATCTCGGCCCTTTCCTTATCGAATAAGGTGCTGGATGTTTTACAAGGAACACCGCTATGTAAAGCAAGAACTAGAGCTACCAGTTTTTAAACAAGTTTCTACAACATCTTAGGTTTCTTTTATTTCATTAATCTCATTAATGAAGTCCCATTTTATTATGCTTCACAAGCATCTCTTTTGAAACGAAATCTGCAATATAACATATATCCCATATATATAAAATATAAACATTCGTCTCAGGCAGTAATATGATCTCATCACAAAACATTGCAGCAGAAGAACATATATGAAATATTGGATATACTAGGACGTCCGTGTTTTCAATACGAGCCAGTATAAAACACGGATTCCACGGTCGCGATGAAAAGCCAAACCCACATCCCTAGACCCCTACGAGAGCGGCAAGTAACACTGCCAATTCTAGGGTTAGGAGACCCGGTCTCGACTCCTCGAGATGGTCTCCTACTGGACCCTAGAACCCGGTTACTTGTGCTCCCCTCCTTGGGTCTATCCTAATTCGGAAAAGTAAATAATATACATCAACGGTGACATCTTCCGCAACCTGGAAGTGCCCCAATAAAAGAATATTACATACAAATGAATTTTACATGAATGAAAAAGAAAAACTCTCATCTCACATAAAACCCCCGGCTATTCAAAACGCGACGATCCAATATAACATATCACAGCAACACATAATATCTCATATCATCAACGTAAGCAAGTATGCGTATCCCGATTGTCGTTGACGTATAGCAACAAAAATCGGCAATACCAGTACATACTACACTTACGGTCACAGAAAAGAAAGTGTAAAACTACAACATTTGGAATCCGCAACCTCTTTAGACATCGCATGCCTAACCAAATGAATTCCTTAGACATCGCATGCCTAACAATTATAAACCCCGCATTTTAGTCTCATTATCGAAAACTCTTTTCAATATCAAGTCGGGCAATTCAACAAGATTCCCGACATCCTGATCGAATGCTCGTCGCAAACTTTAGTAGACGGCCGCACCCCCGATACCGTCGACGAAGTGCACTAAGGCGGAACACCGCTGCCGCGAGCACCTGAACGGATGCTTTCGACGACGGGGTTCTCCTACAGTCACTTGGTCGGGGCTATGGGGCGTGGCTATCTATTAAGTTTACCCGGCGAGTATCCGCGTACGCTACGTGATTGCGACGAGCTTTTGATCACATCAAAATTCCGTAGCAACCGATCATCTGAGACTAAACTTCTATGTTTATAATATTCAAATTAGTTATCTCATAACTACCAGTGGATTCCAAATATTGTATCACATTCCAGATAAATAGACAATGTTAAACTTTCTGATCGAATAATCAAACACCCATGATTTCCCCAATATATCTCAACACTTGAAATCAGTTTAAAAACATCCATCACATGCCACAGTACCAATGGTCCAGTCGTAGAAGGGTCAGCCAACGCCTCATATATGGCACGCCGTACTGCCACAAACCCTAAGGTTCAGAGGCAGTTCAAGACGGTCACATAATCGAGTTAAGGTTTGTTGTCTTCTAGAGGGTCTACCGCGTTACTTGCACGACTTAGAACGTTTTTAAACTCGAGGAAAAATCCAACTTTTGAAAAATTTTCTGACAGGGGAAAAAGTGAGTTATTGATATCCGTTCGAACTTTTTAACAGTTTCTAAAAATTACCCGGACAAACTAAACGAAGTTAAATAATTCGATCGAATCAACAAGTCCCCAATACAACCCTGAAAACTCAACACTTGAGTAATAATAAAAAATATCCTAAAAGAATCAGTAAAACCGTACGGACATTACTGTGGAAAAATAACCCATCAAGCGCACAGTAGCGCCGTGGAACCGCCGCGGGAAGCATGGTTCTGCCGCGGTTCCACGGCGCTTTAAGCCTATCAGTGGATCGTTTTTCACATAGATCCATAGAATTCCCTGCTGATTTTTTTATGTATTTTTAATTCACTAAAAATCACATTTTCAGAAAATGTCCAGAGAAGGGTTTATATCGGGGTTTCCGGGTTCGATCGGACTTTAAACTTCGTCTATACTTCGCCTAAAGCTTTAACTTGGCTCTGATACCACTGTAGGTCAGGCAGCCACCCCATCCAATAGGGTCGCCGTGGCACCAACGGGTCCCTCAGCCGCTACTTTTTACGCATGCCCCCTCGCGAGGACTATAACCCGCCGGAACACCTTCCGGTCTCGGGACACCCTGGGGGTAAGAGCCTATGCTTCGCCACACTGTCACATAGTGAGAACCCCCCATAGGTCGACATCTAATGCCTAGTAGCTCTGATACCACTGTAGGTCAGGCAGCCACCCCATCCAATGAGGTCGCCGTGGCACCAACGGGTCCCTCAGCCGCTACTTTTTACGCATGCCCCCTCGCGAGGACTACAACCAGCCGGAACACCTTCCGGTCTCGGGACACCCTGGGGGTAAGAGCCTATGCTTCGCCACACTGTCACACAGTGAGAACCCCCCATAGGTCGACATCCAATGCCTAGTAGCTCTGATACCACTGTAGGGTTGCTAGGCACGCTCACAAGGTTCTACGAGGCATCAACCATGCCCGATTAAAAATTTAGCCGTGCCGAACAACCCGAAACCGGATCTTTAAACTAGGGTTTAGGAGAAAACGAACATGTTAAACTCTTTAACACTAAGTGAGAGGGATTACAACCTTTGTAGATCCGGTCCTTCACTTTATATGCTCCGTGTTGAGGTCCCTTCGCTGCGATCATCGTGCTCCGGACTCTCGAGAGGTTCCACAAAGAGAAAGATGCAGTCTTGCTTCCGATCTTCGATACAAAGATGATCTACCTTGAAGTTTCGTTAACACAAGATTACACTCACTAAACGAAGTGAACACCCTCATCTAAATGGCAAGGATCGATGAGGATGATGAAGTAGGATTTTTGCTCTCATTTGTTTTCTAATTCTCACTCATTTTTCATCACTTAGAAAAAGCTAGAAAGCTTCTTCATGAAAAGAAAGAAGGAAGAAGATGAACAATATCATGAAAACCTTTTGTGATGAATAATGCAAAAGGAGATAATGATGAATAATGCAACCATGGTCAACTAAACCCATGTAGAGAATTAACAAGGGTTAGGGTTTGGGTTGGGTTAAAGCATGAGTCATAACAAAATATCTTTCACAAAACAAAACCAAAACCTTCTAGAACCATCTAGAAAGCTTAACCCTAATCCAAACCCTAATCATGTTTAATCTCCACTAAACATGTTGCATTAGTTATCATATCATGTTACAATATTATATATCACATATATAATATTTATTGTAACCAAATAAAATAATACAATTAACATATATCACATATATATCAATGTATTACCCGAGTGAGAAAAAGAATCTCTTAGTGAGCTAATATTAGTTAATGTAATTTAATATATCATATATATTATTATACATTAAATTATCGAATCAACACTTGATCCGACAATCCGGCTATATCGCATATAACCGACTAATATTTATCCGTACCGATTCATCGAATCAACACTTGATCCGATGATCCGGCTGATATCAAATATCGCGAAAATAGAATACGGTATCTCATATCATATTATCCTCTGTCCCGCACATATCATATATGTGCCCCTATTCCGTTTTGCCTGAGTCATGAAACCTCTGTGTAGGACTCTAAAGAATCGTCAATACGCCGGCAGTAGGTGATGATCATATCAAACACCCACAAGCTGCAAGCGGTCAGCTAAACGTAACAGCCACCCAGGTATTGAGCGCTCAAAAGATCAACAAGCAAGCCTGTACATTCTGCTGTGAATCCAAACAGTAACACTCCCGTACAGTCCGGTTTAGTCGTCTGATATGTTGCATATCTCGCCTAGGGGTGGCAAACGTCAGACCCCAGTAGCTCGATAATTCGTGTCGATATGAGGTCTATAACAGTTCGAGAAACTACTGATAACACTTACCAGTAAATCTCAGCAACCCTGGCCAGGGATTTCCGGTTATAGCCAATCGAACACAGCACAACATCAACTCCCTATACCGGGAGAGACGAATCCCCTCCTATCGCTCATTGCCTCCATGTGATTCGGGATTGTACCCAAAAGCCACCTTTTTGCACGCCCTATTGGACGTGGTATGATGGAAATTAAAGCACAGTGGGAATCACAGAAGACTCTATGACGATCTCGGGTCAACAGACTACTCTATACCGGTGTCACCGGAGAACTGCCATCTGACGTGAGGTATAATACCATCTAGGAGTTCTCGGAGAGTCCGTCCAGTGTACCCAGTCTCTACTGAGCACCCGTACACCATCCTTGATGTCAAACACCGATGGATATGGGATCATGCATCGCCCATCATATGGGTCAAGATGCGTATACGCTAGTCTACTCTGGTGTATCGATGCCCTCTCTCGATACACCCTCGACTAGGAACAGTTATAGGATATACTCGTCGACTACCGTGGCCCCACTAGTATGATCTCATCATAGTCCCAGTAGTCGAGTACATATCCTAAGGGCTTTATCAACATGTAACATAGAGACAATCAGAGTACATGTTAAGATAAAGTGCCACCAGATAGCATACTATCATGTCGAGCAAGAAAGTCCTCCCTATATATGTCCAAGCATCCATTACAATATACATCGTATGTACAGTAATGGCCTCTAGGGCATACATATAACTAACAGGGTATTCATTTGTTGCATAAATAGATGAGTTAGTTTGGGACAGTCGTATTATCATTTGGCCAACGTCAGGGGTATGTACGGATGGGTTCAAATTAACAAGATAATGATGGGTAGAACTTGACATGTGACTTATGACATATTGACCAAAGACCAAGGTCATAAGAGCATGGGGCAGAAATTTATATCGGGAATTTCTAAAGAAACTGAAATTTTCAAAGAGATGCATACCATTTGGAGTGTGATAATTTTGGTAGGATTCCATCAGCTTTATCACACGATGATATTTGGATCCCGATCCTACTGTGAGTATGCGCTACTCATCAGGAGATTCGCCACTTAACGATCAATGCTATAAACCAAGTAGATGTCGAGAAAGGTGTCAGCGAGGTTACGCCCCCAGAGAAAAGAGGTTATTTAATTAAGGAACTTCGCGAAAGCGTCGTAAAACCTCCCTCGAAGTACCGACACCGGCCTGGCTGAACGATTAAGCAAGAATTGTACGGTGAGAATAATCCTGGCTAGTTCTTCCTTTTTGGTTTGAGGAGGGATTCGAGAAACAGTGGGAGCCATCCTGTTTAGATAAACTAAAAACCACTCTAAACTTGCAAGAGCATCATGTAGGGTTCCTAGGCACTCTCAAGGGGTCTCACAAGGCATCAACCATGCCCGTTTCAAAAATTACGGTGCCGAGAAACCCTAGACTACGGATCGTTAGCTAGATGTCTAGGCGAAAAAGAACTAGTTAACAACTTAACAAAAAGATAAACGGAAATACAACCTTTGTAGATCCGGTGCTCCACCTCTATAGCTCCGCAACGAAGTCCCCTCGCTGTCCAAATGAATTCCCGGGCTCTAGCGTCGGCTTCGTCGAAGAAATGGCGAGCTAGGTCGTCGATGTCCATGCCGAAGATGATCTACGTCGAGGCATCGCTAGATCAAGCTCCACCTTCACCAAGCCATGAATATTTGTGAAGGAAACACCCTATACTAGTTGGCAAGAGGTAGAGGATGAAGAAATAGGAAGTGGGTTCACTTTAGAATTGGATTTCTCTCTCATTTCATCAATCCACCATTGATGAAGTCAAGCTTCTTCTTTGAAGATGAAGAAGAAGAAGAAGAAGATAATTTTATGATAAGTTCATCCTAAAATGAAAAGAATAATGAATTCTTATCATAATAGAAACATGGTTAGGTGTAGAGAATTAATTAGGGTTAAGTGGAATGGTTAGGGTTAAGGATGAGACAAAGTGGTCACAAAGTCAAAGTATTCATGAAGCTTCATGAAAGAACAAAGAATGCCATCATTTTATCATTTCCTTTTCTTTTTCCAAAAGAATAAATAAATGAATAAAATGAATAAGCAAATAATAAACCCTAACTATTTCATTAACCAAGGTTTAATTCTTTATACTTAACCAATTTTACATGCACCATCAAACATGATACAAGCATGTGCACAAAATCATATCACATATATAATGCGCACATCCGAGCGAGAAAATCCATTTAAAGTGAACCGATACTAGTTAATGCAAAGTAATATATCAAATATATAATTATGCATTAAATCATTAAATCAACACTTGATTTAATGATCCGGTCATATCGCATATAACCGATTAATATCTACAGTAACAACTTATCGAATCAACACTTGATCCGATAACCCGGCTATATCGCATATAACCGATCAATGTCACAAATCACGAGAATCGAATACAGTATCACATACTGGTATCATTCTCGGTCCCGCACATATCTCATATGCGCTCCTATTTCGTTTTGCTTGAGCCAGGAAACCTCTGTATAGGACTCTAAAGACTCGTCAATACGCCGGCAGCAGATGATGATCATATCAAGCACCCACAAGCCGCAAGCGGTCTGCTAAACGTAACGGCCACCCAGGTATTGAGCGATAAGAAGATCGACGAGCAAGCCCGCTCACACTCCAGTGAATCCAACCAGTAACACTACCGTACAGTCCGGTCTGTCCGTCTGATATGTCGCATATCTCGCCTAGGGGTGGTAAACGTCAGACCCCAATAGCTCGATAAGTCATGTCGATATGAGGTCTATAACATTCTGAGAAACTACTGGTAACACTTACCAGTAAATCTCAGCAACCCTGGCCAGGGATTTCCTGTTATAGCCAATCGAACACAGCGCAACATCAACTCCCTATACCGAGAGAGATGAATCCCCTCCTATCGCTCATTGCCTCCATGTGACTCGGGACTGTACCCAAAAACCACCGTTTTGCACGCCCTCTTGGACGTGGTAATATGGAAATCAAAGCACAGTGGGAACCACACAAGACTCTATGACGATCTCGGGTCAACAGACTACTCTGTACCAGTGTCACCAGAGAACTGCCATCTGACGTAAGGTATAATACCATCTAGGAGTTCTCGGCGAGTCCGTCCAGTGTACCCAGTCTCTACTGAGCACCCGTATATCTCCTCTGATGTCAAACACCAATGGATATGGGATCATCCATCGCCCATCTGTATAGGTCGAGAAGGTACACGCTAGTCTACTCTGGTATATCGATGCTCCGTCTCGATACACCCACGACTAGGGACTTTGAAGGATGTACTTATGGACTACCCTGTCACCACTAGTATGATCTGCATCATAGTCCAGGTAGTCAAGTACACATCCTAAGGGCTTTACCAACATGTAATAGAGAGACAATCTGTGTACACATTAAGGTAAAGAGCAACCAGATAGCATACTATCATGTCGAGCAAGAAAGTCCTCCCTATATATGTCCCAGCATCCACTACAATATACATCCAATGTACAGTAATGGCCTCTAGGGCATACATATAACTAACAATCTCCCACTTGCACTAGGGCCATCTGTAGCAGTGGTTGCAGTATCTCATACTCAACCATCCCATAAAAGTCTCTCTCTAGGAAAAGGCCTTTGCGAGTTGATCCGCCGTGTTGTTCTCTGAGTCTACTCTCCTAACCTCGATCACTTTGGAGATTAACCATCTCCATGATCAGGTGATACTGCCTTAGAATATGTCTGGATTCCTGATGGGACCTTCATTCCTTGGCATAAGCCACAACTCCATTGTCACATGGGAGGAACATAGTTCATCTCATGAACCATTATACACCCAAACAGTCTCTTTGGTAGCATCTTAAGTAGCGATGTATCCAGCCTTTATCGTCTAGTATGCCACGGTATTTAGCTTGGAACACTTCCAACATACCGTCCCTTTACTGAGGGTAAAGACAATGCCTGTGACTGACATTCAGTCGTCTTTATCACCCTGGAACCCTTCCAGTGATTCTCCCCAGGATCGATTGATACCATCTCACTACTGCTAGTGAGATTCCTAACATCCATTTAGATCTATCTTATAGATCCAAAACCCAGGATTTAGTAGGTATCATTTTGATCCTATTGGAGAATCCTTGTGATAAGTGGAGATCGACCGAGCGTAGCATAGGAAACTCCTTCCCTATCAAGAGTATGTCATCCACATACTCTACGAGGATCGTCACCATACTCCCTACTAACTTTTTGTTTATACAAGGTTCATCTACCATTTTGATGATGCCAACTTCTTTGACGAATCCATCAAAACAGATGTTCCATCTCCGCGATGCCTGCTTTATCAGATAAAGCATCTTGCTCACGTTTCCACTGCTCCCACTGTCTACGAGGTCCTCTGGCTGTGTAATTATTGACACACTCTTCTAAAACATCATTTAGAAAAGGAGTCATGGCACCCAACTGCCAGATATCGTAGTCATGGTATGTAGCCGTGACAAGTAGGATCTGGATGGACTTAAGCATAGGTACTGGAAAAGGTTTCATCATTATCCACGCCTGGTCAATGATGAAAACCTTTAACAAGTCTAGCTTTGAAAGTCTCAACTTTTCCATCTACACCAAGTAATCTTCTCAAGATATACTTGCTCCTGATGGGGATTTAACCCTTCAGATATAGCAACTAAAGTCCAGACTTTGTTGGTGTATAAGGATTCCATCTCAGATCACTAAGCATCCAGCCATTCTTACAGAGTCTTACTCTTGATGGCCAGCTCGAAACTAGTTGGGTCATCATCTCATGATGCAATCCTTGCTCCCACTGTCATAGAGAAACCGAAGTAACTCTCAGGTGGGTGAGGAACCCTACTAGATCGGCGGAGAGGCTGAGGTTCGTTGGTAACTATTGAATCCTCTGGTTCTACCAAATCATCTGCTGTAGTTTGTATAGCTGGAACCTTTCCAGTTCTACATAACTGACATTGCCTCGAGCTTGTCCAGATTTTGCTTTTAAACATAGGCCGGACAACCCCAAATCTTAACTGGCTTAAGACATGGGCTCTTCCCATACCATATCACATATGAAGTGGTAGGTAACTGATTTGATTCGAACCATATTCAATAGGTATGCAACTTCATAAGTGCATAACTCCCAAAAGAAAATAGGTAACTCAGTAGTACTCATCATAGAGCATACCATATCAAATAGGGTGTAATTGCTCCGCCCCGATATACCATCGTGCTATGGTGTATACGGAGGAGTAATGCTGAGAGAGAATCTCATTCTCCTTTAGAATAGTCCAGGATTTCCGTGCTCAAGTATTCTCCTCCATGATCTCATCAAAGGATATAATACTTATACCCGTATTTTGGTTCTCTACTTCTCGCTTAGATTCTGTGAATATCTCAAAAGTTTCGGACTCATGTTTCAGCAGGAACATATGACTGAATCTTGAGAGATTATCAGAGAACGTAATGAAGTATAAAGAACCAGTCCTGGCATGTGTAGACAGGGGACCTACATACATCAACATGTATCATCCCAAGAGTTCATTAACTCTTTCTCTGTTTCCAATAAATAGAGCTGGTGTCATTATATCTTTGTGACATGACTGGCAAGTTTCACAAGATATAAATTCAAACTGATTTAAATATGCATCTAAATGTAACTTCAGCCAGTCGGGTCGCATTGATATAACCTAGTCTACAATGCCTGAAGAAGAATTCGTTCATGTCTGAACTCTTCCTCTTGTGTGTGATCCGTATACTAAGAACTGTAGTTTGATTTAGAACGTCAATGCTTTTAGATAACGTGCCTGAACCGATCAACTTTTGATATAGGAAATGTTCAAAACATTATCCATCAATACAAAATTATATCCTTTCTTTTCTAATAAAGAGAGTGATATGATTTGGTATATCAGGTTCGGTATCTAATAACATTCGTTCAGAATCAATGTATTGGTAATACAGGGTGACAGTGACCAACATACTTGGCTGCAACTCTTGCCCCGTTTTCTGTCTCATGAAACTTATCACCCGTTCTCAGTTTTTCTACCCTTTTGTAGCCCTATGTAACATATTACATATCTGGGATCTTGATCCGGTATCATATACTCAGGATGCGGAGGATACTGAGAAACAGTTCTGTATAATGAACACACCCGAAGATGATGCATCAGCATGCACTCTCTTCGTTTGGGCGTCATGGGAATCTTGAGATTCCCCTATTTCCTGCTCTGTCTTATAACAATTATAAGTTGGAGCGGGACCAACGTTCCCCAGCTCAGTATAACAAGCGGGTTCGGTCAATAATTCGTTTTATTATCTTGATTAAGGCGTGACATGGTCGCTACCTGGAGAGAGAGAGAAGAAAACACTCAGCGTGCGCTCTTGCAAGAATAGATTGGTTATTATTTTATCTAATCAGAATGGCTCCCACTGCTTTTTATCAAATCTTCCTTCAAACCCTAAAAGGAAAGACTAGCCGGGATTAATTACACACTACAAGTTCGCCAATCTTTCAGCCAGGCCAGTGTCGGTACTTTGAGGGAGGTCCCCCGTGCTTTCTCACGAACCTAATAAATGTAAACCTCATTTTCCCAGAGGCGTAACCCCGTTGACACCTTTCTAAACACCTACTTGATCGGCTAATTGTAATGTATAAAACTCTCCCAGGAGTAACACTTACTCGCAGCGGGTATCGGGATCCAACTATCTCATATAAGGTATGCAATCTCATTGCAAATTTCAACACTTGAAATTCCCGATAATATTTTGCCCCTAGCAGCTATATGACCTTAACATAGTCAACAAATCATAAGTGCTAGTCAAGTTCAGCCCGTCATTTCCCGATTGAATTAAACCCACCCGCACGACCCTTAACATAGTCAACAAAGTCGCACGACTACCCTAATCCAATCACATCATATGCTTATGCAGATAAGCACTAATTAGCTACCGCACACTACGCCTTAAAATAGTCAACAAACGTAGCACGAATACTAACTAGGACTTATCTGAAATGACGAAGGGCTACGACAGGTTTTTCTGAAAACCTATTGCGTAATGAACTTGATATCGTTGTAGAATCAAATGAATTTTGAAATGGAGTGTTTTTTAGGCTTTTCTAGTTTTGCTAAAGGAGTCACTCCCGGTGAAGGGATCGTCGGTCCTTTCCTCGTCGAATGAGGTGCGGGATATATCATATATATCTCTGTGCAAAGCAAAAACTCTTAAAAGCAATCAAAAGACAAACCGAGTGTGTAGCATCTGCCAGTTATTGCTAAAGGAGTCACTCTCGGTGAAGGGATCTCGGTCCTTTCCTTATCGAATAAGGTGCAGGATATATCATATATACCGCTGTGCAAAGCAAGAACTGTAGCTACCTGTTTTATTTTGAAATTCGATTCTACAACATCTTAGGTTTCTTTTAATTTCATTAATCTCATTAATGAAGTCCCATCATTTAAATACCTAAACATCACAGATAAAAACGACGTACACTTATGCCATCCGCATTCGCCTCGATGTCCCCTTGTGCACCGTTAGGTTAGGTAACTAACGACAGAGCGGGGCAGGGCTAGCACGGGTGTAAAACATAAGTAACGTCTATATAATATATCATATATACTATATGAAGTATCCATCACAGAACATCACATGATCACATCACAGATATCGCAGCAGAAGAATCATATGAAATATTGGATATACTAGGACGTCCGTGTTTTCAATACGAGCCAGTATAAAACACGGATTTCACGGTCGTGATGAATAGCCAAACCCACACCCCTAGACCTCTACGAGAGCGGCAAGCAACCCTACCAATTCTAGAGTTAGGAGACCCCCACTCGACTCCTCGAGTTGGTCTCCCACTGGACTCCAGAACCCGGTTACTTGTGCCCTCCTCCTTGGGTCTATCCTAGTGCGGAAAAGTAAATAATATATAAACGGTGACAACTTCCGCAACCTGGAAGTGTCCCAAATAAAAGAATATTACATACAAGTTTTTACATGAATGAAAATGAAAAACACTCATCTCACATAAGAACCCCCGGCTATTCAAACACGACAATCCAATATAACATATCCAGCAACACATAATATCACATGTCATCAACGTAAGTAAATATGCGCATCCCAATTGTCGTTGACATATAGCAACGAAACCGGCGATATCACATATTACGCTTACGGTCACAGAAAAGAAAGTGTAAAACTACAACAATTGGAATCCGCAATCTTCTCAGACATCGCATGCCTGACTAAATGAATTACTTAGACATCGCATGCCTAACAATTATAAACCCCGCATTTTAGTCTCTATATCGAAAACTCTTTTCAATATCAAGTCGGGCAATTCAACAAGATTCCCGAAATACTGATCTAATGTTCGTCGCAAACTTTAGTAGGCGGCCGCACCCCCGATGCCGCCGACGAAGTGCACCAAGGCGGAACACCGCTACCGCGAGCACCCAAACGGATGCTTTCGGCGACGGGGTTCTCTTACAGTCACTTGGTCGGGGCTATGGAGTGAGGCTGTCTATTAAGTTTACCCGGAAAGTATCCGCGTACGCTACGTGATTGCGACGGACTTTTGATCACATCAAAATTCCGTGGCAACCGATCAAGTGAGACTAAACTGCTATGTTTATAACATTCATTCAGTTATCACATAACATCTTATGAATTCCAATTATTGTATCCCATTCCGGATAAATAGAAAATGTCAAACTTTCCGATCGAACAATCGAACACCCAAGTTTTCCCGATACAGATCAACACATGAAACAAGTTTAAAAACATTCAGTTCGTGCCTCAGTACCAACGGTCCAGCCGTAGAAGGGTCAAGCCAACGCCTCACATGTGGCACGCCGTACTGCCCCAAACTCGAAGGTTCAAAGGGCAGTTCAAGACGGTCACATAATCGAGTTAAGGTTTGTTGTCTTCTAGAGGGTCCATCGCGTTACTTGCACTACTTAGAACGTCGTTAAACTACGGAAAAATCCAACACTTGGAAATTTCCCGACAGTGGAAAAATTGGGTATTTATATCCGGTCGAATTTTTTTAACATATTCTAAAATTTATCCGGAAAACACATAGACACAGTTTGATAATCCGATCGAATATACGAACTCCCAAAACAACCCCAAAAAACTCAACTGTAGAAAAAATATTAAAAATTCCCAGGAAAAGCACCACTGGAAACTAAGAAATACTGTGCAAACAACTTTAAATAATGTGGCCGTACAGCCGCGGAACCGCCGCATGAGCTTTGCTCATGCCGCGGATCCGCGGCGCCTTAGTGGAATTTGACTGTCGAATTTCACAGTAACTCTTAGATGTTTGTGATGTGTTCTCTGCATATTTTTAATTTTGAAAAAGACCAGATTTCAGAAATTGTCCAGAGAGCAATTTAGGGTTGGGGTTTCGGGTCGATCGTACTTCAAACTCCGTCCAAACTTCGCCTAAGGCTCTAGCTAGGCTCTGATACTACTGTAGGGTTCCTAGGCACTCTCAAGGGGTCTCACAAGGCATCAACCATGCCCGTTTCAAAAATTACGGTGCCGAGAAACCCTAGACTACGGATCGTTAGCTAGATGTCTAGGCGAAAAACAACTAGTTAACAACTTAACAAAAAGATAAACAGAAATACAACCTTTGTAGATCCGGTGCTCCACCTCCATAGCTCCGCAACGAATTCCCCTCGCTGTCCAAATGAATTCCCGGGCTCTAGCGTTGGCTTCGTCGGAGAAATGGCGAGCTAGGTCGTCGATGTCCATGCCGAAGATGATCTACGTTGAGGCATCGCTAGATCAAGCTCCACCTTCACCAAGCCATGAATACTTGTGAAGGAAACACCCTATACTACTTGGTAAGCGGTAGAGGATGAAGAAATAGGAAGTGGGTTCACTTTAGAATTGGATTTCTCTCTCATTTCATCAATCCACCATTGATGAAGTCAAGCTTCTTCTTTGAAGATGAAGAAGAAGAAGAAGATAATTTTATGATAAGTTCATCCTAAAATGAAAAGAATAATGAATTCTTATCATAATAGAACCATGGTTAGGTGTAGAGAATTAATTAGGGTTAAGTGGAATGGTTAGGGTTAAGGATGAGACAAAGTGGTCACAAAGTCAAAGTATTCATGAAGCTTCATGAAAGAACAAAGAATGCCATCATTTTATCATTTCCTTTTCTTTTCCAAAAGAATAAATAAATGAATAAATTGAATAAGCAAATAATAAACCCTATCCAAGGTTTAATTCTTTATACTTAACCAATTTTACATGCACCATCAAACATGATACAAGCATGTGCACAAAATCATATCACATATATAATGCGCACATTCGAGCGAGAAAATCCATTTAAAGTGAACCGATACTAGTTAATGCAAAGTAATATATCAAATATATAATTTTGCATTAAATCATTAAATCAATACTTGATTTAATGATCCGGTCATATCGCATATAACCGACTAATATCTACAGTAACAACTTATCGAATCAACACTTGATCCGATAACCCGGCTATATCGCATATATCCGATCAATGTCACAAATCGCGAGAATCGAATACAGTATCACATACTGGTATCATTCTCGGTCCCGCACATATCTCATATGCGCTCCTATTTCGTTTTGCTTGAGCCAGGAAACCTCTGTGTAGGACTCTAAAGACTCGTCAATACGCCGGCAGCAGATGATGATCTTATCAAGCACCCACAAGCCGCAAGCGGTCTGCTAAATGTAACGGCCACCCGGGTATTGAGCGATCAGAAGAACGATGAGCAAGCCCGCTCACACTCCAGTGAATCCAATCAGTAACACTACCGTACAGTCCGGTCTGTCCGTCTGATATGTCGCATATCTCGCCTATGGGTGGTAAACGTCAGACCCCAATAGCTCGATAAGTCGTGTCGATATGAGGTCTATAACATTCCGAGAAACTACTGGTAACACTTACCAGTAAATCTCAGCAACCCTGGCCAGGGATTTCCTGTTATAGCCAATCGAACACAGCGCAACATCAACTCCCTATACCGGGAGAGACGAATCCCCTCCTATCGCTCATTGCCTCCATGTGACTCGGGACTGTACCCAAAAACCACCGTTTTGCACGCCCTCTTGGACGTGGTAAGATGGAAATCAAAGCACTGTGGGAACCACACAAGACTCTATGACGATCTCGGGTCAACAGACTACTCTGTACCAGTGTCACCAGAGAACTGCCATCTGACGTAAGGTATAATACCATCTGGGAGTTCTCGGAGAGTCCGTCCAGTGTACCCAGTCTCTACTGAGCACCCGTATATCTCCTCTGATGTCAAACACCAATAGATATGGGATCATCCATCGCCCATCTGTATGGGTCAAGAAGGTACACGCTAGTCTACTCTGGTATATTGATGCCCCGTCTCGATACACCCACGACTAGGGACTTTGAAGGATGTACTTATGGACTACCCTGTCCCCACTAGTATGATCCGCATCATAGTCCAGGTAGTCAAGTACACATCCTAAGGGCTTTACCAACATGTAATAGAGAGACAATCTGTGTACACATTAAGGTAAAGAGCAACCAGATAGCATATTATCATGTCGAGCAAGAAAGTCCTCCCTATATATGTCCCAGCATCCACTACAATATACATCCAATGTACAGTAATGGCCTCTAGGGCATACATATAACTAACACATCATGCTAAAGTGTTCCCTTTCTCTCTCATTGCAACGACCCAAAACATGACAGGCCTTAAATTACTATTAGAAAAAAATATATTGACAGGGCTAAACTATAAAGATTGGTTGTGGATTGTCAAGATGGCTTTGACTTATGACAAATTGGGGTATGTCCTTACTGCTAAGGCACCTGATGTCCCTGGTCCAAAATCCAGTCTTGTAGATAAGGAAATCCACAAGACCTGGGAGTTAGATTGCGCGAAGGCCAAATGCATCATGCTTGCCTCTATGAATAATGAACATCAGAGGAGGCATGAGGATATGGATCTTGAAATCCATATTTCTCCATACAAAAGATCTGTATGGAGAGCAATCTCGTATAGCAAGATACAAGACCTCGAAGAACTTGTTTCAGTCGAAGCTGGCCATCGGATGATTGGCTATATAGAAGAGCTCGCGGACCTCGGGAAGACTTTGGAGAACGAGCTCTAGACAGACTTGATTCTCCACTCCCTTCCTTCCACATACGCCAAGTTTATTCTGAATTTCCACATTCAAAGAAAAGAAGTTGAACTTCAAGAACTCCTTAACATGTTGAGGAGTGCAGAGGGCACCTTGCAAAAGGCAAGGGAAACACCCGCTATGTTTGTTCGCGGTACTTCTTCCAGGTCCAAGGCTAGGGCCAAAGGAAGGAAGATGAAGGCCGCTACCAAACCAAGAGGTGGTGTTAGTAAGGTGGGAGCTAAGAGAAAGAAAAAGATTGCAGTGCCAGTAGTGGCAAAGGACGAGTGCTTCTACTGTCGTAGGAAAGGGCACTGTAAGAAAAATTGCAAAGCTTGGAATGCCAAGAACCAGGAACCGAAGCAAGCTGTGGCTTCGGCTTCAGGTGTGTTTGTAATTGAAAATTGTCTGTCAATCATCTCTATTTCCTGGGTATTGGATACCGGATCAGGATCTCAAATATGTAATTCATTGCAGGCAGTGAGAAACCGTAGAGTGCTAAAGGTTGGTGATATGACCCTCCAGGTTGCTAACGGAGCTAGCGTGGGTGCTGTTTCCGTAGAGGATTATCACCTTGGATTGACGAGTGGACATATTTTGGTTTTGCATAACTGTTTTTGTGTACCCAGTTTAACGTGTAATATCATATCGGTTTCGTTGTTATCAAAAGAAGGTTATGATTTCACGTTTGTAAGTGATATTGTTAACATCCATCTTAATCATGGTTTGATTGGGTCCGATACACTAAATAACGATATATATGTCTTAAACCAGTTACAGATTTTCAATATCCAGAACACACTAAAAAGAAAGTCTCTAGATATAAATAAGGCTTTCTTATGGCATTGTAGACTAGGTCACATCAATGAGACAAGGTTAACTAAGTTACATAGAGAAGGATATTTGGATCCGTTCGAATACCAATCTTATGCCACTTGTCAATCATGTCTCAAATGAAAGATGACAATGATTCCATTCACTGGACATGGAGTAAGAGCGAGCGAGCTCTTAGGACTCATACACAGCGATGTATGTGGTCCAATGTCTATACATGCAAGAGGTGATTTTTCATATTTCATTAATTTTACGGATGATTACTCTAGGTACGGATTCATTTTCTTAATGAAACATAAATCCGAGGCTTTTGAGAAATTCCAAGAATATAAGAATGAAGTAGAAAACCAAACCGGCAAAAGTATCAAGACACTGAGATCTGATCGAGGTGGTGAATACTTAAGTGTCGAGTTCCTAGGTTACCTAAAAGAGAAAGAAATTCTCTCTCAGCTTACTCCTCCATACACTCCACAGCATAATGGTATATCGGAGAGACGGAATCGAACCCAATTGGATATGATACGTTCCATGATGAGTAATGCTGAGTTGCCGCGATCTTTCTCGGGTTATGCGCTAGAATCAGCGGCATATCTTTTAAACAGGGCTCCTACCAAGACTGTGCCTACCACGCCATATCAGATGTGGAGTGGGAAGAAACCCCATCTTCAGTATCTAAAGATATGGGGATGTCCAGCTTTTGTTAAAAAGCAGCATGCGGACAAACTCGAGGCACGATCAGTACAGTTTAAGTTTGTGGGATATCCATAGAACTCCAGAGGGTATTTCTTCTATTACGCAAAGGAATAAAAGGTTTTTGTTTCTCGTAATGCTCATTTTCTAGAACATTAGTTTTTAGAAAAGGAAACAAGTGGGAGTGCAATAAAACTGGAAGAAATTCCAGAACCACAAACTACTACTGAAAGTTTGGTAGAACCAGTAGTTCAAGAAGAACAGGACATTCCCGCACCCCTCCGCAGGAGTATTAGGCCGTCTCATCCGCCTGAGAGATACTACAGTTTTCTCATAGATGGGGATAGAGAGGATTGTGTCATTGATGATGATGAGCCTACTAGCTTCCAGCAGGCCATCCAGAGCGGTGACTCTGTAAGATGGCTCGATGCAGTGCGGACCGAGATGGAGTCGATGTATACCAACAAAGTATGGACTTTGGACTTTGCTCCAGGTGGGGTAAAACCCATAGGATGCAAATGGATCTTCAAGAAAAAGATTGGTGTAGATGGACAGGTAGAAACCTATAAGGCTAGACTTGTTGCAAAGGGTTTTCGTCAAAGACCTGGTTTGGACTATGACGGAACTTTTTCTCCAGTGGCTATGCTCAAATCCATTCGGATCCTTCTTGCCATTGCCGCCTTCCATGATTATGAGATCTGGCAGATGGACGTAAAGACAGCTTTTCTAAATGGTAATTTAGAAGAGTGCGTCTATATGGATCAGCCAGAAGGCTTCAATCAGAGTGGGAGCAGCGGCAAAGTGTGCAAGTTGCTTAAGTCCATTTATGGACTAAAGCAGGCATCGCGGAGTTAGAACATCTGTTTTGATGAAACAGTCAAAGAATATGACTTTATCAAAAATCCAGATGAACCATGTATATATAGTAAAATTGTAGCACGAACTGTCGTATTCCTCGTCTTGTACGTGGATGACATTCTCTTAATAGGAAATGACATTCCTTTGCTACAATCTGTTAAAGGATTCTTGTCACACAGGTTCTCCATGAAAGACCTGGGTGATGCCTCTTACATTCTGGGGATCCGGATCTATCGTGATAGATCCAAGAGGATGTTGGGGCTTTACCAGTCCAGGTATATCAACACTATATTGAAAAGATTCAGTATGGAAGATTCTAAGCACGGTAGTTTACCGGCTTGTCACGGAATCACCCTCTCCAAAGAGATGTCTCGCAAGACTGATTTGGAAAGGGATCGCATGTCTATTATATCCTACGCTTCTGCAGTAGGCTCTATAATGTATGCAATGATATGCACCAGACCAGATGTAGCTTACACACTGAGCGTGGTAAGCAGGTATCAATCAGACCCAGGGGAGAAGCACTAGATAGCAGTAAAGAACATTCTCAAGTACCTGAGAAGGACTAAAGAGATGTTCTTGGTTTACGGCGGAAAAGACCTCAAGATTGAGGCCTTTGCTGATTCCAGCTTCCAGAGTGATAAGGATGACTCCAAGTCCATGTCAGGTTATGGCTTTACCCTCAATGGAGGGGCGGTGTGCTGGAAGAGTTCCAAGCAGGACACCGTTGCTGACTCGACGATGGAAGCGGAGTATATTGCTGCTTGCGATGCCGCAAAAGAAGCGGTCTGGATGAAGAAGTTCCTAACAGAACTTCAGGTGGTTCCTACCATTTTTGATCCAATACCGCTGTATTGTAACAACAACGGAGCTATAGCTTTAGCGAAGGAACCCAGGTCCCATCAGAACTCCAGACACATCTTAAGGCGGTATCACCTGATTAGGGAGATCATAGATCGCCGGGAGATCGAGGTCCGAAGAGTTGCTACAGAGGAGAACACTGCTAATCCATTCATAAAGGCCTTACCTCAGATTCAGTTCGAGAGGCTACTAGAGATTATCGGTCTTCGATATGCCAGTACATGGCCCTTGTGCAAGTGGGAGATTGTTAGTGTATATGCCCTAAGGGCCATTATTGTATCATACTAGCTTGTATATTACTTAATAGAAGCTTGGGATATCCAAAGTTTTATTAATAGTCTTGTTATACATTGTAGTATGCTACTTGGTTTATATCTATCTTAATATGTGTGTACGTTTTGATAGAGCCCTTAGGATCTTTCTTGACTACCTGTGTTGTGATGGCAGTCACACTAGTGGGGGCTGGGTAGTCTACAAGCACATCCTTTTTCAGGTCCCTAGTCGTAGGATTATCGAGACAGGGCATCGATACTCCGGAGTAGAATAGTGTGTACGCTTCTCATCCCAGTTGGGGAGATGGTCTGTCCCACAGCCATCAGTACGTCGTACTGGAGATAGTATACAGGTGCTCGTTGGGTTACGGGTACACCGGACAGGACTCGCAGGGAACTGTTGGTTGGTATTATACCCGTCGTCAGTTAACAGTTCCCAGGTGACATGAGTACAACATAGTCCCCAGACTTGACACTGGTGCTTCGCCTCGAGTGTGTTCCCACAGTTCTTAGATTGCTACCCTACCACAGCTCAAAGGAGTCGTGCAAACAGGTAGCAGTTGGGTGCAGTCCCGAAGCACTTGGAGGCAGTGGCGGTTAGACATGATTCGTCTCTCCCGGTATTGGGAGTTGATATCGCGCTGTGTCTGGAGAGCCATTACGCAAAGTCCCTGGCCAGGGCAAGCGAGATTTACTGGTAGGTTTTCCAGTAGTTTCTCAAGGTGTAATGGGCTTCACTCCGACACGACTTATACCGCTTTTAGGGGACTGACGCTTGCCGCCCCCTAGGCCCGATATGCGATAGTCCTAGACGAACAGATCGGACTTTATGGAGATTGTCGCATCAGGCTCAGTAGGAGTTCGGATAGGTTTCCTCATCGGCCTTCTTATCGACGTCTACCTGGGGACCGTTGCGTACAGCTAGTGCCGCTTGCGGTCTGTGGTTAAACCCACTGCCAGCGTAGTAGTCGAGTCTTTAGAGTCCCACACAGAGAGTTTCCCTGCTTCGGGCGAAACGATATACAGGTCGTATGGTTTTACGACAGGGTTCGGACATGCACGTGCATTTATGCACGTACGATGTTCGGACAGTTTTTACTAGCAGGCTTTGGTTTAAGCCAGATTCTAGTATTGGATTATTAGATTTATACAGTCTCAGTATTTTCGTGTTTTCACTGATGGGAGGGGCGTTCCCGTAATTTGTCGAGAAGCTTCTAGAAGATTGATGAGTTGGAGACTTAGGTGGCATTTGCATTAATTGGTTTAATCACTCATGGTGTGATTCATCCATAGAGTTAATGATGCATTTATTGTTTAAATGACTCATGAGATGAATCAGAAGGTGGGTTAATGAAGCATGATGATAATTGTTATTTATTATTTCATTTAATTAGTATCTTATGCTTCATATATTCACAATGAATCATTATTCCAAAATGATTCTCATTCTCACCTTCTCTCTCCTCAAGCTCTCTCTCTCTCTCTTCAAACCCTAACCCTAACCTCTCATGTGTTGAGATCAAGGGTTTGCAAGACTATTTGATCCCTAATCCTATTCTATATCCTCTAGGTTGCTTTGATTAGCACTCTTAGTTACCTAGTTACCTCAAGTTAGAGGTCAAGCTTGGAGTAGTAGCTCTCGGGTGGATTTTCTATCACAAAGAGGAGGCCGACGAGGAGGTGGTCAATGAGAATAAGAAGGACTTGGTTCATTAGGTATAATCTTCTTTCATAGTAGCTAATCCCTCCTATGATGTTGTTAGTTAGGGTTTGGCAAAGATCCGGAAAGTTAGTCGATATTATTTTAAACAAAATGATTGTTTTACCTATTCCGCCTCCCCGCATCTTGTGGGGTGTCTAACGTCGACTTACACATGTCACCTTGGAAGCCTGGAATGATAACCGTCTCCTAAAGGGGGCTGCCGTTATCAAATCCCTAGAACATCCACTTATGTTCTAAAACTGCTTCCGTATGTTTCTCCAGGATTGGATTAATATAAACTCATTCCATCTAGTGCAAAAACAACATCTGGTGTGGTACTTGACATCTCATGATTGACTCAATTGCCTAAGCAAGTGATATGCCAATCATGCACATCCCTCTCCCCTTTAGTCTGTAAGACACCTTTAGAGAGGGAGACTCTATCACCTGCAGGTACACCACCATGGCAGGAGTCATCCAATCTAAAACACCTTTAGAATACTGTCTAAGTACCCAGATTAGGAAACTACCCAAATCTAGATCTAGTAACCAGAATGTCAGATATTATATCCATATCCTTTGTGGAGAGACAACTGTGTGACAACCACACTATAACCGATCGTAGTACAGGAATTTTACTTCCTACTCTGTGTATGTCATCCATATACCAGGACATCACACCCTACTACCTTCTTAACAGATCCATCCCCTATTCTGATGAAGTCAAACCCATGACTATCACATCCAAAATAGATGATCTATCTCCGCTGTATCTACTTTTAGTCTATAAATAGACATAAGCTACTTGTCCACTATGCTTCCGCTGCTCCCATTGACTACAACAACCCTCTGGCAGAATCATATACATGTGCACTTCTAAAACTAGTTTACAACGACGTTATACTCATCCTCATGCCGGGTCTCATTGTCTGGAACAGCAGTAATGGCAAGTCCTGGTAAACAAGAACCTCCCTGTCACCATCCTTGAAGCTACCGAAGTACCTCTCGGGTGTCTGAGGTTACCCACCAAATTTGCGGAGTGGCTAATGGAATGTCAAACCAGATTGAATCTTTGGTCCTATTAAATTTTCAGTAATCGTTTGCAGTTCTGTAATCACTTCCAGTTCTACCATACTCCCACTACTGTTTTCTGAAAAAAAAATCCATTTTACTAAAACTGTGGCGAGTCAAGAACAATATCACTATTGATCTTCCAGATGGTAGAAAATCAACCCTCGTCATAGCCCGGGTTAACCCATAAACTGCCATTACAGAAACGTGCTTTGAGTTATCCAGAGTCTGGTTTTAAGTATAAGCCGGACAACTCCCCGTACCTTAACACCGTTAAGATACGAACCATTCTATATCCAATATAGAATCCGA
The DNA here is from genome assembly GCA_030015575.1 of Agapanthus africanus. NCBI lineage: Eukaryota > Viridiplantae > Streptophyta > Magnoliopsida > Asparagales > Amaryllidaceae > Agapanthus > Agapanthus africanus. Next base: position 190,271,202 of record JASDDO010000012.1, on the reverse strand, counting down.
AGCACAGATTTAATTGGAACTAGATTCAAATCATGCAGCTGTCTCCAGTGCATGTCAACAAAATGGAGAGAGGCCGATCAGCATTACTCAACTTAGGAATGCATCCAATTATGAGTAACCCGAAAGAGAAACAAGTTTCTCAAAACCATTACTATCATCTGAATACCATACACAAGTATCTACATCTTCGATCACATTGAAGAATCCCGATACTTGCAACACCTGGTTCTCTTCTTTATTCCTGTACCTACAACTTCTCAAAACTTAGACCTTGTATTTCTACGAAACAGTTGTCTAAAAACTAGAGAAGTCACAAGTAAACAGAACATAGTACGAGGACCAACCCCTTTGTCCTAATGGACACTGGAAAACATACAATACTCTGTATATGTCCGTTGAGTTGAATAACTCAAAACCTGTACATCGTATGTTGAAAACTGTACTTATGGTTAAGAACTACTCCGTTGTTCAATGCTCCTTACCCAATCGTCAACAGATATAGGTAAATGTCACAGACATAATTTCAAAAGTTATATCTCACTTTATGAAAATAAACGTACAGATATATCAATTTGAAATTGGTGCATAACAACGGATATTAAAAACCAAATACTTGCCGTCAGGCAAAAACTCAGGCGATTTCCTCAAAAATCACCAATTACAACGAATTCCGATATAATGAGGATGATCACCTAATTCCCAATGACTTACTCCCACTCATCATCTATAAAACCGTAAAGATGTGAGAATCATTCCTGGTAAATACATACCCTGGAGCAAGTGTCTAATTAGGAAATCAGTTTTCTATTAACAATACACAGTGAAACTGAAACATGAAAATGTTTCGAAAGGGGTATCCGGGTATTCCTAGTAATTCCTCTTCCATTATCCAGATTCGTGACTGTAACTGTATATTTCGTTGCCATCTCTCGAAATCCATTTATTTGTCTTTATTCGTTACCTTCTATACACCATCGTTAGGCTAAATGGTTTTCTTCCTTCCCTACCGTTCGACACCAGCCTATAGTTTGGAAGAAGACTTTCCAATAAGCATAATAGGTGTATACTCCTAATCCTAGGAGTACTCGCAACCTGAGAGAAGGTGATGATAAAAGACAACTGAATAAAACTTATTCTATTTCTCCTGAACTGGAGAAAAAGCAAAGGTGAAGTAGGAGTGGCGATGAACTACGCAGTTTGGTCGTGAATGATAGCAGTCGCAATTTACTTTGCCCACTTTTTAATCCCTTTATTTTGTCTTTACTTATTACCTTCTAAACACTCTACTTAGGCTAAATGGTTTTCTTCATTCCCTACCTTTCGGCACCTGCCTATGGTTTGGAAGACAACTATCTAATAATCGTAATAGGTGTACCGTCTCCTAAACCAAGGAATACTCTCAACCTGAAAGAAGGTGATGATAAAAGACAACTGAATAAACCAATTCAATTTCTCCTGAACCTGAATCCATCCCCGAAGATGTCCCTTCAAGTTCGTATATAACCATACGATGGATTTATCTAATGGAAGTGGATGTTCGTAGTGATATGAGGTGTTCTGGAGAAATGCAAAGGGTAAAAGAAGTAGCGGCAATGATGTATGCAACTTAGACAATCCAAAAGCCAGTATTTTAAGAAGGTTCGGTCAACTTGGCCACTGAGTCATAGTTTAGTGTCGGTCAATGGTCACTGCCAAAGAGAGAGAAAAGAAACACTCTGCGTGCACTCTAACCTAGATCAGAATGGTTATCACTTTATCTAATCAAGAAACCTCCCACTATACCGTCAAATTCTCCTTCAAACCTGAAAGAAGAATTAGTCAGGATCACCCGAAAAGTAAACCAACTCATCAGTGGGAATCGGGATCCAACTATCATCGCATGATAACGTGAAGGAATCCACTCATGTTATCACACTCCAGAAGGTATGCGCATGCCTTGCAAGTTTCAGTTTCTTTAGAAACTCCCGATGTTGATTTTTGCCCCATACTCTTATGACCTTGACGTTGGCCAAAATATCATAAGTCACATGTCAAGTTCTACCCATCATTATCTTTTTAATTTGAACCCACCCGTACATACCCCTGACGTTGGCCAAATGGCAGTACGACTGTCCCAAACAAACTCATCTATCTATGCAACAGATGAATACCCAGAATCTACCAAACACTATGCCTTGGCGTTGGTCAAAATACATAACTTGAATACTACTGAATACCCAACTGAAATGACGGAGGGCTACGGCCGGTTTAGGCGAAAAACCTTTAACATAACGAACTTGATATTGTTGAAGGAACCTGATAGCTTTTTACAAAAATATAGTGGCGAAAACCATTGCTAAAGAAGTCATTCCCGGTGAAGGGATCTCGGCTCTTTCCTCGTGGAATGAGGTACAGGATATTCCAAACTGAATACCACGATGCAAAGCAAAAAGTAATCGGCTATAATGAAGTTATTAACCTGACGCAAACCTCTGTCCAAGGGGTCACTCCCGGTGAAGGGATCTCGGCCCTTGCCTCATGGAATGAGGTGCAGGATATTCCAACTGAATACCACTGTGTAAAACAAAAGAAAACGTCCTTGTAATAATTGATTTTTGAAAATTGTTCCAACAACATCCAAACAGGTTTTTTTTCCTTCCATTGATTAGAATCAATGCAGTCCCATCAATTAATCAAACCAGAAAAGAATGAAAATAAAATGTATGTATATGCCATCAGCATTCGTCACTGGGTCCCATCATCACCCGTTAGGTTACTTAACTAACGACAGAGCGGGTACTTGACTAGCACGGGTGTAAAACATATACAACATCTACTAGTTTATATATATATATATATATATATATATATATATATATCAATATACAATAATCGCTCCAGGCATGATATATGCAACTTTACAGAATAGTAATAAGCATCACAGAACAATACAGATAAACTGGGAACCCCGGATTTCGCAGAGCCTCAACTGAAACCCGATGTTCCCCTGGTCATGTGGATAGCCTGTGCAATGAAAACCCAGACCCCTACGGGTGCGGCAAGTTACCCGCCAAAACCTGAAGCGAGGCAGCCCCCTTACAGCAAAGTGAATGGACCACCAAACACTTCACGGAATCCTGTAACTTGAGCACCCCTCCTTGGGTCAACCTGTACCCCCTACGAGTGCGGCGAATAGCCCGCCAATCCTCGAGTGAGGTCCCCTCCCTCTCAAAGCCATGAGATGCTGACTCGTTGCCCTCCAGAACCCGGCTATCCATGCACTCCGTCGCGGGGTAATACAAGTACAGAAAAGAAAATATGTATAACGGGTACATCGAACTCAACCCGATCGTTCCCCAAAAGAATAATATACAAATAGGCAGCGAAGACAATCCACATGTCGGACGCTCGCCCCGCGATATCAAATGTACAAATAAATCCAAACTGCACTACCATTGCACGCAAGCTATCCACCACGACAAATCCGCAACATCACAGCACAACACAGAACATCAACGCGAATGTCACGTTCGCAAACCCGTCTAAAAGGACTATAGCAATTAGACGAGATTTACCGCTCGAATGACATTCACAGCCGCAGATATAATGTAAGCACTGTGAACTAACGTATTTAAAATTTCGATCGACAAAATTTCTCGAAGTGGGCCCCAAGTATAAATCAGTACTCTAATAAATTTAGGCCCAAACAAAATATTCCAGAAACCATAATTCCACATGAAAGATACCCAGAAGAAAAATGGTGCACTGAAGCCCCAAAATGGCGGCGGAACCGCGGCAAACCCATGCGTTCTGTTGCGGTTCCGCGGCGGTTTTGTGGGATCAGTCTACCAAATTTCTTCTGCAGTCATAGAAAAGCCAACTCGATTTTCTGACATACTTAAAATAATTTTTAGACGACAAAAAAATTTCGACAGAAACTATAAATTTGGAAATGCAGTTTTGGAAATTTCGTTCGATCGATGTTTTAAACATGTTAGAACAAGCTAGTAAAGGTTAATGGCGCGGCTCTGATACCATGTAAGTCTACGGTAGCGCCCCAGCCAATAATCTGAGGCCAAACGTGGAATAAAACATTTTCATAACTGGAGCTAACATAGACTGTAACCCGGATCGTGCCATTAATGCTAAACTAGCAAACTGTTAAATGATAGAATTGCTATACCGATCGATCCGTATCCTTCGGTCTTTAGCCATCATCCCACGCTCCTCGTGGCATCTCCGATCTCTTGTCTCCTCGTCGAGGTGGCACCACGTCAACGAATCTTTATTCGGGCTCCCGCTTCTAAACTGAGGTAACTCGGACATGAAGTTTGCTAACCGACATGTCCAAGATTGAGGTAGAGACAGTGTTGAATACTTTGTCTCAAGGCACCCAAGCATTTAGGTGAAGGTTAATGTAGTTGCCAAAATGAGATGTGAAGTGAGCTTGGGATTTTCATGGAGGAAATTGAACCAGCACAAAATTGTGCTCGGCCACTTCTTTGAGCCAAATAGTGCTCGGCCACTTTTGTTCAAAATGCTCACTGGGAATTTTTTAAGAGAGTGGTCATAATAGAAATCAAGTGGTGATGATATCACAAAAATCAACAACAAAATATCCAAAGCATTACCAAAGGAAATTAATGATCAATGAATGAGTCACAATGAAACCATGCCTCACAAATTTCCCAAGCAAATGACTCACCCATTTAGAAGCAAGAAGCTATGACTCACCAAAGCCAAAATGAATTGGCAGCCCCCCCAATTCGGCCAAGAGAAAAACATGAAGGAAAATGTGGCCAAAAAGGGTACACTCAAAAGAAGCAATAATTAAACATTAAAACTAATGTTTAATCGGGAGAAGAAAAACTGGCAACTTCAAAAGCAATCCCGTAACGAATTACTGGATTACCCCACAACTGTATATACAAACCTGCATTTGTATTCTGACCGAATACGAACGCAACGAGACAAAAATATTCCTACACAATATATTAATAGGATCCGGCTTAAACCAAAGCCCACCAGTATTATCTGTCTGAACCATGACACGTGCACAAGTGCACATGCATGTTCAAACCCTGCCATAAAACCATACGGCCTCTACAACTTTTCGCCCAAACTTGGGAAACTATCTGTGGGGAACTCTAAAGACTCGTCAATACTCTGGCAGTGGGTTTAACCACAAGTACGTCAGTGGTACTAGCTATACGTAACGGCTGCCCATGTATTGACAGAAAGGGAAGCTGATGAGCGAACTAATGCTGGAACCCTACTGAGCCTATCAGTGACAATATCCGTACAGTCCGGTCCGTTTGTCTATGAGCATCGCATATCGGGCCTAAGGGATGGTAACATCAGACTCCCATAGCGGTATAAGTCGTGTCGGAGGATAGCCCAGAACACCCTGAGAAACTACTGGAATACCTACCAGTAATTCTCACCTGCCTTGGCCAAGGACTTGGTGTAATAGCTCTCCTAGACACAGTGCTATCTCATCCCCAATACCGGGAGAGACGAATACCCTACCGATCCGCTCACTGCCTCTATGTGGCTCAGGACTGTACCCAACTAAAAGCTGTTTGCATGACTCCTTTGAGCCATGGTAGGGTAGTAATCTAAGCTCAGAGAACTCACACAAGACAAATGACGACCTCAGGTCGATGAACTAACCTGTACACATGTCACCAGGGAACTGCTATTTGACGCTAGGTATAATACCAACTAGCAGGTTCCCGGCGAGACCTGTTCGGTGCACTTATAACCTAATGAGCACCTGTATACATCTTAGGTGAACCAACTGACACCAATGGCTTGTGAGACCGGCCATCGCCCCTCGTCGGGTCTCGACTGTATACACTAGTCTACTCCGGAGTATCGATGCCCTGTCTCGAAACTCCCACGACTAGGGAGCACTTTAAAGGATGTGCTTCTGGACTACCCAACTCTCACGTATATGATCGCCATCATACTCTTGGTAGTCAAGCAAGAATCCTAAGGGCTCTATCAATGTGTAATAGTGATCATGTCACCTAAACCTGTACACGATGATAAAGTTAAACCAGATAGCAAACTATCATCTCGAGTAAGACTGTCATACCGGTATAGGTCCTCCTTAATCATTGCAATCACATGCCTGCGATCCAATAATTGACTTTGAGGGCACTATATCCAACAGCTTGGACATATATAGAGAGGTCTTTCTCGCTCGATATGATAGTATGCTATCTGGTTGCTCTTTTTCTTAACATGTATACTAGCCTCTTGATACTGTCTTATGGTTACATGTTGGTAAAGCCCTTAGGATGTGTACTTGACTACCAGGACTATGATGCAGATCATACTAGTGGGGCCATGGTAGTCCATAAGTTCATCCTTTAACATTCCTAGTCGTTAGTGTATCGAGAGACAGGGCATCGATATACCAGAGTAGACTAGCGTATATGCTTCTGGACCCATGAGATGGGCGATGGATGATCCCATATCCATTGGTGTTTGACATCAGAGATGGTATACAGATGCTCAGTGGAGACTGGGTACACAGGACGGACTCACCGAAAACTCCTAGATGGTATTATACTTCACGTCAGATGGTGTCACGACCCGAAAGGTCCGGAATGTGACTGGCAGTTAAATTACGAAACGTTTCAAGGCGTACGTAATCTAAGTAAGCCAAAGCCCAGAAATCAAAACCCATTTAAGCAAAAGGGTGAAGGAAAACCATATAAGTCGCATCAAAATCTTTTAAAGAACAACATCACATTTTCCAAAAATTTCGGCAGAGTCTCCTTTGTAAATACTGGCCACCAAACGGGTACAAAACAGAAATATATATGAATAACATGAAATAAGGCATCCCCAAGCGGGAGCTAGCTCTTCTCCGAAGCGGACTCAAATCCCACGCAATATAAATCATCAATGTGCAAGATAAGCATAAAAGGCACAATTAAAAAAACATCATGTCGGCTCAAGTGAGCTCGACCCCAAAATACAACATAAGTCCACAAATCTCACAGCCTCGTCTCTAGGTCAATATACATCAATACAATAGAAGGTACAGTAGATGGAGTACTCTAGATACAATGAATATACAATGTGGAAACCAAAATGATATGACAACCCACCTACGAAAAACAGCCTCAAGTCCAGGCAAAAGGTGCAAAAAGAGCAAGTGCGTCCGCCGCTACTGTGCTGACGGAGCGGACCTGCAAAAAGGCTGTGGCATAACGGGGGTGAGTTGCCAACTCGTGAGTAATAAATAACATCTATAGAGGCTATCGTAAGCATGCACGCAAGTGTCATAACATCAACAATACTGAAATTACATGATATACTAGCGGATATGTATGCAACACGAATCAATGTACAATACTAATCTGGCATGATGTACTAGCAGGTTTGTATGCAACATGAATCAACTCATGATCTGAATATGTGGATATAAGAAATCATTATTTTCTTCTTAGAAATCTCTTTTGAAATATCAGCATAATATCAATAAAATCAACAGAAATCCGTGTCCATCATCGACAACTCAAACAACTATCTCAAATCTCATGTATCCATATCACAGTAACTCAGGCCCCAGCCGTCCGGCTGACCCATCTCAAGTTTTAATATCTCAACATCTCACGGCCACGGTCGGTATCCTATGGATATCCGCCGCGCCAACAATCACCGGTAGGTAGTCTGCCCCTGCCAGGCTCATCGTCTACACCTCGATCTTCTTGCCCCGGGGTACCTTACCGGGCCCACCATGTACCCGAGACGGTTCATCCAACTCCTCTAAATGGTTCTTGAAAACCTACAGAAAACTCATGGTGGACGACACATGTATCATATCATGAGAGAAACCGTAATTTTCAATTTTTAAAATAATATCAGGTTTATTAAATCCTTGCGGCTTTTCACCAAAATCTTATAAATCTCATGTGCTGAAATCCTTAAGAAAATCATCATAAGTGCACATGTCAATGATAATGAATGCCTATAATAGCAACAAATCAAACTGCAAGGTATGAGTAATGGGTTAGGCATGAACAAATGATGTAATGAAGTACATGCATATGACTAGCAATCCTACATGTTCATCCTGAGGAATTTAAATGCATTAGCACAGGTTTAAGCAATCATATATAGTGAAATTATTCTAGATTTCAGGTTATAAAAGTTATCTAATGTTGTGGCATAGCAATTACCAAGGCGTATGTGTCCGCATGAATAGTGCTCGTGCTGCATAAAAACCCCGGCAATGGTGCAAGTGTCCTATGAAATGAGTCGCACATGTACGCAAATATATAGGATCATGGATGCAGCAAGATGTTTAAGTAGGCACTATACTCATAAATACTAGTACCACTAGAAGTCTTTTAAATTTTCCCAAACAATCGGGCGTCTTGCGCCATCCAAACGATTTTCCCCCGTAGATGTTACATCTACTCACCCATGATCTCGTGCTAACCGGGTCCAACCACCGCTTTTCCCTTCCACGCCACGTCCGACGTCTCCGCGATAGTCCCTAGAAACACATAAGCAATACACATAAGGCTAAATCCTGCAAAAATGCGATATCACGATCAAAAGAAAATCTCGCGTTGGAAACTAAACGCGCGTGCACTCGATACGTCAAAACGTGTGTAGCCTCACCAGAAACTACCCTGACACGATGTGTCTCGCAGTGAACAACGAACCCAACACACAAAACGCATGTGTCGCACGAGTTAAATAGTATCGAAAAAGGGTTTTAAGTTCAAGATTTTGACTCGAGTGAAAAAGTAAAAAGTTGCATATACCAAAAACTCTAAATATACAGCAGACTCCCACAGCCCAAACCCCAACACCATACATCATCATCTGGCCACAAATTACGGCCATAATGAATAAATTTGCGGCCAAATAGTGGGTAGGGGGTCTCGTGCTCTGTGTGTATGATCTAGGTCTAGTGAGCATGCCCAAGTTAACTCAGGTTTTACCTGAAACACTCGGGTCAACAGCAGATCTTAAAATGGCTAAAAAGTCTACATTAAAATGCTAATTTACACAAAATTAAAACAATCTGGTATTTTAATGAAATCTGGAGCAAAACATGGTTTAGATGGCCTTATAAACACATAGTTAAGCTACTTTAGCCATAAAAATCATCACTTGGCCAACACTACACTTAAATCACAATTCTAGCACCAAAATCACATTAAACACTCATTTTCGCTTAGATAACCATATTCTAGCAAAGAAAGAAGTTAAGTTTAAGAAATTATACCTCTAATGGTCCTAGGGTGCAAGAAGAAGAAGAAGGAGAATGGGGTGAGCTCTTGCTGCAACTGCTGCTATTGCTGTTGCAAATGCTGCTGCTGTTGTTAATGATGATGCTGATGCTGCTGCTGCTGCTTGCTGCTGCTGCTGTTGCTTCAGCTACTGCCGGTGTTGTATTGTGTGTGTGTGTGTGTGTTAGTTAGAGGGAGAGAGATGTGAGAAAGAGAAATGAGAGTGTGGGAAATAATTGGTTTGAAACAAAAGAAAAGAAATGAGAGTCAACCCCTCTCTCTCTCATCATGACGATCAAACATGGCTCATGCCATCATGCTCTCTCTCTCTCTCTCTCCAACCCAAGTCAACCCCTAACACAAGCTAATTATATTTTTAAAAAAAACTAATACACTTAATTAAATCCTATTAACCTAATTAAATGGCTTAGTCCACCAAGGTTATCTAAACTTTGTTTTAACCCCCAAACTTAGCCCTAGTTAACATGCACATGTGTGTGCAGTCCAAATTAAATTCTAATAAAATATTCATAAATCCAGATAAAATATTTGAAACCCGTTTGGTAAACGTTTTACTAAAAACCCCCATATTAAAGCATAAATAACCACTTATCACATTCTAGGGTGCTACAATCTTCCCCCTTAATGAAAATTCGTCCCCGAATTTAAAATATAGCTACGCGTACCTTCAAAGAGATGAGAGAATTTCTTCCGCATCTCGCTCTCGGCCTCCCAAGTGATCACTTCACCATTCGGGCTGCGCCAAAGAACCTTCACAGATGGCAAGACCTTTGATCGAAGTTTCTTCACCTGCCGATCCAATATCACTACTGGCTGCTCGGTGAACAAAAGATCACGCTCAAGCTGAATGGTCTGATGCTGAATCGTGTGAGAAGGGTCATGAAGATATCTACGTAGCATCGACACATGGAATATGGGGTGAACGTCCGGAAAGCTGGGTGGAAGAGCTAAACGATATGCAACCGCGCCGACACGCTCGAGGATCTCGAAGGGGCCCACAAATCTGGGACTAAGCTTTCCCTTTCGCCCAAATCTTATCACGCCCTTCATCGGAGAGACCCTCAGAAAAATGTGATCGCCTACTGCGAACTCCAGTATGCGACGGTGCCTGTCTGCATACGATTTCTGCCTGCTTTGAGCCGCTCTCATCCGATCTCAAATCAGCTGTACTTTCTCGGTCGTCTCCTGCACGATCTGTGGCCCCAAAATACTGCTCTCGCTGAGCTCAGTCCAACAGACGGGCGATATACAACTCCTCCCATACAAGGCCTCAAAAGATGCCATCTGAATAGTATCCTGGAAGTTATTGTTGTATGAGAACTCCACTAAGGGTAAATGATGATCCTAGCTACCACCGAAGTCTAAAACGCACGATCGGAGTATGTCCTCGAGAGTCTGAATAGTCCGCTCTCACTGGCCATCGGTCTGCGGATGCAATGCTGTGCTGAAACTCAAACGGGTGCCCAACGCTTCCTGAAGTCTCTGCCATAGTCTGCTGGTAAACTGGGTGCCTCGGTCTGAAAAGATACAAGTCGGGACGCTATGCAACCGTACGATCTCATCGATGTAAATCTGTGCATACTGAGCAAAACCGAAAGTGGTCTTCACTGGCAGGAAGTGAGCCGTTTTCGTCAATCGATCCACGATCACCCAAATGGAGTCATACCCCCGACTGGTCCTGGGTAGACCCACAACGAAGTCCATAGAAATCTGCTCCCATTTCCACTCCGGAATGGGCAAAGGCTGCAACTCTCCAGCGGGCCTATAGTGCTCGGCCTTGACTTGCTGAAAAGTCAGGCATCTCGACATGAAGTCTGTGACGTCCCTCTTCATTCCATCCCACCAATAAACATCTCTTAGATCGCGGTACGTCTTGGTGGAACCTGGATGAATGCTATATATCGATCTATGCGCCTCCTCAAGAATCTCACGCCGCAGTCCCTCAGAATCTTGTACGCACAATCGAGTCCCCAAGCGCAGTACTCCATGATCATCGATCACGAACTCGGAAACTCTGCCCTACCTAACCTGCTCCATGATCTCTGAATGATGGTCATCACTGGGCTATGCCTCGCGAATACGGTCAAGCAATTGCGGACGTGCATGAATATGCGCAAGCTGTCCCCCGGTCAGAGTGAACTCAAACTCAACTCGGCTGTCGCATAAAATCTGCCAATCTGCTGACGACTGCCTCTGTACGGCGCTCAAACAAGATAAACTACCTCTGGGCCTCCTACTCAAAGCATCAGCCACCACGTTTTCCTTGCCCGGATGGTAAAGGATTTCGCAGTCATAGTCTTTAACCAGTTCCATCCAACGACGCTGTCTCAGATTCAGGTCTCGCTGCTGAAATATGTACTTCAAGCTCTTGTGGTCCGTGAATATCTGGCACGACTCTCCGTATAGGTAATGTCTCCAGATCTTAAGTGCAAACACTACTGCAACCATCTCTAAATCGTACGTAGGATAGTTCTGTTCAAGCGTCTTCAGCTGCCGAGAAGCATACGCGATAACTCTGTCGTGCTGCATCAACACGCAACCTAGTCCCACACGAGAAGTGTCGCAATAAACCATGAATCCGCCCGATCCCGAAGGCAATGACAACACTGGTGCAGTAGTCAGACGAGTTTTCAACTGCTGGAAGCTATGCTCGCACGCCTCGGTCCAATCAAAAGGAACTCCATTCCAGGTCAACTCGGTCAACGGTGCAGCGATACGGGAGAAGTCCTGAACAAATCGTAGGTAGTAGCCGGCCAGGCTTAGGAAGCTGCGGATCTCCATAACTGATGTTGGTCTGGGCCAATGCTGAACGGCCTTGATCTTCTTCGGGTCCACACATATGCCATCTCTCGTAATCACGTGACCCAAGAAATCAACGATGTCAAGCCAAAACGCGCACTTGGAAAATTTCGCGAACACCTGGTGCTCCCTCAAAGTCTGCAATGTGATCACCAGGTTCTGTTCGTGCTCCTCTCGGCTCCGGGAATACACCAAAATGTCGTCAATAAACACGATGATGAACAGATCTAGATACGGCCTGAAAATGCAGTTCATCAAATCCATAAACGCGGCTGGTGCATTGGTGAGTCCGAACGACATCACCAAAAACTTATAGTGCCCGTAACGTGTGCGAAAAGCCGTCCTCGGAATATCCTCCTGCCGCACACGCAACTGATGGTAGCCCGATCACAAGTCAATCCTCGAAAAGTATCCCACACCGTGAAGCTGGTCGAACAAATCATCGATACTTGGTAAGGGTTATCTGTTCCGTACGGTAACCCTGTTCAGCTGGCGGTAAACAATGCACAAGCGCAAACTGCCGTCTTTCTTCTTGACGAACAGGACAGGAGCACCCCACGGAGAAAAACTCGGTCGAACAAGCCCTTTATCTAAAAAATCCTGCAACTGATCCTTCAGCTTTCTAAGCTCCGCCGGGGCCATCCGATAAGGCGGTATGGAAATAGGCCCTGTGCCGGGGATCAAATCAATGCGGAATTCAACATCGCGATCAGGCGGTAACCCAGGCAGCTCGTCAGGGAAAACATCAGGGAACTCACTAATAATCGGGACCAGGTCCAAAGGAACCTCTGCATCTAGAGTATCACAAACAGATGCTAAGAATCCCTGACATTCCTTCCGCAAGAGCTGACCGGGGCGAAGAGACGAAATCAAGTTGGGAAGGGCGACACTGCGGTCTCCCTGAATAACAAGGACTGGCACTCCCGGAAAGCTAAATCTGACAGCCTTCTCGTGGCAGTCCACAGATGCATAACAAGTGGCTAGCCATTCTATGCCCAGAAGTACATCAAAGTCTAACATATCGAGAAGAATCAAATCAACCGATGAATCCTTCTCCCCGATACGAACGGAACAAAATCGAAACACAAAATGAGCGACAAACGACTCGCCTACCGGAGTAATAACAACAAGCGACAGATCTAGCGGCGATGACTCATGGCCCAACAGCGGTGCAAAGTGTGTAGATACATACGAATGTGTAGAACCTGGGTCGAATATGTAAGTCCATGTCACGCACCCAACGAACTTGCGGGGAGGCGGAATATATGAAAAACGATTATCACGGCTTCGTAACACGGACTTGAGCGCATGAATCGTAATCTAAACCATTACTAACAAGAAGCTAGAGGTTTAACTACTAGGATACGAATTTATACCTCATGTTACTTGTCCTTCGGGTCTTCATCGCGGTCCTCCACTCCTCATAGGCTCCTTGGAACATCGGCACCTCAACGGCCTCCTCGAATCAAAGACGATCCACCTGAAAGCTCCTACGCCAAGCTTAATCTCAAACTTGAGATAACTAAGTTGCTCAAAGTGCTAATCTAAGCTACCTAGGGGATATAGAGTGAGGTTATGGATGTATTAGTCTAGCTAACCCTTGATCTCAACTCATGAGAGGTTAGGGTTAGGGTTTGAAGAGAGAGTGAGCTTGAGGAGAGAGAAGGTGAGAATGATAATAAAAAGAATAATGAACTCATATGAATATATCAACCATAACAATTAATCAAATAAATAATATAAATGATTTATCATCATGGTTAGATTCATTCATCTAGTGTGATTCATCATATGACTCACTAACTCATTAATGAAGCATTTAATACAAAGCATGAATCACACAAATGAGTCATTAAGCAATTAATGCTCATGCCACCTTAACCCCTTAGTCACCACTCTTCTAGAACCTTCCCGACAAATTACGAGAACGCCCCTCCAATCTGTGAAAACACGGAAAAAGTTTAGACTGTATAAATCCAATAGCCCGATACTAGAATCTGGCTTAAACCAAAGTCGGCTAGTAAAAACTGTCTGAAAAGTCGTATGTGCGTAAACACACGTACGCATCCGAACCCTTGTCGTAAAACCATACGACCTCTATATCGTTTCTCCTGGAGCAGGGAAACTCTCTGTATGGGACTCTAAAGACTCGACACTACGCTGACAGTAGGTTTAACCACAAACCGCAAGCGGCACTAGCTGTACGTAACGGTCCCTAGCTAGATGTCGATAAGAACGCCGATGAGGAAAACCATCCGAACCCCTACTGAGCCTGATGGGAAAATCTCCGTACAGTCCGGTCTGTTCGTCTAAGACTATCGCATATCAAGCCTAGGGGGCGGCAAGCGTCAGTCCCCTGATAGCTGTATAAGTCGTGTCAGAGCGAAGCCCATTACACCCTGAGAAGCTATTGGAACCTACCAGTATATCTCGCTTGCCCTGGCCAGGGACTTTGCGTAATGGCTCTCTGACACAGCGCGATATCAACTCCCAATACCGGGAGATACGAATCCTATCTAACCGCCACTGCCTCCAAGTGCTCGGGACTGCACCCAACTGCTACCTGTTTGCACGACTCCTTTGAGCCGTGGTAGGGTAGTAATCTAAGAATAATGGGACACACTCGAGGCGAAGCAGCAGTGTCAAGTCTGCGGACTATGCTGTACTCATGTCACCTGGGAACTGATAACTGGCGATGGGTATTATACCAACCAATCAGTTCCTCGGCGAGTCCTGTCCGGTGTACCCGTAACCTAACGAGCACCTGTATACTATCTCCAGTACGACGTACTGATGGCTTTGGGATAGACCATCTCCCCAACTGGGATGAGAAGCGTATACACTTAGTCTACTCCGGAATATCGATACCCTATCTCGATAATCTAATGACCAGGGACCTGTATAGGATGTTGCTTATAGACTACCCAGCCCCCACTAGTGTGACTGCCATCACAACGCTGGTAATCAAGCAAAGATCCTATGGGCTCTACTAATATGTATAAGTGATACGTTACAAGAAACATATGCACATATTAAAGTAGACACAAACCAAGTAGCATACTACCATTTTTAGCAAGACTGTTATATACAACTGTGAATATCTCAAGCTTCCATTAAGTAATATACAACCTAGTATGATACAATAATAGCCCCTAGGGCATATACACTAACAATCTCCCACTTGCACTAGGGCCATGAGCTGGCATATCGTAAACCTATTATCTCGAATAGCCTCTCGAACTGCGTCTGAGGAAGGACCTTTGTGAATAGATCAGCAATTTTATTCTCCGTCTCTACTTTCTTCACCTAGATCTCCCTGATCAGGCGATACCGCCTTAAGATGTGTCTGGACTTCTGATGGGACCTGGGTTCCTTCGCTAAAGCTATAGCGCTGTTATTGTCACAATACAGAGATATTGGACCAACACTGGTAGGAACCACCTGAAGTTCTGTGAGGAACTTCTTCATCCAGTTGCTTCTTTTGCGGCATCGCAAGCAGCTATATACTCCGCTTCCATCATTGAGTCTGCAACGGTCTCCTGTTTGGAACTCTTCCAACAGACCGCCCCTCCATTGAGGGTAAAGACATATCCCGATATAGATTTGGAGTCATCTTTGTCACTTTGGAAGCCGGTGTCGGCAAAGGCCTCCAACTGGAGGTCTTTTCCGCCATACATCAAGAACATCTCCTTAGTCCTTCTCAGGTACTTAAGAATGTTCTTTACTGCTATCCAGTGCTTCTCCCCTGGGTTTGCTTGATACCGGCTTACTACGCTCAATGCGTATGCTACATCTGGTCTGGTACATAACATCGCATACATTATAGAGCCTACCGCAGAAGCGTAGGGTATAATCGACATGCGATCCCTTTCCAAATCAGTCTTGGGAGACATCTTTTTGGAGAGGGTGATTCCGTGACAAGCCGGTAGGTTACCGCGTTTAGAATCATCCATACTGAATCTTTTCACTATGGTGTCTATCTACCTGGACTGTGAATGTTCCAATATCCTCTTTGATCTATCACGATAGATCCGGATCCCCAAAATGTAGGTGGCATCACCCAGGTCTTTCATGGAGAATTTATGTGACAAGAATCTTTTGACTGACTGTAACATAGGAATATCATTTCCTATTAGGAGAATGTCATCCACGTACAAGACGAGGAATACTACAGCTCTCCCTACAATCTTACTGTATATGCAAGGTTCATCTGGATTTTTGATGAAGTCGAATTCTTTGACAGTATCATCAAAACAGATGTTCCAACTCTGCGATGCCTGCTTTAGTCCATAAATGGACTTAAGCAGCTTGCATACTTTACCGCTGTTCCCATTCTGAATGAATCCCTCTGGCTGATCCATATAGACGCTCTCTTCCAAATTACCATTTAGAAAAGCCGTCTTTACGTCCATATGCCAGATTTCATAATCGTGGAAGGCAGCAATAGCAAGAAGGACTCGAATGGATTTAAGCATAGCTACTGGAGAAAAGGTTTCGTCATAGTCCAAACCAGGTCTTTGACGGAAACCCTTTGCAACTAGTCTAGCCTTGTATGTTTCAACCTGTCTATCTACACCAATCTTCTTTTTGAAGATCCATTTGCATCCTACGGGTTTTACCCCATCTGGAGCAACGTCCAAAGTCCATACTTTGTTAGTGTACATGGACTCCATTTCGGTCCGCATTGCATCCAGCCATTTTACTGAGTCACCGCTCTGAATGGCTTGATGGAAGCTAGTAGGGTCATCTTCATCAATGACACAATCCTCTCTATCCCCATCTATGAGAAAACCGTAGTATCTCTCAGGCGGTAGAGACAGCCTACTACTTCTGCAGAGTGACGTTGGGATGTCCTGTTCTCCTGAACCTTCTGGTTCTTCCAAGCTTTCAGTAATAGCTTGTGGTACTGGAATTTCTTCCAGTTCTATTTCGCTCCCACTTGTATCCTTTTCTAAAACTTGTTGTTCTAAAAATTGGGTATTATGAGAAACAAAAACCTTTTGTTCCTCTGCGTAATAGAATAGATATCCCTTGGAGTTCTTTGGATATCCCATAAACTTACACTGTACTGATCGTGCCTCGAGCTTGTCCGCATGCTATTTTTAACAAAAACCGGACATCCCCAAATCTTCAGATACTGAAGATAGGGTTTTTTCCCACTCCACATCTGATATGGGGTGGTAGGCACTGTCTTGGTAGGAACCCTGTTCAGAAGATATGCCGCTGATTCCAGCGCATATCCCCAGAATGATCGCGGTAACTCAGCGTTACTCATCATGGAACGAACCATATCTAATAGGGTTTGATTCCTCCTTTCTGATACACCGTTGTGTTGTGGTGTGTATGGAGGAGTAAGCTGAGAGAGAATTCCATTCTCTTTTAAGTAACCCAGGAACTCGGCACTTAAGTATTCACCACCTCAATCAGATCTCAGTGTTTTTATACTCTTGCCTGTTTGTTTTTCCACTTCATTCTTGTATTCTTGGAATTTCTCAAAGGCCTCGGATTTATGCTTCATTAAGAAGACATATCCATACCTAGAGAAATCATCCGTAAAAGTAATAAAGTAGGAATAACCTCCTCGCGCATGTGTAGACATTGGACCGCACACGTCACTGTGTACGAGTCCCAAGAGCTCGCTTTCTCTTACTCCGTGTCCAGTGAACGGAGTCTTTGTCATCTTTCCTTTGAGACAAGATTCACAAGTAGCATAAGATTGATGTTCGAATGGATTTAAATATCCTTCTCTATGTAACTTAGTCAACCTTCTCTCATTGATGTGACCTAGTCTACAATGCCACAAGAAAGCCTGATTTATTTCTGGAGAGTTTCTTTTAAGTGTGTTCTGGATATTGAAAACCTGAGCTTGACTTAATACGTATATACCGTTATCTAATGTACCGGACCCAATCATAACTTGATTTAGGTGGATGTTAACTACATCGCTTACGAATGTAAAATCATATCCCACTCTTGAAAGTGAGGATACTGATATGATATTACAAGTCATACTAGGTACATACAAACAGTTATGTAGAATCAATATATGCCCACTGGTCAAACCTAGGCGATATTCTCCCACGGATTCAGCGTCTACGCTCATTCCGTTTGCAACCCTGAGAGACCAATCACCTACCTTTATAACTCTACGGTTTCTCAAAGCATGTATTGAATTACAGATATGAGATCCTGCTCTGGTATCTAGTACCCATGAAGTAGAGTTATTTGACAAACAGTTCTCAATAACAAATACACTTGAGGCTGAAGCCACAACATGCTTCGAATCCTGGCTACTGGCTTTGCTAGCCTTGCAATCATTTTGCCAATGTTCATTCCTGTAACAATAGGAACGTCCCTCTTTTACTATATCCAGTCCCGAAACTTTTGCCGTTCTCTTTCCTTCTGCTTCCCTGGTTTCCTTCAGGGTAGGAGGCAGAGACTGTAGAATCAAGTCAGTATCTGACTCGTTTCCCAATGCGGTCTCCAGGTCTTGGAGCTCATCAATACAGCTAGTCATTGTAAGGACATTGTCCCCTACAGATGACCCGTCAGCCAACCTCGCTTGAATTAATTCGTTCGAGGTCTCATATCTTGCGATATGAGATTGCTCTCTATATAAATCTTTGTTATGGAGAAAGATGGAAACCAAGTCCATCTTCTCGTGCTGCTTCTGGTATACACCATCAACTGAAGCTAACACGAGGCACTTAGCTTTCGCTTTATCTTTTTCCTTTGTCTGACGGATATCCATATCCGCGACAGTGGAAACTAGACCTGGGACGGCGGGATCTAGAGTAGTAATAGGGTGGTCCAGCTTGTCGTAGGCAATGGACATCTGGACAGACTTTTGCCACTCATATAAGTAAGATTCAGTCAAATTATTATCTAGATGTAACCTATGTATGGTCACAAGGTCGCTGCAATTTAAGAGAGAGAAGAAAATACTATTAGCATGATGCTCTTGCAAGTTTAGAATGGTTTAATTTATCTAAACAGGATGGCTCCCACTGTTTCTCGAATTCCTCCTCAAACCATAAAAGAAGAATTAGCCAGGACTATTCTCACCGTACAATTCTTGCTTATCCGTTCAGCCAGGTCAGTGTCGATACTTCGAGGGAGGTTTTCCAACGCTTTCGCGAAGTTCCTTAATTAAATAACCCCTTTTCTCTGAGGGCGTAACCCCACTGACACCTTTCTAGGCACCTACTTGGTTTATAGCATTGATCGTTAAGTGACGAATCTCCTGTTAAGTAGTATATACTCACAGTAGGATCGGGATCCAAAATATCATCGTATGATAATGTTGAAGGAATCCTACCAACATTCATCAAACTCCAAAATGGTATGCTTTCTCTGCAAATTTCAGTTTCTTTAGAAATTCCCGCTATGTATATTTTTGCCCCATGCTCTTATAACCTTGGTGTTGGTCAAAATGTCATAAGTCACATGTCAAGTTTACCCATCATTGTCCTAGTTAATTTGAACCCATCCGTATATATCCCTGGCGTTTGCCAAATGATAATACGACTGTCCTAAACTAACACATCTACCTATGCAAACAAATGAAATACTCCAGCAGCTACTAAACACTATGCCCTGGCATTGGTCAAATGCATAGCTTGAATACTACTGAATATCAAAATGAAATGACGGAGGGCTACGAATGGTTTTGGCAAAACCGTAAACGTAGTGAACTTGATATAATCGAAGGAATCTGATACTTTTTAAAAGGAGTGGTTAAAGCTCCGCAATTAAAAAATCTGATCTTTTAAAATAACCGAGTGGTTTCTTTTATATTTGTTCCAACGATTAAACTTTTGGTTTATTTTCTTTGCATTATAATAATGCGTCCCATCATTTATCCTATCATTGCAGAAAACAACGAAAATACCACGTCCTCTTATGCCATCCGCATTCGCCACGAGGTCCCGTCATCACCCGTTAGGTTACTTAACTAACGACAGAGCGGGGGCTGGGCTAGCGCGGGTGTAAAACATAAGTGACGTCTAATAGCTATCATATATAGATATTGTACATTCGTCAGACGCAATAATAAGCATTCCAGATTACAGATGAATTTTATTGGATTTATTAGCAATCCGCATTTGCTTTGAGCCTGCAATAAAAGACGGATTACACAGTTGTGATGAATAGCCATTACCCCACCCTAGACCCCTACGGGTACGGCAAACTACCCGCCAAGTACCCGAAGTGAAGCGGTCTCCCTCAACAACGTGAGTAGGCCACTAAACACTTCAGCGTACCCGGTAGTTTGTGTACCCCGCCTTGGGTCTATCCTAGGAGCAAAAACAGTAAAAAGAAATAGTACAACGGTGGCTATAACCGCAACCTGGATGTGCCCCGCAAAAGAATATTACATCATTTTACATTTACATCGAATGAATGAATATTGAACCCATCTCAAAACCCCAGCTAATCATCACAACAGTCCAACACAATTCATATACACAAACAGTAAACATTTCAGAAATGTGCAACCCCCTGCCAACCGACATACTAGCAGTTAGGGGAGGTTTACGAACACATTAAACATTACAGATAAAGACCCAGTTAGCATATATCTTAGAACATCGATCAAATACCATATTCCGTGTCTACCCCAAAAGCAAACCAGCATTGAAGTAACCTGGGTAGAAACAGTATATACAAGAAAACAGAAAACAAAAATATATGAATTTTAGAGCAAATCGGAGTCAGTTCAGGGTTGACTCCGCCGCGGATCCGCGGAAATAGCACACTATTGCCGCGGTTCCGCGGCCATCAAGACGAGTTACAACTCCGTATTTTCCCAGAATTCTTATATTTACCTGCTGTGAATTTTAAGGCATATCAAATAATTATTCAGACATGTTTAAAATTAACAGAACTGTTAGGGTTTCGAATTTTGTTTTCGTGTTTTTCTGTCGATCGAACTTCTAATTAGTTGCTAACAAGCTAGTAATGGTTTAGTTGGCTCTGATACCACTGTAAGTCCATGTCACGCACCGCACGAACTTGCGAGGAGGCTGAATATATGAAAAACGATTATCAAGGCTTCGTAACACAGACTTGAGCGCATGAATCGTAATCTAAACCATTACTAACAAGAAGCTAGAGGTTTAACTACTAGGATACGAAGTTATACCTCATGTTACTTGTCCTTCGGGTCTTCATCGCGGTCCTCCACTCCTCGTAGGCTCCTTGGAACATCGGCACCTCAACGGCCTCCTCGAATCAAAAACGATCCACCTGAAAGCTCCTACGCCAAGCTTAATCTCAAACTTGAGATAACTAGGTTGCTCAAAGTGCTAATCTAAGCTACCTAGGGGATATAGAGTGAGGTTATGTATGTATTAGTCTAGCTAACCCTTGATCTCAACTCATGAGAGGTTAGGGTTAGGGTTTGAAGGGAGAGTGAGCTTGAGGAGAGAGAAGGTGAGAATGATAATAAAAAGAATAATGAACTCATATGAATATATCAACCATAACAATTAATCAAATAAATAATATAAATGGTTTATCATCATGGTTAGATTCATTCATCTAGTGTGATTCATTATATGACCCACTAACTCATTAATGAATCATTTAATACAAAGCATGAATCATACAAATGAGTTGATTGAAAAGATTTCCGATTGTGTGTATCAAATCAAATAGTCCCCGGCAACGGCGCCATTTGATTGAATGATAAAATCTCGTTGTGTGTAAATCGAATCAAATAGTAAAGAAATCACAACCAAAAATTATTTGACCGCAATCAACTACGGTGTCGGATGTAGATTGTTAGTGAGTGCGGATCGTCCACAGGGAAAGTGTAATCGTTCGTCTTTCGAATTAGATGAATTGAATCTTTAAAGAAAGAAAACAAAACAATTCATGATTTGTAATTGCAATTCAAGAAAGAGAAAAATCTAGATCTAAGAAAGCATTAAAAAGATAGAATCAAGAATTGATAGTTTGATGATTTTTCCAAACCAAATCTCAAGAATCGAAATGAGGCTCGTAGGAATCGATCGGATCTATAGATGTGATGTAATCTTAGAATTACGTATTCTTATCCTTCGATGAATTGATACTAGATCGATGATGATCGATCGAGAATTAGGGATTTCTTATGAAACTAGGGTTTCATCTTATCCCTTGTTCTTTCGTCGATATCATTCACATTCTAGCCTCTAGTAAATTCAAGAAACGATCGTAGATCCCTAATTTCGAGCGATCACAATCAAGAAAGCATCCCAACGAAACTAGGTCATCGATTCTTGAACTTGCTAGGGTTTACAAAACTCATAGGACTAAAAAATCGTTTAAAGATTTGTTACATCATCATTCTACAATTGTCTCGACTCCTTTACGAGCGGAGTTTCACTCACACATCACAACAAGATCAACAATTACAAATTGAGATCTAATCATGATGCAAGAATTGAAAGAAAGCAAGATTAAAGAATTTCACCTTTTATTTATATCGACAATTTTATTACATTCGCTCAAGAACTACAAGAGGAAGAACTCGATCGTCGATTTGACTTCGCTCGTCTCCGTGGATCGCGGATCGGCTTGGATCACATGCCCGATTGAAGAACGGCTCGGCTCCTAAAAGGTTGAAGGCTTCTCACTTGATTTGGTACTCAAGATCTTGGATTTGGAGTGGAATTAGGGTTAGGGTTTCGCACAAGCCTTGTCACGAGACTTGTGGAAGAAGATGGTGAAAGCGGGAATGATTATTTAACTAATGATGAACAACTAATGAAGATTCTAAAGATTGAACAACCTCAACCCTTAGATCTAGGCTCTATTTATAGATAACTAACCCTAGATCTAGGATTTCAAATTCTAAGTTTCCCTCCTAAAGTTTGTTGAAGAAATTCAAATTTCCCTCCAATGGTTAGTTAGGGGAGAAGCTTCTAGATGTAATTAGTTAGGAGGGAGCTTCTAGAAGAGGATTAATTAGGAGCTTAATTAGGATTAGCCTTCCTTAATCATCTTTGCTGATCTGGCAGTAGCTTCGAGGGCTTTCTGGAATTTTAAGTATCAGAAAGGAATGTGGGCTCTGGGAGAAGAATTATGCCGAAAACTTGACGGCTGACGTGGCAGAAGAGGCGCGGAACCGCGGCGCAAGCCATCTCCTGCCGCGGTTCCGCGGCTAATTGTGGGAGTTAGAGCTTGGGCTCTCTGTTACTTGTTTATCTTGAGTTGTGGGCCTTTATTTGATATGTAGAATTTTGTTTCTCCCTTTATATTGCTACCAGATCTGAAATTGTGGAGTTGGCGTAATATTTGATCAGCTCTTTGGTTTTTCTTCCGTATTTTCCTGCACAGACTCAAGACAAGTGTTGCGCAAATACAGAAATGATGCGATGCCATGAAATGCGGTTAATTTCCTTTAAAGTGTCGGTTTAAAAGTCTAACACATGCAATCTCATATTTTGTGACAGATTTGCTAATATGTAGAATATGAATGCCGAACACTTCTAAATGTATGCAAATGTTAAGGAAATTGCCGGCTAAAATATACATTATTTTCGACTGATCATGAGTCATTAAGCAATTAATGCTCATGCCACCTTAATCCCTTAGTCACCACTCTTTTAGAACCTTCCCGACAAATTACGAGAACGCCCCTCCAATCCGTGAAAACACGGAAAAACTTTAGACTGTATAAATCCAATAACCCGATACTAGAATCTGGCATAAACCAAAGCCGGCTGGTAAAAACTGTCCGAAAAGTCGTACGTGCGTAAACACACATACGCATTCGAACCCTTGTCGTAAAACCATACGACCTCTATATCGTTTCGCCTGGAGCAGGGAAACTCTCTGTGTGGGACTCTAAAGACTCGACACTACGCTGGCAGTGGGTTTAACCACAGACCGCAAGCGGCACTAGCTGTACGTAACGGTCCCCAGGGAAACTCTCTGTGTGAGGGTTTTCAACGGATTGCACCCATAAAATCCAATAATAAAAGAAAGATCATGAATATTACATTTAAAGAATTGTAAAAGAAAGACTTCGAAAATTAGGGTTTCCAACTAAGCTAGCTTTTCAGTTGTCATGAGCCCTATCTTAATGGTCATGAAAAGATGTCAGAAATCACGTCCTCCCTCAATAAAACATCGTCTTATTTTTCATTCCTATCTTTTTTCCAAACATCGATCATATAACCCTGCGTGTGTGTAAAGACATCCCTACACTCGGAGAATTCAATTCAAGCTATCATACTCTTGCCCATCAGCCTCAGTACTTTTTGATAAACGAGATTGCTGACACACTTTCATGCGACCGTTAATATTTCTTGAGGTACTAACCGACCGATTACTCCTGTGCTTGCATGCTTGGTGTATTTTCCTCGTCTTGCACCACCTCAGGCATAGCAGTGACTCCCAGACCAGTTGGCCTTAGGGCACTAGGTGAAGAAGCACCCTTGCTATAAATTTTTTATTTCCCTTGGTGATAACAAAACCAGTGTCCATTTTTCTCACCACTTTCTTCATATTTTTTTCATACTTTTGGCTTTAAGACAAGAGCATTTCAAGGTATCCTCTACTATCCCAGGCTTTAAGTGCGAATAGCAGGGTAGCAACGTTCAAAATGTTTGGCTTCCAGAATAGAAACTATTTTTCAGACTTATTTTTATCCTCAGATTAATGACGTCCTTCATCTTACTAACCCTTGGGACAACGGCTCATAACTACTTATTACTAGTTCGTATAAGAAAACTTCTAATTTTCTTAGTTTTCTTAAATTTTTCTAATCTCATGGATGTAATTTTTCACTATCTAAACTTTCATTATCTTATTTATGTACAAAAAATATTTTTTATAGTTTTGAATTTTTTTTAATTTTTATGGTTTTTTCAAAAAAATGTTTTGTGCTTATGCAAAGTGATATGCAAATGATGCAAAAATAAGCACAAACCTCCCCCAAACTTGTTTTCAACAGTGTCCTCACTGTTGCCATCCGCTAAATCTTGAAAAACCTGTAATCTTGGGAGGAATTTATTAGTGGAGGCAAAATATTTAAGTGAAGATCCTCCCCCAAACTTATTTTTGGCTCATTATTTTGTAAAAATTTTATTTTTAGGAGCCAGAAAAACATACCCCCCAAACTTGAGTTATGCAATGTTAATCTTTGAAAATCATATGAGGGGGTCAAAACTCATTGGTCGATGCCAAGCTTTGCAAAGACCGAATGTTAACACCAACCATTCAAAAAATTTATCAATGCAGTGCTCTGGTTGGTGGAAGAAGAAGAAGTGGGGAAAGGTTAAGTGGTGGAATAGAATGTGTGTGCGTCTCATTTTGGAGAGACGATGCAGTGTATGTGATGGATTACTCGCATTCTTTTTACAAGTCAAAAGAAGGGATGGAGGTTCAATTTCATTGAGTGGGACATGATTCATCTCAACACCCGTGTTATTCAAAAATGCGAGTTCATCAGCGAAGATTTCCTCAAAAGTTCCATTAATACCCCGAGAAATAATGTCATCACAAAGTACAGGGTGATCTTCAGACTCTAAAAACAGTTCATAATCAGTGTTATTTGTTGACCCGGACATCTCGGTAGAAGAGTCCGTATGTGTATGATACATAGTTGGGTCAAACAATAACATATGAAAAGAGTCAAGATCGATATCAGGGGGATCATCAAATTCGCTGCTGTCGACATCCATTAAGTCGACAGAACATACCTGAGCAATAGGTTCGGAGGGCACACTTCCCAACTTGTAAATGTTCAGCTCTATTGACCTATTCCAGAAAGATAGGGTCATAGAACCGTTACGACAGTTGATTATTGCGTTGGAAGTGGCCAAAAAGGGACGACCTAAAATCACCGGAATTTGATTCCGTGGGTTAGCTACAGGCTGTGTATCAATTACAATAAAATCTACCGGGAATATAAATTCTCCGATTTTTATTAACACATCCTCTAGTTCACCCCTAGGTTTGGTGATTGATCGGTCAGCCATCTGGAGAGTGCAATTGGTTGGCTTCAACTCTCCGATACCTAGTTGCTCATAGACTGAGTATGGAAGCAAGTTAACACTAGCGCCAAGGTCTAATAGAGCACGGTTAATGTGTTTTCCCCCAATAGAAACGGAAATAGTAGGATATCCTGGATCCTTACGTTTCCTCGGTAATTGTTGGGGGAAAGCCGTGTCTATTGTCTTTTCCATGAAAATCTTCTTGGGCACTGGATTCTTCCTCTTCCTAGTGCACAAGTTCTTAAGAGTTTTCACATAAGAAGGAACTTGTTGGATGGCATCTAGGAGAGGGATGTTGGTGTTTACTTGCTTAAAAATGTTCATAATCTTCTCCATATGTGGACTCGGTGTGTTAGCCCTTAACCGATTAGGATAAGGTGCTTTAGCAATAAGCGCTGGGTCCATCATAAGAGAAGGAAGTGGATGTGGAACCGATCCCGGAATAGAAGTGGGGATCGTCCGTGGAGGAGTAAAAGAGGTGGGCTGTAGTGGCGAGCCTTTTGGGAAATGGAGAATAGGCTCGGAAGAAGATGGTGGGGTAAAAGAACTGGGGTCAGAAGTGTGTGTGTGAGGAAAGGTCTCAGCCGGGGTGTTATTGATTGATTTTTCTATATCATCAAACTCTTCCCCAAGGTGAGTGTCAAGCACTCTTCCAGATCACAACGTGAGTGCATCCACATGATGTGAATAGCCAGATTTAGGTAAAGGTTGAGTTGGAAGTTTCCCTTTCTCTCTTGCACTCATTTCGGCTTTTAGTTGTGCAATTTGTTCTTCCATCGATTTGATGTTCTCATTTTGAGAGATAATGATCTTCATTACATTCTCGACGGAAGATTGCAAACTTGCCGTCTCTTGGATGGATTGTTTCATGAAAGTATCCAAGGTTTGTGCTAGTTCAGAGGTATTATCTGTACCGGTCAATTGCAAAAAATTTTCATGTGGTGCAAAAGTGTTGGCCGGATTTTGGAAATTTTGTGCTTGGAAGGGGTGCAGACTCAATAGAAGGTGTGGGTGCTGTTGTGGTGAAGGGACCCCTTGGAAATTGTTTTGGTTAGGAACCGTGTTTTGAAATTGTGAGTGATTCCAAGCAAAGTTAGGGTGATTCCTCCAACCCTGATCATATGTGGAGGAAGATGGATCGTTTCTAGGTCTTTGAAATGCGGCATTGGTAAGCTCATGACCTTGAAACGGACATTCTTCCGTCAAGTGAGACGGATCAGAACAACAACCACATACAGTTTTGGAGAGTGATATTTGACTTAGGGCGGCAGCTAAATTTTTTTCCATATTCTCGAGTTTCTTATTGATAGCTGCAATGTCAGCTCTAACTCCTATGGAAATATCATTGCCATCCCTAGATGATTGACTCACACCCTCCCACTGTAAAGATTTTTCAGCGAAATCTTCTAGAAAGTTCCAGGCTTCCCAATCATCTTTGGTCATAAAGTTGCCTTGACACATGGATTCAAGAGACTGTCTTGTGTAAGGAGTAATGCCCTCATAAATGATTCGGCACAATTCCCATCTCGGAATACCGTGATGTGGACATTGGACCAACAGATCCTTGAAGCGGTCAAGACATTTTGAAAATGTTTCATTTGGAAGCTGGGTGAATTGATAGATTTCGCTACGGACTCGAGCTGTCTTTTGATGTGGGTAGAATTTCTTAAGGAATGCTTTGACGAATTCGTCCCAATTTGAAATAGAATGTGCGGTAGTGTTATATAGCCACTTCTCGGCTAAATCGCACAAAGTGAATGGGAGTAGACGAAGACGCAAAGCATCCACAGACAACTGTGAAGTACCCATCATTGCGCATACATTTTTGAATTTCGTGATAAACACGTATGCGTCTTCAGACTCGAGACCGTGAAATTTTGGTAGAAGGTTGATGTATTGGGGTTTTATTTGAAAATTTTCCCCGTTGGCTGGTGGTGTGGAAAGACAGGTGGTAAGTAGGCTTCGTGTTGGATAGCATCTCTCGTGGAGAGAGATGCGAGGTGGATTCTGCGCACCAACGGACGGCGGCAGAGTAGTGGAAAAGAAGTTCGATGGAGGTGGATCCATCGATGTGGGTGTGGTGGTGGGTAAAGAAAAGGTAAATGTAGAAATACCGACTTTAGGGTCGATCAAGGAAACGCGGACTAACGGACACTAGAAACCCGTTGTCCAGCCTATCTTGCACTAAAAAGGGTTAGTACAAGTGGCAGCGTGAATTTATAATTAGGGGAAATGATATGAATGCGGTGTTTGTTTTGAAAATTGATACGGATTTCTAAAAAAAATGATGCAACAAAACAAATGCAACACACAAAACCCTAAAATCTAGGGGTCACCTAGGTCAAACTCTAGACCGCTCCTAACTGCCAAAAGACAAGTCGCAGGATAGAATCCTCCACTGCCTCTTTGTTCCCCTGTGGCAGGATAAGTGCCAGGTAAGTGGGAAGGTACTCCATTACGTAAGTAGTGGGCCTAATTAAAAACCACTAGCCTTAGACACACTCGCCTTAGGCACCACAAGAAAACTCGGATAAGCAATGAATTACCCATGGCCTTCTCTTGTCCTAATTGAGCGCGACGGTCCTTAGAGTCATCTCTAGATTTCTTTTAATTAATGAGGGTAAATGCGGATGCAAGTTTTGCGATTTTAGGGGCCTAGGAAGGGTAATGAAATCCCCACCTAATTTGAATTTGGTGGTGCCCCTTAAATTCCGTATTAATATGCAAACAACCAAAAATCAAAAACACGCACAAATTTTTATTTTGCTTTTGCGGCGCAGCGATTTATTTGCAAAGAAATCTGCAGCAAAATGTTAATTGGAGTAGACAGAGAAGAAGATAAGAAAGTTAGGGACTCACAGAGCAAAATTGGTGCAGAGAACCTTCCACAGAGGCGCGGAACCGCCGCGGATGAGGCTCTAATGCCGCGGAAACGCGGTGGTAAGTTGAGATCAGTGCACAGAAATTTGTGCACAAGCTCCTGTTCACCTACACAGCTCTCTGGATGTTTCAGAAAATTTTTATCCAAGCTCCAATGATTCCAGAATTCCTCGCAATCAAATCACAACACACGTATTACTGTTTGCACGAATTTTGATCACAAAATTTAGATGGAATAAAATTGTTCAACTCAAATTTCAAAATACGAACTATTAGCGCACTATCCCCGGCAACGGCGCCATTTGATTGAAAAGATTTCCGATTGTGTGTATCAAATCAAATAGTCCCCGGCAACGGCGCCATTTGATTGAATGATAAAATCTCGTTGTGTGTAAATCGAATCAAATAGTAAAGAAATCACAACCAAAAATTATTTGACCGCAATCAACTACGGTGTCGGATGTAGATTGTTAGTGAGTGCGGATCGTCCACAGGGAAAGTGTAATCGTTCGTCTTTCGAATTATATGAATTGAATCTTTAAAGAAAGAAAACAAAACAATTCATGATTTGTAATTGCAATTCAAGAAAGAGAAAAATCTAGATCTAAGAAACCATTAAAAAGATAGAATCAAGAATTGATAGTTTGATGATTTTTCCAAACCAAACCTCAAGAATCGAAATGAGGCTCGTAGGAATCGATCGGATCTATAGATGTGATGTAATTTTAGAATTACGTATTCTTATCCTTCGATGAATTGATACTAGATCGATGATGATCGATCGAGAATTAAGGATTTCTTGTGAAACTAGGGTTTCATCTTATCCCTTGTTCTTTCGTCGATATCATTCACATTCTAGCCTCTAGTAAATTCAAGAAACGATCGTAGATCCCTAATTTCGAGCGATCACAATCAAGAAAACATCGCAATGAAACTAGGTCATCGATTCTTGAACTTGCTAGGGTTTACAAAACTCGTAGGACTAAAAAATCGTTTAAAGATTTGTTACATCATCATTCTACAATCGTCTCGACTCCTTTACGAGCGGAGTTTCACTCACACATCACAACAAGAGCAACAATTACAAATTGTGATCTAATCATGATGCAAGAATTAAAAGAAAGCAAGATTAAAGAATTTCACCTTTTATTTATATCGACAATTTTATTACATTCGCTCAAGAACTACAAGAGGAAGAACTCGATCGTCGATTTGGCTTCGCTCGTCTCCGTGGATCGCGGATCGGCTTGGATCACTTGCCCGATTGAAGATCGGCTCGGCTCCTAAAAGGTTGAAGGCTTCTCACTTGATTTGGTACTCAAGATCTTGGATTTGGAGTGGAATTAGGGTTAGGGTTTCACACAAGCCTTGTCACGAGACTTGTGGAAGAAGATGGTGAAAGAGGGAATGATTATTTAACTAATGATGAACAACTAATGAAGATTCTAAAGATTGAACAACCTCAACCCTTAGATCTAGGCTCTATTTATAGATAACTAACCCTAGATCTAGGATTTCAAATTCTAAGTTTCCCTCCTAAAGTTTGTTGAAGAAATTCAAATTTCCCTCCAAAAGTTAGTTAGGGGAGAAGCTTCTAGATGTAATTAGTTAGGAGGGAGCTTCTAGAAGAGGATTAATTAGGAGCTTAATTAGGATTAGCCTTCCTTAATCATCTTTGCTGATCTGGCAGTAGCTTCGAGGGCTTTCTGGAATTTTAAGTATCAGAAAGGAATGTGGGCCCTGGGAGAAGAATTATGCCGAAAACTTGACGGCTGACGTGGCAGAAGAGGCGCGGAACCGCGGCGCAAGCCATCTCCTGCCGCGGTTCCGCGGCTAATTGTGGGAGTTAGAGCTTGGGCTCTCTGTTACTTGTTTATCTTGAGTTGTGGGCCTTTATTTGATATGTAGAATTTTGTTTCTCCCTTTATATTGCTACCAGATCTGAAATTGTGGAGTTGGCGTAATATTTGATCAGCTCTTTGGTTTTTCTTCCGTATTTTCCTGCACAGACTCAAGACAAGTGTTGCGCAAATACAGAAATGATGCGATGCCATGAAATGCGGTTAATTTCCTTTAAAGTGTCGGTTTAAAAGTCTAACACATGCAATCTCATATTTTGTGACAGATTTGCTAATATGTAGAATATGAATGCCGAACACTTCTAAATGTATGCAAATGTTAAGGAAATTGCCGTCTAAAATATACATTATTTTCGACTGATCATGATTCATTAAGCAATTAATGCTCATGCCACCTTAACCCCTTAGTCACCACTCTTTTAGAACCTTCCCGACAAATTACGAGAACGCCCCTCCAATCCGTGAAAACACGGAAAAACTTTAGACTGTATAAATCCAATAACCTGATACTAGAATCTGGCATAAACCAAAGCCGGCTGGTAAAAACTGTCCGAAAAGTCGTACGTGCGTAAACACACGTACGCATTCGAACCCTTGTCGTAAAACCATACGACCTCTATATCGTTTCGCCTGGAGCAGGGAAACTCTCTGTGTGGGACTCTAAAGACTCGACACTACGCTGGCAGTGGGTTTAACCACAGACCGCAAGCGGCACTAGCTGTACGTAACGGTCCCCAGGTAGATGTCGATAAGAAGGCCGATGAGGAAAACCATCCGAACCCTTACTGAGCCTGATGTGACAATCTCTGTACAGTCCGGTCTGTTCGTCTAAGACTATCGCATAACAATCCTAGGGGGAGGCAAGCGTCAGTCCCCTAATAGCTGTATAAGTCGTGTCGGAGCGAAGCCCATTACACCCTGAGAAGCTACTGGAACCTACCAGTATATCTCGCTTGCCCTGGCCAGAGACTTTGCGTAATGGCTCTATGACACAGCGCGATATCAACTCCCAATACCGGGAGAGACGAATCCTATCTAACCGCCACTGCCTCCAAGTGCTCGGGACTGCACCCAACTGCTACCTGTTTGCACGACTCCTTTGAGCCGTGGTAGGGTAGCAATCTAAGAACAGTGGGACACACTCGAGGCGAAGCAGCAGTGTCAAATCTGCGGACTATGCTGTACTCATGTCACCTGGGAACTAATAACTGACGATGGGTATAATACCAACCAATCAGTTCCTCGGCGAGTCCTGTCCGGTGTACCCGTAACCTAACGAGCACCTGTATATTATCTCCAGTACGACGTACTGATGGCTGTGGGACAGACCATCTCCCCAACTGGGATGAGAAGCGTATACACTTAGTCTACTCTGGAATATCGATGCCCTGTTTCGATAATCCAACGACCAGGGACCTATATAGGATGTTGCTTATACACTACCCAGCCCCCACTAGTGTGACTGGCATCACAACGATGGTAATCAAGCAAAGATCCTATGGGCTCTACTAATATGTATAAGTGATACGTTACAAGAAACATATGCACATATTAAAGTAGACACAAACCAAGTAGCATGCTACCATTTTTAGCAAGACTGTTATCTACAACTGTGAATATCCCAAGCTGCCATTAAGTAATATACAACCTAGTATCATACAATAATGGCCCTTAGGGCATATACACTAACAGAATAATACTCGCGCGTCGAAAGAACATACTGACAAGGTACCTGTCACAACGGCATTGGATGCCTGCATCCTGCGGAGTCAAAGAGAAAACTCGGGCCTGTCCCCTATAGCTGGCTGTCCTCTGCCTCTGCCTCTGCCTCTGCCTCCTCGCCCTCTCTGAACAGGGCCGCCTCTCCTATGGCCTCTGGGGGCGTTTAACTGACGTAGAGCACCACCGGGGTTAGGAAGTAGAGCTCTCTGAGGAGGTGGTGAAAGTGGTAAAGCCACGCGTGGAACTGTCGCCGATCCCTGTCGTCTCACCATACAGTCTCTGATATGATGGTACGGACTCCTGCACCCAAAACATCCTGGCGACGCCTGTTGGCCCTGTGGATAAGAACCAAATAGATGACCCCGTCTAACTCCTCTGCCGCCACCATCCCTCGGAAAGAATCTGTCACGATGCCTCTGAGCTGGCGTATCGGTACGAATCCTCTTCGGCCCAGAAATGGCCAAAATCTCTGAAACACGCGCCTCCATCCATAAGGCCTTGTCTATAACAGCTGCATAAGTGTCGAAGTGCTGGGCGCCGATGGCAAGAAATAACTGGGTGTCAAGTCCCTGCATAAACCTCTTTACCCTCTTCTCTTCAGTATCAACCAAGTACGGAGCATATTTGGACAACTGCGTAAACTGGACATCGTACTCAGAAACTGTCATCCCTGGAGTCTTGCGTAAAGCCTCAAAACTATAAGATCCAGCATCACAAACGCTCTATGGAAGGAAACGGGCTAGAAATATTGCTGTGAACTCATCCCAAGTTATAGGAGGTAGACCTACAGCTCGACCTCTCTCGATCGACTCACACCACGTCTATGCAAGGCCCTCTAGACGGAAACTCGTAAGCTCCACCCATCTATCGTCGGGACATCTGAGCGGATAACAAATCCTAGCTAATTTGTCAAGGAATGTCTGCGAATCCTCCGCTGCGTCTGTGCCGGTGAATACTGGGGGTCTCAGCCTCCTGAAATCCTGTAGTGATACTGGAATAGCCACGGTATTAGTAGGAGTAACTGTCTGGACAGCAGGTACTATCGTAGTCTGTGATGTGGTAGGTACGTCCTCCGATCTCGATGCACGACTGACCTTTACTAAGGATCCCACCATCTGTCGTAACTCCTGCATACCTCCCATCATCTGTCGTAACTCCTCCATACTAGACTCTAGCCTATCCATGCTGCCTGGGGAAGGCGGATCAGTCTGTCCTTGAGGAGTAGGTACACCGTCCTGCTCGGTCCTCGTCTCGGAAGAGCCTGCTCGGATCTCATCTCGGGCGGCAGCCTTCTGCGCTCTCATAGCCTTCGGCGGCATAGTGGCTGGTACAGAAAACACGATAATAAGAACAGTGCAATAGAATCATAGGATACGCGGAATTGAAGAAGGAATTTCAAGCAAGTATCTTCTAAAGTCACTTAGGCAGAGTACCGTATCACAAGTATGCCGCGGACATACACACGCTACGTTACCCTGCTTAAGTCACTTACTCCATCTACCAAAGGTCATGCTACACTCAAAAAGGTGAAACCTATGGCTCTGATACCAACTTTTTCACGACCCGAAAGGTACGGAACGTGACTGGCACTTAAATTACGAAATGTCTCAAGGCGTACGTAATCTAAGTAAGCCAAAGCCCAGAAATCAAAACCCATTTAAGCAAAAGAGTGAAGGAAAACCATATAAGTCGCATCAAAATCTTTTAAAGAACAACATCACAATTTCCAAAAATTTCGGCAAAGTCTCCTTTGTAAATACTGGCCCCCATACGGGTACAAAACAAAAATATATATGAATAACATGAAATAAGGCATCGCCAAGCGGGAGCTAGCTCTTCGCCGAAGCGGACTGAAATCCCACGCAATATAAATCATCAATGTGCAAGATAAGCATAAAAGGCACAATTAAAAAAACATCATGTCGACTCAAGTGTGCTCGACCCCAAAATATAACAAAAGTCCACATATCTCACAGCCTCGTCTCTAAGTCAATATACATCAATACAATAGCAGGTGCAGTAGATGGAGTACTATAGATACAATGAATATACAAGGTGGAAACCTAAATGATATCACAACGCACCTACGAGCAACAGCCTCAAGTCCAGGCAAAAGGAGCAAAAGGAGCATGTGCGTCCGCCGCTAATGTGCTGACGGAGTGGACCTGCAAAAAGGCTGTGGCACAACGGGGGTGAGTTGCCAACTTGTGAGTAATAAATAACATCTATAGAGGCTATCGTAAGCATGCACGCAAGTGTTCTAACATCAACAATACTGATATGGCATGATATACTAGCAGATATGTATGCAACATGAATCAATGTACAATAATAATCTGGCATGATGTACTAGCAGGTATGTATGCAACATGAATCAACTCGTGATCTAAATATGTAGATATAAGAAATCATTATTTTCTTCTTAGAAATCTCTTTTGAAATATCAGCATAATATCAAAAAAATCAACAGAAATCCGTGTCCAGCATCGACACCTCAAACAACTATCTCAAATCTCATGTATCCATATCACAGTATCTCAGGCCCCAGCCGTCCGGCTGACCCATCTCAAGTATCAATATCTCAACATCTTACGGCCACGGTCGGTATCCTCTGGATATCCGTCGAGCCAACAATCACCGGTTGGTAGTCTGCCCCTGCCAGGCTCTTCGTCTGCACCTCGATCTTCTTGCCCTGGGATACCTTACCGGACCCACCATGTACCCGAGATGGTTCATCCAACTCCTCGAAACGGGTATCGAAAAGCCACAGAAAACTCATGGTGGACGACACATGTATAATATCATGAGAAAAACCGCAGCTTTCAATGTTTAAAATAATATCAGGTTTATTAAATCCTTAAGGCTTTTTCCCAAAATCTCATAAATCTCAGGTGCTGAAATCCTCAAGAAAATCCTCATAAGTGCACATGTCAATGATAATGATTGCCTATAATAGCAACAAATCAAACTGCAAGGTATGACTAATGGGTTAGGCATGAACAAATGATGTAATGAAGTACATGCATATGACTAGTAATCCTACATGTTCATCCTGAGGAATTTAAATGCATTAGCACTGGTTTAAGTATCATATATAGTGAAATTGTTCTAGATTTTAGGTTATACAAGTTATCTAGTGTTGTGGCATAGCAATTACCAAGGTGTGTTTGTCCGCATGAATAGTGCTCGTGCTGCATAAAAACCCCGGCAATGGTGCAAGTGTCCTATGAAATGAGTCGCACATGTATGTAAATATATAGGATCAAGGATGCAGCAAGATGTTTAAGTTGGCACTATACTCTTAAATACTAGTACCACTAGAAGTCATTTAAATTTTCCCAAACTTTCGGGCGTCTTGCGCCATCCAAACGATTTTTCCCCGTAGATGTTACATCTACTCACCCGTGATCTCGTGCTAGGCGGGTCCAACCACCGCTTTTCCCTTCCGCGCCGCATCCGACGTCTCCGCGATCGTCCCTAG
Organism: Agapanthus africanus; assembly: GCA_030015575.1. Taxonomy (NCBI): domain Eukaryota; kingdom Viridiplantae; phylum Streptophyta; class Magnoliopsida; order Asparagales; family Amaryllidaceae; genus Agapanthus; species Agapanthus africanus. Next base: position 190,235,210 of record JASDDO010000012.1, on the reverse strand, counting down.
AAATACACAAGCAATACACATAAGGCTAAATCCTGCAAAAATGCGATATCACGATCAAAGGAAAAACTCGCGTTGGAAACTAAACGCGCGTGCACTCGATACGTCAAAACTTGTGTAGCCTCAACAGAAACTACCCCGACTCGTTGTGTCGCACAGTGAACAACGAACCCAACACACAAAATGCACGTGTCACACGAGTTAAAAAGTATCAAAAAAGGGTTTTATGTTCCAGATTTTGACTCTAGTGAAAAAGTAAAAAGTTGCATATACCAAAAACTCTAAATATACAGCAGACTCCCACAACCCAAACCCCAACACCAAACACCATCATCTGGCCACAAATTGTGGCCAGAATGAATAAATTTGCGGCCAAATAGTGGGTAGGGGGTTTCGTGATCTAGGTCTAGTGAGCATGCCCCAGTTAACTTAGATTTTACCTGAAACAGTCGGGTCAACAGTAGATCTTAAAATGGCTAAAAGTCAACATTAAAATGCTAAGTTACACAAAATTGAAACAATCTGGAATTTTAATGAAATATGGAGCAAAACTTGGTTTAGATGGCCTTATAAACACTTAGTTAAGGTACTTTAGCTATAAAAATCATCACTTGGCCAACACTCCACTTAAATCACAATTCTAGCACCAAAATCATATTAAACACTCATTTTAGCTTAGATAACCATATTCTAGCAAAGAAAGAAGTTAAGTTTAAGAAATTATACCTCTAATGGTCCTAGGGTGCAAGAAGAAGGAGAAGAAGAAGGAGGAGAAGGAGGTGAGCTCTTGCTGCAGCTACTACTATTGTTGTTGCTGCTGTTGCAAATGATGCTGCTGTTGTTGATGATGATGCTGATGCTGCTGCTACTGCTTGCTACTTGCTGTTGCTGCTGTTGTGTTGTGTGTGTATGTTAGTGAGAGGGAGAGAGATGTGAGAAAGAGAAATGAGAGTGAGGGAAATAATTGGTTTGAAACAAAAGAAAAGAAATTAGAGTCCACCCCCCCTCTCTCTCATCATGATGATCAAGTATGGCTCATGTCATCGTGCTCTCTCTCCAACCCAAATCAACCCCTAACACAAGCTAATTATATTTCAAAAAAAAAAGAAAACTAATACACTTAATTAAATCCTTATAACCTAATTAAATGGGTTAGTCCATCATGATTATCTAAACATGGTTTTAACCGCCAAACATAACCCCAGTTAACATGCACATGTGTGTGCAATCCAAATTAAATTCTAATAAAATATTCATAAATCTAGATAAAATATTTGAAAACCCTTTTGGTAAACTTTTTACGAAAACCCCCACATTAAAGCATAATTAACCACTAATCACATTCTAGGGTGCTACAGATGGCAGTTCGCTGGTGACACTTGTATAGGTTAGTATGTAGACCCGAGATCGTCATAGAGTCTTGTGTGATTTCCACCGTGCTTTGATTTCCACCTTACCACGTCCAAGAGGGCGTGCAAAACGGTGTTTTTTGGGTACATTCACGAGTCACATGGAGGCAATAAGCGATAGGAGGGGTTTCGTCTCTCCCGATATTGGGGTTGATGTTGCGCTGTGCTCGATTGGCCATAACAGGGAAGTCCCTGGCCAGGGATGATTTAGATATTTACTCGTAAGTGTTACCGGTAGTTTCTCGACCCGTTATGAGCCTCACATCGGCATGACCTATCGGTTATTGGGGGTCTGACGTTTACCACCCCTAGGCTTGATATGCGACATATCAGACGAGGAGACCGGACTGTACGGCAAGAGTTACCGTCAGGCTTTTGCAGGAGTTGGAGCGGGCTTTCTTGCTGATCTTCTGATCGCTTAATACCCGGGTAGCCGTTACGTCCAGCTAGTACCGCTGACGGCTTGTGGGTGCTTGATGTGATCATCACCTACTGTCGGCGTATTGACCAGTCTTTAGAGTCCTACATAGAGGTTTTACTGGCTCAGGAAAAACGAAATGGGAGCACATATGTGATATGTGCGGGACCGAGAATAATGCGTGTATGTGATACAGTATTCTATTCTCGCGACTTTTTGTATCGGTCGGTTATATGATATATACCCGGGTTATCGAATCAAGGGTTGATTCGATAAGTCGATACATTAAATGATAGTCGGTTATATGTGATATAGCTGGATTATTAAGTCAATTGTTGATTTGATAATTTAATGTATAATTGTATATATGATATACTAATTTACATTTGCTCACTTAAGCATTTTTTCTCACTTGTGCACACTTAATATATATATGTGATATATATTAAATCGTGTATTGTTTTGTATCATGGTTGTTGATACACACTACATGGGTGTATGAGATATACACCATACTAATTAAAGTGGTTGGGTTTTAATGTTTAAAGTAAATCAAAATTAGTGGACTATTTGTTTTGTGCATGAATCTGGTAGATACTTATGGATGCTTTGAAAAAGTCCACTCAATTTGTTTTACTTTAGATATTTGTTAACCTAACCATTTTAATTAGCCATGGTTATGACTCTACATGAGTTAGTAAATGATACCCACTCACCATGGTTCACTCTCTCACTTGATCATTATTCTTATTTTCATTTGTTCATCTTCTTCCTCAAGCTCAAAAAGCTTGCTAGGGTTTGATTAAGTGAGAAAGTAAAGTGAGAAAAGAAATTCTAAAGTGAGTCCACTTCCTATTTCTCCATACTCTACCAGATTAGCACTTTAGTATGGGTGTTAGCTTCACTAATCCTTTAGTTACTGAAGTAGAAGCTTGAGCTAGTATTCCCTCGACGTAGATCATCTTCGGCCTCGAAGACTTCAAGCAAGATCACTTTTTTCCTCCTCGTGAAGCCATGCAAGAGTCTTGGAGTTCAACGATCGCAGCGAAGGGACTACTACAAGGAGCTTATGAAGTGAAGGACCGATCTACAAAGGTTGTATTTCTAGTTCACTTAGTTGTAAATAGTTTACTAAAGTTTCCATATTATATTTCTAGTTATCGATTCCAGTTTAGAGTTCCTTAAAACGACAAATTTTTTAAAATGGCATGGAAGATGCCTCCCGAAACCTTGCTGTCGTCGATAGGAACCCTATAGTGGTATCAGAGCCTAGCTAGGAAATTATACGGATAATGTTAGATTACGAATACGAAACGAACTCCGAAACATGAAATCCCAAATCCATGTTTCTGTCGATTTTAAATCGAGATCCAAAAATTTTGCAAACAAGTTCAGAATCATCTATGAGCCAATATAAGAACATGGGAAAAATTGGGGACCCTGTGCTCGGATTTGGACCGAGCACATGGGCACAGAAACCGAGGAAGCTGGCCTGGGAAGTTTTCAGGGTCCAAAATGTTTTCCATGCTCTGTGCTCTGGCATTTGGGGTTTCTGGTGTTGTTAATTTTTGCTACTTTTTCATGTGATGATTAACTCAATGCAATGGCAACTCGGATTTTTTCGTAGTCGTAATTTTAACTATTTTCAGGATACATTAGACGATATTAAAAAGTTCAATCGGATGTCAAATACCCGCTTTAACCCTTGCCGGAAAAATTTCCAAGTATTGGACTTTTCCCGTAGTTAAAAAGATTTCAAAGATCATGCAAGTTATGCGATGGACCCTCTAGAAGAACAAAACCTTAACTCGATTACGTGACCGTCAGAACCACCACTGAACCCTCGGGTTTGTGGTGGTTTGGCCGTGCCACATGTGAGGCATTGGTTTAGCCCTTCTACGGCTGGTTCATTGGTATTGTAGCATGTGCTGAATCTTTCTAATCTACGCTCAAGTGTTGAGCTTTCTGGGTAATTGTGGGTGTTTGTTGATTCGCTTGGAATGTTTAACATCGTCTAGGCTTTTCTCTGTGAAGTCATGACATGTGATGTTCTGTGATGCTGGATATGTTATATTGGATCGTCGCGTTTTGAATAGCCGGGGGTTTTATGTGAGATGAGAAAATTTTTTTCATTCTTGTATAATTAAATGTATGTAATATTATTTTATTGGGGCACTTCCGGTTTGAGGTTGATGTCACCATTGATGTTTATTATTTACTTTTCCGCATTAGGATAGACCCAAGGAGGAGAGCACAAGTAACCGGGTTCTAGAGTCCAGTGGGAGACCAACTCGAGGAGTCGAGTCAGGGTCTTCTAACTCTAGAATTGGTAGGGTTGCTTGCCGCTCTCGTAAGGGTCTAGGAGGTGGGTTTTGTCTATTCATTACGACCGTGGAATCTGTGTTTTATACAGGCTCAGAATGAAACACGGACCTCCTAGTATATCCAATATTTCATATGTTTCTTCTGCTGCTTTATCTGTGATGTGATCATTTGATATTTTAAGATAGATACTGTATATAGTGTAAGTGCACGGCGGCGCCCCGGCCGTCAATCCGAGGCCAAAATGCGGAAACGATGATTTACTTTAAATTTTAAACCGGCACCACCGAGCACAAAAATCCCGGATCGGGCCATTAATCTAATTCTAGCTAACTAAAGAACGGGGTAAAGAGATATACCGAGCGATCCGTGTCCTTCGGTCTTCTCGTCGTCGTCCCGATCTCCCGTGGAATCTCCGGTCTCCACCATGTTTCCGGAAGGGCACCACATCGCCGGCTTCGTTTACGGGCTCCCACCTCTGGACCGAGGCAACTCGGGCACGAAGTTGGCGAGTCGACGTGCCCAAGGATACTGTAGGTTAACTGTAGAACTTATGTCTCTTTGGGGTTGTGGAAGTTGCCATATAAGTGGAGGAATGATATATGGAATTTTGTGATGAACTTGGGGATTTTTGCAAGCATGAGAGAACCAAAAATCCCCACAAAAAAATAGGCAGACCCCATCCTCATTTGGCCGGCCATTATGAAGTAGGAATGAGAGGAGAGAGTAGAGAGCAAGAGAATGAATCAATAATCCAAGATGATGCAAGGTTGAGTGAAAAAGGAAAAAGGCAAGTCTCATCCATCATCATAACCCTCCATCATCATCAATCATCACAACTCCAAAAGTCAAGCCATCATGAACATAGAAGTCAAGGTCAAATAAGAGCTATCATGAAGCAACAATATGCAAAGACCACCCTCCACAAAACAAATTTGCATGCTTGCAAATCAGCCCTCCTCTACCAATTTTCAGCCAATGAAAGATACAAAGAAAAATGGCCGCAACGAAAAACAAACTAGCAACTTCGGAAAACTGATCCCGTAATAAATTACAGGAAAACCCCGCTACTGTATATACATACCCGCATTTGTATTCCGACCGAATACAAATGCAATGAGACAAAATCTACACTGTGCAATACTAGGATCCGGCTTAAACCAAAGCCCGCTAGTATTATCCGTCCGATCATGATCCGTGCAATACCACACGTATCTGATCGAACCCTGTCATATCTCCATACGGCCTCTACTGTGTTTCGCCCGAAACTTGAGCAACTGTCTGTGGGGGACTCTAAAGACTCGTCAATACTATGGCTGTGGATTTAACCACTAGCACGTCAGAGGTATTAGCCATACGTGACGGGCTACCAGCTATTGACCAAAAGGGACGTCGATGAGCGAACTCATCCTGACACCCTACTGAGCCTATCAGTGACAATATCCGTACAGTCCGGTCCGTTCATCTATGAGCATCGCATGGCGGGCTTAAGGGGTTGGTAAAAGTCAGACCCCCGAAAGCGGTACAAGTCGTGTCGGAGTGTAGCCCAGAACACCCTGAGATACTACTGGAATACCAACCAGTAAATCTCCTGCCTTGGCCAAGGCCTTCGTGTAATAGCTCTCCTAGACACAGCGCGACCTCACCCCCAATACCGGGAGAGACGAACCCCTGCAGATCCGCTCACTGCCTCCATGTGGCTCGGGACTGTACCCAACTAAAACCTGTTTGCACGTCTCCTTTGAGCGTGGTAGGGTAGTAATAAAAGTACAGTGGGAACTCACACAAGACAAATGAAGATCTCAGGTCGATGTACTAACCTATACACATGTCACCAGGGAACTGCTATCTGACGTCAGGTATAAGACCAACTAGCATGTTCCCGGCGAGTCCTGTCCGGTGTACTCATAACTCAATGAGCACCTGTATACATCTTAGGTGAACCAACTGACACCAGTGGCTTATGAGACCGGCCACCACCCCTCGTCGGGGTCTCGACTGTATACACTAGTCTACTCTAGAGTATCGATGCCCTGTCTCGAAACTCCCATGACTAGGGACCTTTTAAGGATGTGCTTATAGACTACTAGCTCCCATGTATATGATCGCCCTCATACTGCTGGCAGTCAAGCAAGAATCCTAGGGGCTCTATCAACGTGTAATAGCGACCTAAAAGGTCACCTAAAGCAGTACACGATGATAAAGATAAACCAGATAGCATACTATCATCTTGAGTAAGACTGTTCTACTGGGACAGGTCCTCCCTCAATCATTGCAATCACGTGCCTGTGATCCAATAATTGACTCTGAGGGCACTATCTCCAACAATTAGTATATATGATATATTATATAGACGTTACTTATGTTTTACACCTGCGCTTGCCCTGCCCCGCTTTGCCGTTAGTTACCTAACCTAACGGTGCATGAAGGGACATCGAGACGAATGCGGATGGCATAAGCATACGTCGTATTTATCTGTGATGTTTAGGTGACTTAAATGATAGGACTTCATTAATGTGATTAATGAAAGAAAAGAAACCTAAAAGATGTTGTAGAATCAAATTTTTCAAAACGGGTAGCTACGGTTTTTCTTTGCATTGTGATATATATGATATATCTTGCACCTTATTCGATGAGGAAAGAGCCGAGATCCCTTCACCGGGAGTGTCCTCTTTAGCAAAACTGGCAGATGCTACAACACCCGGTTTGTCTTTTGATTGCTTTTGGAGTTTTTCTTTGTATAGTGATATATATGATATATCCCACACCTTATTCGATGAGGAAAGAGCCGAGATCCCTTCACCGGGAACAACCTCTTTAGCAAAACTAATGAAAGCCTCAAAAACACTCTTTTTTCAAAATTCACTTGTTTCTACAACGATATTAAGTTCATTACGCAATAGGTTTTCAGAAAAACCTGTCGTAGCCCACCGTCATTTCAGATAAGTCCTACTTAGTATTCGTGCTACGTTTGTTGACCTCCGTCAAGGCGTAGTGTGTGGTAGCTAACTAGTATTTATCATCTTATGCATATGATGAAAATTAGATTAGGGTAGTCGTACGACCTTGTTGACCTCCGTCAAGGGTCATGCGAGTGGGTTTGATTCAATCAAGAAATGATGCGTTGAACTTGACTTGCACCCTATGGTTTGTTGACCTCCGTCAAGGTCATGGGATGCTTGGGGAAAAATATTATGGGGAATTTCAAGTGTTGAAATTTGCAATGAGATTGCATACCTTCTATGAGATAGTTGGATCCCGATACCCACTCCGAGCAATTGTTACTCCTGGGAGAGTTTTATACAGGACAATTAGCCGATCAAGTAGGTGTCTAGAAAGGTGTCAACGGGGTTATGCCTCTGGGAAAACGAGGTTTATTTTAATTAGGTCCGTGCGAAAGCACGGGGAACCTCCCTCAAAGTACCGACACTGGCCTGGCTGAAAGATTGGCGAAATCGCAGGGTGTAATTAATCCCGGCTAGTCTTTCCTTTTAAGGTTTGAAGGAAGATTTGATAAAAACAGTGGGAGCCATCTTGATTAGATAAATAATAACCAATCTGATCTTGCAAGAGCATACGCTAAAGTGTTTTCTTCTCTCTCTCTCTCTCTCCAGGTAGTGACCATATCATGCCTTAATCAAGATAATAATATGGATGTATTAACCGAACCCGCATGTTATACTGTGCTGGGGAACGTTGGTTCCGTTCTTTCTTATAAAATTTATAAGACTGAACAGGACATAGGCGAATACCAGGATTCCTATGCCACCCGAATGAAGAAAGTACATGTTGATGCAATTTCTTCGGGTGTGTTCGTTACAGAGAACTGTTTCTCCATTTGCTCTACGTCCTGGGTATTAGATACCGAGTCAGGATCCCATATATGTAATCAGTTACATGGGCTAAGAAAAGGTAAAGAACTTGGAGAAGGTGATAAAAACATAAGGGTTGGAAATGGTGCAATTGTTGCAGCTAAAACAGTCGGGGAATATCACCTTGTATTACCAACTGGTAATACATTGATTCTGAACGAATGCTATTACATGCCGAACCTGATATGCAACATTATATCGGTTTCTTTGTTGAGTAAAGAGGGATATAATTTTTTATTACAGGATAATGTTATGAACATTTTCCTGAACTAAAAGTGGGTTGGATCAGGCACGTTGTGCAATGGAATTTATGTTCTAAATCAATCAACAGTTCTGAGCATAACAAACACACACAAAAGGAAGAGTTCAGAACTGAACGAATCCTTCTTGTCGCATTGTAGACTAAGTCACATCAATGCGACACGGCTAGCTAAGTTGCATAAGGATGGATATTTGAATCCGTTCAAATTTTCATCTTATGACACTTGTCAGTCATGTCTCAAAAGCAAGATGACCAAAACTCCGTTTACGGGATACGGAGAAAGAGTTACTGAACTCTTGGGACTGATACATAGTGATGTATGCGGTCCCATGTCTACACATGCCAGGGATGGTTCTTTGTACTTCATTACATTCACTGACGATCTCTCTAGATTCGGATATGTGTTCCTAATGAAACACAAATCAGAAGCTTTTGAGAAATTTAGAGAATATAAATAAGAAGTCGAGAACCAAACCGGGAAAAGTATTAAAATCCTTCGATCTGATCGAGGAGGTGAATACTTGAGCAATGAATTCCTTGACTTCCTAAAAGAGAATGGGATTCTCTCTCAGCTAACTCCTCCATATACACCACAGCATAAAGGTGTATCGGAACGGAGGAACCGCAACCTATTAGATATGGTGCGCTCTATGATGAGCATAGTTGTGTTACCTATTTCCTTCTGGGTGTATGCACTGGAGACAACGGCATGCCTACTGAATAGAGTTCCTACCAAATCCATGCCTACCACTCTATATGAGATATGGGAGGGGAAGAGACCATATCTTAATTTTATTAAGATATGGGGTTGCCCAGCCTATGTCAAAAGACAAAAACCGGACAAACTCGAGGCAAGGTCTTGTGTATGTTTGTTGGATATCCTAAGCATTCGCGAGGGTATATCTTCTACCACATTGAGGAACAAAGGGTGTTTGTTTCTCAACACGCCACCTTTTTAGAAAAGGAATTTCTTGCAAAAGAAATTAGTGGCTCTAAGGTAGAACTGGAAGAGGTTCCAGCTGTACAAACCACAACAGAAGATTTGGTAGAACCAGAGGATTCGGTAGTTCCCGATGAACCCCAGCCACTCCGCCGATCTAGTAGGGTTCCTCACCCACCAGAGAGATACTACGGTTTTCTCATAGATGGTGGGAGCGAGGATTGCATCATGGAGGATGATGACCCAACTAGCTTCGAGCAGGCCATCATGAGTGGTGACTCAGTGAAATGTCTGGATGCAATGCGGTCCGAGATGGAATCCATGTACACCAACAAAGTATGGACTTTGGAAGATGCTCCTGAAGGCGTAAAACCCATTGGGAGCAAGTGGATCTTCAAGAAAAAACTTGGTGTAGATGGGAAAGTGGAGACTTTCAAAGCTAGACTTGTTGCAAAGGGTTTTCTTCAACGACCAGGTGAGAATTATGACGAAACCTTTTCTCCAGTGGCTATGTTTAAATCCATCCGGATCATGCTTGCCATCGCTGCATATCATGACTACGAAATCTGGCAAATGGATGTTAAGACCGCCTTTCTAAATGGTGATTTAGAAGAGAGCGTGTACATGACTCTGCCAGAGGGCTTCATAGATAGTGGGAGCAGCGGGAAGGTGTGCAAGCTGTTTAAATCCATTTATGGATTAAAGCAAGCATCACGGAGTTGGAACATCTTCTTTGATGTCGTTATCAAAGAGTTTGATTTCATCAAAAACGTAGATGAACCTTGTATATACAATAAGGTGGCAGTGAGTAAGGTTGTCTTCCTCGTATTGTACGTGGACGACATACTCTTAATAGGAAATGGCATTCCTATGCTGCAATCGGTCAAGGTCTTCTTATCACAACAATTCTCAATGAAAGATCTAGGGGATGCCTCCTATATCTTGGGGATTAATATCTATAGAGATAGATCTAAACGGATACTGGGATTGTCGATCTAAACGGATACTGGGATTGTCCCAATCCAGGTATATTGACACCATACTAAAGCGGTTTAGTATGGAAGAATCCAAGTGTGGGTTCTTACCCACGATCTCTGGGCTCACTCTCTCCAAAGAGATGTCTCCCAAGACTGATTTGGAGAGAGCTCGCATGCAAGGGATACCCTATGCTTCGGCAGTAGGCTCTATCATGTACGCGATGCTATGTACCAGACCCGATGTAGCACACTCACTAAGTGTAGTGACTAGGTATCAAGCAGATCCTGGAGAGAGTCACTGGATAGCTGTGAAGAGCATTCTCAAGTACTTGCGAAGGGCTAAAGAGATGCTCTTGGTGTATGGTAACGGAGAACTCCAAGTGGAGTCCTTTACCGATTCGAGCTTCCAGAGTGATAAGGATGACTCTAAGTCGCACTCGGGATTTTTATTTACCCTCTAAGGAGGTGCGGTATGCTGGAAGAGTTCCAAGCAGGAAACCGTGGCAGACTCGACGATGGAGTCTGAATACATCGCTGCCAACGATACTGCCAAAGAGGCTGTCTGAATCAAGAAGTTCATAATTGAACTTGGAGTGGTTCAATCCATTAAGAATCCAATACCTTTGTATTATGATAACAATGGAGCGGTGGCTTTGGCCAAGGAACACAGGTCCCATCAGTGATCCAGGCATATTCTGAAGCGGTATCACCTGATCCGGGAGATAGTTGATTGCCGAGAGATCGAGGTCAGGAGGGTTGACACGAAGAACAACACAGCGGATCCACTCATGAAGGCCATTCCCCAGATACAGTTTGAGAGACTCTTCGGGATGCTTGGTATGCGATACTACAACAGCTGGCCCTAGTGCAAGTGGGAGATTGTTAGTTGTATGTATGCCCTAGAGGCCAGTATTGTACAGATGATGTATATTATATTGGATGCTTGGACATATATAGAGAGGACTTTCTTGCTCGATATGATAGTATGCTATCTGGTTGCTCTTTATCTTAACATGTATACTAGTCTCTTGATACTGTCTTATAGTTACATGTTGGTAAAGCCCTTAGGATGTGTACTTGACTACCAGGACTATGATGCAGATCATACTAGTGGGGCCATGGTAGTCCATAAGTTCATCCTTCAACGTTCCTAGTCATGGGTGTATCGAGACAGGGCATCGATATACCAGAGTAGACTAGCGTATACGCTTCTGGACCAATGAGATGGGCGATGGATGATCCCATATCCATTGGTGTTTGACATCAGAGATGGTATACGGGTGCTCTGTGGAGACTGGGTACATTGGACGGACTCACCGAGAACCCCTAGATGGTATTATATCTCACGTCAGATGGCAGTTCTCTGGTGACACTTGTACAGGTTAGTCTGTAGAGCCGAGATCATCATAGAGTCTTGTATGATTCCCACTGTGCTTTGATTTCCACCGTACCACGTCCAAGAGGGCGTGCAAAATGGTGGTTTTTGGGTACAGTCCCGAGTCACATGGAGACAATGAGCGATAGGTGGGGTTTCGTCTCTCCCGGTATTGGGGGTTGATATTGCGCTGTACTCGATTGGCCATAACAGGGAAGTACCTTGTCACGACCCGAAAGTACGGAACATGACCGGCACTTAAACTACGAAACGTCTCGAGGCGTTCTTAATCTAAGTAAGCCGAAAACCCAGAAATCCAAACCAAGAAAAGTAGTAGAGTGAAGGAAAACCAATTTAAATCAAGTAGTTTTAATAGCATAAGCCGAATTATGCGTTTTTAAAAACATCAAATATTTCCTGAAAATTTCGGCAGAGTCTCCTTTGTAAATACTAGCCCCCAAACGGGATACAACATGAATAGTATACGAAATCAATAAAAAGGCATCCCCAAGCGGGAGCTAGCTCTTCGTCAATCGACGGTCACAACCACACAAGCAATATAATATACAACGCCAAGGGCGAGGATCAAAACTCAAAAGGAAACTCAAAGCTACAAGAAAACCACAGAAATAAAACGCGCGACTCTAAGGTCGAAAGAATAACATCACTGGTCTCTATCTCAAAAATAAATACATGTTTGGTTGATGGAACTTCTAGATACAACAGAATAATAATATACAAGATATATAATGGGGGCACGATATAAGTAAACCCACCTACTAGAAAATCGCCCGAAGGAAACTATGCCCGCAAAGCCGTAATGAAACCTGTACGGCAAACCTGCAAGAAACCGGGGCACAACGTGGGTGAGTTGCCAACTCGTGAATAGAAAAACATCTAGGCACAGAAGTCGAATAAATAACGCAACTTAGGTCAAAGATCATAATATAGCCTCAATTATATATATAACATGCAATCTATAACAAGGCTAGGGTAAAATCTAACCCGAGTGTGATCTCATGTGCCCGTGTCAGTGCCTCAGGTAGCAATCTATCATATGAATGAGGTATGAATGCATGAAAACAGAATACATGTAACTGAAGAACTGTTTTCATAATATAGTGAGATTTCCTTTGTATTTTTAAAATGAGGTATCATAATGAAATCAGCATAAAACAGTGCCTAGCATCGGCACAAAAAGTAATCCCAATATCTCGATATCTCTGTATCACAGTCTCTGTACCTCAATATTTAGGGCGCCGTCAGTCCAGACCGGCCCCTACCATCCATCTCAAGACCATGACGGTATCCTCCGGATATCCGACGCGTCGGGTAAAATCACCGGTAGGTAGTGCTCCCCTGCCAGGCTCACATCGTCATCATCACGCGCTCCTTGCTCGGGGGTACCTTACCGGGTCCACCATGTACCCGAAACGGTTCATCCATCTCCTCGAATCGGGTCTCGAAATCCATCAGCAAACTCATGGTGGACGACTCATACATCATGGGAAAACTGCACTTTTTATTTTAAAAGAGAGAAAAGGTTTATTTATGTTTTTGCGGTTTTCCTCCAAATCCAGAAAAATCTTATGGAAATCCGAATCCAAAATCTCAATATCACGTAAAATAGTGAATATATGCATGAGAATCCATGAATGCGGCATAACAATGAATAATAGTATGCATAAAGTAGCAGGTAATAACTACAATGTCTAAACTACTAGCTAACAGGCTATGTCAAGCAATAATATTTTCTAAGGTGTACGTGACATGGCAATTACCGATGAAGATGTGTGTGAGCCGGCAAGTAAGTGTACGTGGTACATACGCATCATCGGTAATGGTGCTGGTGTCCTAACAGCATGATATCAATAATGGAGTATGAAACATAATATAAACATGCGATGCGAAACGGACCACTAAAATTAGCGGGAGCTGAAAACTAGACGCAACTATAACTAATCTGCATTAATCTAATATAAGTCCTACAAATGGTGACTTTTGAAATAACACGAATGATGGGGTTTTGAAAATAGGGGCTACGGTATTTTTATGAAAAGATACGTCTTTTGAAATATCCGTAGGATCCCTTGGGCTGTCTTTTAAAATACCCACGATTCGTTAGTTTTTGAAATAGGTAAGAATCAAATCTAATCTAACAACTAAACTAAACTAGAGGGCTAAACTAACAAGCTGGACTACAGGTAAGGAAACCGCCTAACATCTGAGTCGATCCATATACATACCTGTATATATATTAGTCGGTGATCCCGCCTCAATAATATCATATCCGATACCATATCTATAATCAGACATCCCAAGTCAAGAGTGCGGATCAATCATCAAGATATAACTCGTACGTAAATCCGTCGTACGGCATCCCCAAATCTGGGTACGGGTCAATATCATATTCCTCACACTATTCCTCTGGTATCATCTTTATCCAAGATCATAGTCTAGGGTACTGACCTATGTCTAGTACAATACTAATATCCTCAATATACTCATGATCTGACTACAGATCGACAATCTCGTACAAACCGATACCGTCAGCACATAGCATCATCAAGGGTATATATCGCCCGATACGGCCTAATATCAATATCCTAGCATATCATGCCTCATATCACGATCACATGTCGACCATTTTATTTAAAACACTATTCACCCGTATCGCCGCCCCAAGATCCGCTATAACCCCAGGACGTACCTCAAGTACGAATACTGCCATATCACCGATATCACAACCACAAAACAAATCTCATCGACTCAGCTCAATCCCAATATCATCCTCAAATCCGTATGTTAACACATAGTCCCATACCTATGTGAACACATAACTATAAAGAATCCCATGTGCATATATAAATAGGAATGTATGTATGTATGTATGTGTGTTTGTGTAGTGCAACACTACCCTAGGGTTCGCAACACTAAAATAATCCAACACACCAATATCCATCCTAAACATCTTTATTAAGCCCAAACAACATATAATAATTGTTGGTGTGTATACGAATCCGTATACACCACCACGGACTGCGGGGGTGCTATACGCCATCCACCCGACTTCTTCCCGTAGATATAAATCTACTCAGCTGGTCCTCGCTAGCCGATGCCGACGTCGTCACGCGCTTTCTTGTCGTCTCGAAGTCCATATGGGTATCTACATATCATAACGCACCGTATCGCATTATAATCCGACTCATGACCAAAACGACTCACGAATCCCACATAGGTCAAAACCTATGGTTTGCTTTCACAAATCGACCCAAAAACCCTCGACGTTGGCATACAAACGCCAAACCATCGAGAAAACTCCCAACACACTCATTTGTACAATTACAAGCACTAATTATAATATAAAATAGCTTAAAATTCACAAAAACCCCAATTTCACTTAAAAGGTCATTTTTCCGAAATTCTAGCAAGCACAAATCCCCGTTTTAGTACAAAACTCGATGTATAAACGAATCTAGCGGCCACAATATTTACTAAATGTCTTAAATAAGTCATAAAAACAACTCCCATAATTTAATCTCGTTAAATTCCAAAAACCCTAAAATTCTAGTTTACAAAATACCTAAATTTTAACAATTTTATAGCAAAATACACAAACCACAATATAGGTTGGATTTCCATGAACTAAAGTGTTAAACTACACTTAATAATGTTAATGAAGTCATGAAAAACCTAATTAGATCTTTAATCCCATATTTTAATTAAATTTCTAAAACCTAGTTAGCAATATAGCTTAATTATAACAATATCAACCTAACCATTTGCAAACTAACAATTAGGTTGGGTTTTACAATTCCACAAGATGATAATCTACACTTGATTATCCTAATAGTGATGGTTAAACCCAAATTAGCTTCAAACCATATTCTTGAATTTTCCAATCATGCAATTTGAACCCATATAAAACCTAATTAACACTTAATTAAGCTAACACAAGCATTAATCAACAACTCAACAAAACGGTCAAGATTTTTATACCTCACAACTCATTGATCCAACTTGAAATCTAGCCCCTCAAATTGCCATCTAGTTCCCTAGATCCATACTAGAATGGTCAAGTAAAAATGGGTAGGGATTAGATTTTGATTTTATGGAATTTTTGATGCATTTTGGATGATTTTTTGATGGAATTTTGAAGAGAAAAGAGAAGAAGAAATGAGAGGGCTGTTGTTGCTGCAGGTTTCAGCCAAGGGGAAGAGGGAATGGGTGAGGGAGGAGAGAGAGTGAGGTGGAGAAAGTAACATCTAGTCAAAGTCCACTTTTGTTTCTTTCATTTTCTATTCTTTCCTTTTCTTTTGAAAAAAAGAGGTGATTGGAGAGAGGGAGAGGGGGAGGGCTGTCATGGTGGGGCCGGCCACATGGGGAGAGGGAGAGAGGGTGAGGTGTGGGTGTGTGGGTTAGGAAAAAAGATAAATGTAATACCCCAATTCCCATTAACACTAATTTCACCGAAAAAAGCCTTTTTCTTCGATATTTTCTAAACCGTTTTGGCAAACGATTTCGTTTCAAAAACCACATGATAAAATTTTCTTTAATGTTTTATGATGTACAAAATTTGTTTCAACTCATTCCATTTTGTAATTTTCCCTAATTAAATATATTAGTGACGGCTTAAAATAATATTAAAATAATTAATTTCGGAAAAATTTTCAGAAAATTTAAAATCTCACCAGTGGCTCAATAAACACCAAATACTAGCAATTATATAGCTAGAATATGTATATTTAATTTTATAATAAAGATATTTGCATTTTGACTTTTTACAGAAAACCCCCTTATTTTACCGTTTTTTCGAAATTTCACCGAAACGATTTTCAAAACGTTACAATCTTCCCCCCATAAAGAAATTCGGTCGCCGAATTTAAATTAAAACTTCCCCCAAATACTAAAATATGTCAGCCAAAACCATCAAATCGCCGGGACTCCGAAATCATAAATACATAAAACAAATTGTAGCGCCACGCATGCGCAGGAAAAATGAGCATATAACTCAAATCAGAACTCCGTCAAGCATCCCGCAATCATCGGAGCCATGGGGAAGATATCAATACCAAATCCAAAGCAAAACCAATATGATATAACTCGAAACTATATATGTAAAATATATTCAGGTACTGTCCTCTGACTAGTCCTGCTCAGTACGAAAACACATAGCAATATCATAAAAACGTACGTACTGCTCTATAAGAAAAATCAATCCCAAAATACGCGTATGAATACTACGTGCGTCTTGTGTGAACGGAAATCAAAATCCAAATAGGTGCCATACCTATGCACAGAAACAACATCTAAGTGCATCGGGTGTGCACGAAACATCTGTCGTAGGCAACATGTGTGCCTGACAGCAAAATCAGGTGCATCTGACATGCACGAAAAATCTCGATTTAGTGCATCTGGTGTGCACCAAAATCACACTTAAAAACATGCGCCCAACATGCGCGAAAATCCAAATTAGGTGCATCCATCGTGCACGAAATCATGAAATCCAATATCAAGTGCCGAACATGCGCAAAATCAAATCAGGTGCACAAGGTGGTGCACAAAACAAATATCGAACATCACCATCGAAATCAAAGTCCAGTGCATCTAAGTGTACAAAAGACGTATCACTGCACTGCAAGCATATATAAACTACACAGAGTGCAGGAACCAAATCTTATGCGTGCATACGCACAAAATCAACTCAAATGTCTAAAACCGTAAAATCATAACCACGTGAAACCAAAGCACGAAAACGATATCAAGTGCAACACTGTGCAAAGATCGTAAATCCTCAATCATCAAAATCAAATCATGCGAATAAATCACCCAAAACATCGAAATCAATAATGGCGGAATAGTACCGCTCAAGCGCATCCTCTAAGAATCCCGGGCCAACTGTCGCGGTCTCTAGTGGGACGTCTCGTCGATGATCATGAACTCTGGCCTGCTGGTGTGCGTAACAATGACCACTCCTGGGTCAAGGTCTTCTTGTAATTCATTCCAGAAAGGTCCTGTCGGGATCTCTCCCAAATCTCGTCTCTGCCGAACTGTCCGGGAGTCATCGTCCCTTACTAGATCTGTTCTCGTTCCGAAAAGGCTGCATACTCATCGCGACTCCTTCTGGAAGGTATATCCAAGTACAATGCCTCGGCATACGTATCTCATCCCTGATGTCGGCGGAGGGGAACGTCATCATATCCAGATCTTGTACGAACCTCTTACTCCATTTTTCTAATGTCGACTGCTCTGGACTCGTCTCGTCGTGGCTGCATGGACTGAGCTCCAATGACTATCCTCGTATCTGGAGTCTCCGAAGAAATGCATCTCACCACCTAGCATCCAAATTAAGTCGAGCCATCCGATCTAGTCGTCAAAACCTCATAATCCCCCAAGAGCTCAACATCTTGGGCATAGTTTAATAGTATCGAGTACATACCACAGCATCGGTGGTCCAGCCATAGAAGGGCAAACCCAAGCCTCACTAATGGCGTCGTAGAACTGCCGCAAACCCGAAGGTTCAAAGGCTTTCACACGGTCATTAAGTCGAGTTAGGGTTTCATTCTTCTAGAGGGGCCATATAATTGCCTGCATGTCTTTTCGACTACTTTAAACTTGGAATAATAGGTTTCTGACATTCGATCGTCTCTGTTGACTCTCAACGTCTCCGCGTGAAGTCGTTTCTAGCTGGAATCAATCTATCTGATGACCTCGCATCGGGGTAGGCGAACGAAACACCTGTCCTAGTCATTCATCCTCGGGTGACTAGCGACCTTCTATCACCCCTTGGTACAATCTCGTACTACAATAGCTCCAACATATAGGGCGATATCTCGTCACTCGCAGCAACAACTGGCTCACTCGTCTGCACGCTGAACAGTGCCTCGACCATCATGAATAAGCAATACACCAACGGTCATCAAAATCTGGCTGGCCTCTGTCGGTGGCCCAATCCTCTGGTACTGATCGGCACGTCCGAGAAATCTCATAAAGGCGATCCGCCAAACGCTCGTGGCGCGAAACACAGTAAAAAGACACATCTCCGCAATCGTGTGTCGCCAAAATTACGCCCTGGACAGTCCTCGTTCGTGACGAGCTTGTGCTGACCGCAATTCTAACCGTAGCTCTCCTTGCCCGTAATCGTGGAAGCAAACCATAACTGGTACCGATGAAGCTAAATCAGGAATGAATATAATACTGAACAAAGAAATGTACATCCTAAGGCTTCTTAAGTGGAGTAGCGTATCGTAAGTATGCCGCGGAACATACCCACGGTACGTCACTCTACTTTAGTCACATATTCCATCAACCAAGTGTCATCCTACGCTCCGAAGGTAAAACCTAACGCTCTGATACCAACTTTGTCACGACCCGAAAGTACGGAACATGACCGGCACTTAAACTACGAAACGTCTCGAGGCGTTCGTAATCTAAGTAAGCCGAAAACCCAGAAATCCAAACCAAGAAAAGTAGTAGAGTGAAGGAAAACCAATTTAAATCAAGTAGTTTTAATAGCATAAGCCGAATTATGCGTTTTTAAAAACATCAAATATTTCCTGAAAATTTCGGCAGAGTCTCCATTATAAATACTGGCCCCCAAACGGGATACAACATGAATAGTATACGAAATCAATAAAAAGGCATCCCCAAGCGGGAGCTAGCTCTTCGTCAATCGACGGTCACAACCACACAAGCAATATAATATACAACGCCAAGGGCGAGGATCAAAACTCAAAAGGAAACTCAAAGCTACAAGAAAACCACAGAAATAAAACGCGCGACTCTAAGGTCGAAAGAATAACATCACTGGTCTCTATCTCAAAAATAAATACATGTTTGGTTGATGGAACTTCTAGATACAACAGAATAATAATATACAAGATATATAATGGGGGTACGATACAAGTAAACCCACCTACTAGCAAATCACCCGAAGGAAACTATGCCCGCAAAGCCGTAATGAAACCTGTACGGCAAACCTGCAAGAAACTGGGGCACAACGGGGGTGAGTTGCCAACTCGTGAATAGAAAAACATCTACGCACAGAAGTCGCATAAATAACGCAACCTAGGTCAAATATCATAATATAGCCTCAATTATATATATAACATGCAACCTATAACAAGGCTAGGGTAAAATCTAACCCGAGTGTGATCTCATGTGCCCGTGTCAGTGCCTCAGGTAGCAATCTATCATATGAATGAGGTATAAATGCATGAAAACAGAATACATGTAAATGAAGAACTGTTTTCATAATTTAGTGAGATTTCCTTTGTATCTTTAAAATGAGGTATCATAATGAAATCAGCATAAAACAGTGCCTAGCATCGGCATAAAACGTAATCCCAATATCTCGATATCTCTGTATCACAGTCTCTGTACCTCAATATCTAGGGCGCCGTCAGTCCAGACCGGCCCCTACCATCCATCTCAAGACCACGACGGTATCCTCCGGATATCCGACGCGTCGGGTAAAATCACCGGTAGGTAGTGCTCCCCAGCCAGGCTCACATCGTCATCATCACGCGCTTCTTGCCCCGGGGTACCTTACCGGGTCCACCATGTACCCGAAACGGTTCATCCATCTCCTCGAATCGGGTCTCGAAATCCATCAGCAAACTCATGGTGGACGATTCATACATCATGGGAAAACCGCACTTTTTATTTTAAAAGAGAGAAAAGGTTTATTTATGTTTTTGCGGTTTTCCTCCAAATCAAGAAAAATCTCATGGAAATCCGAATCCAAAACCTCAATATCACGTAAAATAGTGAATATATGCATGAGAATCCATGAATGCGGCATAACAATGAATAACAGTATGCATGAAGTAGCAGGTAACAACTACAATTTCTAAACTATTAGCAAACTGGCTATGTCAAGCAATAATATTTTCTAAGGTGTACGTGACATGGCAATTACCGATGAAGATGTGTGTGAGCCGGCAAGTAAGTGTACGTGGTACATACGCATCATCGGTAATGGTGCTGGTGTCCTAACAGCATGATATCATTAATGGAGTATGAAACATAATATAAACATGCGATGTGAAGAGGACCACAAAATTGAGCGGGAGCTAAAAATTAGACGCAGCTATAAGTAATCTGCATTAAGCTAATATAAGTCCTACAAATGGTGCCTTTTGAAATAACACGAATCATGGGGTTTTGAAAATAGGGGCTACGGTGTTTTTATGAAAAGATACGTCTTTTGAAATATCCGTAGGATCCCTTGGGCTGTCTTTTAAAATACCCACGATTCGTTAGTTTTTGAAATAGGTAAGAATCGAATCTAATCTAACAAATAAACTAAACTAGAGGGCTAAACTAACAAGCTGGACTACAGGTAAGGAAACCGTCTGACATCTGAGTCGATCCATATACATACCTGTATATATATTAGTCGGTGATCCCGCCTCAATAATATCATATCCGATACAATATCTATAATCAGACATCCCAAGTCAAGAGTGCAGATCAATCATCAAGATATAGCTCGTACGTAAATCCGTCGTACGGCATCCCCAAATCTGGGTACGGGTCAATATCATATTCCTCACACTATTCCTCTGGTATCCTCTTTATCCAAGATCATAGTCTAGGGTACTGACCTATGTCTAGTACAATACTAATATCCTCAATATACTCATGATCTGACTACAGATCGGCAATCGCGTGCAAACCGATACCGTCAGCACATTGCATCATCAAGGATATACATCGCCCGATACGGCCTAATATCAATATCCTAGCATATCATGCCTCATATCACGATCACATGTCGACCATTTTATTTAAAACACTATTCACCCGTATCGCCGCCCCAAGATCCGCTATAACCCCAGGACGTAGCTCAAGTACGAATCCTGCCATATCACCGATATCACAACCACAAAACAAATCTCATCGACTCGGCTCAATCCCAATATCATCCTCAAATCTGTATGTGAAAACATAGTCCCATACCCATGTGAACACATAGCTATAAAGAATCCCATGAGCACATATAAATAGGAATGTATGTAAGTATGTATGTATGTATGTGTAGTCAAACACTACCCTAGGGTTCGCAACACTAAAATAATCCAACACACCAATATCCATCCTAAACATCGTTATTAAGCCCAAACAACATATAATAATTGTTGGTGTGTATACGCATCCGTATACACCACCACGGACTGCGGGGGTGCTATACGCCATCCACCCGACTTCTCTACGTAGATATAAATCTACTCACCTGGTCCTCGCTAGCCGGTGCCGACGTCGCCACGCGCTTGCTTGTCGTCTCGAAGTCCATATGGGTACCTACATATCATATCGCACCGTATCGCATTATAATCCGACTCATGACCAAAACGACTCACGAATCCCATATAGGTCAAAACCTATGGTTTGCTTTCACAAATCGACCCAAAAACCCTCGACTTCGGCGTACAAACACCAAACCATCGAGAAAACTTCGAACACACTCATTTGTACAATTACAAGCACTAATTATAATATAAAATAGCTTAAAATTCACAAAAACCCCAATTTCACTTAAAAGGTCATTTTTCCGAAAATCTAGCAAGCACAAATCACCGTTTTACTACAAAACTCGATATATAAACGAATCTAGTGGCCACAATATTCACTAAATATCTTAAATAAGTCATAAAAACAACTCCCATAATTTAATCTCATTAAATTCCAAAACCCCTAAAATTCTAGTTTACAAAATACCTAAATTTTAACAATTTTATAGCAAAATTCACAAACCACAATTTAGGTTGGATTTCCATGAACTAAAGTGTTAAACTACACTTAATAATGTTAATGAAGTCATGAAAAACCTAATTAGATCTTTAATCCCATATTTTAATTAAATTTCTAAAACCTAGTTAGCAATAAATCTTAATTATAATAATATCAACCTAACCATTTGCAAACTAACAATTAGGTTGGGTTTTATAATTCCACAAGATGATAATCTACACTTGATTATCCTAATAGTGATGGTTAAACCCAAATTAGCTTCAAACCATATTCTTGAATTTTCCAATCATGCAATTTGAACCCATATAAAACCTAATTAACACTTAATTAAGCTAACACAAGCATTAATCAACAATTCAACAAAAAGGTCAAGATTTTTATACCTCACAACTCATTGATCAAACTTGAAATCTAGCCCCTCAAATTGCCATCTTGTTCCCTAGATCCATACTAGAATGGTCAAGTAAAAATGGGTAGGGATTAGTTTTTGATTTTGTGGAATTTTTGATGGAATTTTGGATGATTTTTTGATGGAATTTTGAAGAGAAAAGAGAAGAAGAAATGAGAGGGCTGTTGTTGCTGCAGGTTTCAGCCAAGGGGAAGAGGGAATGGGTGAGGGAGGAGAGAGAGTGAGGTGGAGAAAGTAACATCTAGTCAAAGTCCACTTTTGTTTCTTTCATTTTCTATTCTTTCCTTTTCTTTTCTTTTATAAAAAGAGGTGATTAGAGAGAGGGAGAAGGGGAGGGCTGTCATGGTGGGGCCGGCCAAATGGGGAGAGGGAGAGAGGGTGAGGTGTGGGTGTGTGGGTTGGGGAAAAAGATAAATGTAATACCCCAATTCCCATTAACACTAATTTCACCGAAAAAAGCCTTTTTCTTCGATATTTTCTAAACCGCTTTGGCAAACGATTTCGTTTCAAAAACCACATGATAAAATTTTATTTAATGTTTTATGATGTAAAAAATTTGTTTCAACTCATTCCAATTTCTAATTTTCCCTAATTAAATATATTAGTGATGGCTTAAAATAATATTAAAATAATTAATTTCGGAAAAAATTTCAGAAAATTTGAAATTTCACCAGTGGTTCAATAAACACCAAATACTAGCAATTACATAGCTAGAATATGTATATTTAATTTTATAATAAAGATATTTGCATTTTGACTTTTTACAGAAAACCCCCTTATTTTACCGTTTTTTCGAAATTTCACCGAAACGATTTCAAAACGTTACATACCTGGCCAGGGCTGATTTAGAGATTTACTAGTAAGTGTTACCGGTAGTTTCTCGACCTGTTATGAGCCTCATATCGGCATGACTTATCGGTTATTGCGGTCTGACGTTTACCACCCCAGACTTGATATGCGACATATCAGACGAGGAGACCGGACTGTACGGCAAGTGTTACCGTCAGGCTTTTGCAGGAGTTGGAGCGGGCTTTCTTGCTGATCTTCTGATCGCTCAATACCTGGGTAGCCGTTACGTCCAACTAGTACCGCTGACGGCTTGTGGGTGCTTGATGTGATCATCACCTACTGCCGGCGTATTGACGAGTCTTTAGAGTCCTACATAGAGGTTTTACTGACTCAGGAAAAACGAAATGGGAGCACATATATGATATGTGCGGGACCGAGAATAATGCGTGTATGTGATACCTTATTCTATTCTTGCGACTTTTTGTATCGGTCGGTTATATGAGATATAGCCGGGTTATCGAATCAAGGGTTAATTCGATAAGTCGATACATTAAATGTTAGTCTGTTATATGTGATATAGCCGGATTTAAGTAAAGTGTTGATTTGATAATTTAGTGTATAATTGTATATATGATATACTAATTTACATTGACTAATA
The DNA here is from genome assembly GCA_030015575.1 of Agapanthus africanus. Classification (NCBI taxonomy): domain Eukaryota; kingdom Viridiplantae; phylum Streptophyta; class Magnoliopsida; order Asparagales; family Amaryllidaceae; genus Agapanthus; species Agapanthus africanus. The sequence continues at coordinate 190,211,027 of JASDDO010000012.1, read as the reverse complement.
TTTGCTCACTTAAGCATTTTTTCTCACTAGTGCACACTTAATATATATGTGATATATATTAAATTGTGTATTGTTTTGTATCATGGTTGTTGATACAGTGTATGAGACATACACCATACTAATTAAAGTTGTGGGGTTTTAATGTTTAAAGTATATCAAAATTAGTGGATTATTTGTTTTGTGCATGAATCTTGTAGAAGCTTATGGATGCTTTGACAAAGTCCACTCGCTTTGTTTTACTTTAGATATTTGTTAACCTAACCATTTTAATTAGCCATGGTTATGTCTCTACATGAGTTAGTATATGATACCCACTCACCATGGTTCACTCTCTCACTTGATCATTATTCTTATTTTCATTTGTTCATCTTCTTCCTCAAGCTCAAAAAGCTTGCTAGGGTTTGATTAAGTGAGAATGTAAAGTGAGAAAAGAAATTCTAAAGTGAGCCCACTTCCTATTTCTCCATCCTCTATTAGATTAGCACTGTAGTATAGGATGTTAGCTTCATTAATCCTTTAGTTAGTGAAGTAGAAGCTAGAGCTAGTATTCCCTCGACGTAGATTATCTTCGGCCTCGAAGACTTCAAGCAAGATCGCTTTTTTCCTCCTCGTGAAGCAATGCAAGAGTCTGGGAGTTCAACGATCGCAGTGAAGGGACTACTACAATGAGCTTATGAAGTGAAGGATTGATCTACAAAGGTTGTATTTCTAGTTCACTTAGTTGTAAATAGTTTACTAAAGTTTCCGTATTATATTTCTAGTTATCAATTCTAGTTTAGAGTTCCTTAAAACGGAAAATTATTGAAAATGGCATGGAAGATGCCTCCCGAAACCTTGCTACCGTCGATAGGAACCTTACAGGTTCATGTAAGCCGAAACCCGGAATCTAAAACTTTTTTTTTATTAATTGAGGTGAGCTTTAAATAGTCATCCGATGAAATCAATCTTAAAAATAACATCTAATTTTAACTGAGTATGTTGAAAAACATTTTTGACGTTTTGAAACTTGATATCACCTCCTTTGCATTTTTATACAAACCTGATACAACATAATACAAAAATAGCATCCCAACGAAAGCTGGTCTCCTTGTCAAACCGCTGGAGCAACCTACAATCTAAATCAGAAATCGACTCCAAAGAGTGCGACATCACCACACATAAACTCTAAGTCTTGCTTCTAAGTCCATAATATACCACTTCTAAGTTGATTTAGTTTCCTCTAGATACAAGAATATATGAATAATCAAGAGTGAGTATGATACAATAATAACCTACTTACCAATCAATCTCCGAAAAGAATGTGTGCTCAAGCCGCTGATAATCCAAGCGGTAAAACCTGCAAGAAATTATGGCACAATGGGGATGAGTTGCCAACTCAGTGAATAAAAGTACATCTAAAGGTAGAAATCAAAATGCATGACGATACCTAGGTCATAAGTATGTCCTATCATGATCTGTACCAATATACTATATGATATGAATATGTGCATTACTATCTATCATGCAATCCCAAGTATAATACATCAGTGTCATATGAGTCAATATCATGAATCTATAGTTCGTGTTAGAATTCCTTCTTGTATAAGAATGTCTGTACAAATATATGCAGGTACTGTCCTCCGGATCAGTCCTGGTTGAATCCACTAATAATATCTAACTGTGTACTTCATGATAATGATCATATCAATATATATATATATAGATGTCCAGCATCGACATCGAAATCCGAAATCTCTCGTGTCCATCATCGACATGTAAATACAGATACCGTCGACACCACCTCAATAGATGATCGCCACCCGATATCCTGGCTACGATCAGTAGCCCCTGGATATCCGTAGTGCCCAATCGAACCCCGGTCAGTATCCCCTGGATATATGCCATGTTCATTTCTATCTTCGGAATCAAGTATCCCCGTTAGGCTCCCCGCCTATAATGCGGTTATCCTGCCCCTCGGCCCCGACCGGGTCCATCATGTATCCAACTGTATGACCCCCAACTCAGTCTAGATAACATGTAAATCCGTAACCGTATGACCCCCAACTCAGTTCGGAATCAAAATCAGAAAGCACAAAACTCATGGTGGACGTTTAACTCATCATATCAAAAATTTCAAGTGAGGAATAAGAAACTTTCATAGATTGTATTGATGATATATTATATATATACATATATAACAGTGTCCCATACCACCGATATATATCATCAGGAGTAAAATACCCAGAAAATCCAAAGAATCAAATACAGTATTTATATTAGTAATATTCGTAATTTACAACAGGAATAAAGAAGACTACCTAATTATATCACATAAACATGGATTTCAATTCTACTGTGACATGGTAGTACTAATGATGTGTAGTGTAGCATATGCGTCTGTGCTCGTGCTGTAAGTGCACGGCGGCGCCCCGGCCGTCAATCCGACGGCCAAACGCGGAAACGGTGATAAACTTTAATTTTTGCGGACTTGGCAAAACGGCACCACCGCGCACTAAACCCGGATCGGGCCATTAAACTAAATCTAGCTAACTACAAAGAGAAGGGGAAGAGATATACCGACGATCCAAGTCCTCCGGTCTTCATCTCCACTCCGATCTCCTCGCGGGATCTCCGTCCGTCTCCTCCTCGTCGGAAAGGCCACCACGAAACCGGGTACTTTTACGGGCTCCCACCTCAATACCGAGGCAACTCGCGCATGAAGCCGGCTACTCGACATGCTCAAGATATGCTGTAGGGAGTGTAATGTAGAATGTATGTCTCACTTTGGGGTTGGTTGCCATTTGAAGAGGATGGAGGAAACAAAGATAAGAAAAATGGTGCTTGCATTTTTCTTGGCATGGAATGAGATCAAGAATGAAAACCTCTCTCAAAGATGAAGCTCTCTCTTCTTCTCTTTTCTTCTTCTCTCTTTCTTTTTTTTTTTTCAACCATGATAATCATCTCTCTCCCTTTGAAATGGTGGAGGAAAAACCATATGAAGCAAGAAGGGAGGTGAGTGTAGTAAAAGGAGGAGGGTGACCACATCCAAAAACATAATCATCACTAAACTCAAATCAAACCTCACTTCATTTCTAATCTCATCAAATCATGAAAAGCAAAGATACTTATCATATCAACCCTTATGCAAATAAGTCCCCACAAATTGTTATTTGCAAAACTGCAAATAACCCCCTCCATCGGAAAAGTCCGGCCGGGAAAGAACAAAGAAAAACCGGCCGGAACGGAATGCAAACTGGCAACTCCAGAAAACTGGTCCCGTAATAAATTACAGGAAAACCCCACACTGTGCATACACACCCGCATTTGTATTCCGTCCGGATACAAATGCAATGAGACAAAATCTACACTGTACTATACTAGGACCGGCTTAAACTAAAGCCGGCTAGTAATATCCGTCTGATCCTGATCCGTGCAATACCGCACGTATCTGATCGAACGCTGCCATATAACTATACGGCCACTAGTCCGATCCTGATCCGTGCAATACCGCACGTATCTGATCGGACCCTGCCATATCTCCATACGGCCTCTACAGCGTTTCGCCCGAAAGCTTGAGTAACTGGAAGTGTGGTGGACTCTAAAGACTCGTCAATACTATGGCTGTGGATTTAACCACTAGCACGTCAGAGGTATAAGCCAATACGTGACGGGCCACCAGCTATTGACTAAAAGGGACGTCGATGAGGAAGCTCACCCCGACACCCAACTGAGCCTGTCAGTGACAATATCCGTACAGTCCGGTCCGTTCGTCTATGAGCATCGCATGGCGGGCCTAGGGGGTTGGTAAAAGTCAGACCCCCAAAAGCGGTACAAGTCGTGTCGGAGTGTAGCCCAGAACACCCTGAGATACTACTGGAATACCTACCAGTAAATCTCCTGTCTTGGCCAAGGTCTTTGTGTAATGGCTCTCCTAGACACAGCGCGACCTCACCCCCAATACCGGGAGAGACGAACCCCTGAAGATACGCTCACTGCCTCCATGTGGCTCGGGACTGTACCCAACTAAAACCTGTTTGCACGACTCCTTTGAGCCGTGGTAGGGTAGTAATCAAAGTACAGTGGGAACTCGCACGAGACAAATGACGATCCCCAGGTCGATGAACTAACCTGTACACATGTCACCTGGGAACTGCTATCTGACGTCAGGTATAAGACCAACTAGCATGTTCCCGGCGAGTCCTGTCCGGTGTACTCATAACCCAATGAGCACCTGTATACATCTTAGGTGAACCAACTGACACCAGTGGCTTGTGAGACCGGCCACCGCCCCTCGTCGGGGTCTCAACTGTATACACTAGTCTACTCTGGAGAATCGATGCCCTGTCTCGAAACTCCTACGACTAGGGACCTTTTAAGGATGTGCTTATAGACTCCAGCTCTCACTTATATGATCGCCCTCATACTGCCGGTAGTCAAGCAAGAATCCTAGGGGCTCTATCAACGTGCAATAGCGACATGTCAGGTCACCTAAAGCAGTACACGATGATAAAGGTAAACCAGATAGCATACTATCATCTCGAGTAAGACTGTCCTACCGGGATAGGTCCTCCCTCAATCATTGCAATCACGTGCCTGTGATCCAATAATTGACTCTGAGGGCACTATCTCCAACAATCTCCCACTTGCACTCAAGGCTAATTATTGCGATGTCGCATACTCACAGCCCGTGTGATACCGAACACCCAACTCCTCTACTAGTCAGTCTCACAAATCCTGTTTGTGAAACTATTGCGGTCGAGGAATAGCCTCAGTGAGTGGATCCGCTCTGGTGTTTCTTTCTATGTCTCTCTATATCTCAAGTTCGCGGAGAAAGCCATCTCCCGAAATGAGCAATACCTGTCTTAGACTGTCTGGATGTCTGATGGGACGAAGCTCATAAATGAACTCCAAATCCAAACTTCTTAGACTGTATCTCTAACTGAACTTAATCAGTATCCTGCGCCACGCCACCCTCAGTATTGCCTTGGATCACCTGTCCAAAATACTGCCCCTTGTCAGAAGGAAAACTATAACTCTGACAACCTCCTTGTCGTCCAGGTCACCTTGGAAGCCTGGAATGATAACCGTTTCCCGAATGGGGCTTTCGTTATCATATCCCTAGAACAGCCACTTATGTTCTAAAACTGCTTCCGACTGTTTCTCCAGGATTGGATCAATATCAACTTATTGCATCTAGTGCAAGAACAACATCTGGTGTGGTACTTGACATCTCATGATTGACTCAATAGCCTAAGCAAATGATCTGCCAATCATGAATATTCCTCTCCCCTTTAGTCTGTAAGACACCTTTAGAGAGGGTGACTCCATTACCTGCAGGTACACCACCATGCCAGGAGTCGTCCATTCTAAATACTCATAGAATGCTGTCAAGGTACCCAGATTAGGAAACCACCCAAATCTAGATCTAAAACCATAGATCTAGTAACCAGAATGTCTGATATATATCCAAGTCCTATGTGGAGAAACCACTGTGTGACGACCAAAGTCTAACCGATCGTAGTATAGGAATATCACTTCCTACTACCTTCTCAACAGATCCATCCCCTATTCTGATGACGTCAAACCTATGACTGTCGCATCAGAAATAGATGATCTATCTCCGCTACATCTGCTTTAGTCTATAAATAGACATAAGCCTGATGTCCACCAATGCTTCCGCTGCTCCCACTGACTACGACAACCCTCTGGCTGAGTCATATAGACGTGCACTTCTAAAACAAGTTTAGAACGACGCTATACTCATCCTCCTGCCGGGTCTCGCAGCCTGGAACAACAACAATGGTAAGTGTGGGTAAACAAGAACTTCCCTGTCACCGTCCTTGAGGCTACCGGAGTACCTCTCGGGTGCCTGAAGTTACCCACCTTATTTGCGGAGTGGCCAATGGAATGTCAAATCAGATTGAATCTTTAGGTTCCTTATCAAATCTTCAGTAATCGTTTGCGGTTCTGGAATCACTTCCAGTTCTACCATACTCCCACTGCTGTTTTTGAAAAAATCCATTTTTAATAAAACTGTGGCGAGTCTAGAACAATATTTCTATTGATCTGCCAGATGGTAGAAAGTCAACCCTCGTCATAGCCTGGGTCAACCCACAAACAGCCATTACAGAAACGTGCCTTGAGTTATCCAGAGTCTGGTTTTAATCGTAAGCCAGACAACTCCCCGTACCTTAACAACGTTAAGATATGAACTGTTCTATATCCAATATAGAACCAGAGGCACTGATTTAATTTAACCAGATTCAAATCATGCAGCTGTCTCCAGTGCATGTCAACTAAATGGAAGGAGGCCGATCAGCGTTACTCAACTTAGGAATGCTTCCAATTATGAGTAACCCGAAGGAGAAGTAATTTCTCTTTATCATTACTATCAACTGAATACCATACACAAGTATCTACATCTTCGATCACTTTGAAGAATCCCGATACTTGCTACACCTGGTTCTCTACTTTATTCTTATACCTATAACTTCTCAAAACTTCGACCCTGTGTTTCTACGAAACACCTGTCTAAGAACTAGAGAAGTCATAAGTAAACAGAATACAGTACGAGGACCAACCCCTCTGTCCTAGTGGACACTGGACAATATACAATACTCTGTATAAGTCCCCTGAGTCTTGTGACTCAATCACTGTGTGTCGTTGGTTGAAAACTGTACTTTTGGTTAAGAAGAATTACACCGCTGTTCAATGCTCCTTACCTAACCATCCACTGATATAGGTAAATGTCATCGACATAATATCAAAAGGTATATCTCACTCTATAAAAATAGACGTACAGATATATCAATTTGAAATTGGTGCACAACAGCGGATATTCAAAACCAAATATTTGCCGACCGGCAAACAACCCAGGTGGCATCCTCAAATATCACCAATTACAACGAATCCCGATATAATGAGGATGATCACCCAATTCCCAACAACTTACTCCCACTCAATATCTGTAAAACCATACAGATGTGAGAATCCAACCTGGTAAATACATACCCTGGAGCAAGTGTCTAATTGGGAAATCAGTTTTCTTTTAACAGTACACAGTGAACCTGAAACATTTGAAATGTTTCGATGGGGTATCCTGGTATTCCTAGTAATGCCTCTACCATTATCCAGATTCACAACTATAACCGTATAATTCTTTGCCACCTCTCCAAATCCCTTTATATGTCTTTAGTCATTACCTTCTGTACACCCCTTTAGGCCAAATGGTTTTCTCCCTTCCCTACCGTTCGGCACCAGCCTATGGTTTGGAAGAAGACTATCCAAAAAGCATAAAGGGTGTACTGTCCTAATCCTAGGAGCACTCGCATCGCGAGAGAAGGTGAAGATAAAAGACACCTGAATGTACTTTATTCCTATTTCTCCTGAACCAGGATCCATCCCCGAACTGGAACGAGTTCCTTTCGAGTTCGTATATAACCATACGATGGATTATCCAATAAAATGGGATCTTCGTAATGATACGGAGTGTCCTGGAGAAATACAAAGGTGATTTAGGATTGGCGAAGGAATACATGGTTTGGTCGTGAATATCTGTTGCAATTTACTTTGCCCTCTTACTAATCCCTTACTTTGTCTTAATCTTAATACCTTCTGTACACCGTTTAGGCTAACTGGTTTTCTTCATTCCCTACCGGTCGGCACCAGCCTATGGTTTGGAAGAAGACTATCCAATTTGCATAATAGGTGTACTACTCCTAAACCAAGGAGTACTCGCAACCTGAGAGAGGGTGAAAAGAAAAGACAACTGAATAATCCTATCCGTTTTCTCCAGAACCGGAAACCATCCTCGAATAAATCCCTTCGAGTTCGTATCTAACCATACGATGGTTTTGTCCAATGGAAGTGGACGTTCGTAGTAAAACGGGGTGTCCTGGAGAAAAGGGTAAAAGCAGGAGTGGCAATGAGGTTTGCAACTCTGACAATCCAAAAGCCGGTGTTAAGAAGGTTCGGTCAACTTGGTCACTGAGTCATAATCTTGGGTCGGGTCAATGGTCGCTGCCAGAGAGAGAGAGAAAAGAAACACTCAGCGTGCACTCTATCCTAGATCAGAATGGTTATCACTTTTTCTAATCTGGAAACCTCCCACTGTACCTCAAATTCTCCTCCAAACCTGAAAGAAGAATTAGTCGGGGTGACCCGAGGAGTAAACCAACTCATCAGTGGGAATCGGGATCCAACTCTCATCGCATGATAACGTGACGGAATCCGCTCACGGTATCACACTCCAGAAGGTATGCGCATATCTGGCAAGTTTCAGTACTTTTGAAACTCCCGATGTGATTTCTGCCCCATGCTCTTATGACCTTGGCGAAGGTCAACAAATCATAAGTCACATGTCAAGTTCTACCCGTCATTATCCAGGTTAATTTGAATCCACCCGTACAAGCCCTTGACGAAGGTCAACAAGGCTATACGACTGTCCCAAACCAACGCATCTATCTATGCTGCAGAAAAGCAACAAGCAGCTACCATACACTATGCCTTGACGAAGGTCAACAAACATAGCATGAATACTACTTGCTACCCGTCTGAAATGACGGAGGGCTACGAATGGTTTCTGGCGAAAACCTTTAACGTAATGAACTTGATATCGTTGAAGGAACGGATAGCTTTTTAGAAAATATAGTGACGAAAACCTTTACTAAAGAGGTCACTCCCGGTGAAGGGATCTCGGCTCTTTCCCCGTAGAATGGGGTGCAGGATATTCCAACTGAATACCACGGTGCAAAGCAAAAGTAATCGGCTATAGTGAAGTTAATGCCCTGACGCAAACTTCTGTCCAAGGGGTTCCTCCCGGTGAGGGGATCTCGGCCCTTGCCTCGTCGACTGAGGAGCAGGATATTCCAAATGAATACCACGATGCAAAACAAAAGTGAACGTCCTTGCAATAACAGCTTTTTGAAAAAGTGTTCCAACAACATCAGATTAGGTTTGTTTTTAACTTGCATTGATCCGAATCAATGCAGTCCCATCAATTGATCACACCACAAAGAACGAAAATATACTGATGTACGTATATGCCATCCGCATTCGCCACTGGGTCCCGTCATTACCCGTTAGGTTAGCTTACTAACGACAGAGCGGGGACTGGACTAGCGCGGATGAAAAACATATACAACATCTACTAATATATATACCAATATATTATATTTCGCTCAAGGTGTGAAAAGAAATGCAACATCACAGAAATGTACAGCAACACAGAACAATACAGATATCTGGGATCCCCGGGTTTCACAGAGCCACTACTGAAACCCGACGTTCCCCTGGTCGTGTGGATAGCCTGTGCAATGAAATCCTAGACCCCTACGGGCGCGGCAAGTCACCCGCCAAAACCTGAAGCGAGGCAGCCCCCTTCAGCTCCGTGAATGGACCACCCAGCACTCCACGGAATCCGGCAACTTGGGCACCCCTCCTGGGTCAACCTGTACCCCCTACGAGTGCGGCGAATAGCCCGCCAATCCTAGAGTGAAGCCCCCTCCGTCCCAATGCCATGAGATGCGGGCTTGTTGCCCTCTAGAACCCGGCTATCCGTGCACCCCACCGCGGGGTAATCCTAGTACAGAATGTAAAATATACATACACCGGGTACATCGACCGCAACCAGGTCGTGCCCCAAAAGAATAATACAATCAGGCAGTGACGGCAGTCCACATGTCGGACGCTCGCCCCGCAATATCAAAAGTACATAATACCACCACAACTGTACTAGCATTGCATCCAGGCTATCCCCACGACCAATCCGCAACATCACAGCATAAACATGGAACATCAACGTGAAAGTCACGTTCGCAAATCCGTCTAACCGGGCTATAGCAGTTAGACCGGATTTACCGATCGAGTGACATTCACGGTCGCAGATATAATGTAAATACTGTGAAAAAATGTGTTTAAAATATCCGATCGATCAAAAATTAACAAGTGGGCCCTCAATCAAAACTGTAGCACTCACAGAAATCCTGGGCCCAATTTTAATATTCCAAAACCCATGTTTTAAGCCCAGAAGGCCTTTGAAAAAATTTGGTGAAGTGATGTGAATAGTGCGCGGCGGAAGGGCCGCACGAGGGGGGGTTTCGCGGCGGTTCCGCGCTCCGAATATTGAATTACTTCATCGAAATTTTACAGAGTTCTTAGATTTTCCAGTACATCAATATTTTACAACCTGAAAAATTTTTCGAGACCAAAAATTTTCAACAGAAACTGATTCGAACTAAAATGCAGTTTTGGAACATTCGATCGATCGAAACAGAAAAACACATTACACCAAGCTAGACTATGTTAATGGCGAGGCTCTGATACCACTGTAAGTGCACGGCGGCGCCCCGGCCGTCAATCCGACGGCCAAACGCGGAAACGGTGATAAACTTTAATTTTTGCGGACTTGGCAAAACGGCACCACCGCGCACTAAACCCGGATCGGGCCATTAAACTAAATCTAGCTAACTACAAAGAGAAGGGGAAGAGATATACCGACGATCCAAGTCCTCCGGTCTTCATCTCCACTCCGATCTCCTCGCGGGATCTCCGTCCGTCTCCTCCTCGTCGGAAAGGGCACCACGAAACCGGGTACTTTTACGGGCTCCCACCTCAATACCGAGGCAACTCGCGCATGAAGCCGGCTACTCGACATGCTCAAGATATGCTGTAGGGAGTGTAATGTAGAATGTATGTCTCACTTTAGGGTTGGTTGCCATTTGAAGAGGATGGAGGAAACAAAGATAAGAAAAATGGTGCTTGCATTTTTCTTGGCATGGAATGAGATCAAGAATGAAAACCTCTCTCAAAGATGAAGCTCTCTCTTCTTCTCTTTTCTTCTTCTCTCTTTCTTTTTTTTTTTTTCAACCATGATAATCATCTCTCTCCCTTTGAAATGGTGGAGGAAAAACCATATGAAGCAAGAAGGGAGGTGAGTGTAGTAAAAGGAGGAGGGTGACCACATCCAAAAACATAATCATCACTAAACTCAAATCAAACCTCACTTCATTTCTAATCTCATCAAATCATGAAAAGCAAAGATGCTTATCATATCAACCCTTATGCAAATAAGTCCCCACAAATTGTTATTTGCAAAACTGCAAATAACCCCCTCCATCGGAAAAGTCCGGCCGGGAAAGAACAAAGAAAAACCGGCCGGAACGGAATGCAAACTGGCAACTCCAGAAAACTGGTCCCGTAATAAATTATAGGAAAACCCCACACTGTGCATACACACCCGCATTTGTATTCCGTCCGGATACAAATGCAATGAGACAAAATCTACACTGTACTATACTAGGACCGGCTTAAACTAAAGCCGGCTAGTAATATCCGTCTGATCCTGATCCGTACAATACCGCACGTATCTGATCGAACGCTGCCATATAACTATACGGCCACTAGTCCGATCCTGATCCGTGCAATACCGCACGTATCTGATCGGACCCTGCCATATCTCCATACGGCCTCTACAGCGTTTCGCCCGAAAGCTTGAGTAACTGGAAGTGTGGTGGACTCTAAAGACTCGTCAATACTATGGCTGTGGATTTAACCACTAGCACGTCAGAGGTATAAGCCAATACGTGACGGGCCACCAGCTATTGACTAAAAGGGACGTCGATGAGGAAGCTCACCCCGACACCCAACTGAGCCTGTCAGTGACAATATCCGTACAGTCCGGTCCGTTCGTCTATGAGCATCGCATGGCGGGCCTAGGGGGTTGGTAAAAGTCAGACCCCCAAAAGCGGTACAAGTCGTGTCGGAGTGTAGCCCAGAACACCCTGAGATACTACTGGAATACCTACCAGTAAATCTCCTGCCTTGGCCAAGGTCTTTGTGTAATGGCTCTCCTAGACACAGCGCGACCTCACCCCCAATACCGGGAGAGACGAACCCCTGAAGATACGCTCACTGCCTCCATGTGGCTCGGGACTGTACCCAACTAAAACCTGTTTGCACGACTCCTTTGAGCCGTGGTAGGGTAGTAATCAAAGTACAGTGGGAACTCGCACGAGACAAATGACGATCCCCAGGTCGATGAACTAACCTGTACACATGTCACCTGGGAACTGCTATCTGACGTCAGGTATAAGACCAACTAGCATGTTCCCGGCGAGTCCTGTCCGGTGTACTCATAACCCAATGAGCACCTGTATACATCTTAGGTGAACCAACTGACACCAGTGGCTTGTGAGACCGGCCACCGCCCCTCGTCGGGGTCTCAACTGTATACACTAGTCTACTCTGGAGAATCGATGCCCTGTCTCGAAACTCCTACGACTAGGGACCTTTTAAGGATGTGCTTATAGACTCCAGCTCTCACTTATATGATCGCCCTCATACTGCCGGTAGTCAAGCAAGAATCCTAGGGGCTCTATCAACGTGCAATAGCGACATGTCAGGTCACCTAAAGCAGTACACGATGATAAAGGTAAACCAGATAGCATACTATCATCTCGAGTAAGACTGTCCTACCGGGATAGGTCCTCCCTCAATCATTGCAATCACGTGCCTGTGATCCAATAATTGACTCTGAGGGCACTATCTCCAACACGTGCAACATGGCAATCATTAGTATTTGTGCAAGTGTTCTACGGTATAAGAACCAATTTATTTTAATACATATATAACAACACGGTTCTACAGTGACATGGCAGTACCAATGAGATGTAGTGTAACATACATTCACGTGCTTATGCAACATAGTACTCATCGGTATTTGTACAGTGTTCTATCAGAGTGTGCGTAACGCGGAAAAGTATAATATGGATAATATAATGCAAACATGTAAAGTAATCTAATCATAACTTTTATAATTACTTGCTATGAGCTATACCATTATCTTTAGAAATGATCGAAACGTTAAGTTTGGAATAAGGAAGCTGCCCTAGATTTAAAATAGATATCCGTTTTAGAAAATGGCATGCATCCTAGTATTTTTATTTAAAAGACAAACAAATCGTAGTTTTTAAAAGAATATAGCTCACACAAGTATTACATCCTAAAACATAATATAACGTAACTCTACGAGTCAAAGGATAAATTGGACGTTATTCGGCATACAAAGTTCATCATTTCCAATACGTATAAATCCTTGTATAATATTTCATCATATCACTGTATCTGTATCATCTCAAGTGTAGCATGATCCCTCGTACAAATTCATCAAACATATCCATATCGTATCACTATATCTATATCATCACAAGTATGGCATGATCCCTCGTACAAATCCACCAAACCATATCCATATCGTATCACTGTATCTCATCTATAACTATTCATGAAACTGTATGAAATTGAAGGACATACTAGATGCGATACTATATAAATATCTTGAATAAATACTAAACTAACTAGATATCATAATACTATTTGTAAGGTTGCAGGGGTGCTATACACCATCCACCCGACTTTCCCAGTAGATGTAAATCTACTCACCAACTTAAAAGCTCGCTGAATCCACGCTACTACATCGCCAACTCCATCTCGGAATCCTCGAATCGTACCTATTTTCGTATTTAAATCGTATTGATGTAAATATCATATCGAAAACCAAAACAGCAAGCTAAACGGACGTAGGTTAGAACTTACAGCACACTCAACCCAAAAATGACAATATAATTCTGTCGTTAACGTATAAACGTTAACGGTCCAGCTGCAACATCAAAATACGAAAACTCCGTATCATAAATATCTGAAATTTGATAAAAACCATTTCTAAAACGTTCCAAGATTTTTCTGTAAAAATATTTAGACAACCCAAACAATAAAGAGACTTGTAAATACCAGCTCAAAGCTACATAAGAAGAATCAACACCAAATGCCTAGGTAAGGCCGGCGTCGTCGGATTCCAAGGTTGCCTCGCCGGATTTTCTAGGGAGTTTGGGGTTCATGCTTTAAGTGTAGTCTTTTAGTTGGCTCATTATTCTTTTGGTCTTTCTAGTTTTTCTAGTGATTATACCTAGTGGTTCCAGATTCAGTTATAGTAGCTAAATTATCATAAACTCCTAGTTTGTGATAATGCACACTAAACATGCTACGTATCGTATATATAATTTTACTCCAAAACTGATATTAGCTTACAAATTTAACCTACTGACAATTTAACTTATTTAAACAATACCAAACATACCTAAACACTTACAGAGAGATACCCAAAAACCCACAACACCCAATTCCCTCAAAGGTCCGGCGAGATCGGATTTTCCTTGATGGTCGCCGGCCAAAATCCGAGCACTGGGGTTCATTTTCTAATGGTTAATTCTAGGTCTAAATTATAAGATCAAGGTATTGTTTGATCAATTTATTTATCATCTAAACTATAGCAGATCTTCACAGAGCTAAATCTATCAAAATACGATATATACTGATATCATACAAAAACAGTATTGAACTAAGAACTGTAGGGTTGAGCTTATACCTATTGAATGATTCATAAGAGAACACCGGCTCAAGGATGGTATGTGGGAACATCTATGGTTTGTAGTATCACAAGTTTGGAGAAGTGCACACTTGAAGAAGGAATTCATTGCTCTCTTTCTCTTTTAGTATGAACACTTAGGAATTTCTTGGTTTGGGCTGAAGAAGCGTAGTGTTCAGTTGAGAGGCTGAGGGATTTACTAGGTATTGTGTGGTGTAAAGAATCCATGAGGTGGATGTTAAGAGATGGAGGTGGAATGAGAGGAAGGAGGAGGTGTAAGCATGAAAGGGGTGGTATTTTCATGCAAGAAGGAGGTGTCTTCATGATGATATGATACACCAAGAGTTCAAGTTAACCTTAACCAAGTCCTACCCGTTTTTACACATAAAGCCTCACGAATTTCATATTTCCACAATTACCTAATCTTTTCACAAAATCCATCATCATCAATGTTATAATATAAACACTCTTTTCTTAAAATGAAGCTAAATTATTCACTAAAACCCTTGAAATTTACTAATGATATAAACTAAAATTTTAATTTTAATTTGTTTCATATAGTACTTATGAAAATGACCTATTTGGTTTTAATAACTTTTTAAATTAACATTTTATTATTTAATTAATTAAATTTATTTATTTTCTAAAATTTTCAAAATGTTACAATCCTACTCATCAGTGGGAATCGGGATCCAACGATTATCGCATGATAACTTGATGGAATCCACTCAAGTTACCACACTCCAGAAAATATGCGGAAGCCTGGAAAGTTTTCTGTATGTTTGAAACTCCCGATATGTTTTTTACCCCTAACGACCTATAACATTGACGCTTGCCAGCAAGTTATAGGCCACTAGTCAAGTTCAACCTGTCATTGTCCTAGATTAACTCGAACCCACCCGCACAAACCCTTGACGCTTGCCAACAAAGTTGTACGACTGTCCCGATCAATCACATATCCATACTACAAATAAGTTTTATTCAGCTACCGTACACTATGCCTTGACATTTGCCAATAAACATAGCACGGATACTAAATAGTACTTATAAGAAATGATGGAGGGCTACGGCTAGTTTTTGGCGAAAAACCTTTAACATAATGAATTTGATATCGTTAATGGAATCCAAGTGGTTTTACAAATATATAGTGGCGAAAACTTTTGCTAAAGAGGTTACTCCCTGTGAAGGGATCTCGGCTCTTTCCTCGTCGAATGAGGTGCAGGATATTCCAAACTGAATACCACGATACAAATCATAAGATTCGACTATAGTAATGTTATTATGTTGACGCAAAATTTTACTCAAGGGGTCACTCCCGATGAAGGGATCTCAGCCCTTGCCTCGTCGAATGAGGTGCTGGATATTCATAACCGAATACCGCTGTGCAAAGCAAAAGAAAACGTCTGTAATAGCATTTTTAAAAAATCTTGGTTCCAACAACATCATATAGGGTTGTTTTATCCTTGCCTTGATAAGAATCAACGCAGTCCCATCAATTAATCACACCAGAAAAGAACGAAAATATATGATGTATGTATATGCCATCCGCATTCGCCACTGGGTGCCGTCATCACCCATTAGGTTACTTAACTAATGACTGAGCGGGGACTGGACTAGCATGGGTGCAAAACATATACAACATCTACTAGTATATATATATAAATGTATACAACAATCATCCTAGGCATTATATAAAGCAACATCACAGAAGCATCACAGAAGCAACACAGAATGGGGAATAATCCTTGAGCTTCGGATTTCACATGAGCCGCAAATGAGACCCGACGTTCCCTGTCGTGTGGATAGCCTGTGCAATGAAAAACTAGGCCCCTACAATCGCGGAAAGTTACCCGCCAATCCCAGAAGCAAGGCAACCCCAATCAACAACGTGAATGGGTCACCCAGCACTTCACAGAATCAGGTAACTTGGGCACCCCTCTATGGGTCAACCTATATCCCCTACGAGTGCGGTGAAAAAGCACGCCAATTCTAGAGTAAGGTCTCCTCCGTCCCAACGCCATGAGATGCAGACCCGTTGCCCTCTAGAACCCGGCTATTCGTGCACTCTACTGCGGGGTAATCCTAGTACAGAAATGTAAATAATATACAAGGGTGACATCAACCTCAACCCGGTCGTGCCCCAAACAAATAATATACAAACTGGAAGTGATGGCAGTCCACATGTCGGACGCTCACCACGCAATATCAAATGTACAAATGAAACTAAATTGTACTAACATTGCACCCAAGCTATCCACCACGACGATCCAACCACAACACAGCACAACACAAAATATCAACGTGAATGTCACGTTCGCAAACTCGTCTAAAAGAACATATAGCAATTAGATGAGTTGTACCGCTCGAATGACATTCACGGTCGCAGATATTAATGCATGTACTATGAACATTTAAACAGTGTTAAATTATCGACTTCGAAACACCCCGAATTGCCCCTAAACAATGGATAACAAAATATCCAAACTAGGCAAAACAAACAATACAACTGCACCAATATTCCAGAGACTGGATAACCCTGCAATGTAAGTTGATGTCGTACAGCCCACGTGTTCGCGGGGAGGCGGAATTTGCAAAAAATTATTTTTACAAGCTTCGCAACACCGACTAGAACCAACGATCATGCATAAACCTTAGCTAGCAAACTACCTAAGGTTTAACTACTCGGATACGAAGTTATACCTCACGATACTTGTCCTTCGGGTCTTCATCACTTTACTCCTCGTCTACGTAGGCTCCAAGGATCGATCCGGATCGTAGCAATCTCCACGGCCTCCTCGAGTTGAAGACGATCCACCCGAGAGTCTATAGTCCGAGCTCCACCTCAAAACCGATGTAACTAGGGCAACAAGCTTGCTAAACTTGATGTCATAGGTGATGTAGAGTATGAAGATGGATTTATTTGTCTTTTGAAACCCTAATTTACTCAATTCATGAGACCTTGAGGTTTTTCTAGTGAGGAAGAAGAAGAAGAGCTAGCATGAGAGCTCACTTGAGGAAAGAGAAAGTATTTTTGATAAATGATAATCTCATATGAAAATATGATGGCTACCTTGATTTGCCTACTCTCATGTCAAGAAAATATCTCACCGAAAAATATCTAGTGCCACTAAATATCTAGTCAAAGAGTCAAACTAAGTCAAGTGGTCAAACAAACTCAAATGGTCAAACCAAGTCAAGTAGTCAATCCAAGTAGCCATGCCACATTTATCATTTACAAAAATAACAAATACTTTCCTCCACCTCATAATTTTTTTAATCAAGTTAATGGTCAAAACCTTAATGAGGTGTCTCCTTCTGTGCTCCTCTCATCCGTATATACACACCTGCATTCGTGTTCCGAAAAACATGAACACAAAGAGTTGAAACTGATCCATCAATATAATACTAGGATCCGGCTTAAACCAGAGCCCACAAGTATTATCCGCCCGAACATCATAGCGCACAAGTGCACGTAAGTGATCGAAGCCCTGCCGTAAGACCATATGACCTCTACACCTTTTGCCCAGTGCAGGGAAACTCTCGGTGTGGGACTCTAAAGACTCGACACTACGCTGGCAGTGGGTTTAACCACAGGCCGCAAGCGGTACTAGCTGTACGTAACGGTCCCCAGGCAGATGTCGATAAGAAGGCCGATGAAGAAAACCCATCCGAACTCCTACTGAGCCTGAATGTGACAATCTTTGTACAGTCCGGTCTGTTCGTCTAAGAGTATCGCATATCGGGCCTAGGGCGTGGTAATCGTCAGACCCTTAATAGCGGTATAATTCGTGTCGGAGTGAAGCCCAGAACACCCTGAGAAACTACTGGAACACCTACCTGTAAATCTCACTTGTCCTGGCCAGGGACTTTGTGTAATGGCTCTCCAAACACAGCGCGATATCAACCCCCAATACCGGGAGAGACGAATCCCATCTAACCGCCACTGCCTCCAAGTGCTTCGGGACTGCACCAAACTACCACCTGTTTGCACGAATCCTTTGAGCCGTGGTAGGGTAGTACTCAAAGTACAGTGGGAACCCACTCGAGGTGAAGCAACAGTGTCAAGTCGACGGACTAACCTGTAGTCATGTCACCTGGGAACCGCTACCCGACGATAGGTATAATACCAACCAACAGTTCCCAACGAGTCATGTCCAGTATACTCGTAACTTAACAAGCACCTGCATACTATCTCCAGTACGACGTACTAATGGCTGTGGGACAGACCATCTCCCCTGCTCGGAAGAGAAGCGTATACACTAGTCTACTCCGGAGTATCGATGCCCCGTATTGATAATCCTACAACTAGGGACCTGTAAAAGGATGTGCTTGTAGATTACCTAGCCCCCACTAGTGTTACTGCCATCACAACGCTGGTAATCAAGCAAAGATCCTAAGGCTAAGGGCTCCACTAATATGTATAAGCGATATGCTAAAGAAACACATGCACATATTGAAGTAGAAACAAACCAAGTAGCATACTACAATTTTGAGCAAGACTGTTAATACAACTGTGAATATCCCAAGCTTCCATTAAGTAATATACAAACTAGTATGATACAATAATGGCCTCTAGGGCATATACACTAATAATCTCCCACTTGCACTAGGGCCATGTACCGGCGTATCGCAGACCTATCATCTCGATCAGCCGCTCGAACCGTGTCTAAGGAATAGCCTATGTGAGTGGATCAGCAGTGTTATTCTCCGTATCTACTCTCCTCACCTCGATCTCCCGGCGATTTACGATCTCCCTGATCAGGTAGTACCGCCTCAAAATGTGTCTGGACTTCTAATGGGACCTGGGTTCTTTCGCTAAAGCTATAGCGTCGTTGTTGTCACAATACAGATGTATTGGATCAACAATGGTCGAAACCACCTGAAGTTCTATGAGGAACTTCTTCATCCAGACAGCTTCTTTTGTGGCATCGCAAGCAGCTATGTACTCCACTTCCATCGTCGAGTCTGTAACGGTGTCCTGCTTGGAGCTCTTCCAACAGACGGCCGCTCCATTGAGGGTAAAGACATGACCCGGTATGGACTTGGAGTCATCCTTGTCACTCTGGAAGCTGGAGTTAGTAAAGGCCTCGATTTGGAGGTCTTTTCCGCGATACACCAAGAATGTCTCCTTAGTCCTTCTCAGGTACTTGAGAATGTTCTTTACCGCTATCCAGTGCGTCTCCCCTGGGTTTGACTGATACCGGTTTACAACGCTCAATGTGTATGCTATATCTGGTCTGGTACACAACATTGCATACATTATAGAGCCTACCGCTGATGTGTAGGGTATATTTGACATGCGAGCCCTTTCCAAATCAGTCTTTGGAGACATCTCCTTGGAGAGGGTGATTCCGTGACAAGCCGGTAGATTACCATGCTTTGAATCTTCCATACTGAATCTTTTCAGTATGGTGTCGATGTACCTGGACTGCGAAAGTCCCAATATCCTCTTAGATCTATCACGATAGATCTGGATCCCTAGAATGTAGTTGGCATCACCTAGGTCTTTCATGGAGAACCTCTGTGACAAGAATCCTTTGACTGAGTGTAGCATAGGAATGTCATTTCCTATCAAGAGAATATCATCCACGTATAAGACGAGGAATAAAACATTTCTCTCTACAATCTTACCATATATGCATGGTTCATCTGAATTTTTTATAAAGTCGAATTCTTTAATTGTATCACCAAAACAGATGTTCCAACTCCGCGATGCCTGCTTTAGTCCATAAGTGGACTTAAGTAACTTGCGCACTTTCCCGCTGCTCCCACTCTGAATGAAACCCTCTGGCTGATCCATATAGACGCACTCTTCTAAATTTCCATTTAGAAAAGCCGTCTTTGCGTCCATCTGCCAGATCTCATAATCGTGGAAGGCAGCAATGGCAAGAAGGATCTGAATGGATTTGAGCATAGCCACTGGAGAAAAGGTTTCATCATAGTCCAAACCAGGTCTTTGACAAAAACCCTTTGCAACAAGTCTATCCTTTATAGGTTTCTACCTGTCCATCTACACCAATCTTCTTTCTGAAGATCCATTTACAACCTACGGGTTTTACCCCTTCTGGAGCAAAGTCCAAAGTCCATACTTTATTGGTGTACATGGACTCCATCTCGGTTCGCATTGCATCCAGCCATTTTACCGAGTCGCCGCTCTGAATGGCTTGCTGGAAGCTAGTAGGCTCATCATTGTCAATGATGCAATCCTCTCAATCCCCGTCTATGAGAAAACCGTAATATCTCTCGAGCAGATGAGACTGCCTACTACTTCTGCGGAGTGGCGCGGGATGTCCGGTTCTTCTAAAATTTCTGGTTCTACCAAGCTTTCAGTAATAACTTGTGGTTCTTGAATTTCTTTCAGTTCTATTGCTCTCCCACTTATATGATTTTCTAAAAATTCAGTTTCCAAGAAGCAGGCATGACGAGAAACAAATACTTTTTGCTCCTCTGCGTAATAGAATAGATACCCCTTGGAGTTCTTTGGGTATCCCACAAACTTACACTGTACAGATCGTGCCTCGAGCTTGTCCGCATGCTTCTTTTTGACAAAAACTGGACATCCCCATGTCTTAAAGTGTTTAAGACAGGGTTTCTTCCCACTCCACATCTGGTATGGTGTGGTAGGCACTGACTTAGTAGGAACCTGGTTCAAAAGATATGCAGCTGATTCTAGTGCATGTCCCCAGAAGGATCGCGGCAACTCAGCCTTACTCATCATTGAACGGGCCATATCCAATAGGGTTCTATTCCGCCTTTCCGATACACCATTGTGTTGTGGCGTGTATAGAGGAGTAAGCTTAGAGAGAATTTCATTCTCTTTTAAGTAGTCCAGGAACTCGGCACTTAAGTTTTCACCACCTCGATCAAATCTCAGTGTCTTGATACTTTTACCTGTTTGTTTTCCACTTCATTCTTGTATTCCTTGAATTTCTCAAAGGCCTCGGATTTATGCTTCATCAAGAAGACATGTCCGTACCTAGAGAAATAATCCGTAAAAGTAATGAAATAGGAATAACCACTTCGCGCATTTGTAGACATTGGACCACATACATCGCTGTGTATGAGTCCCAAGAGCTCGCTCGCTCTTACTCCGTGTCCAGTGAACAGAGTCTTTGTCATCTTTCCCATGAGACAAGATTGGCAGGTTGCATAAGACTGATATTCAAACGGATCCAAATATCCCTCTCTGTGTAGCTTCGTCAACCGTGTTTCATTGATTTGACCTAGTCTACAATGCCATAAGAAAGCCTGATTTACGTTCGGAGACTTTCTTTTAAGTGTGTTCTGGACACTGAAAACCTGAACTTGATTTAATACGTATATTCTGTTATCTAATGTACCTGACCCAATCAAAGCTTGATTTAGGTGGATGTGGACCACATCGCTTACAAATGTAAAATCATATCCTTCCTTAGAAAGTAAGGATACAGATATGATGTTACAGGCTATACTGGGTACATACAAACAGTTACGTAGAATCAATATCTACCCACTTGTCAATCTTAGATGATATTCCCCTACGGATTCAGCGTCCACGCTCATTCCGTTCGCAACTCTGAGAGTCATATCACCTAACCTGATAACTCTACGGTTTCTCAAAGCCTGTAATGAATTACAGATATGAGATCCTGATCCGGTATCTAGTACTCAGGAAGTAGAGTTAATTGACATACAGTTTTCTATTACAAACACACCCGAAGTCGAAACCACAACATTCTTTGGATCCTGGATTCTGTCTATCAAAGCCCTATAATCCCTATGCCAATGCGCTTTCCCGTGACAATAGGAATATCCCTCCTTCCCTACTGTTAGCCCAGAAACTTTTGCCCCTCCCAGTCCTTCTATCTTACTGACACCACATATCGGCTTTTTGGAGGTCTTCATCTTCTCACCCTTTGCTTTCTCCTTTGATGCAGAAGAGGAAGATTCCCCAATAAGCTGAGTGGGTGTCACCCTGGTTTCCTTCAGGGTGCCCTCAACTGGAAGTATAACTTTCTTCCCCTGGGCAAAAGTAGATGGTAGGGACTGTAGAAACAAGTCAGCATATAATCTGTTTCCCAATGTGGTCTCCCGGTCCGTGAACTCATCAAAATAGCCAGTCATCGTAAGGACGTTGTCCCTTACAGATGACCCGACAGCCAACCTCGCTTGAAGCAATTCCTTCGAGGTCTCATATCTTGTGATACGAGATTGCTCTCAATATAAATTTTTGTTATGGAGGAAGATGGAAGCTAACTCCATCTTCTCGTGTTGCCTCTGGTTTACACCATCCACTGAGGCCAACACGAGGCACTTGGCATTCGCACTGTCCTTTTCCGATGTTATACAGATATCAATATCCGCGACGGTGGAAACTGGACCTGGGACGGAAGGTGCTTGAGTAGTAATGAGGTGTCCCAGCTTGTCATAGGCAATGGACATCTGGACAGACCTTTGCCAGTCATTATAGTCGGATTCAGTCATTTTATTATCTAGATGTAACCTATGTCTGGTCACTGGGTCGCAGCAATTAAGAGAGAGAGAGAAGAAAACCCTTAGCATGATACTCTTGCAAGTTTAGATTGGTTTTTAATTTATCTAAGCAGGATGGCTCCCACTGTTTCTCGAATCCTTCCTCAAAGCATAAAAGAAGAATTAGTCAGGATTAATCTCACCGTACAATACTTGCTTAACCGTTCAGCCAGGCTAGTGTCGGTACTTCGAGGGAGGTTTTACGATGCTTTTGCGAAGTTCCTTAATTAAATAACCTCTTTTTCCTGGTGGCGTAGACCCGCTAACACTGTTCTAGACATCTACTTAGTTTATAGCATTGATTGTTAAGTGAAGAATGTCCCGAGAAGTAGCGGATACTCATAGTAGGATCGGGATCCAAATATCATTGTATGATAACCCTGAAGGAATCCTACCAATATTATTACACTCTAAATGGTATGCAGCAATAGCAAGTTTCAGTTTCTTTAGAAACTCCCAATGTGTATTTTTGCCCCATGCTCTTATGACCCTGACTAAGGCCCACAAATCATAAGTCACATGTCAAGTTCTACCCGTCATTGTCTAGGTTAATTTGAACCAACCCTTACATACCCTTGACTAAGGCCAATAAAGTAGTACGACTGTCCCATACCAACGGATCTATCTATGCAACATATGAATACCCAGCAGCTACCAATCACTATGCCTTGACTAAGGCCAACAAACATAGCTTAAATACTATTGAATATTCATATAAAATGATGGAGGGCTACGAATGGTTTTGGCGAAACCGTGAACGTAGTGAACTTGATATAATCGATAGAACCTGATAGCTTTTAAAAGGAGTGGTTTTAAGCTCCGCATTTAAAAGTCTGCTGTTTTAAAATAACCAAGTGGTTTTAAAATTTGTTCCAACGATTCAAATTTGGTTTGTTTGCTTTGCATTAATGTAATGCAGTCCCATCAATTAACCTACCATTGCAGAAAACAACGAAAATACAACGTACGCTTATGCCATCCGCATTCGCCACGGGGCCCCGTCATCACCCGTTAGGTTACTTAACTAACGACAGAGCGGGGGCTGGACTAGCGCGGATGCAAAACATAAGCAACGTCTATTATATAATACATATATAATAATATCCATTCGTCAGATGCAATGATAGCCATTCCAGATCACAGATGAACACATTGGATATACTAGGAATTCCGCGTTTCGTTTGAGCCTGTAACGAAAGACGGATTCCACGGTTGTGATGAATAGCTAAACCTCACCCTAGACCCCTATGGGTGTGGCAAACTACCCGCTAAATACCCGAAATGAAGCAACCTCCCTCAACAAAGTGAGTAGGCCACTCGGCACTTCAAAATACCCGGTAGTTTGTGCACCCCACCTTGGGTCTATCCTAGGAGCAAAAACAGTAAAAGAAATAATACAACGGTGACTACAACCTCAACCCGGATGTGCCCCGCAAAATAATATTATATCACTTTACAAAATTTTATATCGAATGAAAGAATGAAAACCCTTATCTCACATCCCCGGCTATTCATCCACGACAATCCAACAAGTTCATATACACAAACTATCACATCAACATCATAGATATGTATAACCCCGACTAATCGACGTCTCGCAATTAGTCGACGTTTCTAAACACATATATACATCACAGAGCTTGTAAAGAAACTATGACATTAGAATTCCGCACACAATTAGTAAACATAAGCAATTTTCCAAGACACGAAAATCCAGTGAGCTAAAGTTTCAAATCTGAAAGTATTAAGCCAATCCGGGAGTCGAAACGAACTCGAAACCCGCCCGAATCTTCGCGGAGGTGAAGACACATGAAAATTCATCGAAAGGGGGCCTCGGGGATGCCTAACCCTGGGGGCTACCATGAGGTAGCCCCCAAAGGAGGACAGACCCGAGAGCACCAATTTCTGGTGCTCTCTGTTAGTTATGTGTATGCCCTACAATCTATTACTGTATATGCGATGTATATTGTATTGGATGCTTGGACATACATAGGGAGTACTTTCTTGCTCGACATGATAGTACGCTATCTGGTTGCACTTTATCTTAACATGTACACTTATTGTATCTCTATTACATGTTGATAAAGCCCTTAGGATGAGTACTTGACTACCAGGATTATGATGCAGATCATACTAGTAGGGACTGGGTAGTCGGTAAGTACATCCTTCAAATGTTCCTAGTCGTAGGTGTATCGAGACAGGGCATCGATATACCAGAGTAGACTAGCGTATAATTTCTCGACCCATGTAGATAGGCGATGGATGATCCCATATCCATTGGTGTTTGACATCAGAGATATTATATGGGTGCTCAGTGGAAACTGGGTACACTGTACGGACTCGCTGAGAACTCCCAGATGGTATTATACCTCACGTCAGATGGCAGTTCTCTGGTGACAATGGTACAGGTTAGTCTGTAGACCCGAGATCGTCATAGAGTCTTGTATGATTCCCACCGTGCTTTGATTTCCACCTTACCACGTTCAAGAAAACGTGCAAAACGGTGGCTTTTGGGTACAGTCCCGAATCACATGGAGGCAATGAGCGATAGGAAGGGTTTCGTCTCTCCCGATATTGGGGGTTAATGTTCGCTGTGCTCGATTGGCTATAACAGGAAGTCCCTGGACAGGGCTGCTTCAGAGATATACTGGTAAGTGTTTTCAGTAGTTTCTCGACTCGTTATGAGCCTCACATCGGCATGACTTATCGAGTTACTTGGGTCTGACGTTTACCACCGCTAGACAAGATATGTGACATATCAGACGAAGAGACCAGACTTTATGGTAGTGTTACTGATTGGATTCGCAGGAGTATGAGCAGGCTTGCTTGTTGATCTTCTGATCGCTCAATACTCGGGTGGCCGTTACATTTAGCAGACTCCTTGCGGCTTGTGGGTGTTTGATATAATCATCACCTACTGCCAGCGTATTGACGAGGCTTTAGAGTCCTACACAGAGGTTTCCTGGCAAGCGAAACGGAGTAGGAGCACATATGTGATATGTGCGGGACCGAGATTAATACGATATGTGATACCATATTATATTCTCGCGATATGTGACATCGATCGGTTATATGGGATATAGTCCGGTTATCGAATCAAGTGTTGATTCGATAAGTTGATTCATTTGATATTAGTCGGTTATATGTGATATAGCCGGGTTATTAAATCAAGAGTTGATTTAATAATTTAATGTATAATTATATATTTGATATATTACATTACATTAACTAATATTAGACCACTTAAGATTTCTTTTTCTCACATTTGCTACACTTTACATATATGTGATATATGTATTGTTTTCTTTTAACACATAAATATATATGTGATATATATTCATGTGTCATGCTAGGTTACATATGCAACAAGGGTGTGTGAGACTTATACCATGCTAGGGTTAATGTTAGCATATGATATTTATCATTTAAGTTATCACAAATTAATGAAGACTTAGTCATTGTTTCAAGCTTGGATGAAGCTTGTAGAACATTGACAAAGTCTACTCTTTTGTCATTGCTTAAGATATTTGTTAACCCAACCTTAACCCTTGACCTTGGTTTATTCTCTACATGAGTTAGGCATGGCATAACAACTCACCATGGTTGCATTTCTAACCTAAGATTATTCTTCATCTCATCATCATCTTCTTCTTCCTCTCATTGAAGCTTTCTAGCTTCATGAAAAGTGATGAAAAATAGTGAGAAAATTAAATATAAAATGAGTAAAATTCTTACTTCATCATCCTATACTACTTGTCATTTAGTATAGGGTTTTTGTAAGTCCATGCTACCCCTCCCGGTACTTACGAGCTTGCGGAAATGATGAAAAACGATTTTTTCTTCGGTGGTAACATGGACTCAAAATACGGATCTTTGTTAAACAACTATCTAACAATCCTAACTAAGAGTTTTACCTACTCGGTTAGGGGGTTATACCTTTCTTGAACTCCTTCGTCTTTAACTCTTTGCAGTGTACGGATCGGCGTCACCTCGTCGTCTCCTCGCACCGAAGATGGATCCACCCGAAAACTTCTATCTTTTGGCTTCTACTTCGAACTTGAAGAAATTAGAACACTTGGTTTGCTAAACCTTGTGAACTAGGATGAGTAGAGAAGTGATATGGGTTTTCTTTTATCTCTAAGGCAATGTTTCTCAACTCATGAGAGGGAAATGCCTTTAGCTAGAGAGAGAGCAAGAGGAAGAGGGAGAGAGCTTGAGCAAGAGAGAGAAAGCAAATGAAAGATTGAGCAAGTATTTTGCCATCCAAGCTCTCATAATCCAAAAAATTATGATAATAAGTAATAATAATTGAGTATAATGTAATGGTTATTATCATGACAAAAGACAATATCATTTCTTGCATTAAATGCAAATTGTGAACAAAACAAGCAAGCCAAAATCAATGGAAACAAATGATAGCCATTGTCATGATGGTGGTCAACAAGTCCAACCTAGTCAACCGGTCTACAAAAGTCAACAGGTCAACAAGGTCAACCTTTCAACCCTAACCATGTCACTATAATACTCAATTAATATTATTGCTAATCATATTTCTAATTCTCATTATGGTTAAGCAAAAGTCAAAAGTCAACAACCCTAATGAGAATCCTCTGCCTCTGTCTCTGTCAACTGTGCATACACACCCGCATCCGCGTTCTGAGGAACACGAATACAAACGAGATAAAACCAATCCCAAAACGTACACCAGGATCTGGCTTAAACCAAAGCCCGCTAGTGTTAACTATCCGGACACTAAACGTACACAAGTGCACGGATGTGACCGAACCCTGTCGCAAAACCATGCGACCAGTAGCAAAACCATGCGACCTCTACTCTTTTGCCTAAAGGCGAATAGCTCTCTGTGTGGGACTCTAAAGACTCGACACTACGCTGGCATTGTGTTTAACCACAGACCGCAAGCGGCACTAGATGTGCATAATGGCCCACAGGTTGATGCCGATAAGAAGACGGACGAGGTGAAACCTGTCTGAACTCCTACTGAGACTAAATGTGACAGTCTCCGTACAGTCCGGTCTGTTCGTCTGATAACATCGCATGGCGGGCCTAGGGGGGTGGCAAACGTCAGTCCCCTAATAGCGGTACAAGTCCTGTCGAAGTGTAGCCCAGAACACCCTGAGATAACATTGGAAACCTACCAGTATATCTCGCTTGCCCTGGCCAGGGACTACTTGTGTAATGGCTCTCCTAGACACAGCGCGATGTCAACCCCCAATACCGGGAGAGACGAATCCTGTCTAACCGTCACTGCCTCCAAGTGCTTCGGGACTGCACCCAACTACTACCTGTTTGCACGACTCCTTTAAGCCGTGGTAGGATAGAAATCAAAGTACAGTGGGAACACACTCGAGGCGAAGTGACAGTGTCAAGTCAGCGGACTAAGCTGTACTCATGTCACCTGGGAACTGGTAACTGACGATAGGTATAGTACCAACCATTCAGTTCCCAACGAGTCATGTCCAGTGTACTCGTAACCTAACGAGCACCCGCATACAATCTCAAGTACGACGTACTGATGGCTGTGGGACAGACCGTCTCCCGTGTTGGGATGAGAAGCGTATACGCTAGTCTACTCCGGAGTATCGATGCCCCATCTCGATAATCCTACGACTAGGGACCTGTATAAGGATGTGCTTGTAGATTACCCAGCCCCCACTAGTGTGACTGCCATCACAACGCTGGTAATCAAGCAAAGATCCTAAGGGCTCTACTAATATGTATAAGCGATATGCTAAAAGAAACACATGCACATATTAAAGTAGAAACAAACCAAGTAGCATACTACCATTTTGAGCAAGATTGTATATACAAGGTGAATATCCCAAGCTTCCATTAAGTAATATACAAACTAGTATGATACAGTAATGGCCTCTAGGGCATATACACTAACAATCTCCCACTTGCACTAAGGCCATGTACTGGCGTATCGAAGACCTATCATCTCGATCAGCCGCTCGAACTGAGTGTGGGGCAAGGCCTTGGTGAATGGATCTGCAGTGTTATCTTCTGAAGTAACCCTCCGAACCTCGATCTCCTGGCGATCCACGATCTCCCTGATCAGGTGATACCGCCTCAAGATGTGTCTGGATTTCTGATGGGACCTGGGTTCCTTCGCTAAAGCTATAGCCCCATTGTTGTCGCAATACAGAGGTATTAGATCAACAATGGACGGAACCACCTGAAGTTCTTTCAAGAACTTCCTCATCCAGACGGCTTCTTTTGCGGCATCAGCTGCAGCGATGTATTCCGCTTCCATCGTTGAGTCAGCAACAGTTTCCTATTTGGAACTCTTCCAACACACCGCCCTTCCATTGAGGGTAAAGACATAACCCGACATGGACTTGGAATCATCCTTGTCACTTTGGAAGCTGGAGTCAGCAAAGGCCTCGATCTGGAGGTCTTTTCCGCCATACACCAAGAACACCTCCTTAATCCTTCGCAGGTACTTGAGAATGTTCTTTACCGCTATCCAGTGTTTCACCCCTGGGTCCGACTGATACCGGCTTACAACGCTCAGTGCGTATGCTATATCTGGTCTGGTACACAACATCGCATACATAATAGAGCCTACCGCAGATGCGTAGGGTATTGATGACATGCGAGCCCTTTCTAAATCAGTCTTGGGAGACATCTCCTTGGAGAGGGTGATTCCATGTCAAGCCGGCAGATTACCGCGCTTGGAATCTTCTATACTGAATCGTTTCAGTATGGTGTCGATGTACCTTGACTGTGAAAGTCCCAACATCCTTTTAGATCTATCACGATAGATCCAGATCCCCAGAATGTAGTTGGCATTGCCCAGGTCCTTCATGGAGAACCTGTATGACAAGAACCCCTTGACAGATTGTAGCATAAGAATGTCATCCACGTATAATACGAGGAATACAACAGTTCTTGCTACAAATCTACTATAAATGCATGGTTCATCTGGATTTTTGATAAGGCCAAATTCTTTGACCGTCTCATCAAAGCAGATGTTCCAACTCCGCGATGCCTGCTTTAGTCTATAGATGGACTTAAGCAACTTGCACACCTTTCCGTTGTTCCCACTCTGAATGAAACCCTCTGGCTGGTCCATATAGACACACTCCTCTAAATTTCCATTTAGAAAAGCGGTCTTTACGTCCATCTGCCAAATCTCATAATCGTGGAAGGTAGCAATGAAAAGAAGGATCAGAATGGATTTCAGCATAGCTGCTGGAGAAAAGGTTTCGTCATAGTCCAAACCAGGTCTTTGACGAAAACCCTTTGCAACAAGTCTGGCCTTATAGGTCTCAACCTTTCCATCTACACCAATCTCCCTTTTGAAGATCCACTTGCATCCTACGGGTTTTACCCCATCTGGAGCAACGTCCAGCGTCCATACTTTGTTGGTGTACATGGACTCCATTTCGGTCCGCATTGCATCCAGCCATTTTACCGAGTCAACGCTCTGAATGGCCTGCTGGAAGCTAGTAGGCTCATCACTATCAATGATGCAATCCTCTCTATCCCCATCTATGAGAAAACCGTAGTATCTCTCGGGCGGATGAGACTGCCTACTACTCCTGCGGAGCGGCGTAGGAATGTCTTGTTCTTGTGAACCTTCTAGTTGTACTAAGCTTTCAGTAATAGTCTGTGGTTCCGGAATTTCTTCCAGTTCTTTTGCGCTCCCACTTATTTCCTTTTCTAAGAACTGGTGTTCCAAAAAGTGGGCATTGCGAGAAACAAAGACCTTTTGTTCCTCTGCGTAATAGAAAAGATACCCCCTGGAGTTCTTTGGATATCCCACAAACTTGCACAGTACTGAGCGTGCCTCGAGTTTTTCCGCATGCTGCTTTTTGACAAAAGCTGGACATCCCCAGATCTTCAGATATTGAAAATTGGGTTTCTTCCCACTCCATATCTCATATGGTGTGGTAGGCACAGTCTTAGTGGGAACTCGGTTCAAAAGGTATGCAGCTGATTCTAGCGCATACCCCAAGAATGATCGCGGTAACTCAGTGTTACTCATCATGGACCGTACCAAATCCAATAGGGTTCGGTTCCGTCTCTCCGATACACCGTTATGTTGCGGAGTGTATGGAGAAGTAAGCTGAGAGAGAATTCCATTCTCTTTTAAGTAATCCAGGAACTCGGCACTCAAGTATTCGCCACCTCGATCAGATCTCAGTGTCTTGATACTTTTGCCGGTTTGTTTTTCTACTTCATTTTTATATTCCTTGAATTTTTCAAAGGCTTCAGATTTATGCTTCATTAAGAAGACATGTCCGAACCTTGAAAAATCATCCGTAAAAGTAATGAAGTAAGAATAACCGCTTCGGGAATGCGTAGACATTGGACCGCACACGTCGCTGTGTACGAGTCCCAAGAGCTCGCTCGCTCTTACTCCGTATCCAGTGAACGGAGTCTTTGTCATCTTTCTTTTGAGACAGGATTGACAAGTTGCATACGATTGATATTCGAACGGATTCAAATATCTTTCTGTATGTAACTTCGTCAACCTTCTCTCATTGATGTGACCCAGTCTACAATGCCATAAGAAAGCCTGATTAGTTTCCGGAGACATTCTTTTGTGTGTATTCTGGACATTGAAAATATGTGGTTGGTTTAATACGTATATTCCATTGCTTAATGTACCTGACCCAATCAGAACTTGATTAAGGTGAATGTTCACAACATTACTTACAAATGCAAATTCATAACCTTCTTTAGATAATAAAGATACAGAAATGATATTATAAGTTGCATTGGGTACAAAATAGCAATTACGCAAAACCAAAATGTGTCCATCTGACAAGCCCAGGTGATAGTCCCCCACGGACTCAGCATCCATGCCAGCTCCGTTTGCAACTCTGAGGGTCCTATCATCTGCCTTCAAAACCCTATGCTTTCTCAGTGCCTGCAAAGAATTACAGATATGAGATCCTAATCCGGTATCCAATATCCAGGAAGTAGAGTTTATAGAAAGACAGTTTTCAATAACATACACACCTGAAGCCGAAGCCGCAACTTGCTTCGGATCCTGGTTTCTGGCCTTCCATGCCCTGCAATCTTTCTTCCAGTGTCCCTTCTTTTGACAATAGAAGCATTCTTCCTTTCCCACAAGCTGCCCCACTATCTTTGTTGCCTTTACTTTTCCCTTCGTATCCACTTTACTAACACCGCCTCTTGGTTTGGCGGGGGCTTTCTTCTTCTTTCCCTTGGCTTTCGCCTTGGACTTAGAAGAGGAAGATCCTCCTACAAACAAAGTGGATGTATCCCTACCTTTCTGTAGGGTGCCCTCTGCACTCCTCAGCATGTTGAGGAGCTCTGGAAGTTCAACTTCTTTTCCTTGTAAATTGAAGTTCAGGATAAACCGGACGTAAGTGGAAGGAAGGGACTGGAGAATCAAGTCTGTATAGAGCTCGTTCTCTAACATGGTCCCAAGGTCCGCTAGCTCCTCAATGAAGCCAATCATCTTAAGCACGTGTTCCGCTACCGATGATCTGATGGCCAACCTTGCCAAAAACAGCTTTTTCGACACTTCGTATCTGGCGATACGAGATTGCTCTCCATACAGTTCTTTTTGTATGGAGAAATATGGATTCGAGGTCCATTTTCTCATGCCTCCTCTGATGTTCATTGTCCATAGAGGCAACCACGAGGCACCTGGCCTTCGCGCAATCGATCTCCCAAGTCTTACGGATTTCCTTATCCGCGACGCTGGAGGTGGGACCCGGGACAGGGAGAGCTTTGGTGGTAAGAAGATACCCCAGCTTGTCGTAAGTGATTGCCATTTTGACATTCCTGAGCCAATCTTTGTAGTTTAGCCCTGTCAGTATGTTTTTATCTAGAAGTAACTTAAGTCCGATCATGACGATTGGTCGCTACAATTAGGAGAGAGAGAAGAAACACTCATCATGATGCTCTTGCAAGTTTATAGTGGTTTTTAATTTGTCTAAACAGGATGGCTCCCACTGTTTCTCGAATTCCTCCTCAAACCAAAAAGGAAGAATTAGTCGGGATCAATCTCACCGTACAATACTTGCTTAACCGTTTAGCCAGGCCAGTGTTGGTACTTCGAGGGAGGTTTTCCAACGCTTTCGCGAAGTTCCTTAATTAAATAACCTCTTTTCCCTAGGGGCACAGCCCCGCTAACACCTTTCTAGACACCTACTTGGTTTATAGCATTGATCGTTAAGTGAGAAATTTTCCGAGGAGTAGCATATACTCACAGCAGGATCGGGATCCAAATATCATTGCGTGACAAAACTGAAGGAATCCTACCAGAATCATCACACTCCAAATGGTATGCAGCGCTAGCAAGTTTCAGGTTCTTTTGAAACTCACGATGTGGATTTTTGCCCCCACGCTCTTATGACCTTGGCGTGAGGTCAAAATGTCATAAGTCACATGTCAAGTTCTACCCATCAATATCCAGGTTGATTTGAACCCACCCATACCTACCTTTGACGTAGGCCAAAATGGCAGTACGACTGTCTCAAACCAACGTATTCTATCTATGCAACAGATAAATATCCGGCAGCTACCAATCAATATGCCTTGGCGTGAGGTCAAAATACATAACTTGAATACTAACGAATATTTAACTGAAATGATGGAGGGCTACGAACGGTTTTGGCGAAACCGTGAACGTAGTGAACTTGATATAATCGATGAAACGAGATAACTTTTAAAAGGAGTGGCTTAAGCTCCGCGTTTAAAAGTTGGTTTTTGAAAAGAAACCGAGTGGTTTTGAAAGTGTTCCAATGACTTTTACTTTGGTTTATTTTCTTGCATTAATTTTTTAATGCGTCCCATCATTTAATCCTACCATTGCAGAAAACAACCAAAATATGACGTACGCTTATGCCATCCGCATTCGCCATAGGGCCCCGTCATTAACCGTTAGGTTACTTAACTAACGACAGAGCGGGGGTTGGACTAGCGCAGATGCAAAACATAAGCAACGCCTAAATAGATATCATATATAGATATATTGTAATGATAGCCATTTCAGATCACAGATGAACACATTGGATATACTAGGAATCCGCAATTCGTACGAGCCTGTAACGAAAAAGCAGATTACACGGTCGCGGTGAATAGCCAATACCCCACCCAAGACCCCTACGGGTGCGGCAAACTACCCGCCAAATACCCGAAGCGAAGCAACCTCCCTCAACGACGTGAGTGGGCCACTCGGCACTTCGAGGTACCCGGTAGTTTGTCCACCCCCTCCATGGGTCTATTCTAGGAGCAAAAACAGTAAAAGAAATTATACAATAACGGCTACAACCTCACCCCGGTTGTGCGGCCAAATAAATAATATTACATCAATTACAAATTACATGAATTGAAAGAAAAGAAAAACTCTCATCTCACAACCCCCCGGCTATTCACCCGCGACAATCCAATGAATTCATATACACATACCATCAACATTACAGATCACAGATATGTATAACCCCCATTAATCGACATATAGCGATTAGCAGACGTTCAATACATATATCACATCACAGATATAAACTCGTTAGCTTTAGTCTTTAGAAGTTCGATCAAAATACGGATTTTTAAGCCCCAAAAACAAATTTTGCTTTTTGGAAAATCTGGGCTGAAAACACCTACTGTAAAAATCCCAAAACACCCAACTGAATAAACTGCATGAAAAATCTCCCACGACCGAGTCAACTCGGCCGCGGATCCGCGGCGGTAGCACGCTCCCACCGCGTTTCCGCGGCGCGTTGATCGGTTCAGTGGACCATTTTTCTACAGTTTCTTCTAAAAACCCTGAGCCGAATTTTAAGGTAAGATTTATTATTTTTGGAACAGGAAAAAAATTCGGCAGAAAGTTGATTTTTCGGGCGTGTTTCGTGACTTTTTCTTCGATCGAACTTCTAGTTACTTTGCTAACATGTTAGATAGTGTTTAAATAGGCTCTGATACCACTGTAAGTCCATGCTACCCCTCCCGGTACTTACGGGCTTGCGGAAATGATGAAAAACGAATTTTTCTTGGGTGGTAACATGGACTCAAAATACGAATCTTTGTTAAACAACTATCTAACAATCCTAACTAAGAGTTTTACCTACTCGGTTAGGGGGTTATACCTTTCTTGAACTCCTTCGTCTTCAACTCTTTGCGGTGTACGGATCGGCCTCATCTCGTCGTCTCCTCGTGCCGAAGATGGATCCATCCAAAAGCTTCTACCTTTTGGTTTCTACTTCGAACTTGAAGAAACTAGAACACTTGGTTTGCTAAACCTTGTGAACTAGGATGAGTAGAGAAGTGATATGGGTTTTCTTTTATCTCTAAGGCAATATTTCTCAACTCATGAGAGGGGGTTGCCTTGAGCTAGAGAGAGAGCAAGAAGAAGAGGGAGAGAGCTTGAGCAAGAGAGAGAAAGCAAATGAAAGAATGAGCAAGTATTTTGCCATCCAAGCTCTCATAATCCAAAAAATTATGATAACAAGTAATAATAATTGAGTATAATGTAATGGTTGTTATCATGACAAATAAAAATATCATTTCTTGCATTAAATACAAATTTTGAACAAAACAAGCAAGCCAAAGTCAATGCAAACAAATGATAGCCATTGTCATGATGGTGGTCAACAAGTCCAACCTAGCCAACCGGTCAACAAAAGTCAACAAGTCAACAAGGTCAACCTTTCAACCCTAACCATGTCACTATAATACTCAATTAATATTATTGTTAATCATATTTCTAATTCTCATTAGGGTTAAGCAAAAGTCAACAGTCAACAACCATAATGAGAATCCTCTGCCTCTGTCTCTATCAACTGTGCATACACACCCGCATCCGCGTTCCGAGGAACACGAATACAAACGAGATAAAACCAATCCCAAAACGTACACCAGGATCTGGCTTAAACCAAAGCCCGCTAGTGTTAACTGTCCGGACACTAAACGTGCACAAGTGCACGGATGTGACCGAATCCTGTCGCAAAACCATGCGACCTGTCGCAAAACCATGCGACCTCTACTCTTTTGCCTAGAGGCGAATAGCTCTCTGTGTGGGACTCTAAAGACTCGACACTACGCTGGCAGTGGGTTTAACTACAGACCGCAAGCGGCACTAGATGTGCATAACGGCTCACAAGTAGATGCCGATAAGAAGACGGACGAGGTGAAACCCATCTGAACTCCTACCGAGCCTGAATGTGACAGTCTCCGTACAGTCCGGTCTGTTCGTCTGATAACATCGCATGGTGGGCCTAGGGGGGTGGCAAACGTCAGTCCCCTAATAGCGGTACAAGTCGTGTCGGAGTGTAGCCCAGAACATCCTGAGATAACACTGGAAACCTACCAGTATATCTCGCTTGCCCTAGCTAGGGAATACTTGTATAATGGCTCTACTAAACACAGCGCGATGTCAACCCCCAATACCGGGAGAGACGAATCCTGTCTAACCGTCACTGCCTCCAAGTGCTTCTGGACTGCACCCAACTACTACCTGTTTGCATGGCTCCTTTGAGCCGTGGTAGGGTAGTAATCAAAGTACAGTAGGAACACACTCGAGGCGAAGTGACAGTGTCAAGTCAGAGGACTAAGCTGTACTCATGTCACCTGGGAACTGATAACTGACGATAGGTATAGTACTAACCATTCAGTTCCCGACGAGTCCTGTCCAGTGTACTCGTAACCTAAAGAGCACTCGCATACTATCTCAAGTACGACGTACTGACGGCTGTGGGACAGACCGTCTCCCGTGCTGGGATAAGAAGCATATACGCTAGTCTACTCCGGAGTATCGATGCCCCGTCTCGATAATCCTATGACTAGGGACCTGTATAAGGATGTGCTTGTAGATTACCCAGCCCCCACTAGTGTGACTGCCATCACAACGCTGGTAATCAAGCAAAGATCCTAAAGGCTCTACTAATATGTATAAGCGATATGCTAAAAGAAACACATGCACATATTAAAGTAGAAACAAACCAAGTAGCGTACTACCATTTTGAGCAAGATTGTATATACAAGGTGATTATCCCAAGCTTCCATTAAGTAATATACAAACTAGTATGATACAGTAATGGCCTCTAGGGAATATACACTAACAATTTTTTGCTTCACTAATTCCACAATTAGTGAAGAGATAGCTTGGGTTAGTGTTTCCTCGACGTAGATCATCTTCGGCCTTGAAGACTTCAATGCAAGCTTGTTCATTTCTTCTTGGGAGCCTCTCTACAGTACGGGAGTTCATGATCGCAGCGAAAAGACTACTACACGGAGCTATTGAAGTGAAGGACCGATCTACAAAGATTGTATTCCTTGTTCTCTTTAGTTGCAAAGTTGCTTGCATTTCATTTCGTCACATTTTCTAGTATACGATTCTAGGTTAGGGTTAGCTAGTACGGCTAAAATTTTAATTTGGCATGGGCAATGCCTCCCGAAACCTTGCTACCGTGCTAGGCAACCCTGCAGTAGTATCAAAGCCATGCTAGAAAATTAGATGGATTTTGTTAAGATTACGATACCGAAATACTCCGAAACTTGCAACACCGATACTTGGTTTCTGTCGAATTTAAAAAGTCTTCAAATTTTTTTTAAACAATTGTAGAATGTTGTATATGATATGACATGAACACAGAAGAAATTTGAGGCACTTTGGTCGGAATTTGGCCGAGCACAAGGGCCTCAAAACCGAGCAGGCCGATTCAATAAGGGAATTTTTGCTTCGAATTTTTTTTGTGTTCCAGTCTCTGGGTTTTGGTGTTTCAGGTGCTGTTTGTTTTTTCTATGTTTGCATGTGATGTGATCTTACACTATAAGCAATTCGGAGTGTTTCGTATTCGTAGTTTTAACATTGTTTCGTGTATTCGCATGTTATCTAGGCGAAGTTAAGAAGTTCGAACAAATGTCAAAAACCTATTTTTGAAGTTTAACGTATTCGGAAAAATATGCAAGTAATTCTGTGAACCCTCTAGAAGAATGAAACCCTAACTCGACATTTTGGATCGCGGAACCCGGTCATACCTTAGGGTTTGCCGCAGTTCCGTGGCGACATGAGTGAAGCTTGGGTCTGCCCTTCTACGGCTGGTGCATAGGTACTGTGGCATATTCTAGGTATTATTAAACTGTGCTCAAGTGTTGAGCTCTCGGGGAATGTGGGACTTTGATAATTCGATCGAAAAGTTTAACTTCGTCTGGGTATCATGTTATTGGATACAATACTTGGAATCAAAATTAATTTGAATTTTATAAATCTAGCACTTTACTCTTATTTGATCGGTTGCCACGGACTTTTTATGTGATCAAAAGTCCGTCGCAATCACGTAGAATACGCGGATACTCGCCGGGTAACCTTACTAGATAGCTATGCCCCATAGCCCCGGCCAAGTGACTGTAGGAGAACCCCGTCGCAAAAAGCATCAGTTCAGGTGCTCACGGCCGTGGTGTTCCGCCTTAGTGCATTTCGTCGACGGTATCGGGGGGTGCGGTCGTCTACTAAAGTTTCCGACGAGCATTCGATCAGGATGTCGGGAATTTTGTTGAATTACCCGACTAGATATTGAAAAGTGTTTTCGAGATCGAGACTAAAATGCGGGGTTTATAATTGTTAGGCATGCGATGTCTGAGGAATTCATTTGGTTAGGCATGAAATCCATTGTATGTGATATATTGGGTTTATGATGTTTAAGGTGGTT
The DNA here is from genome assembly GCA_030015575.1 of Agapanthus africanus. Classification (NCBI taxonomy): domain Eukaryota; kingdom Viridiplantae; phylum Streptophyta; class Magnoliopsida; order Asparagales; family Amaryllidaceae; genus Agapanthus; species Agapanthus africanus. The sequence continues at coordinate 190,172,462 of JASDDO010000012.1, read as the reverse complement.
GCGGATTCCAACAGTTGTAGTTTTTCACTTTCTTTTCTGCGACCTTAAGTGTAATATGTGGTGTATCACCAGTTTCGGTGCGATATGTCAACGACAACTAAGATACGCATATTTACTTACGTTGATGACACGCGATGTTATGTGTTGCTGTGATATGTTATATTGGATCGTCGTGTTTTGAATAGTTGGGGGTTTTATGTGAGATAAGAGTTTTTCATTTTCATTCATGTAAAAACTTGTATGTAATATTCTTTTATTAGGGCACTTCCGGATTGAGAATGATGTCATCATTGATGTATATTATTTGCTTTTCTGCATTAGGATAGTGCCAAGGCGGGGAGCACAAGTAACCGGGTTCTAGGGTCCAGTGGGAGACCATCTTGAGGAGTCGAGACCGGGTCTCCTAACTCTAGAATTGGTAGGGTTGTTTGACACTCTCGTAGGGGTCTAGGGTCGTGGGTTTAGCTATTCATCACGACCGTGGAATCCGCGTTTTTACTGGCTTAAATAAAACACGGAATTCCTAGTATATCCAATATTTCATATATTATTCTTCTGCTGCTGATATTCTGTGAAGTGATCACTTGATATGTTCTAAGACGAATGCCTATATTATATATATGTGATATAATAAATATTGCTGCATGCGTTTCTTATGTGATGCTTAGGAAGCATATAAATGGGACTTCATTAATGAGATTAATGAAACTAAAAGAAACCTAAATATGTTGTAGTAACTTGTTTAAAAAATGGTAGCTCTAGTTCTTGCTTTGCATAGCGGTATTCCTTGTAGAATATCCAAAACCTTATTCGATAAGGAAAGAGCCGAGATCCCTTCACCGGGAGTGTCACGACCTGAAATATCAGCTCATGACAAGCACTTAAATCATGCAACGTCTAAAAGCGTAACGTAATTCAAGTAAGCTGAAACCCAGAAATCTAAACCTTTTTAAGAAAATAAAAGAGGTAAAGTTTTGAAATAAAGGTATGATGAAATCACATGCTTTCTTAAATGCATAAAAAGGGGAACATGAAAAATGCAAGTTTATTTTATAATTGAAAAACATGTTTCATATCCTTTTAAAAAAATAGGGCAGCACCTCCCTTGTATATTTTGATCCAAAACCACAAATACATGATAATATAAAAGGCTTCCCCAAGCGGGAGCTAGCTCTTCGCCAAACGGCGTATCATAACCATTCAAGTAATAAAACAAGTATACGATGCCCAACGACGAAGATCAACATAGAAGGTAAAGAATAAAGAAAGACATCAACCCAATAAGCGAACATAAAACCCATCGCTCAAATCTCGCAACTACAAGTCTCACTAAGTCTTATCATTTATACAAATACTAGTTTTGATTGATGGAGTTGACTTGATACAAAAGAATAGAAAATACAAAAGGTGGTACGATCCAACATGTACCACCTACCCAAGCAAGTCACCCGAAAGCAAGCTGTGCGCCAACGATGCCGCTACCGATCCATGCGGTCAACCTGCAATAACTGTGGCACAACGGGGGTGAGTAGAAAACATCATCAGGTAGAAATCGAATAAAATAACGATTTCCTAAGTCAATTATATCATAAAGGTAATACTATGATATCTAGGGTGACCGTATGTAAAAATGTGCCAACAATAAATAAATGCAAGTATGCAAGTGGATATCATCCAATAATATAATCAATGCTAATATACATGTGGATCTCGTCCACTCGAAACATCGTAATAGCATATGCATGTAAATATATAAGGATATCAAGAATGTGTGTGTCCATCAATGACACACCAAAACATGTAACCTGAGTGTTCAACACCGACACTCGAAATATCATGAAAGTTGTGTCCAGCATCGAATGTAAATCCTCATATCCCAGGCGCCGCATCCTCAGATCGGCCCTCATATCCATCTCCCTACTCTGGTCGGTATCATTCGGATAACAGCCGAGTCCAAATACTATCACCGGTAGGTACTGCTCCCATGCCAGGCTCAACGCCATCATCTGCGACCATCTTTCCCCGGGGTATCTCACCGGGTCCACCATGCACCCGCAGACGGTTCCTCCCCCTCTTCGAATCGGGTGTCACATGCTAATCTCAGAACCGAGAAAACACATGGTGGACGCACTGAAATATCATATCAAGAGAAACTGGGTTTTTAAAACAATACATACTTTCCTTTGAACTAACCACAATTCTCAAATCCCAAAAATCTCATGAAAACAACATATCTCAAGGCGTAAAATCGTAAATCATGATGAATGCGACATATAACAGAATGTATGCATATCCGTAAATCATGCAACATGGAACAGTAATATGCATATATCAAGGAAAAACCGCTCTTTAAAATGAATCCAGTTTTAAAATATATCCTGCAGTTCCCAATTCATCCAAGGTCAAATGCAACAACGTATAAAGGTGTATATGTAACAATAGCAAGTAAATTATGCAAAGAGTCATATCATGATGCATCAATTCTACTGTGTAGTGACATGGCAATTATCGATGATGTAGTGTGTGATCCGTCTAATCTGTTAAGTGTGACCTACACATCATCGATAATGGTGCATGTGTACTAGCACAGGTATATGAAATGCAATAGTAATGACATGAACATAGCATAAAGTAAATCGGCAGCTAAAAGGTATAAGGTATACATGTCTAACATGACCGAGTTAGTGAATCTATCAATCGGCCTTCTCTAGTCAAGGGTATGGATCAATCATCAATTAACTTATCACGTAAGGTAATTCATCGTACGACATCATAAAACAATTTAGGATCCTAACAACCTATGTGACAAGGAGGGTACAGACCTCACGTCTCCTACGGCTTATCATTCAAGATTCACAACATATGTATATCTATATACCTATATCAACAGTTCACATCCATAACAATCGACTAGCGTCCGTATACTGATATATCAATCAAGTCATCTTACCAATCTAAAGTCGTATATTATCAACCTCATGTTATGCCACTATAATATCTTATTGGTTCTCTTTATAACTACTTATCTATATCTTTCATATCATGTCACCTAAAACCTAAGCTATAATTTTAAGTCATGATATATCGTATCTCCTACTAATTCCATAACCCTATTCCTAACTTTCTAATATGGTTTCTCTAGCCATATTCTATAGTTTTCTAGTCTAGGTTTCCTTAACCGTATTCTATAAATCGATTTCCATCAAAACTTGCGGGGGTGCTATACGGCATCCACCAGACTTCCCCCGTAGATATAGATCTACTAATCTTGATCCTTGCTCGCCGAAGTCGATGACGCCTCGCTCCGTCACCTCGGTATCCACGCGAAGGTACATACAATAATACACAATCAAAATCTCTATTAAAATCGAATCCGGAAAACCAATACGGCACACGGTGCGCTCATAGGTTAAAACCTATAGCCTACGCTTGCAAAACAATCAAACAACTCTTGTTGTTTACGTACAAATGCCCAACAACCAAATACAAATCCAAATATCAAAACTAAGCATTCCAAAATACGAAAAACAAAACCAAAAACACCCCAATTTGCTCCCAGATTTCACCATGGGCCAAACTAGGAAATTTTGCATATAGGTTTGCTCTAGATATCACCTAAGAGACTCACCAACCAAAAATCATCAAATTCCACCAAAATGTGGCCGCAATTTGCGGCCACAATGAATAAATCAGCGGCTAGAATACGATGGTAGGGGCTCAGGTTTCAGGGGATGATTCATGGTTGCCTGCACGTCTCACTGTCAAGGGAACTTTATTTCCAATGGTCTCGTGTCCCAGATCTCTAAATACCATTACTAAATCCACAAAAACCCGATATCGACAAATCTAAAGTCCGTATCTTGGTTTCCAATCCAAGTCTTGACCAGTAAAAATAGCACTAAGGGTCTTACAACAGCCACTTCCATCACCACAATACGATTCAAACCCTAATCCTTCTCTTGAAATTTCCAACATCACTAATCATCACTAAGCCAATTCTAAATTAAAATAGAGACTAAAACAACTAAATTATTAAGCTAAAGGTATAGGAGATACCTCATTTGGGCAACTCAAGAAAAACTCTAGCTTGTCCAAGTCTCTGAAATCCAACTTTGATGGGTCCATTGTGATGAGGGTGAGGAGGGGATCAACTTTAATGAAGAGGTGGTAGGGTTTTGATGAAGATTTGGAGACGAAATCTTAGGATAGAGTTGGAGGGAAGCTTTAGGATGAAGGAGGTGAAGAAAATAAATGAGTGGAGGAAATGGGGCTGCCCCCCCCCCCCTCTCTCTCTCTTTTATTCTAACTCTCTCTCTCAATTATTTACGCATTTACCCTTTTCTCTTTTTTCCTTTTCTTTTCCCTTCTCACAAATAACATCAAAGACAATTAAAACAACACGTAACTAAAATTCAACATGACATGGTGCACTAGCCATGAAAAACTGTAGAAATACGGATTTGGCCTAATTGCGATTAGCAGCGCACTAATCGGGTTTTATCCAAACTGGATATAAAAAATTTAAAAAATTACAAATCTGATAATATATTTTTAAATGAATAAAATCATTTTAATTTACAATTATTTTACAATTATTGGTATATATTTATACCTTTTTACGAAAACCTCAATTTCGCAAATCGGGTAGTTTTCGCGAAATATGTTATTTTATTATTAAATTCCAAAAATAATATTTTATATTTTTTTGAAATGTTACAATCTTTCCCACTTAAAAAAATTCGGTTCCCGAATTTAAATTTAAACCTCCAAATACTAAAACATTTCAAGAATCAACTCAATCGACGGGGCTCCGAAATCATGGAAGATATAGAAAAGCCGCAGCGCATCACGTGCGACTGAAAATGAATATAAAACTCAAAATCGAACTCCGTCAAGCGTCATGCAAATCATCGGATTTGCATGCATATCATCGGAGTTACAGTGGAGATACAGATCTCGAAATCCACTACTGAAATACAATATACACTAGTCAAATAATATAATACATATATAGTACACATCCTTGAAAAAATCTCAAAACTGAATAAAACACATGCAAAATCTTTCCTGAATTTCCGTGTGATGCGTAACTCATAGCAAGAAGGGGAGGACGCTCATCTGTAATGTAGTAAATATACCTATATTGTTTTTGCTCAAATTATACGTTCCGCCGTTTTAAAAATATCCCAAAAGGCTTTCCTTTATAAACGTTCGTGCCTCTCGCGGACATGCAGGAAATAGCGAGACTCTATCTCCTTTTGAAAACCTCTGGTTAAACTTTTTAATGCATGCAAAGTACTTAGGTACTGTTCTCAGATCAGTCATGTTTGGCTACTATACAATATAGTGCCCAACATGAAAACAAAGTGCTCAAAAGAAAAATCAGCCTCAAAAGCCGTATCCAACAATCACGTGCGTCTGGTGCGCACGGAAATCAAATCCAAACACAAGTGCCACAATATGCACAAAGAAAAACTAAGTGCAACGGGTGTGCACGAAAGCATCTATCCAGTGCAACGGGTGTGCACGACAACAATATCTGGTGCATCTATTGTGCACGAAAATCTCAATCGAGTGCATACTGTATGCACAAAATCACATCTCATATCATGCGCCAAACATGCGCGAAAATCCAAATCAAGTGCATCCGTCATGCATGAATGAAATCTAAATCAAGTGCATCCGTCAGATCCGTAAAAAGCATCTAGTGCAATAGCATGTACAAAAAATATAATTCTGGTGTAACAAATGCACAAAAATACAAATTTGGTGCATCAAATGCATGAAATACAAACAATAACTCCAATGCATAAAAAGCAACACCAAGTGTACCATGGTGTATAAAGTCCAAAAAAGTATGCAACTACGTGCACAAAACACGTATCAATCCACTACATGCACATATAAGCTATACCGAGTGCAAAATCAAATCGAGTGTGTACCACACACACAAATCCAAATCAATTGTAGGAAATCCAGGAAATCATAAACATGTGCAGCCAAGGCACAAAATAGACATCAAGTGCAATAGATATGCACAAGTCATAAACCAACACAACAGTGTGTAAATCGTATATCAAGTGCGATAACTATGCACAAAATATAAATACCCGGTAGGTGTAGCTATGGCACACGAGAACAGTATCATGTGTTAGGTCCACGTTACCTCTCCCGATACTTTCGGGGTTGCGGAAACGGTAAAACAAAATTTTTTCTAAACTTTGTAACATGGACCGTAAAAGCCGGATCTTTACTAAACAATACACTAGCATCCTAACATGAGATGTATCTACTCGGTTAGGGGTTATACCTTAACTTGAACTCCTTCTCTTCTTGTTGTTCTTCTTCTTTGTTGTTCTTCTCTTCTTGTTGTTCTTCTCTTTGCTTGCTCAATGGTTGATCCGGACTTCGGTCACCTCCACGGCCTCCTTGAGTCGAAGACAATCCACTCGAGAGATGTACACCGAGCTCCACCTCAAGCCGGGGTAACTAGGGCAAGGAGATTGCTAATCTAGAAGCCCTAGGATGTGTAGAGGAGATGTATGGATGTGTTTGTTAAGTGGAATCCTTTTTCTCTCAACACATGAGATCAAAGGAGGAAGAAGAAGGAGTTTTCTAGCAACCATAGAGCTTCTTATTTCAAGAGAGAGAATGAGAATAAAATTATGATACAAAAGAAAAACAACCATGGTTGTAAATAATGCAAAACAACATCATTACTAATCCCATCAAGATAAAGTTGATGGCTACTTTGAAATGACCATTATCATAAACCAAAAGAAAAAGTAAAAGAAAAGAAGAGTGTGGAACCCTCTTGAAAGTCAATGGTCAACCCGGTCAACCGGTCAACAAAGTCAAGAGAGGTCAACAGGATCAAATGGTCAATGCAATTAGCCATCATAAGATTATCACTAATAGGATTAGTAAATGATGTTCGCGGCTCATAATGGTTTTGACCAAACGAACTGTCAAAACCCTAATGAGCCTGCCACATAACGGTTTTGGCCGAACCAACTGCCAAAACCCTAATGAGGCACCTCCTCCTTCATCACTCTGAAGAACTGTGCATACGCACCTGCATCCGTATTCCGTAGAATGCGGATGCACAGAAGACAAAACAAATCCATCCGTGCAATACTAGGATCCGGCTTAAACCAAAGCCTACTAGTACTGCCTGCCCGAACACCATACGCACACAAGTGTACGTAAGTGATCGCAGCCCTGCCGTAAAACCATACGGCCTCTACACGTTTCGCTCAGTGCAGGGAAACTCTCTGTGTGGGACTCTAAAGACTCGACACTACGCTGGCAGTGGGTTTAACCACAGACCGCAAGCGGCACTAGCTGTACGTAACGGTCCCCAGGTAGATGTTGATAAGAAGGCCGATGAGGTAAACCCACCCGAACTCCTACTGAGTCTGTATGTGACAATCTCCGTACAGTCCGGTCTGTTCGTCTGATACATCGCATGGCGGGCCTAGGGGGGTGGTAAACGTCAGTCCCCTAAAAGCGGTACAAGTCGTGTCGGAGTGAAGCCCAATACACCATGAGATAACACTGGAAACCTACCAGTATATCTCGCTTGCCCTGGCCAGGGACTACTCGTGTAATGGCTCTCCTAGACACAGCGCGATGTCAACCCCCAATACCGGGAGAGACGAATCCTGTCTAACCATCACTGCCTCTAAGTACTTCGGGACTGCTCCCAACTACTACCTGTTTGCATGACTCAGTAGAGCCGTGGTAGGGTAGTAATCAAAGAACAGTGGGAACACACTCGAGGCGAAGTGACAGTGTCAAGTCAGCGGACTAAGCTGTACTCATGTCACCTGGGAACTGATAACTGACGATAGGTATAATACCAACCATCAGTTCCCGACGAGTCCTGTCCAGTGTACTCGTAACCCAACGAGCACCCGCATACTATCTCAAGTACAACGTACCGACGGCTGTGGGACAGACCATCTCCCGTGCTGGGATGAGAAGCGCATACGCTCGTCTACTCCGGAGTATCGATGCCCTATCTCGATACTCCCACGACTAGGGACGTGTATAAGGATGTGCTTGTAGATTACCCAGCCCCCACGAGTGTGATCGCCATCACAACGCCGGTAATCAAGCAAAGATCCTAAGGGCTCTACTAATGAGTATAGGTGATATAATAAATAAACACACAAGTACACATTAAAGCAGAGACAAACCAAGTAGCATACTACTATATTGAGCAAGATTGTCTGTACAACTGTGAATATCCCAAGCTTCCATTAAGTAATATACATACTTGTATGATACAGTAATGGCCTCTAGGGCATATACACTAACAATCTCCCACTTGCACTAAGGCCATGTACTGGCGTATCGAAGACCTATCATCTCGATCAGCCGCTCGAACTGAGTCTGGGGTAAAGCCTTCGTGAATGGGTCCGCAGTGTTGTCCTTTGTGTCCACTCTCCGCACCTCGATCTCCTGTCGATCAATGATCTCCCTGATCAGGTGATATCACCTTAAGATGTGCCTGGATTTCTGATGGGACCTTGGTTCCTTCACTAAAGCTATAGCCCCATTGTTATCGCAATACAAAGGTATTGGGTCAACAATGGATGGAACCACCTGAAGTTCACTAATGAACTTCTTTATCCAGACCGCCTCTTTTGCGGCATCGCTTGCAGCAATGTATTCAGCCTCCATCGTCGAGTCTGCGACGGTATCCTGCTTGGAACTCCTCCAACATACCGCCCCTCCGTTGAGGGTAAACACAAAACCCGAGACGGACTTGCTATCATCTTTGTCACTCTTGAAGCTTGAATCGGTAAAGGACTCGACCCTGAGGTCTCCATTACCGTAAACCAGGAACATCTCCTTAGTCCTTCTCAGGTACTTGAGAATGTTCTTCACTGCTGTCCAGTGGTCCTCCCGTGGGTCTGACTGATACCGGCTTACCGCGCTCAGCGCGTAAGCTACATCTGGTCTTGTACATAGCATCGCATACATTATACATCCTACCGCCGAAGCGTAGGGTATAGTGCTCATGCGAACCCTCTCCTCGTCAGTCTTAGGAGACATCTTCTTGGAGAGGGTAATTCCGTGCAATGCGGGTATGTTACCGCGCTTGGAATCCTCCATACTAAATCTCTTTAGTACGGTCTCTATGTACCTGGACTGCGAAAGTCCCAGTAGTCTCTTGGATTTATCTCTATAAATCTTGATCCCCAGAATGTACGAGACATCACCCAGGTCCTTCATGGAGAACCTTTGTGAAAAAAATAGCTTGACCGATTGTAGCATAGGAATATCATTTCCTATCAAAAGAATGTCGTCTACGTACAAGACTAGGAATACGACAGTTCGTCCTACAATCTTCTTATAGACACAGGGTTCATCTTCGTTCTTGATGAAATCAAATTCCTTGATTGCCTCATCAAAACAGATGTTCCAGCTCCGTGATGCCTGCTTTAATCCATAAATGGATTTAAGCAACTTGCACACCTTCCCGCTGCTCCCACTGTCTACGAAACCTTCTGGCTGATCCATGTAAATGCACTCTTCCAAACAACCGTTTAGGAAAGCCGTTTTAACATCCATCTGCCAGATTTCATAGTCATGGAAGGCAGCAATGGCAAGTAAGATCCGAATGGATTTGAGCATAGCCACCGGAGAAAAAGTTTCGTCATAGTCCAAACCAGGTCTTTGACGAAAACCTTTTGCAACGAGTCTAGCTTTATAGGTTTCCACCTGCCCATCTACACCAAGTTTCCTTTTGTAGATCCATTTGCATCCAACGGGTTTTACCCCAGGTGGAGCAATATCCAAGGTCCACACTTTATTGGCATACATGGACTCCATTTCGGATTGCATTGCTTCCTGCCACTTATCAGAGTCCCTACTGATAATGGCCTGCCTGAAACTGGTAGGGTCATCTTCTTCCAAGATGCAATCCTCTTGATCCCCGTCAATGAGAAAACCGTAGTATCTCTCGGGCGGATGAGAAATCCTACCAGATCTGCGGAGTGGCTGAGGTTCGTTTGGGGTTATTGAATCTAGCGGTTCCACCAAATCTTTTGTTAAAGTTTGTGTTTCTGGAATTTCATCCAGTTCTACCGTGCTGCCATTAATGTTTTTAACAAGAAATTCTTTTTCTAAAAATGTGGCATTTCTTGAAACAATTATCTTCTGTTCCTCTGCATGGTAGAACAGATACCCACTTGAATCTTTTGGGTATCCCACAAACTTACACAAAACTGCCCGTGCCTCAAGTTTGTCTGGGTTCTGCTTTTTGACATAAGCTGGGCAACCCCAAATCTTAACACGTTTAAGATACAAACTCTTACCACTCCATATTTCATACAGAGTCTTAGGCACGGATTTGGATGGAACTTTATTCAATAGATGTGCTGCAGTTTGCAGTGCATATCCCCAGAATGAAAGAGATAACTCAGCACTACTCATCATGGAGCGAACCATATCCAATAGGGTACGATTCCTCCGCTCCGATACACCGTTGTGCTGTGGTGTATAAGGAGGAGTAAGCTGAGAGAGAATACCATTCTCTTTTAAGTAATCTAGGAATTCCGTGCTTAAGTACTCCCCTCCCCTGTCAGACCGGAGGATCTTGATACTTTTGCCTGTCTGGTTCTCTACTTCGTTTCTAAATTCCTTGAATTTCTCAAAAGCTTCAGATTTGTGTTTCATCAGATACACATATCCGAACCTAGAGAGATCGTCAGTGAATGTGATGAAGTACGAGAACCCACCCCTTGCATGTATAGACATCGGACCACATACATCACTATGTACGAGTCCCAAGAGCTCTGCTGCTCTTTCTCCATGTCCGGTGAACGGAGATTTGGTCATCTTCCCTTTGAGACAAGACTGACAAGATTCATAAGATGAAAACTCGAACGCATCCAAGAGTCCATCTTTATGCAACTTACTCAGTCTTTTCTCTCCGATATGACCAAGTCTACAATGCCACAAGTAGGATTCATTCGTATCGGAATTCTTCCTCTTGCGTGTGTTTTGTATATTGAGAACTGTATTCTGATTTAGAATGTAGATACCATTACACAGTGTACCCTCTGCAACCAGTACCTTATGAAGGTAAATGTTCATGATATTCTTTTCAAGAACAAAGTTATATCCATCTTTATCGAGTAAAGAAACTGATATGATGTTGCAAACCATGGAGGGTACATAGTAGCAATCGTTCAAAATCATAGTCTTGCCATTTAGCAATACTAGGTGATATTCACCGACGGATGCCGCATTAACTTGTGCTCCGTTCGCTACTCTGTGCGACATATCACCCGGTGCAACTTTCCTACTTTTTCTCAGTCCCTGCAATAAATTATAGATATGAGATCCTGATCCGGTATCAAGTACCCAGGAGGTAGGGCTGACCGTAAAACAGTTCTCAATTACAAGAACACCTGAAGTAGATGCAAAACCATGCTTCTTCTTTAACTGGGTATTGTGGAAATCCATACAATTCCCTTTCCCATTCTCATACTCATGACTGTTGTCACAAGTTAGAGCTGAACCAACTTTCCCCAGTCCCGAATAAGAATTCGGATCGGTCAAGCGATACATTTTATTATCTTGATTAGGGCGTGAAAAGGTTGCTGCCTGGAGAGAGAGAAAAGAAACACTCAGCGTATGCTCTTGCAAGATTAGATTGGTTTATTAATTTATCTAACCAGGATGTCTCCCACTGTTTCCTCAAATTCTTCTTAAAACCTTTTTAAAAGAAGAACTAGCCGGGTTTTAATTCACGTCACAATACTTGCTTAACCTTTCAGCCAGGCTAGTGTCGGTACTTCGAGGGAGGTTTTCCAACGCTTTCGCGATGTTCCTTAATTAAAGAACCTCTTTTCCCTGGGGGCGTAGCCCCGCTAACACCTTTCTAGACACCTACTAGGTTTATAGCATTGATCGTTAAGTGAAATAATCTCCCGAGAGTAAACCAACTCATCAGTGGGATCGGGATCCAACTGTCATTGTGTGATAATCTAGATGGAATCCACTCTAGTCACCACACTCCAGAAGGTATGCTAAATCAAGTTTCAGTTCTTTTGAAACTCCCGATGTGGTTTTTGCCCCTAGGATCCAAGTGATCTTGACACAGTCAACAAATCAAAGAGTCCTAGTCAAGTTCATCCCGTCGTTGTCTTGATTGCATTAAACCCACCTGCATAACCCTTGACACAGTCAACAAGGTTACACAAATGTCCTAACCAATCACATTGTATCCAGCAAATAAGTAACACTTAGCTACCGTTCACTACGCCTTGACACAGTCAACAAACGCAGCACGAATACTAAGTATAACTTATAAGAAACGACGGAGGGCTACGGCTGGGTTTTTGGTGAAAAACCCGTTAACGTAATGAACTTGATGTCGTTGAAGGAACGTGATACACCTTTTTGAAAATATAGTGGCGAAAACTTTTGCTAAAGAGGTCACTCCCTGTGAAGGGATCTCGGCTCTTTCCTCGTCGAATGAGGTGCAGGATATTCCAAAATGAATACCTCGATGCAAAGCAAGAATAATCGACTATAGTGAAGTTATTACGCTGATGCAAACTTTTGTCCAAGGGGTTACTCCCGATGAAGGGATCTTGTCCCTTGCCTCGTCAACTGAGGTGCTGGGCATTCATAACCGAATACCGTAATGCAAAACAAAAATGAACGTCCTTGCAATAACAACTTTTTTTTGAAAAATTGTTCCAACAACGTCTTTTAGGTTTATTTTCTTGCATTAGTTCTTTTAATGCGTCCCATCATTTAAATCCTACCATTGCAGAAAACAACCAAAATATGGCGTACGCTTATGCCATTCGCATTCGCCACTGGGCCCCGTCATCACCCGTTAGGTTACTTAACTAACGACAGAGCGGGGGCTGGGCTAGCGCGGCTGTAAAACATAAGCAACGCTTAAATAGTTATTATATATAGATATACTGCAATGACAGCCAATCCAGGTCACAGATGAACACTTTGGATATACTAGGAACCCGCGATTCGTTCAAGCCAGCAACGAAAAACGGATTACACGGTCGCGATGAATAGCCAAAACCCCACCCAAGACCCCTACGGGTGCGGCAAACTACCCGCCAAGTACCCGAAGCGAAGCAACCTCCCTCAACGCCATGAGTAGGCCACTCAGCATTTCGAGATACCCGGTAGTTTGTACACCCCCTCCATGGGTCTATCCTAGGAGCAAAAACAGTAAAAAGAATTATACAATGACGGCTACAACCCCGACCCGGTTGTGCGTCCATACAAATAATATTACATCAATTTACAAATTTATTACATGAATGAAAGAAAAAGAAAACCTCATCTCACATACACCCCGGCTATTCATCCGCGACAATCCAACGAGTTCATATACACAAACCATCAACAACAATCACAGATCACAGATATGTATAACCCCGACTAATCGACATATAGCGATTAGCCGACGTTCAATACATATGAACATCAGAGGTATAACCTTTATAGTCAAAGTATATTGAAGTTCGGAAAAATACGGATTTATAGGCCCCCAAAAACAAATTTCTATTCTGGCAAATCTGGGCACATTTAAACCATCTTAAAAATCCTAAAACCAAGTCAGAAACACTCTGCACCAAAAACGACCCAGTGACTCACCAAGATGGCCGCGATTCCTCGGCAATAGCTTGCTATTGCCGCGGAAACGCGGCGCTTTGGTCGAGTTGCTGGCTCGTTTTTGGTGGCTTTCTTCTAAAAACCCTGAGATGATTTTTGGAGTATAACAAATTTTGTTTTGACCAGAAAAAATTTTAACAGAAACTCAGGTTTTTATAACTCGGTTTTTTCGATTTTTCCGTTTCGAACTTCGATACACTTCACTACCAAGCTAGTTTATGTTTAGTTAGGCTCTGATACCACTGTTAGGTCCACGTTACCTCTCCCGGTACTTTCGGGGTTGCGGAAACGGTAAAACAAAATTTTTTCTAAACTTTGTAACATGGACCGTAAAAGCCGGATCTTTACTAAACAATACACTAGCATCCTAACATGAGATGTATCTACTCGGTTAGGGGTTATACTTTTACTTGAACTCCTTCTCTTCTTGTTGTTCTTCTTCTTTGTTGTTCTTCTCTTCCTGTTGTTCTTCTCTTTGCTTGCTCAATGGTTGATCCGGACTTCGGTCACCTCCGCGGCCTCCTTGAGTCTAAGACGATCCACCCGAGAGATGTACACCGAGCTCCACCTCAAGCCGGGGTAACTAGGGCAAGGAGATTGCTAATCTAGAAGCCCTAGGATGTGTAGAGGAGATGTATGGATGTGTTTGTCAAGTGGAATCCTTTTTCTCTCAACACATGAGATCAAAGGAGAAATCAAGAGGAGGAAGAAGAAGGAGTTTTCTAGCAACCATAGAGCTTCTTATTTCAAGAGAGAGAATGAGAATAAAATTATGATACAAAAGAAAAACAACCATGGTTGCAAATAATGCAAAACAACATCATGAATAAAATTATGATACAAAAGAAAAACAACCATGGTTGCAAATAATGCAAAACAACATCATTACTAATCCCATCAAGATAAAGTTGATGGCTACTTTGAAATGACCATTATCATAATCCAAAAGAAAAAGGAAAAGAAAAGAAGAGTGTGGAACCCTCTTGAAAGTGAATGGTCAACCCGGTCAACCGGTCAACAAAGTCAAGAGAGGTCAACGGGGTTAAATGGTCAATGCAATTAGCCATCATAAGATTATCACTAATAGGAATAGTAAATGATGTTCGCGGCTCATAATGGTTTTGACCAAACGAACTGTCAAAACCCTAATGAGCCTGCCACATAACCGTTTTGGTCGAACCAACTGCCAAAACCCTAATGAGGCACCTCCTCCTTCATCACTCTGAAGAACTGTGCATACACACCTGCATCCATATTCCGTAGAATGCGGATGCACAGAAGACAAAACAAATCCATCCGTGCAATACTAGGATCCGGCTTAAACCAAAGCCTACTAGTACTGCCTGCCCGAACATCATACGCACACAAGTGTACGTAAGTGATCGCAGCCCTGCCGTAAAACCATACGGCCTCTACACGTTTCGCTCAGTGCAGGGAAACTCTCTGTGTGGGACTCTAAAGAATCGACACTACGCTGGCAGTGGGTTTAACCACAGATCGCAAGCGACACTAGCTGTACGTAACGGTCCCCAGGTAGATGTCGATAAGAAGGCCGATGTGGTAAACCCACCCGAACTCCTACTGAGTCTGTATGTGACAATCTCCGTACAGTCCGGTCTGTTCGTCTGATACATCGCATGGCGGTCCTAGGGGGGTGGTAAACGTCAGTCCCCTAAAAGCGGTACAAGTCGTGTCGGAGTGAAGCCCAATACACCCTGAGATAACACTGGAAACCTACCAGTATATCTCGCTTGCCCTGGCCAGGGACTACTCGTGTAATGGCTCTCCTAGACACAGCGCGATGTCAACCCCCAATACCGGGAGAGACGAATCCTGTCTAACCATCACTGCCTCCAAGTGCTTCGGGACTGCTCCCAACTACTACCTGTTTGCACGACTCAGTAGAGCCGTGGTAGGGTAGTAATTAAAGAACAGTGGGAACACACTCGAGGCGAAGTGACAGTGTCAAGTCAGCGGACTAAGCTGTACTCATGTCACCTGGGAACTGATAACTGACGATAGGTATAATACCAACCATCAGTTCCCGACGAGTCATGTCCAGTGTACTCGTAACCCAACGAGCACCCGCATACTATCTCAAGTACAACGTACCGACGGCTGTGGGACAGACGGTCTCCCGTGCTGGGATGAGAAGCGCATACGCTAGTCTACTCCGGAGTATCGATACCCTATCTCGATACTCCCACGACTAGGGACGTGTATAAGGATGTGCTTGTAGATTACCCAGCCCCCACGAGTGTGATCGCCATCACAATGCCGGTAATCAAGCAAAGATCCTAAGGGCTCTACTAATGCGTATAGGTGATATAATAAATAAACACACAAGTACACATTAAAACAGAGACAAACCAAGTAGCATACTACTATATTGAGCAAGATTGTCTGTACAACTGTGAATATCCCAAGCTTTTATTAAGTAATATACATACTAGTATGATACAGTAATGGCCTCTAGGGCATATACACTAACATCATGAAACTCAAATCCAAGCAATATAAGCGTGGTACTAGGATCGCAACGCAAATCGCAGCAAATGACATTGAGGTACACCTCCTACAAAGTCGAAAAAAAATATTGGGGCGCCCAAAACTGGCAGAGCAAGAACATCCGTTTGCCTACTATAGGGTTGTATAACATGACTATAAGGTTTTGGAAGGCATCACACATGCCATTTTATAAATTTTTAGGGTGCTATGAAACCCTAACCAAGATCTTAACTAGTGTATTAAACGTGTTATGTAAACTCTTTACATCTAAGTGATAGGGATTACAATCTTTGTAGTTCGTTCCTTCACTTCCAAAGCTCCGAGTAGTGGTCCATTCGCTGCGATCCATAAACTCTCGGACTCTTGAGAGGCTCCACAAGATGTACGATGCATCCTTGCTTGAAGTCTTCAAAGTCTACGATGATCTACGTCGAGGAAACACGGACTCAAGCTCTCACTTCACTAATATGGAATTAGTGAAGCTAACACACTAATCTATATGGTTAGTATAGAAGAGGATGATGAAGTAGGAATTTTGCTCACTTTAGAATTTGATTTCTCACTAATTTTTTTCTTGATCTCAAAACTAGAAAGCACAAATGAGACGAGGAAGAAGAAGATGAAATGAATGAGATAAGGTTAAAATGTAACCGTGGGTTAGAGTATGTCATCCACTAACTCATGTAGAGAGTTAACGATGGTTATGTGTCATGGTTCGGTTAGAAAATATCTTAAGCAAAACAAAAAGGGTGGACTTAGTTAATAGTTATCTTCAAGCTTCATGATGCTTCACCATGACTCATTTCTTCCATTTTTGAATTACTTAATAATTTAAACCCAAACATTACATGTAGCATGGTATAATTCTCATACATCCTTGTTGCATGTATAACCTAGCATTTCACAATATTATATATCACATATATAATATTTATGTAAAATTAGAAAACAATACAATAAACATATATCACATATATGTTAAATGTATCATAAGTGAGAATAATAAATAGTTAAGTAAGCATATATTAGTTAATGTAATTTAATATATCAAATATATAATAATACATTAAATTATCGAATCCACACTTGATCCGATAATCCGGCTATATCACATATGACCGACTAATATATATATTGTATCATTTCATCGAATAAACACTTGATCCGATGACCCGGCTATATCGCATATAACCGGCCGATATCTCATATCGCGAGAATTGAATACGGTATCACATACACGTATTAATCTCGGTCCTGCACATATCACATATGTTCTCCTACTCCATTTTTCCTGAGCCAGGAAACCTCTATGTAGGACTCTAAGGTCTCGTCAATACGCCGGCAGTAGGTGTTGATCACATCAAGCACCCACAAGCTGCAAACGGTCAGCTAAACGTAACAACCACCCGGGTATTGAGCGATCAGAAGATCAACAAGCAAACCTGATCACACTCCTGTGAATCCAATCAGTAACACTCCCGTACAGTCCGGTCTTTTCGTCTGATATGTCGCATATCCAGTCTAGGGGTGGTAAACTTCAGACTCCAGTAACAGATAAGTCGTGCCGATGTGTCGCTTATAACAGGTCGAGAAACTACAGATTACACTTACTAGTTGATCTCCAAAGGAGACCTGGCCAGGGACTTCTAGTTATAGCCAATCGAGCACAGCGCAACATCAACCCCCAATACCGGGAGAGACGAAACCCCTCCTATCGCTAATTGCTTCCATGTGATTCGGGACTATACCCAAAAGCCACCGTTTTGCACGTTCTCGTGAATGTGGTAAGGTAGAAATCAAAACACATTGGGAATCATATAAGACTCTATGACGATCTCGGGTCTACAAACTAACCTGTACCAGTGTCACAAGAGAACTGCTATCTGAAAATAGGTATAATACTATCTAGGAGTTCTTGGCGAGTCCGTTCAGTGTACCCAGTCTCTATTGAGCACCCGCATACCATCTTTGATGTCGAACACCAATGAATGCGGGATCATCCATCGCCCATCATATGGATAAAGATGTGTATACGCTAGTCTACTCTGGAGTATCGATGCCCCGTCTCGATACACCCTTGACTAGGAACAATTATAGGATGTACTCGTTGACTACCTTGCCCTGCTAGTATGATCTCCATCATAGTCCTAGTAGTCAAGTACATATCCTAAGGGCTTTATCCACATGTGAGAGCAAGACAGTAAACCAATACAAGTCAACATGTTAAGATAAAGTGCAACCAGATAGCATACTATCATGTCAAGCAAGAAAGTCCTCTCTATATATATCCAAGCATCCACTATAATATACATCATATATACATTAATGGCCTCTAGGGCATATACATAACTAACAATCTCCCACTTGCACTAAGGCCGGCTGTTGTAGTATCTCATACCCAACAACCCGAAGAGTCTCTCAAAATGTATCTGGAGTATGACCTTCGTGAGTGGATCCGCAGTGTTGTCCTTTGTGTCAACTCTCCTGACCTCGATCTCCCAGCGATCAACTATCTCCCAGATCAGGTGATACCGCCTCAGAATATGCCTGGATCTCTGATGGGACCTGGGTTCCTTGGCCAAAGACACAGCTCCATTGTTATCACAATACAAAGGTATTAGATGCTCAATGGACGGAACCATTCCAACTTCAGTGATGAACTTCTTCATCCAGACAGTCTCCTTGGCAGCATCGTTGGCAATGATGTATTCGGCCTCCATCGTCGAGTCTGCCATGGCTTCCTGTTTGGAACTCTTCCAACACACCGCCCCTCCATTGAGGGTAAAGACAAATCCCGAGTGCGACTTAGAGTCATCCTTATCACTTTGGAAGCTCGGGTCGGTAAAGGACTCCACCTGGAGTTCTCCATTACCATACACCAAGAACATCTCCTTAGTCCTTCTCAAGTACTTGAGAATGTTCTTTACAGCTGTCCAGTGATTCTCTCCAGGATCTGCTTGATACCTACTTACTACACTTAGTGAGTATGCTACATCGGGTCTGGTACATAGCATCGCTTACATGATATAGCCTACTGCCGAAGCATAGGGTATCCCTTGCATGCGATCTCTCTCCAAATCAATCTTGGGAGACATCTCTTTGGAGAGAGTGAGTCCAGAGATCGTGGGTAAGTTCCCACGCTTGGATTCTTCCATACTAAACCTCTTTAGTATGGTGTCAATATACCTAGATTGGGACAATCCCAATATCCGTTTGGATCTATCTCTATAGATCTTAATCCCCAAAATGCAGGAGGCATCACCTAAATCTTTCATTGAGAATCTTTGTGATAAGAAGAGCTTGACCGAGTGCAGCAAAGGAACATCATTTCTTATCAAGAGTATGTCATCTACGTATAATACGAGGAAGATAACCCTACTCTCTGCCACCTTCTTGTATATACAAAGTTCATCTATGTTTTTGATGAAGTCAAACTCTTTGACTACCACATCAAAACAGATGTTCCAACTCCGCGATGCCTACTTCAACCCGTAGATGGATTTAAGAAGATTGTACACCTTTCCGCTGCTCCCACTGTCTACGAAGCCCTCTGGCTGAGTCATGTACACGTACTCTTCTAAAACACCATTGAGAAAGGCGGTCTTAACATCCATTTGCCAGATTTCGTAGTCATGGTATGTAGCGATGGCAAGTAAGATCCGGATGGACATAAGCATAGCCACTGGAGAAAAGGTTTCGTCATAATCCACACCTGGTCATTGACGAAAACCTTTTGTAACAAGTCTAGCTTTGAAAGTCTCAATTTTTTCATCTACACAAAGTTTCTTCTTAAAGATCCATTTACTCCCAATGGGTTTTACCCCTTCAGGAGCAACTTCCAAAGACCATACTTTGTTGGTGTACATGGATTCCATCTCAGATCGCATTGCATCCAGCCATTTCATAGAGTCCCCACTCGTGATGGCCTGCTCGAAACTAGTTGGGTCATCATCTTCAATGATGCAATCCTTGCTCCCACCATCGATGAGAAAACCGTAGTGTCTCTCTGGTGGATGAGGAACCCTACTAGATCGGCGGAGCAGCTGAGGTTCGTCGGGAACAACTGAATCCTCTGGTTCTACCAAATGTTCTGTCGTAGTTTGTATAGCTGGAACCTCTTCCAGTTCTACCTCTTTGCCACTAATTTCTTTTTCAAGAAATTCTTTTTCTAAAAAGGTGGCATGTCGAGAAACAAACACTTTTTGTTCCTAGGTGTGGTAGAAGATATACCCTCACGAATGTTTGGGATATCCAATAAACTTACACAGAAAAGACCTTGCCCCGAGCTTGTCTGGATTTTGTGTTTTCACATATGCCAGACAACCCTATATCTTAATATAATTAGGATACGGTCTCTTTCCTTTCCATATCTCATATGGAGTGGTTGACACAGATTTGGTGGGAACCATATTCAATAGGTCTGCAGTTGTCTCCAGTGCATATCCCCAAAAGAAATAAGCAACTCAGCAGTGCTCATCATAGAGCACACTATATCTAATAGGGTGCGATTCCTCCGCTCCGATGCACCGTTGTGCTGTGGTGTATAAGGAGGAGTAAGCTGAGAGAGAATCCCATTCTCTTTTAAATAGTCCAGGAAATCATTGCTCAAGTATTCTCCTCCTCGATCAGATCGAAAGATCTTAATATTTTTGCCCGTTTGGTTCTCTACTTCATTCTTATATTCTCTGAATTTCTCAAAAGCTTCAAACTTGTGTTTCAACAGGAACACATGTCCGTATCTTGAGAGATCGTCAGTGAATGTAATGAAGTACGAAGAACCATTCCTGGCATGTGTAGACATGGGACCGCATACATCACTATGTACCTGTCTCAAGAGTTCCGTAACTCTTTCTCCGTGTCCACTAAACGGAGTTTTGGTTATTTTTCCTTTGAGACATGAATGGAAAGTATCATAAGATGATAATTCGAACGTATTCAAATATCCATCTTTATGTAACTTAGCTAGTCGTGTTGCATTGATATGACCTAGTCTACAATGCCACAAGAAGGATTCGTTCATTTCTGAATTCTTCCTGTTGTGTGTGTTCTGTACATTAAGAACTATTGTTTAATTTAGAACATATATGCCATTATTTAACGAGTCTGATCCAATCAACTTTTGATCCAGGAAGATGTTCATAACATTATCCTGTACTACAAAATTATATTCTTCTTTAGTTAATAAGGAAACTGATATAAGATTGCATATCAGGGTCGGAATATAATAGCATTCGTTAAGAATCAATGTATTACCATTTGGTAATACAAGGTGATATTCGCCAACTGCTTTGGCTGCAACATCTGCACCATTCCCTACTCTTACGTCACCCTTTCCCAGTTCTCTACCTTTTCTAAGCCTATGCAACATACTGCATATGTTGGATCCTGATCCGGTATCTAATACCCCGGACGTAGAGTGAACTGTGAAACATTTCTCGATAGCTAACACACCCAAAGAAAATGCATCAACATGCTTATTCTTCATTTGGGTGGCATGGGAATCCGGATATGTTAGTCTTATAACATTTATAAGAAAGAACGGGACCAACGTTCCCCTGCTCAGTATAACAAGCGGGTTCGGTCAATACATCCATATTATTATATTGATTAAGGCCTGACATGGTCACTACCTGGAGAGAGAGAGAAGAAAACACTTTAGCGTGCGCTCTTGCAAGATTAGATTGGTTATTATATTATCTAATCAGGATGGCTCCCACCGTTTTCATCAAATCTTCCTTCAAACCCTAAAAGGAAAGACTAGCCGGGATTAATTACACCTTACAAGTTCGCAAATCTTTCAGTCAGGCCAGTGTTGGTGCTTTGAGGGAGGTTCCCCGTGCTTTCGCACGGACCTAATTGAAATAAACCTCATTTTTCCAGGGGCGTAACCCCATTTACACCTTTCTAGACACCTACTTGATCGGCTAATTGTCTTGTGTAAAACTCTCTCAGGAGTAACTCTTACTCGCAGTGGGTATCGGGATACAACTATCTCATAGAAGGTATGCAATCTCATTGCAAATTTCAACACTTGAAATTCCCGATAATACTTTTGCCCCTAGCGTGCCATGACCTTGACACATGCCAACAAACCATAGTCCGCTAGTCAAGTTCAACCCGTCATTTCCTGATTGAATTAAACCCACCCGCACGACCTTTGACGCAGGCCAACAAAGTCGTACGACTACCCTAATCCAATCTCATCTTATGTTACAGATGAGCACTAGTTAGCTACCATACACTACGCCTTGACGCAGGCCAACAAACGTAGCACGAATACTAAGTAGTACTATCTGAAATGACGGAGGGATACGTAGGTTTTTCAGAAAACATTTTTGCATAATGAACTTGATATCGTTGTAGAAACAAGTGATTTTGGAAAAGGGGTGTTTTTTAAGGCTTTTACTAGTTCCGCAAAAGAGGTCACTCCCGGTGAAGGGATCTCGGCTCTTTCCTTATCGAATAAGGTAGAGGATATTTCACAAATACCACAATGCAAAGCAAGAACTATTGAAGCAATCAAAAACTAAACCGAATGAGTTGTAGCATCTTCTAGTTTCGCTAAAGAGGTCACTCCCGGTGAAGAGATCTCGGCTCTTTCCTTATCGAATAAGGTGCAAGATATTCTACAAGGAATACTGCTATGCAAAGCAAAAACTAGAGTTACCCTTTTGAAAATTTGATTATACAACATCTTTTAGGTTTCTTTTTCTTTTCATTAATCTCATTAATGAAATCCCATCATTTATGCTTCCTAAGTATCACAGAAGAAACGAAAACACAACGTACGCTTATGCCATCCGCATTCGCCACAATGTTCCGTTATGCACCGTTAGGTTACTTAACTAACGGCATACCGGGACGGGACTAGCGCGGGTGAAAAACATAAGCAACGTCTACTATATATCTCATATATAATATATTTCCATTCGTCTCAGAATCCATAGTGATCACATCACAAAATTTCAGCACCAAAATATAATATATAAAATATTGGATATACCAGGAGGTCCGTGTTTTATTTTAAGCCTGTATAAAACACGGATTCTACGGTCGCGATGAATAGCCAAACCCACATCCCTAGACCCCTATGAGAGAGGCAAGCAACCCAACCAATTCTAGGGTAATGAGACCCGGACTCGACTCTTCGAGTTGGTCTCCCACTGTACCCTAGAACCCGGTTGTTTGTGCTCTCCTCCTTCGGTCTATCCTAATGCGGAAAAGTAAATAATATACAATGGTGATATCATCCTCAACCCGGAAGTGCCCAATAAAAGAATATTACATACAATGAATTTTACATGAATGAAAATGAAAAACTCTCATCTCAAATAAAACCCCCGGCTATTCAAAACACGACGATCCAATATAACATATCACAGCAACACATAACATCACATGTCATCAACGTAACTAAATATGCTTATCCCAATTGTCGTTGATGTATATCAACGAAACCGGCGATACACCACATATTACACTTACGGTCGTAGAAAAGAAAATGTAAAACTACAACATTTGGAATTCATAATTACCTTAGACATCATAAACCCGAAATATCACATATTACAGATTTCATGCATAATTATATGAATTCCACATATTGTATCACATTACTGAAAGCTAGACGACGTTTAAACAATTCGATCGACTCAAAGAATTCCCAAAATACCCAGAGAGCTCAACACTTGAGCACAGTTAAAGTTAACCAGAGACATACCACAAAACGTATGGACATACAGCTGAAGGGCCCGACCCAAGCCTCTTAAGTAGCACCGTGGATCCGCCGCCAAAAGCAGGTTTTGGCCGCGGATCCGCGGTCACTTTGACGAGTTAGGGTTTCGTTCTTCAGATGTGTCCATAGAATTCCCTGCAAGATTTTCTGAGTATTTTTAACATGGAAAAATCCAACTTTTTGAAAAATTTCCAGAGAGAGGGTCCATTTCGGGTTTTCAGAGTTCGATCGGAATTCTAAGTTCTTCTAGACAATGCCAAATGCTCTAGCTTGGCTCTGATACAACTGTAGGGTTGTATAGCACGACTATAAGGTTTTGGAAGGCATCACACATGCCATTTTATAAATTTTTGTGGTGCTATGAAACCATAACCAAGATCTTAACTAGAGTATTAGGGTTAAACATGATATGTAAACTCTTTACATCTAAGTGATAGGGATTAAAACCTTTGTAGTCTGTTCCTTCGCTTTAAAAGCTCCGAGTAGTGGTCCCATCGCTACGATCCATGAACTCCCGGACTCTTGAGAGGCTCCACAAGATGTACGATGCATCCTTGCTTGAAGTCTTCAAAGTCTACAATGATCTACGTCGAGGAAACACAGACTCAAACTCTCACTTGACTAATATGGAATTAGTGAAGCTAACACACTAATCTATATGGCTAGTATAGAAGGGGATGATGAAGTAGGAATTTTGCTCACTTTAGAATTTGATTTCTCACTAATTTTCTTCTTGATCTCAAAACTATAAAGCACAAATGAGATGAGGAAGAAGAAGATGAAATGAATGAGATAAGGTTAGAAATGCAACTATGGGTTAGAGTATGTCATCCACTAACTCATGTAGAGAGTTAACCATGGCTATGTGTCATGGTTTGGTTAGAAAATATCTTAAGGAAAACAAAAAGAATGGACTTAGTCAATGGTTATCTTCAAGCTTCATGAAGCTTCACCATGACTCATTTCTACCATTTTTGAATTACTTAATAATTTAAACCCAAACATTACATGTAGCTTGGTATAATTCTCTTACATCTTTGTTGCATGTATAACCTAGCATGTCACAATATTATATATCACATATATAATATTTATGTAACATTAGAAAACAATACAATAAACATATATAACATATATATTAAATGTATCATAAGTGAGAATAATAAATAGTTAAGTGAGCATATATTAGTTAATGTAATTTAATATATCAAATATATAATTATACATTAAATTATCGAATCAACACTTGATCCGATAATCCGGCTATATCACATATGACCGACTAATATATATATTGTATCATTTCATCGAATCAACACTTGATCCGATGACCCGGCTATATCGCATATAACCGGCCGATATCTCATATCACGAGAATTGAATACGGTATCACATATACGTATTAATCTCGGTCCTGCACATATCACATATGTGCTCCTGCTCCGTTTTTCCTGAGCCAGGAAACCTCTATGTAGGACTCTAAAGACTCGTTAATACACCGGCAGTAGGTGATGATCACATCAAGCACCCACAAGCTGCAAGCGGTCAGCTAAACGTAATAGCCAGCTGGGTATTAAGCGATCAGAAAATCAACAAGCAAACCAGCTCACACTCCTGTGAATCCAATCAGTAACACTCCCTTACAGTCCGGTCTCTTTGTCTGATATGTCGCATATCCAGTCTAGGGGTGGTAAACGTCAGACCCCAGTAACCGATAAGTCATGCCGATGTGTGGCTCATAACGGGTCCAGAAACTACTGATAACACTTACTAGTAGATCTCCATAGCAGCCATGGCCAGGGAATTCTAGTTATAGCCAATCGAACACAGCGCAACATCAACCCCCAATACCGGAAGAGACGAAACCCCTCCTATCGCTCATTGCCTCCATATGATTCAGGATTGTACCCAAAAGCCGCCGTTTTGCACATTCTCGTGAACGTGGTAAGGTGGAAATCAAAACACGGTGGGAATCACATAAGACTCTATGACGATCTCGGGTCTACAAACTAACATGCACCAGTGTTACCAGAGAACTACGTTATGAAAATAGGTATAATACCATCTAGGAGTTCTCGGCGAGTCCGTTTAGTGTACCCAGTCTCTACTGAGCACTCGCATAGCATCTTTGATGTCAAACACTAATGGATGTGGGATCATCCATCGCCCATCATATGGGTCAAG
Source organism: Agapanthus africanus (assembly GCA_030015575.1). Taxonomy (NCBI): domain Eukaryota; kingdom Viridiplantae; phylum Streptophyta; class Magnoliopsida; order Asparagales; family Amaryllidaceae; genus Agapanthus; species Agapanthus africanus. The sequence continues at coordinate 190,146,364 of JASDDO010000012.1, read as the reverse complement.
ATGCGTATACGCTATTCTACTTTGGAGTATCGATGCCCTGTCTCAATACACCCTCGACTAGGAACAATTATAGGAATTACACGTTGACTACCCTGGCCCACTAGTATGATCCCCATCATAGTCTTAGTAGTCAAGTACATATCTTAAGGGCTTTATCAACATGTGAAAGGAAGACAATAAACCAATACAAGTCAACATGTTAAGATAAAGTGCAACCAGATAGCATATTATTATGTCGAGCAAGAAAGACCTCTCTATATATATCCAAGCATCCACTATAATATACATCATATGTACAATAATGGCTTCTAGGGCATATACATAACTAACACCTCCTGCTCACGGTCTGGCATCCTCTGTCTCTAGGTCCTCATTTCTCTATGGATTACCAATCTCTCAATCCATCGGCTCATCGGTCCGGTCCGGTGTGCTAACGGAAACAATTTCGCTCTGGCACTTCTCTGGTCGTCTCTTAGCCAATTAGTATGACCACTCATAAAGCAGCACGTCACCGGCGTCGGCCTCTAGTCCTCTGAATACATGTCACACATCTGATCCTAGGCGCAAATCTTATCGCAGCAGTGTCCTGGAAGGAACCTGCTCAGGGTCTCTTCCGATCTTGCCTATGCCGAACTATACGGAGGCTGGTACTCTTACAAAATATTTTCTCTCTTTCTGGACATCTGCGTTCTCAGCACAGCTTCTCCTCGGGAACTGGTTGTATCTCACGCCTCTGTATACATATCAGATTTCTAATATCAACGGGGAGTAGCAATAGCTCTTTTGACATCTCGCACAAACCTCTTGTTCCACTCGTCTTTATTATCGTCTGCTTTGACGTCACGTCAAGCTATCTGCGTACAAAAATTGTCTCGGCTACAGTCAGTCCGGAATCTCTCACACGGACTCGAAATCACGAACTCGGTATCTTCATCACTCTATAGAAGATCTCTAACCAAACATGACCTCGGGAACTCGTCCATACCATCGGAGAAATACTCAATACTCGTCCGTTCTCGATCAACTCATGACACATCTGTGTGAGGTCTTCTATCTGAAGCCGGTCTACTTACTGGTATCCTATCACATGATATCCAGACGACGTTAACTTTTCGATCGATTTGTCAAAGTCTCATAATTCCCCGAGAGCTCAACTCTTGATTACGGTTTAATAATATCTGGTACATGCCACAGTACCTATGGACCAACCGTAGAAGGGCAAACCCAAGCCTCATTAATGGCACCGCGGAACTGCCGCAAACCCTAAGGTTCAAAAGCGTTTCCATGGTCATTATATCGAGTTAGGGTTTCATTCTTCTAGAGGGTCCACAGAATTACTTGCTTGTTCCTCCGAATACCTTAAACTTAGAAAAATGGGTTTCGGACATTCGTTTCGAACCTTTTTAACTTTTTCTAGACAACATGTGAATACCCTTCGTCCCTCAACTCAGGGTAGACTAGCTATCATCTGTCGCGGCTCTACCTGAAAGCTCCAGCGATCTCATCTCGTAAGGTATGGAGGCGACATCATATCAATCTCAGTAACAGCCGTGTCATCTGTCTGCATGGTAGACGACATCACAATTTCTGAGGTATGTTGTACACCAACAGTCCTCTCACAACTGGCAGCCTCTATAAACGGCCCGATCATACGGTGCAAAATCGAACACTCGCCTCAAACGAGGAGTCACAACACCAATACAAAATCGAGACGTTCTCGTGTCACCAGAAAACACGATGGTCAGTCCTCGTCCATGACGAGCTCGCCCTGACCGCAACACTAGCAGCAGCTCAATCTGCGCTCAAACCATGGTGACAGGAACCTCATGAATGTATCGATGAAACCATATCAATGGAATGAAAGGAATCAGTAGATCCCAAAATGCATATATGACCATAAGGAGGAACAGAATCAATAAGAGTCTGATCATGGAAACAAATAGAATCAAAGATCTCAAAATATGTACATCCTAAGGTTTATTAAGTGGAGTATCGTATCGTAAATATTCCGCAGAACATACGTACGGTACATTACTGTACTCAAGCTACCTACTCCATCAATCATGCTCAGCCTATGTAACGAAAGTTCGGGTCTAATACCCCCTGTCCAAGTCTATGTTCCGTAAGGTCAAGCCTAGGTTCCGAAATATTTACGCCCTAGACTCCGCAAAGTCAAACCTAAACTCGAACAAAGGTTAAACCCAACGCTCTGATACCAACTTTGTCACGACCCGAAATATTAGCTCGTGACCAGCACTTAAATCACGCAACGTCTAAAGGCATAACGTAATTCAAGTAAGCTGAAACTCAGAAATCTAAACCTTTTTAAGAAAATAAAAGAGGTGAAGTTTTGAAATAAAGATATGATGAAATCACATGTTTCTTAAATTCATAAAAGGGGGAACATGAAAAATGCAAGTTTATTTTATAATTGAAAAACATGTTTCTTCTCCTTTTAAAAAAAATTAGGCAGCACCTCCCTTGTATATTTTGATCCAAAACCATAAATACATGATAATATAAAAGGCATCCCCAAGCGGGAGCTAGCTCTTCGCTAAACGGCGGATCACAACCATGCAAGTAATAAAACAAGTATACGACGCCCAACGTCGAAGATCAACACAAAAGGTAAAGAATAAAGCAAGACATCAACCCAATAAGCGAACATAAAACCCATCGCTCAAATCTCGAAACTACAAGTCTCACTAAGTCTTACCATTTATACAAATACTAGTTTTGATTGATGGAGTTGACTAGATATAAAAGAATAATAAATTCAAAAAGTGGTACGATCCAACATGTACCACTTACCCAAGAAAGTTACCCGAAAGCAAGTTGTGTGCCAACGATGCAGCTACCGATCCATGCGGTCAACCTGCAAGAACTGTGGCACAACGAGGGTGAGTTGCCAACTCGTGAGTAGAAAACATCATCAGGTAGAAATCGAATAAAATAATGATTTTCTAGGTCAACTATATCATAAAGGTAATACTATGATATCTAGGGTGACCGTATGTAAAAAGGCGCCAACAATAAATAAATGCAAGTATGCAAGTGGATATCATCCAATAATATAATCAATGCCAATATACATGTGGATCTCGTCCACTCGAAACATTGTAAAAGCATATGCATGTAAATATATGAGGATATCAAGAATGTGTGTGTCCATCAACGACACACCAAAACATGTAACCTGAGTGTCCAACACCGATACTCGAAATATCTTGAAAGCCGTGTCCAGCATCGACACGTAAATCCTCATATCTCAGGCGCTGCATCCTCATATCGTCCCTCATGTCCATCTCTCTACTCCGGTCAGTATCCTCCGGATAACCGCCGAGTCCAAATACTATCACCATCAGGTAGTGCTCCCCTGCCAGGCTCAAGCCATCATCTGCGACCATTTTGCTCCGGGGTACCTCACCGGGTCCACCATGCACCCGCAGACGGTTCCTCCTCCTCCTCGAATCGGGTGTCACATGACATTCTCAGAAATGAGAAAACACATGGTGAACGCACTGAAATATCATGTCAATAGAAACCGGGTTTTTAAAATAATACAAACTTTCTTTTGAAATAACCACGGTTCTCAAATCCCAAAAATCTCATGAAAAAAACATATCTCAATGCGTAAAATTGCAAAGCATGATGTATGCGACATATAACAGAATGTAAGCATATCCGTAAATCATGCAACATGGAACAGTAATATGCATATATCAAGGGAAAACCGCTCTTTAAAATGAATCCAGTTTTAAAATATAAATTGCGGTTCCCAATTCCTCCAAGGTCAAATGCAACATCGTATAAAGGTGTATATGTAACTATAGCAAGTAAATTATGCAAAGAGTCATATCATGATGCAACAATTCTACTATGTAGTGACATGGCAATTATCGATGATGAAGTGTGTGAGCCGGCCAATCTGTGTAAGTGTGACATACGCATCATCGATAATGGTGCAGGTGTACTAGCACAGGTATATGAAATGCAATAGTAATGAAATGAACGTAGCATAAAGTAAATCGGCAGCTAAAAGGTATAAGGTATACGTGTCTAACATGACCGAGTCGGTGAATCTATCAATCGGCCTCCTCTAGTCAACGGTATGGATCAATCATCAATTAACTCATCACGTACGGTAACGCATCGTACGGCGTCATAAAACAATTTAGGATCCTAACAACCTATGTGACAAGGAGGGTACGGACCTCACGTCTCCTACGGCTTATCATTCAAGATTCACAACATATGTATATCTATATACCTATATCTCCGGTTCACATCCATAACAATCGACTCGCGTCCGTATACCGATATATCAATCAAGTCATCTTATCAATCAAAAGTTGTATATTATCAATCTCATGTTATGCCAATATAATCTCTTATTGGTTCTCTTTACAACTACATATCTATATCTATCATATCATGTCACCTAAAACCTAAGCTATAATTTTAAGTCATGGTATATCTTATCTCCTATTAATTCCTTAACCCTATTCCTAACTTTCTAATATGGTTTCTCTAGCCATATCCTATAGTTATCTAGTCTAGGTTTCCTTAACCGTATTCTATAAATCGGTTTCCATCAAAACTTGCGGGGGTGCTATACGCCATCCACCCGACTTCCCCCGTAGATATAGATCTACTCACCTTGATCCTTGCTCGCCGTATTCGATGACGCCTCGCTCCGTCGCCTCAGAATCCACGTGAAGGTACCTACAATAATACACAATCGAAATCGCTATTAAAATGGAATCCGGAAAACCAATACGGCACACGGTGCGTGTAACAACCTAGTTCATTTATACCAATTCCAGTTCCTGTATTTCCTTAATTGTGGTATTTTCTTGATTTATCGTGTTTTGGGTGCGATTGGTATGTTACATTTTACATTGCATTCGACCCGACCCGCTTACTTAAACCAGTTTGATTCATATTTATGCATTACCTTGACTTGTTACATAGACACGTGCATTTCAGGTATACTGCATACTCGCATTTTTATCTGGCATTGCATATTTTACCATATAACATTTTAAGTCATGTAAAATATTTTAAAAATACATTTCATAGCCTGCTTGATACTCCTAACCCCGTTGTAGCATCTGCACATCTTGTTCTCATCCCGTTCAGAGAAACGGACGTGTTTGGATGGCTACGCGCACGTACATGCATCCGTTCTTTGGGGTATGCATTTTCTTTAACTGAGCATTCATTTTGAATTTTGAAAGTCGCATATATTTTTCGTATTTTAAATCTGAATTTTAGACCCGACCCGGGCGCGTTTTGGAATATTTTTGTATCCCGCCAAAAATTCAAATTAATTAATTTAATATTCTTATATTTTAATCAGCTTTTAAAACATCGATAACAAACAAAAATCTTTTAAATCTTTTTTAAATCTAATCCTAACACCCCAGCTCTCTCCTCCTCTGTTCTGTAGCCCCACTCTCCCTCTCTCCTTCTTTTCTTTTCTTTTCTCTTCTCTTTCTTTCTCTCCTTCTCTCTCTTCACAAAACGCCAACCTTATATCTCCATACTGTTCATTTCTCTCTCTCTCTCTCTCTCCTCTCGATCTCTCTCTTCTCTCTACATCTCTCCTCTCGGTTTCTATCTCTCTCCTCCGCCTGCTCTCTCTCTTTTCTTCTCTCTCACAATTCTCTCTCTCCCCCTCATCTTCTTCTTTTCATTTCTTTCCGTTTTCCGCCTCGCGATCATCGAACCCACGCCGAGCCCTCGCCTGCCTCGTGCTCGCCATCGTCGCCTCCCGCCATCATCCTCGTCATCCTCATCTCCATCACCCCACATGTCTCTCCCCTCTCTCCAACCCCTGCGGCGAACCCGCTGCACCCTCACCGCACCCATCATCTTTGTCATCGTCGTCGTCACGTCGGCGATCTCTCATCCTCCACCCTCGCCCGACACCCTCGTCTCCCTCTCCGACAACACCACCTCTCTCTTCTACTGCCTAATCTACAACCCCGCGATGAACCCATCACCGAGCAATCCATGCTCCCGTCGACTCCGATTCTGTACATCATCGCCGTTGACCTCCACACCCTCGTCACCGCCTCCATCTCCTCCTCTCCTTCCTCCACTCCCTTTTCCCGACGACGAACCCTGCCGAACCCAACCTCGTCACCGTTCCTGCACCTTCGTTTTTGTCGTCACCCTCACCGCCGACCATACTCGTCGGCCTCCCCTTGTCACCTACACCGCCTCTCTATCCTCCTTCTCCCTGAAGCCAACTCATTCCCTGTAGCAACCTATCCCCGAGCTTTAACCTTGCACCCGCAACCCATCGTCTCCATCACCGATGACCCTACGACCAGTCGTCATCACCCTCGGCTGCACCCCCTCACCCTCGGCAACCCATGACCACCACCTCCATCACTTCCTCTTCCCCAGGGCCCGAGCCTTTCCCTGCACAGAACCGACCCCGATCCCTAACTTCAGGAACCAATTGCCTTGGCTGTGAAACCTTGCCTGAAAACTCACAACTCGTCATCATATCTCCCTCTCCTTCTCCTCTGTCCCAGATACCCCAATCCAACACCACAGCAACACTCTTCTCCTTCTTCTTCTTCTTCAACTTTTCCTTCTCTTTTCTCTTTCTTGAATTCTTGATTCTGATCGTCGCCAAAGATGTAACCGTCACCAACAATCCGGGAGACCCGGTGGACGTCCCCTACCTGCGTGGTTACCTTCTTGCCGTGCTTGGACTTGTCCCATGAGCGCCTGTGGATGTTGCGATGTTTGCCCGACGTCGGACGTGTTGTACATATCCGTATCGCGACCCATCAAGGCAAGTAAAACTTGCTACATGCTATTTAAATTATTTTATACCAATTTAAAAATAGATTATACCTGTAGCGTAAATCTTATACCACAAGTTTCATTTTATCACGTTTCGATATTCCATTTGCATTCGCTTATATCATTTTAGATCTAGATCATGAAAATAATATTGTTACATAGTAGATTACGTTACAATTCATCCATACCAATATTGTCACGACCCGAAAGAGCACGTGACTGGCCCTTGAACCATATGAAGTCTATAGGAATCCATCTGATCCAAGTAAGCCAAAAGCCCAGAAATCTAAAACCATTTTTAAGAATAAGTAAAGAAACTGGTTTAAAGAAGTGAAGAAAAACATGATTGAAATCAAGGTTTTTAAATAACTAAGCCGAAAGTACGTTTTTAAAACAGTAAAGTCTTTTCTAAAAATTTCGGCAGAGTTTATTTTGTAAAACTGGCCCCGAATGGGGTACAACAAGGATAACAATATATGCAATGATAAAGGCATCCCCAAGCGGGAGCTAGCTCTTCGTCAAATGAAGGCCACAACCACACAAGCAATAAGAATATACAACGCCGAAAGGCGAGGGTCAAACCAAAAGAACTCAAAAGCAACAAGAAAACCGCAATACTACTAAGCGCGACTCTAAGGTCGAATAATACATCACTAAAGTCTAGGTCTGAAACAATATACAAGTTTTGGTTGATGGAAATTCTAGATACAATGAATAAAATAAATACAATGGTGGTTCTTGATGCAAAAGAATCCACCTACAAAAAGCAATTCACCCGCAAGAAAGTAGTGTGCCAGAAATGCCGCAATGGAACCTGTACGGCAGAACCTGCAAGAACTGTGGCACAACGGGGGTGAGTTGCCAACTCGTGAATAGAAAATATCTACAAGCAGAAACCGAATGCAAGACATAAACCTAGGTCTACAATCAGTAATAAACCTCAAGGAATAAGCCTGATATAAGATAAGGTGGCAAAGCAACATCTAAACAGGTATGTAATGCCAAGTACTCAGGTAATAACATGTCATCAGTATAAGGTATGTCTGCATGAAGTAAAATGATGAAGTATCAAGGATATCAATACACATATATTAGCGTCCCATACCACTAATATTGGTGTAAGGGTATATATAACAGTGCCCTCATACCCTGTTATATATACAAATGAAGTATGATCAGTGTAAATCCAGTCTGTATATGATCCATGTCTGTATATATGTGGAACCCGTCCACCCATCACCCAATGACAATAACCATCATGTATGCAATATGAGGATATAAACAAAATCATGGAAAAACATCATGAAACCCGTGCCTAGCATCGACACGTAAATCCTCATCCAGCGGGCTCCGTCAGTCCGGATCGTCCCGCGGGCTATGTCTGCGGAACCGGCCCTCGGCCCCGGCAGTACGCCCATCTCTCGACTCCGATCGGTATCCTCCAGATATCCGCCGAGCTCAAATACAATCACCGGTAGGTACTCGCCCGCCTCCAGGCTAAATCGGCAAAACCCATCGATCATTTTGCCAAGGGGAACCATACCGGGCCCACCACGAACCCGCAAACGGATCATCCACTCCTCGAATCGGGTTTCAACCACACGTCTCAGCACCGAGAAAACGCGTGGTGGACGCACCAAAATATCATATCACGAGTTACAGGGTTTTTCAAAATAGAGCATCCTTTCTTAAATAATCCCACGGTCCTCAAACCAGAAATCACACGAAAATCCAACATCAAGAAGTAAATCCAATGCGATGTACTATGCAATCAATCCATGATGTATGCGAAATGTAAAGAAAGGTAATCATATCAGAAGTCATGCAACAGTACTACAGTGTAGTGGCATGGCAATTATCGATGATGAAGTGTGTGAGCCGGCAAATAGTATACGTGGAACATACGCATCATCGATAATGGTGCTGGTGTCCTAACAGCATGATAATAATATAGCAATAAACATATGCCAGCAATGCTAATAGCATGAATATGCGGAAATCAAATAGTCAACACCACAGTGAAGAATCTACTATGCAAACTACAGATCTAAGTATCAGGTCAATCAGGAGGGGTAGGTGTGGAAACCACCTAAATCTGAGTCGATATATATAGATGTACTAGTCGGTGATCCCGCCTCAATAATATAACGTAGGACATCCTCGAGTTATGAGTGCGGATCTATCCTCAATATCGTACGGTAAATCATCGTACGGCATCCCAATAGCTGGGTACGGGTCAACATCTCACTATCTCATCACATAACAGGTATCACTATCATCAGATCATATAATCTGGGGTACTACTCTATGTCTAGTACAAATCGATACCATCAATAAAGTATGCATGCGGTGGTAAACACACATCCCAAGCCCGCAAGAATCACAAGTCATATCCCAAATATGAATCATATCAAATCATCGATCTCGCGGCATAAAGCCCACATCATCGACTCATCTCCAAAGTCATCCCATTTCATCAAACACAGTGCAAGTATAATGAGTATGCAAGGTTGTGCGTGCCTGTGTACCTCTATCCTAGAGCTCGCAACTAGGAATTACGCTAGTTATTTCTATCTCTAATTAACCATAACACCCTACAACTACCACGTAAATAAACTACATAGTATACTATCTACGGACTGCGGGGGTGCTATACGCCATCCACCCGACTTCCCCCTGTAGATATAATCTACTCACCTTGCATCATCATTTGCGGACATCACCACGTATTTGCTTGTCGTCCCGAAGTCTTCATGGGTACCTACATATCAAAGTATCGTATATGCGCATTAAAACCAAATCCAAGCTAAAACGGCACATGAAATCCAAAACGATACGATAAGGGGCCTATAGGTGAGAACCTATGGCACGCCTTCAAAACCATCAATAAATCCTCTATATATCATCGTATAAACGCCAAATAGTCAAGGCAAAACACAATCCACAATTTCAGACTTAAAAATACGGAATACGGAAACACGAATCCAAAACAGCAACTTAGGAAATATGTCACAGATTTCACCCTAGATGGAATCAGTCAAAACTAGAAGTACCCAGGGTCAAGAATACAGGAAATGGGGGCATGCACGCAAAACGAGGCAAATCCCCTCTGCTCTGGCCGCAAATTGCGGCCAGAATGGGAAAACCGGCGGCCTCACTTTGGAGTGGGGAGCTAGGGTTTGGGGTGATGGTTCTCTGGTGCCTGCATATCTCGCTGTCAATCTTTGTTTTATTTTAGGGGTCTCGGGGTGATAGCAGATTCTAATTAACCTTCACAGATCACACAAACCGACAAGAAAAGTTCCATAATTCCGTATTTTTGGGTTTCAGGTTGTGCTAGGTCAGGGTCTTGGTCAATATAGGGTCTAAGGTTACCATTAGAGTCTAATTGCACAGCCACATCTCAACTTTACCCTAACCCTCTCTAGTCTTGTCCAAAGTGCACAAAATCACACGATATCGATATGAAACTTGAATTAAAGCCTAAGCACAAGAATTACAGCACTTAATGTGAAGGAAATACCTCAACAGACCCTCATGAATCCTTAACAGCGCCAAAACACCATCTTTCTTGGTCCATTGCGTAGATCTTGGGCTAGTGTGCATTTTTCGTGAAAGGAATGTAAGGTTTTGAGATTGTTTTTGAGATGAAGTGAGAGGATTTGTGGAGGGGAGAATGGGGGCAGTAGCAGCAGCAACACTAAGGGGAAGAGGGGAGAGAAAAATGAGAGGAAGAGATGAAGGAGAAATGGCTAAGTCAACACACCCCTACCTACTCTCTCTCTCTCTCACCATGCTTCATAATCTATTCCATTTTCCATTTTCTTTAATTCCCTCTCACCCAAATAGTGATCCCAAAATAAAACCATGGCAAGAAAAATGTAACACAAGTCCAAAAATGATATGTGCACATTTTTGCACAAAAATGCTAAAAGTCCAATTAGCGGTTTTTAATCGCGATTAGCACTGATTAAGCATATAACTAGTCAATTAAACTTAGAAATGGCATAATTCTTTAATTTACCCTATTTTAGAATTTTCCATAATTTTTCTAACTTTTTTCCTATTTATTTGTATTTAATAATACCAAAATATTAAAATATTCAATAAAATAATATTAAATTATAAAAATTCCCAAAATTAATATTTTATCTTTTTGAAATGTTACAATCTACCCCCCTTAAAGAAATTCGGTCCCCGAATTTAAATTTTAAACCCCCAATACTAAAACAATTTCAGTAATAATCCAATTTGTCGGGGCTCCGAAAACATCAATACATAGAGAATATCATAAAAATGTACTTCTCTACTAGAAATCAATCCCCAAAAAGCATATATAAGATTATCCTATGCGTCTGGTGCGCAAGGAATCAAAATCCATATATGTGTCAAACAGGTGTACAAAACAACATCTAGGTGCAACTGGTGTGCACGAAACATCTGTCGTAGGCAACGTGTGTGCCTGACAGAAAAATCCGGTGCATGTGACATGCACGAAGAATCCCGATTAAGTGCATCTGGCGTGCACCAAAATCGTATATCAAAACACTAAAAGTGCATGAAAACTATGCTGGAAGTGCAAATCAAATCACTGCATACGGTAGGCATGAAATGTCAATCAATATCTCAAATGTAATAACTCTGCAAAATATATAAATATCCAGTGGGTGCATGAAATCAATATCATGAAACTCAGTCATCAAAAATAAATCATGCAAACAGAACGCCCAAAATACCGAAATCTAAAATGACGGATACGTGATAATCGAATCACAAAATCACATTTCATAAATACCGTCGTCGGTAGTTCCTCCTTCGAGGTCGAGAAGGAGTCGGTGCATCCACTGCTAGCAGCACAGGATATCTACTTGCCTCTTGCTCACGGTCTGGCGTCCTATGACTCTGGGTCCTTATCTTCCTTGCGGATTTCCTATCTCGCAGTCAATCGGCTCATCGGCCCTGTCAGGTGTGCTAATGGGGACGATTCCGTTCTGGCACTTCTCTGGTCACCTCTCGGTCAATCCTCACGACCACTCGTAAGGCAGCATATCGCTGGCGTCGGCCTCTGGCTCTCTGAATGCACGTCACACATCTGATCCTGGGTGCAAACATCATTGCAGCAATGTCCCGGAAGGAATCCTGCTCAGGGTCTCTTCCAATCATGCCTATGCTGATCTGTACAAAGGCTGGTACTCTTACATAATCTCTTCTCACTCGATAGACATCTGTGTCCTCGGCACAATATTTTCTCGGAAACTGGTCACATCCCAACGTCTCTGTAAGCATATCAGGTCTCTAGTCTTGACGGGAAGTAATGACAGCTCGTCAGTGTCTCGCACGAACCTCTTGTTCCACCTGTCTCTATCGTCGTCCACTATGACGTCACGCCAAGCTACTACGCACTGCACTGTTCTCGGCTACGGTCAATCTGAAGTCTCTCGCACGGACTCGAAATCGCGTATTCTGTAGCTTCATCATTCTGTAGAAGATGTCAGGCCGAACAGGTCCTCGGGAACACGTCCCAACCATCGGAGGAATACTCATCACTTGTCCGTCCTTGATCAATTCGCAACGCATCTGGGTAAGTTCCTTTATCCGAACCTGGTCAACTACCTCGTCGACAATGCCGCACTCTGGCCTGCTGGGTGTACGCAATATGACCACTCCTGGGTCTAGGTCTTCTCGTATCGTACTCCAGAAAGGTCCTTTCGAGGTTCCTCTCTCAAATCTCATTCCTGCCGAATTGCCCGGAAGTCATCATCCAATGCTGAAGCTAAATCTTATTCCGGAACGGCTGCATCCTTATCGCACTTCTTTCTGGAAAATATATCCATATACCACGCCTCTGGATACGTATCACATCTCTGATGTCAGCGGAGTGGGACGTCATCTCGTCGAAATCTCTTGCGAACTCTTTTCTTCATTCTGCTTCAATGTCGACTGATTTGGACTTGTCTCATCGTGGCTACATGGACTATGCTCCAACGGCTATACTCATATCTGGAGTCTCCCAAGCAATGCATCCCATCACACGATATCCGAATGATGTCGAATCATCCGATCGACTCGTCAGAACTTCATAATCCCCCAAGAGATCAACATCATGGGTACAGTTTAATAGTATCGAGTACATGCCACAGCGTCGGTGGTCCAGCCGTAGAAGGGCAAACCCAAGCCTCACTAATGGCGCCGCGGAACTGCCGCAAACCCTAAGGTTCAAAGGCTTTCACACGGTCATTAAGTCGAGTTAGGGTTTCATTCTTCTAGAGGGTCCATAGAATCACCTGCATGTCTTTCCGTATACTTTAAACTTGGAAAATGGACTTCTGACATTCGATCGTCTCTATCGACTCTTAACGAACCTGCGTGAAGTCGTCTCTAGCTGTAAACAATCTATCTGATGACCTCGCATCGGTAAACGAACGAACCACATGTCCTAGTCATTTATCCTCAGGTCACTAGCGACTCGCTATCATCTCTCTAAGTATATGCTCACGCTGCTGTAGCTCCAACCATCTGGGCGGTATCTCGTCATTTGCAGCAGCAACTGGCTCATTCGCCTGTACGCCGAACAGCGCCTCAATCCTCCAGGAAAGGCAATACATAGGCGATCATCTCTGGGTCGGTCTGCTCTAGATCTGAGTAAGACTCTCCACACTGGAAATCTTCAACTCATCTGGGCCCGCTCCGACGCATAAATCGGACGAATCACCTTCGTCTCTCAAATCGGGTAGACTAGCTATCATCTGTCTTATATCTGCCTGAAAGCTCCGGCAATCTCAGCTCGTAAGCTTCGGAAGCGACATCCTGTCAATCTCAGCAACAGCTGGTCCATCTGTCTGCACGGTGGGCGACATCATAATCTCTGAGGTATGCTGTACATCAACAGTCCTCTCTCAACTGGCAGCTCTAACAATGGCCCGATCATCCGGTGCAAAACCAAGCACTCGCCTCCACTAGAGGTCACAATCACCAAAACTAACTCGAGACGTTCACATGTCACCAGAAAACACAATGGTCGGCCCTCGTACCAGACGAGCCCGCACCGGCCGTAACCCTAGCAGCATCCCAAACTGCGCTCAAACCTGGCGACAGGAACCTCTATCGAGTATCGAAGAGAGCAGATCAATAGCAAGAAAGGAAACAACAGATCCAGAGTGGATACATGATTATAAGAAGGAACAGCATCAATAAAGGTATGATCATGAAACTAATAGAATCGGGGATCTCAAATAGATGTATAATCCTGGATATAAAGAGAATCACTGATCTCGAAAATATGTACATCCTAAGGTTCCTTAAGCGGAGTGGCGTGTCGTAAGTGCTGGGCTAGCCCAGCACCTCATCAAGGGTTCGGTAGCATCACATATGCCATAATCAAAATTTTAGAGGTGCTAAGTTAACTCGACAAGAATCGAAACTAGAAGTTTTAGGGATTCATACAAATAAGCATCACATGCAAATGTAAAACTATCACTAAGAGGAAAGATTACAACCTTTGTAAATCTCCCTCGGTGACTCCTTGGCACTATGAGAGTTTGGAACGGATCGATGGAAGCCTTCCTTGTCCACGATGATCCACCCGAAGTCCCTTTGCCCAAAGCTCTTTGCCTTACTTGTTTCGCAAACGAAGTAGAGCAAACACCCTACGCAAATCGGCTAGATGTGTGTAGTATGATGATGTGGTTTATGTTCTTCAATTGAAATCTTTTCTTTTATCAACTTTCACTCAAGAGAGAAATCAAGAGAGGAAGAAGAAGATAATGGTGGCTTGAGCTTTCTATCATATCACATATGACAACTTGTTTTGCCACCCTTGTTCACAATTTTTCCTTTGTTCTTTCATTGTATGTTTCATATCACATATGAAGCTATTTATAGTGATGAGAAGGAATAATCACCATTATTCCATTACCACCATAATTGTGAGTGGAAATTCTTTTCCTAAAGAATTAAGCATGGGTGGAAATTCTTTTCATTAAGTTAAGTAAAGCTTACCCACTAAAGAATAAAGGAGCATGAATGGATATTCTTTACATTAACTTAAAATGATAAATACAAATTAAAAGCTTCAATATAAGTCTTATATTGCCACCATTCTTGTATCAACAACCATGATACTATGTATGCATGTATGTGTCCATGCACATCATCATGTGCATACATGCATGCATATAAAAGGATTTACTTAAAGATTTAATCTAAATGTAATTTGTTAAATCAACACTTGATTTAGCAAACCGGTCATATCTCATACGATCCGACAAATAGAAAATGCCCGATTAATATACGTTATCACATAACCGTATTTAATCGGGTCCCGCGCATATCTCATATGCACACCACATCGTTTTGCCTGAGCCAGGAAACTTCATTGTGGGACTCTAAGACTCGTCAATACGCCAGCAGTAGATGATGATCATATCAAACATCTACAAGCCGCAAGAGGTCAGCTAAACATAACGGCCACCCGGGTATTGAAACGATCAGAAGAAAACCAGCGAAGCTGTAAAAACTCCCGTCGAGCCAACTGGCAACACTTACCGTACAGTCCGGTCTCTTCGTCAGATATGCTGCATATCGAGTCTAGGGATGGTATCGTTGACCCCAGTAACTCAATAAGTCATGCTGGTGTATGGCTCATAACAGATTGAAAAACTACTGATAACTCTTATCAGTAAATCTCAGCAGCCCTGGCCAGGGACTTCATGTTATAGCCAATCGAGCATAGCACAACATCAACCCCCAATACCGGGAGAGACGAAACCCCTCTTATCGCTCATTGCCTCCATGCGCCTCGAGACTGTACCCAAAGACCACCTGTTTGCATGACTCAGTAGAGCCGTGGTAGGGTGGAGATCAAAGTATAGTGGGAGGACACACAAGACTCTATGACAATCTCGGGTCTACAGACTAACCTGTACCAGTGTTCCCTGAGAACTGCTATCCAACGATAGATATAATACCACATAGGAGTTCTCGATGAGTCCATTCAGTGTACCCAGTCTCCACTGAGCACCCGCATACAATCTTTGGTGTCTCCTCACCAGATGGATATGGGATCATCCATCGCCCATCATATGGGACAAGAATAGTATACGCTAGTCTACTCTGGAATATCGATGCCCTGTCTCGATACACCCTCGACTAAGAACAGTTCAAGGATATGCTTATAGACTACATGTGCCCCACTAGTATGATCCGCATCATAATCACAGTAGTCAAGCAAATATCCTTTGGGCTTTATCAACATGTGTAAATGATTAAATCTACATTTCCAGATAAAGTAAACCAGATAGCGTACTATCATGTTGAGCAAGAAATTCATCTATCTTCATAGATAATATGTCCAAGTTTCCACTATCCATATAATGGCCTTTAGGGCATACAAATTACTAACAATCTCCCACTTGCACTAAGGCCAGTTATTGGCGTATCTCATACCCAACATTTCAAACAGTCGCTCATGCTGAGGCTGTGGAAGTGCCTTGGTGAATGGATCCGCTGTGTTATCCTTTGTATCTACTCTCCGAATCTCGATCTCCTGGTGATCTACTATCTCCCGGATCAAATGATATCGCCTTAGGATGTGTCTGCACTTCTGATGGGACCTTGGTTCTTTGGCTAATGCTATAGCTCCATTATTATCGCAATACAATGGTATTGGATCAACAATGGTTGGAACTACTCCTAGTTCCGCAATGAACTTCTTCATCCAGACGGCTTCCTTAGCAGCATCACTTGCAGCAATATATTCAGCTTCCATCGTGGAGTCTGCAACGGTGTCCTGTTTGGAACTCTTCCAACTAACCGCTCTTCCATTTAGGGTAAATACAAATCCTGAGATTGATTTACTGTCATCCTTGTCACTTTGGAAGCTTGAATCGGTAAAGGCCTCCATCTGGAGATCCCCATTACCATACACCAAGAACAATTCTTTAGTCCTTCGTAAGTACTTAAGAATGTTCTTCACTGCTATCCAATGTTTCTCCCCTGGGTTGGATTGATACCTGCTTACTACAGCCAGTGCATAAGCCACATCAGGGCGAGTACACAAGATCGCATACATTATAGATCCCACGGCTGAAGCGTAGGGTATAACGCTCATGCGAGCTCTCTCTTCATCAGTCTTCGGACAGAAGTCCTTGGAGAGAGTGATTCCATGACTAGCAGGCAAGGCACCACGCTTGGAATCTTCCATACTAAACCTCTTTAGAATGGTGTCTATGTACTTTGATTGGGACAGTCCCAATAACCTCTTGGATCTATCTCTATAGATCCTAATGCCCAAAATGCGCGAGGCATCACCCAGGTCCTTCATGGAGAATCTTTGTGATAAGAATAGTTTGACCGATTGTAGCATAGGAACATCATTTCCTATTAGAAGAATGTCATCAACGTACAATACGAGGAATGTGACAGTACTCCCTACAATCTTCTTATAAATACATGGTTCATCTTCATTTCTGATAAAATCAAACTCTTTGATTGTATCATCAAAGCAGATGTTCCAGCTCCTTGAGGCCTGCTTTAATCCATAAATGGATTTAAGCAATCTACATGCTTTCCCGCTGCTCCCACTATCAATGAAGCCCTCTGGCTGATCCATAAAAACGCATTCTTCTAAATCACCATTTAGAAATCTTGTTTTCACGTCCATCTGCCATATTTCATAATCATAGTGAGCAGCAATATCAAGTAGGATCCTAATGGATTTAAGCATTGCTACCGGAGAGAAAGTTTCATCATAGTCCAAGCCTGGTCTTTGACGAAAACCTTTCGCTACAAGCCTTGCTTTATAGGTCTCCACCTGTCCATCTACACCAATCTTTCTCTTAAAGATCCATTTGCACCCAACGGGTTTTATCCCAGGAGGCGCAACGTCCAAAGTCCATACTTTGTTGGTGTACATTGACTCCATTTCGGATCTCATTGCTTCCAGCCATTTCACTGAGTCACCACTCGTGATAGCTTGCTGAAAACTAGTAGGGTCATCATCATCCATGATGCAATCTTCTCTATCACCATCTATGAGAAACCCATAGTATCTCTCTGGTGGGTGAGAAGTTCTACTAGACCTCCTGAGCGGCTGAGGTTCTTGAAGTTCCACTGCAACATCAGTTTCAACCAATTCCTCCTGAGTAATTTGTGTCTCTAGAACCTCTTCTAGTTCTACCACATTGCCATTAGTACTTTCCGTAAAGAACTCATTTTCCCAAAATGTGGCATGCTGAGCAACAAACACCTTTTGTTCCTCTTTGTGGTAGAATAGATATCCATACGAATGTTTTGGATACCCCACAAATTTACACATGACCGATCGTGTCTCGAGTTTGTCTGGATTCTGCTTTTTAACAAAAGTCGGACAACCCCAAATCCTAAACCTTTTAAGAGATGGTCTCTTTCCATTCCACATCTCATATGGAGTGGTAGACACGGTCTTGGTTGGAACCCTGTTCAATAGATACATTGCTGTCTCCAATGCATGTCCCCAAAAGGAAAGCGGTAACTCAGCATCACACATCATGGATCGTACCATATCCAATAGGGTACGATTCCTCCGTTCTGACACACCATTGTGCTGTGGTGTGTAAGGAGGAGTGAGCTGAGAGAGAATCCCATTCTCTTTTAAGAAGTCTAGAAACTCTGTACTTAAATACTCTCCACCTCGATCCGATCGAAGTTTCTTGATGCTCAAGCCTGTTTGCTTCTCTACTTCAAGTTTATACTCCTTGAATTTCTCAAAAGCTTCAGATTTGTGCTTTATCAAAAAACACGTGTCCGAATCTTGAGAAATCATCAGTAAAAGTGATGAAGTATGAAAAACCATCTCTTGCATGTGTAGACATTGGTCCGCATACATCACTATGTATGAGGCTTAAGAGTTCACCAGCTCTCTCTCCGTGTCCACTAAACGGAGTTTTGGTCATTTTACCTTTGATACAAGACTGGCAAGTCGCATAAGATTTATATTCAAACGGATTTAAATATCCATCTTTATGTAGCTTGTTTAGTCTTGTTTCATTAATATGACCAAGTCTACAATGCCAAAGAAAAGCTTCATTTATATCTAAAAACTTTCTTTTACTAGTATGTTGTATATTGAAAACTGTGTGTTTGTTCAGGATGTAAATACCGTTATTTAATGTACCATGCCCAATCAACTCTTGATTCAGGTTAATGTTCATAACATTATTTTGCAATATAAAATGATATCCTTCATTGTCCAACAAAGAAACGGATATTATGTTACACAGCATACTTGGTACAAAATAACACGGGTTCAAAACCAAAATACTTCCTGAAGGCAACCCTAGATGATACTCTCCCACGGATACAGCATGTATATTGGAACCATTTCCAACCCGCAGAGTATGATCTCCAATTTTTAAAACTCTACTATTTCTCAATCCCTGCATACAATTGCAGATGTGAGAACCAGAGCCAGTATCCAATACCCTGGATGCAGAGTTTAAAGAAAAACAGTTTTCAGTTACAAACACACCTGAAGTGGAAGCATCAGCATGCTTCTTCTTCTTGAGATCAGCAAGATATTCAGCACAGTTGCGTTACCAATGTCCTGACTTTTTACAGTAAAAATATTCTCCTTTTCCACTTCCCATAGCCCCGGCTTTGTCTTTCCCCTTCGCCTTTCTAACTCCACCTTTCTGTTTGATGGACTTCTTCTTCTTCTTCTTTCCCTTGGCCTTAGCTTTTGGGAATAAAGAGGAAGATGGCCCAGCAAGCAGAGCGGGAGTCCTTGCCGTTTTCAATGTGTTCTCTGCACTTCTCAACATATTGAGAAGTTCAGGCAATGATTTCTCCAAACCATTCATATTGAAATTTACTATGAACGGAGCAAAGGCAGGGGGGAGAGACTGTAGAACAATATCCGTATATTGCTCATTATCCACAGTCCATCCCAGTCCCTCAAGTTCTTCAATAAGACCAATCATTTTCAAAACATGGTCTCCAACTGATGCACCTGGGGCCATTCGCATCTGAAACAGCTTTCTAGATGCCTCGTATCTCAAGGTACGAGATTGCTCTTCATACAACTCCCTTGTGTGAAGAAAGATGGATTGCACATCCATATTCTCGTGTTTCTTCTGATGGACATTGTCCATAGAAGCGAGCGCGAGGTACTTGGCCGTGTTGCAATCATTTTCCCAAGTTTTTCGGATCTCCCTATCCGAGACAGATGATTCAGGTCCTGGGACGGGTGGGGCTTCAGTATTGAGAACATATGATACCTTATCATATGAGAGTGCAATGTTTAAGTTCCTCAACCATTCTTTATAATTTGGTCCTGTAAGTTTATTTTTCTCAAGTAGAAGCTTAAGTCCTGACATCTGTAACTGCCATTCGGAGAGAGAAAAGGATACACTTAGCGAAATGCTCTTGCAAAGAATTAGATTGGTTATTATTTTATCTAATCGATGTCTCCCACTGCTTTTAATCAAATTTTCTTTCAAAACCTGAAAAGAAAACTAGCCAGGAATAATTTTCCTGGAAGTAACACTTACTCACAGTGAGATCGAGATCCAACTATCATATAGATGGTATGCAATCTCATTGCAAATTTCAACTCTTGAAATTCCCGATATGGTTTTTACCCCTAGTCACTTATGACCTTGGCTATGGTCAACATATCATAAGTACTAGTCAAATTCTACCCGTCATTTCGTGATTAATTAGACCCACCCATATGACCCTTGACTATGATCAACATAATCACATGAATGTCCTAACTAATCGCATCATATGCTTTGTAGGAAGACATCACTTAGCTACCGTACACTACGCCTTGACTATAATCAACATACGCAGCACGAATATTAAGTACTCTGCTTCCTAAAATGACGGAGGGTTGCGGATGGTTTTTAAGAAAACCTTTAACGCTTTGAACTTGATCTCGTTGTAGAATCAAAACGGTTAAGAAAAGGAGTGGCTTAAGCTCCGCATCTTCTTGAAACTTGCATTTTTCATAAAAAGCCGAGTTGGTTTCAAATCTGATTCTACAACATCATTAGGTTTCTTTTCTTTACATTAATCTCATTAATGCGATCCCATCATTTAAGTTCCTAAGCCATCACAGAATAGAACGTATACTTATACCATCCGCATTCGCCACAGTGTCCCGTTATGCACCGTTAGGTTACTTAACTAACGGCATAGCGGGGCGGGACTAGCGCGGGTGTAAAATATAAGCAACGTTTATTATATATCATATATATAATAATAATCCATTCGTCTCAGATACTAAGTAATCACATTACAGAATATCAACAGCAGAAGTATATAAAAGGATATCTAGGATGTCCATATTTTGTATCGAGCCAACAATAGAAAATACGAATTCCACGTTCGTGATGAATAGCCAAGCCCACACCCTTAGACCCCTACGAGAGCGGCAAGTGATCCCGCCAATTCTATAGTTTAGGAGACCCGGTCTCGACTCCTCGAGATGGCCTCCCACTGAACCCTAGAACCCGGTCACTTGTGCTCCCCTCCTTGGGTCTATCCTAATGCGGAAAAGTAAATAATATACAATTGATTTATACATGAATGAAAATAAAAACTCTCATCTCACATAAAAACCCCCGGCTATTCAGTCGCGACAATCCTACTCATCATATCTCAGCAACACATAATATCTTATATCATCAACGTAAGTAAGTATGCGTATCCCGATTGTCTTTGACGTATAGCAATGAAAACGGCGATACACCACATACTACACTTACGGTCGCAGAAAATAAAATGAAAAACTACAACATTTGGAATCGACAATCACCTTAGACATCATAAATTTGAAATATCACATACTTCGTATTTCATGCCTAACTATATGAATTCCACATATTGTATCACATTTCAGATAAATAGACAATGTTAAGCTTTTCGATCGAATAAACAAACACCCAAGATTTCCCAAACTGCACAACATTTGAGCCGAGTTCAAAAATTTCTAGAACATGCCACAGCCCCTTATGGACCAACCGTAGAAGGGCCAAACCAACGCCTCACATGTGGCAACGCTAAACTACCACAAACCCTAAGGTTCAGTGACAGTTTTGACGGTCACATAATCGAGTTAAGGTTATGTTCTTCTAGAGTGTCCACAGATACGCTTGCATGTTTATCGAAAGTTTCGAACTAGGGAAAAATCCAACACTTGGAATATTTCCAATACGGGAAAAATTGCGTTTCTAATATTCGTTCAAACATTTTAACACGTTCTAAAAATCTGAAAATCTGAACGAAGTTAAACCTTTCCAATCGAATCACCAAATACTTTATATCTCCAGAAAACTCAACTCTTGAGTAAGTTTAAAATATTTCAGTGGCATAAACATATTAAATCAGGTCCAATGCACAAAAAATTATTCCTTGTTCCCTCTGTACGGCCGCGGATCCGCGGCCAAAGGCATGCCTTTGCCGCGGAACCGCGGCTCTTTAGAGAGATCAATGAAAAATTTTTATATGGTAATTTCCAGAAAAGCCTGCTGAATTTTTTAAGACTTTTTAATTTGGAAAAATCCAATTTTCAAAAAATTTCCAGAGAGCGGTCCAAATTGGTGTTTCGTGGTTCGATCGGACTTTTAACATCGCCTACGCATCGCCTAAAGCTCTAGCCTTGCTCTGATACCACTGCTGGGCTAGCCTAGCACCTCATCAAGGGTTCGGTAGCATCACATATGCCATAATCAAAATTTTAGAGGTGCTAAGTTAACTCGACAAGAATCGAAACTAGAAGTTTTAGGGATTCATACAAATAAGCATCACATGCAAATGTAAAACTATCACTAAGAGGAAAAATTACAACCTTTGTAGATCTCCCTCGGTGACTCCTTGGCACTATGAGAGTTTGGAACGGATCGATGGAAGCCTTCCTTGTCCACGATGATCCACCCGAAGTCCCTTTGCCCAAAGCTCCTTGCCTTACTTGTTTCGCAAACGAAGTAGAGCAAACACCCTACGCAAATCGGCTAGATGTGTGTAGTATGATGATGTGGTTTATGTTCTTCAATTGAAATCCTTTCTTTTATCAACTTTCACTCAAGAGAGAAATCAAGAGAGGAAGAAGAAGATAATGGTGGCTTGAGCTTTCTATCATATCACATATGACAACTTGTTTTGCCACCCTTGTTCACAATTTTTCCTTTGTTCTTTCATTGTACGTTTCATATCACATATGAAGCTATTTATAGTGATGAGAAGGAATAATCACCATTATACCATTACCACCATAATTGTGAGTGGAAATTCTTTTCCTAAAGAATTAAGCATGGGTGGAAATTCTTTTCATTAAGTTAAGTAAATCTTACCCACTAAAGA
Source organism: Agapanthus africanus (assembly GCA_030015575.1). Taxonomy (NCBI): domain Eukaryota; kingdom Viridiplantae; phylum Streptophyta; class Magnoliopsida; order Asparagales; family Amaryllidaceae; genus Agapanthus; species Agapanthus africanus. Next base: position 190,123,198 of record JASDDO010000012.1, on the reverse strand, counting down.
ATAAAGGAGCATGAGTGGATATTCTTTACATTAACTTAAAATGATAAATACAAATTAAAAGCTTCAATATAAGTCTTATATTGCCACCATTCTTGTATCAACAACCATGATACTATGTATGCATGTATGTGTCCATGCACATCATCATGTGCATACATGCATGCATACAAAAGGATTTACTTAAAGATTTAATCTAAATGTAATTTGTTAAATCAACACTTGATTTAGCAAACCGGTCATATCTCATACGATCCGACAAATAGAAAATGCCCGATTAATATACGTTATCACATAACCGTATTTAATCGGGTCCCGCGCATATCACATATGCACACCACATCGTTTTGCCTGAGCCAGGAAACTTCATTGTGGGACTCTAAGACTCGTCAATACGCCAGCAGTAGATGATGATCATATCAAACATCTACAAGCCGCAAGAGGTCAGCTAAACATAACGGCCGCCCGGGTATTGAAACGATCAGAAGAAAACCAGCGAAGCTGTAAAAACTCCCGTCGAGCCAACTGGCAACACTTACCGTACAGTCCGGTCTCTTCGTCAGATATGCTGCATATCGAGTCAAGGGATGGTATCGTCGACCCCAGTAACTCAATAAGTCATGCTGGTGTATGGCTCATAACAGATTGAAAAACTACTGATAACTCTTATCAGTAAATCTCAGCAGCCCTGGCCAGGGACTTCATGTTATAGCCAATCGAGCATAGCACAACATCAACCCCCAATACCGGGAGAGACGAAACCCCTCCTATCGCTTATTGCCTCCATGCGCCTCGAGACTGTACCCAAAGACCACCTGTTTGCACGACTCAGTAGAGCCGTGGTAGGGTGGAGATCAAAGTATAGTGGGAGGACACACAAGACTCTATGACGATCTCGGGTCTGCAGACTAACCTGTACCAGTGTTCCCTGAAAACTGCTATCCGACGATAGATATAATACCACATAGGAGTTCTCGGTGAGTCCGTTCAGTGTACCCAGTCTCCACTGAGCACCCGCATACAATCTTTGGTGTCTCCTCACCAGATGGATATGGGATCATCCATCGCCCATCATATAGGACAAGAATAGTATACGCTAGTCTACTCTGGAATATCGATGCCCTGTCTCGATACACCCTCGACTAGGAACAATTCAAGGATATGCTTATAGACTACATGTGCCCCACTAGTATGATCCGCATCATAATCACAGTAGTCAAGAAAATATCCTTTGGGCTTTATCAACATGTGTAAATGGTTAAATATACATGTCCAGATAGCGTACTATCATGTTGAGCAAGAAATTCATCTATCTCCATAGATAATATGTCCAAGTTTCCACTATCCATATAATGGCCTTTAGGGCATACAAATTACTAACAGTAAGTATGCTGCGGAACATACCAACGGTACGTCACTCTACTTTAGTCACCTATTCCATCAACCAAGGGTCATCTTACGCGACGAAAGTTCGGGTCTAATACCCCCTCGACCAAGTCTAAGTTCCGTAAGGTCAAGCCTAAGTTCCGTATATATATAAACGCCCTAGGCTCCACATAGTCAAACTTAGACTCGAACCAAGGTCAACCTAGCGCTTTGATACCAACTTTGTCACGACCCGAAAGAGCACGTGACTGGCCCTTGAACCATATGAAGTCTATAGGACTCCATCTGATCCAAGTAAGCCAAAAGCCCAGAAATCTAAAACCATTTTTAAGAATAAGTAAAGAAACTGGTTTAAAGAAGTGAAGAAAAACATGTTTGAAATCAAGGTTTTTAAATAACTAAGCCGAAAGTACGTTTTTAAAACAGTAAAGTCTTTTCTAAAAATTTCGGCAGAGTTTATTTTGTAAAACTGGCCCCGAATGGGGTACAACAAGGATAACAATATATGCAATGACATAGGCATCCCCAAGCGGGAGCTAGCTCTTCGTCAAATGACGGCCACAACCACACAAGCAATAAGAATATACAACGCCGAAAGGCGAGGGTCAAACCAAAAGAACTCAAAAGCAACAAGAAAACCGCAATACTACTAAGCGCAACTCTAAGGTCGAATAATACATCACTAAAGTCTAGGTCTGAAACAATATATAAGTTTTGGTTGATGGAAATTCTAGATACAATGAATAAAATAAATACAATGGTGGTTCTTGATGCAAAAGAATCCACCTACCAAAAGCAATTCACCCGCAAGAAAGTAGTATGCCAGAAATGCCGCAATGGAACCTGTACGGCAGAATCTGCAAGAACTGTGGCACAACGGGGGTGAGTTGCCAACTCGTGAATAGAAAATATCTACAAGCAGAAACCGAATGCAAGACATAAACCTAGGTCTACAATCAGTAATAAACCTCAAGGAATAAGCCTGATACATGATAAGATGGCAAAGCAACATCTAAACAGGTATGTAGTGCCAAGTACTCAGGTAATAACATGTCATCAGTATAAGGTATGTCTGCATGAAGTAAAATGATGAAGTATCAAGGATATCAATACACATATATTAGCGTCCCATACCACTAATATTGGTGTAAGGGTATATATAACAGCGCCCTCATACCCTGTTATATATACAAATGAAGTATGATCAGTGTAAATCCAGTCTGTATATGATCCTGTCTGTATATATGTGGAACCCGTCCACCCGTCACCCAATGACAATAAGCATCATGTATGCAATATGAGGATATAAACAAAATCATGGAAAAACATCATGAAACCCGTGCCTAGCATCGACACGTAAATCCTCATCCATCGGGCTCCGTCAGTCCGGATCGGCCCGCGGGCTATGTCTGCGGAATCGGCCCTCGGCCCCGGCAGTACGCCCATCTCTCGACTCCGGTCGGTATCCTCCAGATATCCGCCGAGCTCAAATACAATCACCGGTAGGTACTCGCCCGCCTCTAGGCTCAATCGGCAAAACCCATCGATCATCTTGCCGAGGGGAACCATACCGGGCCCACCACGAACCCGCAAACGGATCATCCACTCCTCGAATCGGGTTTCAAGCACACGTCTCAGCACCGAGAAAACGCATGGTGGATGCACCAAAATATCATATCACGAGGTACCGGGTTTTTTAAAATAGAGCATCCTCTCTTAAATAATCCCACGGTTCTCAAACCAGAAATCACATGAAAATCCAACATCAAGAAGTAAATCCAATGCGATGTACTATGCAATCAATCCATGATGTTTGCGACATGTAAAGAAATGTAATCATATCAGAAGTCATGCAACAGTACTACAGTGTAGTGGCATGGCAATTATCGATGATGAAGTGTGTGAGCCGGCAAATAGTGTACGTGGAACATATGCATCATCGATAATGGTGCTGGTGTCCTAATAGCATGATAATAATATAGCAATAAACATATGCCAGCAATGCGAATAGCATGAATATGCGGAAATCAAATAGTCAACACCACAGTGAAGAATCTACTATGCAAACTACAGATCTAAGTATCAGGTCAATCAGGAGGGGTAGGTGTGGAAACCACCTAAATCTGAGTCGATATATATAGATGTACTAGTCGGTGATCCTGCCTCAATAATATAACGTAGGACATCCTCGAGTTATGAGTGCGGATCTATCCTTAATATCGTACGGTAAATCATCGTACGGCATCCCAATAGCTGGGTACGGGTCAACATCTCACTATCTCATCACATAACAGGTATCACTATCATCAGATCATATAATCTGGGGTACTACTCTATGTCTAGTACAAATCGATACCATCAATAAAGTATGCATGCGGGGGAAAACACACATCCCAAGCCCGCAAGAATCACAAGTCATATCCCAAATATGAATCATATCAAATCACCGATCTCGCGGCATAAAGCCCACATCATCGACTCATCTCCAAAGTCATCCCATATCATCAAACACAGTGCAAGTATAATGAGTATGCAAGGTTGTGCGTGCCTGTATACCTCTATCCTAGAGCTCTCAACTAGGAACTACGCTAGTTATTTCTATCTCTAATTAACCATAACACCCTACAACTACCACGTAAATAAACTACATAGTATACTATCTACGGACTGCGGGGGTGCTATACGCCATCCACCCGACTTCCCCCTGTAGATATAATCTACTCACCTTGCATCATCATTTGCGGACGTCACCACGAATTTGCTTGTCGTCCCGAAGTCTTCATGGGTACCTACATATCAAAGTATCGTATATGCGCATTAAAACCAAATCCAAGCTAAAACGGCACATGAAATCCAAAACGATACGATAAGGGGCCTATAGGTGAGAACCTATGGCACGCCTTCAAAACCATCAATAAATCCTCTATATCGTCGTATAAACGCCAAATAGTCGAGGCAAAACACAATCCACAATTTCAGACTTAAAAATACGGAATACGGAAACACGAATCCAAAACAGCAACTTGTTCATAACATAATATTGCATTTTGTATTCCCCATTCTTATGCATTTTACAATAAAAACAGGTGCTTTTGACCCATGTCTGCTACATGTTACAGATTACAGGTTCTTGGAGCAAAGACAGTGAAAAACACAAAAGACGACACAAAAGAATGACTTTTGACCAACAATTAGGAAGATCTTAGTAAAGCCCGGCAGAAGAACGGTTCACCATCAACAAGGCGACGCAAGATCCAAATTTGCAAGAAAGACGGTTAAAAGATCCATCGCAAAGTGTTCACTGAAGTTCTGGAATTACAGCAGAAGCCCAAATGGAAAAAGAACTAAAGAAATGAAAAGCCCAGAAGAACCTGAAGAAGCCCAGAAGAAACCATCACATGATCTCATCATTGGGCCGCGGAACCGCGGCCCAAGTGCGCCCATGCCGCGGTTTCGCGGCTACTTGAAGCCCTAAAGCGCAGAACTTTTTACCATAATTTGTGGCGGCTCTGGAAAGATCTTTTTAGGGGTATATTTGTAACTTTAGACATGCGGTACAATCTGTAGCCCTAGGGTTTCTATGTCCTATAAATAGAACCCAAGACCTTGTATTTTCTTATGCCTCTACTCATGAATAAAATTCTGTTTTCTTGAAGTTAGAGCGCATCAAAAGTAAGTAGGTTATTTTCTTTGGAGTAGTTGTAATTTTTTTATCTGCACTTATTTTCTCGCCTTAGTTTAAATTAGTTTAGTTTTTATTAACTTGCAATCAATGTTTTCTCTCTTTAATAAATTCTTATCTTTTTACATCCCCTTAATGAGCGAGTAGTTTCCTCGCTTGTTAGGGTTAGGAATAGGGAAGGATTTGAGAGATGAAGATCTCTCATCTCTTTTCATTGCTAAACTTTTATGAACATTAGAACTCCATGCATACCTTTCTATTCCGCGCCCTACGGCACTTTTACCCTCAAGGTAACGGTGATTCCGTAGTCTAAAGGCCTGGATTTTAAGGTTTTCCATGGAGGTTAGGGTAAAGATTAAGAAAGGAAGGACAAGGATCTAGAGGAAGAATCAATCTTCCCAATCATCCTAATCCCCTTTGTTAATATTTACCATAACACTAATATGATACATTTAATTAATAGCAATGGAAAGAGATGTAGATCTTTGTTTACCAAATTTTCCCTAGACCTAATCCTAGCAAGTTTCTAATCCTAGTCTCATACAACTTCAACTTTTAGGTTTAATTATAAATCCAAACACCATTTGGAATTAACTCGTAAGAACTTAAAGAAAATTTTCACATCCCTGTGGACCAACCCGTACTCACCGGCTAGCTTCAAGCGACGCCGTTCTTGATTGCGGTAAATATTTTTGATCGACAAAACACCTCTTAATCAAATGGCGCCGTTGCCGGGGATGGCGTAAAATTTTCTTTTTGTAATTTCGGGTTAATATAAAATCTCAAAAAAAAATCATGAAAATCTGAAAATTCCAAAAATAAAATAAAAAAAATAATTTTATCATCTTTTATTGTTTGAAGGGTTTTCTTTGTGGATCTTTGCAGGATTGACGGATCTGAAACAATACAGAAGGAGAATCAGGAAAAGGTACATCAGAACAGAGGTAGATTGTTACAGAAGAGCCGTACAATTTTTTTCAGAGCACGATCTCTCCCTCCAACCGCGGAAACGCGGCCTAGACGTGTCATCTGCGGCGCATCCGCGGCCCTCTGGAGCCCTCTCTGTGAAGAAATTGCACTATTTGTTTTCTTTCCTTCTCCTCTGCAAATCCCCATATATCTTCTGTCCAATATTCTGCAGGGTTCTTTGCGCTAAAAAATCTTCTTCCCCCTTCCAATAATTGATTTTCTGCAGGATTCTTTGCGCCGCGCTAAAAAGCAAATTGATTGCTAGTGATTTACTGCTTTGCATACTTTAATCTGACTTTAAGGGGCTATTGACCAATTCAGATTGGGTGGGGATTTCATTACCCTTCCCAGGACCCCAGAAATCACTTAAAGCATTTGCATTGACCACTTTTAATTTAAAAAATATTAGACTCAGCCCTAAGGACGTCGAGCTCAATAGGACAGAGGACCAGTATAGGCATCGGCCGTTTATCCTAACCGACATTGCGGTGTCTAGGCTGGTGGTTTTTAATTAGGCCCACTGTCGTGGTGGTTCCTTCCCACTTACCTGGCCGTACTTGTCCGTGAAGAGGCGGTTTGAGGTCCTATCTCTAGCCCTTTGGAACAGTTAGGAGCTGTCTAGCTGACCTAGGTGACCCTAGACTTAGGCCTGATTGTGCATGTGTGGTTAATTGCAGTTGTGTCACTAGTCTCTTTTCAAAATCTTTTTGCAAAAGCACACTTAAAAAGAAAAAAAAAAGGAAAATCTTTTCAAAACTTGCAACTTGTCGCTAAAGAATCTTTGCACTCACTTACACCACTTCTTCTCATTGACGTTTTCTTACCTTCACATTCTGTCTTTCATCTTTCGACTACACTAACCCTCTTTTTAGTGTATGTCCGGTTGGACTAGGGACCCTAGCGCCCGATTAGTCCGTGTTTCGTTGGTACCGACCGACGAACCTTTCGACTCCGAAGTCGAAATTCTGTCCACTTCTTCACTTTCACCATCACATTCTTCCGAAGGTATGTCGGGATACGATCCTAACAACACCTTACAGACGGGAAGGATTCCACCTCCGCCAGGTGCGAATAACCCGAATCTTCCGCCTGTCGAAGCGCCCACACGAGTCGCGCTCCAGGATCTTTTCTACCCCATCCGCACCGCCCTTCCTACTTGTCTTTCCCTTCCACCGGCTAATGGGGACAATTTCGAGATCAAACCCCACTTCATCAACATGCTGCCTAAGTTTCATGGTTTGGAATCCGAAGATGCATATATCTTTATCACCAAATTCCAAAACGTTTGCGCCATGATAAAAACTACCCAATTAAGTGATGACGCTATAAGGCTAAGGGTCATTCCTTTCACCTTATGTGACCTAGCCGAGAAGTGGCTATACAGCACCGCATCACACTCAATTAGAAATTGGGACGAGTTTGTGAAAGCTTTTCTTAAAAAGTTCTATCCTCATCACAAAACTGCTAAAATCCGTAATGAGATTATACAATTTTCACAGCTTCCTGCCGAACCATTTTGGAAATGTTTTGAAAGATTCAAAGACCTTCTCGTTCAATGCCCTCACCATGGAATCGAAAGATGGCAACTTTGCCAAACATTATACGAGGGATTGAACCCGGCAACGAAGCAGTTGCTAGAAACCATTAGTCAAGGTCACTTTCTGTCCAAATCTAGTGAGGAAGCGTGGCAGTTTCTTGAGGATCTTAGTGAGCAAACGATTCAGTGGGAGAGCACCATGACCACATCATCATCTTCTTCTATTGGTCAACCTAGGGCAGGAATACATCAAGTAGAGATGTCAATTGCTATGAAGGCCGAGATGGCCGCTCTTACGAAAAAGCTAGAAGCGCTTGAGACCAAAATCTCAGCACCTTCTCCTGCCCCTGTCATGCCCCCATGAACTGTTTGTGCTTGTTGTTCGGATCCATCACATCTCACCGAAGAGTGTCCTTACACTGCATCTACTCAAGGACAAGATCAAGTCAATGCTGCCTTTCAGCAACGACAAAGAAATGATCCATACTCTTCGACATACAATCCGGGTTGGAAGAGCCACCCTAATTTCGCTTGGAACCAAAATAAACAAGTCCAAGGAAACAACAATTTTCAAAGAGCTCCTCCTCCTCCACAACAACAAGCACCTCCACAAGCTCAATTTCAGCAGCCTCCCCAACAGCAACCTTACCCTAATCAGATGAACAATTTTGTGCCCAACAATTTTGTTCCCCCTCAAAATGCTGTTAGCTCGCTCGAAAGAAGTCTAGAAGCATTCCTAAAGCAATCTGCACAGTCCATAGCTAGGATAGAGACTTCTGTTCAATCTTTGGTGCAAAACAGTGCCTCACACGATCAAAGCATCAAAGCTATTGAGGCACAAATTGCACAACTCAACGCAGCATTGAAAGAGCGAGAGAAAGGAAAACTTCCGTCTCAACCACTCCCAAATCCCAGTCACGCACATGTTGCACATGAACAGTAGAATCATAACGTGAATGCTGTGACCATGTTGAGATCCGGAAAAGTGCTGCAAAACAATGTTGGTATTCACCGTGACACCTCTGCCGGTGGTTCTTCATCTTCTTCTTCTTCTTCTTCGTTAGAGCCTATTCTCCATCCTTCACATGGCTCTACTTCTTCTAGCTCGAACGGACCCTCTTCTCATAACACGAACACATCTACACGGGGTTCCGTTCTAACTCAACAATCTGATCCACAAAAATTGGACTCAACAACCTTTCAAAATGTTCCTTTTCCAAATCGGTTGAGATCCAATAAACCAACTCCACAAATGGAGAAGATTGTAGAGTTGTTCAAATAGGTTAGCATAAATATCCCTCTTTTGGATGCAATCCAACAAGTTCCTTCATATGCAAAATTCTTAAAGGACTTATGCACCAAAAAGAGGAAGTCACAAGTACCAAAGAAAGTTTTCGTGGCTAGTGCTGTTAGTGATGCTCTTGTCAATTCTTTGCCCCCAAAGCACAAGGACCCCGGTTGTCCTACTATTTCGATCACAATTGGGAACAAGACCATCAATAGAGCACTATTAGATCTTGGTGCTAGTGTCAATTTGCTACCCTATTCGGTGTACGAACAATTAGGCGTTGGAGAGCTCAAGGCTACTCATTGCACTCTCCAAATGGCTGACCGATCAATCACCCACCCTAGGGGAGAGTTGGAGGATGTGTTAATTAGAGTTGGGGATTTCATTTTCCCCGTGGACTTTATTGTTATGGATACACAGCCTGTCGCTAACCCCCGTAATCAAATTCCGGTGATACTTGGTCGACCATTCCTCGCGACTTCTAACACGGTAATCAACTGTCGTAATGGTTCAATGAATCTATCTTTTGGCAAGATGACAGTTGAACTTAACATTTTCAAGTTAGGAAGTCAGCCTTGCGAGCCTAATTCTAGCGTACTTGATGTGTGCTCGATCGATGAGATCGTGGAGGAGGACTGTGAGTTCGAAAATTTCATGTTTGATCACAGTAATATTGACGCCACTAGTGCGTTCCTCCTAGAATCCGACACAGCTTTCACGACGGACAAAGATTATGAGTGTTTCACCTTTGTTGATGATCTTGAAGACTCTCCACCCGAGTTTGAGTCTTTTGCTTTTTCGGATGAGTTAGTTGAACCATCCGACTCGCTAGCGTACACTCAATTTGAACCTTTGATGGAATCCTTCGAGTTTGAAACAGTTACTCCATTGTTACCATCCAATGTTTCACTACCTAAACTCGAGCTAAAGCTTTTGCCATCGCACCTAAAATATGCTTATCTAGGTGAAAATGAGACCTTACCAGTTATCATATCGGCCTCTCTAGCTCTTGAGCAAGAGAAGGCTCTTTTAACGGTCTTATACAATAATCGGCAAGCTTTCGGCTGGTCTATGGCGGACATCAAGGGGATTAGTCCCCTCATAGTCGAATATCATATACACTTGATGGATGATGCCAAGCCGGCAAGGGATCCACAAAGACGCCTCAACCCCATCATGAAAGAGGCGGTCAAGAAGGAGATTGTTAAGTGTCTTGATAGCGGTATCATTTACCCTATCTCGGATAGCCAATGGGTTAGCCCCATTCATGTCGTGCCAAAGAAATCGGGCATCACGGTCATCACCAATGAGGCAAATGAGTTAATTCCTACTCGCACCCAAACTGGGTGGCGAGTTTGCATCGACTACCGGAAACTCAATGCCGCGACAAGGAAGGACCACTTTCCTTTACCATTCATTGACCAAATGCTAGAACGATTGGCGGGGCACGAATTCTACTGCTTTTTAGATGGCTATTCCGGTTATAATCAAGTCCCCATAGCCAAAGAGGATCAAGACAAGACTACATTTACTTGTCCCTTTGGCACTTTTACTTATCGTCGCATGCCCTTTGGGTTATGCAACGCACCCGCTACATTTCAGCGGTGTATGATGGGGATCTTTTCGGACATGGTGGAGAAGTTTTTGGAAATCTTTATGGATGATTTCTCCATTTTTGGTGACTCCTTCGATGAGTGTTTACGACATCTTGACGCAGTTCTCACCCGCTGTAGGGAAAAGAACCTAACTTTGAATTGGGAGAAATGCCATTTTATGGTACGAGAAGGCATTGTCTTAGGACATGTGATCTCGTAAAACGGCATAGAGGTTGATAGAGCTAAAATCGAAGTCATTTCTAATCTTCCTCCTCCTAAATGCGTCAAAGATATCCGAGCTTTGCTTGGCCATGCCGGTTTTTATAGACGGTTCATCAAGGACTTTAGCAAGATTGCTAGACCCTTGACTCTCTTGTTGGCCAAGGACACTACTTTTGTTTTCGACTCAACTTGCATAAAAGCATTCGAGTCTTTGAAACACTCACTCATTTCTGCGCCCATTCTTTCATCTCCAGACTGGACGCACCCTTTTGAAATTATGTGCGACGCATCAGATTTTGCCATTGGTGCTGTTCTTGGACAACATATTAACAAGATGCCGCATGTAATTTACTACGCTAGCCGAACATTAAATGAGGCCCAATTAAACTACACAACAACAGAAAAAGAGTTTTTAGCGGTTGTGTTTGCACTTGAAAATTTTCGGCCTTATTTAATCGGCTCTCCAGTTACAGTGTACACGGATCACTCAGCTCTTCGCCACCTTTTTGCGAAGAAGGATGCTAAGTCCAGGCTAATACGTTGGATCCTTTTGCTGCAAGAATTTGACCTAGTTATAAGGGACAAAAAGGGATGTGAAAACGTAGTGGCCGATCACCTTTCACGACTTCCTTCTTCGCCTACACTTGAACTGCCTATCACTGATGCTTTCCCCGATGAGCAACTCTTAACCGTTTCTTGCGAACCATGGTTCGCCGATATTGTAAACTACTTAGCCACCGGCTTGATACCTAACGATTGGTCGAAACAAGACAAACTACGATTTTTGTCCCAAGTAAAGCATTTTTACTGGGATGAACCTTATCTTTTCAAATATTGTTCCGACCAAATCATTCGCCGGTGTGTACCTGAAAATGAGGTTAAGAGTGTGCTGTCTTTTTGCCACGATCAAGCATGTGACGGGCACTTTGGCCCAAAGAAGACAGCCGAGAAAGTTTTGCAGTGTGGTTTCTATTGGCCACGACTCTTCAAAGATGCATTCGAATACTGCAAAACTTGCTCCCGGTGCCAACACTTGGGCCGGATATCGCGGAGAAATGAAATGCCTCTCCAACCGATTTTGGTTGTAGACATTTTTGATGTTTGGGGTATAGATTTTATGGGACCATTTCCTAACTCTTTTGGAAATGTGTATATTCTTTTGGCTGTTGACTATGTTTCAAAATGGGTCGAGGCTGTGCCTAGTCGAACGAATGATAACAAGGTTGTCGTTCGATTTCTAAAAGAACACATCTTTTCTCGATTTGGGCACCCTCGCGCAATAATAAGTGATAATGGTTCTCACTTTTGCAATAGGACTTTTGAGTCCCTAATGCGCAAATACTCTATCACCCATAAGCTGTCAACGCCATACCATCCCCAAGCATGTGGGCAAGCCGAGATCTCGAATCGACAAATTAAGCAAATCTTGGAGAAAACGGTTTCTAAAAACCGTAAAGATTAGTCACTAAAATTGATCGATGCACTATGGGCTTTCGGTACTGCATATAAGACCGATCTCGGCATGTCTCCATACCGGCTTGTTTACGGGAAGGCTTGCCACCTTCCAGTAGAAATTGAGCATAAGGCATTTTGGGCCATTAAAGAGCTGAATCTATCTTTAGAAGATGCGGGCAGCAATCGAAAGCTGCAATTGAATGAATTGGAGGAGCTGCGAGATGAGGCATATGATAATGCCGTGATTGCTAAGAATCGAGTTAAGGTATTTCATGATAAAAACCTTTTGCGAAAGACATTTAAACCAGGTCAACAGGTTTTATTATATGATACTCGGTTACACTTTCATCCCGGCAAGCTCCGTTCGATATGGAGAGGACCTTTTGTAGTCCGCACCGTTTATCCGCACGGTGCGGTTGATCTTGAGAATCTAGAAGACGGTACTTTATTCAAAGTAAATGGACATCGATTGAAACCGTTCTTCTCAGCGGACCATTCGGAGGAGCTCCTGCTTTTGCAGGAGCCGATTTACACCGATTGATTTTCCTCCACCTTCACCCTCGAATTTTTTTTTTCCAGAACTTTATTTCAAATAAGTTTGGGGGTGTGTATAGTATGTAAATATAATAAGCAGGAACTCGCCGATAGTATCAAACCACTTGGTGCAGCATGATAGTGAGGACACTGTCCATTATAAGTTTGGGGGTATGTTCGGTAAGTTTTCTTTTTGCATTCATATGTATATTTCTGCATTGCATCTTTATATAAAAATCATAAAAAATTGAAAAATTTGAAAACATAAAAAAAATTAGAAAACAGAAAAACCCATAAAAATTGAAAAATTTCAAAAATTATAAAAATTAATGTATTCAATTCTGGTTAATTGACTTGAGTTTGATAAATAGGTCAACTGGCTGGGAACAACTAGATCTTAGACTTAGCAAATTAAAAACCCTAAAAATAACCTTCCTTAGAGTTTAACTGTGGAAAGCATATGTCTTTGTAGGTTATCTAGAAATAGGCAAATTTTGGGTTCAGTTCTTGGGCTAAGTCGAAACGAAGGAAAAGTATTAAAACTTTTATTAGAGTATAAGTTTGAAAAATAGTTCCTAGCTTAAGTCTAGATTCTGAAAATGTATACCCTACAAAATGCACAAACACGCACCTTGAAACTTGGATTAGTAGAAGAGACCTTGAAATGCTCTTGTCTAAAGTCCTTAGTATGAAAAAGTGTGAATAAAGAAAAAAAAAGAAAAAAATGGACACTGGTTTTTGTGATTACTTAAGGCTGTAAAAATAGAAAAATATTTAGCGAGGGTGTTACTGCTAAAAGCCTTGGGTGTTGCAAAACTAGGAAGTACGCCTTAAAGTGCTAACGCATCTTGTAATCGGTTGTTGGTACCTCAAGAAGTATTAACAGTCGCATAAAGGATGTGAAAGCGAAATTTCACAAGTGCTTTGGACAATGGACGGGGGTACGATTGCTTGATTTGAATTTCCAAGTGTAGGGGTGATACTTACACACATGTAGGGATATGTGATTGGAGTTTAGATAAGAGAAGGGAATGAAGAATAGAACTTGTGTATTTAATAGAGTTGATAGAAATTCCTAAGTGGAGATGGAACTCTAGAAGGAAAACTTAAGAAATGCCGAAAGCTAGGTAATTCTACAGGATATATGTAATCTTAAGTTAAATAATGAGGAAGTGTGAAGAATATGGGTGGATAATTTGCGGGTCGACAATAATAGAATTCCTTGTTAGAAAACCTAAATGGAGAACAAAAGTCGAGAAACCAAGTTGATAGGATTTTGTGGGTAGTATCCGCTGAAAACCCTCAGGAGACAACACTCCTCCTACTAGGGACACCTAGAGGTTTAACGGCTTGTTGCACGAGCTCAGTGCAATCGCGTTTCCCTGCGAAAGTGTGGCTAGGTTAGATTTTTATTTAAATAATCAGTTTGCTCGAGGGCGAGCAAAAGATAAGTTTGGGGGTATTTGTTCATAACATAATATTGCATTTTGTATTCCCCATTCTTATGCATTTTACAATAAAAACAGGTGCTTTTGACCCATGTCTGCTACATGTTACAGATTACAGGTTCTTGGAGCAAAGACAGTGAAAAACACAAAAGACGACACAAAAGAAGGACTTTTGACCAACAATTAGGAAGATCTTAGTAAAGCCCGGCAGAAGAACGGTTCACCATCAACAAGGCGACGCAAGATCCAAATTTGCAAGAAAGACGGTTAAAAGATCCATCGCAAAGTGTTCACTGAAGTTCTGGAATTACAGCAGAAGCCCAAATGGAAAAAGAACTAAAGAAATGAAAAGCCCAGAAGAACCTGAAGAAGCCCAGAAGAAACCATCACATGATCTCATCATTGGGCAGCGGAACCGCGGCCCAAGTGCGCCCATGCCGCGGTTCCGCGGCTACTTGAAGCCCTAATGCGCAGAACTTTTTACCATAATTTGTGGCGGCTCTGGAAAGATCTTTTTAGGGGTATATTTGTAACTTTAGACATGCGGTACAATCTGTAGCCCTAGGGTTTCTATGTCCTATAAATAGAACCCAAGACCTTGTATTTTCTTATGCCTCTTCTCATGAATAAAATTCTGTTTTCTTGAAGTTAGAGCGCATCAAAAGTAAGTAGGTTATTTTCTTTGCAGTAGTTGTAATTTTTTTATCTGCACTTATTTTCTCGCCTTAGTTTAAATTAGTTTAGTTTTTATTAACTTGCAATCAATGTTTTCTCTCTTTAATAAATTCTTATCTTTTTACATCCCCTCAATGAGCGAGTAGTTTTCTCGCTTGTTAGGGTTAGGAATAGGGAAGGATTTGAGAGATGAAGATCTCTCATTTCTTTTCATTGCTAAACTTTTATGAACATTAGAACTCCATGCATACCTTTCTATTCCGCGCCCTACGGCACTTTTACCCTCAAGGTAATGGTGATTCCGTAGTCTAAAGGCCCGGATTTTAAGGTTTTCCATGGAGGTTAGGGTAAAGATTAAGAAAGGAAGGACAAGGATCTAGAGGAAGAATCAATCTTCTCAATCATCCTAATCCCCTTTGTTAATATTTACCATAACACTAATATGATACATTTAATTAACAGCAATGAAAAGAGATGTAGATCTTTGTTTACCAAATTTTCCCTAGACCTAATCCTAGCAAGTTTCTAATCCTAGTCTCATACAACTTCAACTTTTAGGTTTAATTATAAATCCAAACACCATTTGGAATTAACTCGTAAGAACTTAAAGAAAATTTTCACATCCCTGTGGACCGACCCGTACTCACCGGCTAGCTTCAAGCGACGCCGTTCTTGATTGCGGTAAATATTTTTGATCGACAAAACACCTCTTAATCACAACTTAGGAAATATGTCCCAGATTTCACCCTAGATGGAATCAGTCAAAACTAGAAGTACCCAGGGTCAAGAATAGAGGAAATGAGGGCATGCACGCAAAACGAGGCAAATCCCCTCTGCTCTGACCGCAAATTGCGGCCAGAATGGGAAAACCGGCGGCCTCACTTTGGAGTGGGGAGCTAGGGTTTGGGGTGATGGTTCTCTGGTGCCTGCACATCTCACTGTCAATCTTAGTTTTATTTTAGGGGTCTCGGGGTGATAGCAGATTCTAATTAACCTTCACAGATCACACAAACCGACACGAAAAGTTCCATAATTCCGTATTTTTGGATTTCAGGTTGTGCTAGGTCAGGGTCTTGGTCAATATAGGGTCTAAGGTTACCATTAGAGTCTAATTGCACAGCCACATCTCAACTTTACCCTAACCCTCTCTAGTCTTGTCCAAAGTGCACAAAATCACACGATATCGATATGAAACTTGAATTAAAGCCTAAGCACAAGAATTACAGCACTTAATGTGAAGGAAATACCTCAATAGACCCTCATGAATCCTTAACAGCGCCAAAACACCATCTTTCTTGGTCCATTGCGTAGATCTTGGACTAGTGTGCATTTTTCGTGAAAGGAATGTAAGGTTTTGAGATTGTTTTTGAGATGAAGTGAGAGGATTTGTGGAGGGGAGAATGGGGGCAGTAGCAGCAGCAACACTAAGGGGAAGAGGGGAGAGAAAAATGAGAGGAAGAGATGAAGGAGAAATGGCTAAGTCAACACACCCCTACCTACTCTCTCTCTCTCACCATGCTTCATAATCTATTCCATTTTCCATTTTCTTTAATTCCCTCTCACCCAAATAGTGATCCCAAAATAAAACCATGGCAAGAAAAATGTAACACAAGTCCAAAAATGATATGTGTACATTTTTGCACAAAAATGCTAAAAATCTAATTAGCGGTTTTTGATCGCGATTAGCTCTAATTAAGCATATAACTAGTCAATTAAACTTAGAAATGGCATAATTCTTTAATTTACCCTATTTTAGAATTTTCCATAATTTTTCTAACATTTTTCCTATTTATTTGTATTTAATAATACCAAAATATTAAAATATTCAATAAAATAATATTAAATTATAAAAATTCCCAAAATTAATATTTTATCTTTTTGAAAAGTTACAAATATTTATATCATATACTGCTTAGTTCTATATGTTGGAGATAGTGCCCTCAGAGTCAATTTTTGGATCGCAGGTATGTGATTGCAATGATTGCGGAGGACCTATACCGGTAGGGCAGTCTTACTCGAGATGATAGTATGCTATCAGGTTTGGCTTTATCAGTCGTGTACAGGTTCAGATGACTGATCACTGTTACACTTTGATAGAGCCCTTAGGATCTTGCTTTACTACCAACAGTATGATGGCGATCATATACGTGAGAGTTGGGTGGTTTATAAGCATATCCTTAATTGTGGTCCCTAGTCGTGGGAGTTTCGAGACAGGGCATCGATACTCCGGAGTAGACTAGTGTATACAGTCGAGACCCCGACGAGGGGCGGTGGCCGGTCTCACAAGCCACTGGTGTCAGTTGATCACCTAAGATGTATACAGGTGCTCATTGGGTTATGAGTACACCGGACAGGACTCGTCGGGAACCTGCTAGTTGGTATTATACATATCGTCAGATAGAAGTTCCCTAGTGACATGTGTACAGGTTAGTTCATCGACTTGAGGTCGTCATTTGTCTCGTGTGAGTTCCCACTGTGCTTTGATTTCTACCCTACCACGGCTCAAAGGAGTCGTGCAAACAAGTAATTTTTGGGTACAATCCCGAGCCACATGGAGGCACGTGAGCGGATAGGCAGGGGATTCGTCTCTCCCGGTATTGGGGGTGAGATCGTGCTGTGTCTAGAAGAGCCATTACACAAAGCCCACGGCCGTGGCAGGAGATTTACTAGTAGGTACTCCAGTAGTATCTCAGGGTGTTATTGGACTTCACTCTGACACGACTTATACCTCTTTTGGGGGTCTGACGTTACCAGCCCCCTAGGCAGATATGCGATACTCATAGACGAACGGACCAGACTGTATTTACATTATCACTGTTAGGCTCAGTAGGGTTTCCGGATGAGTTCGCTCATCGGCCTCCCTTGAGGTCAGTCAATGGGCAGCCGTTACGCATAGCTAGTGCCGCTGACGGCTTGTGGTTAAACCTACTGCCAGGGTACTGACGAGTTATTAGAGTCCCCCACAGACAGTTTCCCAAGTTCGGGCGAAACGTTGTAGAGGCCGTATGGTTTTATGGTAGGGTTAGGAAAATGCACGTGCGTTTACGCACGTGTCATTTTTCGGGCAGATAATACTGGTGGGCTTTGGTTTAAGCTGGATCCGAGTATTATATTGAGTAGATATAATATCTTTATCTCAGTTGTATTTATATTCGGTCGTAATACAAATGCGGGTATATTTATACAGTTACGGGGTTATCCTGAAATTCGTTTCGGGATCGCTTTTGGAAGTTGCCAGTTTCCAGTTTTCTATCGCCCGTATTTAACATTTGGTTAAATACGGATTTATCTTTTCTTGAGATGAGTGTGGAAGTTTCTAGAAGCATCTAAAAGGTGGTGACAAGGATTAGTGACTCATGGTTGCATTTAATGATTCAATTAATGCAAGGTGACTAAGGGTAGTGATTCATTTGTTTCATTCATTGTGTTCATACTAAGTGTTCTATGACTCATGCTTTTTTCTTTGTGCTAATGGTCACCACTTTCCTCCTACACTCACCCCCCACCTCCTTAAAGTGGCCGGCCCCTCCCCTCTCACTACTTCACTTGAGAATCATGGTTGTTGAAAAAAAGTTAGAGTTTTGGATGTATGGAAATTAACATATTCATATCTCATTTTCATATCGATCCAAAAGGCAACTTCATTAACCGTTCGTCCATAAGCTTTGGACGTAACGAGACAAAGTATTCTACTCATTCTCTACATCATTCTTGGTCATCTCTTTTAGCAAACTTGACGACCGAGTTGCCTCGAGTCAGAGGCGGGAGCCCGTTGAAAGAATCGTTGACTTGGTGCCACCCGGAAGAGGAGATCGGAGATCGACGAGATCGGAGCAGCCGCAACAGAGCGTGGGATGATGGTTAAAGAACGAAGGACTCGGATCGTTCGGTATAACCTTTCTACTCTCTTTACAATTTGTTAGTTTAGCAATAATGGCAGATCCGGGTTAAAGTATACGATAGCGCTAGTTAAAAGTTTTTGTTCCGTATTGGGCGTCTGTAGACGGCCGGGGCGCTACCGTAGAATTACTGTGGTATCAGAGCCTCACCATTTTGCTTTACTAACTTGTGCTAACGCGTTTAAAATATCGATCGGACCGAATATCAAAAACTACAATTTTCTAGGTTCTGAGTTTCTGTGGATTTTAAAAGGGTTCTAAAAATAATTTTACATATCACAGAAAATTCAGCAGGGTTTTCTAAGCACACCGTACAAATTTGGTCACGTGACCTTACTAGACCGCCGCGGAAACACGGTCAAACCTGGGGTTTGACCGCGCATCCGCGGCCTGTCTGTGAGATCTGTGCTCCAAATTTGAACAGTGACTTCTTGAGTGGAAATTGTGGTTTTTGGTATATATCTTTTGGGCCCAGATTTTGTTTCTGTACAGCAGATGTATGTGGTGCCCACTTCGTGATATTTAGTCGATCAAAATTTAAATATGTTAGTTTACAGTGCTTACATTATATTTCCGACCATGAATGTCATTTGAGCGGTAAACCGCGTCTGATTGCTATAGTTCTTTTAGATGGGTTTGCGAACGTGACATTCGCGTTGATGTTCTGTGTTGTGCTGTGATGTTGCGGATTTGTCATGGTGGATAGCAGTGTGCAATCGTAGTGCTGTTCGGAATTATTTGTACATTTGATATTGCGGGGCTTGCGTCCAATATGTGGACTGCCGTCACTGCCTATTGTATAATATTCTTTTGGGGCACGACCGGGTTGAGGTCGATGTACCCGTTGTACATATTTTTCATTTCTGTACTAGGTTTTACCCCGCGACGGAGTGCACGGATAGCCGGGTTCTGGAGGGCAACGGGTCCGCATCTCATTGCTTTGAGAGGCATACGGGCCTCACTCTAAAATTGGCAGACTATTCGCCGCACTCGTAGGGGGTACAGGTTGACCCAAGGAGGGGTGCTCAAGCTACCGGATTCCGTGAAGTGCAGGGTGGTCCATTCACTTTGCTATAGGGGGCTGCCTCGCTTCAGGTTTTAGCGGGTAACTTGCCTCACCCGTAGGGGTCTAGGTTTCATTGCACTTGCTATCCAGATGACCAGGGGAACGTCGGGTTTCAGCAGCGGCTATATGAAACTCGGGGATCTCAGATTATTTGTATTGTTCTGTGATGCTTATTACTTTTCTGTAATGTTGCATATTATCACTCCTGGAGCGATTATTGTATATTGCTATATATACTAGTAGATGTTGTATATGTTTTGCACCCGCGCTAGTTCATTCCCCGCTCTGTCGTTAGTTAAGTAACCTAACGGGTGATGACGGGACCCAGTGACGAATGCGGATGGCATATACGTACATTTTATTTTCTTCTTTTCTGGTGTGATTGATTGATGGGACTGTGTTGATTTTGATCAATGCAAAGGAAAGCAAACCTATTTGGCAGTTGTCGGAACAAATTTAAAAACTGTTATTACAAAGACGTTTCCTTTTGTTTTGCATAGCGGTATTCGGTTGGAATATCCTGCACCTCATTCGACGGGGCAAGGGCCGATATCCCTTCACTGGGACTGACCCCTTGGGCAGAAGTTTGCGTCAGGGTAATAACTTCACTATAGTCGATTACATGTTGCTTTGCATTGCAGTATTCAGTGGAATATCCTGCACCTCATTCCACGGGGAAAGAGCCGAGATCCTTTCACCGGGAGTGACCTCTTTAGCAAAGGTTTTTGCCACTATATTTTTATAAAAAGCTATCAGGTTCCTTCAACGAGATCAAGTTCATTAAGTTAATGGTTTTTCGCCAAAAACCATCTGTAGCCCTCCGTCATTTCTTTTGGGTATTCAGTAGTATTCAAGCTATGCATTTTAGCCAAAGTTAAGGCATAGTGTTTGGTAGCTGCTGGGTATTCATTTGTTGCATAGATAGATGAGTTGGTTTGGGACAGTCGTTTTGCCGATTGGCCAAAGTCAGGGGCATGTGCGGGTGGGTTCAAATTGACAAGATAATGACGGGTAGAACTTGGCATATGACTTATGATATTTTGACCGAAGCCAAGGTCATAAGAGCATGGGGCAAAAATCATATCGGGAGTTTCTAAAGAAACTGAAACTTGCCAAGTATGCGCATACCTTCTGGAGTATGAGTAACGTGAGTGGATTCCGTCACGTTATCATACAATGAGAGTTGGATCCCGATTCCCACTGATGAGTTGGTTTAGACTTCGGGTGATCCCGATTGATTCTTTTTTCAGGTTTGGAGGAGAATTTGACAGCACAATGGGAGGTTTCCGGATTAAATAAAGTGATAACCATTCTGATCTAGGTTAGAGTGCACGCAGAGTGTTTCTTTTCTCTCTCTCTCTTTGGCAGCGACCTTTGACCGACCCTAGACTATGACTCAGTGACCAAGTTGACCGAACCTTCTTAAAATACTGGCTTTTGGATTGTCTAAGTTGCATAAGTCATTGCCACTCCTTCTTTTACCCTTTGCAATTCTCAGAACACCCCGTATTACTACAGACATCCACTTCCATTTGATAGATCCATCGTATGGTTATATACGAACTCGGAGGGATTTCTTCGAGGATGGATCAAGGTTCAGGAGAAATAGAATTGGTTTATTCATTTGTCTTTTATTATCACATTCTCTCAGGTTGTGAGGGCTCCTTAGTATATGAGAGTATACCTATTACGCTTATTGGATAGTCTTATTCCAAACCATAGGCAGGTGCCGAAAGGTAGGGAATGAAGAAAACCAATTAGCCTAAGTAGGGTGTGCAGAAGGTAATATGTAAAGACAAAATAAAGGGATTAGAAAGAGGGCAAAGTAAAATTGCGACTGTTATCATTCACGACCAAACCGCGTACTTCATCGCCACTCCTATTTCATCTTTAAAAAGAATAAGGTATTATTCAGAGGTCTTTTATCATCACCTTCTCTCAAGTTGCGAGTACTCCTTGGTTTAGGAGGGTACACCTATTATGCTTACTGGATAGTCTTCTTCCAAACCATAGGCCGGTGCCGAACGGTAGGGAAGGAAGAAAACCATTTAGCCTAACGATGGTGTATAGAAGGTAATGACTAAAGACAAATAAAGGGATTTGGTGAGATGGCAATAAAATATACGGTTGAAGTCATGAATTGGATTATGGAAGAGGCATTGCTATGAATACCAGGATACCCCTACGAAACACTTTCATGTTTCAGTTCATTGTTAAAAGAAAACTGTTTTCCCGATTAGATACTTACTCCAAGGGTTTGTATTTACCAGATTTCATTCTCATATCTGTATGGTTTTACAGATGATGAGTGGGAGTAAGTTATTGGGAATTAGGTGATTATCCTCATTATATCGGAATTCGTTGTAATTGGTGATATTTGAGGAAATCGCCAGGGTACAGTTTTCCACCTACGACGCACAGGTTTTGAGTTGTTCAACTCAGCGGACTTATACAGAGTATTGTATGTTGTCCAAGTGTCCATCAGGACAAAGGGGTAGGTCCTCGTACTATGTTCTGTTTACTTATGATTTCTCTAGTTTTTAGACAAGTGTTTCGTAGAAATACAAGGTCTAAGTTTTGAGAAGTTGTGGGTATAAGAATAAAGTAGAGAACCAGGTGTCACAAGTATCGGGATTCTTCAAAGAGATCGAAGATGAAGATTCTTGTGATTGGTATTCAGATGATAGTAATGGTTTTTGAGAAACGAGTTTCTCTTTCAGGTTACTCATAATTGGATGGATTCCTAAGTTGAGTAATGGTGATTAGCCTCTTTCCATTAAGTTGATATGCACTGGAGACAGCTGCATGATTTGAATCTGGTTCCAATTAAATAAGTGCCAAAGTTTCTATATTGGATATAGAATGGTTCATACCTTAACGATGTTAAGGTACGGGGAGTTGTCCAGCTTATGCTTAAAACTAGACTCTGGATAACTCAGGGCACGTTTCTGTAATGGCTGTTTGTGGGTTGACCCTGGCTATGAAGAGGGTTGATTTTCTACCATTTGGAATATCAATAGTGATATTGTTCTTTACTCGCCACAGTTTTAGTAAAATGGATTTTTTCAGAAAACAGTAGTGGGAGTATGGTAGAACTGGAAGTGATTCCAGAACCGCAAATGATTACGGAAAATTTAATAGGACCTAAAGATTCTATCAGGTTTGACATTCCATTATCCACTCCGCAGATATGATGGGTAACCTCAGACATCCGAGAGGTACTCCTGTAGCCTCAAGGACGGTGACAAGGCGGTTCTTGTTTACCCAGACTTGACACTACTGTTGTTCCAGACTGTGAGACCCGCAGGAGGTTAAGTATAGCGTCGTTCTAAACTAGCTTTAGAAGTGCACGCATATATTATTCTGCCAGAGGGTTGTCGTAGTCAGTGGGAGCAGCGGAAGCATAGTGGGCAAGATGCTTATGTCTATTTATAGACTTGGGCAGTTATAGCGGAGATAGATCATCTAATTTTGATGTGACAGTCATGGGTTTGACTTCATCAGAATAGGGGATGGATCTGTTAAGACGGTAGTAGGGTGTGATGTCATGGTATTTGGATGACATACACAGAGTAGGAAGTAAAATTCCTATACTACGATCGGTTGTACTGTGGTCGTCACACAGTTGTTTCTACAGACAGGATATGGATATAATATCAGACATTATGGTTTCTAGATCTATGTTTTTAGATATGGATTTGGGTAGTTTCCCAATGTGGGTACTTTGACAGTATTCTAATGATTTTTAGAATAAATGTCTCCTGGCATGGTGGTGTACCTGCAGGTGATGGAGTCACCCTCTCTAAAGGTGTCTTACAGAATAAAGGTGAGAGGGATGTGCATGATTGGCAGATCACTTGCTTAGGCAATTGAGTCAATCATGAGATGTCAAGTACCACACCAAATGTTGTTTTTGCACTAGATGCAATAAGTTTTTATTAATCCAATCCTGGAGAAACATAAGGAAGCAGTTTTAGAACAAAAGTGCATGTTCTACGGATTTGATGACGGCAGCCTCCTTCGAGAAACGATTATCATTCCAGGCTTCAAAGGTGACATGGTTAACAGAGTGATTGTCAGAGTTATAGTTTTTCCCTCTGACGAGGGACAGTATTATGGACAGGTGGTCCAAGAGGATACTGTGGGAGGCTTGGTGCAGGATACTGATTAGGTACAGTGATCGATACAGTCTAAGAAGTTTGGATTTGGAGTTCATTTATGAACTAGGTCCCATCAGATATCCAGACATATTCTAAGACAGATATTACTCAATTCGGGAGATGGCTTTCTCCGCGAACTTGAGATTTAAAGAGATATAGAAAGAAACAACTAGGCGGATCCACTCACTGAGGCTATTTCTCGAACACAATACTTTTACAAACGGGCTTTGTGAAACTGATTAGTAGAGGAGTTGGATGTTCGGTTTCACACGGGCTGTGAGTAGTCGACATCGCAATAATTAGCCTTAAGTGCAAGTGGGAGATTGTTGGAGATAGTGCCCTCAGAGTCAATTATTGGATCGCAGGTACGTGGTTGCAATGATTGCGGAGGTCCTATACCGGTAGAACAGTCTTACTCGAGATGATAGTATGCTATCTGGTTTGCCTTTATCAGTCATGTACAGGTTCAGGTGACTGATCACTGTTACACTTTGATAGAGCCCATAGGATCTTGCTTTACTACCAACAGTATGATGGCGATCATATACGTGAGAGTTGGGTGGTTTATAAGCATATCCTTAATTGTGGTCCCTAGTCGTGGGAGTTTCGAGACAGGGCATCGATACTCCGGAGTAAACTAGTGTATACAGTCGAGACCCCGACGAGGGGCGATGGCTGGTCTCACAAGCCACTGGTGTCAGTTGGATCACCTAAGATGTATATAGGTGCTCATTGGGTTATGAGTACACCGGACAGGACTCGCCGGGAACCTGCTAGTTGGTATTATACATATCGTCAGATAGCAGTTCCCTAGTGACATGTGTACAGGTTAGTTCATCGACCTGAGGTCGTCATTTGTCTCGTGTGAGTTCCCACTGTGCTTTGATTTCTACCCTACCACGGCTCAAAGGAGTCGTGCAAACAGGTAGTTTTTGGGTACAGTCCCGAGCCACATGGAGGCACGTGAGCGGATCGGCAGGGAATTCGCCTCTCCCGGTATTGGGGGTGAGATCGTGCTGTGTTTAGGAGAGCTATTACACAAATCCCACGGCCGTGGCAGGAGATTTACTGGTAGGTACTCCAGTAGTATCTCAGGGTGTTATTGGGCTTCACTCCGACACGACTTATACCACTTTTGGGGGTCTGACGTTACCAGCCCCCTAGGCAGATTTGCGATACTCATAGACGAACAGACCGGACTGTATATACATTGTCACTGTTAGTCTCAGTAGGGTTTCCGGATGAGTTCTCTCCTCGGCCTCCCTTGAGGTCAGTCCTTAGGCAGCCGTTACGCATAGCTAGTGCCGCTGACGGCTTGTGGTTAAACCCACTGCCAGGGTACTGACGAGTCATTAGAGTCCCCCACAGACAGTTTCCCAAGTTCGGGCGAAACGTTGTAGAGGCCGTATGGTTTTATGGAAGTATTCGGAAAATGCACGTGCGTTTACGCACGTGTCATTTTTTGGGCAGATAATACTGGTGGGCTTTGGTTTAAGCCGGATCCGAGTATTAAATTGAGTAGATATAATATCTTTGTCTCAGTTGCATTTGTATTTGGTCATAATACAAATGCGGGTATATTTATACAGTTACGGGGTTATCCTGAAATTCGTTTCGGGATCGCTTTTGGAAGTTGCCAGTTTCCAGTTTTCTATCGCCCATATTTAACATTTGGTTAAATACGGATTTATATTTTCTTGAGATGAGTGTGGATGTTTCTAGAAGCGTCTAGAAGGTGGTGACAAGGATTAGTGACTCATGGTTGCATTTAATGATTCAATTAATGCAAGGTGACTAAGGGTAGTGATTCATTTGTTTCATTCATTGTGTTCATACTAAGTGTTCTATGACTCATGCTTTTTTCTGTTGCGCCACGGCAGCGCCCCGGCCGTCTATCCGAGGCCAAAATGCGGAATCAAAATTTTCTTAACTTTAAACTGGCGCTACCGCGGACAATATACCCGGATCGTAACCATTAACCGATACTAGCAATCAAGAGAAAGGGTGAGAGATATACCGAGTGATCCGAGTCCTCCAGTCTTCTCGTCGTCGTCCCGATCTCCCGCGGAAACTCCGGTCGTCGCCTCCTTGCCGGAAGGGCTCCACATCGTCTGCATCTTTTACGGGCTCCCACCTCAATACCGAGGCAACTCGGGCATGAAGCTGGCTAGTCGACGTGCCCAAGGTTTGCTGTAGAATGTGTATAGGCTATGTCTCACTTGGGTTTTAGTTGCCATGGTGATAGAGGTATAGAATGGAAAAATGAACTTTTCAAGTGGAGCTAGAATGTTTTGTAGCAAGAAAAATGAGATGAACCAATTAACCGTATCAAAAAATGAAACCGTATCATTTTTCTCCCTCTCATCTAAAATGTGGCCGGCCTATGCATCGATCAAATGTTGGAGAGAAAGCAACATGTATAAGGGAGGTGAGTGTAGTAAAAGTGAATGGGTGGCCACACCCCAAAAGCAAACCTCACATCCAAACACAAATCAATTCTAATCCTTTCTAATCTCATAAAGCAAGTGATAAGAAGGAAAAAGAATCTCATCATGAAAAACTATCATGATGCCACTAATATGCAAGATACCCCCTCCACAAATGTTATTTGCAAACTTGCAAATAACCCCCTCCATCGGAAAAGTCCGGCCGGGAAAGAACAAAGGAAAACCGGCCGGAACGGAATGAAAACTGGCAACTCCAGAAAACTAGTCCCGTAATAAATTACAGGAAAACCCCGATACTGTGGATACACACCCGCATCTGTATTCCGACCGGATACAAATGCAATGAGACAAAATCTACACTGTACTAAACTAGGATCCGGCTTAAACCAAAACCGGCTAGTAATATCCGTTCGATCCTGATCCGTGCAATACCGCACGTATCTGATCGAACCTTGCCATATAACTATACGGCCACTAGTACAAACCGTCCGATCCTGATCCGTGCAATACCGCACGTATCTGATCGAACCCTGCCATATCTCCATACGGCCTCTACAGCGTTTCACCCGAAAGCTTGAGTAACTGAAAGTGTGGTGGACTCTAAAGACTCGTCAATACTATGGCTGTGGATTTAACCACTAGCACGTCAGAGGTATAAGCCAATACGTGACGGGCCACCAGCTATTGTCCAAAAGGGACGTCAATGAGCGAACTCATCCTGACACCCTACTGAGCCTGTCAGTGACAATATCCATACAGTCCGGTCCGTTCGTCTATGAGCATCGCATGTCGGGCCTAGGGGGTTGGTAAAAGTCAGACCCCCAAAAGCGGTACAAGTCGTGTCGGAGTGTAGCCCAGAACGCCCTGAGATACTACTGGAATACCTACCAGTAAATCTCCTGCCTCGGCCGAGGGCTTTGCGTAATCGCTCTCCTAGACACAGCGTGACCTCACCCCCAATACCGGGAGAGACGAGCCCCTGAAGATCCGCTCACTGCCTCCATGTGGCTCGGGACTGTACCCAACTAAAACCTGTTTGCACGACTCCTTTGAGCCGTGGTAGGGTAGTAATCAAAGTACAGTGGGAACTCACATGAGACAAATGATGATCCCCAGGTCGATGAACTAACCTGTACACATGTCACCAGGGAACTGCTATCTGACGTCAGGTATAAGACCAACTAGCATGTTCCCGGCGAGTCCTGTCCGGTGTACTCATAACCCAATGGGCACCTGTATACATCTTAGGAGAACAAACTGACACCAGTGGCTTATGAGACCGGCCACCGCCCCTCGTCGGGGTCTCGACTGTATACACTAGTCTATTCTGGAGAATCGATGCCCTGTCTCGAAACTCCGACGACTAGGGACCTTTTAAGGATGTGCTTATAGACCACCAGCTCTCACGTATATGATCGCCATCATACTGCTGGCAGTCAAGCAAGAATCCTAGGGGCTCTATCAGCGTGTAATAGCGACCTGCAAGGTCGCCTGAAGCAGTACACGATGATAAAGGTAAACCAGATAGTATACTATCATCTCGAGTAAGACTGCCCTACCGGGATAGGTCCTCCCTCAATCATTGCAATCACGTGCCTGTGATCCAATAATTGACTCTGAGGGCACTATCTCCAACAATCTCCCACTGGCACTCAAGACTAATTATTGCGATGTCGCATGCTCACAGCCCGTGTGATACCGAACACCCAACTCCTCTACTAGTCAGTCTCACAAAGCACGTTTGCGAAACTATTGCGTTCGAGGAATAGCCTCAGTGAGTGGATCCGCTGTGATGTTTCTTTCTATGTCTCTCTATATCTCAAGTTCGCAGAGAAAGCCATCTCCCGAAAAGAGCAATACCTGTCTTAGAGTATGTCTGGATATCTGATGGGACCTAGCTCATAAATGAACTCCAAATCCAAACTTCTTAGACTGTATCGGTAACTTAACTTAATCAGTACCCAGAGCCATGCTTCCCTCAATATTGCCTTGGACCTCCTGTCCAAAATACTGCCCCTCGTCAGAAGGAGAAACTATAACTCTGACAGCCACTCTGCCATCCATGTCACCTTGGAAGCCTGGAATGATAACCGTCTCCTAAAAGAGGCTGTCGTTATCACATCCCTAGAACATGAACTTTTGTTCTAAAACTGGTTCCGACTGTTTCTCCAGGAATTGGATTAATATCAACTTATTGCACCTACTGCAAGAACAACATCTGGTGTGGTACTTGACATCTCATGATTGACTCAATTGCCTAAGCAAGTGATCTGTCAATCATGCGTATCCCTCTCCCCTTTAGTCTGTAAGACAACTTTAGAGAGGGTGACTCCATCACCTGCAGGTACACTACCATGCCAGGAGTCGTCCATTCTAAATACTCATAGAATGCTGTCAAGGTACCCAGATTAGGAAACCACCCAAATCTAGATCTAAAACGATAGATCTAGTAACCAGAATGTCTGATATAATATCTAAGTCCTGTGTGGAGAAACCACTGTGTGACAACCAAAGTATAACCGATCGTAGTATAGGAGTTTCCCTTCCTACTCTGTGTATGTCATCCAAAAACAAGGACATCACACCCTACTACCTTCTTAACAGATCCATCCCCTATTCTGATGACGTCAAACCTATGACTGTCACATCAGAAATAGATGATCTATCTCCGCTATATCTGCTTTAGTCTATAAATAGACATAAGCCTGATGTCCACCAATGCTTCCGCTGCTCCCACTGACTACGACAACCCTCTGGCAGAGTCATATAGACGTGCACTTCTAAAGCTAGTTTAGAACGACGCTATACTCATCCTCCTGCCGGGTCTCGCAGTCTGGAACAACAGCAATGGCAAGTGTGGGTAAACAAGAACCTCCTTGCCACCATCCTTGAGCATACCGAAGTACCTCTCGAGTGCCTGAGGTTACCCACCATATCTGCGGAGTGGCTAATGGAATGTCAAGCCAGATTGAATCTTTAGGTTCTTATGATATCTTCAGTAATCGTTTGCGGTTCTGGAATCGCTTCCAGTTCTACCATACTCCCACTACTGTTTTCTGAAAAATCCATTTCTTTTAAAAATGTGGCGAGTTAAGAACAATATCACTATTGATCTTCCAGATGGTAGAAAGTCAACCCTCGTCATAGATTGGGTCAACCCACAAACAGCCATTACAGAAACGTGCCTTGAGTTGTCCAGTGTCTGGTTTTAAGCATAAGCCGGACAACTCCCCGTATCTTAACAATGTCGAGATATGAACTGTTCTATATCCAATATAGAAATAGAGGCACTGATTTAATTGAACCAGATTCAAATCATGCAGCTGTCTCCAGTGCATGTCAACTAAATGGAAGGAGGCCGATCAGTGTTATTCAACTTAGGAATGCTTCCAATTATGAGTAACCTGAAAGAGAAGCAATTTCTCTTAATCATTACTATTAACTGAATACCACACACAAGCATCTACATCTTCGATCTCCTTGAAGAATCCCGATACTTGCAATCCCTGGTTCTCTACTTTATTCATATACCCATAACTTCTCAAAACATGGACCCTGTGTTTCTACGAAACACTTGTCTAAGTACTAGAGAAGTTAAAAGTAAACAGAATATAGTATGAGGACCAACCCCTCTGTCCTAATGGACACTGGACAACATACAATACTCTGTATAAGTCCGCTGAGTCTAACAACTCTTTCACTGTGCGTCGTAGGTTGAAAACTGTACTTATGGTTAAGAAGAATTACACCGCTGTTTGATGCTCCTTACCTAACCATCCACTGAGATAGGTAAATGTCATCGACATAATATCAAAAGTATATCTCACTCTATGAAAATAGACGTACAGATATATCAATTTGAAATTTGTGCATAACAACGGATATTCAAAACCAAATATTTGCCGACCGGCAAACAACCTAGGTGGCTTCCTCAAATATCACCAATTACAACGAATTCCGATATAATGAGGATGGTCACCTAATTCCCAATAACTTACTCCCACTCATCATCTGTAAAACCATACAGATGTGAGAATCAAACCTGGTAAATACATACCCTGGAGCAAGTGTCTAATCAGGAAATCAGTTTTCTTTTAACAGTACACAGTTGAACTAAAACATTGAAATGTTTCGATAGGGTATCCTGGTATTCCTAGTAATGCCTCTACCATTATCCAGATTCACAACTATAACCGTATAATTCTTTGCCACTTCTCCAAATCCCTTTATATGTCTTTAGTCATTACGTTCTGCACACCCCTTAGGCCAAATGGTTTTCTTCCTTCCCTACCGTTCGGCACCAGCCTATGGTTTGGAAGAAGACTATCCAATAAGCATAAAGGGTGTACTGTCCTAATCCTAGGAGCACTCGCAAAGCGAGAGATGGTGAAGATAAAAGACAACCGAATAAACCTTATTCCTATTTCTCCCGGACCAGAATCCATCCCCGAACTGGAACAAGTTCCTTTCGAGTTCGTATATAACCATACGATGGAGTATCCAATAAACTGTGGATCTTCGTAGTGATACGGAGTGTTCTGGAGAAATACAAAGGTGATTTAGGATTGGCGAAGAAATACTTGGTTCGGTCGTGAATAGCAGTCGCAATATACTTTGCCCTTTTACTAATCCCTTGCTTTGTCTCAACTTAATACCTTCTGTACACCATCGTTATGCTAATTGGTTTTCTTCATTCCCCACCGTTCGGCACCTGCCTAAGGTTTGGAAGAAGACTATCCAATTTGCGTAATAGGTGTACTATCTCCTAAACCAAGGAGTACTCGCGATGAGAGAAGGTGAAAAGAAAAGACAACTGAATAATCCTATTCGTTTTCTCCAGAACCAGAAACCATCCTCGAAGTCCTTCGGGTTCGTATATAACCATACGATGGTTTTGTCCAATGGAAGTGGACGTTCGTAGTAATACGGGGTGTCCTGGAGAAAAGGGTAAAGGTAGGAGTGGCAATGAGGTTTGCAACTCTGAGAATCCAAAAGCCAGTGTTAAGAAGGTTCGGTCAGCTTGGTCACTGAGTCATAGTCCAGGGTCGGGTCAATGGTCGCTGCCAAAGAGAGAGAGAAAAGAAACACTCAGCGTGCACTCTAACCTAGATCAGAATGGTTATCACTTTATCTAATCTGGAAACCTCCGACTGTACCGTCAAATTCTCCTCCAAACCTGAAAGAAGAATTAGTCGGGATCACCCGAGGAGTAAACCAACTCATCAGTGGGAATCGGGATCCAACTATCATCGCATGATAACTTGACGGAATCCACTCAAGTCACCACACTCCAGAAGGTATGCACATATCTGGCAAGTTTCAGTTCTTTTGAAACTCCCGATGTAGGTTTTTACCCCTAGGACCCAAGTGACCTTGACAATGCCAACAAATCAAAGAGTCCTAGTCAAGTTCTACCCGTCATTATCTTGATTGCGTTAAACCCACCCGTACGAGTCCTTGACAATGCCAACAAGACCGTACAACTGTTCTAACCAATCCACTTATCCATGTGACAGAAAAGCACTACATAGCTACTGAACACTACGCCTCGGCAATGCACGACAAACGCAGCACGAATACTAAGTAATACTAATCTGAAATGACGGAGGGCTACGACTGGTTTTTGGCGAAAAACCTTTAACGTAATGAACTTGATATCGTTGAAGGAACTGGATAACTTTTTAGAAAATATAGTGACGAAAACCTTTACTAAAGAGATCACTCCCGGTGAAGGGATCTCGGCTCTTTCCCCGTAGAATGAGGTGCAGGATATTCCAACTGAATACCACGATGCAAAGCAAAAGTAATCGGCTATAGTGAAGTTAATGCCCTGACGCAAACTTCTGTCCAAGGGGTCACTCCCGGTGAAGGGATCTCGGCCCTTGCCTCGTCGACTGAGGAGCAGGATATTCCAAATGAATACCACGATGCAAAACAAAAGTGAACGCCCTTGCAATAACAGCTTTTTGAAAAAGTGTTCCAACAACATCAGAATAGGTTTGTTTATCTTGCATTGATCCGAATCAACGCAGTCCCATCAATTGATCACACCACAAAGAACGAAAATATACTGATGTACGTATATGCCATCCGCATTCGCCACTGGGTCCCGTCATTACCCGTTAGGTGAGCTAACTAACGACAGAGCGGGGACTGGACTAGCGCGGATGTAAAACATATACAACATCTACTAATATATATACCAATATATTATATTCGCTCAAGGCGTGATAAAAAGCAACATCACAGAAATATACAGCATCTCAGAACAATATAGATATCTGGAAGCCCCGGGTTTCACAGAGCCGCTGCTGAAACCCGACGTTCCCCTGGTCGTGTGGAAAGCCTGTGCAAAGAAAACCTAGACCCCTACGGGCGCGGCAAGTCACCCACCAAAACCTGAAGCGAGGCAGCCCCCTTCAGCACCGTGAATGGACCACCCAGCACTTCATGGAATCCGGTAACTTGGGCACCCCTTCTGGGTCAACCTATACCCCCTACGAGTGCGGCGAATAGCCCGCCAATCGTAGAGTGAAGCCCCCTCCGTCTCAATGCCATGAGATGCGGGCCCGTTGCCCTCTAGAACTCGGCTATCCGTGCACCCCTCCGCGGGGTAATCCTAGTACAGAAAGTAAAATATACATACAACGGGTACATCGACCGCAACCAGGTCGTGCCCCAAAAGAATAATACAAACAGGAAGTGACGGCAGTCCACATGTCGGACGCTCGCCCCGCAATATCAAATGTACATATAAAACAAAACTGTTCTAGCATTGCATCCAGGCTATCCCCTACGACCGATCCGCAACAACACAGCATAAACACAGAATATCAACGTGAATGTCACGTTCGCAAATCCGTCTAACCGGGCTATAGCAGTTAGACAGGATTTACCGATCGAGTGACATTCACGGTCGCAGATATAATGTAAATACTGTGAACTAGCAAGTTTAAAATATCCGATCGAACAAAATATACCAAGTGGGCCCCAAAGCATTACTGTAGCACTTGCAGAAAGTCTGGGCCCAAACAAAATATACCAAAACCCTTATTTTCAGCCCACAAGCCCACTATAAAAATATGGCGAAGTGATCCCAACTTCCTTCGGCGGAACCGCGCCCAAAGAGGGGTTAAGGCCGCGGTTCCGCGGTCGTACGGAAGAATTGGGTTACCAAATTTTTCCAGTGTTCTTAGGATTCTCTGTACATCATTCTGCAATAACCTGAAAAATTTTTGGACACCAAAAAAATTCGACAGAAACTGATGTGAAGGAAAATACGGTTTTTGGGATTTTGGTTCGATCGGGTCTTTAAACATACTAGAGCAAGCTAGACTAGGTTAATGGCGTGGCTCTGATACCATGTTGCGCCATGGCAGCGCCCCGGCCGTCTATCCGAGGCCAAAATGCGGAATCAAAATTTTCTTAACTTTAAACTGGCGCTACCGCGGACAATATACCCGGATCGTAACCATTAACCGATACTAGCAATCAAGAGAAAGGGTGAGAGATATACCGAGTGATCCGAGTCCTCCGGTCTTCTCGTCGTCGTCCCGATCTCCCGCGAAAACTCCGGTCGTCGCCTCCTTGCCGGAAGGGCACCACATCGTCTGTATCTTTTACGGGCTCCCACCTCAATACCGAGGCAACTCGAACATGAAGCTGGCTAGTCGACGTGCCCAAGGTTTGCTGTAGAATGTGTATAGGCTATGTCTCACTTGGGTTTTAGTTGCCATGGTGATGGAGGGATAGAATGGAAAAATGAACTTTTCAAGTGGAGCTAGAATGTTTTGTAGCAAGAAAAATGAGATGAACCAATTAACCTTATCAAAAAATGAAAGCCTCTCATTTTTCTCCCTCTCATCTAAAATGTGGCCGGCCTATGCATCGATCAAATGGTGGAGAGAAAGCAACATGTATAAGGGAGGTGAGTGTAGTAAAAGTGAATGGGTGACCACACCCCAAAAGCAAACCTCACATCCAAACACAAATCAATCCTAATCCTTTCTAATCTCATAAAGCAAGTGATAAGAAGGAAAAAGAATCTCATCATGAAAAACTATCATGATGCCACCAATATGCAAGATACCCCCTCCACAAATGTTATTTGCAAACTTGCAAATAACCCCCTCCATCGGAAAAGTCCGGCCGGGAAAGAACAAAGGAAAACCGGCCAGAACGGAATGCAAACTGGCAACTCCAGAAAACTGGTCCCGTAATAAATTACAGGAAAACCCCGATACTGTGCATACACACCCGCATCTGTATTCCGACCGGATACAAATGTAATGAGACAAAATCTACACTGTACTAAACTAAGATCCGGCTTAAACCAAAACAGGCTAGTAATATCCGTTCGATCCTGATCCGTGCAATACCGCACGTATCTGATCGAACCTTGCCATATAACTATACGGCCACTAGTACAAACCGTCCGATCCTGATCCGTGAAATACCGCACGTATCTGATCGGACCCTGTCATATCTCCATACGGCCTCTACAGCGTTTCGCCCGAAAGCTTGAGTAACTGAAAGTGTGGTGGACTCTAAAGACTCGTCAATACTATGGCTGTGGATTTAACCACTAGCACGTCAGAGGTATAAGCTAATATGTGACGGGCCACCAGCTATTGACCAAAAGGGACGTCGATGAGCGAACTCATCCTGACACCCTACTGATCCTGTCAGTGATAATATCCGTACTGTCCGGTCCGTTCGTCTATGAGCATCGCATGTCGGGCCTAGGGGGTTGGTAAAAGTCAAACCCCCAAAAGCGGTACAAGTCGTGTCGGAGTGTAGCCCAGAACGCCCTGAGATACTACTGGAATACCTACCAGTAAATCTCCTGCCTCAGCCGAGGGCTTTGCGTAATGGCTCTCCTAGACACAGCGCGACCTCACCCCCAATACCGGGAGAGACGAACCCCTGAAGATCCGCTCACTGCCTCCATGTGGCTCGGGACTGTACCCAACTAAAACCTGTTTGCACGACTCCTTTGAGCCATGGTAGGGTAGTAATCAAAGTACAGTGGGAACTCACACGAGACAAATGACGATCCCCAGGTCGATGAACTAACCTGTACACATGTCACCAGGGAACTGCTATCTGACGTCAGGTATAAGACCAACTAGCATGTTCCCGGCGAGTCCTGTCCGGTGTACTCATAACCCAATGGGCACCTGTATACATCTTAGGTGAACCAACTGACACTAGTGGCTTATGAGACCGGCCACCGCCCCTCTTCGGGGTCTCGACTGTATACACTAGTCTACTCTGGAGAATCGATGCCCTGTCTCGAAACTCCGACGACTAGGGACCTTTTAAGGATGTGCTTATAGAACACCAGCTCTCACGTATATGATCGCCATCATACTGCTGGCAGTCAAGCAAGAATCCTAGGGGCTCTATCAGCGTGTAATAGCGACCTGCAAGGTCACCTGAAGCAGTACACGATGATAAAAGGTAAACCAGATAGCATACTATCATCTCGAGTAAGACTGTCCTACTGGGATAGGTCCTCCCTCAATCATTGCAATCACGTGCCTGTGATCCAATAATTGACTCTGAGGGCACTATCTCCAACATTTTCTTTGTGCTAATGGTCACCACTTCCCACCTACACTCACCCCCCACCTCCTTAAAGTGGCCGGCCCCTCCCCTCTCACTACTTCACTTGAGAATCATGGTTGTTGAAACAAGATAGAGTTTTGGACGTATGGAAATTAACATATTCATATTTCATTTTCATATCGATCCAAAAGGCAACTTCATTAACCGTTTGTCCATAAGCTTTGGACGTAACGAGACAAAGTATTCTACTCATTCTCTACATCATTCTTGGTCGTCTCTTTTAGCAAACTTGACGACCGAGTTGCCTCGAGTCTGAGGCGGGAGCCCGTTTAAAGAATCGTTGACGTGGTGCCACCCGGACAGGGAGATCGGAGATCGACGAGATCGGAGCAGCCGCAACGGAGCGTGGGATGACGGTAAAAGAATGAAGGACTCGGATCATTCGGTATAACCTTTCTACTCTCTTTACAGTTTGTTAGTATAGCAATAATGGCAGATCCGGGTAAAAGTATACGATAGCGCCAGTTAAAAGTTTTTGTTCCACATTAGGCGTCTGTAGACGACCGGGGCGCTACCGTAGACTTACAGTATAACCCACATTACCATTTGATAGTTCTTTATAATGTATCGGATACCATTTTGCACCCATCTCTTTTAGAATATAGTTAATTGCATTCATAGATCATATTAATATTGGATATAGTGCCCTCTAAGTCAATTATTGGATTGCAGGTACGTGATTGCAATGATTGAGGGAGGACCTATACCGACATGACTGTCTTACTGGAGATGATAGTATGCTATCTGGTTTGTCTTTATCATCGTATACAATCTTTAGTTCACTGTTGCATGTTGATTGAGCCCATAGGATTCTTCCTTGACTGACAGCAGTATGATGGCGATCATATACGTGGGGGCTGGGGTCTATAAGCACATCCTTAAAGTGTCCCTAGTCGTGGGAGTTTCGAGACAGGGTATCGATACTCTAGAGTAGACTGGTGTATATAGTCGAGACCCCGACGAGGGGCAGTGGCCGGTCTCACAAGCCATTGGTGTCAGTTAGTTCACCTAAGATGTATACAGGTGCTCATTAAGTACACCGGACAGGACTCGCCGGGAACATGCTAGTTGGTATTATATATATCGTCAGATAGCAGTTCCCTGGTGACATGTGTACAGGTTAGTTTGTCGGCCTTAGATCGTCATTTTTCTCTTGTGAGTTCCCACTCTGCTTTGATTTCTACCCTACCATGCTCAAAGGAGACGTGCAAACAGATATTTTTTGGGTATAGTCCCGAGCCACATGGAAGCAGTGAGCGGATCGTCAGGGATTCGTCTCTCCCGGTATTGGGGGTTGATGCCGCACAGTGCACGGGTGGCCATCACTAGAAATCCTCGGCCGAGGTAGTGGAGAATTACTGATTTGGATCAGTAGTTTCTCAAGTGGTGATGGGCTTCATGCCGACACGATTTATCGCGTTATTAGGGGTCTGACTTTATCCACCCCCCTAAACTCGATATGAGATACTCTTAGACGAACGGACCGGACTGTATGGATATTGTCACGGTCAGGCTTAGTTGGGTTTCTGGATGAGTTCGCTCGTCAGCTTCCCTTCCAATCAATACATAGGCAAACGTTACGTACAGCTTGTATCTCTGACGTGTTAGTGGTTATACCCAGTGCCAGTGTGTTGATGAGTCATTAGAGTCCCCCACAGACCGTTTCCCAAAGTTCGGGGGAAAGGTTGTAGAGGCCGTATGGTTTTATGGCAGGGTTCGGAAAATGCACGTGCGTTTACGCACATGTCATATTTCGGGCAGATAATACTAGTAGACTTTGGTTTAAACCGGATCCGAGTATTATACTGTGTAGATATAATATCATTGTCTCAGTTTCATTTGTATTCGGTCGTAATAAAAATGCAGGTATGTTTATACTGTTACGGGGTTATCCTGAAATTCGTTTCGGGATCGCTTTTGGAAGTTGCCAGTTTTTAGTTTTCTATCACCCGTATTTGACATTCGGTTAAATGCGGTTTTATCTTTCCGTCACTTGGGTGAGTCATGAGGTGAGTCGTGATTCTAGAAGGTTCTAGTGTGGTGACTAGGTTCATGAATCATTCTTTTGCATTTATGGTTTTTATGACTAGGTTAAGTGAGTCATTCTTTTCCTTTAATGCTTTTTGTTCTTGTTAAAGATATTTGATTAAGAACTTTTCCTTTAGAGTCACCACTTTGCTCCTACACTCACCCCCCTCATCTATAAGTGGCCGGGCCCCTCTCATGTGAGAAGATGGTTGTTGATTTGGAAAAAAGTATATGGTTTTGGTTCATGGAAATTAGATAGCCTCATTTCTCATTTCACCCGATCCAAAAGGCAACTTCATGAACCGTTCGTCCATAGCTTTGGACGAAGTGAGACAAAGTGTTCTACTCATTCTCTACATCAATCTTGGTCATCTCTTTTGGCAAACTTGATGATCGAGTTGTCTCGGTTCAGAGGCGGGAGCCCGTTTAAAGATCTGTCGACGTGGTGCCACCTGGACGAGAAGACTGGAGATTCAGGCGATCGGAGCAGCCGCGACAAAGCGTGGGATGATGGTTGAAGACCGAAGGACTCGGATCGTTCGGTATAACATTTCTACCCACTTTGTAGTTTGTTAGTTTTGCTTTAATGGCAGATCCGGGTTATAGTACGCGATAGCGCCAGTTGTAAAAAAATTTTGTTCCACATTTGGCGTCTGTTAGACGGCTGGGGCGCTACCGTGGACTTACAGTGGTATCAAAGTCTCACCATTAAGCTTTACTAACTTGTGCTAACGCGTTTAAAATATCGATCGAACGGAATTTCGAAAATTGCAATTTTCTGAGTTAAAGTTTCTGTCGATTTTTAAAAGGGCCTAAAAATTATTTTGCATATCACAGAAAAGAGAGCAGGCTTTTATAAGAATTCAAGTGAAATTTGGTCAACTGAAGCTTCCAAAGCGTCGCGGAACCGCCGCGCAAACCCTAGTTTGGCCGCGGTTCCGCCGCCGTTTTGGAGCTACAGTAAACCATTTTTCTACAGTAGGTTCTTCCTGTAAAATTGTTGTTTATGGAATATTTCTTTTGGGCCCAAATTTTGTTACTATACAGCAGATGTACGTGGGGCCTACTTCGGGAAATTTAGTCGATCGAAATTTTAAACTTGTTAGTATGCAGTAATTACATTATATCTCCGACCGGGAATGTCATTTGAGCGCTAAATTGCGTCTAATTGCTATAGTCCTTTTAGACGGATTTGCGAACGTGACATTCGCGTTGATGTTCTGTGTTGTGCTGTAATGTCGTGGATATGTCATGGTGGATAGCAGTGTGCAATGGTAGTGCTCTTTGGATTTATTTGTACATTTGATATTGTGGGGCGAGCGTCCAACATGTGGACTGCCGTCACTGCCTGTTTGTATAATATTCTTTTGGGGAACGACCGGGCGGAGGTCGATGTACCCGTTGTGCATATTTTTATTTCTGTACTAGGTTTACCCAGCGATGGAGTGCACGGATAGCCGGGTTCCGGAGGGCAACGGGTCCGTATCTCATGGCTTTGAGAGGCAGAAGGGTCTCACTCTAGAATTGGCAGACTATTCGCCGCACTCGTAGGGGTACAGGTTGGCCCAAGGAGGGGTGCTCAAGTTACCGGATTCTGTGAAGTGCTGGGTGGTCCATTCATTTTGCTGTAGGGGGCTGCCTCGCTTCAGGTTTTGGCGGGTAACTTGCCGCACCCGTAGGGGTCTAGGTTTCATTGCACAGGCTATCCACACGACGAGGGGAACGTCGGGTTTCAGTAGCGGCTCTATGAAACCCGGGGATCCCAGATTATCTATATTGTTCTGTGATGCTTATTACTTTTCTGTAATGTTGCATATTTTCACGCCTGGAGCGATTATTGTATATTGGTATATATACTATTAGATGTATATTTTTTACACCCGCGCTAGTCCAGCCCTCGCTCTGTCGTTAGTTAAGTAACCTAACGGGTGATGACGGGACCCAGTGACGAATGCGGATGGCATATACGTACATTTTATTTTTGTTCTTTTCTAGTGTGATTGTTTGATGGGACTGCGTTGATTCTGATTAATGCAAAGTAAAACAAACCTATATTTGATGTTGTTGGAACAAATTTTAAAAAGTGTTATTACAAAGACGTTTCCTTTTGTTTTGTATAATGATATTCAGTTAGAATATCCTGCACCTCATTCAACGAGGCAAGGGTCGAGATCCCTTCACCGGGAGTGACCCCTTGGGCAGAAGTTTACGTCAGGGTAATAACTTCAATATAGTCGATTACAAGTTGCTTTGCATCACAGTATTCAGTTGGAATATCTTGTACCTCATTCCACGAGGAAAGAGCCGAGATCCCTTCACCGGGAGTGACCTCTTTAGCAATGGTTTTCGCCACTATAATTTTATAAAAAGCTATCAAGTTCCTTCAACGAGATCAAGTTCATTACGTTAAAGGTTTTTCGCCAAAAACCAGCCGTAGCCCTCCGTCATTTCTTATGGATAGTCAGTAGTATTCAATCTATGTTTGTTGACTAAAGTCAAGGCATAGTGTTTGATAGTTGCTGGGTATTCATCTGTTGCATGGATAAAATGCGTTGGTTTGGGACAGTCGTATTACCTTGTTGACTAAAGTCAAGGGTATGTACGGGTGGGTTCAAATCAACCTGGATAATGACGGGTAGAACTTGACATGTGACTTATGATTTGTTGACTAAAGTCATGTTCATAAGAGCATGAGGCAAAAATATATATCGGGAGTTTGAAACATACAGGAAACTTTCCAGGCATGCGCATACCTTCTGGAGTGTGATAACTTGAGTGGCTTCCAACAAGTTATCATGCGAGGATAGTTGGATCCCGATTCTCACTGATGAGTTGGTTTACTCTTCGGGTGATCCCGACTAATTCTTCTTTTAGGTTTGGAGGAGAATTTGAGATTACAGTGGGAGGTTTCCTGATTAGATAAAGAGATAACCATTCTGATCTAGGTTAGAGTGCACGCAAAGTGTTTCTTTTCTCTCTCTCTCTTTGGCAGCGACCTTTGACCGACCCTAGACTATCACTCAGTGACCAAGTTGACCGAACCTTCTTAAAATACTGGCTTTTGGATTGTCTGAGTTGCATAAGTCATTGCCGCTCCTTCTTTTACACTTTGTATTTCTCAGAACACCCCGTATTACTACGGACATCCACTTCCATTGGATAGATCCATCGTATGGTTATATACGAACTCGGAGGGACTTCTTCGAGGATGGATCCAGGTTCGGGAGAAATAGAATAAGGTATTATTCAGTTGTCTTTTATCATCACCTTCTCTCAAGTTGCGAGTACTCCTAGGATTAGGAGAGTACACCTATTATGCTTACTGTATAGTCTTCTTCCAAACCATAGGCTGGTGCCGAACGGTAGGGAAGGAAGAAAACCATTTAGCCTAACGATGGTGTACAGAAGGTAATGAATAAAGACAAATAAAGGGATTTGGAGAGATGGCAGAGAAATATACGGTTAAAGTCATGAATTGAATTATGGAAGAGACATTACTAAGAATACCAGGATACCCCTATGAAACACTTTTTTTGTTTCAGTGCATTCTTAATGGAAAACTGATTCCCCGATTAGATACTTGCTCCAGGGTATGTATTTATCAGGTATGATTCTCACATCTGTATGGTTTTACAGTTGATGGGTGGGAGTAGGTTATTGGGAATAAAGGCGATCATCCTCATAATATCGGAATTCGTTGTAATTGGTGATATTTGAGGAAGTTGCCTGAGTTTTTTTCGGACGGCATGTATTTGGTTTTGAATATCCGTTGTTGTGCACCAATTTCAAAATGATATATCTGTACGTTTATTTTTTATAAAGTGAGATATAACTTTTTGG
This sequence comes from Agapanthus africanus, assembly GCA_030015575.1. Lineage (NCBI taxonomy): Eukaryota > Viridiplantae > Streptophyta > Magnoliopsida > Asparagales > Amaryllidaceae > Agapanthus > Agapanthus africanus. Next base: position 190,081,340 of record JASDDO010000012.1, on the reverse strand, counting down.
AATTATGTCCGTGACATTTACCTATATCAGTTGACGATTGGGTAAGGAGCATTCAACAACGGAGTAGTTCTTAACCATAAGTACAATTTTCAACCTACGATGCACATGTTTTGAGTTATTCGACTCAGCGGACCTATACAGAGTATTGTATGTTGTCCTTAGTCCGTGAGGACAAAGGGGTTGGTCCTCGTATTATGTTCTGTTTACTTATGACTTCTCTAGATTTTAGACAAGTGTTTCGTAGAAATACAAGGTCTAAGTTTTGAGAAGTTGTGGATATAAGAATAAAGTAAAGAACCAGGTGTCACAAGTATCGGGATTCTTCAAAGAGATCGAAGATGTAGATTCTTGTGATTGGTATTCAGAAGATAGTAATGGTTTTGAGAAACTCGTTTCTCTTTCAGGTTACTCAAAATTGGATGTATTCCTAAGTTGAGTAATGCTGATTAGCCTCTCTCCAGTAAGTTGATATGCACTGGAGACAGCTGCATGATTTGAATCTGGTTCCAATTAAATAAGTGGCAAAGTTTCTATATTGGATATAGAATGGTTCATATCTTAACGATGTTAAGGTACGGAGAGTTGTCCAGCTTATGCTTAAAACCAGACACTGGATAACTCAAGGCACGTTTCTGTAATGGCAGTTTATGGGTTGACCCTGGCTTCGACGAGGGTTGATTTTCTACCATCTGGAAGATCAATAGTGATATTGTTCTTGACTCGCCACAGTTTTAGTAAGATGGATTTTTTCAGAAAACAGCAGTGGGAGTATGGTAGAACTGGAAGAGATTCCAGAACCGCAAACGATTACGGAAAATTTAATAGGACCTATATATTCAATCAGGTTTGACATTCTATTAGCTACTCCGCAGATATGGTGGGTAACCTCAGACAACCGAGAGGTACTCCGGTAGCCTCAAGGACGGTGACAGGGAGGTTCTTGTTTACCCAGACTTGACTCTACTGTTGTTCCAGACTATGAGACCCGGCAGGAGGCTATGTATAGCGTTGTTCTAAACTAGCTTTAGAAGTGTACGTATATATTATTCTGCCAGAGGGTTGTCGTAGTTAGTGGGAGCAGCGGAAGCATTGTGGACAAGTAGCTTATGTCTATTTATAGACTAGAGCAGATATAGCGGAGATAGATCATCTAATTTTTGATGTAACAGTCATGGGTTTGACTTCATCAGAATAGGGGGTGGATCAGTTAAGAAGGTAGTAGGGTGTGATGTCATGGTATTTGGATGACATACACATAGTAGGAAGTAAAATTCGTATACTACGATCGGTTGTACTGTGGTCGTCACACAGTTGTTTCTCCAGAAAGGATATGGATATAATATCATACAATCTGGTTACTAGATCTATGGTTTTAGATCTTGATTTGGGTAGTTTACCAATGTGGGTACTTTGACAATATTCTAAAGGTATTTAGAATAAATGACTCCTGGCATAGTGGTGTACCTGCAGGTAATGGAGTCACCCTCTCTAAAGGTGTCTAACAGACTAAAGGGGAGAGGGATGTGCATGACTGGCAGATCACTTTCTTAGGCAATTGAGTCAATCGTGAGATGTCAAGTACCACACCAGATGTTGTTTTTGCACTAAATGCGATAAGTTAATATTAATCCAATCCTGGAGAAACATTAGGAAGCAGTTTTAGAACATGAATGGATGTTCTATGGATTTTATAATGGCAGCCTCCTTATGGAGACGGTTATCATTCCAGGCTTCCAAGGTGACCTGGATGACAAAGTGATTGTCAGAGTTATAGTTTTCCCTCTGACGAGGGACAATATTATAGACAGGTGGTCCAAGAGGATACTGTGGGAGGCATGGTGCTGGATACTGATTAGGTTCAGTGATCACTACAGTCTAAGAAGTTTGGATTTAGAGTTCATTTATGAACTAGGTCCCATCAAATATCCATACATATTCTAAGACAGGTATTACTCGATTCGGGAGATGGATTTCTCCGCGAACTTAAGATTAAGAGAGACATAGAAAGAAACAACACGGCGGATCCACTCACTGAGGCTATGAGTATGCGTGATCGCAATAATAGTCTTAAGTTCAAGTGGGAGATTGTTGGATATAGTTCCCTCTAAGTCAATTATTGGATTGCAGGTACGTGATTGCAATGATTGTGGGAGGACCTATACCGACATGACTGTCTTACTCGAGATGATAGTATGCTATCTGGTTTGTCTTTATCATCGTATACATGCTTTAGTTCACTGTTGCATGTTGATAGAGCCCATAGGATTCTTGCTTGACTGCCAGCAGTATGTTGGCGATCATATACGTGGGAGTTGGGGTCTATAAGCACATCCTTAAAGTGTCCCTAGTCGTGGGAGTTTCGAGACAGGGCATCGATACTCCAGAGTAGACTAGTATATACAGTTGAGACCCCGACGAGGGGCAGTGGCCGGTCTCATAAGCCATTGGTGTCAATTGGTTCACCTAAGATGTATACAGGTGCTCATTGAGTACACCGGACAGGACTGGCCGGGAACATGCTAGTTGGTATTTTATATATCGTCAGATAGCAGTTCCCTGGTGACATGTGTACAGGTTAGTTTGTCGACCTGAGATCGTTATTTGTCTCGTGTGAGTTCCCACTGTGCTTTGATTTCTACCCTACCACGCTCAAAGGAGACGTGCAAACAGGTATTTTTGGGGTACAGTCCCGAGCTACATGGAGGCAGTGAACGGATCGTCAGGGATTCGTCTCTCCCGATATTGGGGGTTGATGTCGCACAGTGCACGGGTGGCCATCACTAGAAGTCCTCGGCCGAGATAGTGGAGAATTACTGATTTGGATCAATAGTTTCTCAGGTGGTGATGGGCTTCATGCCGACACGATTTATCGCGTTATTAGGGGTCTGACTTTATCCACCCCCCTAGACTCGATATGCGATACTCTTAGACGAACGGACCGGACTGTACGGATATTGTCACTGTCAGGCTCGGTAGGGTTTCTGGATGAGTTCGTTCGTCAGCTTCCCTTCCAATCATTACGTAGGCAAATGTTACGTACAGCTTGTACCTCTGACGTGCTAGTGGTTATACCCAGTGCCAGTGTGTTGATGAGTCATTAGAGTCCCCCACAGACCGTTTCCCAAAGTTCGGGCGAAAGGTTGTAGAGGCCATATGGTTTTATGGCAGGGTTCGGAAAATGCACGTGCGTTTACGCACGTGTCATATTTCAAGCAGATAATACTGGTAGGCTTTGGTTTAAGCCGGATCCGAGTATTATACTGTGTAGATATAATATCTTTGTCTCAGTAGCATTTTTATTCGGTCGTAATACAAATGCGGGTATGTTTATACTGTTACGGGGTTATCCTGAAATTCGTTTCGGGATCTCTTTTGGAAGTTGCCAGTTTTTAGTTTTCTATCACCCGTATTTGACATTCGGTTAAATGCGGTTTTATCTTTCCGTCACTTGGGTGAGTCATGAGGTGAGTCGTGATTCTAGAAGGTTCTAGTGTGGTGACTAGGTTCATGAATCATTCTTTTGCATTTATGGTTTTTATGACTGGGTTAAGTGAGTCATTCTTTTCCTTTAATGCTTTTTGTTCTTGTTAAAGATATTTGATTAAGAACTTTTCCTTTAGAGTCACCACTTTGCTCCTACACTCACCCCCCTCATCTATAAGTGGCCGGGCCCCTCTCATGTGAGAAGACGGTTGTTGATTTGGAAAAAAGTATATGGTTTTGTTCATGGAAATTAGATAGCCTCATTTCTCATTTCACCCCATCCAAAAGGCAAATTCATGAACCGTTCGTCCATAGCTTTGGACAAACTGAGATAAAGTGTTCTACTCATTCTCTAGATCAATCTTGGTCATCTCTTTTGGCAAACTTGATGATCGAGTTGCCTCGGTTCAGAGGCGGGAGCCCGTTTAAAGATCCGTCGACGTGGTGCCACCTGGACGAGAAGACTGGAGATTTAGGAGATCGGAGCAGCCGCAACAAAGCGTGGGATGATGGTTGAAGACCGAAGGACTCGGATCGTTCGGTATAACATTTCTTCCTACTTTGTAGTTTGTTAGTTTAGCTTTAATGGCAGATCCGGGTTATAGTACGCGATAGCGCCAGTTGTAAAAAGTTTTTATTCCGCATTTGGCGTCTGTTAGACGGCCGGGGCGCTACCGTGGACTTACAATTAATACATAATAATGTGATATTAATATTCCATGTTTAATAAAGTGCATCCTAATTAATATTGGAACTATAATCTCAACCCTAATCGATAACTGTGTATCCATGTGTTTGAATTTAGACCTATTTGCATACCACATCATAACATTCCATTTTATTGTTACATTGGTACCCCATACTTGTTTTGTGTACCCATGCTTATCATGTTTTGATTATGAGCACCCACGTGACATTTGTGCACCCCTGACATGACTTGATACACTACTACTTGATACGACTTGATACCGAGCACTTCTTGATATGATTGGATTTATATACACTACTTGACTTGACCTGATGTACCATAGCTTGACCCGTTACCTGATCTTGTTACTAATGACAACAACCTTAACATGTTGTCCCCACAGATATTTCCTGTTGTCTATGCAGACAAACCTGTACCTGCTTGATCTTGTTTGGCATTAGCTCCAGATTTATCAATACCTGACTTGAACACATAACTTGGGGGTATGGGGAAATCAATGATGAAACCTAATTTGTAACTCGACAGTTCGATACCTTTACTGATCAGTCTTACGGGCTAGCCCACCCCCGGGGTGATGATGCTGACATCACTCATCGTTACATACTACCTTTTACTTCCTTGTGGCACGTCTCGGATTCAGCCCGAGAATCTTGACCGTGGTCCCGGGCATGCACGTGATACTATTGAGTTATATCGATGATTCACTAAATTGATTTCAAGACTTGAGAGTAGTTAACCCAGTAGACCAGTTTAAATTACTCACTGCGCACTACCCTTCACTGTCCTTATTTATATTTCTGTTATACCTGTTTTATTGTTCATACTCATACCTGTATGTCTTGCTACCCCTGTTTATATTACTGCTTGATGTTATGACGCACTGACGTCTAGGTTTTGCATGGCCCAGATCCTCTACCTTTGTCGCAAGCTGATCAGGAGTACTGCCGCTGTTAGATCGAGTAGTGAGGATCTTGTTGGTATCCAGTTTTACTTTCCAGGTGTTTTATTTATTGGATCTTTTGCTTCCGCATATTATATTATTTCTTGACTCATTTATTATGGCTCATGGACATGTACTGGGTAGTTTATTTACTTTCTTGTTCTTGATATCTCTACAGCCGTAATATGACTGTGGAGGGATTTTTCCTATCCACATGTAGCATGGTTGGCTATGTCACTTGCCTATCTTAGCGTACTCTACGAAGCGGGGCATGACAGGGTTTGTTTGGTATCAGATCCATAGGATATATGTTAATCGAGTTTGATTCTTTTGTAGTTGGGTATTGGACCCAATACACGAATCAGAATACACGTGATTAGGAACATGTCCTGCCACCTTGTTATCGTGATTCTTGAATCATATCTTTCTCTTATCCTTTGACTTGACGATATGCAAACCACTTTTCATCTCGACTTGAAACCTTTTGGTTCCCTATTGTTTCTCCCTGTTCCTTGATTCTGATACTTGGATTTGGGCGACTTGAGTGGAGTTATGTGATTGTAACTATGAACTGCAGCATGGTTACAACGCGGTACTCTATTTAAGTAACTTGGAGTCCTGGTCGTGATTCACTTCTTTGTTCCATGGTCGTTATATTGCGTTGCTTCTCTTGCTTTCCAGTTCATGTTTTATCGCAAGCTTGAATCCTGTTTACCGTGCTTATCTTCTTCAGTGTTTGGCTTCAAGTGAAATCGTTTCAAGTATCCTACTTGTTCATGTTTTCCCGCATTAGAATTATTCAATTCTGGTGCATCCCTTTGTTTGAGGTTATCTTGGGAATGGATTTTCTCGGCACTTTCTACGCTCACATTGAGTGTAGGGCAAAGAAAGTGATTTTCCAGATTCCCGGACATCCGGAGTTTGTTTTGCTGGAGGAAGCAGTTTTTTCGGGCCAGTCGAGTTTAGGGCTAGACCGACAAACAATGTTCTTTCATCGATGCAAGTTGATAAAGATGAAGCGCCAGCTGTTGTTCGAGATTTCATGGACGTGTTTGAGGACGTCTCGGGTTTACCGCCAAAACGCGATGTGGAGTTCGCGATCGATCTTGTTCCTGGTGCAGTGCCAATCTCAAAGGCATACTATTCGATAGCACCAGTGGAGTTGGAAGAAGTAAAGAAGCTGGTACCGAATTGCTAGAGAAGGGTTGAATCCGCAGCAGCAATTCACCTTGGGGAGCTTCAATTCTTCTAGTAAAGAAGAAAGATGGCACAAGGAGGATGTGCATCGATTATCGAGAATTAAACCGGATGACTATTAAGAACAAGTACCCGATCCCTCGCATCGGCGAATTGTTCGAGCAGCTTAGTGGCGTGAGAGTATTTTCGAAGCTGGATTTGCGGTCCGGATATCATCAGGTCCGAGTTAAACCAGAAGATATTTGCAAGACTGTGTTCCGAACTCGGTATGGACATTACAAGTATTTAGTGATGCCATTCGGAGTCACGAATGCGCCGGCAATATTTATGGACTTGATGAACCGAATCATTTCAGCATTCTTGTACCAGTTTATAGTGGTGTTCATTGATGATATTCTGGTCTACTCAAAGAGTATTGAAGAGTATGCGGAACATTTGAAGATCGCACTGCAGACATTGAGGCAAGAAAGATTGTATACAAAGATGGGCAAGTGCGAGTTTTGTCTTGATGAAGTGAAGTTTTTGGGGCACGTCGTATCCGGAGATGGAATCGCCGTTGATCCCGAGAAGTTTGCAGCGGTTCAAAATTGGCTGATTCCGAAGAACGTAACAGAGATCAGAAGTTTTCTTGGATTTGCCGGCTATTACAGAAGGTTCGTGGAGAATTATGCTCGTTTGGTTGAGCCTTTGACCAAGCTTACGCGCAAGGAAGTACCATTTGTGTGGACGGATAAGTGTGCGTCAGCTTTTGAGGCGTTGAAGCAGAGACTGATAACCGCTCCTATTTTGACCGTACCAGACAGTTCCGGAGGATTGGTGATTCACAGTGACGCGACTGGGAAAGGATTGGGATGTGTTTTGATGCAGCATGGGAAGGTTATAACTTATGCATCGAGATAGTTGAAGACCCATGAGAAGAATTACCCAACTCATTACTTGGAGCTAGCAGTTGTGATTTTCTCTTTGAAGATTTGGAGACACTAGTTATTGGGCGAAAGGGTCGAAGTATTCACCGATCACAAAAGCTGGAAGTATGTGTTCACGCAGAAGGAGCTTTATATGAGGCAGCGTAGATGTCACGACCCGAAAGTACGGAACTTGACCGGCACTTAAACTACGAACGTCTTGAGGCGTACGTAATCTAAGTAAACCGAAAACCCAGAAATCCAAACCAAAAAAAGTAGTAGAGTGCAGGAAAACCAACTTAAAGCAAGTAGTTTCAATAGCATAAGACGAATTATGCGGTTTTTAAAAACATCAAAAATTTACTGAAAATTTCGGCATAGTCTCCTTTGTAAATACTGGCCCCCAAACGGGATACAACATGAATAGTATACGAAATCAATAAAAAGGCATCCCCAAGCGGGAGCTAGCTCTTCGTCAATCGACGGTCACAACCACACAAGCAATATAATATACAACGCCAACGGCGAGGATCAAAACTCAAAAGGAAACTCAAAACCACCAGAAATATAACGAGCGACTCTAAAGTCGAAAGAATAAACAACACTGGTCTCTATCTCAAAAATACATGTTTGGTTGATGGAATATAATATCATACAAGGTAATATGATGGGTACGATACAAGAAAAACCCACCTACTAGCCAGTCACCCGAATGAAACTGAGCCCGCAAAGCCGTAATTAAACCTGTACGGCAAAACCTGCAAGAAACTGGGGCACAACGGGGGTGAGTTGCCAACTCGTGAATAGAAAAACATCTACGCACAGAAATCGCATAAATAACGCAACCTAGGTCAATGATCATAATACATCCTCAAAAATATACATAACAAGCAGCCTATAACAATGGCTAGGGTAATATCTAACCGAGTGAAATCTCATGTGCCCGTGTCAGTGCCTCAGGTAGCAATATATCATATGAATGAGGTATGAATGCATGAAAACAGAATACATGTAAATGAAGAAACAGTTTTCATAAATTAGTGAGATTTCCTTCGTATTTTTAAACTGAGGTATCATAATGAAATCAGTATCAACAGTGTCTAGCATCGACACAAAACATAAATCTCACTGTCTCGAAATATCAATGTCTCAATCTCAATATCTAGGGCGCCGTCTGTCCAGACCGGCCCCTACCATCCGTCTCAAGACCACGACGGTATCCTCCGGATATCCGACACATCGGGTAATATCACCGGTAGGTAATCTGTCCCCTGCCAGGCTCAACGTCAACACCACATTCATCTTGCCCCGGGATACCATACCGGGTCCACCATGTACCCAAAACGGTTCCTCCACTCCTCGAATCGGGTCTCGAAATCCATCAGCAAACTCATGGTGGACGATTCATACATCATAGAAAAACCGCACTTTTATTTTAAAAGAGAGAAAAGGTTTATTTATGTTTTTGCGGTTTTCCTCCAAATCCAGAAAATCTCATGGAAATCCGAATCCAAAACCTCAATAACACGTAAAATAGTGAATATATGCTTGAGAATCCATGAATGCGTCATAACGATGAATAACAGTATGCATGAAGTGACAAGTAATAACTACAATGTCTAATATGGAATATAAGGGAAGTACACTAATATCATGTCAAAACTACTAGCTAACAAGCTAAGTCAAGCAAATATATCATCTAAAGTGTACATGACATGGCAATTACCGATGAAGATGTATGTGAGCCGGCAAGTAGGTGTACGTGGTACATACGCATCATCGGTAATGGTGCTGGTGTCCTAACAGCATGATATCAATAATGGAATATGCAGCAAAATAAGTATGCGAGGCAGAGCGAACAGCAATAATGAGCGGAAGCTGAAAACTAGACGCAACTATAACTAATCTGCATTAATCTAATATAAGTCCTACAAATGGGGCCTTTTGAAATAACATGAATCATAGGGTTTTGAAAATAGGGGCTACGGTGTTTTTATGAAAAGTTACGTCTTTTGAAATATCCGTAGGATCCCTTGGGCTGACTTTTAAAATACCCACGATTCGTTAGTTTTTTGAAATAGGTAAGAATCGAATCTAATCAAACAACTGAACTAAACTAAAGGGCTAAGCTAACCAGCTGGACTACAGGTAAGGAAACCGCCTAACATCTGAGTCGATGTATATACATACCTGTATATATATTAGTCGGTGATCCCGCCTCAATAATATCATATCCGATACCGTATCTATAATCAGACATCCCAGGCCAAGAGTGCGGATCAATCATCAATATATAGCTCGTACGTAAATCCGTCGTACGGCATCCCCAAATCTGGGTACGGGTCAAAGTCACATCAATCACACTATTCATTTAGTATCTTCTTTATCAAATATCATGATCGGGGTACTGATCTACGTCTAGTACAAAATTGATACCATCTATATATGCAAGCATGTAAGAATCACTACGTCAAAAGACCCGCTAAAACATCATGTCGTATCTCAATACGAACCAAAACACATCACGGATCTTCTGGCCTCAAGCCCAATATCATCGACTCATCTCAAATCCCAATTACTATCCTCAAATCCAGTATATAAACACATAGTCCCATACCCATGTGTAAATATACACATCAATATATAATCCCATGTACGCATATATGAAAGAAGAATGTATGCAAATATGGTGTGTGTGTGTGTATGTGTGGTGCAACCACTACCTAAGGTTTCGTAACCATGCGCCAATCCAACACCAATATCCATCTAAAATCATCAATAATAAATCCTAACAACATATCATAAATTGTTGGTGTGTATACGCATCCGTATACATCACCACGGACTGCGGGGGTGCTATACGCCATCCACCCGACTTCTCCCCGTAGATATAAATCTACTCACCTGGTCCTCGCTAGCCGGTGCCGACGTCGCCACGCGCTTGCTTGTCGTCTCGAAGTCCACATGGGGTACCTACATATCATAACGCACCATATCGCATAAAAATCCTCCTCATGACCAAAATGACGCACGAATCTCACATAGGTCAAAACCTTTGGTTGCTTCACAAATCGACCCAAAAACCCTCGATGTCGGTGTACAAACGCCAAACCATCGAGAAAGCTCCCAACACACTAATTTGTACAATTACAAGCACTAATTATAATATAAAATAGCTTAAAATTCTCGAAAACCCCAATTTTACTTAAAAAGTCATTTTTCCAAAAATCTAGCAAGCACAAATCACCGTTTTTGCACAAAACTCGATGTATAGACGAATCTAGAGGCCACAATATTCACTAAATATCTTAAATAAGTCATAAAAATGATTCCCATAATTTATCTCATTAAATTCCATTAACCCCCAAAAACCTAGTTTACAAATTATCCAATTTTAACAATTTCCAAGCAAAAATTCACAATTTAAGAATTAAGCTTAGTTTTGCATAATCTAAGGTATTAAACCACTCATTATAATGCTAATAATGCTATGAAACCATAATTAGAATTTTTATCTAACAAATTAACTTATGTTTTAAAACCTAGTTTTCAATATAGCACATTTGTCAAAATTCCAACTAACAATTTGAAACTAGTAACTAGCTTAGGTTTTAACATTACCTAACATGTTAAACTACACATTATGATCAATATCCAATAAAGAAAACTCTAGTTTTGTTTACAATCCCTTCTCTTGAATTTTGAATCAAAAAACTTAAAACCATAATTAAACTTCTAATTAAGCTAGACTAAAGTATTTAGCAACAATTGAACATGGGTTTAGGATTTATACCTCACTATCCATGGATCAAACATGGAACTAAGCCACCCAAAAAAAAGCTCCCATGCTCCTAGATCCATGCTAGATAGGCCAATGAGAAATGTGTAGGAATTAGATTTAGATTTTGAGGTTTTAATTTGGAATTTAGAAGGATTTTGTGAATTTTTTTTTGTGTTGAATGAAGTGGAGAACATGGAAGAGGGGGGCTGCTGGAAAAAGGGGGAGGGCTCGGCTGATCTATTGGTGAGGAGAGAGAGGGAGGTAGAGAAAATACAAGGGAGGAAAGTCAAGGTCAAGGTAAGGTCAAAAGTCCACCTAATTCACCCATTTTCTTTTCTTTTCTTTCATATCTTTTTCTTTGAAAATCAAGAGGGGAAAAATATGGTGGCTGCTGAATTCAGCAATGGGGAGGAGTAAGTAGGGGTGTGTGGGTGTGGGTACGGGTGTGGGGTGATGAAAAATGATAAATACAATACCCCAAGCATCCATTTACGCTAAAAAAAAGCCTTTTTTCTTCAATAATTTCTAAACCGTTTTGGCAAATGATTTCGTTCCAAAAACCACATGATAAAATTTTATTTAATGTTTTATGATGCACAAAATTTGTTTCAACTCATTCCAATTTGTAATTTTCCCTAATTAAATATATTAGTGACGGCTTAAAATAATAATAAAATAATATTTTTTTCAGAAAATTTGAAATTTCACCAGCGGCTCAATAAACACCAAATAATAGCAATTACATAGCTAGAATATGTATATTTAATTTTTATAATAAGATATTTGTATTTTGACTTTTTACAGAAAACCCCCTTATTTTACCGATTTTTCGAAATTTCACCGAAACGATTTTCAAAACATTACAATCTTCCCCTCTTAAAGAAATTCGGTCCCCGAATTTAAATTCAAATTCCCCCAAATACTAAAACATCTCAGAAAAACCATCAAGTCGTCGGGGCTCCGAAATTGTAACTACATAAAACAAATCGTAGTGCAGCGCATGCGCTTGAAAAACGAGCATATAATCAAATCAAAACTCCGTCAAGCATCCCGCAATCATCGGAGTCATGGAGAAGACATCAATGCCAAATCCAAATCAAAACCAATATGACATAACTTGAAACTATACATGTAAATATCAAATCTATATCTGTAAGTATCTGAAGGAAATGCATGCTAAACCTCTTTAAGTCGCTGTGCAACGCGTAGAACACCGCACAGTGGTGGACGTCTATCATAAGAAAATAACTATATACATATCTACCTTTGTTTGAAATGTACGTTCCGCCGTTTTGGAAACAATTTAGAAGGGTCTCCTTGTTTTAAACATTTCGTGTCATATCAGACACGTAGGTAAATACGGAGGCTATAGCTCGCTTTTTGGAAATCCCTTCAATAACTATCAATGCATGCAAAAATATATTCAGGTACTGTCCTCTGACTAGTCCTGCTCAGTACGAAAACACATAGCAATATCATAAAAACGTACTGCTCTATACGAAATCAATCCCAAAATATGCACATGAATGCTACGTGCGTCTGGTGCGCACGGAAATCAAAATCCATGAATGTGCCATACATGCACACAGAAACAACATCTAAGTGCATCGGGTGTGCACGAAACATCTGTCGTAGGGAACATGTGTGCCTGACAGCAAAATCAGGTGCATCTGACATGCACGAAAAATCTCGAATTAGTGCATCTGGTGTGCACCAAATCGCATCTCGTAACAGGCGCCCAACATGCGCTAAAAATCCAATCCGGTGCATAAAATGCACAAAATAAATGTCGAGCATCACCCTCGAAATCGAAATCTAGTGTATCCAAGTGCACAAAATACATGTCACTGCACTGCCAGCATATATAAACTATACAGAGTGCAGGAACCAAATCGCGTGCGTGCATACGTACAAAATCAGCTCAACTGTTTAAAACCGTAAAATCAAAAACATGTGAAACTAAAGAACGAAAACGATATCAAGTGCAACACTGTGCAAAGATCGTAAATCCTCAATCATCAAAATCAAATCATACGAATAAATCACCCAAAACATCGAAATCAATAATGGCGGAACAGTACCGCTCAAGTGCATCCTCTAAGAATCTCAGGCCAACTGTTGCGGTCACTAGTGGGGTGTCTCTTCGATGATCATGAACTCTGGCCTGCTGGTGTGCGTAACAATGACCACTCCTGGGTCAAGGTCTTCACCGTGAATTACCAATCTCTCGGTCCATCGGCTCATCGGCCCTGTCAGGTGTGCTAACGGGGATGATCCCGTTCTGGCACTTCTCTGGTCATCTCTCGATCAATCATCGCGACCACTCGTAAGACAGCATATCACTGGCGTCGGCCTCTGGCTCTCTGAATGTACACGACACATCTGATCTTGGGTGCAGGTATCATTGCAGCAGTGTCCTGGAAGGAATCCTGCTCACGGTCTCTTCCATGTCTCGTCTTTGCCAACTGTCCGGAAGTCATCATCCTTTACTATATCTGTTTCTTGTTCCGGAACGGCTGTATACTCATCGCGACTCCTTCTGGAAGGTATACCCAAGTAAAATGCCTCGGCATACGTATCGCATCTCTGATGTCGGAGGAGTGGAACGTCATCTTATCTAGATCTGGTACGAACCTCTTACTCCACTTTCTCTAATGTCGTCTGCTTTGGACTCGTCTCGTCGTGGCTGCATGGACTGAGCTCCAACGGCTATCCTCATATCTGGAGTCTCCCAAGAAATGCACCTCACCACCTAGCATCCGAATTAAGTAGAGCCATCCAATCGATTCGTCAAAACCTCATAATCCCCCAAGAGCTCAACATCTTGGGTACAGTATAATAGTATCGAGTACATACCACAGCATCGGTGGTCCAGCCGTAGAAGGACAAACCCAAGCCTCATTAATGGCGCCGCAGAACTGCCGCAAACCCTAAGGTTCAAAGGCTTTCACACGGTCATTAAGTCGAGTTAGGGTTTCATTCTTCTAGAGGGACCATAGAATTGCCTGCATGTCTTTCCGACTACTTTAAACTTGGAATAATAGGTTTCTGACATTTGATCGTCTCTGTCGACTCCCAACGTCTCCGCGTGAAGTCGTCTCTAGCTGGAATCAATCAATCTGATGACTTCGCATCGGGGTAGGCGAACGATCCACATGTCCTAGTCACTCATCCTAGATGACTAGCGACCTCCTATCATCTCTTAGTACAACTCGTCCTGCACGAATTCCAGCATCTGGGGCAATATCTCGTCGTTTGCAGCAATAACTGGCTCGCTCGTCTGCACGCTGAACAGTGCCTCGATCGTCATGAATAAGCAACACACCAACGGTCATCAAGATCTGGCTGGCCTCTATCATTGGCTCAATTCTCTAGTGTCGATCAGCACCTCCGAGTAACCTCATAAAGGCGATCCGCCAAACGCTCGTGGCGCGGAAACACAGTAAAAAGACACATCTCTGCAATCGTGTGTCGCCGGAATTTCGCCCTGGTCAGTCCTCGTTCGTGACGAGCTTGTGCTGACCGCAACTCTAGCCGTAGCTCTCCCTTCCCGTAACCGTAGCAGCAAAACCAAACTGGTACCGATGAGGCTAGATCAGGAAGGAATATAATACTGAACAAGGAAATGTACATCCTAAGGCTTCATAAGTGGAGTGGCGTGTCGTAAATATGCCGCGGAACATACCAACGGTACGTCACTCTACTTTAGTCACCTATTCCATCAACCAAGGGTCATCCTACGCTCCGAAGGTTAAAACCAAACGCTCTGATACCAACTTTGTCACGACCCGAAAGTACGGAACATGACCGGCACTTAAACTACGAACGTCTCCAGGCGTACGTAATCTAAGTAAACCGAAAACCCAGAAATCCAAACCAAAAAAGTAGTAGAGTGCAGGAAAACCAACATAAAGCAAGTAGTTTCTATAGCATAAGCCGAATTATGCGGTTTTTAAAAACATCAAAAATTTACTGAAAATTTCGGCAGAGTCTCCTTTGTAAATACTGGCCCCCAAACGGGATACAACATGAATAGTATACGAAATCAATAAAAAGGCATCCCCAAGCGGGAGCTAGCTCTTCGTCAATCGACGGTCACAACCACACAAGCAATATAATATACAACGCCAACGGCGAGGATCAAAACTCAAAAGGAAACTCAAAACCACCAGAAATATAACGAGCGACTCTAAGGTCGAAAGAATAAACAACACTGGTCTCTATCTCAAAAATACATGTTTGGTTGATGGAATTTACTAGATACAACGGAATAATATCATACAAGGTAATATGATGGATACGATACAAGAAAAACCCACCTACTAGCCAGTCACCCGAATGAAACTGAGCCCGCAAAGCCGTAATTAAACCTGTACGGCAAAACCTGCAAGAAACTGGGGCACAACGGGGGTGAGTTGCCAACTCGTGAATAGAAAAACATCTACGCACAGAAATCGCATAAATAACGTAACCTAGGTCAATGATCATAATATATCCTCAAAAATATACATAACAAGCAGCCTATAACAATGGCTAGGGTAATATCTAACCGAGTGAAATCTCATGTGCCCGTGTCAGTGCCTCAGGTAGCAATATATCATATGAATGAGGTATGAATGCATGAAAACAGAATACATGTAAACGAAGAAACTGTTTTCATAAATTAGTGAGATTTCCTTCGTATTTTTAAACTGAGGTATCATAATGAAATCAGTATCAACAGTGTCTAGCATCGACACAAAACATAAATCTCACTGTCTCGAAATATCAATGTCTCAATCTCAATATCTAGGGCGCCGTCAGTCCAGACCGGCCCCTACCATCCGTCTCAAGACCACGACGGTATCCTCCGGATATCCGACGCGTCGGGTAATATCACCGGTAGGTAATCTGTCCCCTGCCAGGCTCAACGTCAACACCACATTCATCTTGCCCCGGGGTACCATACCGGGTCCACCATGTACCCGAAACGGTTCCTCCACTCCTCGAATCGGGTCTCGAAATCCATCAGCAAACTCATGGTGGACGATTCATACATCATAGGAAAACCGCACTTTTTATTTTAAAAGAGAGAAAAGGTTTATTTATGTTTTTGCGGTTTTCCTCCAAATCCAGAAAATCTCATGGAAATCCGAATCCAAAACCTTAATAACACGTGAAATAGTGAATATATGCATGAGAATCCATGAATGCGGCATAACGATGAATAACAGTATGCATGAAGTGACAAGTAATAACTACAATGTCTAATATGGCATATAAGGGAAGTACACTAATATCATGTCAAAACTACTAGCTAACAAGCTAAGTCAAGCAAATATATCATCTAAAGTGTACATGACATGGCAATTACCGATGAAGATGTGTGTGAGCCGGCAAGTAGGTGTACGTGGTACATACGCATCATCGGTAATGGTGCTGGTGTCCTAACAGCATGATATCTATAATGGAATATGCAGCAAAATAAGTATGCGAGGCAGAGCGAACAGCAATAATGAGCGGAAGCTGAAAACTAGACGCAACTATAACTAATCTGCATTAATCTAATATAAGTCCTACAAATGGTGCCTTTTGAAATAACATGAATCATGGGGTTTTGAAAATAGGGGCTACGGTGATTTTATGAAAAGATACCTCTTTTGAAATATCCGTAGGATTCCTTGGGCTGTCTTTTAAAATACCCACGATTCGTTAGTTTTTTGAAATAGGTAAGAATCGAATCTAATCTAACAACTGAACTAAACTAAAGGGCTAAGCTAACCTGCTGGACTACAGGTAAGAAAACCGCCTAACATCTGAGTCGATGTATATACATACCTGTATATATATTAGTCGGTGATCCCGCCTCAATAATATCATATCCGATACCATATCTATAATCAGACATCCCAGGCCAAGAGTGCGGATCAATCATCAATATATAGCTCGTACGTAAATCCGTCGTACGGCATCCCCAAATCTGGGTACGGGTCAAAGTCACATCAATCACACTATTCATTTAGTATCTTCTTTATCAAATATCATGATCGGGGTACTGATCTACGTCTAGTACAAAATTGATACCATCTATGTATGCATGCATGTAAGAATCACTACGTCAAAAGACCCGCTAAAACATCATGTCGTATCTCAATACGAACCAAAACACATCACGGATCTTCTGGCCTCAAGCCCAATATCATCGACTCATCTCAAATCCCAATTACTATCCTCAAATCCAGTATATAAACACATAGTCCCATACCCATGTGTAAATATACACATCAATATATAATCCCATGTACGCACATATGAAAGAAGAATGTATGCAAATATGGTGTGTGTGTATGTGTGGTGCAACCACTACCTAAGGTTTCGTAACCATGCGCCAATCCAACACCAATATCCATCTAAAATCATCAATAATAAATCCTAACAACATATCATAAATTGTTGGTGTGTATACGCATCCGTATACATCACCACGGACTGCGGGGGTGCTATACGCCATCCACCCGACTTCTCCCCGTAGATATAAATCTACTCACCTGGTCCTCGCTAGCCGGTGCCGACGTCGCCACGCGCTTACTTGTCGTCTCGAAGTCCACATGGGGTACCTACATATCATAACGCACCATATCGCATTAAAATCTGCCTCATGACCAAAACGACGCACGAATCTCACATAGGTCAAAACCTATGGTTGCTTCACAAATCGACCCAAAAACCCTCGATGTCGGCGTACAAACGCCAAACCATCGAGAAAGCTCCCAACACACTAATTTGTACAATTACAAGCACTAATTATAATATAAAATAGCTTAAAATTCACGAAAACCCCAATTTCACTTAAAAAGTCATTTTTCCAAAAGTCTAGCAAGCACAAATCACCGTTTTTGCACAAAACTCGATGTATAGACGAATCTAGAGGCCACAATATTCACTAAATATCTTAAATAAGTCATAAAAATGATTCCCATAATTTATCTCATTAAATTCCATTAACCCCCAAAAACCTAGTTTACAAATTATCCAATTTTAACAATTTCCAAGCAAAAATTCACAATTTAAGAATTAAGCTTAGTTTTGCATAATCTAAGGTATTAAACCACTCATTATAATGCTAATAACGCTATGAAACCATAATTAGAATTTTTATCTAACAAATTAACTTATGTTTTAAAACCTAGTTTGCAATATAGCACATTTGTCAAAATTCCAACTAACAATTTGAAACTAGTAACTAGCTTAGGTTTTAACATTACCTAACATGTTAAACTACACATTATGATCAATATCCAATGAAGAAAACCCTAGTTTTGTTTACAAACCCTTCTCTTGAATTTTGAATCAAAAAACTTAAAACCATAATTAAACTTCTAATTAAGCTAGACTAAAGTATTTAGCAACAATTGAACATGGGTTTAGGATTTATACCTCACTATCCATGGATCAAACATGGAACTAAGCCACCCAAAAAAAAGCTCCCATGATCCTAGATCCATGCTAGATAGGCCAATAAGAAATGGGTAGGAATTAGATTTAGATTTTGAGGTTTTAATTTGGATTTTAGAAGGATTTTGTGAATTTTTTTTTGTGTTGAATGAAGTGGAGAACATGGAATAGGGGGGCTGCTGGAAAAAGGGGGAGGGCTCGGCTGATCTATTGGTGAGGAGAGAGAGGGAGGTAGAGAAAATAGAAGGGAGGAAAGTCAAGGTCAAGGTAAGGTCAAAAGTCCACCTAATTCACCCATTTTCTTTTCTTTTCTTTCATATCTTTTTCTTTGAAAATCAAGTGGGGAAAAATATGGTGGCTGCTGAATTCAGCCATGGGGAGGAGTAAGTGGGGGTGTGTGGGTGTGGGTACGGGTGTGGGGTGATGAAAAATGATAAATACAATACCCCAAGCATTCATTTACGCTAAAAAAAACCCTTTTTTCTTCAATAATTTCTAAACCGTTTTGGCAAATGATTTCGTTCCAAAAACCACATGATAAAATTTTATTTAATGTTTTATGATGCACAAAATTTTTTTCAACACATTCCAATTTGTAATTTTCCCTAATTAAATGTATTAGTGACGGCTTAAAATAATAATAAAATAATATTTTTTTCAGAAAATTTGAAATTTCACCAGCGGCTCAATAAACACCAAATAATAGCAATTACATAGCTAGAATATGTATATTTAATTTTTATAATAAGATATTTGTATTTTGACTTTTTACAGAAACCCCCTTATTTTACCGATTTTTCGAAATTTCACCGAAACGATTTTCAAAACGTTACAGTAGATGGTTGGAGCTGATGGCTGACTACGATCTTGATCTTAAGTACCATCCGGGGAAAGTTAATGTTGTGCCGGATGCGCTTAGTCGGTTGCCAGCAATTCAGATGTTGACTGCACAGAAGGAACTTATCGAAGATTTTTGGAGATTCGATTTGGAGGTTGTGCTACCGCATTCTTCGGGACAGTTGATGCAGCTGCAAGTACATTCATCATTGATCGAGAATATTAAAGCAGCGCAGTCGCAGAACCCAAGATTGCAGAAGTTTCGAGAACAGGTTGAAGCTGGACTTCGAACGAACTTACTGATCCATGAAGATGGTTCGTTGCGATATGGTAGCCGTTTGTGTGTGCCAAAAGGAGATATTCGCGAAGAAGTTATGAAGGAGGCACACAGTTCCACGTATTCCGTATATCTAGGAGGCATGAAGATGCATCGAGATATACGGCAGCATTTCTGGTGGGAAGGCATGAAACGGGAGATTGCCTGCTTTGTAGCAAAGTGCTTGGTGTGTCAGCAAGTTAAGGCTAAACTAACGAGTTGCTGGTTTATAGCGACCACTTCCGATTCCTCAATGGAAGTGGGAACATATTTCCATGGATTTCGTGACGGCTTTACCGCGGAGTCCAAAGGGCAACAATGCAGTTTGGGTGATTGTTGATCGATTGACCAAGGCAGCTCATTTCATACCATTTCGAGTTGGTCAATCAACAGAAGCTTTGGCAGAATGGTACATGCATGAGATTGTAAGATTGCATGGAGTACCGGTGAGCATCGTGTCCGACCGTGACACTCGTTTCTTATCACACTTTTGGAGGAGCTTACAAGAAAGTTTGGGGACTCGATTGAAGTTTAGCACAACTTATCATCCTCAAACAGATGGCCAGTCGGAGAGAACGATCCAAACACTTGAAGACATGTTGAGAGCTTGCATGTTAGACTTCAAGGGTTCATGGGAGAATCATCTACACTTGGGGGAGTTTTCTTACAATAACAGTTTCCAAGCGACTATTCAGATGGCTCCATTCGAAGCTTTATATGGTCTTAAGTGTCGTTCACCCGTTTGTTGGGACGATGTTGGAGAACGAAGATTGTTGAGACCGGATTTGATCGTGCAAACAGTGGAAAAGGTTAACACTATCCGGAATCATATGAAGGCAGCACAAGATCGGCAAAAGAGTTGGGCTGATATATCGAGAAGACCTCTAGAGTTCGCTGTTGGTGATTTGGTATTCTTGAAGATATCACCGACTAGAGGAGTGATTCGTTTCGGAAGTCGAGGAAAGCTTAGTCCTCGATTCGTTGGGCCTTTCGAGATTTTGGAGCGTGTTAGAGAAGTGGCGTATCTTTTGGCGTTACCGCAATCTTTGGCGAATGTTCATGACGTGTTTCACGTATCTCAACTCCGTAAGTATGTTCGAGATGAAACACACGTGCTGGATCATTCGGAGCTGACTGTATGAGAAGATTTAACCTTTGAGGAACGACCGATGTCAATTGTGGATCGAAGAGAAAAGGTTCTTAAGAACAAGGTTATCCCTCTTGTAATTGTTTCTTGGGGAAATCGCACGCATGAAGAATCAACTTGGGAACGAGAAAATGAAATCCGACAGAAGTTTCCACATCTATTCTTCTAATTTCTTGATTGTTTATCCTTTCTTGTTCTTGGAATTTCGAGGACGAAATTCTTTTGTAGTTGGGTATAATGTAACAACCTAGTTCATTTATAGCAATTCCAGTTCTCGTATTTCCTTAATTGTGGTATTTTCTTGATTTATCGTGTTTTGGGTGCGATTGGTATGTTACATTTTATATTGCATTCGACCCGACCCGCTTGCTTAAACCTGTTTGATTCATATTTATGCATTACCTTGACTTGTTACATAGACACGTGCATTTCAGGTATACTGCATACTGGCATTTTTATCTTGCATTGCATCTTTTACCATATAACATTTTAAGTCATGTAAAATATTTTAAAAATACATTTCATAGCCTGTTTGATACCCATAACCCCGTTGTAGCATCCGCGCGTCTTGTTCTCGTCCCGTTCAGTGAAACGGACGTGTTTGGATGGCTACGCGCACGTACGTGCATCCATTCTTGGGGGTATGCATTTTCTTTAATTGAGCATTCATTTTGAATTTTGAAAGTCGCGTATATTTTTCGTATTTTAAATCTGAATTTTAGACCCGACCTGGGTGCGTTTTGGAATATTTTTGTATACCGCCAAAAACTCAAATTAATTAATTTATTATTCTTATATTTTAACCAGCTTTTAAAATATCGATAACAAATAAAAATCTTTTTAAAATTTTTTAAATCTAATCCTAACTCCCCAGCTCTGTACTCCTCTGTTCTGTGGCCCCACTCTCCCTCTCTCCTTCTTTTTCTTTTCTTTTCTCTTCTCTTTCTTTCTCTCATTCTCTCTCCTAACAAAACGTCAACCTTATATCTCCATACTGTTCATTTCTCTCTCTCTCTCTGTTCATTTCTCTCTCTCTCTCTCCTCTCGATCTCTCTCTTCTCTCTTGTAACATTTCAAAATAATAAAATATTATTTTTGGGAATTTTTATAATTTAATATTATTTTAATGAATATTTTAATATTCTGGTATAATTAAATACAAATAAATGGGGGAAAATTATGGAAAATTCTAAAATAGGGTATTTTATGGAATTATGACATTTTTAAGTTTTTATGATTAGTTATATGCTAATTTAGTGCTAATCGCGATTAAAAATCGCTAATCGGATTTTTAGCTTTTTTGTGCAAAAATATGCACATATCATTTTACACACTTGTCACACTTGTTACATATTTTGGGAATATGGTTGCTTAGGGCTTGCCATTGAGTGAGAAGGAAAGGGGAAAAAGAAAAGAAAAGAAAATGTTTCATGATGATGAGAGAGAAAGACAAGGTCAAACCTCTTTTGACCCATGCCCCCCATCATTTCCCTTCTCATTTTCTCTCCCCTCTTCAAACATGAGCTGCTGCTGCTCCTGCTCCCTCTCTCTCCCTCTTCACAAAAACCCTAGATCCACAATGAAATCAACCCCAAAACCCTATTCCCATTTCACAAAAAGTGTTCCCGAGCTCACTAGCTACACATTGAACCTAACAAGATTGGATTTGGAGGAATTTGAGCAACTCAAGAAAATTCTTGAGTTGCCAAAGGAGGTAAATTCTGGACCTATTAGAATAGTAATTCATTTCTTGTGTATCAATTCTAGTTTCATGTCGATATGGTGTCGTTTGGTGGATTTGTGAAACTTCAAGTTAGGGTGAGGAGTTGAATTGAATTCAAGGGTGAAATTGAGACTTGTGGTGACCTTAGAATCCCTGTGGTGATGTGTTATTGGACCAAACCTAAAGCTAAAACACAAAATACGGATTTATGAGACGTTGTCGGGGAAAAAACTGTGAATCTGTGATCGTATTTAGGAATCTGCTATCACCCCGAGACCCGAAAAATAAAACTGAGTTGACAGTGAGATGTGCAGGCACCTTGGAACCACCACACCAAACCCTAGCCCCCAACTCCTATTCCCGGCCGCCAATTAATTCCTTCTGGCCGCAATTTGCGGCCAGAGCAGGAGGAAATCATCTCGATTTTGGTGCATGGCCCTATTTCCAGTAGTCTTGACCCTGGGTATGTGCAATTTTGTCTGGTTCCATCTAGGGTAAAATCTGGGTTGATTTTCCTATGTTGGCGCATGATTTACGACTTCTTTTAGTATGAATTTTGGTATTTGGTGATTCTTTCCTGTCGGGTGGCGTTTGGACGTCAAGGACAAGTGGATATTGATCGTGTTTACATGCGAGACGATAGGTTTTTACCTATGCGAGTAGCGTGTGCTGTTTTGGTTTTCCGATGTGATTTTCATATGCTTTAGCGTTTGTGATATACTTGTAGGTACCCCATGAAGACTTCGGGATGACAAGCAAACGCGTGGCGACGTCGACAGATAAAGACGCAAGTTGAGTAGATTATATCTACGGGGGAAGTTGAGTGGATGGCGTATAGCACCCCCGCAGTCCATGGTGATGTATACGAATACGTATACACACATATATTTATTATACGTTCTTTAAGATTATTGATGATAAGATGGATTGGTTTAGTGTAGTGCGAAACCCTAGAATAGGGGTTGCACCCATACACACACGCACGCACACACTTGCATACATACTTTCTTTCGCATGTGTATATGGGAGTATATGTTGTATGTGTTCATATGGGTATAGGACTATGTGTACATATACTGGATTATGAGGATAGTGCTTAAGATGTGAGTTGAGTCGATGTGATTCGATTTGAGGCCGTGAGATTGGCGATATGGCAGGATTCGTATGGGAGATACGACAGGATGCTTTAGTGGGCCTTTGGGCATGTGTTTTACCCCGCATTCATACTTTTATAGATGGTATCGATTGTACTAGACTTAGACTTGTACCCTCGATTATGTGATATGATGGTAGTGATACTTGATATGTGATGAGATGAATGTGATATTGACCCGTACCCAGCTATTGGGATGCCGTACGACGATTTACTGTATGAGCTTTATATTGATGTTAGATCCGCATTCATGACTCAAGGATGTTATATGATATACTGTATCGTACGTGATACTATTGAGGCGAGATCACCGACTATTGTGTATATATATATATATATGTATATCGACTCAGATTTAGGTGGTTTCCATACCCCTGCCGATTGACTTGATAGTTAGGTCCGTAGTTCGCATAGTAGGCGTAGACTAGGTCCGATTCATACCTATTTCAAAACTAACGAATCGGGGATATTTTAAAAATAGGCAGAAGGGATTCTACGGATATTTTCAAACGACGCATCTTTTCTTAAAACCCCGTAGCCCTTATTTTACCAAAAAACCCGATTCGTCTTATTTCAAAAGGCAAGGCTGCATGATATATTTATTGAGGTAGGTTCTTCACTTTTACGTTGATTATTGATTCCGCATATTCATGCTATTTGCATTGCATTGCTTGTGTTTATTGATATATTACAATCATGCTGCTAGGACTCCAGCACCATTACCGATGATGCGTATGTACCACGTACACTTACTTGCCGGCACACACACATCTTCATCGGTAATTGTCATGTCACTACACAGTAGTATTATTGCATCAGGATATGACCCTTGTATGTGTATACTATTATTCCATGTTGCATGATATACCGTTATACTTGCACTTCATTTATATGTCACATACATCATGCTTTCTGATTATGCGCATTGAGATATGTTGTTTCCATGATATTTCTGGATTTGGGAACCGCGGGTATTTCAAAAGAGAATATGTAATTGTTTTTAAAAACCCGGTTACCCTTGGTATGATATTTCAGTGCGTCGACCATGTGTTTTCTCGGTGCTGAGAGCGACATGTGAAACCCGATTCGAGGAGACGGATGAGGCCGATTGCGGGTACATGGTGGACCCGGTATGGTACACCGGGGCGAGAACAGTTTCGCTGTGTAGTAGACGGTGAACATGACAGAGGGACTACTACCTACCGGTGATTGGTTGGACATGGCGGTTATCCGGAGGATACCGACCAGAGTCGATAGATGGATATGGGCGTACTGCTGTGGCCGAGGGAGGATTCCGCAGACGAAGCCCATGGGCTGATCTGGACTGACGGAGCCCGATATATGAGGATTTACATGCCGATGCTGGGCACAGCTTTCATGATGTTTTCGAGTGTCGATGCTGGGCACTCCGGTTCTATGATTTGACCTGTCGCAAGAGACACAAATGGTTTATATCCTCATATTTACATGCATGATGCTTATTGTCATTGGGTGACGAGTGGACGGGATCCACGTACATGCAGATTTGATTACAGTGATCATACCTCACATTTATGATATGCTATTACCTGAGGCACTGGAACGAGCACTTGACACTACACTCATGTATAGAGATTACATTGCCAGTTTAACATGCTGCAGACTTATTCATGTTGAGGTTTTTATATCTGATCGTATTGACATAGGATGGGTCATACATTCAATCTCTGCTTGTAGATATTTTCTATTCACGAGTTGGCAACTCACCCCGTTGTGCCACAGTTCTTGCAGGTTTTTGCCGTACAGATTCCATAGCGGCATTTCTGGCACACTGCTTCCATATGGGTGACTTGGTTGGGTAGGTGGGTTCTTTTGTATCAGAACCGCCATTGTTCCTGTATTATTTATTGTATCTAGAGATTCCATCAACCAAAACTTGTATATTGTTTCAGACTTCGATACAGTGTGTATTATTTCGACCTTAGAGTCGCGCTTGTAGTATTACGGTTTTCAGGCTGTTTGAGTTCTTTTGGATTTGATCCTCGCCATTCGGCGTTGTATATTATATTGCTTGGGTAGTTGTGACCGTCAATTGACGAAGAGCTAGCTCCAGCTTGGGGATGCCTTTTATCATTTCATATATATTATTCTTGTTGTACCCCTTTCGGGGCCAGTTTTTACAAAGGAAACTCTGCAGAAATTTTCAGGAAAGGTTACACATTTGAAAAACGCATATTCGGCTTAGTTATTTAAAAACTTTGATTTTCAAAACATGATTTCTTTACTTCTTCAAACCAGTTTTCCTTATTTACTCCTTAAAATGGTTTTAGATTTCTGGGCTTTTGGCTTGCTTGGATCACATGGGGTCATATAGACTTCATATGGTTCAAGGGCCAATCACGTGCTCTTTCGGGTCGTGACAAAGTTGGTATCAGAGCGCTAGGTTGACCTTGGTTCGAGTCTAAGTTTGACTATGTGGAGCCTAGGGTGTTATCTATATACAGAACTTAGGCTTGACCTTACGGAACTTAGACTTAGTCAAGGGGGTATTATACCCGAACTTTCGTCGCATAGGATGACCCTTGGTTGATGGAGTAGGTAGCTTGAGTAGAGGAACGTACCGTACGTATATTCCGCGGCATACTTACGACATGCCACTCCGCTTAAGAAACCTTAGGATGTACATTTCCTTGCCCCGTATTATATTCCTTCCTATGATCTATCCTTATCGATACTGGTTATGGTTTTGCTGCCACGATTGCACGGGCAGAGTGAGCTACGGCTCGAGTTGCGTCAGCTTGAGCTCGTCGTGGACGAGGACTCACCAGGGTTTGGTTCCAGAGACATACGATTGCATATAGAGGCGTCGTCTTATTGTTCTTTCGCGCAATAAGCGTTTGACAGATCGCTTTTACGAAATTTCTTGGGCGTACCGATCGGTACCAGAGGATTGAGCCACTGATAGAGGCCAGCCAGGATGTGATGACCATTGATATATCGCTTATTCATGATGATTGAGGCATTGTTCAGCGTACGGACGAATGAGCGAGTTGCTGCTGCGAATGATGAGATATGGCCCAGACGATTGGAGCTACTGCAGCATGAGTATATACTTAGAGATATGATGGTGAGTCACTAGTCACCCGAGGATGAATCACGAGGACATGTGGTTCGTTCGCTTACCCAGATGAGAGGTCATCAGATAGATTGATTCCAGCTAGAGACGACTTCACGCAGGTTCGTTGAGAGTCGATAGAGACGATCGAATGTCAGAAGCCCATTTTCCAAGTTTAAAGTATTCGGAAAGACATACAAGCAATTCTATGGACCCTCTAGAAGAATGAAACCCTAACTCGACATAATGACCGTGTGAAAGCCTTTAGGGTTTGCGGCGGTTCCACGGCGCCATTAGTGAGGCTTGGGTTTGCCCTTCTACGGCTGGATCACCGATGCTGTGGTATGTACTTGATACTATTAAACAGTACCCAAGGTGTTGAGCTCTTGGGGGATTATGGGGTTCTGACGAGTCGATCGGATGGTTCGACATCATTCGGATATCATGTGATGGGACACATATTACTTGGGAGACTTCAGATACGAGCATAGCCGTTAGAGCGTAGTCCATGCAGTCGCGATGAGACGAGTCCGAATCAGTCAACATTGAAGTAGAGTGAAGTAAAGAGTTCGCAAGAGAGTTCGACGAGATGACGTTCCACTCCGCTGACATCAGAGATGAGATATACATGCAGAGGCATTGCTTATGGATATATCTTCCAGGAAAAAAAGGCGCGATGAGTATGCAGCCATTCCGGAACAAGGATTAGCTTCAGTAAAGGACGATGACTTCCGAGAAATTCGGCAGGGATGAGATTTGAGAGAAACCTCGACAGGACCTTTCTGGAATACTATACGAAAAGACCAGGACCCAAGAGGGGTCATATTGAGCACACTCAGCAGGCCAGAGCTCGACATCGTCGACGAGATAGTTGACCAGGTTCGGATATAGGACCTTACCCAGATGCGTTACGAGTTGATCGAGGACGGACGAGTATTGAGTATTCATCCGATGGTTGTGACGTGTTCCCGAGGACCTGTTCGGCCAGATCTTCTACAGAATGATGGAGCTACAGAGTACGCGATTTCGAGTCCGTGCGAGAGACTTTGGATTGACCGTGGCCGAGATCAGTGCAGTGCGTAGATAGCATGGCGTGACGTCATAGTGGACGATGATACAGACAAGCGGGACAAGAGGTTCGTGCGAGACGTTGACGAGCTGTTATTACTTCCCATCGGGACTAGAGACCTGACTTACTTATAGAGGCATTGGGATGCGACCAATTTTCGAGAAAATGTTGTGCTGAGGAAGCAGATGTCCATCGAGTGAGAAGAGATTATGCAAGAGTACCAGCCTCCGTACAAACCGGCATAGGCAAGATCGGAAGAGACCTTGAGCGGGATTCCATCGAGGACATTGCTGCAAAGATATTTGCGCCCAGGATCAGATGTGATGGGCATTCAAAGAGCCAGAGGCCGACGCCAGTGACATGCTGCGTCACGAGTAGTCGTGATGATTGACTGAGAGATGACCAGAGAAGTGCCAGAACGGAATCGTTCCTGTTAGCATACCTGACCAGGACAATGAGCCGATAGATTGCGAGATTTGTAATTCACAGAGAAAATAGGGAACCAGAGGCAGAGGACGCCAGCCGTGAGCAAGAGGCAAGTAGATATCTTGCGCCGCTAGCATTAGATGTACCGGCACCTTCTCGACTTCGAAGGAGGATATACTGACATCGATATTTATGATTTGTGATTTTGTGATTTGACTACCACGTATCCGTCACTTTGGGATTTCAGTATTTTGGGCGATCTATTCGCATGATTTATTCTTGATGACTGAGTTTCATGATATTTGTTTTCATGCACCCACTGGGTATTTATATTTTGCGCATAGTTATTACATTTGAGGTATTGATTGTGATTTCATGCCTATCTTATGCAGTGATTTGATTTACACTTCCAGCATAGTTTTCATGCACCTTTAGTGTTTTGACATACGATTTTGGTGCACGCCAGATGCACTAAATCGAGATTCTTCATGCATGTCATATACACCTGATTTTGCTGTCAGGCACACACGTTGCCTATGACAGATGTTGTGTGCACACCCGTTGTGCAAGTCCATGTCACGCACCCCATGAACTTACGGGGAGGCGGAATATATGAAAAACGATTATCAAAGTTTCGTAACACGGACTTGAGCGCATGAATCGTTTCTAAAACGTTACTAGCAAACTACAAAAGGTTTAACTACTCGGATTCGAAGTTATACCTCACGTTACTTGTCCTTCGGGTCTTCATCGCGGTCCTCCACTCCTCATAAGCTCCTTGGAACATCGGCACCCCAACGGCCTCCTCGAGTCAAAGACGATCCACCCGAGAGCTCCTACGCCAAGCTTTATCTCTAACTTGAGATAACTAGGTTGCTCAAAGTGTTAATCTAAGCTACCTAGGGGATATAGAGTGAGGTTATGGATGTATTAGTCTAGCTAACCCTTGATCTCAACACATGAGAGGTTAGGGTTAGGGTTTCAAGAATGAGAGGGCTTGAGGAGATAGAAGGTGATGATAAGAATGAATTGAAAAATGAACTCATTAGAATATATATCAACCATAACAATTTATCAAATAAATAATATATATGATTAATCATCATGGTTGATGCATTCACCTTGTGTGATTCATCTCATGAGTCGTTAGCTTCATAAATGAAGCATTAACTCCATGGATGAATCATACAAATGAGTCATTAAGCAATAAATGCTTATGCCACCATAACCCCCAAGTCACCATGCTTCTAGAAGCTTCCCGGAAAATTACGAGAACGCCACTCCAATCCGTGAAAACACGGAAAAACTTTAGACTGTATAAATCCAATAACCTGATACTAGAATCTGGCTTAAACCAAAGATGGCTAGTAAAAACTGTCCGTACGCTGTACGTGCGTTTAAACACGTATGCGTCCGAGCCCTTGTCGTAAAACCATACGACCTCTATATCGTTTCGCCTGGAGCAGGGAAACTCTCTGTGTGGGACTCTAAAGACTCGACACTACGCAGGCAGTGGGTTTAACCACAGACCGCAAGTGGTACTAGCTGTACGTAACGGTCCCCAGGTAGATGTCGATAAGAAAGCCGATGAGGAAACCCATCCGAATTCCTACTGAGCCTGATGTGACAATCTCCGTATAGTCCGGTTTGTTCGTCTAAGACTATCGCATATCGAGCCTAGGGGGCTGCAAGCGTCAGTCCCCTAATAGCGGTATAAGTCGTGTCGGAGCATAGCCCATTACACCCCGAGAAAACTACTGGAACCTACCAGTAAATCTCGCTTGCCCTGGCCAGGGACTCTGCGTAATGGCTCTCTTACACAGCACGATATCAACTCCCAATACCGGGAGTTGATATCCTGTCTAACCGCCACTGCCTCCAAGTGCTCGGGACTGCACCCAATTGCTACCTGTTTGAACGACTCCTTTGAGCCATGGTAGGGTAGAAATCTAAGAACAGTGGGACACACTCGAGGCGAAGTAGTAGTGTCAAGTCTGCGGACTATGCTGTACTCATGTCACCAGGGAACTGTTAACTGACGACGGGTATAATACCAACCAATCAGTTCCCCTGCGAGTCATGTTCGGTGTACCAGTAACCTAACGAGCACCTGTATACTACCTCCAGTACGAGATACTGATGGCTATGGGACAGACCATCTCCCCAACTAGGATGAGAAGCGTACACACTTAGTCTACTCCGGAATATCGATGCCCTATCTCGATAATCCAACGACCAGGGACCTGTATAGGATGTTGCTTACAGACTACCCAGCCCCCACTAGTGTGACTGCCATCACAACGCTGGTAATCAAGCAAAGATCCTATGGGCTCTACTAATATGTATAAGTGATACGTTACAAGAAACATATGCACATATTAAAGTAGACACAAACCAAGTAGCATACTACCATTCTTAGCCAGACTGTATATACAACTGTGAATATCCCAAGCTTCCATTAAGTAATATACATACAAGTATGATACAATAATGGGCCCTAGGGCATATACACTAACAATCTCCCACTTGCACTAGGGCCATGAGCTGGCATATCGTAGACCTATCATCTCGAATAGCCTCTCGAACTGCGTCTGAGGAAGGGCCTTTGTGAATGGATCGGCAATGTTATTCTCTGTCTCTACTCTTTTCACCTCGATCTACGATCTCCCTGATCAGGTGGTACCGCCTTAAGATGTGTCTGGACTTCTGATGGGACCTGGGTTCCTTCGCTAAAGCTATAGCGCCGTTGTTGTCACAATACAAAGGTATTGGATCAACACTGGTAGGAACCACCTGAAGTTCCGTGAGGAACTTCTTCATCCAGACTGCTTCTTTTGCGGAATCGCAAGCAGCTATGTACTCCGCTTCCATTGTTGAGTCAGCAACGGTCTCCTGCTTGGAACTCTTCCAACAGACCGCCCCTTCATTGAGGGTGAAGACATAACCCGACATAGATTTGGAGTCATCTTTGTCACTCTGGAAGCCGGAGTCGGCAAAGCCCTCCATCTGGAGGTCTTTTCCGCCATATACCAAGAACATCTCCTTAGTCCTCCTCAGGTACTTGAGAATGTTCTTTACGGCTATCCAGTGCTTCTCCCCTAGGTTTGCTTGATACCTTCTTACTACGCTCAATGCGTATGCTACATCTGGTCTGGTACATAATATCGCATACATTATAGAGCCTACCGCAGAAGCTTAGGGTATAATCGACATGCGATCCCTTTCCAAATCAGTCTTGGGAGACATCTTTTTGGAGAGGGTGATTCCGTGACAAGCCGGTAGGTTACCGCGCTTAGAATCATCCATACTGAATCTTTTCACTATGGTGTCTATGTACCTGGACTGCGAAAGTTCCAACATCCTCTTTGATCTATCAGGATAGATCCGGATCCCCAGAATGTAGGTGGCATCACCCAGGTCTTTCATGTAGAATTTCTATGACAAGAATCTTTTGACTGACTGTAACATAGGAATATCATTTCCTATTAGGAGAATGTCATCCACGTACAAGACGAGGAATACTACAGCTCTCCCTACAATCTTACTGCATATGCAAGGTTCATCTGGATTTTTGATAAAGTCGAATTCTTTGACAGCATCATCAAAACAGATGTTCCAACTCCGAGATGCTTTCTTTAGTCCATAAATGGACTTAAGCAACTTGCATACTTTACCGCTTCTCCCACTCTGAATGAATCCCTCTGGCTTATCCATATAGACGCTTTCTTCCAAATTACCATTTAGAAAAGCCGTCTTTACGTCCATCTGCCAGATCTCATAATCGTGGAAGGCAGCAATAGCAAGAAGGACCCTAATGGATTTGAGCATAGCTACTGGAGAAAAGGTTTCGTCATAGTCCAAACCAGGTGTTTGACGGAAACCCTTTGCAACAAGTCTAGCCTTATAGGTTTCAACCTGTCTATCTACACCAATCTTCTTTTTGAAGATCCATTTGCATCCTACGGGTTTTACCCCATCTGGAGCAACGTCCAAAGTCCATACTTTGTTAGTGTACATGGACTCCATTTCGGTCCGCATTGCATCCAGCCATTTTACCGAGTCACCGCTCTGAATGGCTTGCTGGAAGCTAGTAGGCTCATCATAGTCAATAGTGCAATCCTCTCTATCCCCGTCTATGAGAAAACCGTAGTATCTCTCGGGCGGATGTGATTGCCTACTACTCCTGCGGAGTGGCGTCGGGATGTCCGGTTCTTCTGAAACCTCTGGTTCTACCAAGCTTTCAGTAATAGCTTGTGGTTCTGGAATTTCTTCCAGTTCTATTGCGCTCCCACTTATCCGATTTTCTAAAAACTCAGTTTCTAAGAAGCGAGCATTATGAGAAACAAAAATCTTTTGTTCCTCTGCGTAATAGAAATAATATCCTTTGGAGTTCTTTGGATATCCCACAAACTTACACTGTACTGATCGTGCCTCTAGCTTGTCCGCATGCTGCTTCTTTACAAAGCTGGACATCCCCATATCTTAATATGTTTAAGATAGGGTTTCTTTCCACACCACATCTGATATGGTGAAGTAGGCACAGTCTTAGTTGGAACTCGGTTTAAAAGGTATGCAGCTGATTCTAGTGCATATCCCCAGAATGATACTTATCATGGAACGAACCATATCCAATAGGGTTCGATTCCTTCTTTCTGATACACCATTGTGTTGTGGTGTGTATGGAGGAGTAAGCTGAGAGAGAATTCCATTCTCTTTTAAGTAACCTAGGAACTCGGCACTTAAGTATTCACCACCTTGATCAGATCTCAGTGTCTTGATACTTTTGCCTGTTTATTTTTCCACTTCATTCTTGTATTCTTGGAATTTCTTAAAGGCCTCAGATTTATGTTTCATTAAGAAGACATATCTATACCTAGAGAAATCATCCGTAAAAGTAATGAAGTAGGAATAACCACCTCGCGCATGTGTAGACATTGGACCGCACACATCACTGTGTATGAGTCCCAAGAGCTCGCTCGCTCTTACTCCGTGTCCAGTAAACGGAGTCTTTGTCATCTTTCCCATGAGACAAGATTCACAAGTAGCATAAGATTGATATTCGAACGAATTCAAATATCCTTCTCTATGTAACTTAGTTAATCGTGTTTCATTGATGTGACCTAGTCTACAATGCCATAAGAAAGCCTGATTCATTTCTGGAGACTTTCTTTTCAGTGTGTTCTGGATATTGAAAACCTGAGCTTGACTTAATACGTATATACCGTTATCTAATATACCTGACCCAATCTGAACTTGATTTAGGTGGATGTTAACTAAATCGCTTATGAATGTAAAATCATATCCCTCTCTCGAAAGTGAGGATACTGATATGATATTACAAGTCATACTAGGTATATACAAATAGTTACGTAGAATCAATATATGCCCACTTGTCAAACCCAGGCGATATTCTCCCACGGATTCAGCGTTCACTGTCATTCCGTTTGCAACTCTGAGAGACCAATCACCTACCTTTATAACTCTACGGTTTCTCAAAGCATATATTGAATTACAGATATGAGATCCTGCCGGTATCTAGTACCCAGGAAGTAGAGTTAATTGACAAACAGTTCTCAATAACAAATACACTTGAGGCTGAAGCCACAACATGCTTCAAATCCTGGTTACTGGCTTTGCTAGCCCTGCAATCATTCTGCCAATGTTCATTCCTGTAACAATAGGAACGTCCCTCTTTTACTATATCCAGTCCCGAAACTTTTGCCCTTCTTTTTCCTTCTACTTCCCTGGTTTCCTTCAGGGTAGGAGGCAGAGACTGTAGAATCAAGTCAGTATCTGACTCGTTTCCCAACGCGGTCTCCAGGTCCTGGAGCTCATCAATACAGCTAGTCATTGTAAGGACATTGTCCCCTACAGATGACCCGTCAGCCAACCACGCTTGAATTAATTCGTTCGAGGTCTCATATCTTGCGATATGAGATTGCTCTCCATATAAATCTTTGTTATGGAGAAAGATGGAAACTAAGTCCATCTTCTCGTGCTGCTTCTGGTATACACCATCAACTGAAGCTAACACGAGGCACTTAGCTTTCGCTTTATCTTTTTATCTTGTCTGACGGATATCCATATCCGCGACAGTGGAAAATGGACCTGGGATGGCGGGATCTTGAGTAGTAATAGGGTGGTCCAGCTTGTTATAGGCAATGGACATCTGGACAGACCTTTGCCAGTCATATAAGTCAGATTCAGTCAATTTGTTATCTAGATGTAACCTAGTCGTGGTCACAAGGTCGCTGCAATTAAGAGAGAGAGAAGAAAACATTTTAGCATGATGCACTTGCAAGTTTAGAGTGGTTTTTAATTTATCTAAACAGGATGGCTCCCACTGTTTCTCGAATCCCTCCTCAAACCATAAAAGAAGAATTAGCCAGGATTATTCTCACCGTACAATTCTTGCTTAACCGTTCAGCCAGGTCAATGTCGATACTTCGAGGGAGGTTTTCCAACGCTTTCGCGAAGTTCCTTAATTAAATAACCTCTTTTCTTTGGGGGCGTAGCCCCGCAGATACCTTTCTAGGCACCTACTTGGTTTATAGCATTGATCGTTAAGTGATGAATCTCCTGATAAGTAGCTTGTACTCACAGTAGGATCGGGATCCAAAATATCATCGTATGATAATGTTGAAGGAATCCTACCAACATTCATTAAACTCCAAAATGGTATACTCTTTCTTCAAATTTCAGTTTCTTTAGAAATTCCCGATGTGGATTTTTATCTCATGCTCTTATGACCTTGACTTTGGCCAAACAAATCATAAGTCACATGTCAAGTTCTACCCGTCATTATCCAGGTTAATTTGAACCTATCCGCACATACCCTTGACTTTGGCCAAACAAGGCAGTACGACTGTCCCAAACCAACGCATCTATCTATGCTACATATGAATATCCAACAGCTACCAAACACTGTGCCTTGACTTTGGCCAAACAAACACAGCTTGAATACTATTGACTATCCATATGAAATGACGGAGGGCTACGACTGGTTTTGGCAAAACCGTGAACGTAGTGAACTTGATATAATCGAAGGAACCTGATAATTTTTAAAAGGAGTGGTTAAAGCTCCGCAATTAAAAATTCTGATCTTTTAAAATAGCCGAGTGGTTTCTTTTAAATTTGTTCCAACGATTAAACTATGGTTTATTTTCTTTGCATTATAATAATGCGTCCCATTTTTATCCTATCATTGCAGAAAACAACGAAAATACCACGTCCTCTTATGCCATCCGCATTTGCCACGGGGTCCCGTCATCACCCGTTATGTTATTTAAGTAACGACAGAGCGGGGGCTGGGCTAGCGCAGGTGTAAAACATAAGCGACGTCTAATAGCTATCATATATAGATATTGTACATTCGTCAAACGCAATAATAGGCATTCCAGATCACTGATGAACTTTATTGGATATACTAGCAATCCGCATTTTCTTTGAGCTTGCAATAAAAGACGGATTACACAGTTGTGATGAATAGCCATTACCCCACCCTAGACCCCTACGGGTATAGCAAACTACCCGCCAAGTACCCGAAGTGAAGCGGTCTCCCTCAACAAAGTGAGTAGGCCACTAAACACTTCAAAGTACCCGGTAGTTTGTGCACCCCGCCTTGGGTCTATCCTAGGAGCAAAAACAGTAAAAAGAAATAATACAACGGTGGCAACAACCGCAACCTGGATGCGCCCCGCAAAAGAATATTACATCATATTACATTTACATCGAATGAATGAATATTAAACCCATCTCAAACCCCCGGCTAATCATCACAACATTCCAATCAAGTCCATATACACAAACAGTAACATTACAGAAATGTGCAACCACCTGCCAACCGACATACTAGCAGTTGGGGGAGGTTTACGAACACATTAAACATTACAGATAATAACCCGATTAGCAATTAGTTTAGAACATCGATCGACAACCTTTATCCGTGTCTACCCCAAAAGCAAACCTGTACTGAAGTAACCTCGGTAGAAAACAAAATATACAGGAAAACAAAAAACCTGAAAACATGAATAACAGAGCAAATCCGAGTCAACTCGGAGTTGACTCGGCGGCGGATCCGCGGCACAAGCACTCTATTGCCGCGGATCCGCGGCCATAACACCGAGTTGGAACTTCGTATTTTCCCAGTATTCTTAAATTTCCCTGCTGTGAATTTTAAGGCATATCAAATAATTTTTTAGACATGTTTAAAATTAACAGAAACTTAGGGATCCCTGGGTTTCGTTTTCGTGTTTTCCGTCGACCGAACTTCTAATTAGTTGCTAACAAGCTAGTAATGGTTTAGTTGGCTCTGATACCACTTTAAGTCAAGCAACCACCCTATCCAATGGGTTCACCGTGGCACCAACGGGTCCCTCAGCAGCAACCTTTTGCGCATGCCCCCTCGCGAGGACTACAACCCGCCGGAACACCTTCCGGTCTCGGGACACCCTGGGGGTAAGAGCCTATGCTTCGCCACAATGTCATACAGTGAGAACCCTCCATAGGTCGACATCCAATGCCTAGTAGCTCTTATACAACTGTAAGTCCATGTCACGCACCCCAAGAACTTGCGGGGAGGCGGAATATATGAAAAACGATTATCAAAGCTTCGTAACACGAACTTGAGCGCATGAATCGTTTTTAAACCGTTACTAGCAAACTACGAAAGGTTTAACTACTCGGATTCGAAATTATACCTCACGTTACATGTCCTTCGTGTCTTCATCGCGGTCCTCCACTCCTCGTGGGCTCCTTGGAACATCGGCACCTCAACGGCCTCCTCGAGTCAAAGATGATCCATCCGAGAGCTCCTACGCCAAGCTTTATCTCTAACTTGAGATAACTAGGTTGCTCAAAGTGCTAATCTAGGCTACCTAGGGGATATAGAGTGAGGTTATGGATGTATTAGTCTAGCTAACCCTTGATCTCAACACATGAGAGGTTCGGGTTAGGGTTTCAAGAATGAGAGAGCTTGAGGAGAGAGAAGGTGATGATAAGAATGAATTGAAAAATGAACTCATTAGAATATATATCAACCATAACAATTTATCAAATAAATAATATATATGATTAATCATCATGGTTGATGCATTCACCTTGTGTGATTCATCTCATGAGTCATTAGCTTCATATATGAAGCATTAACTCCATGGATGAATCATACAAATGAGTCATTAAGCAATAAATGCTTATGCCACCATAACCCCCAAGTCACCATGCTTCTAGAAGCTTCCCGGAAAATTACGAGAACGCCCCCCCAATCCGTGAAAACACGGAAAAACTTTAGACTGT
Organism: Agapanthus africanus; assembly: GCA_030015575.1. Classification (NCBI taxonomy): domain Eukaryota; kingdom Viridiplantae; phylum Streptophyta; class Magnoliopsida; order Asparagales; family Amaryllidaceae; genus Agapanthus; species Agapanthus africanus. The sequence goes on along the minus strand of JASDDO010000012.1, from coordinate 190,043,832 downwards.
ATAAATCCAGTAACCTGCTAATAGAATCTGGCTTAAACCCAAGCCGGCTAGTAAAAACTGTCTGAACGACGTACGTGCGTTTAAACACGTATGCGTCTGAACCCTTGTCGTAAAACCATACGACCTCTATATCGTTTCGCCTGGAGCAGGGAAACTCTCTGTGTGGGACTATAAAGACTCGACACTACGCTGGCAGTGGATTTAACCACAGACCGCAAGCGACACTAGCTGTACGTAACGGTCCCCACGTAGATGTCAATAAGAAAGCCGATGAGGAAACCCATCCAAACTCCTACTGAGCCTGATGTGACAATCTCTGTACAGTCCGGTCTGTTCGTCTAAGACTATCGCATATCGAGCGTAGGGGGCGGCAAGCGTCAGTCCCCTAATAGCGGTATAAGTCATGTCGGAGCGTAGCCCATTACATCCCGAGAAAAGTACTGGAACCTACCAGTAAATCTCGCTTGCCCTGGCCAGGGACTTTGCGTAATGGCTCTCTGACACAGCGCGATATCAACTCCCAATACCGGGAGAGACGAATCCTGTCTAACCGCCACTGCCTCCAAGTGCTCGGGACTGCACCCAACTGCTACCTGTTTGCACGACTCCTTTGAGCCGTGGTAGGGTAGTAATCTAAGAACAGTGGGACACACTCGAGGCGAAGTAGCAGTGTCAAGTCTGCGGACTATGCTGTACTCATGTCACCTGGGAACTGTTAACTGACGACGGGTATAATACCAACCAATCAGTTCCCCTGCGAGTCCTGTCCGGTGTACCCGTAACCTAACGAGCACCTGTATACTATCTCCAGTACGATGTACTGATGGCTGAGGGATAGACCATCTCCCCAACTGGGATGAGAAGCGTACACACTTAGTCTACTCCGGAAAATCAATGCCCTATCTCGATAATCCAATGACCAGGGACCTGTATAGGATGTTGCTTACAGACTACCCAGCCCCCACTAGTGTGACAGCCATCACAACGCTGGTAATCAAGCAAAGATCCTATGGGCTCTTCTAACATGTATAAGTGATACGTTACAAGAAACATATGCACACATTAAAGTAGACATAAACCAAGTAGCATACTACCATTTTTAGCAAGACTGTATATACAACTGTGAATATCCCAAGCTTCCATTAAGTAATATACATACAAGTATGATACAATAATGGCCTCTAGGGCATATACACTAACATGTTGCACCTGAATGGTACTTATGTGTGGATTCTGTTTTCCGTGCGCACCTAACGAACGGGGTATTCTTATATACGCCTTAGGATTGATGTTTGTGGAGCCCCGACAATTTGGATTTTTGCTGAATTGTTTTAGTACTTGGGTGTTTAAATTTAAATTCGGGGACCGAATTTCTTTAAGGGGGGTAGATTGTAACGTTTCAAAATAAAAAAAATATGATTTTTGGGAATTTTTATAATTTAATATTATTTTAATGAATATTTTAATATTCTGGTATAATTAAATACAAATAAATGGGGGGAAATTATGGAAAATTCTAAAATAGGGTATTTTATGGAATTATGCTATATTTAAGATTTTATGATTATTTATGTGCTAATTTAGTGCTAATCGCGATTAAAAATCGCTAATCGGATTTTTAGCTTTTTTGTGCAAAAATGTGCACATATCATTTTACACACTTGTTACACTTGTTACATGTTTTGGGAATATGGTTACTTAGGGCTTGCCATTGAGTGAGAAGGAAAGGAGAAAAAGAAAAGAATAGAAAAGGTTTCATGATGATGAGAGAGAAAGACAAGGTCAAACCTCTTTTGACCCATGCGCCCCCATCATTTCCCTTCTCATTTTCTCTCCCCTCTTCAAGCAAGAGCTGCTGCTGATCCATCTCCCTCTCTCTCCATCTTCACAAAACCCTAGATCCACAATGAAATCAACCCCAAAACCCTATTCCCATTTCACAAAAAGTGTTCCCGAGCTCACTAGCTACACATTGAACCTAGCAAGATTGGATTTGGTGGACTTTGAGCAACTCAAGAAAATTCTTGAGTTGCCAAAGGAGGTAAATTCTGGACCTATTAGAATTGTATTTCATTTCTTGTGCATCAATTCTAGTTTCATGTCGATATGGTGTCGTTTGGTGGATTTGTGAAATTTCAAGTTAGGGTGAGGAGTTGAATTGAGTTCAAGGGTGAAATTGAGACTTGTGGTGACCTTAGAACCCCTGTGGTGATGTGTTATTGGACCAAACCTGAAGCTAAAACAAAGAATACGGATTTATGAGACGATGTCGGGGGAAAAACTGTGAATCGGTGATCGTATTTAGGAATCTGCTACCACCCCGAGACCCCAAAAATAAAACTGAGTTGACAGTGAGATGTGCAGGCACCCTGGAACCACCACACAAAACCCTAGCCCCCAACTCCTATTCCCGGCCGCCAATTAATTCCTTCTGGCTGCAATTTGCGGCCAGAGTAGGAGGAAATCATCTCGATTTTGGTGCATGGCCCTATTTCCAGAAGTCTTGACCCTGGGTATGTGCAATTTTGTCTGGTTCCATCTAGAGTAAAATCTGGGTTGATTTTCCTATGTTGGCGCATGATTTACGACTTGATCTAGCATGAATTTTGGTATTTGGTGATTCGTTCCTGTCGGGAGGCGTTTGGACGTCAACGACAAGTGGATATTGATCGTGTTTACATGCGAGACGATAGGTTTTTACCTATGCGAGTAGCGTGTGCTGTTTTGGTTTTCCGATGTGATTTTCATGTGCTTTAGCGTTTGTGATATACATGTAGGTACCCCATGAAGACTTCGGGATGACAAGCAAACGAGTGGCGACGTCGACAGATAAAGACGCAAGGTGAGTTGATTATATCTACGGGGGAAGTCTGGTGGATGGCGTATAGCACCCCCGCAGTCTGTGGTGATGTATACGAATGCGTATACACACATATATTTATTATATGTTCTTTAAGATTATTGATGATAAGATGGATTGGTTTAGTGTAGTGTGAAACCCTAGAGTAGGGGTTGCACCCATACACACACGCACACACACACTTGCATACATACTTTCTTTCGCATGTGTATATGGGAGTATATGTTTGTATGTGTTCACATGGGTATGGGACTATGTGTACATATACTGGATTATGAGGATAGTGCTTGGGATGTGAGTTGAGTCGATGTGATTCGATTTGAGGCCGTGAGATCGGCGATATGGCAGGATTCATATGGGAGATACGACAGGATGCTTTAGCGGGCCTTTGGGCATGTGTTTTACCCCGCATTCATACTTTTATAGATGGTATCGATTGTACTAGACTTAGACTTGTACCCTGGATTATGTGATATGATGGTAGTGATACCTGATATATGATGAGATGAATGTGATATTGACCCGTACCCAGCTATTGGGATGCCGTACGATGATTTACTGTACGAGCTTTATATTGATGTTAGATCCGCACTCTTGACTCGGGGATGTTATATGATATACTGTATCGTACGTGATACTATTGAGGCAAGATCACCGACAGTTGTGTATATATATATATGTATATCGAATCAGATTTAGGTGGTTTCCATACCCCTGCCGTGATAGTTGGGTCCGTAGTTCGCATAGTAGGCGTAGACTAGACCCGAGTCATACCTATTTCAAAACTAACGAATCAGGGATATTTTAAAGATAGGCAGAAGGGATTCTACGGATATTTTCAAATGACGCATCTTTTCTTAAAACCTCGTAGCCCTTATTTTACCAAAAACCCCGATTCGTCTTATTTCAAAAGGCAAGGATGCATGATATATTTATTGAGGTATGTTCTTCACTGTTGCGTTGATTATTGATTCCGCATATTCTTGCTATTTGCATTGCATTGCTTGTGTTTATTGATATATTACAATCATGCTGCTAGGACCACCACCATTACCGATGATGCGTATGTACCACGTACACTTACTTGCCGGCACACACACATCTTCATCGGTAATTGCCATGTCAATACACAGTAGTATTATTGCATCAGGATATGACCCTTGTATGTGTATACTATTATTCCATGTTGCATGATATACCGTTATACTTGCACTTCACTTATATGTCACATACATCATGCTTTCTGATTATGCGCATTGAGATATGTTGTTTCCATGATATTTCTGGATTTGGGAACCACGGGTATTTCAAAAGAGAATATGTAATTGTTTTTAAAAACCCGGTTACCCTTGGTATGATATTTCAGTGCGTCCACCATGTGTTTTCTCGGTGCTGAGAGCGACATGTGAAACCCGATTCGAGGAGGCGGATGAGGCCGATTGCGGGTATATGGTGGACCCGGTATGGTATCCCGGGGCGAGAACGGTTTCGCTGTGTAGTAGACGGTGAGCCTGACAGAGGGACTACTACCTACCGGTGATTGGTTGGACCTGGCGGTTATTCGGAGGATACCGACCAGAGTCGATAGATGGATATGGGCGTACTGCTGGGGCCGAGGGCTGATTCCGCAGACGGAGCCCGTGGGCTGATCCGAACTGACGGAGCTCGGTATATGAGGATTTACGTGTCGATGCTGGGCACAGCTTTCATGATGTTTTCGAGTGTCGGTGCTGGGCACTCAGGTTCCGTGATTTGACCTGTCGCGAAAGATACAGATGGTTTATATCCTCATATTTACATGCATGATGCTTATTGTCATTGGGTGATGAGTGGACGGGATCCACGTACATGCAGATTTGATTACATTGATCATACCTCACATTTATGATATGCTATTACCTGTGGCACTGGCACGAGCACTTGACACTACACTCATGTATAGAGATTACATTGCCAGTTTAGCATTCTGCAGACTTATTCAAATTGATGTTCTTATATCTGTGTTAGTAATATGTATGCCCTAAAGGCCATTATATGGATAGTGGAAACTTGGACATATTATCTATGGAGATAGATGACTTTCTTGCTCAACATGATAGTACGCTATCTGGGTTTTTTTATCTGTACATGTAGATTTAATCATTTACACATGTTGATAAAGCCCAAAGGATATTTGCTTGACTACTGTGATTATGATGCGGATCATACTAGTGGGGCACATGTAGTCTATAAGCATATCCTTGAACTGTTCCTAGTCGAGGGTGTATCGAGACAGGGCATCGATATTCCAGAGTAGACTAGCGTATACTATTCTTGTCCCATATGATGGGCGATGGATGATCCCATATCCATCTGGTGAGGAGACACCAAAGATTGTATGCGGGTGCTCAGTGGAGACTGGGTACACTGAACGGACTCGCCGAGAACTCCTATGTGGTATTATATCTATCGTCAGATAGCAGTTCTCAGGGAACACTGGTACAGGTTAGTCTGTAGACCCGAGATCGTCATAGATTCTTGTGTGTCCTCCCACTATACTTTGATCTCCACCCTACCACGGCTCTACTGAGTCGTGCAAACAGGTGCTCTTTGGGTACAGTCTCGAGGCGCATGGAGGCAATGAGCGATAGGAGGGGTTTCGACTCTCCCGGTATTAGGGGTTGATGTTGTGCTATGCTCGATTGGCTATAACATGAATTCCCTGGCCAGGGCTGCTGAGATTTACTGATAAGAGTTATCAGTAGTTTCTCAATCTGTTATGAGCCATACACCAGCATGACTTATTGAGTTACTGGGGTCAACGATACCATCCCTAGACTTGATATGCAGCATATCTGACGAAGAGACCGGACTGTACGGTAAGTGTTGCCAGTTGGCTCGACGGGAGTTTTTACAGCTTCGCTGGTTTTCTTCTGATCGTTTCAATACCCGGGTGGCCGTTATGTTTAGCTGACCTCTTGCGGCTTGTAGATGTTTGATATGATCATCATCTACTGCTGGCGTATTGACGAGTCTTAGAGTCCCACAATGAAGTTTCCTGGCTCAGGCAAAAAGATGTGGTGTGCATATGAAATATGCGCGGGACCCGATTAAATACGGTTATGTGATAACGTATATTAATCGGGCATTTTCTATTTGACGAATCGTATGAGATATGACCGGTTTGCTAAATCAAGTGTTGTTTCAACAAATTACATTTAGATTAAATCTTTAAGTAAATCCTTTTGTATGCATGCATGTATGCACATGATGATGTGCATGGACACATACATGCATACATAGTATCATGGTTGTTGATACAAGAATGGTGGCAATATAAGACTTATACTGAAGCTTTTAATTTGTATTTATCATTTTAAGTTAATGTAAAGAAAACCCACTCATGCTCCTTTATTATTTAGTGGGTAAGCTTTACTTAACTTAATGAAAAGAATTTCCACCCATGCTTAATTCTTTATGAAAAGAATTTCCACTCATAATTATGGTGGTAATGGAATAATGGTGATTATTCCTTCTCATCACTATAAATAGCTTCATATGTGATATGAAACAAGATGCACACAACAAAGGAAAAATTGTGAACAAGGGTGTGAAAACAAGTTATCATATGTGATATGATAGAAAGCTCAAGCCACCATTATCTTTTTCTTCCTCTCTTGATTTCTCTCTTGAGTGAAGTTGACAAAAGAAAGGATTTTAATTGAAGAACATAAACCACATTATCATACTACACACATCTAGCCGATTTGCATAGGGTGTTTGCTCTACTTCGTTTGCGAAACAAGTAAGGCAAGGAGCTTTGGGCAAAGGGACTTCGGGTGGATCATCGTGGACAAGGAAGGCTTTCATCGATCCGTTCCAAACTCTCATAGTGCCAAGCAGTCACCGAGAGAGATCTACAAAGGTTGTAATCTCTACTCTTAGTGATAGTTTTACATTTGCATGTAATGCTTAGTTGTATGAATCCCTAAAACTTCTAGTTTCGATTCTTGTCGAGTTAACTTAGCACCTCTAAAATTTTGATTATGGCATATATGATGCTACCGAACCCTTGACGAGGTGCTAGGCTAGCCCTTCAGTGGTATCAGAGCCAAGCTAGAGCTTTAGGCGATGTTAAAAGTCCGATCGAACCACGAAACACCAATTTGGACTGCTCTGTGGAAATTTTTTGAAAATTGGATTTTTCCAAATTAAAAGTTCCTAAAAAATTCAGCAGGCTTTTTTAAAAGTTACTGTAAAAAATTTTTTTAGCGATCTCTCAAAGGAGCCGCGGTTCCGCGGCAAAGGCATGCCTTTGGCCGCGGATCCGCGGCCGTACTGTGGGTTCAAGGAAAAATTTTTATTACAGAAGACCTGATTTAATATATACTTGCCTCTGAAATATTTTAAACTTACTCAAGTGTTGAGTTTTCTGGAGATATAAAGTATTTGGTGATTCGATTGGAAAGGTTTAACTTCGTTCAGATTTTCAGATTTTTAGAACGTGTTGAAATGTTTGAACGAATATTAGAAACACAATTTTTCCCGTATTGGAAAAATTCCAAGTGTTGGATTTTTCCCTAGTTCGAAACCTTCGAAAAACATGCAAGCGTATCTGTGGACACTCTAGAAGAACATAACCTTAACTCGATTATGTGACCGTCAAAACTATCACTGAACCTTAGGGTTTGTGGTAGTTTAGCGTTGCCACATGTGAGGCGTTGGTTTGGCCCTTCTACGGTTGGTACATAAGGGGCTGTGGCATGTTCTAGAAATTTTTGAACTCGGCTCAAGTGTTGTGCAGTTTGGGAAATCTTGGGTGCTTGTTTATTCGATCGAAAAGTTTAACATTGTCTATTTATCTGAAATGTGATAAATATGTGGAATTCATATAGTTAGGCATGAAATACGAAGTATGTGATATTTCGAATTTATGATGTCTAAGGAGATTGTGGATTCCAAATGTTGTAGTTTTTCATTTTATTTTCTGCGACCGTAAGTGTAGTATGTGGTGTATCGCCGTTTTCGTTGCTATACGTCAACGACAATCGGGATACGCATACTTACTTACGTTGATGATATGAGATATTATGTGTTGCTGAGATATGATGAGTAGGATTGTCGCGAATGAATAGCCGGGGGTTTTTATTTGAGATGAGAGTTTTTATTTTCATTCATGTATAAATCAATTGTATATTATTTACTTTTCCGCATTAGGATAGACCCAAGGAGTGGAGCACAAGTGACCGGGTTCTAGGGTTCAGTGGGAGGCCATCTCGAGGAGTCGAAACCGGGTCTCCTAAACTCTAGAATTGGCGGGATCACTTGCCGCTCTCGTAGGGGTCTAGGGGTGTGGGCTTGGCTATTCATCACGACCGTGGAATCCGTATTTTCTATTGTTGGCTCGATACAAAATACGGACATCCTAGATATCCTTTTATATGCTTCTGCTGTTGATATTCTGTAATGTGATTACTTAGTATCTGAGACGAATGGATTATTATTATATATATGATATATAATAAACGTTGCTTATATTTTACACCCGCGCTAGTCCCGCCCCGCTATGCCGTTAGTTAAGTAACCTAACGGTGCATAACTGGACACTGTGGCGAATGCGGATGGTATAAGTATACGTTCTATTCTGTGATGGCTTAGGAACTTAAATGATGGGATCACATTAATGAGATTAATGTAAAGAAAAGAAACCTAATGATGTTGCAGAATAAGATTTGAAACAAACTCGGCTTTTTATGAAAATGCAAGTTTCAAAAAGATACGGAGCTTAAGCCACTCCTTTTCTTAACCGTTTCATTCTACAACGAGATCAAGTTCAAAGCGTTAAAGGTTTTCTTAAAAACCATCCGCAACCCTCCGTCATTTTAGGAAGCAGAGTACTTAGTATTCGTGCTGCGTATGTTGATTATAGTCAAGGCGTAGTGTACGGTAGCTAAGTGATGTCTTCCTACAAAGCATATGATGCGATTAGTTAGGACATTCATGTGATTATGTTGATCATAGTCAAGGGTCATATGGGTGGGTCTAATTAATCACGAAATGACGGGTAGAATTTGACTAGTACTTATGATATGTTGACCATAGCCAAGGTCATAAGTGACTAGGGGTAAAAACCATATCGGGAATTTCAAGAGTTGAAATTTGCAATGAGATTGCATACCATCTATGTGATAGTTGGATCTCGATCTCACTGTGAGTAAGTGTTACTTCCAGGAAAATTATTCCTGGCTAGTTTTCTTTTCAGGTTTTGAAAGAAAATTTGATTAAAAGCAGTGGGAGACATCGATTAGATAAAATAATAACCAATCTAATTCTTTGCAAGTGCATTTCGCTAAGTGTATCCTTTTCTCTCTCCAAATGGCAGTTACAGATGTCAGGACTTAAGCTTCTACTTGAGAAAAATAAACTTACAGGACCAAATTATAAAGAATGGTTGAGGAACTTAAACATTGCACTTTCATATGATAAGGTATCATATGTCCCCAATACTGAAGCCCCACCCATCCCAGGACCTGAATCATCTGTCTCGGTTAGGGAGATCCGAAAAACTTGGGAAAATGATTGCAGCACGGCTAAGTGCCTCGCGCTCGCTTCTATGGACAATGTCCATCAGAAGCAACACGAGAATATGGATGTGCAATCCATCTTTCTTCACACAAAAGAGTTGTATGAAGAGCAATCTCGTACCTTGAGATACGAGGCATCTAGAAAGCTGTTTCAGATGCGAATGGCCCCTGGTGCATCAGTTGGAGACCATGTTTTGAAAATGATTGGTCTTATTGAAGAACTTGAGGGACTGGGATGGACTATGGATAATGAGCAATATACGAATATTGTTCTACAGTCTCTCCCCCCTGCCTTTGCTCCGTTCATAGTAAATTTCAATATGAATGGTTTGGAGAAATCATTGCCTGAACTTCTCAATATGTTGAGAAGTGCAGAGAACACATTGAAAACGGCAAGGACTCCTGCTCTGCTTGCTGGGCCATCTTCCTCTTCATTCCCAAAAGCTAAGGCCAAGGGAAAGAAAAAGAAGAAGTCCATCAAACAGAAAGGTGGAGTTAGAAAGGCAAAGGGGAAAGACAAAGCCGGGGCTGTGGGAAGCAGGAAAGGAGAATGTTTTTAATGTAAAAAGTCAGGACATTGGAAACGCAACTGTGCTGAATACCTTGCTGATCTCAAGAAGAAGAAGCATGCTGATGCTTCCACTTCAGGTGTGTTTGTAACTGAAAACTGTTTTTCTTTAAACTCTGCATCCTGGGTATTGGATACCGGTTCTGGTTCTCACATCTGCAATTGTATGCAGGGATTGAGAAATAGTAGAGTTTTAAAGATAGGAGATCATACTCTGCGGGTTGGAAATGGTTCCAATATACATGTTGTATCCGTGGGAGAGTATCATCTAGGGTTGCCTTCAGGAAGTATTTTGGTTTTGAACCCGTGTTATTTTGTACCAAGTATGCTGTGTAATATAATATCCGTTTTTTTGTTGGACAATGAAGGATATCATTTTATATTGCAAAATAATGTTATGAACATTAACCTGAATCAAGAGTTGATTGGGTATGGTACACTAAATAACGGTATTTACGTCCTGAACCAACACACAGTTTTCAATATACAACATACTAGTAAAAGAAAGTTTTCAGATATAAATGAAGCTTTTCTTTGGCATTGTAGACTTGGTCATATTAATGAAACAAGACTAAACAAGCTACATAAAGATGGATATTTAAATCCGTTTGAATATAAATCTTATGCGACTTGCCAGTCTTGTATCAAAGGTAAAATGACCAAAACTCCGTTTAGTGGACACGGAGAGAGAGCTGGTGAACTCTTAAGCCTCATACATAGTGATGTATGCGGACCAATGTCTACACATGCAAGTGGTGGTTTTTCATACTTCATCACTTTTACTGATGATTTCTCAAGATTCGGACACGTGTTTTTGATAAAGCACAAATCTGAAGCTTTTGAGAAATTCAAGGAGTATAAACTTGAAGTAGAGAAGCAAACAGGCTTGAGCATCAAGAAACTTCGATCGGATCGAGGTGGAGAGTATTTAAGTATAGAGTTTCTAGACTTCTTAAAAGAGAATGGGATTCTCTCTCAGCTCACTCCTCCTTACACACCGCAGCACAATGGTGTGTCAGAACGGAGGAATCGTACCTTATTGGATATGGTACGATCCATGATGTGTGATGCTGAGTTACCGCTTTCCTTTTGGGGACATGCATTGGAGACAGCAATGTATCTATTGAACAGGGTTCCAACCAAGACCGTGTCTACCACTCCATATGAGATGTGGAATGGAAAGAGACCATCTCTTAAAAGGTTTAGGATTTGGGGTTGTCCGGCTTTTGTTAAAAAGCAGAATCCAGACAAACTCGAGACACGATCGGTCATGTGTAAATTTGTGGGGTATCTAAAACATTCGTATGGATATTTATTCTACCACAAAGAGGAACAAAAGGTGTTTGTTGCTCAGCATGCCACATTTTTGGAAAATGAGTTCTTTACGAAAAGTACTAATGGCAATATGGTAGAACTAGAAGAGGTTCTAGAGACACAAATTACTCAGGAGGAATTGGTTGAAACTGATGTTGCAGTAGAACTTCAAGAACCTCAGCCGCTCAGGAGGTCTAGTAGAACTTCTCACCCACCAGAGAGATACTATAGGTTTCTCATAGATGGTGATAGAGAAGATTGCATCATGGATGATGATGACCCTACTAGTTTTCAGCAAGCTATCATGAGTGGTGACTCAGTGAAATGGCTGGAAGCAATGAGATCCGAAATGGAGTCAATGTACACCAACAAAGTATGGACTTTGGACGTTGCGCCTCCTGGGATAAAACCCATTGGGTGCAAATGGATCTTTAAGAGAAAGATTGGTGTAGATGGACAGGTGGAGACCTATAAAGCAAGGCTTGTAGCGAAAGGTTTTCGTCAAAGACCAGGCTTGGACTATGATGAAACTTTCTCTCCGGTAGCAATGCTTAAATCCATTAGGATCCTACTTGCTATTGCTGCTCACTATGATTATGAAATCTGGCAGATGGACGTGAAAACTGCATTTCTAAATGGTGATTTAGAAGAATGCGTTTTTATGGATCAGCAAGAGGGCTTCATTGATAGTGGGAGCAGCGGGAAAGCATGTAGATTGCTTAAATCCATTTATGGATTAAAGCAGGCCTCAAGGAGCTGGAACATCTGCTTTGATGATACAATCAAAGAGTTTGATTTTGTCAGAAATGAAGATGAACCATGTATTTATAAGAAGATTGTAGGGAGTACTGTCACATTCCTCGTATTGTACGTAGATGACATTCTCCTGATAGAAAATGATATTTCTATGCTACAATCGGTCAAACTATTCTTATCACAAAGGTTCTCCATGAAGGACCTGGGTGATGCCTCGCGCATTTTGGGCATTAGGATCTATAGAGATAGATCCAAGAGGTTATTGGGACTTTCCCAATCAAAGTACATAGACACCATTCTAAAGAGGTTTAGTATGGAAGATTCCAAGCATGGTGCCTTGCCTGCTAGTCATGGAATCACTCTCTCCAAGGACTTCTATTCGAAGACTGATGAAGAGAGAGCTCGCATGAGCGTTATACCCTACGCTTCAGCCGTGGGATCTATAATGTATGCGATGTTGTGTACTCGCCCTGATGTGGCTTATGCACTGGCTGTAGTAAGCAGGTATCAATCCAACCCAGGGGAGAAACATTGGATAGCAGTGAAGAACATTCTTAAGTACTTGCGAAGGACTAAAGAATTGTTCTTGGTGTATGGTAATGGGGATCTCCAGATGGAGGCCTTTACCGATTCAAGCTTCCAAAGTGACAAGGATGACAGTAAATCAATCTCAGGGTTTGTATTTACCCTAAATGGAGGAGCAGTTAGTTGGAAGAGTTCCAAACAGGACACCGTTGCAGACTCCACGATGGAAGCTGAGTATATTGCTGCAAGTGATGCTGCTAAGGAAGCCGTCTGGATGAAGAAGTTCATTGCGGAACTAGGAGTAGTTCCAACCATTGTTGATTCAATACCATTGTATTGTGATAATAATGGAGCTATAGCATTAGCCAAAGAACCAAGGTCCCATCAGAAATCCAGACACATCCTAAGGAGATATCATCTGATCCGGGAGATAGTAGATCGCCAGGAGATCGAGATTCGGAGAGTAGATACAAAGGATAACACAGCGGATCCATTCACCAAGGCACTTCCACAGCCTCAGCATGAGAGACTGTTTGAAATGTTGGGTATGAGATACGCCAATAACTGGCCTTAGTGCAAGTGGGAGATTGTTAGTAACATGTATGCCCTAAAGGCCATTATATGGATAGTGGAAACTTGGACATATTATCTATGGAGATAGATGACTTTCTTGCTCAACATGATAGTACGCTATCTGGTTTTCTTTATCTGTACATGTAGATTTAATCATTTACACATGTTGATAAAGCCCAAAGGATATTTGCTTGACTACTGTGATTATGATGCGGATCATACTAGTGGGGCACATGTAGTCTATAAGCATATCCTTGAACTGTTCCTAGTCGAGGGTGTATCGAGACAGGGCATCGATATTCCAGAGTAGACTAGCGTATACTATTCTTGTCCCATATGATGGGCGATGGATGATCCCATATCCATCTGGTGAGGAGACACCAAAGATTGTATGCGGGTGCTCAGTGGAGACTGGGTACACTGAACGGACTCGCCGAGAACTCCTATGTGGTATTATATCTATCGTCAGATAGCAGTTCTCAGGGAACACTGGTACAGGTTAGTCTGTAGACCCGAGATCGTCATTGAGTCTTGTGTGTCCTCCCACTATACTTTGATCTCCACCCTACCACGGCTCTACTGAGTCGTGCAAACAGGTGGTCTTTAGGTACAGTCTCGAGGCGCATGGAGGCAATGAGCGATAGGAGGGGTTTCGTCTCTCCCGGTATTGGGGGTTGATGTTGTGCTATGCTCGATTGGCTATAACATGAAGTCCCTGGCCAGGGCTACTGAGATTTACTGATAAGAGTTATCAGTAGTTTCTTAATCTGTTATGAGCCATACACCAGCATGACTTATTGAGTTACTGGGGTCGACGATACAATCCCTAGACTTGATATGCAGCATATCTGACGAAGAGACCGGACTGTACGGTAAGTGTTGCCAGTTGGCTCGACGGGAGTTTTTACAGCTTCGCTGGTTTTCTTCTGATCGTTTCAATACCCGGGTGGCCGTTATGTTTAGCTGACCTCTTGCGGCTTGTAGATGTTTGATATGATCATCATCTACTGCTGGCGTATTGACGAGTCTTAGAGTCCCACAATGAAGTTTCCTGGCTCAGGCAAAAAGATGTGGTGTGCATATAAGATATGCGCGGGACCCGATTAAATACGGTTATGTGATAACGTATATTAATCGTGCATTTTCTATTTGACGGATCGTATGAGATATGACCGGTTTGCTAAATCAAGTGTTGATTTAAAAAATTACATTTAGATTAAATCTTTAAGTAAATCCTTTTGTATGCATGCATGTATGCACATGATGATGTGCATGGACACATACATGCATACATAGTATCATGGTTGTTGATACAAGAATGGTGGCAATATAAGACTTATACTGAAGCTTTTAATTTGTATTTATCATTTTAAGTTAATGTAAAGAAAACCCACTCATGCTCCTTTATTCTTTAGTGGGTAAGCTTTACTTAACTTAATGAAAAGAATTTCCACCCATGCTTAATTCTTTATGAAAAGAATTTCCACTCATAATTATGATGGTAATGGAATAATGGTGATTATTCCTTCTCATCACTATAAATAGCTTCATATGTGATATGAAACAAGATGCACACAACAAAGGAAAAATTGTGAACAAGGGTGTGAAAACAAGTTATCATATGTGATATGATAGAAAGCTCAAGCCACCATTATCTTTTTCTTCCTCTCTTGATTTCTCTCTTGAGTGAAGTTGACAAAAGAAAGGATTTCAATTGAAGAACATAAACCACATTATCATACTACATACATCTAGCCGATTTGCGTAGGGTGTTTGCTCTACTTCGTTTGCGAAACAAGTAAGGCAAGGAGCTTTGGGCAAAGGGACTTCGGGTGTATCATCGTGGACAAGGAAGGCTTTCATCGATCCGTTCCAAACTCTCATAGTGCCAAGCAGTCACCAAGAGAGATCTACAAAGGTTGTAATCTCTACTCTTAGTGATAGTTTTCCATTTGCATGTGATGCTTAGTTGTATGAATCCCTAAAACTTCTAGTTTCGATTCTTGTCGAGTTAACTTAGCACCTCTAAAATTTTGATTATGGCATATGTGATGCTACCGAACCCTTGACGAGGTGCTACGCTAGCCCTTCAATCTGATCGTATTGACCTAGGATGGGTCATACATTCGATCTCTGCTTGTAGATATTTTCTATTCACGAGTTGGCAATTCACCCCCGTTGTGCCACAGTTCTTGCAGGTTTTTGCCGTACAGATTCCATAGCGGCATTTCTGGCATACTGCTTCCATATGGATGACTTGCTTGGGTAGGTGGGTTCTTTTTTATCAGAACCGCCATTGTTCCTGTATTATTCATTGTATCTAGAGATTCCATCAACCAAAACTTGTATATTGTTTCAGACTTAGACACAGTGTGTATTATTTCGACCTTAGAGTCGCGCTTGTAGTATTACGGTTTTCAGGCTGTTTGAGTTCTTTTGGATTTGATCCTCGCCATTTGGTGTTGTATATTATATTGCTTGCGTGGTTGTGAACATTAATTGATGAAGAGCTAGCTCCCGCTTGGGGATGCCTTTTATCATTTCATATATTTTATTCTTGTTGTATCCCGTTTGGGGCCAGTTTTTACAAAGGAAACTCTGCCAAAATTTTCAGGAAAGGTTACACATTTGAAAAATGCATATTCGGCTTAGTTATTTAAAAACTTTGATTTTCAAAACATGATTTCTTTACTTCTTCAAACCAGTTTCCTTATTTACTCCTTAAAATGGTTTTAGATTTCTGGGCTTTTGGCTTACTTGGATCAGATGGGGTCCTATAGACTTCATATGGTTCAAGGGCCAGTCACGTGCTCTTTCGGGTCGTGACAACTCTACATCTCTCCTCTCGGTTTCTCTCTCTCCCCTCTGCCTGCTCTCACTCTTTTCCTCTCTCTCTCACAATTCTCTCTCTCTCCCTCATCTTCTTCTTTTCATTTCTTTCTTTTTCCCACCTCGCGATCATCGAACCCACGCCGAGCCCTCGCCTGCCATACGCTCGTCGTCGTTGCCTCCCGCCATGGTCCTCGTCATCCTCATCTCCATCACCCCACCTGTCTCACCCCTCTCTCCAACCCGTGCGGCGAACCCACTGCACCCTCACCGCACCCATCATCTTCGTCATCGTCGTCGTCACGCCGGCGATCTCTCGTCCTCCACCCTTGCCCGACACCTTCGTCTCCCTCTCCGACAACAACACCTCTCTCTTCTACTGCCTAATCAACAACCCCGCGATGAACCCATCAACGAGCAATCCATACTCCCGTCGACTCCGATTCTGGACATCATTGCCGTCGACCTCCACACCCTCGTCACCGCCTCCATCTCCTCCTTTCCTTCCTCCACTCCCCTTTCCCGACGACGAACTCTGCCGAACCCAACCTCGTCACCGCGCCTGCACCTTCGTTGTCGTCGTCACCCTCACCGCCGACCATACTCGTCGGCCTCCCCTTGTCACCTGCATCGCCTCTCTATCCTCCTTCTCCCTAAAGACAACTCACTCCCTGCAACAACCCATCCCCGAGCTTTAACCTTGCACCCACAACCCATCGCCTCCATCGCCGATGACCTCACGACCAGTCGTCATCACCTTCAGCTGCACCCCCTCACCCTCGGCAACCCATGACCACCACCTCCATCACTTCCTCTTCCCTAGGGCCCGAGCCTTTCCCTGCACAGAACCAACCCCGATCCCTAACTTTAGGAACCTATTGCCTTGGCCGTGAAACCTCGCCAGAAAACTCACAACTCGTCATCACGTCTCCCTCTCCTTCTCCTCTGTCCCAGATACCCCAAGCAAAAACCACAGCAACACTCTTCTCCTTCTTCTTCTTCCTCAACTTTTCCTTCTCTTTTCTCTTTCTTCAATTCTTGATTCCGATCGTTGCCAAAGACGTAACCGTCACCGACAATCCGGGAGACCCGGTGGACGTCCCCTACTTGCGTGGTTACCTTCTTGCCGTGCTTGGACCTGTCCCGTGTGCGCGTGTGGATGTTGCGACGTTTGCCCGACATCGGACGTGCCGTACGTATCCGTATCGCGGCCCATCGAGGCAAGTAAAACTTGCTACATGCTATTTAAATTATTTTATACCTATTTAAATATAGATTATACCTGTAGCGTAAATCTTATACCACATGTTTTATTTTATCACGTTTCGATGTTCCATTTGCATTCGCTTATATCATTTTAGGTCTAGATCATGAAAGTAATATTGTTACATAGTAGATTACCTTACAAGGCATCCATACCAATATTTATATCACATACTGCTGTAAGTGTACGGCGGCGCCCCGGCCTCCATCCCGAGGCCAAATGCGGAAGCGATGGTTAACTTTAATTTTTCAAACCGGCACCACCGCGCACGAAAACCCGGATCGGGCCATTAACTAGTCCTAGCTAACTACAAGATGGGGAAGAGAGATATACTGAGCGATCCGTGTTCTTCGGTCTTCTCGTCGTCGTCCCGATCTTCCGCGGAATCTCCGGTCTCCACCTCATCGCCGGAAGGTCACCACGTCGCCTGCTTCTTTTACAGGCTCCCACCTCTATACCGAGGCAACTCGGGCACGAAGCTGGCAGGTCGACGTGCCCAAGATTTGCTGTAGAATAGTGTAGAGATCTATATCTCATTTGGGGTTTGTATGGAGTTGCCTTTTGAGATGGTGGAGGAATGGAGTTTTGGAGATGGAGCTAAATGGATTTTGTGCAATACAAATGAACCAAAAACCCCACCCAAAATTTTGGGACAGCCCCCTCTCTCCTCTTTGGCCGGCCATGCTCATGGTGTAGGGTGAATGAAAATTCAAGAGAGAAGAACCATAATGCAAGGGAGAGTCAAATGAGATCAAGAGAAGAAATCATCACAAGGAAAGTCCAACACTCAACCAACCAATCATAACACCAAAAGGTCAAGCCATCATGAACCATCATGACCTAAGAAATCAATGTGATGGTGGAACTATCATGATACAAGGATATGCAAATAACACCCTCCACAAATGCTTAATTGCACTAATGCAAATAAGCCCTCCTCCACCAATCTTCGGCTATTGAAAGATACAAATGAAAATGGCCGAAACGGAAAGCAAACTGCCAACTCCAGAAAACTGGTCCCGTAATAAATTACAGGAAAACCCCGCTACTGTGTATACACACCCGCATTTGTATTCCGACCGAATACAAATGCAATGAGACAAAATCTACACTGTACTATACTAGGATCCGGCTTATACCAAAGCCGGCTAGTATTATCCGTCCGATCCTGATCCGTGCAATACCGCACGTATCTGATCGAACCCTGCCATATATCCATACGGCCTCTAGTACAAACCGTCCGATCCTGATCCGTGCAATACCGCACGTGTCTGATCGAACCCTGCCATATCTCCATACGCCTCTACAGCGTTTCGCC
Source organism: Agapanthus africanus (assembly GCA_030015575.1). Classification (NCBI taxonomy): domain Eukaryota; kingdom Viridiplantae; phylum Streptophyta; class Magnoliopsida; order Asparagales; family Amaryllidaceae; genus Agapanthus; species Agapanthus africanus. The sequence goes on along the minus strand of JASDDO010000012.1, from coordinate 190,025,262 downwards.
CGAAAACTTGAGCAACTGAATGTTGGGGACTCTAAAGACTCGTCAACACCTTGGTTGTGGATTTAACCACTAGCACGTCAGAGGTATAAGCCAATACGTAACGGGCTACCAGGTATTGACCAAAAGGGACGTCGATGAGCGAACTCATCCTGACACCCTACTGAGCATGTCAGTGACAATATCGGTACAGTCCGGTCCGTTCGTCTATGAGCAACGCATGGTGGGCCTAGGGGGTTGGTAAAAGTTAGACCCCCAAAAGCGGTACAAGTCGTGTCGGAGTATAGCCCAGAACACCCTGAGATACTACTGGAATACCTACCAGTAAATCTCCTGCCTCGGCCGAGGTCTTCGTGTAATTGCTCTCCTAGACACAGCGCTACCTCACCCCCAATACCGGGAGAGACGAACCCCTGAAGATCCGCTCACTGCCTCCATGTGGCTCGGGACTGTACCTAACTAAAACCTGTTTGCACGTCTCCTTTGAGCGTGGTAGGGTAGTAATCAAAGTGCAGTGGGAACTCACACGAGACAAATAACGATCCCCAGGTCGATGAACTAACCTGTACACATGTCACCAGGTTTTAGTTAGACCTGTTTGCACGTCTCCTTTGAGCGTGGTAGGGTAGTAATCAAAGTGCAGTGGGAACTCACACGAGACAAATAACGATCCCCAGGTCGATGAACTAACCTGTACACATGTCACCAGGGAACTACTATCTGACGTCAGGTATAAGACCAACTAGCATGTTCCTGGCGAGTCCTGTCAGGTGTACTCATAACCCAATGAGCACCTGTATACATATTAGGTGAACCAACTGACACCAGTGGCTTTTGAGACCGGCCACCGCCCCTCGTCGGGGTCTCGAATGTACACACTAGTCTACTCTGGAGTATTGATGCCCTGTCTCGAAACTCCCACGACTAGGGACCTTTTAAGGATGTGCTTATAGACCCCAGCTCCCACTTATATGATCGCCCTCATACTGCTGGTGGTCAAGCAAGAATCCTAGGGGCTCTATCAACGTGTAATAGCGACATGTCAGGTCACCTAAAGCAGTACACGATGATAAAGATAAACCAGATAGCATACTATCATCTCGAGTAAGACTGTCCTACCGGGATAGGTCCTCCCTCAATCATTGCAATCACGTGCCTGTGATCCAATAATTGACTCTGTGGGCACTATCTCCAACAATCTCCCACTTGTACTCAAGGCTAATTATTGCGATGTCGCATACTCACAGCCCGTGTGATACCGAACACCCAACTCCTCCACTAGTCAGTCTCACAAATCCTGTTTGCGAAACTATTGCGTTCGAGGAATAGCCTCAGTGAGTGGATCCGCTTTGATGTTTCTTTCTATGTCTCTCTATACCTCATGTTCGCGGAGAAAGCCATCTCCCGAAATGAGCAATACCTGTCTCAGAATATGTCTGGATGTCTGATGGGACCTAGCTCATAAATGAACTCCAAATCCAAACTTCTTAGACTGTATTATCAACTGAACTTAATCAGTATCCTGCGCCATTCCTCCTTCAGTATTGCCTTGGATCTCCTATCCAAAATACTGCCCCTCGTCGGAAGAAAAAACTATAACTCTGACAACCTCCTTGTCGTCCAGGTCACCTTGGAAGCCTGGAATGATAACTGTCTCCCGAATGAGGCTGTCGTTATCATATCCCTAGAACATCCACTTATGTTCTAAAACTGCTTCCGACTGTTTCTCCAGGATTGGATCAATGTCAACTTATTGCATCTAGTGCAAGAACAATATCTGGTGTGGTACTTGACATCTCATGATTAACTCAATTGCCTGAGCAAGTGATCTTCCAATCATGCACATCCCTCTCCCCTTTAGTCTGTAAGACACCTTTAGAGAGGGTGACTCCGTCACCTGCAGGTACACTACCGTGCCAGGAGTCGTCCATTCTAAATACTCTTAGAATGCTGTCTAAGTACCCATAATTGGGAAACCACCCAAATCTAGATCTAAAACCATAGATCTAGTAACCAGTATGTCTGATATAATGTCCAAGTCCTATGTGGAGAAACCACTGTGTGACGACCAAAGTATAACCGATCGTAGTATAGGAATATCACTTCCTATTCTGTGTATGTCATCCAAATACCATGACAACACACCCTACTACCTTCTCAATAGATCCATCCCCTATTCTGATGAAGTCAAACCTATGACTGTCACATCAGAAATTGATGATCTATCTCCGCTATATCTGCTTTAGTCTATAAATAGACATAAGCCACATGTCCACCATGCTTCCGTTGCTCCCACTGACCACGACAACCCTCTGGCAGAGTCATATAGACGTACACTTCTAAATCTAGTTTAGAACGACGCTATACTCATCCTCCTGCCGGGTCTCGTAGCCTGGAACAACAGCTATGGCAAGTCTGGGTAAACAAGAACTTCCCTGTCACCGTCCTTAAGGCTACCGGAGTACCTCTCGGGTGCCTGAAGTTATCCACCTTATCTGCGGAGTGGCCAATGGAATGTCAAACCAGATTGAATCTTTAGGTTCCTATGAAATCTTCAGTAATCGTTTGTGGTTCCGGAATCACTTCCAGTTCTACCATACTCCAACTTCTGTTTTCTGGAAAAAAATCCATTTTATTAAAACTGTGGCGAGTCTAGAACAATATCACTATTGATCTTCCAGATGGTAGAAAGTCAACCCTCGTCATAGCCTGGGTCAACCCACAAATAGCCATTACAGAAACGTGCCTTGAGTTGTCCAGTGTCTGGTTTTAATCATAAGCCGGACAACTCCCCGTACCTTAACACCGTTAAGATATGAACTGTTCTATATCCAATATAGAACCAGAGGCACTGATTTAATTGAACCAGATTCAAATCATGCAGCTGTCTCCAGTGCATATCCACTAAATGGAAGGAGGCTGATCAGTGTTACTCAACTTAGGAGCACTTCCAATTATGAGTAACCTGAAAGAGAAGCAAGTTCTCTTAATCATTACTATCAACTGAACACAATACATAAGTATCTACATCTTCGATCACTTTGAAGAATCCCGATACTTGCAATACCTGGTTCTCTACTTTATTCAAATAACTATAACTTCTCAAAATCCGGACCCTTTGTTTCCACGAAACAACTGTCTAAAAACTAGAGAAGTTATAAGTAAACCGAATATAGTACGAGGACCAACCCCTCTGTCCTGATGGACCCTGGACAACATACAATACTCTGTATAAGTCCCTTGAGTCTGATAACTGATTCACTATGTGTCGTAGATTGAAAACTGTACTTATGGTTAAGAAGAATTACATCGCTGTTTAATGCTCCTTACCTAACCATCCACTGATATAGTTAAATGTCACAGACATAATTTCAAAAAGGTATATCTCACTCTATGAAAATAGACATACAAATATATCGATTTGAAATTGGTGCACAACAACGGATATTCAAAACCAAATATTTGCCGTCCGGCAAACAACCCAGCTGACTTCCTTAAATGTCACAGATTACAACGAATCCCGATATAATGAGGACAATCACTTAATTCCCAATAACTTACTCCCACTCATCATCTGTAAAACCATACAGATGTGAGAATCATACCTGGTAAATACATACCCTGGAGTAAGTATCTAATCGGGAAATCAGTTTTCCTTTAACAGTACACAGTGAAACTGAAACATTTGAAATGTTTCGATGGGGTATCCCGGTATTCCTAGTAATGCCTCTTTCATTATCCAGATTCACAACTGTAACCGTGTAATTCTTTGCCACCTTTCCAAATCCCTTTATATGTCTTTAGTCATTACCTTCTGCACACCCCTTTAGGCCAAATGGTTTTCTTCCTTCCCTACCGTTCGGCACCAGCCTATGGTTTGGAAGAAGACTATCCAATAAGCATAATGGGTGTACTGTCCTAATCTTAGGAGTACTCGCAATGTGAGAGAAGGTGAAGATAAAAGACACCTGAATAAACTTTTATTCATATTTCTCCTGAACCAGAATCCATCCCCGAACTGGAACAAGTTCCTTTCGAGTTCGTATATAACCATACGATGGAGTATCCAATAAACTGTGGATCTTCGTAGTGATACGGAGTGTCCTGGAGAAATACAAAGGTGATTTAGGATTGGCGAAGAAATACTTGGTTTGGTCGTGAATAGCAGTCGCAATTTACTTTGCCCTCCCACTAATCCCTTTCTTTATCTTAACTCAATACCTTCTGCACACCATCGTTATGCTAATTGGTTTTCTTCATTCCCCACTGTTCGGCACCAGCCTAAGGTTTGGAAGAAGACTATCCAATTTGCGTAATAGGTGTACTAGTCCTAAACCAAGGAGTACTCGCAACCTGAGAGAAGGTAAAAATGAAAAGACAACTGAATAGTCCTATCGGTTTTCTCCAGAACCGGAAACCATCCTCGAATAAATTCCTTCGAGTTCATATATAACCATACGATGGTTTTTTCCAATGGAAGTGGACGTTCGTAATAATACGGGGTGTCCTGGAGAAAAGGGTGAAAGTAGGAGTGGCGATGAGGTTTGCAACTTTGACAATCCAAAAGCCAGTGTTAAGAAGGTTCGGTTAATTTTGGTCTCTGAGTCATAGTCTTAGGGTCGGGTCAATGGCCGCTACCGAAGAGAGAGATAAAAGAAACACTCAGCGTGCACTCTAACCTAGTTCAGAATGGTTACCAATTTATGTAATCTGGAAACCTCCCACTATACCGTCAAATTCTCTTCCAAACCTGAAAGAAGAATTAGTCAGGATCACCCGAGGAGTAAACCAACTCATCAGTGGGAATCGGGATCCAACTATCATCGCATGATAACGTGACGGAATCCGCTCACGGTGTCACACTCCAGAAGGTATGCGCATATCTGGAAAGTTTCAGTTTCTTTAGAAACTCCCGATGTGATTTCTGCCCCATGCTCTTATGACCTTGACTTTGGCCAACATATCATAAGTCACATGTCAAGTTCTACCCGTCATTGTCCAGGTTAATTTGAACCCACCCGCACAAGCCCTTGACGAAGGTCAACAAGGCTATACGACTGTCCCAAACCAACGCATCTATCTATGCAACAGAAAGGTAACAAGCAGCTACCATACACTATGCCTTGATAAAGGTCAACAAACATAGCATGAATACTACGTGCTACCCGTCTGAAATGACGGAGGGCTATGAATGGTTTCTGGTGAAAACCTTTAACGTAATGAACTTGATATCGTTGAAGGAACCGGATAGCTTTTTATAAAAATATAGTGACGAAAACCTTTGCTAAAGAGGTCACTCCCGGTGAAGGGATCTCGGCTCTTTCCCCGTAGAATGAGGTGCAGGATATTCCAACTGAATACCATGATGCAAAGCGAAAGTAATCGGCTATAGTGAAGTTAATGCCCTGACGCAAACTTTTTGTCCAAGGGGTCACTCCCGGTGAAGGGATCTCGGCCCTTGCCTCGTCGACTGAGGAGCAGGATATTCCAACTGAATACCACGATGCAAAACAAAAGAGAACGTCCTTGCAATAACAGCTTTTTGAAAAGTGTTCCAACAACATCAGAATAGGTTTGTTTTAACTTGCATTGATCCGAATCAACGCAGTCCCATCAATTGATCATACCACAATGAACGAAAATATACTGATGTACGTATATGCCATCCGCATTCGCCACTGGGTCCCGTCTTTACCCGTTAGGTTAGCTAACTAACGAAAGAGCGGGGACTGGACTAGCGTGAATGCAAAACATATACAACATCTACTAATATATATACCAATATATTATATTCGCTCAAGGCGTGATAAAATGCAACATCACAGAAATGTACAGCATCACAGAACAATACAGATATCTGGGATCCCCGGGTTTCACAGAGCCACTACTGAAACCCGACGTTCCCCTGGTCGTGTGGATAGCCTGTGCAATGAAATCCTAGAACCCTACGGGTGCGGCAAGTTACCCGCCAAAACCTGAAGCGAGGCAGCCTCCTTCAGCAACGTGAATGGACAACCCAGCACTTCACGGAATCCGGTAACTTGGGCACCCCTCCTGGGTCAACCTGTACCCACTACGAGTGCGGCGAATAGCCCGCCAATTCTAGAGTGAAGCCCCCTCCGGCTCAATGCCATGAGATGCAGGCCCGTTTCCCTCTAGAACCCGGTTTTCCGTGCACCCCACCTTGGTGTAATCCTAGTACAGAAATTAAAATATACATACAACGGGTACATCGACCGCAACCTGGTCGTGCCCTAAAATAATAATACAAACCGGCAGTGACGGCAGTCCACATGTCGGACGCTCGCCCCGCAATATCAAATGTACACAATACAACAAAACTGCACTACCACTGCAACCAGGCTATCCCCCACGACCAATCCGCTACATCACAGCAATACACAGAACATCAACGTGAAAGTCATGTTCGCAAATCCGTCTAACCGGGCTATAGCAGTTAGACAGGATTTACCGATCAAGTGGCATTCACGGTCACAGATATAATGTAAATACTGTGAAAAAATGTGTTTAAAATATCCGATCGATCAAATTTTAACAAGTGGGCCCCCAAGTACTACTGTAGCACATCAAGAAATTCTGGGCCCAAAATTAATATTCCAAAAATCCTATTTTTAACCCAGAAAGAAACTGTAGAAATTTGATACGGCAAGGACATCATTGTGCGGCGGAACCGCGGCCCAAAGGGGTGTTTGGCCGCGGTTCCGCGCTCCGATTGTCGAGTTACTGTATCGAATTTCTACAGAATGCTTATAATTTCCAGTACATCACTATTCAACAACCTGAAAAAATTTTGGACTCCAAAAAATTTCGACAGAAACTGATGCTAGGGAAAAACACGGATTTTGGAATTTTTGATCGATCGGAAATGTAAACACATTAAACAAAGCTAGACTATATTAATGGCGAGGCTCTGATACCACAGTAAGTGCACGGCGGCACCCCGGCCTCCATCCCGAGGCCAAATGCGGAAGCGATGGTTAACTTTAATTTTTCAAACCGGCACCACCACGCACTAAAACCCGGATCGGGCCATTAACTAGTCCTAGCTAACTACAAGATGGGGAAGAAAGATATACTGAGCGATCCGTGTACTTCGGTCTTCTCGTCGTCGTCCCGATCTCCCGCGGAATCTCCGGTCTCCACCTCGTCGCCGGAAGGGCACCACGCCGCCGGCTTCTTTTACGGGCTCCCACCTCTATACCGAGGCAACTCGGGCACGAAGCTGGCAGGTCGACGTGCCCAAGATTTGCTGTAGAATAGTATAGAGATCTATATAACATTTGGGGTTTGTATGGAGTTGCCTTTTGAGATGGTGGAGGAATGGAGTTTTGGAGATGGAGCTAAATGGATTTTGTGCAATACAAATGAACCAAAAACCCCACCCAAAATTTTGGGACAGCCCCCTCTCTCCTCTTTGGCCGGCCATGCTCATGGTGTAGGGTGAATGAAAATTCAAGAGAGAAGAACCATAATGCAAGGGAGAGTCAAATGAGATCAAGAGAAGAAATCATCACAAGGAAAGTCCAACACTCAACCAACCAATCATAACACCAAAAGGTCAAGCCATCATGAACCATCATGACCTAAGAAGTCAATGTGATGATGGAACTATCATGATACAAGGATATGCAAATAACACCCTCCACAAATGCTTAATTGCACTAATGCAAATAAGCCATCCTCCACCAATCTTCGGCCATTGAAAGATACAAATGAAAATGGCCGAAACGGAAAGCAAACTGCCAACTCCAGAAAACTGGTCCCATAATAAATTACAGGAAAACCCCGCTACTGTGTATATACACCCGCATTTGTATTCCGACCGAATACAAATGCAATGAGACAAAATCTACACTGTACTATACTAGGATCCGACTTATACCAAAGCCGGCTAGTATTATCCGTCCGATCCTGATCCGTGCAATACCGCACGTATCTGATCGAACCCTTCTATATATCCATACGTCCTCTAGTACAAACCGTCCGATCCTGACACGTGCAATACCGCACGTATCTGATCGAACCCTGCCATATCTCCATACGGCCTCTACAGCGTTTCACCCGAAAACTTGAGCAACTGAATGTGGGGGACTCTAAAGACTCGTCAACACCTTGGTTGTGGATTTAACCACTAGCACGTCAGAGGTATAAGCCAATACGTAACGGGCTACCAGGTATTGACCAAAAGGGACGTCGATGAGCGAACTCATCCTGACACCCTATTGAGCCTGTCAGTGACAATATCCCTACAGTCCGGTCCGTTCGTCTATGAGCATCGCATGGCGGGCGTAGGGGGTTGGTAAAAGTCAGACCCCCAAAAGCGTTACAAGTCGTGTCGGAGTGTAGCCCAGAACACCCTGAGATACTACTGGAATACCTACCAGTAAATCTCCTGCCTCGGCCTAGGGCTTCATGTAATTGCTCTCCTAGACACAGCGCGACCTCACCCCCAATACCGGGAGAGACGAACCCCTGAAGATCCGCCACTGCCTCCATGTGGCTCGGGACTGTACCCAACTAAAACCTGTTTGCACGTCTCCTTTGAGCGTGGTTGCGTAGTAATCAAAGTACAGTGGGAACTCACACGAGACAAATGACGATCCCCAGGTCAATGAACTAACATGTACACATGTCACCAGGGAACTGCTATCTGACGTCAGGTATAAGACCAACAAGCATGTTCCGGGCGAGTCCTGTCCGGTGTACTCATAACCCAATGAGCACCTATATACATCTTAGGTGAACTAACTGACACCAGTGGCTTGTGAGACCGGCCACCGCCCCTCGTCGGGGTCTCGAATGTACACACTAGTCTACTATGGAGTATCGATGCCCTGTCTCGAAACTCCCATGACTAGGGACCTTTTAAGGATGTGCTTATAGACCCCAGCTCCCACTTATATGATCGTCCTCATACTGCTGGTGGTCAAGCAAGAATCCTAGGGGCTCTATCAACGTGTAATAGCGACATGCCAGGTCACCTAAAGCAGTACACGATAATAAAGATAAACCAGATAGCATACTATTATCTCGAGTAAGGCTGTCCTACCGGGATAGGTCCTCCCTCAATCATTGCAATCACGTGCCTGTGATCCAATAATTGACTCTGAGGGCACTATCTCCAACAACTGCTTAGATGTATAACCCACATTACCATTTGATAGTTCTTTATAATGTTTCGGATACCATTTTGCACCCATCTCTTTTAGAATATAGTTAATTGCATTCATAGATCATATTAAGACATAATAATGTGATATTAATATTCCATGTTTAATAAAGTGCATCCTAATTAATATTGGAACTGAAATCTCAACCCTAATCGATAACTGTGTATCCATGTGTTTGAATTTATACCTATTTGGATACCACATCATAATATTCCATTTTATTGTTACATTGGTACCCCATACTTGTTTTGTGTACCCATGCTTATCATGGTTTGATTATGAGCACCCACATGACATTTGTGCACCCGTGACATGACTTGTTACACTACTACTTGATACGACTTGATACTGTGCACTTCTTGACATGATTGGATTTATATACACTACTTGACTTGACCTGATGTACCATAGCTTAACCCATTACCTGATCTTGTTACTAATGCCAACAACCTTGACATGTTGTCCACACGGACATTTCCTGTTGTCTATTCATACAAACCTGTACCTGCTTGATCCTGTGTTGGCATTAGCTCCAGATTTATCAATACCTGACTTGAACACATAACTTGGGGGTATGGGGAAATCAATGATGAAACCTAACCTGTAAATCAACAGTTCGATACCTTTACTGATCAGTTTTACGGGCTAGGCCACCCCCGGGGTGATGATGCTGACATCACTCATCATTACATACTACCTTTTACTGCCTTGCGGCACGTCTCGGATTTAGCCCGAGAATCTTGACCGTGGTCCCGGGCATGCACGGGATTCTATTGAGTTACATCGATGATTCATCAAAATGATTTCAAGACTTAGGAGTAGTTAACCCAGTAAACCAGTTTAAATTACTCATTGCACACTACCCTTCACTGTCCTTATTTATATTTCTGTTATACCTGTTTTACTGTTCATACTCATACCTGTATGTCTTGCAACCCCTGTTATATTCTTGCTTGATATTATGACGCACTGACGTCTGGGTTTTGCATGGCCCAAATCCTCTACCTTTGTCGCAGGCTGATCAGGAGTACTGCCGCTGTTAGACCAAGCAGTGAGGATCCTGTTGGTATCCAGTTTTACTTTCCAGGTGTTTTATTTATTGGATCTTTTGCTTCCGCATATTATATTATTTCTTGACTCGTTTATTCTGGCTCATGGACATTACTGGATAGTTTATTTACTTTCCTGTTCTTGATATCTCTACAGCCGTAATGTGACTGTGGAGGGATTTTTCCTATCCACAGGTAGCATGGTTAGCTCTGTCACGTGCCTATCTTAGCGCACTCTGGGAAGCGGGGCGTGACAGTGTGCTCATAGGTTAAAACCTATAGCCTACACATGCAAAACAATCAAACAACTCTTGTTGTTGACGTACAAACGCCCAACAACCAAATACTAATCCAAACATCAAAACTAAGCATTCCAAAGTACGAAAAACATAACCAAAAACACCCCAATGTGCTCCCAGATTTCACCCTAGGCCAAACTAGAAAATTTTGCATATAGGGTTGCTCTAGATATCACCTAAAGGACCCACCAACCAAAAATCATCAAATTCTGCCAAAATGGTGCCGCAATTTGTGGCCACAATGAATAAATCTGCTACCAGAATACGAGGGTAGGGGCTCAGGTTTCAGGGGATGATTCATGGTTTCCTGCATGTTTCACTGTCAAGGGAACTTTATTTACAATGGTCTCGGGTCATCCCAGATCTCTAAATACCATCACTAAATCCACAAAAACCCGATACCGACAAATCTAAAGTTAGTATCTTGGTTTCTAATCAGTGTCTTAGCCAGTAAAAACAGCACTAAGGGTCTTACAACTGCCACTTCCATCACCACAACACGATTCAAACTCTAATCCTTCTCTTGAAATTTCCAACATCACTAATCATTACTAAACCAATTCTAAACTAAAATTGAGACTAAAACAACTAAATTATTAAGCTAATGGTATAGGAGATACCTCATTTGGGCAACTCAAGAAAAACCCTAGCTTGTCCAAGTCTCCAAAATCCAACTTTGATGGGTCCATTGTGATGAGGGTGAGGAGGGGATCAACTTTAATGAAGAGGTGGCAGGGTTTTGATGAGGATTTGGAGATGAAATCTTGGGGTAGAGGTGGAGGGAAGCTTGAGGATGAAGGAGGTGAAGAAAATAAATGGTTGGAGGAAATGGGGCTGCCCCCCCTCTCTCTCTTATTCTAACCCCCTCTATCAATTATTTACTCATTTACCCTTTTCTCTTTTTTCCTTTTATTTTCCTTTCTCAAAAATAACATCAAACACAATTAAAATAACACGTAACTAAAATTCAACATGACATGGTACACTAGCCATGAAAAACTGTAGAAACACGGATTTGGCCTAATCGCGATTAGCAGTGCACTAATCGGGTTTTATCGAAACTGCATATAGTAAATTTTAAAAATGCCAAATCCGATAATATATTTTTAAATGAATAAAATCATTTTAATTTCCAATTATTTCACAATTATTGGTATATATTTATACCTTTTTACGAAAACCCCAATTTTGCAAATCGGGTAGTTTTCACGAAATATATTATTTTAATATTAAATTCCAAAAATAATATTTTATATTTTTCTGAAATGTTACAGGAAGTGACCTCTTTAGTGAAATTAGCAGATGCTACAACCAACTCGGTTTGTCTTTTGATTGCTTCTATAGTTTTTGCTTTGCATAGTGGTATTTGTGAAATATCCTGCACCTTATTCGATAAGGAAAGAGCCGAGATTCCTTCACCGGGAGTGACCTCTTTAGCAAAACTAGTAAAAGCATAAAATACACTTCATTTTAAATCACTCGATTCTACAACAATATCAAGTTCATTACTCAAAAGTTTTTCTTAAAAACCTGTCGTAGCCCTCCGTCATTTCAGATAAGTACTACTTAGTATTCGTGCTACGTTTGTTGACTATGTTAAGACGTAGTGTGCGGTAGCTGATTAGTGCTTATCTTCATAAACATATGATGCGATTGGATTAGGGTAGTCATGCGACTTTGTTGACCTTGTTAAGGGTCGTGCGGGTGGGTTTAATTCAATCAGGAAATGACGGGTTGAACTTGGCTTGTGCTTATGATTTGTTGACCTTGTTAAGGTCATAAGTTTCCAGGGAAAAAATATTATCGGGAATTTCAAGTGTTGAAATTTGCAATGAGATTGCATACCTTCTATGAGATAGTTGGATCTCGATACCCACTGCGAGTAAGAGTTACTCCTGGGAGAGTTTTAAATATTACAATTAGACGATCAAGTAGGTGTCTAGAAAGGTGTTAATGGGGTTATGCCCCTGGGAAAATGAGCTTTATTTTAATTAGGTCTGTGCGAAAGCACGGGGAACCTCCCTCAAAGTACCGGCACTAGCATGGCTGAAAGATTGGCAAACTTGTAGGGTGTAATTAATCCCGGCTAGTCTTTCCTTTTAGGGTTTGAATGAAGAGTTGATGAAAATAGAGGGAGCCATCCTGATTTGATAAAATAATAACCAATCTAATCTTGCATGAGCATACGCTGAGTGTTTTTTTCTCTCTCTCTCCAGGTAGCGACCATGTCACGCCTTAATCAAGATAATAATATGGATGAATTGACCGAACCCGCTTATTATACTGAGCTGGGGAACGTTGGTCCTGCTCCAACTTATAATTGTTATAAGACTGAGCAGGAAATAAGGGATTACCAGGATTCCCGTGCCGCCCAAACGAAGCAAGTACATGATGATGCATCTTCTTCGGGTGTGTTTATTACCGAGAACTGTTTCTCAGTATCCTCTACGTCCTGAGTATGAGATACTGGATCAGGATCCCACATATGTAATCTGTTACATAGGCTACAGAAAGGTAGAGAACTGAGAATGGGAGATATGTTTTAAGAGTGAGAAACGGTACAATTGTTGCAGCCAAGGTGTTGGCAGTTATCATCCTGTATTACCAAATACATTGATTCTGAACAAATGTTATTAGATATCGAACCTGATATACAATATCATATCAGTCTCTTTATTTAGTAAAGAAGGATATAATTTTGTATTGTTGGATAATGTTTTGAACATTTCCTATATCAAGAGTTGATCGGTTCAGGCATGTTCTCTAATGGCATATACGTTCTAAATCAAACTACTGTTCTTAACATACAGAACACACAAAAGATGAAGAGTTCAGAAATGAACGAATCCTTCTTGAGGCATTGTAGACTAGGTCATATCAATACGACCCGAATAGCCAAGTTATATAAAGATGCATATTTAAATCAGTTTGAATTTGCATCTTGTGAAACTTTCCAGTTATGACACAAAGATAAAATGACCATAGCTCCGTTTACTGGAAACAGAGAAAGAGTTAGTGAACTCTTGGGATTGATACATGATGATGTAGGTCCCTTGTCTACACATGCCAGAACTGGTTCTTTGTACTTCATTACATTCACTGATGATCTCTCAAGATTCGGACATATGTTCCTGTTGAAACACAAGTCTGAAACCTTTTGAGAAATTCAAAGAATATAAGTTAGAAGTAAAGAACCAAAACGGGTATAAGTATTATGTCCTTTGATGAGATCAGGGAGGAGAATACTTGAGCATGGAGTTCCTAGACTATTCTAAAGGAGAATGAGATTCTCACTCAGCATTACTTCTCTGGATACACCACAACACATTGGTGTATCGGGGCGGAGCAATCGCACCCTATGTGATATGGTGTGCTCTATGATGAGTACTACTGAGTTGCCTATTTCCTTTTGGGGGTTATGCACTTGAGAAGCTGCATACCTATTGAATAGGGTTCCAACCAAATCAGATGCCTACCATTCCATATGCGATAAGGTATGGGAAGAGCCCATGTCTTAAGTAAGTTAAGATTTGGAGTTGTCTGGCCTATGCCTAAAAGAAAAATCCGGACAAGCTCGAGGCAAGGTTAGTTCTATGGAAGTTTGTTGGATATTCCAAGCATTCGCAAGGGAATATCTTCTACCGCACCGAGGAACAAAAGGTGTTTTATTTCTTGGCATGACCACCTTTTTAGAAAAGGAATTTACTTTGGAAATAAATTTGTGGTCATGAAGTAGAACTGGTGAACCAGAGGATTCAATAGTTCCCGACGAACCTCAGCCTCTCTGCCGATCTGGTAGGGTTCTTTACCCACCTGAGAGATACATCGGTTTTCTCTATGACAGTGGGAGAGAGGATTGCATCATGAGATGATGACCCAAATTGTTTCGAGCAGGCCATCAAGAATGGGGACTCTGTAAGAATGGCTGGATGCTAAGTGATCTGAGATGGAATATATGTACACCAACAAAGTATGGACTTTGGTTGCTTTATCTGAAGGGTTAAGTCCCCATCAGGAGCAAGTATTTCTTGAGAAGATTACTTGGCGTAGATGGAAAAGTTGAGACTTTCAAATCTAGACATTTTGCAAAAGGTTCTCGTCATCGACCAAGTATGGATAATGATGAAACCTTTTCTCCAGTGGCTATGCTTAAGTCCATCCAAATCCTACTTGCCATTTCTACATACAATGACTACGATATCTGGCGGTTGGGTGTCATGATTGCTTTTCTACATGTTGATTTAGAAGGGAGCGTCTATAAGTACACAGCCAGAGGGCTTCGTTGACAGTGGGAGAAGCGGAAACGTGTGCAAGTTGCTCTACGGGTTAAAGCGGCATCGCGGTGTTGGAACATCTGTTTTGATTTGGTAGTCAAAGAGTTTGACTTCATCAAATTGGTAGATGAACCTTGTATATACAAAAGGTAGTAGAGAGTAAGGTAGTCTTCCTCGTAATGTACGTGGAAGACATACTCTTGATAGGAAAGGAGTTTCCTATGCTACACTCGGTCAATCTCCTCTAATCACATTGATTCTCTATAAAGGATCAAGGTGATACCTCCTAAATTCTGGGTTTTGGATCTATGAGATAGATCTATGTGGATGTTAGGATTCTTACTAGGTGTAGTGAGATGGTATCAATAGATCCTGTGGAGAATCAACTGGATAGAATCCAGGGTGGTAAGGTCGACTAAATGTCAGTCATAGGCATTGTCTTTACCCTCAATGGAAGGACAGTATATTGGAAGAGTTCCAAGCTAGTTACTGTGGCAAACTGGACGATAAAGGCTGGATACATCTCTACCAAGGATGCTACCAAAGAGGCAGTCTGGATATATATTAGTTCATAAGATGAACTTCGTTCCTACCATTGTGTGACAATGGAGTTGTGGCTTATTCCAAAGAACCCCCGTCCCATCAGTAATCCAGACATATTCTGAGGCAGTATCACCTTATCATGGAGATGGTTGATCTCCAGAGAGATCGAGGATAGGAGAGTAGACACAGACAACACGGGAGATCCATTCACAAAGGCCTTTTCCCAAGAAAGACTCTTATGGGATGGTTGAGTATAGGATACTACAACCACTGCTGACTGTTGGGTATGGGATAGTACAACATATGGCCCTAGTGCAAGTGCGAGATTGTTAGTTATGTGTATTCCCTAGAGGCCATTACTGTACATGCGATGTATATTGTAGTGGATGCTTGGACACACATAGGGAGGACTTTCTTGCTCGACATGATAGTACGCTATCTGGTTGCACTTTATCTTAACATGTACACTTATTGTCTCTCTATTACATATTGATAAAGCCCTTAGGATGAGTACTTGACTACCAGGATTATGATGCAGATCATATTAGTGAGGAAAAGGTTGTCGGTAAGTACATTCTTCAAATGTTCCTAGTCGTAGGTGTATTGAGACAGGGCATCGATATACCAGAGTAGACTAGCGTATAGCTTCTCGACCCATGTAGATGGGCGATGGATGATCCCATATCCATTCGTGTTTGACATCAGAGATAGTATATGGGTGCTCAGTGGAGACTGGGTACACTGGACGAACTCGCCGAGAACTCCCAGATTGTATTATACCTCACGTCAAATGGCAGTTCTCTGGTGACACTAGTAAAGGTTAGTCTGTAAACTCGAGATCGTCATAGAGTATTGTGTGATTCCCACATTGCTTTGATTTCCACCTTACCATGTTCAAGAGAACGTGCAAAATGGTAGCTTTTGGATACAGTCCCGAATCACACGGAGGAAATGAGCGATAGGAGGGGTTTCGTCTCTCCCGGTATTGGGGGTTGATGTTGCGCTGTGCTCGATTGACTATAACAGGAAGTCCCTGGCTAGGGCTGCTTCAGAGATATACTGGTAAGTGTTATCAGTAGTTTCTCGACCCGTTATGAGCCTCACATCGGCACGTCTTATCGAGTTACTTGGCTCTGACGTTTACCACCCCTAGACAAGATATGCAACATATCAGAGGAAGAGACCGGACTATAGGGTAGTGTTACTGATTGGATTCACAGGAGTATGTGCAGGCTTGCTTGTTGATCTTCTGATCGCTCAATACCTGGGTGGCCGTTGTTAGTTATATGTATGCCCTAGAGGCCATTACTATACATGAGATGTATATTGTAGTGCATGCTTAGACATATATAGGGAGGACTTTCTTGCTCGACATGATAGTATGCTATCTGGTTACTCTTTACCTTAACGTGTACACTGATTTTCTCTCTGTTACATGTTGGTAAAGCCCTTAGGATGTGTACTTGACTACCTGGACTATGATGCAGATCATACTAGTAGGGACATGGTAGTCCATAAGTATATCCTTCAAGGTCCCTAGTCGTGGGTGTATCGAGACGGGGCATCGATATACCAGAGTAGACTAGCGTATACCTTCTCGACCCATGTAGATGGGCGATGGATGATCCCATATCCATTGGTGTTTGACATCAGAGATGATATACGGGTGCTCAGTGGAGACTGGGTACACTGGACGGACTCGCCGAGAACTCCCAGATGGTATTATACCTTACGTCAGATGGCAGTTCTCTGGTGACACTGGTACAGGTTAGTCTGTAGACCCGAGATTGTCATAGAGTCTTGTGTGATTCCCACTGTGCTTTGATTTCCACATTACCACGTCCAAGAGGGTGTGCAAAACGGTGGTTTTTGGGTACAGTCCGGAGTCACATGGAGGCAATGAGCGTTACGAGGGGTTTCCTCTCTCCCGGTATTAGGGGTTGATGTTGCGCTATGCTCGATTGGCCATAACAGGGAAGTCCCTGGCCAGGGCTGGTTTAGTGATTTACTGGTATGTGTTACCAGTAGTTTCTCAACCCGTTATGAGCCTCATATCGGCATGACTTATCGGTTATTGGGGTTTGACGTTTACCACCCCTAGACTTGATATGCGACATATCAGACGAGGAGACCGGACTGTACGGTAGTGTCACTGTCAGGCTTTTTGCAAAAGTTGGAGCGGGCTTGCTTGCTGATCTTCTGATTGCTCAATACCCGGGTAGCCGTTACGTCCAGCTAGTACCGCTGACGGCTTGTGGGTGCTTGATATGATCATCACCTACTGCCGGCGTATTGACGAGTCTTTAGAGTCCTACATAGAGGTTTTACTGGCTCAGGAAAAACGAAATAGGAGAGCATATGTGATATGTGCGGGACCGAGAATAATGCGTGTATGTGATACCGTATTCTATTCTCGCGACTATTGTATCGGCCGGTTATATGAGATATAGCCGAGTTATCGAATCAAGTGTTGATTCGATAAGTTGGTACATTTTGTGTTGGTCGGTTATATGAGATATTACCGGATTATTAAGTCAAGTGTTGAGTTAATAATTTAGTGTATAATTGTATATGTGATATACTAATTTACATTAACTAACATTGGTTCACTTAAGCATTTGTTTTTCTCACTTGTGCACAACTTAATATATATGTGATATATATTAATTTATGTTCATTTTGTATAATGGTTGTTGATACACACTACATGGGTGTATGAGACATATACCATTATAATTATATTGGTTAGGTTTTTATATTTAAAGTAATTCTAAAATCAAATGGATAATGAGCTCACATGCATGAAGCTTCATGAAGCATATGGTTGCATTGACTTAGTCCACTAGTTTTGTTTTACTTAAGATATTAATTAACCTAACCACTATAATTAGCCATGGTTATGTCTTTACATGAGTTAGTATATGATACCCACTCACCCATGGTTAGCTAATTCTCTCTTGATTAGTTTTCATTCTCATTTTGAGCTCATCTTCTTGCTCCTTCAATTTCTTTCTGGGGTTTGATAAAGAGAGAGAATGATAGTGAGAAAAGAAATTCTAAAGTGTACCCATTTCCTATTTCATCATCCTCTACTAGACTAGCACTTTAGTTTAGGGTGTTTGCTTCACTAATTCTCTAGTTAGTGAAGTAGAAGCTTGAGTTCGTATTCCCTCGACGTAGATCATCTTCGGCCTCGAAGACTTCAAGCAAAATCGTTGCCCTCTTCTCATAGAGCAGTCCGAGAGTCCGGGAGCACGATGATCGCAGCAAAGGGACTACTACAAGGAGCTTAAGAAGTGAAGGACCGATATACAAAGGTTGTATTTCGTATTCACTTAGTGTTAAAGAGTTTAACTTGCTAGTTTTTGCCTAATCTCTAGTTTAAAGATCTAGTTTAGGGTTGTTCGGCACGACTAAAATTTTAATCGGGCATGGTTGATACCATGTAGAACCTTCTTAGAGTGCTTAGTAACCCTACAGTGGTATCAGAGCCAAGCTAGAGCTTTAGGCGAAGTCTAGACGAAGTTTAAAGTCCGATCGAACCCGGAATCCCCCGATTTTACCCCTCTCTGGACATTTTCTGAAAATGTGTTTTTTTCCAAATTAAAAATACTCACAAAAATCAGCAGGGAATTCTATGGACATATATGAAAAACGAGACACTAACTCACTTAAACGGCCGCGGAACCGCGGCAATGACATGCCATTAGCGGCGGTTCCGCGGCTCAACAGTAGAGTTAGGGTTTTTTTTGTACAGTTTCATCCGTATGTGTTTCCTGATGTTTCTAGGTACTTTTAAATATACTCAAGTGTTGAGTTTTCTGGGTTGTATTGGAGACTCGTTGATTCGATCGGATATTATAACTTTGTTTTGTGTTTTCCGGATATTTAGAAAGTATTAAAAAGTTCGAACGGATATCAATAACTCACTTTTTCCAGACCCGGAAAATTTCCAAGTGTTGGATTTTTCCGTTGTTTAAGAACGTCTAAACCGTGCAAGTTATACAATAGACCCTCTAGAAGACAACAAATCTTAACTCGATTATGTGACCGTCTTGAACTGCCTTTTGAACCTTAGGGTTTGGGGTAGTACGGCGTTTCCACATGTGAGGCATTGGCTTGACCCTTCTACGACTGGACCATTGGTACTGTGGCATGTGATGGATGTTTTTAAACTCCCCTCAAGTGTTGAGAACTATTTGGGAAATCTTGGGTGTTTGATTATTCGAACGGAAAGTTTGACATTGTCTATTTATCTGGAATGTGATACAATATTTGGAATCCACAAGTAGTTATGAGATAACTGATTTGAATGTTATAAACATAGCAGTTTAGTCTCAGATGATCGGTTGCCACGGAATTTTGATGTGATCAAAAGTCCGTTGCAATCACGTAGAGTACGCGGATACTCACCGGGTAAACTTAATAGACAGCCATCCCCCTTAGCCCCGACCAAGTGACTGTAGGAGAACCCCGTCACCAAAAGCATCCGTTCGGGTGCTCGCGGCAGCGGTGTTCCGCCTTAGTGCACTTCGTCGACGGCATCGGGGGTGCGGCCGTCTACTAAAGTTTGCGACGAGCATTCGATCAGTATATCGGGAATCTTATTGAATTGCCCGACTAGATATTGAAAAGTGTTTTCGATATAGAGACTAAAATGCAGGGTTTATAATTGTTAGGCATGCGATGTCTAAGGAGGTTGCGGATTCCAACTGTTGTAGTTTTACACTTTCTTTTCTGCGACCGTAAGTGTAATATGTGTTATCGCCGGTTTCGTTGCTATATGTCAACGAAAATTGGGATGCACATATTTACTTACGTTGATGACATGTGATGTTATGTGTTGCTGGATATGTTATATTGGATCGTCGTGTTTCTGAATAGCCGGGGTTTTTATGTGAGATGAGGGTTTTTATTTTCATTCATGTAAAATTCATTGTATGTAATATTCTTTTATTGGGGCACTTCCGGAATGAGGTTGATGTCACCATTTGTATATTATTTACTTTTCCGTACTAGGATAGACCCAAGGAGGATAGCACAAGTAACCGGGTTCTAGTGTCCAGTGGGAGACCAACTCGAGTAGTCGAGTCCGGGTCTCCTAACTCTAGAATTGGAAGGGTTTCTTGCCGCTCTCATAGGGGTCTAGGGGTGTGGGTTTGGCTATTCATCGCGACCGTGGAATCCGTGTTTTATAGAGTCTCAAAATAAAACACGGACGTCCTAGTATATCCAATGTTTCATATGTTTCTTCTGCTGCGATATCTGTGATGTGATCATTTGATATGTTGTGATAAATACTGTATATAGTATATATGATATATTATATAGACATTACTTATGTTTTACACCCGTGCTAGCCCTGCCCCGCTCTGCCATTAGTTACCTAACCTAACGGTGCACGAGGGGACATCGAGGCGAATGCGGATGGCATAAGTGTACGTCGTATTATCTGTGATGTTTAGTTGACTTAAATGATGGGACTTCATTAATATGACTAATGAAAGAAAAGAAACCTAAAAGATGTTGTGGAATCAAATTTTCAAAAACAGGTAGCTACAGTTCTTGCTTTGCATCGCGGTGTTCCTTGTAGAACATCTTGCACCTTATTCGATAAGGAAAGGGCCGAGATCCCTTCACCGGGAGTGACCCCTTTAGCAATGATTGGAAGATGCTACACCCCTCGGTTTTGTCTTTTGATTGCTTTTCTATTTCTTGTTTTGCACAGTGATATATATGATATATCCTGCACCTTATTCCATAAGGAAAGAGCCGAGATCTCTTCACCGGGAGTGACCTCTTTAGCGAAACTAGTAAAAGCCTAAAAAACACTCCATTTTAAAATTATTTGATTCTACAACGATATCAAGTTCATTACGCAATAGGTTTTCAGAAAAACCTGTCGTAGCCCTCCGTCATTTCAGATAAGTAGTAGTTAGTATTCGTGCTGCGTTTGTTGGCCTTTGTCAAGGCGTAGTGTGCGGTAGCTGACTAATGCTTATCTGCTTATGCATATGATGCAGATTGGGTTAGGGTAGTCGTAGGACCTTGTTGGCCTTTGTCAAGGGTCGTGCGGGTGGGTTTAATTCAATCAAGAAATGATGGGTTGAACTTGACTAGCATCCTATGGTTTGTTGGCCTTTGTCAAGGTCATAGGAGGTTAGGGGCAAAATTATCGGGAATTTCAAGTGTTGGAATTTGCAATGAGATTGCATACCTTCTATGAGATAGTTGGATCCCGATACCCACTGCGAGTAATTGTTACTCCTAGGAGAGTTTTACACATTATAATTAGCCGATCAAGTAGGTGTCTAGAAAGGTGTCAACGGGGTTACATCTCTTGGAAAACGAGGTTTACTTTAATTAGGTCCGTGCGAAAGCATGGGGAAACTCCCTCAAAGTACCGACACTGGCCTGGCTGAAAGATTGGTGAAGTTGTAGGGTGTAATTAATCCTGGCTTGTCTTTCCTTTTAGGGTTTGAAGGAAGATTTGATAAAAACAGTAGGAGCTATCCTGATTAGATAAAATAATAACCAATCTGATCTTGCAAGAGCGCACGCAGAGTGTTTTCTTCTCTCTCTCTCCAGGTAGCGACCATGTCACGCCTTAATCAAGATAATAATACGGATGTACTGACCGAACCCGCTTGTTATAATGAGCTGGGGAACGTTAGTCCCGCTCAAACTTATAATTGTTATAAGACAGAGCAGGAAATAGGGGATTACCAGAATTCCAGTGCCGCCCAAATGAAGAAAGTGCATGCTGATACATCTTCTTCGGGTGTGTTCATTACAGAGAACTGTTTCTCAGTATCCTTTACGTCCTGGATATGTGATACCGGATCAGGATCCTACATATGTAATTTGTTACATGAGCTACAGATAAGTAGAGAACTGAGAACGGGTGATAAGTTTCATGAGATAGAAACGGTGCAAGTGTTGCAGCCAAGTCTGTTGATAGTTATCACTCTGTATTACCAGAATACATTGATTCTGAACAAATGTCATTAGATACCGAACCTGATATACAACATCATATCAGTTTCTTTATTAGTAAAGAAGGATATAATTTTGTATTGTTGGATAATGTTTTGAACATTTCCTGTATCAAGAGTTGATCGGTTCAGGCACGTTATCTAAAAGTATTGACGTTCTAAATCAAACTACAGTTCTTGGTATACAGAATACACACAAGAGGAAGAGTTCAGAAATGAACGAATCCTTCTAGAGGTATTGTAGACTAGGCCATATCAATGTGACCCGACTAGCTGAAGTTACATAGGATGCATATTTAAATTAGTTTGAATTTACATCTTGTAAAAACTTGCCAGTCATGTCACAGAGATAAGATGACCATAGCTCTGTTTATAGGAAACAGAGAAAGAGTTAGTGAACTCTTGGGATGATACATGTTGATGTATGAAGGTCCCCTGTCTACACATGCCAAGACCGGTTCTTTGTACTTCATTACATTCTCTGATGATCTCTCAAGATTCAGACATATGTTCCTGTTGAAACACAAGTCCGAAGCTTTTGAGATATTCACAGAATATAAGTTAGAAAGTAGAGAACCAAAACAGGTAAAAGTATTATGTCCTTTGATGTGATAAAGGAGGAGAATACTTGAGCACGGAATTCCTAGATTATTCTAAATGAGAATGAGATTCTCTCTCAGCATTACTCCTCCGTATACACCACAGCACGTCGGTGTATCGGGGCGGAGCAATCACACCCTATGAGATAAGGTGTGCTCTATGATGGGTATTACTGAGTTGCCTATTTCCTTTTGGGGGTTATGCACTGGAGAAGTTGCATATCTATTGAATAGGGTTCCGATCAAATCAGTTGCCTACCACTTCATATGAGATATGGAAAGGGAAGAGCCCATATCTAAAGTTTGTTAAGATTTGGGGTTGTCCAGCCTATGTCTAAAAGCATCATCCGGACAAGCTCGAGGCAAAGTCAGTTCTGTAGAAGTTTGTTGGATATCCCAAGCATTCGCAAGGGAACATCTTCTACCTAACCGAGGAACAAAAGATGTTTTGTTTCTCAACTATGCCACCTTTGTGAAAGGGAGTTTCTTGTGAAGAAATTATTGGTCATGAGGTAGAACTGGAAGGAGTTCCAGCTATACAAACTGCAGTTGTTGATTTGGTAGAACCAAAGGATTCGATAGTTTCCAATGAACCTCAGCCTCTCCGCCGATCTAGTAGGGTTCCTCACCCACCTGAGAGATACTTCAGTTTTTCTATGACAGTGGGACAGAGGAATGAATCATGAGATGATGACCCAACTAGTTTCGAGCTAGCCATCAGGAGTGGGACTCAGTAAGAATAGCTGGATGCTTAACGATCTGAGATGGAATCCTTATACACCAACAAAGTATGGACTTTGGTTGCTTTATCTGAAGGGTTAAATCCCTATCAGGAGCAAGTATATCTTGAGAAGATTACTTAGTGTACATAGAAAAGTTGAGACTTTCAAAGCTATGCTTAAGTCCATCCAGATCCTACTTGCCACGGCTACATACCATGACTACGATATCTGGCGGTTGGGTGTCATGATTGCTTTTCTAAATAATGTTTTAGAAGAGAGAGTCTATAAGTACACAGTCAGAGGGCTTCGTAGACAGTGGGAGCAGCGGAAACGTGTGCAAGATGTTTTATGTGATAAAGCAGGCATCGCGGAGTTGGAACGTCTGTTTTGATGTGTTAGTCAGAGAGTTTGACTTCATCAAAATGGTAGATGAACCTTGTATATACAAAAGGGTAGTAGGGAGTATGGTGGTGATCCTCGTAGAGTACATGGATGACATACTCTTGATAGGAAAGGAGTTTCCTATGCTACGCTCGATCAATCTCCGCTTATCACAATGATTCTCCATATAGGATCAAGGTGATACCTACTAAATCCTGGGTTTTGGATCTATGAGATAGATCTAATTAGTGTTGTAGATAGTGCCCTCAGAGTCAATTATTGGATCACAGGCACGTGATTGCAATGATTGAGGGAGGACCTGTCCCAGTAGAACAGTCTTACTCAATGCTATCTGGTTTATCTTTATCATCGTGTACTGCTTTAGGTGACCTGACAGGTCACTATTACACGTTAATAGAGCCCCTAGGATTCTTGCTTGACTGCCAGCAGTATAAGGGCGATCATATACGTGGGAGCTGGTAGTCTATAAGCACATCCTTAAAAGGTCCCTAGTCGTGGGAGTTTTGAGACAGGGCATCGATACTCCAGAGTAGACTAGTGTATAAAGTCGAGACCCAGACGAGGGGTGGTGGACAGTCTCACAAGCTACTGGTGTCAGTTGGTTCACCTAAGATGTATACAGGTGCTCATTGGGTTATGAGTACACCGGACAGGACTCGCCAGGAACATGCTAGTTGGTCTTATACCTGACGTTACATAGTAGTTCCATGGTGACATGTGTACAGATTAGTTCATCGACCTGAGATCGTCATTTGTCTCGTGTGAGTTCCCACTATACTTTGATTACTACCCTACCACGGCTCAAAGAAGTCATGCAAACATGTTTTAGTTGGGTACAGTCCCGAGCCACATGGAGGCAGTGAGCGGATCTGCAGGGGTTCGTCTCTCCCGGTATTGGGGGTGAGGTCGCGCTGTGTCTAAGAGAGCCAGTACATGAAAAGTCCTTGGCCAAGGCAGGAGATTTACTGGTAGGTATTCCAGTAGCATCTCAGGGTGTTTTGGGCTGCACTCCGACACGACTTGTACCGCTTTTGGGGGTCTGACTTTTACCAACCCCCTAGGCCCGCCATGCGATGCTCATAGACGAACGAACCGGACTGTACGGATATTGTCACTGACAGGCTCAGTACGGTGTCAGGATGAGTTCGCTCATCGACGTCCCTTTTGGTCAATAGCTGGTAGCCCGGCAAGTATGGCTAATACCTCTGACGTGCTAGTGGTTAAATCCACAGTCATAGTATTGACGAGTCTTTAGAATCCACCACAGTCAGTTACTCAAGTTTCAGGCGAAACGCTGTAGAGGCCATATGGAGATATGGCAGGGTTCGATCAGATACGTGCGGTATTGCACGGATCAGGATCGGACGATTAGTACTAGAGGCCGTATGGATATATGGCAGGGTTCGATCAGATACGTGCGGTATTGCAGAGATCAGGATCAGACGGATAATACTAGCGGGCTTTGGTTTAAGCCAGATCCTAGTATAGTACAGTGTAGACTTTGTCTCATTGTATTGGTTTTTCGGTCGGAATACAAATACGGGTATGTATATACAGTAGCGGGGTTTTCCTGTAATTTATTACGGGATCAGTTCTTTGGAGTTGCCAGTTTGTTTTCCGTTTCAGCCATAGTTCTTTGTATCTTTCATTTGGCTGAAGATTGGTGGACGAGGGCATAATTGCATTTGTGCAAATAAGCATTTGTGGAGGGTGTTATTTGCATATCCTTGCTTCGTGATGGTTGCACCATCATTTGACTTCTTTTGACTATGATAGCTTGACTTTTGGAAGTGATGATTAGTTGGTGGAGTATTGGACCTTGTCTTGTGATCATGCTTCATGATAACTCCACACTCTCTCTTGCATTCTTGAGATACACCCCCATTGGACTTTGACTCTCTCTTCTTGATTCACTCATTCATTCTTTTTGGCTAACTCCCTATTCTCATTCCTGGAGAGGGGTGGCCGGCCATAGAGGGAAGGGGGGCTGAAATTTTTGGGTAGGGGATTTTGGTTCTCTTCATGTTTACAAAATCCCCAAGTTCATCCACAATATTCCTCACTTCATTACCTCCACTAAAAGGGCAACTTCTAAGTAACCCCAAATGAGACATAGAGCACTACACGTTTTCTACAGCAAATCTTGGGCACGTCGGCTTGCCAACTTCGTTCCCGAGTTGCCTCGGTCCAGAGGTGAGAGCCCGTAAAATAAGCCGGCGACGTGGTGCCCTTCCGACGAGGAGTTGAAGACCGGAGATTCTGCGGGGAGATCGGTACGACGACGAAAAGACCGAAGGACACGAATCGCTCGGTATATCTCTCTACCCGATCTCTAGATAGCTAGGACTAGATTAATGGCCCGATCCGGGTTTATAGTGCACGGTGGTGCCGGTTTAAAAAGTTAAAGAAAAGCATCGCTTCCGCATTCCAGCGACGGATTGACGGCCGGGGCGCCGCCGTGCACTTACAGTGGTATCAGAGCCTCGCCATTAACCTAGTCTAGCTTGGTCTAATGTGTTTACGTTTCCGATCGAACAAAAATCCCAAAACCGCGTTTTCATGCATATCAGTTTTCTGTCGAAATTTTTTTAGCTCCAAAAATTTTTCAATATGTTGCAGAATGATGTGCAGGGAGTTCTAAGCATTCTGTGAAATTTTGGTTGCATGATCCCACTTTTCCACCGCGGAACCGCGGCTAAACCCATGCTTGGGCCGCGTTTCCGCCGCAATATTGACTGTTCATGGCACCAAAATTTTACAGAGAGCTCCTGAATAGAAAATAGGGGTTTTGGAATATTATTTTTGGGCCCAGAATTTCTTCATCTGCTACAGTAATGCTTGGGGCCCACTTGGTAAAATTGGATCGATCGGATATTTTAAACACATTAGTTCACAGTATTTACATTATATCTGCGACCGTGAATGTCACTTGATCGGTAAATCCCGTCTAACTGCTATAGCCCGGTTAGACGGATTTGCGAACGTGATATTCACGTTGATGTTCTGTGTATTGCTGTGATGTTGCGGATTGGTCGTGGGGGATAGCCTGGATGCAATGCTAATACAGTTTTGTTGTATTATATACATTTGATATTGCGGGGCGAGCGTTCGACATGTGGACTGCCGCCACTGCCTGTTTGTATTATTCTTTTGGGGCACGACAAGGTCGATGTACCCGTTGTATGTATATTTTACTTTCTGTACTAGGATTACCCCAAGGTGGGGTGCACGAATATCCGGGTTCTAGAGGGAAACAAGCCCACATCTCATGGCATTGAGACGGAGGGGGCTTCACTCTAGAATTGGCGGGCTATTCGCCGCACTCGTAGGGGGTACAGGTTCACCCAGGAGGGATGCCCAAGTTACCGGATTCCATAATGTGCCGGGTGGTCCATTCACGTTGCTGAAGAGGGCTGCCTCGCTTCAGGTTTAGGCGGGTAACTTGCCGCACCCGTAGGGGTCTAGGTTTTCATTGCACAGGCTATCCACACGACCAGGGGAACGTCGGGTTTCAGTAGCGGCTCTGTGAAATCCGGGGATCCCAGATATCTGTATTGTTCTATGATGCTTATTACATTTATGTGATGTTGCATTTTATCACGCCTTGAGCGAAATATTATATATTGATATATATACTAGTAGATGTTGTATATGTTTTGCATCCGCGGTAGTCCAGTCCCCGCTCTGTCGTTAGTTAAGTAACCTAACGGGTAATGACGGGACCCAGTGGCGAATGCGGATGGCATATACGTACATCATTATTTTCGTTCTTTATTGGTGTGATCAATTGATGGGAATGCGTTGATTCGGATCAATGCAAGTTAAAAACAAACCTATTCTGATGTTGTTGGAACATTTTTCAAAAAGCTGTTATTGCAAGGATGATCTCTTTTGTTTTGCATCGTGGTCTTCAGTTGGAATATCCTGCTCCTCAGTCGACGAGGCAAGGGCCGAGATCCCTTCACCGGGAGTGACCCCTTGGACAAAAGTTTGCGTCGGGGCAATAACTTCACTATAGCCTATTACTTTTGCTTTGCATCGTGGTATTCGGTTGGAATATCCTGCACCTCATTCTACGGGGAAAGAGCCGAGATCCCTTCACCGGGAGTGACCTCTTTAGCAAAGGTTTTCGTTACTATATTTTTATAAAAACTATCCAGTTCCTTCAACGATATCAAGTTCATTACGTTAAAGGTTTTCGCCAGAAACCATTCATAGCCCTCCGTCATTTCATATGGATAGTCAATAGTATTCAAGCTGTGTTTGTTGGCCAAAGTCAAGGCACGGTGTTTGGTAGCTGTTGGGTATTCATATGCAGCATAGATAGATGCGTTGGTTTGGGGCAGTCGTATAGCCTTGTTGGCCAAAATCAAGGGCTTATGCGGGTGGGCTCAAATTAACCTGGAGAATGACGGGTAGAACTTGACATGTGACTTATGATTTGTTGGCCAAAGTCAAGGTCTTAAGAGCATGGGGTAAAAATCACATCGGGAGTTTCTAAAGAAACTGAAACTTGCCAGATATGCGCATACCTTCTGGAGTGTGATGACGTGAGCAGATTCCGTCACGTTATCATGCGATGATAGTTGGATCCCGATTCCCACTGATGAGTTGGTTTACTCCTCGGGTGATCCCGACTAATTCTTCTTTCAGGTTTGGAGGAGAATTTTGACGTTACAGTGGGAGGTTTCCAGATTAGATAAATTGGTAACCATTCTGATCTAGGTTAGAGTGCACGCTGAGTGTTTCTTTTCTCTCTCTCTTCAGCAGCGACCATTGACCCGACCCTAGACTATAACTCAGAGACCAAAATTAACCGAACCTTCTTAAACACTGGCTTTTGGATTGTCAGAGTTGCAAACCTCATTGCCACTCCTACTTTTACCCTTTTCTCCAGGACACCCCGTATTACTACGAACGTCCACTTCCATTGGACAAAACCATCGTATGGTTATATATGAACTCGAAGGAATTTATTCGAAGATGGTTTCCGGTTCTGGAGAAAACGGATAGGACTATTCAGTTGTCTTTTCCTTTTACCTTCTCTCAGGTTGCGAGTACTCCTTGGTTTAGGAGATAGTACACCTATTACGAAAATTGGATAGTCTTCTTCCAAACCTTAGGCTGGTGCCGAAAGGTGGGGAATGAAGAAAACTAATTAGCATAACGATGGTGTACAGAAGGTATTAAGTAAAGACATAACAAGGGATTAGTAAGAGGGCAAAGTAAATTGCGACTGCTATTCCCGACCAAACCAAGTATTTATTCGCTAATCCTAAATCACCTTTGTATTTCTCCAGAACACTCCGTATCACTACGAAGATCCACATTTTATTGGATACTCCATCGTATGGTTATATACGAACTCGAAAGGAACTTGTTCCAGTTCGGGGATGGATTTTGGTTTAGGAGAAATAGGAATAAGGTTCATTCGGTTGTCTTTTATCTTCACCTTCTCTCGCATTGCGAGTGCTCCTAGGATTAGGACAGTACACCCATTATGCTTATTGGATAGTCTTCTTCCAAAGCATAGGCTGGTGCCGAACGGTAGGGAAGGAAGAAAACCATTTGGCCTAAAGGGGTGTGCAGAAGGTAATGACTAAAGACATATAAAAGGATTTGGAAAGATGGCAAAGAATTATACGGTTACAGTTGTGAATCTGGATAATGAAAAAGGCATTACTAGGAATACCGGGATACCCCATCGAAACATTTCAATGTTTCAGTTTCACTATGTACTGTTAAAGGAAAACTGATTTCCCAATCAGATCTTGCTCCAGGGTATGTATTTACCAGATATGATTCTCACATCTGTATGGTTTTACAGATGATGAGTGAGAGTAAGTTATTGTGAATTGGGTGATTGTCCTCATTATATCGGGATTCGTTGTAATCGATAATATTTGAGGAAGTCGCTTGGGTTGTTTGCCGGATGGAAAATATTTGGTTTTGAATATCCGCTGTTATGCACCAATTTCAAATTGATATATCTATACGTCTATTTTTGTAGAGTGAGATTTACCTTTTTGAAATTATGTCGATGACATTTACCTATATCAGTGGATGGTTAGGTAAGGAGCATTAAACAGCGGTATAATTCTTCTTAACCATAAGTACAGTTTTCAACCTGGAACACACAGGGAGTGAGTTATTAGACTCAAGGGACTTATACAGAGTATTGTATAATGTCCAGTATCCATTAGGACAGAGGGGATGGTCCTCTTACTATATTCAGTTTACTTATGACTTCTCTAGTTTTTAGACAGGTGTTTTGTGGAAACACAGGGTCCAAATTTTGAGAAGTTATAAGTATATGAATAAAGTAAAAGAACCAGGTATTGCAAGTATCGGGATTCTTCAAGGTGATCGAAGATGTAGATACTTGTGTATGGTATTCAGTTGATAGTAATGATTAAGAGAACTTGCCTCTCTTTCAGGTTACTCATAATTGGAAGCATTCCTAAGTTGAGTAACGCTGATCGGCCTCCTTCCATTTAGTTGACATGCACGGGAGACAGCTGCATGATTTGAATCTGGTTCAATTAAATCAGTGCCTCTGGTTCTATATTGGATATAAAAAAGTTCATATCTTAACGATGTTCAGGTACGGGGAATTGTCCGGCCTATGCTTAAAACCAGACTCTGGATAACTCAAGGCACGTTTCTGTAATGGCTGTTTATGGGTTGACCCAGGCTATGACGAGGGTTGACTTTCTACCATTTGGAAGATCAATAGTGATATTGTTCTAGACTCGCCACAGTTTTAATAAAAATGGATTTTTTCAGAAAACAGTAGTGCGAGTATAATAGAACTGGAAGTGATTCCAGAACCGCAAACGATTACTGAAGATTTGATAGGAACCTAAAAATTCAATCTGGTTTGACATTTCATTAGCCACTCCGCAGATAAGATAGGTAACCTCAGGCACCCGAGAGGTACTCCGGTAGCCTCAAGGACGGTGACAGGGAGGTTCTTGTTTACCCAGACTTGCCATTGCTGTTGTTCCAGACTGTGAGACCCAACGGGAGGATGAGTATAGCGTCGTTCTAAACTAGCTTTAGAAGTGTACGCCTATATGACTCTGCCAGAGGGTTGTCGTGGTCAGAGGGAGCAGCGGAAGCATTGGTGGACAAGTGGCTTATGTCTATTTATAGACTAAAGCAGATATAGCGGAGATAGATCATCTATTTCTGATATGACAGTCATAGGTTTGACTTCATCAGAATAGGGGATGGATCTGTTGAGAAGGTAGTAGGGTATGATGTCCTGATATTTGGATGACATACACAGAGTAGGAAGTGATATTCCTATACTACGATCGGTTATACTTTGGTCGTCACACAGTGGTTTCTCCACATGGGACTTGGACATTATATCAGACATACTGGTTACTAGATCTATGGTTTTAGATCTAGATTTGGGTGGTTTCCCAATTAAGGGTACTTAGACAACATTCTAAGAGAATTTGGAATGGACGACTCCTGGCATGGTAGTGTACCTGCAGGTGATGGAGTCACCCTCTCTAAAGGTGTCTTACAGACTAAACGAGTGAGGGATGTGCATTATTGGCAGATCACTTGCTTAGGAAATTGAGTCAATAATGAGATGTCAAGTACCACACCAGATGTTGTTCTTGCAGTAGATGCAATAAGTTGATATTGATCCAATCCTGAAGAAACGGTCGGAAGCAGTTTTAGAACATAAGTGGATGTTCTAGGGATATGATAACGACAGCCTCATTCGGGAGACAGTTATCATTCCAGGCTTCCAAGCTGACCTGGACGACAAGGAGGTTGTCAGAGTTATAGTTTTCCTTCTGACGAGGGGTAGTATTTTGGACAGGTGGTCCAAGGCAATACAGGCACGTGATTGCAATGATTGAGGGAGGACCTGTCCCAGTAGAACAGTCGTACACAAGATGATAGTATGCTATCTGGTTTATGTTTATCATCGTGTACTGCTTTAGGTGACCTGACAGGTCGCTATTACACGTTGATAGAGCCCCTAGGATTCTTGCTTGACTGCCAGCAGTATGAGGGCGATCATATACGTGGGAGCTGGTAGTCTATAAGCACATCCTTAAAAGGTCCCTAGTCATGGGAGTTTCGAGACAGGGCATCGATACTCCAGAGTAGACTAGTGTATACAGTCGAGACCCCGACGAGGGGCGGTGGCCGGTCTAACAAGCCACTAGTGTCCGTTGGTTCACCTAAGATGTATACAGGTGCTCATTGGGTTATGAGTACACCGGACATGACTCACCGGGAACTTGCTAGTTGGTCTTATACCTGACGTCAGATAGCGGTTCCCTGGTGACATATGTACAGGTTAGTTCATCGACCTGAGATCGTCATTTGTCTCGTGTGAGTTCCCACTGTACTTTGATTACTACCCTACCACGGCTCAAAGGAGTCGTGCAAACAGGTTTTAGTTGGGTACAGTCCCGAGCCACATGGAGGCAGTGAGCGGATCTGCAGGGGTTCTTCTCTCCCGGTATTGGGGGTGAGGTCGCGCTGTGTCTAGGAGAGCCAGTATATGAAAAGTCCTTGGCCAAGGCAGGAGATTTACTGGTAGGTATTCCAGTAGTATCTCAGGGTGTTCTGGGCTGCACTCCGACACTACTTGTACCGCTTTTGGGGGTCTGACTTTTACCAACCCCCTTGGCCCGCCATGCGATGCTCATAGACGAACGGACCGGACTGTACGGATATTGTCACTGACAGGCTCAGTACGGTGTCAGGATGAGTTCGCTCATCGACGTCCCTTTTGGTCAATAGCCGGTAGCCCGTCACGTATGGTTAATACCTCTGACGTGCTAGTGGTTAAATCCACAGCCATAGTATTGACGAGTCTTTAGAGTCCCCCACATTTAGTTACTCAAGTTTCGGGCGAAATGTTGTAGAGGCCATATAGAGATATGACAAGGTTCGATCAGATACGTACGGTATTGCACGGATCAAGATCGGACGATTAGTACTAGAGGCCGTATGGATATATGGCAGGGTTCGATCAGAAACGTGCGGTATTGCACAGATCAGGATCTGATGGATAATACTAGCAGGCTTTGGTTTAAGCCAGATCCTAGTATAGTACAGTGTAGACTTTGTCTCATTGCATTTGTATTTCGGTCGGAATACAAATGCGAGTATGTATATACAGTAGCGGGGTTTTCCTGTAATTTATTACGGGATCAGTTTTTTGGAGTTGCCAGTTTGTTTTCCGTTTCAGCCATATTTCTTTGTATCTTTCATTTGGCTGAAGATTGGTGGAGGTGGGCTTAATTGCTTTTGTGCAAATAAGCATTTGTGGAGGGTGTTATTTGCATATCCTTACTTCATGATGGTTGCACGATCATTTGACTTCTTTTGACTATGATGGCTTGACTTTTGGAACTGATGATTAGTTGGTGGAGTATTGGACCTTGTCTTGTGATCATGCATCATGAATACTCCACACTCTCTCTTGTATTATTGAGATACACCCCCATTGGACTTTGATTCTCTCTTCTTGATTCACTCATTCATTCTTTTTGGCTAACTCCCCATTCTCATTCTTGGAGAGGGGTGGCCGGCCATAGAGGGAAGGGGGGCTGAAATTTTTATGTAGGGGATTTTGGTTCTCTTCATGTTTGCAAAATCCCCAAGTTCATCCACAAAATTCCTCACTTCATTACCTCCACTAAAAGGGCAACTTCCAAGTAACCCCAAATGAGACATAGAGCACTACACGTTTTCTACAGCAAATCTTAGGCACGTCGGCTCGCCAACTTTGTGCCCGAGTTGCCTCGGTCCAGAGGTGGGAGCCCGTAAAAGAAGCCGGCGATGTGGTGCCCTTCCGACGAGGAGTTGAAGACCGGAGATTCCGCGGGGAGATCGGTACGACGATGAGAAGACCGAAGGACACGAATCCCTCGGTATATCTCTCTACCCGTTCTCTAGATAGCTAGGACTAGATTAATGGCCTGATCCGGGTTTATAGTGCGCGGTGGTGCCGGTTTAAAAAGTTAAAGAAAAGCATCGCTTCCGCATTCCAGCGTCGGATTGACGGCCAGGGCGCCACCGTGCACTTACAATTGGATGTTAGGATACTCACTAGCTGTAGTGAGATGGTATCAATTGATCCTTGGGAGAATCACTGGAAGGGTTCCAGGGTGATAAGGACGACTGAATGTCAGTCACATGCATTGTCTTTACCCAAAGTAAAGGTACGGTATGTTGGAAGAGTTCCAAGACAGATACCGTGGCATACTAGACGATAAAGGCTAGATACATCGCTACCAAAGATGCTACCAAAGAGAAAGTCTGGGTGTATATTAGTTCATGAGATGAACTTCGTTCCTACCATTGTGTGACAATGGAGTTGTGGTTTAAGCCTAGGAACGCCCGTCCAATCAGTGATCCAGACATATTCTAAGGCAGTGTCACCTGATCATGGAGATGGTTGATCTCCAGGGGATCGAGGTTAGGAGAGTAGACTCAGAGGACAACACGGCGGATCCACTCACAAAGGCCTTTTCCCAGAGAGAGACTATTATGGGATGGTTGAGTATGAGATACTACAACCACTGTTATCAGATGGCCCTAGTGCAAGTGGGAGATTGTTAGTTATATGTATGCCCTAGAGGCCATTACTATACATGAGATGTATATTATAGTGGATGCTTGGACATTTATGGGGAGGACTTTCTTGCTCGACATGATAGTATGCTATCTGGTTACTCTTTACCTTAACGTGTACACTGATTGTCTCTCTGTTACATGTTGGTAAAGCCCTTAGGATGTGTACTTGACTACCCGGACTATGATGCAGATCATACTAGTGGGGACATGGTAGTCCATAAGTATATCCTTCAAGGTCCCTAGTCGTGGGTGCATCGAGACGGGGCATCGATATACCAGAGTAGACTAGCGTATACTTTCTCCACCTATGTAGATGGGCGATAGATGATCCCATATCCATTGGTTTTTGACATCAGAGATGATATACGGGTGCTCAGTGGAGAATGGGTATACTGGAAGGACTCGCCGAGAACTCCCAGATGGTATTATACCTTAAGTCAGATAGCAGTTCTCTGGTGACACTGGTACAGGTTAGTCTGTAGACCCGAGATCGTCATAGAGTCTTGTGTGATTCCTACTGTGCTTTGATTTCCACCTTACCACGTCCAAGAGGGCGTGCAAAATGGTGGTCTTTGGGTACAGTCCTGTCACGACCCGAAAAAGCACGTGACTGGCCCTTGAACCATATGAAGTCTATGGGACCCCATCTCATCCAAGTAAGCCAAAAGCCCAGAAATCTAAAACCATTTAAAGAGTAAATATGGAAAACTGGTTTTAAGAAGTAAAGAAATCATGTTTCGAAAATCAAAAGTTTTAAATAACTAAGCCGAATATGTATTTTTAAAATGTGTAACCTTTCCTGAAAATTTCAGCAGAGTTTCCTTTGTAAAATTGGCCCCGAACGGGGAACAACAAGAATAATATATATGAAATGATAAAAGGCATCCCCAAGCGGGATCTAGCTCTTCGTCAATCGACGGTCACAACCACGCAAGCAATAATAATATACAACGCTAAAGGGCGAGGATCAAAACCCAAAAAGAAACTCAAAACGGCCAGAAAACCGTAATACTACAAGCGCGACTCTAAGGTCGAAATAATACAACACTGTTTTCTAAGTCTGAAACAATATACAAGTTTTGGTTGATGGAATGACTAGATACAAAGAATAATACAGGAGCAATGGCGGTTCTGATACAAAAGAACCCACCTATCAACGCAAGTCACCCATAAGGAAGCAGTGTGCCAGAAATGCCGCTATGGAATCTGTACGGCAAAACTGCAAGAACTGTGTCACAACGGGGGTGAGTTGCCAACTCGTGAATAGAAAATATCTACAAGCAGAGATAGAATGTATGACCCATCCTAGGTCAATACGATCAGATATTAATAAACCTCAATATGAATAAGTCTGAAGCATGCTAAACTGGCAATATAATCTCTATGCATGAGTGTAGTGCCAAACGCTCGTGCCAGTGCCTCAGGTAATAGCATATCATGAATGTGAGGTATGATCAATGTAATCAAATCTGCATGTACGTGGATCCCGTCCACTCGTCACCCAATGACAATAACCATCATGCATGTAAATATCATCAGCATATGCATAGAAATAATATGAGGATATAAACCATCTGTGTCCCTCACGACACGTCAAAATCATGGAAACGGAGTGCCCAGCATCGACACTCGAAAACATCATGAAAATTGTGCCCAGCATCGGCAAGTAATGTAGGGTTCCTAGACACGCTAGTGAAGTCTCACAAGGCATCAACCATGCCAATTTTAAATTTTTTGAGTGCCGAGAAACCCTAATACGGATCGTCGACTAGAATTTTAGGCGAAACAATAAACTAGTTAACATCTTAACTAAAAGAAGAAAGCTACAACCTTTGTAGATCCGGTTATCCACTTCCTTAGCTCCATGTAGTCGTTCCCTCGCTGTCCATCTCGAATCCCGAACTCTCTCATCGGCTTCATCGGATAAATGAGCGGACTAGTCGTCGGCTTCGATGCCGAAGATGATCTACATCGAGGCTACACTGGATCAAGCTTCGACTTCACCTAGTTGTGAAACTTGTGAAGAAAACACCCAAAACCACTTGGCAAGAGGTAGAGGATGAAGAAATAGGAGGTGGGTTCACTTTAGAATTGGATTTCTCACTTTAGAACTCAAGATGCCATTAATGGATTCTTGTTTTCTTTCCTGAAGAAGAAGGAGAAGATGAAGATAGAATATGATAAAAGTATTTTCATAATAGAAAATAAATCAATACTTATCATATCCTAACTAAGGTCAAGTGTAGAGAACAGACCATGGTAAGTGGGAATGGTTAGGGTTAAGCATGAAGACAAAATGGTCTCTTTAGTCAAAGCTTCATGAAGCTTCATGATAAAAAGAAACCATTTTATTTTCTTTTATCCATTTAAATAAATAAAGAATGGATAAATAAATGAGTGAATAAATCAAAACCCTAACCATTATCATAACCATGGTACAATTCTTTACACAAAGCCAATATTCATGCATCATCAAACATGGTACATTTAAGTGCACAAAAGTATATCACATATACAACTTGTGAACTTCAAGTGAGAAAATCTATTTAAAGTGAACCAATACTAGTTAATGCAAAGTAATATATCAAATATATAATTATACATTAAATCATTAAATCAACACTTGATTTAACGATCCGGTCATATCGCATATAACCGACTAGTATCCTATGTATCGGCTTATCGAATCAAGGCTTGATTCGATATCTAGGTTATATCGAATATAACCAATCGATACATTCATCGCGAGAATGAAATACGGTATCACATACACGCATTATTCTCGGTCCCGCACATATCTCATATGCACTCCTATTTCGTTTCGCTTGAGCCAGGAAACCTCTGTGTAGGACTCTAAAGACTCGTCAATACGCCGGTAGCAGATGATGATCATATCAAGCACCCACAAGCCGCA
This sequence comes from Agapanthus africanus, assembly GCA_030015575.1. Lineage (NCBI taxonomy): Eukaryota > Viridiplantae > Streptophyta > Magnoliopsida > Asparagales > Amaryllidaceae > Agapanthus > Agapanthus africanus. Next base: position 189,987,657 of record JASDDO010000012.1, on the reverse strand, counting down.
AGCGGTCTGCTAAACGTAACGGCCACCCGGGTATTGAGCTATCAGAAGATCGAAGAGCTATCCCACTCACACTCCTGTGAATCCAACCAGTAACACTTACTGTACAGTCCGGTCTGTTCGTCTGATATGTCGCATATCAAGTCTAGGGGTGGTAAACGTCAGACCCCAATAACTGATAAGTCATGCCGATATGAGGCTCATAACGGGTCGAGAAACTACTGGTAACACTTACCAGCAAATCTCTGATTAGCCCTGGCCAGGGACTTCCCTGTTACGGCCAATCGAGCACAGCGCAACATCAACCCCCAATACCGGGAGAGACGAAACCTCTCCTATCGCTCATTGCCTCCATGTGACTCGGGACTGTACCCAAAGACCACCGTTTTGCATGCCCTCATGGACGTGGTAAGGTGGAGATCAAAGCACAGTGGGAATCACACAAGACTCTATGACGATCTCGGGTCTACAGACTAACCTGCACAAGTGTCACCTGAGAACTGCCATCTGACGTGAGGTATAATACCATCTGGGAGTTCTCGGCGAGTCCGTCCAGTGTACCCAGTCTCCACTGAGCACCCGTATACCATCTCTAATGTCAAACACCAATGGATATGGGATCATCCATCGCCCATCTCATGGGTCGAGAAGCGTATACGCTAGTCTACTCTGGTATATCGATGCCCCGTCTAGATACACCTACGACTAAGGACCTTGAAGGATGTACCTATGGACTACCATGTCCCCACTAGTATGATCTGCATCATAGTCCAGGTAGTCAAGTACACATCCTAAGGGCTTTACCAACATGTAACTATAAGACAGTATAAAGAGACTAGTATACATGTTAAGATAAAGTGCAACCAGATAGCATACTATCATATCGAGAAAGAAAGTCATCTCTATATTTGTCCAAGCATCCAATATAATATACATCATCTGTACAATACTGGCCTCTAGGGCATACATACAACTAACAATCTCCCACTTGCACTAAGGCCGGCTGCTGTAGTATCGCATACCGAGCATCCCGAAGAGTCTCTCAAACCGTATCTGGGGAATGGCCTTCGTGAGTGGATCTGCCGTGTTGTTCTTCGTGTCAACCCTCCTGACCTCGATCTCCCGGCGGTCAACTATCTCCCGGATCAGGTGATACCGCCTCAGAATGTGCCTGGATCGCTAATGGGACCTGGGTTCCTTGGCCAAAGCCACCACTCCATTGTTATCACAATACAAAGGTATTGGATGCTCAATGGATGGAACCACACCAAGTTCAGTAAAGAACTTTTTGATCCAGACAGCCTCTTTAGCAGCATCGTTGGCAGCGATGTATTCAGCCTCCATCGTCGAGTCTGCCACGGTTTCCTTCTCGGAACTCTTCCAGCTAACCGTCCCTCCGTAAAGGGTAAAGACAAATCCCGACTGCGACTTAGATTCGTCCTTATCACTCTGGAAGCTCGAATCGGTAAAGGACTCCACTTGGAGTTCTCCGTTACCATACACCAAGAGCATCTCTTTAGTCCTTCGTATGTACTTGAGAATGCTCTTCACAGCTGTCCAGTGACTCTCTCCAGGATCAGCTTGATACCTGCTCACTATACTTAGTGAGTATGCTACATCGAGTCTGGTACATAGCATCGCATACATGATAGAGCCTACAGCCGAAGCATAGGGTATCCCTTGCATGCGAGCTTTCTCCAAATCAGTCTTGGGAGACATCTCTTTGGAGAGAGTGACTCCAGAGATCGTGGGCAAGTTCCCACGCTTGGATTCTTCCATACTAAACCTCTTTAGTATTGTAACACTTCAAAAAGATAAAATATTATTTTTGGGAATTTTTATAATTTAATATTATTTTATTGATTATTTTAATATTAAATTTATAATTAAATGCAAATAAATAGGAAAAATTTGAGAAAAATTATGGAAAATTCTAAAATAGGGTAAATTAGAGAATTATAACATTTTTAAGTTTTTGTGATTAGTTTGACACTAATTTAGTGCTAATCGCGATTAAAAATCGCTAATCGGTTTTAGCATTTTTTAGCAAAACATGCACATTTCTTTTTTTCTACACTTGTGCATTTTTCTTGCCATGGTTCCTCATTTGGGTTTACTATTTATGTGAGAAGGATTTTGAGAGTTTAAAAGAAAAGAAAATAAAGAAAAGAAAGTGATAAAGAATGAGGGTAGGTGAGAGAGAGGGGTATGGGCTCATTGACCAAACCCTTAGCCATTTTCTCCCCCTCTCATTTCTCTCCCTCTCCCATGCTTGCTGCTGCTGCCTCTTCTTCATCTCCCTCCCCTCTTCAACTCCTCACTTCACCACTAAAACAACCCCAAAACCACACGTCCATTTCATTAAAAATGTGCACAATCCCTAGATCTACACATGGAGCTAAAGAAGCAAGGGTTTTGGCCACTAGGGGCAACTTAAGAAAATTCTTGAGTTACCAAATGAGGTATTTTTCTGAACCATTAGCTTAGTTATAGCATTCCCTTTATCCCATGTTTAGTTTTGAATCGATAATGTGCGATATTATGGACTTGAGGATAACCAAGTTAGGGTTTGAGGAAATTGGTGTTGTATTATGAAATTGAGCTCAGTAGAGGTTTTACCAACACCCTAGTGTATGAATTGGAACCCAAAACCTGAAGCTTAACCAAGAATACGGATTTTAGAAACCGATATCGGGGAATTTGTGAAATCTGTGCAGGGTATATTTGTAACACCTTAGGATAAGGGTTAGTGTATAATTATAATTTGTCACGACCCGAAAGAGCACGTGACTGGCCCTTGAACCATATGAAGCCTATAGGACTCCACCTGATCCAAGTAAGCCAAAAGCCCAGAAATCTAAAACCATTTTTAAGAATAAGTAAGGAAACTGGTTTAAAGAAGTGAAGAAAACATGCTTGAAATCAAGGTTTTTAAATAACTAAGCCGAAGGTGCGTTTTAAAAACAGTAAGTCTTTTCTAAAAATTTCGGCAGAGTTTCTTTTGTAAAACTGGCCCCGAATGGGGTACAACAAAATAACAATATATATGCAATGATAAAGGCATCCCCAAGCGGGAGCTAGCTCTTCGTCAATAGACGGTCACAACCACACATGCAACAATAATATACAACGTCAAGTGGCGAGGATCAAATCCAAAAGAAAGCTCAAAAGCAACAAGAAACCGCAATACTACTAAGCGCGACTCTAAGGTCGAAATATACAACACTAAAGTCTAGGTCTGAAACAATATACAAGTTTTGGTTGATGGAAATTCAAGATACAAAGAAATAAATAAATACAATGGTGGTTCTTGATGCAAAAGAAACCACCTACCAAATGCAATTCACCCTCAAGGAAGCAATGTGCCAGAAATGCTGCAAGGAACCTGTACGGCAAAACCTGCAAGGACTGTGGCACAACGGGGGTGAGTTGCCAACTCGTGAATAGAAACATCTACAAGCAGAAACCGAAAGCAAGACATAATCCTAGGTCAATACGATCAGTATATAAAATCCTCAATATAAAACATGCAGCCTATAGCAAGGCTAGGGTAAATATCTAATCCGAGTGCATTCTCATGTGTCTGTGTCTGTGCCTCAGATAACAATATAGCATATGAATGAGATATGAATGCGAGAAAACAGAATACATTTACATGAAGCAACTGTTTTCAAACTTTAGTGAGATTTCCCTTGTATTTTAAAAGATGAGGTACCATAATGAAATCAGCATAAAGCTGTGCCTAGCATCGGCACAAACGAAATTCCAATATCTCGATATCTCAAGTCTCAACAACAATATCTAGGGCGCCGTCAGTCCAGACCGGCCCCTACCATAAATCTCAGACCACGACGGTATCCTCCAGATATCCGACGCGTCGGGTAAAATCACCGGTAGGTAGTACTCCCCTGCCAGGCTCAACGTCATCACCACATTCCTCTTGCCCCGGGGTACCGTACCGGGTCCACCATGTACCCGAAACGGTTCATCCGTCTCCTCGAATCGGGTTTCCAAATCCATCAGCAAACTCATGGTGGACGACTCATACATCATGGAAAACCGCACTTTTTATTTTAAAAGAGAGAATATGTTTATTTGTGTTTTTACGGTTTTCCTCCAAATCCAGAAAAAATCTCATAGAAATCCAAATCCAAACTTCAATAGCATGCAAAATAGTGAATATATGCATGAGAATCTATGAATGCGGCATAACAACGAATAACAGTATGCATGAAGTAGCAGGTAATAACTACAATGTCTAAACTATTAGCAAAAAGGCTATGTCAAGCAATGATATTTTCTAATGTGTACGTGACATGGAAATTACCGATGAAAATGTGTGTGAGCCGGCAAGTAAGTGTACGTGGTACATACGCATCATCGGTAATGGTGCTGGTGTCCTATCAGCATGATATTAATAATGGAGTATGAAACATAATATATGAATGCGATGCAAAGCGAACCACAAAAAGGGAATGGAAGCTGAAACTAGACGTAACCAAAACTAATCTGCATTAATCTAACATAAGTCCTACAATTGGTGCCTTTTGAAATAACACGAATCATGGGGTTTTGAAAATAGGGGCTACGGTGTTTTTATGAAAAGATACGTCGTTTTTGAAATATCCGTAGATTCCCTTGAGCTGTCTTTAAAAATGCCCACGATTCGTTAGTTTTTGAAATAGGTAAGAAGCCTAATCTACTCTAACAACTATACTAACTATACGGCTGAACTAACAAGCTGAACTACGGGTAAGGAAACCGCCTAACATCTGAGTCGATATATATATATATAAGTCGGTGATCCCGCCTCAATAGTATCGCGTACGATACAGTATATCATCTGACATCCTCAAGTCATGAGCGCGGATCTATCATCAATGTAAAGCTCATACGGTAAATCGTCGTACGGCATCCCAATAGCTGGGTACAGGTCAACATCTCACGTCAGATAACAGGTATCACTATCATCAGATCATATAGTCTGGGGGTACTACTCTATGTCTAGTACAAAACGATACCATCAATGAAGTATGCATGCGGGGGTAAACACATATCCCAAGCCCGCAAGAAACACATTTCGTATCCCAAATACGAATCATATCAAATCACCGATCTCGCGGCATAGAGCCCACATCATCGACTCATCCCCAAAGTCATCCCATAACAACAAGTACAGTGCAAGTACAAGAAACACACAAGTGTATACGTGTGGGTGCAAATCTATCCTATGGTTCGAAACTAGGAGCTATGCTAGTTATTTCTACCCCTAACTAACCAAAACACACTAAAGCTATCACAAACATAAATATACTGCATAGTACTAATTACGGACTGCGGGGGTGCTATACGCCATCCACCCGACTTCCCCCTGTAGATATAATCTACTCACCTGAATCCTGCGTGTCGGTGTCGATGTCACCGTCATCTTCCGCATCGCCTCGGATCGTCGCGGTGTACCTACACATATCACACGTATCGCATCGCATCAAAACCAAATCAACACTTGAAACGACACACACTAAATCCAATACGATACGCTAAAAGGCTTATAGGTTAGAACCTACGGTTAGCCTTCGCAAAACAACTCGAAATCACTCGATATAGACGTACAAACGTCACACGATCGAGATAACACACAAATATCAAAATCACCAAATCAAAATACTCAAAACCAAAACTAAACTCAAAGCAGCAACCCTAGAAAACGATCCCAGATTTCGTCTCAGGCCAAATCATCTCAAATCAACAACTCTAGGGTGCTATGCAGGGTGTATATGAGGTATAGAATCAACATGGGCACCTAACTCCACAGTGTGGCCGGCCACAACCCCCTCAAAACCGGCCTCGCCGGCCCCCCTAAGTCCAATGGTGCTCGTTTGCATAGGGTGGCCTCCTATGGTCTCAATTGGGTCCCTGGTGTTGCTGATTTTCCCTGAAAAAGTCCCAGTGTGTTCCAGATCTCTCTGCAAGCTCCAGGTTCCCAAAAACCGACATGAAAGTCCCGTAATTCCGTATTTTTAGTTTCCAGTGGGATTGGACTGGGTTTCTAGCACTAGGGTGCTCTTATGGTCTCCACTAAACTCAATTTCCCCATCACAACTCACAATTCCCTCAAACCCTAACTAGTTTTTCACCAAGTCCACAAATCACCCGATATCGATTAAATCTTAACATGGGGTTAAAGAGAAAGCTATAACTAAGCTAATGGTTCAGAATTTACCTCACTTGGCAACTCAAGAAAATTCTTGAGTTGCCCCTAGTGGCCACAATCCACGCTTTCTTGGTCCATCTTGTAGATCTCGAGCTCGCGCACCTTTTTAATGAAATGGACATGGGGTTTTGGGATTGTTTTTGAGATGAAAAGAGGAGTTGAAGAGGGGAGGAAGATGAGGAAGGGGCAGCAGCAGCAAAGAGAGTGAGAGAGGAAGAGGAATGAGAATGAAGGAGAATGGCTAAGGGTATGTAGTCAAAGGTCCACCTCTCTCTCTCACCTACCCTCATTTCTTTTCTTTTTCTTTTCTTTTCCTTTTCTTTTATCCAAACCTTCTCATAAGAATAGTAAACCCAAATATCATGAAAGAAAATGCACAAGTGTGAGAAAAAGTGATATGTGCAAGTTTTGCACAAAATTGCCAAAAAACCCGATTAGCGATTTTAATCGCGATTAGCACTAAATTAGTGTCAAACTAATCACAAAAACTTTAAAATGTCATAATTCACTAATTTACCCTATTTTAGAATTTTCCATAATTTTTCATAATTTTTCTAACATTTTTCCTATTTAATTGCATTTAATTATAGATTTAATATTAAAATAATCAATAAAATAATATTAAATTATAAAAATTCCCAAAATTAATATTTTATATTTTTGAAAATGTTACAATCTACCCTCCTTAAAGAAATTCGGTGCCCGAATTTAAATTTAAACCCCCACTACTAAAACAATTCCAGTAATAATCCATTTGTCGGGGCTCCGAAAATAGCAATGCATAAAACAATCGTAGAGCAACGCATGCGCATGAAAAATGAGCATATAACTCAAATCAGAACTCCATCAAGCATCCCGCAATCATCGGAGTCATGGGGAAGACATCAATACCAAATCCAAAGCAAAACCAATATGATATAACTCGAAACTATACATGTAAAATATATTCAGGTACTGTCCTCTGACTAGTCCTGCTCAGTACGAAAACACATAGCAATATCATAAAAACGTATTGCTCTATAAGAAAAATCAATCCCGAAATACATATATAAGAATATCCTATGCGTCTGGTGCGCAAGGAATCAAAATCCATAAATGTGTCAAGCAGATGTACAAAACAACATCTAGGTGCAACGGGTGTGCACGAAACATCTGTCGTAGGCAACGTGTGCGCCTGACAGAAAGAAAATCAGGTGCATGTGACATGCACGAAGAATCCCGATTTAGTGCATCTGGCGTGCACCAAAATCGTATATCAAAACACTAAAGGTGCATGAAAACCACGCTGGAAGTGCAAATTAAATCACTGCATACGGTAGGCATGAAATCTCAATCAATATCTCAAATGTAATAACTCTGCGCAAAATATATAAATATCCAGTGGTGCATGAAACCCATATCATGAAACTCAGTCATCAAATCTAAATCATGCAAACAGAACGCCCAAAATACCGAAATCCAAAATGACGGATACGTGATAATCGAATCACAAAATCACAAATCATAAATACCGTCTTCGGTAGTTCCTCCTTCAAGGTCGAGAAGGAGTCGGTGTATCCACTGCTAGCAGCGCAGGATATCAACGTGCCTCTTGCTCACGGTCTGGCGTCCTCTGACTCTGAGTCCTTATCTTCTCTGCGGATTACCTATCACGCGGTCAATCGGCTCATCGGCCCTGTCAGGTGTGCTAACGGGGACGATTCCGTTCTGGCACTTCCCTGGTCACCTCTCGGTCAAACCTCACGACCACTCGTAAGGCAGCATATCACTGGCCTCGGCCTCTGGCTCTCTGAATGCACGTCACACATCTGATCCTGGGTGCAAACATCATTGCAGTAATATCCTGGAAGGAATCCTGCTCAAGGTCTCTTCTGATCTTGCCTATGCCGATCTGCACAGAGGCTGGCTTTCCTGCACAACCTCTTCTCGCTCAAAAGACACCTGTGTCCTCAACACAATATTTTCTCAGAAACTGGTCACATCCCAACGTCTCTGTAAGCATATCAGGCCTCTAGTCTCGACGGAAAGCAATGACAGCTCGTCAGTGTCTCACACGAACCTCTTGTTCCACTTATCTCTATCGTCGTCCACTATGACGTCACGCCAAGCTACTACGCACTGCACTGTCCTCGGCCATGGTCAATCTGAAGTCTCTCGCACGGGCTCGAAATCGCGTACTCTGTAGCTTCATCATTCTGTAGAAGATGTCAGGCCGAACAGGTCCTCGGGAACACGTCCTAACCATCGGAGGAATTCACAATACTCGTCCATTCTTGATCAATTCGCACTGCATCTGGGTAAGTTCCTTTATCCGAACCTGGTCAACTACCTCGTCGACAATGCCGAACTCTGGCCTGCTGGGTGTGCGCAACTATGACCACTCCTGGGTCCAGGTCTTCTCGTATCGTACTCCAGAACGGTCCTGTCGAGGTTCCTTTCTCAAATCTCATCCTGCCGAAATGCCCGGAAGTCATCATCCAATGCTGAAACTAAGGCTTATTCCGGAACGGCTGCATACTTATCGCGCTTCTTTCTGGAAAATATATCCGTACCACGCCTCTGGGTGCATATCACATCTCTAATGTTAGCGGAGGGGGGACGTCATCTCGTCGAAATATCTTGCGAACTCTTTTCTTCACTCTGCGTCAATGTCGACTGATTCGGACTCGTCTCATCATGGCTGCACGAACTGCGCTCCGACGGCTAAGCTCGCATCTGGAGTCTCCCAAGCAGTGTCCCATCACGATATCCGAAAGATGTCGAACCATCCGATCGACTCGTCAGATCCTCATAATCCCCCAAGAGCTCACATCTCGGGTACAGTTTAATAGTATCGAGTACATGCCACAGCGTCGGTGGTCCAGCCGTAGAAGGGCAAACCCAAGCCTCACTAATGGCGCCGAGGAACCGCCGCAAACCCGAAGGTTCAAAGGCTTTCACACGGTCATTAAGTCGAGTTAGGGTATCATTCTTCTAGAGGGTCCATAGAATCACCTGCATGTCTTTCCGTATACTTTAAACTTGGAAAATAGGCTCCTGACATTCGATCGTCTCTATCGACTCTCAACGAACCTGCGTGAAGTCGTCTCTAGCTGGAATCAATCTATCTGATGACCTCGCATCGGTAAACGAACGAACCACATGTCCTAGTCATTTATCCTCAGGTGACTAGCGACTCGCTATCATCTCTCTAAGTATATGCTCATGCTGCAGTAGCTCCAATCATCTGGGCGATAACTCATCATTTGCAGCAACAACTGGCTCATACGCCTGTACGCCGAACAACGCCTCAATCCTCCAGGAAAGGCAACGCATTGGCGGTCATCTCTGAATCGGTCTGCTCTAGATCTGAGTAAGACTCTCCACACTGGAAATCTTCAACTCAACTGGGTCCGCTCTGGCGCAAAAACCGGACGAATCACCTTCGTCTCTCAAATCGGGTAGACTAGCTATCATCTGTCTGATATCTGCCTGAAAGCTCCGGCAATCTCAGCTCATAAGTTCTGAAAGCAACATCCTGTCAATCTCAGCCACAGCTGGTCCATCTGTCTGCACGGTAGGCGACATCACAATCTCGGAGGTATGCTGTACATCAACAGTCCTCTCTCAACTGGCAGCTCTAACAATGGCCCGATCATCCGGTGCAAAACCAAGCACTCACCTCCACTAGAGGTCACAATCACCAATCACTAACTCGAGACGTTTCCATGTCACCAGAAAACACAATGGTCGGCCCTCGTACCAGACGAGCTCACACCGGCCGTAACCCTAGCAGCAGCCCAAACTGCGCTAAAACACGGTGACAGGAACCTCAATCGAGTATCACAAGAGCACATCAATGGCAAGAAAGGGAACAACAGATCCAGAGTGGATACATGATCATAGGAAGGAACAGTATCAATGAAGGTATGATCATGAAACTAATAGAATCGGGAATCTCAAATGAATGTATAATCCAGGATATGGAGAGAATCACTGATCTCAAAAATATGTACATCCTAAGGTTCCTTAAGCGGAGTGGCGTGTTGTAAGTATGCCGCGGAACATACCAACGGTACGTCACTCTACTTTAGTCACCTATTCCATCAACCAAGGGTCATCCTAATACGACGAAAGTTCGGGTCTAACACCCCCTCGACCAAGTCTAAGTTCCGTAAGGTCAAGCCTAAGTTCCGTATATATATAACTCCCTAGGCTCCACATAGTCAAACATAGACTCGAACCAAGGTCAACCTAGCGCTCTGATACCAACTTTGTCACGACCCGAAAGAGCACGTGACTGGCCCTTGAACCATATGAAGCCTATAGGACTCCACCTGATCCAAGTAAGCCAAAAGCCCAGAAATCTAAAACCATTTTTAAGAATAAGTAAGGAAACTGGTTTAAAGAAGTGAAGAAAACATGCTTGAAATCAAGGTTTTTAAATAACTAAGCCGAAGGTGCGTTTTAAAAACAGTAAGTCTTTTCTAAAAATTTCGGCAGAGTTTCTTTTGTAAAACTGGCCCCGAATGGGGTACAACAAAATAACAATATATATGCAATGATAAAGGCATCCCTAAGCGGGAGCTAGCTCTTCGTCAATAGACGGTCACAACCACACATGCAACAATAATATACAACGTCAAGTGGCGAGGATCAAATCCAAAAGAAAGCTCAAAAGCAACAAGAAACCGCAATACTACTAAGCGCGACTCTAAGGTCGAAATATACAACACTAAAGTCTAGGTCTGAAACAATATACAAGTTTTGGTTGATGGAAATTCAAGATACAAAGAAATAAATAAATACAATGGTGGTTCTTGATGCAAAAGAAACCACCTACCAAATGCAATTCACCCTCAAGGAAGCAATGTGCCAGAAATGCTGCAAGGAACCTGTACGGCAAAACCTGCAAGGACTGTGGCACAACGGGGGTGAGTTGCCAACTCGTGAATAGAAACATCTACAAGCAGAAACCGAAAGCAAGACATAATCCTAGGTCAATACGATCAGTATATAAAATCCTCAATATAAAACATGCAGCCTATAGCAAGGCTAGGGTAAATATCTAATCCGAGTGCATTCTCATGTGTCTGTGTCTGTGCCTCAGATAACAATATAGCATATGAATGAGATATGAATGCGAGAAAACAGAATACATTTACATGAAGCAACTGTTTTCAAACTTTAGTGAGATTTCCCTTGTATTTTAAAAGATGAGGTACCATAATGAAATCAGCATAAAGCTGTGCCTAGCATCGGCACAAACGAAATTCCAATATCTCGATATCTCAAGTCTCAACAACAATATCTAGGGCGCCGTCAGTCCAGACCGGCCCCTACCATAAATCTCAGACCACGACGGTATCCTCCAGATATCCGACGCGTCGGGTAAAATCACCGGTAGGTAGTACTCCCCTGCCAGGCTCAACGTCATCACCACATTCCTCTTGCCCCGGGGTACCGTACCGGGTCCACCATGTACCCGAAACGGTTCATCCGTCTCCTCGAATCGGGTTTCCAAATCCATCAGCAAACTCATGGTGGACGACTCATACATCATGGAAAACCGCACTTTTTATTTTAAAAGAGAGAATATGTTTATTTGTGTTTTTACGGTTTTCCTCCAAATCCAGAAAAAATCTCATAGAAATCCAAATCCAAACTTCAATAGCATGCAAAATAGTGAATATATGCATGAGAATCTATGAATGCGGCATAACAACGAATAACAGTATGCATGAAGTAGCAGGTAATAACTACAATGTCTAAACTATTAGCAAAAAGGCTATGTCAAGCAATGATATTTTCTAATGTGTACGTGACATGGAAATTACCGATGAAAATGTGTGTGAGCCGGCAAGTAAGTGTACGTGGTACATACGCATCATCGGTAATGGTGCTGGTGTCCTATCAGCATGATATTAATAATGGAGTATGAAACATAATATATGAATGCGATGCAAAGCGAACCACAAAAAGGGAATGGAAGCTGAAACTAGACGTAACCAAAACTAATCTGCATTAATCTAACATAAGTCCTACAATTGGTGCCTTTTGAAATAACACGAATCATGGGGTTTTGAAAATAGGGGCTACGGTGTTTTTATGAAAAGATACGTCGTTTTTGAAATATCCGTAGATTCCCTTGAGCTGTCTTTAAAAATGCCCACGATTCGTTAGTTTTTGAAATAGGTAAGAAGCCTAATCTACTCTAACAACTATACTAACTATACGGCTGAACTAACAAGCTGAACTACGGGTAAGGAAACCGCCTAACATCTGAGTCGATATATATATATATAAGTCGGTGATCCCGCCTCAATAGTATCGCGTACGATACAGTATATCATCTGACATCCTCAAGTCATGAGCGCGGATCTATCATCAATGTAAAGCTCATACGGTAAATCGTCGTACGGCATCCCAATAGCTAGGTACAGGTCAACATCTCACGTCAGATAACAGGTATCACTATCATCAGATCATATAGTCTGGGGGTACTACTCTATGTCTAGTACAAAACGATACCATCAATGAAGTATGCATGCGGGGGTAAACACATATCCCAAGCCCGCAAGAAACACATTTCGTATCCCAAATACGAATCATATCAAATCACCGATCTCGCGGCATAAAGCCCACATCATCGACTCATCCCCAAAGTCATCCCATAACAACAAGTACAGTGCAAGTACAAGAAACACACAAGTGTATACGTGTGGGTGCAAATCTATCCTATGGTTCGAAACTAGGAGCTATGCTAGTTATTTCTACCCCTAACTAACCAAAACACACTAAAGCTATCACAAACATAAATATACTACATAGTACTAATTACGGACTGCGGGGGTGCTATACGCCATCCACCCGACTTCCCCCTATAGATATAATCTACTCACCTGAATCCTGCGTGTCGGTGTCGATGTCACCGTCATCTTCCGCATCGCCTCGGATCGTCGCGGTGTACCTACACATATCACACGTATCGCATCGCATCAAAACCAAATCAACACTTGAAACGACACACACTAAATCCAATACGATACGCTAAAAGGCTTATAGGTTAGAACCTACGGTTAGCCTTCGCAAAAGAACTCGAAATCACTCGATATAGACGTACAAACGTCACACGATCGAGATAACACACAAATATCAAAATCACCAAATCAAAATACTCAAAACCAAAACTAAACTCAAAGCAGCAACCCTAGAAAACGATCCCAGATTTCGTCTCAGGCCAAATCAGCTCAAATCAACAACTCTAGGGTGCTATGCAGGGTGTATATGAGGTATAGAATCAACATGGGCACCTAACTCCACAGTGTGGCCGGCCACAACCCCCTCAAAACCGGCCTCGCCGGCCCCCCTAAGTCCAATGGTGCTCGTTTGCATAGGGTGGCCTCCTATGGTCTCAATTGGGTCCCTGGTGTTGCTGATTTTCCCTGAAAAAGTCCCAGTGTGTTCCAGATCTCTCTGCAAGCTCCAGGTTCCCAAAAACCGACATGAAAGTCCCGTAATTCCGTATTTTTAGTTTCCAGTGGGATTGGACTGGGTTTCTAGCACTAGGGTGCTCTTATGGTCTCCACTAAACTCAATTTCCCCATCACAACTCACAATTCCCTCAAACCCTAACTAGTTTTTCACCAAGTCCACAAATCACCCGATATCGATTAAATCTTAACATGGGGTTAAAGAGAAAGCTATAACTAAGCTAATGGTTCAGAATTTACCTCACTTGGCAACTCAAGAAAATTCTTGAGTTGCCCCTAGTGGCCACAATCCACGCTTTCTTGGTCCATCTTGTAGATCTCGAGCTCGCGCACCTTTTTAATGAAATGGACATGGGGTTTTGGGATTGTTTTTGAGATGAAAAGAGGAGTTGAAGAGGGGAGGAAGATGAGGAAGGGGCAGCAGCAGCAAAGAGAGTGAGAGAGGAAGAGGAATGAGAATGAAGGAGAATGGCTAAGGGTATGTAGTCAAAGGTCCACCTCTCTCTCTCACCTACCCTCATTTCTTTTCTTTTTCTTTTCTTTTCCTTTTCATTTATCCAAACCTTCTCATAAGAATAGTAAACCCAAATATCATGAAAGAAAATGCACAAGTGTGAGAAAAAGTGATATGTGCAAGTTTTGCACAAAATTGCCAAAAAACCCGATTAGCGATTTTAATCGCGATTAGCACTAAATTAGTGTCAAACTAATCACAAAAACTTTAAAATGTCATAATTCACTAATTTACCCTATTTTAGAATTTTCCATAATTTTTCATAATTTTTCTAACATTTTTCCTATTTAATTGCATTTAATTATAGATTTAATATTAAAATAATCAATAAAATAATATTAAATTATAAAAATTCCCAAAATTAATATTTTATATTTTTGAAAATGTTACATAATTAAATAATGATTTTTAATAAAAAGTTTACCAAATTGTGTTTTAAATATTTTTCCTAATTTAATAATTATTTTTCCAAAATTTTCCTAGGCTTGCACACACATGTGCATGTAAACTAGGGTTTTTAAATCAAGTAAATACCATAATTATTAACCATGGTGGGTTAATTATAGGATTAAGTCTTTTGGGTTTAAGTGGTTTTAAATAGCTAATTAAAAGATTTCTTTGATTTGAATTAGTTTCTTTGTGTGTTGACTTGTGAGTGAGAGAGAGGGAGAGTGCATCATGGCAAGCCATGCTTGCAATTAATGAAGAGAGAGAGAGAGTGAGGGGTTGACCTAGGGTGATGATTTCCTCCCAATCTCTTTGTTTTCTTTCCCTCAAACACTCACACAACACCCCCACACACTCAGCAGAGCCCCAGCAGCAGCAGTTAGCAAAGCAACAGCAACAACTGAAGCACTCAGCAGCAGCAGCAGCAAGCACAAACAGCAGCAGCAAGCAGAGGCAAGCACAGCAGCAGCAGCAGGCACAGCAGTGAGCAACAGCAGCCCCAGTTCCTTGTGCAGCGACTTCTCTCCACTTCTTCTTCTTCCTGCAGCTCCCTAGGGTCGAGAGTGAGGTATAATTCCTAACTTGATCCCCTAGTTAGCTTAGTTTGTGTAGATTTGCATCGGTTAAAGGATTTTAGTGTGTTTTAGTGCGATATGGGGTGTTTAGTGTGAACTTTGTGCTAATGAGGTGTAGATTAGTTCCAGTAGGATGTTTGTGGTCTGTTGAGGCCATTGTAACTTAGTCGAACCACTATTACACTAAAATACCACCAGTTTTCCTAGGTGATGCAAAATGTCGTTTTTGTGCAAATGTGAGCTTTTCTGGAACTGCTATTGACTCGGTGAGTGCAGAATGATTTTGGGAAGACTGTAGTGTAGTGGAGTAGAGCTGATGCACCAGGTGAAACCCGACCCCCATACAGCTACAGTAGGCCGCCAAATTCTTGATTCTGGCCGCCAATTACGGCCAGATGGGTAGGGTTTGGGTTGGGGTTTGGTCCAGTAGGTGTCTGCCACTGTGTGTAGTGCTTTGGTATATATATTTTTGGGAGTTTGGTTCTGTAGGAAAATCTGGGACCAAATACCTGTTTTGCCGTTTTCTAAACCTTCGCGACACGCGTGATACGTGAGTAGGTTTGGGTTTCTGCGTATCGCGGCGCGTCGGGGTAGTTTCATGGCGCGTGATCACACGTTTTAGCGACACGGGTTTCTTGTTGGATTATAATGTCGCGTTTTGTGAATTAAGCTTATGTGTGGCATATGTTATGTGATTTTAGGTTCGCAGGCCAGTGAGACGGACGCTGAAAAGAAGGGCAAGCAAGTGGTTGGATACACTTAGCGCGAGACACGGTGAGCAGATTTCACATCTACGGGGATATCGCCCGCATGGCGTTATGCGTCAGGGCTGATAGGACTTATTTACTATATGTTACATGCACCCCATAGACTGTCATCGCATATTGCATTCTCTGCTGTGTTGATATATATATTGCTTAGAACTGATAGAACACCGCACTATTACTAACGGTTTATGTTGCACGGGCACTATTTACATGCTACACACACACCGTTAGTAACTGCCATGCTACACTCACTGTAGAGCTGCCATGATTATATTGCTAGAGTTCGCTTCATATGTGATTTGATATGGTTTTTATGTATATTGGGAGCCGCACGGCATCTTTTAAAACCGGAAACGAAACTACTTTAAAAAGCGGTTTTCCCCTTATACCCATACCATGGATTGATGTATATTGTACCTCGCATTGGATTTTACTATTGGTATTGGATTTTCATGTGATTTCTGTTTTGAGGACCGTGGAATTATTTAAGGAAAGATATGCTATTTTGAAAAACCCGGTACCTCGTGGTATGATATTTTGGTGTGTCCACCACGCGTTTTCTCGGTGCTGAGACGTGTGCTTGAAACCCGATTCGAGGAGTGGATGATCCGTTTGCGGGTTCGTGGTGGGCCCGGTATGGTTCCCCTCGGCGAGATGATCGATGGGATTTGCTGATTAAGGCTGGATGCGGGCGAGTACCTACCGGTGATTGGTTGGACCTGGCAGTTGTCCGGAGGATACTGACCAGAGTCGAGTGATGGATGCGGGATGACCGTACTGCCGGGGCCGAGGGCCGATACCGCAGACGGACCCCGTGGGGCCGGTCCGGACTGACGGCGCCCGATATTCGAGGATTTACGTGTCGATGCTGGACACGGGTATTTTATGATATTTTGGGTGCCGATGTTGGGCACTCGTGATTCCTCCGAGATATACAGGATTTGAGGGCCGATGGGTGTGCCGGCGCCTGAGTATATGTGGGATTTGGGTGCAGTTTGAGGCACCGATCATTGTTTTCCATGTTGACATAGTCCATGTAGATATTATTTATCCCATACTCAGTATTGATTACTATACATCTCATCCTGTGGCATTTACCTGTTAGAGTACATGCATTACTATTGTATCCACTGTTGACATGCATTGATATCATCTGCTGGCATTGGTAGAGCCACGCTATATGTGCATGCTTGCGATCACCTTTATATGTTATCTCTATTCACGAGTTGGTAACTCACCCCCGTTGTGCCACAGTGTTTGCAGGTTGCCCTTGGGAGTAGTCACGGCTGGCTGTTACCTCATCTTTTGGCACAGATACCCCTTTTGAGCAGAGATAGTCTTTTGCTGATAGGTGGGTTTTGTACGGTACCTGTTATCATTTCAGTTGTATATTGATGTATCTAGTATTCTCCATCTACCTTCTGTATTGACTTAGAGACAGTTGTGAGGACGATATGTATGATTTTATATTCTGGTGTCGAGCTCGCATGTGAGCCGATGTTACTTTATGCAGTCTCATCTTTTATGATATTGTCCTTGTTTTACTGTGTATTCTTCGCTACGGCGTCGTATATCATATTGTGATGCTTTATTCATGTCACTTGTTATTTCCGCTACACCTTACTTTTACCCGACTTTCGGGGCTAATGTTTTAAAAAGGAAATGTTACCAAAATTATAAAACTCATAACTTTTGAACTTAAAAAGGGATTTCTACTAAATAAATGGAAGTTTTTCAGACATTTACTATTGTTTTTACAAAATGTTTTAAATCACTCTATTTTTTATTGGTTTTGATTTCTGGGTTCGGCTTACTTAGCCGCGTTGCGCCTGTAGACGTTGCGTGGTTAAGTGCCGGTCACGAGTCGAATTCTCGGGTCGTGACAAAGTTGGTATCAGAGCGTAGGTTTTACCTTCGGAGTGTAGGATGACCCTGGTATGATGGAGTAGGTAGCTGCAGCAGGGTAGCGTAGCGTGTATATGTTCCGCGGCATACTCACGACACGGTACTCCGCTTACGCGACCTTAGGACTTATTGATTTGATTCCTCCTTATATTCTTGTGATTCGATTTCCGTGTTCTTATCGAATCCAAATTTTCTTTCAGCCATTATGCCACCTAAGACCACGAGGGCACAGAGAGCGGCCGCGAGGGCCGAGATTCGTGTTGACTCGTCCGAGACGAGGACTGATCCGGGCAGTACGCCGGTGGTACCCGAGCAGGCTGTTCCTGCCGTGACAGAGCAGATCGCCTCGTTAGGGGCTGGTATGCAGGAGATGCGCCAGATGATAGGATCGCTAGTTGAGACGCTTCGAGCGCAGCGACCAGAGCTAGCTCCACCAGTTCCAGAGACCGTGATGGTGCCTACCGCACAGCCAGTTGCCCCTGCAGCCACGAAGGTGATTACAGTATCGCTATCAGAGTTCATGAGGCTGAAGCCTCCAGCTTTCACAGGCACCGATACAGCCGAGGACCCACAGTCTTTCATAGACAGGATGGCCAGGATATGCCGTTCCCTCAGCTGTGCAGATGCGAGATGGGTTGAGTTCGCGAGCTTTCGCCTAGAGGGTCTTGCGCAGAAGTGGTGCGATTCCGTTGAGAAGGGCAGAGCAGCAGGTCTTCCTCCTATGACCTGGATGGAGTTCGTGACCATATTTCTAGCCCGTTTCCTTCCCCGGAGTGTTAGAGATGCCCGAGCACGCAGGTTTGAGTCCTTGCGCCAGACGCCAGGGATGACAGTGGCAGAGTGTGACGTACTGTTTACAGAGCTAGCAGTCTACGTCCCATATTTAGTGGACACCGAGGAGCTGCGAGTCCGGAGATTTGTTCGAGGCTTGCTTTCACCAGTGTTCCT
Source organism: Agapanthus africanus (assembly GCA_030015575.1). Lineage (NCBI taxonomy): Eukaryota > Viridiplantae > Streptophyta > Magnoliopsida > Asparagales > Amaryllidaceae > Agapanthus > Agapanthus africanus. The sequence continues at coordinate 189,968,818 of JASDDO010000012.1, read as the reverse complement.
CGCGATCAGCGCGCAGCACTACGAGACCTATGCAGCAGCTGTAGACGCAGCCCTAGTGGTCGAGGAGCACCTTGTTGAGACTTTGGCACTTCCAGAGCCGAAGAGAGTTCGTACCAGTATTTCCGCACGGAGGCAGTCATTCAGACGCCGCGACAGGTATCGTTCCGGTACGAGGAGTAGCAGAGATTCGGGACGAGGTCGGATGTTTAGTTCGTATCCCCAGGACGGTCAGCAGTCGCCGCGGGGTTGCTACAGATGTGGCAGCCTACTTCACCTCGTTCGAGATTGTCCAGAGACACACCGGAGGGAGGCGGCAGCACCGCATGTTACCTTACCACCTTCAACACCCCAGAGGGCGTTGCCCGTTGCGCCTACCGTTGCTCCGCGCCAGACTTATGCTCAGAGAGGTCGTGGGCGTGGAGGAGTTGCTCAGAGAGGACGAGATGACCGAGGCAGAGGTCAGGCAGTTACAGGTGGTGGACAGGCGAGGGTATTTGCTTTGACACATCAGGACGCGCAGGCGTCCAATGCAGTGGTTTCAGGTATCCTTCCTGTATGTTCAGTTGATGCACATGTACTGTTCGATCCCAGATCCACACACTCGTACGTATCCACACACTTTGTGCCGAGTTTGGGTAGAGAGTCCGGCTTGCTTGAGCAGCCGCTTGTGGTGACTACTCCTGTGGGAGAGTCGTTTGTGGCTAGGCACGTGTTCCGATCCTGTATCGTCTGTATTGGCGAGAGAGAGTTGCCTGTCGACTTGATCCTTCTGGAGATGTTGGACTTCGACATTCTTTTGGGCATGGATTGGTTAGCCACGTGCTATGCTTCTGTGGACTGCCGCGAGAAGACAGTTAGATTCTGCTTTCCCGGTGAGTCGGTTTTTGTTGTGTTGGGGGACCGTAGTGCCGCCCCTCACAGTGTGATTTCTTCTTTCTGCGCTGGACAGCTTATGAGGAAGGGATGTCAGGGATTTCTCGCATATGTTTGCGATGCTAGTGCTACACAGGTTCCATTGGATCAGGTTCCGGTTGTTAGCGAGTTTCCTGATGTGTTCCCTGACGAGCTTCCTGGGTTGCCACCCGAGCGCGACATTTCTTTCTGTATTGATTTGGTTCCTGGTTCGGGGCCTATTTCTATACCGCCCTATCGGATGGCCCCGGCGGAACTTCGTGAGTTGAAGGAGCAATTGCAAGATTTGCTGGACAAGGGACTTATTCGACCCAGTGTTTCTCCTTGGGGTGCTCCAGTCCTGTTCGTCAAGAAGAAGGATGGCATTTTGCGTCTTTGTATCGACTACCGCCAGCTGAACAGGGTGACAGTGCGGAACAGGTATCCTTTGCCGCGTATCGACGATTTGTTCGACCAGCTTCAGGGGGCAGGGTACTTTTCGAGGATCGATTTGCGATCGGGCTACCATCAGCTACGGGTTCGACAGGAGGACATTCCCCGGACAGCCTTCCGTACGCGCTATGGCCATTATGAGTTCTTGGTGATGTCGTTCGGACTCACCAATGCTCCAGCAGCCTTCATGGATTTGATGAACCGTATTTTCCGGCCTTATTTGGATCTGTTCATCATAGTCTTCATTGACGATATCTTGGTGTATTCCCGGAGTAGTGAGGAGCACGAGCAGCACCTGCGGATTACATTGCAGACATTGAGGGAGCACCAGCTTTATGCGAAATTCTCAAAGTGTGCTTTTTGGCTAGACAGCGTGGACTTCTTGGGTCACGTGATTTCACGAGACGGTATATGTGTTGACCCGAGGAAGATCGATGTCGTTCAGCGTTGGCCCAGACCCACATCGGTGACGGAGATTCGCAGCTTTTTGGGATTGGCCGGTTACTACAGGCGTTTTGTGCAGGACTTCTCACGTATTGCTACACCGTTGACCGGGTTGACCCGGAAGGGAGTTCCTTTCGATTTGACGGAGGAGTGCGAGCACAGTTTTCAGCAGTTACGGACACGGCTGACGACGGCACCAGTGTTATCCTTACCTTCCGGATCGGGCGGATTTGTGGTCTTTTATGATGCTTCTCGAGTGGGATTGTGGTGCGTTCTGATGCAGCATGATAGGGTGATCGCGTATGCTTCGCGACAATTGAAGAAGCACGAGCAGAACTACCCTACTCATGATTTGGAGATGGCAGCAGTGGTCTTCGCACTTAAGATCTGGCGACACTACCTATACGGCGAGTCGTGCCAGATATTTACGGATCACAAGAGTCTGAAATACATATTCTAGCAGCGGGACCTGAACCTTCGACAGCGTCGATGGATGGAGTTAGTGAAGGATTATGACTGCGAGATCTTGTATCACCCGGGCAAGGCAAATGTGGTGGCGGATGCCTTGAGCAGGAGACCCGGGAGTAGTTTATCTTGTTTGAGCGCAGTACAGGAGCAGTCATCGGCAGATTGGCAGATATTATGTGACAGTCGAGTACAGTTCGAGTTCATGTCGATTGGAGGACAGATAGCGCATGTCCGTGCACGCCCACAGTTGATCGATCGTATACGTGAGGCGCAGCTCAGTGATGACCGATGTTCAGAGATCATGGCACAGATGGGACAGGACAGATTTTCCGAGTTCGTGATCGATGATCAGGGGATACTACGGTTTGGAGTCAGACTGTGCGTACCTGATGCTGAGGGACTGAGGCGTGAGATTCTTGAGGAGGCACATCGATCGGTATATAGCGTCCATCCCGGTTCCACCAAGATGTATCATGATATGAGAGATGTTTACTGGTGGGACGGAATGAAGAGGGACATTGTAGATTTTGTATCGAGATGCCTGACTTGTCAGCAAGTCAAGGCTGAGCACCAGAGGCCCGCGGGAGAGCTACAGCCGTTACCCATTCCGGAGTGGAAATAGGAACAGATTTCGATGGATTTCGTAGTGGGTCTACCCAGGACTAGTCGGGGGTATGACTCCATCTGGGTGATCGTGGATCGTTTGACGAAAGCGGCTCACTTCCTACCGGTGAAGACGACTTTCGGATTTACTCAGTATGCCCAGATCTACATTGACGAGATAGTGCGACTACACGGAGTCCCGACGTGCATTGTGTCCGACAGAGGCACCCAGTTCACCAGTAGGCTATGGCAGAGGCTTCAGGAGGCTTTGGGCACTCGCTTGAGTTTCAGCACGGCATTTCATCCGCAGACCGACGGACAGTCAGAGCGGACCATTCAGACTCTCGAGGACATGCTCAGAGCTTGTGTACTAGATTTCGGTGGTAGCTGGGATCATCATTTGCCCTTAGTAGAGTTCTCCTACAATAACAGCTACCAGGAGACTATTCAGATGGCACCATTTGAGGCTCTTTATGGGAGGAAATGTAGGTCGCCTACTTGTTGGACAGAGCTCAGTGAGAGCAGTATCTTAGGGCCCCAGATCGTCGAGGAGACGACCGCGAAGATCCAGTTGATTCGCGATAGGATGAGAGCAGCACAGAGTAGGCAGAGGGCTAATGCAGACCGTCGACGACGCAGACTTGAGTTTTTTGTTGGTGATCATGTTTTCTTGAGGGTCTCCCCAATGAAAGGTGTGATGAGGTTTGGGAAGAAGGGGAAGCTTAGCCCCAGGTATGTGGGCCCCTTCGAGATCCTTGAGCGTGTCGGTGCAGTGGCTTACCGGTTAGCCCTTCCGCCCAGCTTCCCAGATGTGCACCCCGTATTCCATGTCTCGATGCTCCGCAGATATCTACATGATCCTTCGCATGCGATTCAGCATCCGACGATCCAGCTTGAGCGTGATCTTTCCTATGCAGAGCAGCCGGTGATGATCTTGGATCGACAAGTGAAGAAATTGAGATCGAAGGAGATTCCATCAGTTAAAGTACTTTGGCGTGGCCAGAACCGTGAGGAGGTCACTTGGGAGACTGAAAGCGAGATGATGAAGACGTATCCCCATCTTTTTGAAGGTAACCTTAGTTAGATTTTTGAAATTCGGGGACGAATTTCTTTAAGGGGGAGAGATTGTAACACCTTAGGATAAGGGTTAGTGTATAATTATAATTAAATAATGATTTTTAATAAAAAGTTTACCAAATTGTGTTTTAAATATTTTTCCTAATTTAATAATTATTTTTCCAAAATTTTCCTAGGCTTGCACACACATGTGCATGTAAACTAGGGTTTTTAAATCAAGTAAATACCATAATTATTAACCATGGTGGGTTAATTATAGGATTAAGTCTTTTGGGTTTAAGTGGTTTTAAATAGCTAATTAAAAGATTTCTTTGATTTGAATTAGTTTCTTTGTGTGTTGACTTGTGAGTGAGAGAGAGGGAGAGTGCATCATGGCAAGCCATGCTTGCAATTAATGAAGAGAGAGAGAGTGAGGGGTTGACCTAGGGTGATGATTTCCTCCCAATCTCTTTGTTTTCTTTCCCTCAAACACTCACACAACACCCCCACACACTCAGCAGAGCCCCAGCAGCAGCAGTTAGCAAAGCAACAGCAACAACTGAAGCACTCAGCAGCAGCAGCAGCAAGCACAAACAGCAGCAGCAAGCAGAGGCAAGCACAGCAGCAGCAGCAGGCACAACAGTGAGCAGCAGCAGCCCCAGTTCCTTGTGCAGCGACTTCTCTCCACTTCTTCTTCTTCCTGCAGCTCCCTAGGGTCGAGAGTGAGGTATAATTCCTAACTTGATCACCTAGTTAGCTTAGTTTGTGTAGATTTGCATCGGTTAAAGGATTTTAGTGTGTTTTAGTGCGATATGGGGTGTTTAGTGTGAACTTTGTGCTAATGAGGTGTAGATTAGTTCCAGTAGGATGTTTGTGGTCTGTTGAGGCCATTGTAACTTAGTCGAACCACTATTACACTAAAATACCACCAGTTTTCCTAGGTGATGCAAAATGTCGTTTTTGTGCAAATGTGAGCTTTTCTGGAACTGCTATTGACTCGGTGAGTGCAGAATGATTTTGGGAAGACTGTAGTGTAGTGGAGTAGAGCTGATGCACCAGGTGAAACCCGACCCCCATACAGCTACAGTAGGCCGCCAATTTCTTGATTCTGGCCGCCAATTGCGGCCAGATGGGTAGGGTTTGGGTTGGGGTTTGGTCCAGTAGGTGTCTGCCACTATGTGTAGTGCTTTGGTATATATATTTTTGGGAGTTTGGTTCTGTAGGAAAATCTGGGACCAAATACCTGTTTTGCCGTTTTCTAAACCTTCGCGACACGCGTGATACGTGAGTAGGTTTGGGTTTCTGCGTATCGCGGCACGTCGGGGTAGTTTCGTGGCGCGTGATCACACGTTTTAGCGTATCGCGCACACGCACGATTGGTTTGCGACACGGGTTTCTTGTTGGATTATAATGTCACGTTTTGTGAATTAAGCTTATGGGTGGCATATGTTATGTGATTTTAGGTTCGCAGGCCAGTGAGACGGACGCTGCAAAGAAGGGCAAGCAAGTGGTTGGATACACTTAGCACGAGACACGGTGAGTAGATTTCACATCTACGGGGATATCGCCCGCATGGCGTTATGCGTCAGGGCTGATAGGACTTATTTACTATATGTTACATGCACCCCATAGACTGTCATCGCATATTGCATTCTCTGCTGTGTTGATATATATATTGCTTAGAACTGATAGAACACCGCACTATTACTAACGGTTTATGTTGCACGGGCACTATTTACATGCTACACACACACCGTTAGTAACTGCCATGCTACACTCACTGTAGAGCTGCCATGATTATATTGCTAGAGTTCGCTTCATATGTGATTTGATATGGTTTTTATGTATATTGGGAGCCGCACGGCATCTTTTAAAACCGGAAACGAAACTACTTTAAAAAGCGGTTTTCCCCTTATACCCATACCATGGATTGATGTATATTGTACCTCGCATTGGATTTTACTATTGGTATTGGATTTTCATGTTATTTCTGTTTTGAGGACCGTGGAATTATTTAAGGAAAGATATGCTATTTTGAAAAACCCGGTACCTCGTGGTATGATATTTTGGTGTGTCCACCACGCGTTTTCTCGGTACTGAGACGTGTGCTTGAAACCCAATTCGAGGAGTGGATGTTTCGTTTGCGGGTTCGTGGTGGGCCCGGTATGGTTCCCCTCGGCGAGATGATCGATGGGATTTGCCGATTGAGCCTGGAGGCGGGCGAGTACCTACCGGTGATTGGTTGGACCTGGCAGTTGTCCGGAGGATACTGACCAGAGTCGAGTGATGGATGCGGGATGACCGTACTGCCGGGGCCGAGGGCCGATACCCCAGACGGACCCCGTGGGGCCGGTCCGGTCTGACGGTGCCCGATATTCGAGGATTTACGTGTCGATGCTGGACACGGGTATTTTATGATATTTTGGGTGCCGATGTTGGGCACTCGTGATTCCTCCGAGATATACAGGATTTGAGGGCCGATGGGTGTGCCGGCGCCTGAGTTTATGTGGGATTTGGGTGCAGTTTGAGGCACCGATCATTGTTTTCCATGTTGACATAGTCCATGTAGATATTATTTATCCCATACTCAGTATTGATTACTATACATCTCATCCTGTGGCATTTACCTGTTAGAGTACATGCATTACTATTGTATCCACTGTTGACATGCATTGATATCATCTGCTGGCATTGGTAGAGCCACGCTATATGTGCATGCTTGCGATCACCTTTATATGTTATCTCTATTCACGAGTTGGCAACTCACCCCCGTTGTGCCACAGTGTTTGCAGGTTGCCCTTGGGAGTAGTCACGGCTGGCTGTTACCTCATCTTTTGGCACAGATACCCCTTTTGAGCAGAGATAGTCTTTTGCTGATAGGTGGGTTTTGTACGGTACCTGTTATCATTTCAGTTGTATATTGATGTATGTAGTATTCTCCATCTACCTTCTGTATTGACTTAGAGACAGTTGTGAGGACGATATGTATGATTTTATATTCTGGTGTCGAGCTCGCATGTGAGCCGATGTTACTTTATGCAGTCTCATCTTTTATGATATTGTCCTTGTTTTACTGTGTATTCTTCGCTACGGCGTCGTATATCATATTGTGATGCTTTATTCATGTCACTTGTTATTTCCGCTACACCTTACTTTTACCCGACTTTCGGGGCTAATGTTTTAAAAAGGAAATGTTACCAAAATTATAAAACTCATAACTTTTGAACTTAAAAAGGGATTTCTACTAAATAAATGGAAGTTTTTCAGACATTTACTATTGTTTTTACAAAATGTTTTAAATCACTCTATTTTTTATTGGTTTTGATTTCTGGGTTCGGCTTACTTAGCCGCGTTGCGCCTGTAGACGTTGCGTGGTTAAGTGCCGGTCACGAGTTGAATTCTCGGGTCGTGACAATATTGAATCTGCTATCACCCGAGACACCCTAAAATAATATTGAGTGGACAGTGAGATGTGCAGGCACCAGAGAACCACCACACCAAACCCTAGCTCCCCACTCCACTTTGAGGCCGCCGAAATTCCCATTCTGGCCGCAATTTGCGGCCAGACCAGTGAGGAATTTCCTCGTTTTGCGTGCATGGCCCTATTTCCTCTATTCTTGGCCCAGGGTACTTCTAGTTTTGACTGATTCCATCTAGGATGAAATCTGGGGCATATTTCCTAAGTTGCTGTTTTGGATTCGTGTTTCCGTATTCCGTATTTTTAAGTCTGAAATTTGGATTTGTGTTTTGCCTCGACTATTTGGCGTTTATACGACGATATAGCGGATTTATTGATGGTTTTGAAGGCGTGCCATAGGTTCTCACCTATAGGCCCCTTATCGTATCGTTTTGGATTTCAAGTGTCGTTTTAGCTTGGATTTGGTTTTAATGCGCATATACGATATTTTGATATGTAGGTACCCATGAAGACTTCGGGACGACAAGCAAATGCGTGGTGACGTCCGCAAATGATGATGCAGGTGAGTAGATTATATCTACAGGGGGAAGTCGGGTGGATGGCGTATAGCACCCCCGCAGTCCGTAGTTGTTATTTTATATGATAGTTAGGTGTACTATGGATAGTGTAGGGTTAGAGGTGACTAGTGTTGTTCATAGTCGCGAACCCTAGAATAGAATTACACCTACACGCGCACCCTTGCATATTACTTATACTTGCACTGTGTTTGATGATATGGGATGACTTTGGAGATGAGTCGATGATGTGGGCTTGGTGCCGCGAGATCGGTGATTTGATATGATTCATATTTGGGATATGACTTGTGATTCTTGCGGGCTTGGGATGTGTATTTACCCCCGCATGCATACTTTATTGATGGTATCGATTTGTACTAGACAAAGAGTAGTACCCCAGATTATATGATCTGATGATAGTGATACCTGTTATGTGATGAGATAGTGAGATGTTGACCTGTACCCAGCTATTGGGATGCCGTACGATGATTTACCGTACGAGCCGATATTGATGATAGATCCGCACTCATAACTCGAGGATGTCCTACGATATGTTCTTGAGGCGGGATCACCGACTATATATCTATATATTTATCGACTCAGATTTAGGTGGTTTCCACACTTACCCCTCCTGATTGACCGGATACCTAGATCTGTAGTTTGCATAGTAGATTCTTCACTGTGGTGTTGACTATTTGATTTCCGCATATTCATGCTATTCGCATTGCTGGCATATGTTTATTGCTATATTATTATCATGCTGTTAGGACACCAGCACTATTATCGATGATGCGTATGTTCCACGTACACTATTTGCCGGCTCACACACTTCATCATCGATAATTGCCATGCCACTACACTGTAGTACTGTTGCATGACTTCTGATATGATTACCTTTCTTTACATGTCGCATACATCATGGATTGATTGCATAGCACATCGCATTGGATTTACTTCTTGATATTGGATTTTCATGTGATTTCTGATTTTGAGGACCGTGGGATTATTTAAGAAAGGATGCTCTATTTTGAAAAACCCGGTACCTCGTGATATGATATTTTGGTGCGTCCACCACGCGTTTTCTCGGTGCTGAGACGTGTGCTTGAAACCCGATTCGAGGAGTGGATGATCCGTTTGCGGGTTCGTGGTGGGCCCGGTATGGTTCCCCTCGGCAAGATGATCGATGGGTTTTGCCGATTGAGCCTGGAGGCGAGCGAGTACCTACCGGTGACTGTATTTGAGCTTGGCGGATATCTGGAGGATACCGACCGGAGTCGAGAGATGGGCGTACTGCCGGGGCTGAGGGCCGATTCCGCAGGCATAGCCCGCGGGCCGATCCGGGCCGACGGAGCCCGATGGATGAGGATTTACGTGTCGATGCTAGGCACGGGTTTCATGATGTTTTTCCATGCTTTTGTTTATATTCTCATATTGCATACATGATGCTTATTGTCAGTGGGTGACTGGTGGACGGGTTCCACATATATACAGACATGGATTATATACAGACATGGATCATATACAGACTGGATTTACACTGATCATACTTCATTTGTATATATAACAGGGTATGAGGGCGCCGTTATATATACCCTTACACCAATATTAGTGGTATGGGACGCTAATATATGTGTGTTGATATCCTTGATACTTCATCATATTTACTTCATGCAGACATACCTTATACTGATGACATGTTATTACCTGAGTACCTAGCACTACATACATATTTAGATGTTACCTTGCCACCTTATCATACTTCAGATGTACTCTTGTGGTTATATTACTGATTGTTGACTTAGGTTTATGTCTTGCATTCGGTTTCTGCTTGTAGATATTTCTATTCACGAGTTGGCAACTCACCCCCGTTGTGCCACAGTTCTTGCAGGTTCTGCCGTACAGGTTTCATTGCGGCATTTCTGGCACACTACTTTCTTGCGGGTGAATTGCGTTTGGTAGGTGGATTCTTTCGCATCAAGAACCACCATTGTATTTACTTTATTCATTGTATCTAGAATTTCCATCAACCAAAACTTGTATATTGTTTCAGACCTAGACTTTAGTGATGTATTATTCGACCTTAGAGTCGCGCTTAGTAGTATTGCGGTTTTCTTGTTGCTTTTGAGTTCTTTTGGTTTGACCCTCGCCTTTCGGCGTTGTATATTCTTATTGCTTGTGTGGTTGTGGCCGTCATTTGACGAAGAGCTAGCTCCCGCTTGTGGATGCCTTCATCATTGCATATATTGTTATCCTTGTTGTACCCCATTCGGGGCCAGTTTTACAAAAGAAACTCTGCCGAAATTTTTAGAAAAGACTGTACTGTTTTAAAATGCATATTCGGCTTAGTTATTTAAAAACCTTGATTTCAAACATGTTTTTCTTCACTTCATTAAACCAGTTTCTTTACTTATTCTTAAAAATGGTTTTAGATTTCTGGGCTTTTGGCTTACTTGGATCAGATGGAGTCCTATAGACTTCATGTGGTTCAAGGGCCAGTCACGTGCTCTTTCGGGTCGTGACAAAGTTGGTATCAGAGCGCTAGGTTGACTTTGGTTCGAGTCTATGTTTGACTATATGGAGCCTAGGGCGTTTATATATATACGAAACTTAGGCTTGACCTTACGGAACTTAGACTTGGTCGAGGGGGTATTAGACCCGAACTTTCGTCGCGTAGGATGACCCTTGGTTGATGGAATAGGTGACTAAAGTAGAGTGACGTACCGTAGGTATGTTCCGCGGCATACTTACGACACGCCACTCCGCTTAAGGAACCTTAGGATGTACATATTTTCGAGATCAGTGATTCTCTTTATATCCAGGATTATACATCCATTTGAGATCCCCGATCCTATTAGTTTTATGATCATAACTTTATTGATGCTGTTCCTTCCTATGATCATGTATTCCCTTTGGATCTGTTGTTCTCTTCCTTACCATTGATCTGCTCTCTTCGATACTCGATTGAGGTTCATGTCGCCATGTTTGAGCGCAGTTTGGGCTGCTGCTAGGGTTATGGCCGGTGCGAGCTCGTATGGTACGAGGGCCGACCATTATGTTTTCTGGTGACATGGGAACTTCTCGAGTTAGTTTTGGTGATTGTGACCTCTAGTGGAGGCGAGTGCTTGGTTTGCACCGGATGATCGGGCCGTTGTTAGAGCTGTCAATTGAGGGAGGACTGTTGATGTACAGCATACCTCAGAGATTATGATGTCGCCTACCATGCAGACAGATGGACCAGCTGTTGCTGAGATTGACAGGATGTCGCTTCCGAGGCTTACGAGCTGAGATTGCCGGAGCTTTCAGGCAGATAAGAGACAGATGATAGCTAGTCTACCCGATTTGAGAGACGAAGGTGATTCATCCGATTTATGCGCCGGAGCGGGCCCAGTTGAGTTGAAGATTTCCAGTGTGGAGAGTCTTACTCGGATCTAGAGCAGACCGATTCAGAGATGACCGCCAATGTGTCGCCTTTCCTGGAGGATTGAGGCGCTATTCGGCGTACAGGCGAATGAGCCAGTTGCTGCTGAAAATGACGAGATATCGCCCAGATGGTTGGAGCTACTGCAGCGTGAGCATATACTTAGAGAGATGATAGCGAGTCGCTAGTCACCTGAGGATGAATGACTAGGACATGTGGTTCGTTTGTTTACCGATGCGAGGTCATCAGATAGATTGTTTCCAGCTAGAGACGACTTCACGCAGGTTCGTTGAGAGTCGATAGAGACGATCGAATGTCAGGAGCCCATTTTCCAAGTTTAAAGTATACGGAAAGACATGCAGGTGATTCTATGGACCCTCTAGAAGAATGAAACCCTAACTCGACTTAATGACCGTGTGGAAGCCTTTGAACCTTAGGGTTTGCGGCAGTTCCGCGGCGCCATTAGTGAGGCTTGGGTTTGCCCTTCTACGGCTGGACCACCGACGCTGTGGCATGTACTCGATGCTAGTAAACTGTACCCATGATGTGATCTCTTAGGTGATTATGAGGTTCTGACGAGTCGATCGGATGATTCGACATCATTCGGACATTATGTGATGGGATGCGTTGCTTGGGATACTCCAGATACGAGGATAGCCGTTGGAGCACTGTCCATGCAGCCATGATGAGACGAGTCCGGATCAGTCGACATTGACGCAGAGTGAAGAAAAGAGTTCGCAAGATATTTCGACGAGATGACGTCCCACTCCGCCGACATCAGAGATGTGATATGCACCTAGAGGCGTTGTATACGGATATATCTTCCAGAAAGAAGCGTGATAAGTATGCAGCCGTTCCGGAATAAGACCTAGCTTCAGCAATGGATGATGACTTCCGGGCAATTCGGCAGGAATGAGATTTGAGAGTGGAACCTCGACAGGACCCTTCTGGAAAATGATACGAGAAGACCTAGACCCAGGAGTGGTCATTTTGCGCACCACCCAGCAGGCCAGAGTGCGGCATTGTCGACGAGGTAGTTGACCAGGTTCGGATAAAGGAACTTACCCAGATGCGTTGCGAATTGATCAAGGACGGACGAGTGGTGAGTATTCCTCCGATGGTTGGGACGTGTTCCCGAGGACCTGTTCGGCCTGACATCTTCTACAAAATGATGAAGCTACAGAATACGCGATTTCGAGTCCGTGCGAGAGACTTCAGATTGACCGTGGCCGAGAACAGTGCAGTGCGTAGTAGCTTGGCGTGACGTTATAGTGGACGACGATAGAGACAGGTGGAACAAGAGGTTCGTGTGAGACACTGACGAGCTGTCATTACTTCCCGTCGAGACTAGAGACCTGATATGCTTACCGAGACGTTGGGATGTGACCAATTTCCGAGAAAATATTGTGATGAGGACACAGATGTCTTTTGAGCGAGAAGAGGTTATGCAAGAGAGCCAGCCTCTGTACAGATCGGCATAGGCATGATTGGAAGAGACCCTGAGCAGGATTCCTTCCGGGACATTGCTACAATAATGTTTGCACCCAAGATCAGATGTGTGACATGCATTCAAAGAGCCAGAGGCCGACGCCAGTGATATGCTGCCTTACGAGTGGTCGTGAGGATTGACCGAGAGATGACCAGAGAAGTGCCAGGACGGAATCGTCCCCGTTAGCACACCTGACAGGGCCGATGAGCCGATTGACTGCGAGATAGGAAATCCGCAAAGAAGATAAGGACCCAGAGTCAGAGGACGCCAGACCGTGAGCAAGAGGCAAGTAGATATCCTGCGCTGCTAGCAGTGGATGCACCGACTCCTTCTCGACCTCGAAGGAGGAACTACCGACGACGGTATTTATGATTTGTGATTTTGTGATTCGATTATCACGTATCCGTCATTTTGGATTTCGGTATTTTGGGCGTTCTGTTTGCATGATTTAGTTTTGATGACTGAGTTTCATGATATTGGTTTCATGCACCCACTGGATATTTATATATTTTGCGCAAAGTTGTTACATTTGAGATATTGATTGAGATTTCATGCCTACCGTATGCAGTGATTTGATTTGCACTTCCAGCGTAGTTACATGCACCTTTAGTGTTTTGATGTACGATTTTGGTGCACGCCAGATGCACTAAATCGGGATTCTTCGTGCATGTCACATGCACCTGATTTTTCTGTCAGGCACACACGTTGCCTACGACAGATGTTTCGTGCACACCAGTTGCACCTAGATGTTGTTTTGTACACCTGTTTGACACATATATGGATTTTGATTCCTTGCGCACCAGACGCATAGGATATTCTTATATATGCATTTTGGGGATTGATTCTAGTAGAGCAGTACATTTTTATGATATTCTCTATGTATTGATGTTTTCGGAGCCCTGACAAATTGGATTATTACTCAAATTGTTTTAGTATTGGGGGTTTAAAATTTAAATTCGGGGACCGAATTTCTTTAAGGGGGTAGATTGTAACACTTCAAAAAGATAAAATATTATTTTTGGGAATTTTTATAATTTAATATTATTTTATTGATTATTTTAATATTAAATTTATAATTAAATGCAAATAAATAGGAAAAATTTGAGAAAAATTATGGAAAATTCTAAAATAGGGTAAATTAGAGAATTATGACATTTTTAAGTTTTTGTGATTAGTTTGACACTAATTTAGTGCTAATCGCGATTAAAAATCGCTAATCGGTTTTAGCATTTTTGAGCAAAACATGCACATATCTTTTTTTCTACACTTGTGCATTTTTCTTGCCATGGTTCCTCATTTGGGTTTACTATTTATGTGAGAAGGATTTTGAGAGTTTAAAAGAAAAGAAAATAAAGAAAAGAAAGTGATAAAGAATGAGGGTAGGTGAGAGAGAGGGGTATGGGCTCATTGACCAAACCCTTAGCCATTTTCTCCCCCTCTCATTTCTCTCCATCTCCCATGCTTGCTGCTGCTGCCTCTTCTTCATCTCCCTCCCCTCTTCAACTCCTCACTTCACCTCTAACACAACCCCAAAACCACACATCCATTTCATTAAAAATGTGCACAATCCCTAGATCTACACATGGAGCTAAAGAAGCAAGGGTTTTGGCCACTAGGGGCAACTCAAGAAAATTCTTGAGTTGCCAAATGAGGTATTTTTCTGAACCATTAGCTTAGTTATAGCATTCCCTTTACCCCATGTTTAGTTTTGAATCGATAATGTGCGATATTATGGACTTGAGGATAACCAAGTTAGGGTTTGAGGAAATTGGTGTTGTATTATGAAATTGAGCTCAGTAGAGGTTTTACCAACACCCTAGTGTATGAATTGGAACCTAAAACCTGAAGCTTAACCAAGAATACGGATTTTAGAAACCGATATCGGGGAATTTATGAAATCTGTGCAGGGTATATTGAATCTGCTATCACCCGAGACACCCTAAAATAATATTGAGTGGACAGTGAGATGTGCAGGCACCAGAGAACCACCACACCAAACCCTAGCTCCCCACTCCACTTTGAGGCCGCCGAAATTCCCATTCTGGCCGCAATTTGCGGCCAGACCAGTGAGGAATTTCCTCGTTTTGCATGCATGGCCCTATTTCCTCTATTCTTGGCCCAGGGTACTTCTAGTTTTGACTGATTCCATCTAGGGTGAAATCTGGGACATATTTCCTAAGTTGCTGTTTTGGATTCGTGTTTGGGTATTCCGTATTTTTAAGTCTGAAATTTGGATTTGTGTTTTGCCTCGACTATTTGGCGTTTATACGACGATATAGAGGATTTATTGATGGTTTTGAAGGCGTGCCATAGGTTCTCACCTATAGGCCCCTTATCGTATCGTTTTGGATTTCATGTGCCGTTTTAGCTTGGATTTGGTTTTAATGCGCATATACGATATTTTGATATGTAGGTACCCATGAAGACTTCGGGACGACAAGCAAATGCGTGGTGACGTCCGCAAATGATGATGCAGGTGAGTAGATTATATCTACAGGGGGAAGTCGGGTGGATGGCGTATAGCACCCCCGCAGTCCGTAGTTGTTATTTTATATGATAGTTAGGTGTACTATGGATAGTGTAGGGTTAGAGGTGACTAGTGTTGTTCATAGTCGCGAACCCTAGAATAGAATTACACCTACACGCGCACCCTTGCATATTACTTATACTTGCACTGTGTTTGATGATATGGGATGACTTTGGAGATGAGTCGATGATGTGGGCTTGGTGCCACGAGATCGGTGATTTGATATGATTCATATTTGGGATATGACTTGTGATTCTTGCGGGCTTGGGATGTGTGTTTACCCCCGCATGCATACTTTATTGATGGTATCGATTTGTACTAGACATAGAGTAGTACCCCAGATTATATGATCTGATGATAGTGATACCTGTTATGTGATGAGATAGTGAGATGTTGACCTGTACCCAGCTATTGGGATGCCGTACGATGATTTACCGTACGAGCCGATATTGATGATAGATCCACACTCATAACTCGAGGATGTCCTACGATATGTTCTTGAGGCGGGATCACCGACTATATATCTATATATTTATCGACTCGGATTTAGGTGGTTTCCACACCTACCCCTCCTGATTGACCGGATACCTAGATCTGTAGTTTGCATAGTAGATTCTTCACTATGGTGTTGACTATTTGATTTCCGCATATTCATGCTATTCGCATTGCTGGCATATGTTTATTGCTATATTATTATCATGCTGTTAGGACACCAGCACTATTATCGATGATGCGTATGTTCCACGTATACTATTTTCCGGCTCACACACTTCATCATCGATAATTGCCATGCCACTACACTGTAGTACTGTTGCATGACTTCTGATATGATTACCTTTCTTTACATGTCGCATACATCATGGATTGATTGCATAGCACATCGCATTGGATTTACTTCTTGATGTTGGATTTTCATGTGATTTCTGATTTTGAGGACCGTGGGATTATTTAAGAAAGGATGCTCTATTTTGAAAAACCCGGTACCTCGTGATATGATATTTTGGTGCGTCCACCACGCATTTTCTCGGTGCTGAGACGTGTGCTTGAAACCCGATTCGAGGAGTGGATGATCCGTTTGCTGGTTCGAGGTGGGCCCGGTAAGGTTCCCCTCGGCAAGATGATCGATGAGTTTTGCCGATTGAGCCTGGAGGCGGGCGAGTACCTACCGGTGACTGTATTTAAGCTCGGCGGATATCTGGAGGATACCGACCGGAGTCGAGAGATGGGCGTACTGCCGGGGCCGAGGGCCGATTCCGCAGACAAAGCCCGCGGGCCGATCCGGACTGACGGAGCCCGATGGATGAGGATTTACGTGTCGATGCTAGGCACGGGTTTCATGATGTTTTTCCATGCTTTTGTTTATATCCTCATATTGCATACATGATGCTTATTATCAGTGGGTGACGGGTGGACGGGTTCCACATATATACAGACATGGATTATATACAGACAAGGATCATATACAGACTGGATTTACACTGATCATACTTCATTTGTATATATAACAGGGTATGAGGGCGCCGTTATATATACCCTTACACCAATATTAGTGGTATGGGACGCTAATATATGTGTATTGATATCCTTGATACTTCATCATATTTACTTCATGCAGACATACCTTATACTGATGACATGTTATTACCTGAGTACCTGGCACTACATACTTATTTAGATGTTACCTTGCCACCTTATCATACTTCAGATGTACTCTTGTGGTTATATTACTGATTGTTGACTTAGGTTTATGTCTTGCATTCGGTTTCTGCTTGTAGATATTTCTATTCACGAGTTGGCAACTCACCCCCGTTGTGCCACAGTTCTTGCAGGTTCTGCCGTACAGGTTTCATTGCGGCATTTCTGGCACACTACTTTCTTGCGGGTGAATTGCGTTTGGTAGGTGGATTCTTTCGCATCAAGAACCACCATTGTATTTACTTTATTCATTGTATCTAGAATTTCCATCAACCAAAACTTGTATATTGTTTCAGACCTAGACTTTAGTGATGTATTATTCGACCTTAGAGTCGCGCTTAGTAGTATTGCGGTTTTCTTGTTGCTTTTGAGTTCTTTTGGTTTGACCCTTGCCTTTCGGCGTTGTATATTCTTATTGCTTGTGTGGTTGTGGCCGTCATTTGACGAAGAGCTAGCTCCCGCTTGGGGATGCCTTTATCATTGCATATATTGTTATACTTGTTGTACCCCATTCGGGGCCAGTTTTACAAAAGATTCTCTGCCGAAATTTTTAGAAAAGACTGTACTGTTTTAAAATTCATATTCGGCTTAGTTATTTAAAAACCTTGATTTCAAACATGTTTTTCTTCACTTCTTTAAACCAGTTTCTTTACTTATTCTTAAAAATGGTTTTAGATTTCTGGGCTTTTGGCTTACTTGGATCAGATGGAGTCCTATAGACTTCATGTGGTTCAAGGGCCAGTCACGTGCTCTTTCGGGTCGTGACAAGTATGGTGTCAATGTACCTGGATTGGGACAATCCCAATATCCGTTTGGATCTATCTCTATAGATCCTAATTCCCAATATGCAGGAGGCATCACCAAGATCTTTCATTGAGAATCTTTGTGATAAGAAGAGCTTGACTGATTGCAGCATAGGAATATCATTTCCTATCAAGAGTATGTCGTCCACGTACAATACGAGGAAGACAACCTTACTCTTTGCTACCTTCTTGTAGATACAAGGTTCATCTACATTTTTGACGAAATCAAACTCTTTGATAACGACGTCAAAGCAGATGTTCCAACTCCGCGATGCTTGCTTTAATCCATCAATGGATTTAAGCAGCTTGCACACCTTCCTGCTGCTCCCACTGTCTACGAAGCCCTCTGGCTGAGTCATGTACACACACTCTTCTAAATCACCATTTAGAAAAGCGGTCTTAACATCCATTTGCCAGATTTCGTAATCATGATATGCAGCGATAGCAAGCATGATCCGGATGGATTTAAGCATAGCCACTGGAGAAAAGGTTTCGTCATAGTCCACACCTGATCTTTGACGAAAACCCTTTGCAACAAGTCTAGCTTTGAAAGTCTCCACTTTCCCATCTACACCAAGTTTTTTCTTGAAGATCCATTTGCTCCCAATGGGTTTTACCCCTTCAGGAGCAACATCCAAAGTCCATACTTTGTTGGTGTACATGGATTCCATCTCGGACCGCATAGCATCCAGCCATTTCACTGAGTCCCTACTCGTGATGGCCTGCTCGAAGCTAGTTGGGTCATCATCCTCCATGATGCAATCCTCGCTCCCACCATCCATGAGAAAACCGTAGTATCTCTCATGTTGGCGAGGAACCCTACTAGATCGGCGGAGAGGCTGAGGTTCATTGGGAGCTACTGAATCTTCTGGTTCCACTAAATGTTCAGTTACGGTTTGTGTATCTGGAACTTCTTCTAGCTCTACCACTTTGCCACTAATTTCTTTTTCAAGGAATTCCTTTTCTAAAAAGGTGGCATGTTGAGCAACAAACACTTTTTGTTCCTCACTGTGGTAGAAAAAATACCCATATGAGTTCTTTGGATATCCCACAAACTTGCAAAGAACTGACCGTGCCTCGAGTTTGTCCGGATTTTGTCTTTTGACATAGGCCGGACAACCCCATATCTTAACTCGTTTAAAATATGGTCTCTTCCCACTCCATATCTTATATGGTGTGGTAGGTACAGATTTAGATGGAACTTGATTCAATAGGTATGCTGCTGTTTCCAGTGCATATCCCCAAAAGGAAATAGGTAACTCAGCTGTGCTCATCATAGAGCGCACCATATCTAATAGGGTGCGGTTGCTCCGTTCCGATACACCGTTGTGCTGTGGTGTATATGGAGGAGTCAGCTGAGAGAGAATCTCATTCTCTTTTAGGAAGTCCAGGAATTCATTGCTCAAGTATTCACCACCTCGATTAGATCGAAGGACTTTAATACTTTTTCCGGTTTGGTTTTCGACTTCTTGTTTATATTCTCTAAATTTCTCAAAAGCTTCTGATTTGTGTTTCATCAGGAACACATATCCGAATCTAGAGAGATCGTCAGTGAATGTAATGAAGTACGAAGAACCATCCCTGGCATGTGTAGACATGGGACCGCATACATCACTATGTATCAGTCCCAAGAGTTCGGTAACTCTTTCTCCGTGTCCCGTAAACGGAGTTTTGGTCATCTTGCCTTTGAGACATGACTGGCAAGTGTCATAAGATGAAAATTCGAATGGTTTCAAATATCCATCCTTATGCAACTTAGCCAGTCGTGTCGCATTGATGTGACTCAGTCTACAATGCCACAAGAAGGATTCGTTCAATTCTGAACTCTTCCTCTTGTGTGTGTTTGTTATGCTCAGAACTGTTGATTGATTTAGAACATAAATGCCATTGCACAACGTGCCTGATCCAACCAACTTTTGGTTACGGAAAATGTTCATAACATTGTCCTGTAATACAAAATTATATCCCTTTTTACTCAATAAAGAAACCGATATAATGTTGCATATCAGGTTCAGCATGTAATAGCATTCGTTCAGAACCAATGTATTACCAGTTGGTAATGCAAGGTGATATTCCCCGACAGTCTTAGCTGCAACAATTGCACCATTTCCAACTTTAATGTCTTTATCACCTTCTCCAAGTTCTCTACCTTTCCTGAGCCCATGTAACTGATTACATATATGGGATCCTGACCCGGTATCTAATACCCAGGACGTGGAGCAAATGGAGAAACAGTTCTCTGTAACGAACACACCCGAAGAAAATGCATCATCGTGTACTTTCTTCATTCGGGTGGCATGGGAATCCTGGTATTCCCCTATATCCTGTTCAATCCTATAACTCTTATAAGAAAGAACGGAACCAACGTTCCCCAGCACAGTATAACATGCGGGTTCGGTCAATACATCCATATTATTATCTTTATTAGGGCATGACATGGTCGCTACCTGGAGAGAGAGAGAAGAAAACACTTTAGCGTATGCTCGTGCAAGATCAGATTGGTTATTATCTTATCTAATCAGGATGGCTCCCATTGGTTTTTATCAAATCTTCCTTCAAACCCTAAAAGGAAAGACTAGCCGGGATTAATTACACCGTACAACTTCGTCGATCTTTCAGCCAGGCCAGTGTCGGTACTTTGAGGGAGGTTCCCCGTGCTTTCGCACGGACCTAATTAAAGTAAACCTCATTTTCCCAGAGGCGTAACCCCGTTGACACCTTTCTAGACACCTACTTGATCGGCTAATTATAATGTGCAAAACTCTCCCAGGAGTAACTCTTACTCGCAGTGGGTATCGGGATCCAACTATCTCATAGAAGGTATGCAATCTCATTGCAAATTTCAACACTTGAAATTCCCGATAATATTTTGCCCCGAACGATCTATGACCTTGACAAGGTCAACAAACCATAGACCGCAAGTCAAGTTCAACCCGTCATTTCTTGATTGAATCAAACCCACCCGCACGACCCTTGATAAGGTCAACAAGGCCGTACGACTACCCTAACCCAATCTGCATCATATGCATAAGCAGATAAATACTGGTTAGCTACCGCACACTGCGCCTTGACAAGGTCAACAAACGCAGTACGAATACTAAACAGGACTTATCTGAAATGACGGAGGGCTACGACAGGTTTTTCTGAAAACCTATTGCGTAATGAACTTGATATCGTTGTAGGATCGAATGATTTTGAAATGGAGTGTTTTTGAGGCTTTTTCTAGTTTTGCTAAAGGCGTCACTCCCGGTGAAGGGATCGTCGGCCCTTTCCTCGTCGAATGAGGTGCGGGATATATCATATATATCACTGTGCAAAGCAAAAACTCTTAAAAGCAATCAAAAGACAAACCGAATGTGTGTAGCATCTGCCAGTTATTGCTAAAGGAGTCACTCCTGGTGAAGGGATCTCGGTCCTTTCCTCGTCGAATGAGGTGCGGGATATATCATATATATCGCTGTGCAAAGCAAGAACTGTAGCTACCTGTTTTATTTTGAAATTCGATTCCACAACATCTTAGGTTTCTTTTCTTTCATTAATCACATTAATGAAGTCCCATCATTTAAGTACCTAAACATCATAGATAAATACGACGTACACTTATGCCATCCGCATTCGCCTCGATGTCCCCTCGTGCACCGTTTGGTTAGGTAACTAACGACAGAGCAGGGCAGGGCTAGTGCGGGTGCAAAACATAAGTAACGTCTATATAATATATCATATATACTATATACTGTATCTATCACAGAACATCACATGATCACATCACAGATATCGCAGCAGAAGAAACATATGAAACATTGGATATACTAGGACGTCCGTGTTTTTAATACGAGCCAGTATAAAACACGGATTCCACGGTCATGATGAATAGCCAATCCCACACCCGTAGACCCCTACGAGAGCGGCAAGCAACCCTACCAATTCTAGGGTTAGGAGACCCGGACTCGACTCCTCGAGATGGTCTCCCACTGGACCCTAGAACCCGGTTACTTGTGCTCCCCTCCTTGGGTCTATCCTAATGCGGAAAAGTAAATAATATACAAAAGGTGAAATCTTCCGCTACCTGGAAGTGTCCCAATAAAAGAATATTACATACAAGTTTTTACATGAATGAAAATGAAAAACACTCATCTCACATAAAAACCCCTGGCTATTCAAACACGACGATCTAATATAACATATCCAGCAACACATAACATCACATGTCATCAACGTAAGTAAGTATGCATACCCCAATTGTCGTTGACGTATAGCAACGAAACCGGCGATATGAACATACTACACTTACGGTCATAGAAAAGAAAGTGTAAAACTACAACAGTTGGAATCCGCAATCTCTTTAGACATCGCATGCCTAACAGCTATAAATCCCGCATTTTAGTCTCATTATCGAAAACTCTTTTCAATATCATGTGGGACTAAACTGCTAGATTTATAACATTCATTCAGTTATCTCATAACTGTTTATGAATTCCAATTATTGTATCCCATTCCGGATAAATAGAAAATATTAAACTTTCCGATCGAACATTAGAACACCCAAGTTTTCCCGAAACCGATCAACACATGAAATAAGTTCAAAGACATTCACTTCATGCCTCAGTACCAACGGTCCAGCCGTAGAAGGGTCAAGCCAACGCCTCACATGTGGCACGCCGTGCCGCCCCAAACCTGAAGGTTCAAAGGGCAGTTCAAGACGGTCACATAATCGAGTTAAGGTTTGTTGTCTTCTAGAGGGACCATCGCGTTACTTGCACTACTTAGAACCTCATTAAACTACGGAAAAGTCCAACAATTGGAAATTTCCCGGCAGGGAAAAAATTGGGTATTTAAATCCGGTCGAAACTTTTAACATATTCCAAATATCCGGAAAACACATAGACGAAATCTGATAATCCGATCGAATCATCTAATCCCCAAAACAACACCAGAAAATTCAACTCTTGAATAAATATTAAAAATACCCATAAAACTCAGCACTGTGAAAGAGGAATTACTGTGCAAATATGGAGGGCTGACGTCACCAGAGAGCCGCGGAACCGCCGCAGAAGCTAGGCTTCTGCTGCGGTTCCGCCGCAGGTTTGAGGTATCATTGGTCAAATTTTGCACCGTAATTCTTATAATTCCCTGCTGAATTTTTTAAGTATTTTTAATATGGAAAAAACCCAGTTTTTGAAAAAAGTCCAGAGTGCAATTTGTTTTAGGGTTTCGATGTTCATTCGGGTTTCAAACGTCGTCTAGACTTCGCCTAAGGCTCTAGCTAGGCTCTGATACCAGTGTAGGGTTCCTAGGCACGCTAATGAAGTCTCACAAGGCATCAACCATGCCAATTTTAAATTTTATGAGTGCCGAGAAACCCTAATACGGATCGTCGACTAGAATTTTAGGCGAAACAATAAACTAGTTAACATCTTAACTAAAAGAAGAAAGCTACAATCTTGGTAGATCCGTTTATCCACTTCCTTAGCTCCATGTAGTCGTTCCCTCGCTGTCCATCTCGAATCCCGAACTCTCTCATCGGCTTCATCGGAGAAATGAGCGGACTAGTCGTCGGCTTCGATGCCGAAGATGATCTACGTCGAGGCTACACTGGATCAAGCTTCGACTTCACCTAGTTGTGAAACTTGTGAAGAAAACACCCAAAACCACTTGGCAAGAGGTAGAGGATGAAGAAATAGGAGGTGGGTTCACTTTAGAATTGGATTTCTCACTTTAGAACTCACGATGCCATTAATGGAGTCTAGTTTTCTTTCTTGAAGAAGAAGGAGAAGATGAAGATAGAATATGATAAAAGTATTTTCATAATAGAAAATAAATCAATACTTATCATATTCTAACTAAGGTCAAGTGTAGAGAACAGACCATGGTAAGTGGGAATGGTTAGGGTTAAGCATGAAGACAAAATGGTCTCTTTAGTCAAAGCTTCATGAAGCTTCAACAAGCTTCATGATAAAAAGAAACCATTTTATCTTCTTTTATCCATTTAAATAAATAAAGAATGGATAAATAAATGAGTGAATAAATCAAAACCCTAACCATTATCATAACCATGGTACAATTCTTTACACAAAGCCAATATTCATGCATCATCAAACATGATACATTCAATTGCACAAAAGTATATCACATATACAACTTGTGAACTTCAAGTGAGAAAATCTATTTAAAGTGAACCAATACTAGTTAATGCAAAGTAATATATCAAATATATAATTATACATTAAATCATTAAATCAACACTTGATTTAACGATCCGGTCATATCGCATATAACCGACTAGTATCCTATGTATCGGCTTATCGAATCAAGGATTGATTCGATATCTAGGTTATATCGAATATAACCAATCGATACATTCATCGCGAGAATGAAATACGGTATCACATACACGCATTATTCTCGGTCCCGCACATATCTCATATGCACTCCTATTTCGTTTCGCTTGAGCCAGGAAACCTCTGTGTAGGACTCTAAAGACTCGTCAATACGCCGGTAGCCGATGATGATCATATAAAGCACCCACAAGCCGCAAGCGGTCTGCTAAACGTAACGGCCACCCGGGTATTGAGCGATCAGAAGATCGACGAGCTAGCCCACTCACACTCCTGTGAATCCAACCAGTAACACTTACCGTACAGTCCGGTCAGTTCGTCTGATATGTCGCATATCAAGTCTACGGGTGGTAAACATCAGACCCCAATAACTGATAAGTCATGCCGATATGAGGCTCATAACGGGTCGAGAAACTACTGGTAACACTTACCAGCAAATCTCTGATCAGCCCTGGCCAGGGACTTCCCTGTTACGGCCAATCGAGCACAGCGCAACATTAACCCCCAATACCGGGAGAGACGAAACCCCTCCTGTCGCTCATTGCCTCCATGTGACTCGGGACTGTACCCAAAGACCACCGTTTTGCACGCCCTCATGGACGTGGTAAGGTGGAGATCAAAGCACAGTGGGAATCACACAAGACTCTATGACGATCTCGGGTCTACAGACTAACCTGCACAAGTGTCAACTGAGAACTGCCATCTGACGTGAGGTATAATACCATCTGGGAGTTCTCGGTGTAAGTGCACGGCGGCGCCCCAGCCTCCATCCCGAGGCCAAATGCGGAAGCGATGGTTAACTTAAATTTTTCATGAACTGGCACCACCGCGCACTAATACCCGGATCGAACCATTAACTAGTCCTAGCTAACTACAAGATTGGGAAGAGAGATATAGCGACTGATCCGAGTCCTCCGGTCTTCTCGTCGTCGTTCCGATCTCCTGCGGAAACTCCGGTCGTCGCCTCCTTGCCGGAAGGGCACCACATCGTCTGCATCTTTTACGGGCTCCCACCACAATACCGAGGCAACTCGGGCACGAAGCTGGCTAGTCGACGTGCCCAAGGTTTGCTGTAGAATGTATAGAGCTCATGTCTCACTTTGGGGTTCAAGGAGTTGCCTTTGGTGGAGGAATGATACTTGGAGTTTTGGAGATTGATCTTGTGGGATTTTTGCAACATGAAATGAGCCAAAAACCCACACCCAAATTTTTGGGACAGCCCCCTATGAGCTTGGCCGGCCACAAGAGATGAGGGAGGGAGTAAAAATGAAAGTGTGACCAAAAGAGTGAGATAGCCATCCAATAATCCAAGGGAGAGAGAGAAAGGTCATGATATCAAGAGATGATTACTAACCCGAACCCATACTCCACCAACCTCATCATCTCAATAAAGTCAAGCCATCATGAAAACAAAGTCAAGGTATGGTCCACCCATCATGAGCCATCATGAAGTCAAGAATATGCAAAGAACCCCTCCACAAATACTTATTTGCAACAATGCAAATAAGCCCTCCTCCACCAATCTTCGGCCAATGAACGATACAAATAAAAATGGCCGAAACGGAAAGCAAACTGGCAACTCCAGAAACTGGTCCCGTAATAAATTACAGGAAAACCCCGATACTGTGCATACACACCCGCATTTGTATTCCGACCGAAATACAAATGCAATGAGACAAATCTACACTGTACTATACTAGGATCCGACATAAACCAAAGCCGGCTAGTAATATCCGTTCGATCCTGATTTGTGCAATACCGCACGTATCTGATCGAACCCTGCCATATAACCATATGGCCTGTAGTACAAACTGTCCGATCCTGATCCGTGCAATACCGCACGTATCTAATCGGACCTTGCCATATCTCCATACGGCCTCTACAATTTTTCGCCCGAAAGCTGAGTAACTGAATGTGGGGGACTCTAAAGACTCGTCAACACCTTGGTTGTGGATTTAACCACTTACACGTCAGAGGTATAAGCCAATACGTAACGGGCTACCAGGTATTGACTAAAAGGGACGTCTGTGAGCGAACTCAGCCTGACAACCCTACTGAGCCTGTCAGTGACACTATCCGTACAGTCCGGTCCGTTCGTCTATGAGCATCGCATGGCGGGCGTAGGGGGTTGGTAAAAGTCAGACCCCCAAAAGCGGTACAAGTCGTGTCGGAGTGTAGACCAGAACACCCTGAGATACTACTGGAATACCTACCAGTAAATCTCCTTGCCTCGGCCGAGGGCTTCGTGTAATGGCTCTCCTAGACACAGAGCGACCTCACCCCCAATACCGGGAGAGACGAACCCCTGAAGATGCGCTCACTGCCTCCATGTGGCTCGGGACTGTACCCAACTAAAACCTGTTTGCACGACTCCTTTGAGCCGTGGTAGGGTAGTAATCAAAGTACAGTGGGAACTCACACGAGACAAATGATGATCCCCAGGTCGATGAACTAACCTGTACACATTTCATCAGGGAACTGCCATCTGACGTCTGGTATATGACCAACTAGCATGTTCCCGGCGAGTCCTGTCCGGTGTACTCATAACCCAATGAGCACCGGTATACATCTTAGGTGAACGAACTGACACCAGTGTCTTGTGAGACCGGCCACCGCCCCTCGTCGGGGTCTCGAATGTACACACTAGTCTACTCTGGAGTATCGATGCCCTATCTCGAAACTCCCACGACTAGGGACCATTTAAGGATGTGCTTATAGACTACCAGCTCCCACGTATATGATCGCCCTGATACTGCTGGTGGTCAAGAAAGAATCATAGGGGCTCTATCAACGTGCAATAATGACCTGTCAGGTCACCTAAAGCAGTACACGATGATAAAGGTAAACCAGATAGCATACTATCATCATGAGTAAGACTGTCCTATCGGGATAGGTCCTCCATCAATCATTGTAATCACGTGCCTGTGATCGAATAATTGAATCTGAGGGCACTATCTCCAACAATCTCCCACTTGCACTCAAGGCTAATTATTGTGATGTCGCATACTCACAGCACGTGTGATACCGAACACCCAACTCCTCTACCAGTCAGTCTCACAAAGCTCGTTTGCGAAACTACTGCGTTCAAGGAATAGCCTTAGTGAGTGGATCCGCCTTGATGTCTCTTTCTATGTCTCTCTATATCTCAAGTTCGCAGAGAAACCCATCTCTCGAAATGAGCAACACTTGTCTTAGAATGTGTCTGGATGTCTGATGGGACCTAGCTCACAAATGAACTCCAAATCCAAACTTCTTAGACTGTATCGTCAATTGAACTTAATCAGTATCCTGCGCCAGGCCACCCTCAGTATTGCCTTGGATCACCTATCCAAGATACTGCCCCTCATCAGAAGGAAAACTAAAACTCTGAAAACCTCCTTGTCGTCCATGTCATCTTGGAAGCCTGGAATGATAACTGTCTCCCGAATGAAGCAGTCGTTATCATATCCCTAGAACATCCACTTATGTTCTAAAACTGCTTCCGACTGTTTCTCCAGGATTGGATCAATGTCAACTTATTGCATCTAGTGCAAGAACAACATCTGGTGTGGTACTTGACATCTCATGATTGACTCAATTGCCTAAGCAAGTGATCTGTCAATCATGCACATCCCTCTCTACTTTAGTCTGTAAGACACCTTTAGAGAGGGTGACTCCATCACCTGCAGGTACACTACCGTGCCAGGAGTCGTCCATTCTAAATACTCTTAGAATGCTGTCTAAGTACCCTTAATTGGGAAACTACCCAAATCTAGATCTAAAACCATAGATCTAGTAACCAGTATGTCTGATATAATATCCAAGTCCTGTGTGGAGAAACCACTGTGTGACGACCAAAGTATAATCGATTGTAGTGTAGGAATATCACTTCCTACTCTGTGTATGTCATCCAAATACCATGACATCACACCCTACTACCTTCTCAACAGATCCATCCCCTATTCTGATGAAGTCAAACCTATGACTGTCACATCAGAAATTGATGATCTATCTCTGCTATATCTGCTTTAGTCTATAAATAGACATAAGCTACCTGTCCACCAATGCTTCCGCTGCTCCCACTGACTACGACAACCCTCTGGCAGAGTCATATACACGTACACTTCTGAAGCCAGTTCAGAACGACGCTATACTCATCCTCCTGCCGGGTCTCGCAGCCTGGAACAGCAGCAATGGCAAGTGTGGGTAAACAAGAACCTCCCTACCACCGTCCTTGAGGCTACCGGAGTACCTCTCGGGTGCCTGAGGTTACCCACCTTATTTGCGGAGTGGCCAATGGAATGTCAAGCCAGATTGAATCTTTAGGTTCCTATCAAATCTTCAGTAATCGTTTGTGGTTCTGGAATCACTTCCAGTTATACCATACTCCCACTACTGTTTTCTGAAAAAATCCATTTTTAATAAAACTATGGCGAGTCTAGAACAATATCGCTATTGATCTTCCAGATGGTAGAAAGTCAACCCTCGTCATAGCCTGGGTCAACCCACAAACAGCCATTATAGAAACGTGCCTTGAGTTATCCAGAGTCTGGTTTTAATCATAAGCTGGACAACTTCCCGTACCTTAACAACGTTAAGATATGAACTGTTCTATATCCAATATAGAACCAGAGGCACTGATTTAATTGAACCAGATTCAAATCATGCAGCTATCTCCAGTCCATGTCAACTAAATGGAGAGAGGCCGATCAGCGTTACTCAACTTAGGAATGCTTCCAATTATGAGTAACCTGAAAGAGAAGCAAGTTCTCTTAATCATTACTATCAACTGAATACCATACTCAAGTATCTACATCTTCGATCACTTTGAAGAATCCCGATACTTGCAATACCTGGTTCTCTACTTTATTCAAATACCTATAACTTCTCAAAATTCGGACCCTGTGTTTCCAAGAAACACCTGTCTAAAAACTAGAGAAGTCATAAGTAAACCGAATATAGTACGAGGACCAACCCCTCTGTCCTGAGGGACCCTGGACAACATACAATAGTCTGTATAAGTCCCTGAGTCTGATAACTTATTCACTGTGTGTCGTAGGTTGAGAACTGTACTTATGGTTAAGAAGAATTACACCGCTGTTTAATGCTCCTTACCTAATCATCCACTGATATAGGTAAATGTCACAGACATAATTTCAAAAAGGTATGTCTCACTCTATGAAAATAGACGTACAGATATATCAATTTGAAATTGGTGCAAAACAGCGGATATTCAAAACCAAATATTTGCCGTCCGGCAAACAACCCAGGTGACTTCCTCAAATATCACTGATTACAACGAAACCCGATATAATGAGGATGATCACCTAATTCCCACTAACCTACTCCCACTCATCATCTGTAAAACCATACAGATGTGAGAATCATACCTGGTAAATACATACCCTGGAGTAAGGACTAATTGGGAAATCAGTTTTCGTTTAACAGTACACAGTGAAACTGAAACATTGAAATGTTTCGATGGGGTATCCCGGTATTCCTAGTAATGCCTCTTCCAGATTCACGACTGTAACCGTACAATTCTTTTCCACCTCTCCAAATCCCTTCATATGTCTTTAGTCATTACTTTCTGCACACCCCTTTAGGCCAAATTGTTTTCTTCCTTCCCTACCGTTCGGCACCAGCCTATGGTTTGGAAGAAGACTATCTAATAAGCATAATGGGTGTACTGTCCTAATCCTAGGAACACTCGCAATGCGAGAGAAGGTGAAGATAAAAGACACCTGAATAAATCTTATTCCTATTTCTCCTGAACCAGAATCCATCCCCGAACTGGAACAAGTTCCTTTCGAGTTCGTATATAACCATACGATGGAGTATCCAATAAACTGTGGATCTTCGTAGTGATACGGAGTGTCCTGGAGAAATACAAAGGTGATTTAGGATTGGCGAAGGAATACTTGGTTTGGTCGTGAATAGCAGTCGCAATTTACTTTGCCCTCTTACTAGTCCCTTGCTTTCTCTTAACTCAATACCTTCTGTACACCATCGTTAGGCTAATTGGTTTTCTTCATTCCCTACCGGTCGGCACCTGCCTATGGTTTGGAAGAAGACTATCCAATTTGCGTAATAGGTGTACTATCTCCTAAACCAAGGATTACTCACAACTTGAGAGAAGGTAAAAGGAAAAGACAAATGAATAATCCTATCCGTTTTCTCCAGAACCAGAAACCATCCTCGAATAAATTCCTTCGAGTTCGTATCTAACCATACGATGGTTTTGTCCAATGGAAGTGGACGTTCGTAGTAATACGGGGTGTCCTGGAGAAAAGGGTAAAAGTAGGAGTGGCAATGAGGTTTGCAACTCTGAAAATCCAAAAACCAGTGTTTTAGAAGGTTCGGGCAACTTGGTCACTGAGTCATAGTATTAGGGTCGGGTCAATGGTCGCTGCCAAAGAGAGAGAGAAAAGAAACACTCAGCGTGCACTCTAACCTAGACCAGAATGGTTACCAATTTGTCTGGAAACCTCCCACTATACCGTCAAATTCTCCTCCAAACCTGAAAGAAGAACTAGTCGGGGTCACCCGAGGAGTATACCAACACATCAGTGGGAATCGGGATTCAACTATCATCGCATGATAACGTGACGGAATCCGCTCACGGTGTCACACTCCAGAAGGTATGCGCATATCTGGCAAGTTTCAGTTCTTTTGAAACTCCCGATGTGATTTCCGCCCCATGCTCTTATGACCTTGACTTTGGCCAACATATCATAAGTCACATGTCAAGTTCTACCCGTCATTCTCCAGGTTGTTTTGAATCCACCCGTACCTACCCTTGACTTTGGCCAAAATGGCAGTACGACTGTCCCAAACCAACGCATCTATCTATGCTGCATATGAATGCCCCATTAGCTACCAATCACTGTGCCTTGACTTTGGCCAACATACACAGCTTGAATACTATTGAACACTCATATGAAACGACGGAGGGCTACGAATGGTTTCTGGCGAAAACCTTTAACGTAAAGAACTTGATATCGTTGAAGGAACGGATAGCTTTTAAAAATATAGTGATGAAAACCTTTGCTAAAGAGGTCACTCCCGGTGAAGGGATCTCGGCTCTTTCCCCGTAGAATGAGGTGCAGGATATTCCAAATGAATACCACGATGCAAAGCAAAAGTAATCGGCTATAGTGAAGTCATTGCCCTGACGCAAACTTTTTGTCCAAGGGGTCACTCCCGGTGAAGGGATCTCGGCCCTTGCCTCGTCGACTGAGGAGCAGGATATTCTAACTGAATACCACGATGCAAAACAAAAGAGAAC
The DNA here is from genome assembly GCA_030015575.1 of Agapanthus africanus. Lineage (NCBI taxonomy): Eukaryota > Viridiplantae > Streptophyta > Magnoliopsida > Asparagales > Amaryllidaceae > Agapanthus > Agapanthus africanus. The sequence continues at coordinate 189,937,397 of JASDDO010000012.1, read as the reverse complement.
GTCCTTGCAATAACAGCTTTTTTGAAAAGTGTTCCAACAACATCAGATTAGGTTTGTTTTTAACTTGCATTGATCCGAATCAACGCAGTCCCATCAATTGATCACACCACAAAGAACGAAAATATACTGATGTACGTATATGCCATCTGCATTCGCCACTGGGTCCCGTCATTACCCGTTAGGTTAGCTAACTAACGACAGAGCGGGGACTGGACTAGCGCGGATGTAAAACATATACAACTTCTACTAATATATATACCAATATATTATATTCGCTCAAGGCGTGATAAAAAATGCAACATCACAGAAATGTACAGCATCACAGAAACAATACAGATATCTGGGATCCCCGGGTTTCACAGAGCCACTTCTGAAACCCGACGTTCCCCTGGTCGTGTGGATAGCCTGTGCAATGGAATCCTAGACCCCTACGGGCGCGGCAAGTCACCCGCCAAAACCTGAAGCGAGGCAGCCCCCTTCAGTACCGTGAATGGACCACCCAGCACTTCACGGAATCCGGTAACTTGGGCACCCCTCCTGGGTCAACCTGTATCCCCTACGAGTGCGGCGAATAGCCCGCCAATTCTAGAGTAAAGCCCCCTCCCTCTCAATGTCATGAGATGCGGGCTTGTTGCCCTCTAGAACCCGGCTATCCGTGCACCCCTCCACGGGTTAATCCTAGTACAGAAAGTAAAATATACATACAACGGGTACATCGACCGCAACCTGGTCGTGCCCCAAAATAATAATACAAACAGGCAGTGACGGCAGCCCACATGTCGGACGCTCGCCCCGCAATATCAAATGTACATGATACAACCACAACTGTACTAGCATTGCATCCAGGCTATCCCCCACGACCAATCCGCAACATCACAGCATAACACAGAACATCAACGTGAAAGTCACGTTCGCAAATCCGTCTAACCGGGTTATAGCAGTTAGACTGGATTTACCGATCAAGTGACATTCACGGTCGCAGATATAATGTAAATACTGTGAACTAATGTGTTTAAAATATCCGATCGATCAAATTTACCAAGTGGGCCCCCAAGTACTACTGTAGCACATCAAGAAATTCTGGGCCCAAACATAATATTCCAGAAACCATATTTTTAACCCAGAGAGCAACTGCAGAAATTTGATGCAGTGATCTCAACATAGTGCGGCGGAACCACGGCCCAAAGGGGGGTTTGGCCGCGGTTCCGCGCTCCCACTGTGGAGTCACTGTATCGAATTTCTACAGTGTTCTTAAAATTTCCAGTACATCACTTTTCTACAACCTGAAAAAATTTTCGAGCAAGAAAAAATTCAACAGAAAACTGATGTATGTGAAAACGCGGGTTTTTGGAATTTTGTCGATCGGAAATGTAAACACATTAAACAAAGCTAGACTATGTTAATGGCGAGGCTCTGATACCACTGTAAGTGCACGGCGGCTCCCCGGCCTCCATCCCGAGGCCAAATGCGGAAGCGATGGTTAACTTAAATTTTTCATGAACTGGCACCACCGCGCACTAATACCCGGATCGAACCATTAACTAGTCCTAGCTAACTACAAGATGGGGAAGAGAGATATACCGACTGATCCGAGTCCTCCGGTCTTCTCGTCGTCGTCCCGATCTCCTACGGAAACTCCAGTCGTCGCCTCCTTGCCGGAAGGGCACCACATCGTCTGCATCTTTTACGGCCTCCCACCTCAATACCGAGGCAACTCGGGCACGAAGCTGGCTAGTCGACGTGCCCAAGGTTTGCTGTAGAATGTGTAGTGCTCATGTCTCACTTTGGGGTTCATGGAGTTGCCTTTGGTGGAGGAATGATACTTGGAGTTTTGGAGATTGATCTTGTGGGATTTTTGCAACATGAAATGAGCCAAAAACCCACACCAAAATTTTTGGGACAGCCCCCTATGAGCTTGGCCGGCCACAAGAGATGAGGGAGGGAGTAAAAATGAGAGTGTGACCAAAAGAATGAGATAGCCATCCAATAATCCAAGGGAGAGAGAGAAAGGTCATGATATCAAGAGATGATTACTAACCCAAACCCACACTCCACCAACCTCATCATCTCAACAAAGTCAAGCCATCATGAAAACAAAGTCAAGGTATGGTCCACCCATCATGAGCCATCATGAAGTCAAGAATATGCAAAGAACCCTCCACAAATACTTATTTGCAACAATGCAAATAAGCTCTCCTCCACCAATCTTCGGCCAATGAACGATACAAATAAAAATGGCCGTAACGGAAAGTAAACTGGCAACTCCAGAAATCTGGTCCCGTAATAAATTACAGGAAAACCCCGATACTGTGCATACACACTCGCATTTGTATTCCGACCGAAATACAAATGCAATGAGACAAATCTACACTGTACTATACTAGGATCCGACTTAAACCAAACCCGGCTAGTAATATCCGTTCGATCCTGATTCGTGCAATACCGCACGTATCTGATCGAACCCTGCCATATAACCATACGGCCTGTAGTACAAACTGTCCGATCCTGATCCATGCAATACTGCACGTATCTGATCGGACCTTGCCATATCTCCATACGGCCTCGACAACTTTTCGCCCGAAAGCTGAGTAACTGAATATGGAGGACTCTAAAGACTCGTCAACACCTTGGTTGTGGATTTAACCACTAGCACGTCAGAGGTATAAGCCAATACGTAACGGGCTACCAGGTATTGACTAAAAGGGACGTCTGTGAGCGAACTCAGCCTGGCAACCCTACTGAGCCTGTCAGTGACAATATCCGTACAGTCCGGTCCATTCGTCTATGAGCATCGCATGGCGGGCCTAGGGGGTTGGTAAAAGTCAGACCCCCAAAAGCGGTACAAGTCGTGTCGGAGTGTAGCCCAGAACACCCTGAGATACTACTGGAATACCTACCAGTAAATCTCCTTGCCTCGGCCGAGGGCTTCGTGTAATGGCTCTCCTAGACACAGAGCGACCCCACCCCCAATACCGGGAGAGACGAACCCCTGAAGATGCGCTCACTGCCTCCATGTGGCTCGGAACTGTACCCAACTAAAACCTGTTTGCACGACTCCTTTGAGCCGTGGTAGGGTAGTAATCAAAGTACAGTGGGAACTCACACGAGACAAATGACGATCCCCAGGTCGATGAACTAACCTGTACACATGTCACCAGGGAACTGCCATCTGACGTCTGGTATATGACCAACTAGCATGTTCCCGGCGAGTCCTGTCCGATGTACTCATAACCCAATGAGCACCTGTATACATCTTAGGTGAACGAACTGACACCAGTGGCTTGTGAGACCGGCCACCGCCCCTCGTCAGGGTCTCGAATGTACACACTAGTCTACTCTGGAGTATCGATGCCCTATCTCGAAACTCCCACGACTAGGGACCATTTAAGGATGTGCTTATAGACTACCAGCTCCCACATATATGATCGCCCTCATACTGCTGGTGGTCAAGCAAGAATCCTAGGGGCTCTATCAACGTGCAATAGTGACCTGTCAGGTCACCTAAAGCCGTACACGATGATAAAGATAAACCAGATAGCATACTATCATCATGAGTAAGACTGTCCTATCGGGATAGGTCCTCCATCAATCATTATAATCACGTGCCTGTGATCGAATAATTGAATCTGAGGGCACTATCTCCAACACTCGGCGAGTCCGTCCAGTGTATCCAGTCTCCACTGAGCACCCGTATACCATCTCTGATGTCAAACACCAATGGATATGGGATCATCCATCGCCCATCTCATGGGTCGAGAAGCGTATACGCTAGTCTACTCTGGTATATCGATGCCCCGACTCGATACACCTACGACTAGGGACCTTGAAGGATGTACCTATGGAATACCATGTCCCCACTAGTATGATTTGCATCATAGTCCAGGTAGTCAAGTACACATCCTAAGGGCTTTACCAACATGTAACTATAAGACAGTATAAAGAGACTAGTATACATGTTAAGATAAAGTGCAACCAGATAGCATACTATCATATCGAGCAAGAAAGACATCTCTATATATGTCCAAGCATCCAATATAATATACATCATCTGTACAATACTGGCCTCTAGGGCATACATACAACTAACACGTAAATCCTCATATATCGGGCTCCGTCAGTCCGGATCGGCCCACAGGCTCAGTCTGCGGTATCGGCCCTCGGCCCCGGCAGTACGCCCATATCCATTTATCGACTCTGGTCAGTATCCTCCGGATAACCGCCAGGTCCAACCAATCACCGGTAGGTACTCGCCACCCTGCCAGGCTCATCATCTACTCGACGAAAAACATTTCTTGCCCCGGGGAACCATACCGGGTCCACCATGTACCCCCAATCGGCCTCATCTCCCTCCTCGAATCGGGTTTCACATGTCGCTCTCAGCACCGAGAAAACACATGGTGGACGCACTGAAATATCATATCAAGGGTAACCGGGCTTTAAAACAATTACATATTCTCCTTTTGAAACACCCACGGTTCCCAAAAACCAGAACTATCATGGAAACAACATATCTCAATGCGTATAATCAGAAGCATGATGTATGCGACATGCAAAGAAATGTAAGCAACATACACTGAATGCAACAGTACTACAGTGTAATGACATAGCAATTATCGATGATAAAGTGTGTGAGCCGGCAAACAAGTGTACGTGGAACATACACATCATCGATAATGGTGCTCGTGTCCTAGCAGCATGACTGAAATATATCAACAATACAAGCGATGCAATGCAAATAGCATGAATATGCGGAATCGAATAATCAACGCAACAGTAAAGAACCTGCCTCAATAAATATATCATGCAGCCTTGACATTTGAAATAAGACGAATCGGGGTTTTTAATAAAATAAGGGTTACGGTGTTTTAAGAAAAGATGCTTCGTTTGAAAATACCCGTAGAATCCCTTTTTGCCTATCTTTAAAAATATCCCCGATTCGTTAGTTTTGAAATAGGTTTGACTCGGGTCAGTCTAATGTCTACTAAGTAATCTAAACAGGAGGGGTATGAAACCACCTACATCTGAGTCGATATACATATAAATATACAATATTCGGTGATCTCGCCTCAATAGTATCACGTACGATACGGTATATCATATACCATCCTCGAGTCATGAGTGCGGATCTAACATCAATATAAAGCTCGTACGGTAAATCGTCGTACGGCATCCCAATAGCTGGGTACGGGTCAATATCACATTCATCTCATCACCTATCCGGTATCACTACCATCATATCACATCTCAAATACGAACTATGTCATATCGCCAAATATCACGGCCTCAATCCAACCTCATCGACTCATCTCAATCCCATGAATCATCTCAATCCCGTATATAAACACATAGTCCCATACCCATGTGTAGATATACACACCTCTATATGCGCACAGATAAATAAAAGAATGCATGCAAGTATATGTGTACTTGTATGTGTAGGTATAACCACTACTCTAGGGTTTCACACTATACTAAACCAATACATCCTTATCATCAATAATCCATTATTACCATCAATAATCCTAAACAATACATAATAAATATATGTGTGTATACGTATTCGTATACATCACCACGGACTGCGGGGGTGCTATACGCCATCCACCCGACTTCTCCCCGTAGATATAAATCTACTAACCTTGCTTCTCGTGTGCCAATACCGATGTCACTATCTTCATCTTCTTCGCCTCAACATCACGTAGGGTACCTACACGTATATCACAACGCTAAAGCACATGAAAATCACATCGGAAACCAAAATAGCACACGCTACTCGCATAGGTAAAAACCTATCGACTCGCTTGTAAACACGATCAATATCCACTTGTCGTTGACGTCCAAACGCCACCCGACAGGAATGAATCACCAAATACCAAAATCCATGCTAAAACAAGTCGTAAATCATACGCCAACTCAAGCAAATCAACCCAGATTTTACCCTAACAGGAATCAGTCAAAACTAGATATACCCAGGGTCAAGACTAGAGGAAATATGGCCATACACCAAAATCGAGAAGGTTCCCTCTTGCTCTGGACGCAAATTGCGGCCAGAAGGAATTAATTGGCGGCCAAGGGAATGAGTTGGGGGCTAGGGTTTGGTGTGGTGGTTCTATGGTGCCTGCACATCTCACTGTCAACTCAGTTTTATTTTTGAGGTCTCGGGGTGATAGCAGATTACACAAAACACTCCCAGATTTATAGTTTTTCTCCGACATCGTCTCGTAAATCCGTATTCTGGTTCTAGTTCCTGGTTTGGGTCCAAATTAGCATCACAAAAGGGGTTCTAAGGTCACCACAATCCTCAATTTCATCTTTAATTTCAGATCTCACATAAACCCTAACTTGGAGTTTCACAAATCCATCAAACGACACCATATCGACACAAAACTAGTATTGATGCACAAGAAATGAGATACTACTCTAATAGGTGCAGAAATTACCTCCTTTGGCAACTCAAGAAAATTCTTGAGTTGCTCAAAGTCCTCCAAATCCAATCTTGCTAGGTTCAATGTGTAGCTAGTGAGCTTGGTAGCAAGTTTTGTGAAGTGGGAATGGGGTTTTGGGGTTGATTTCATTGTGGATCAAGGGTTTTTGTGAAGTGGGAGAGAGAGGGATGGCGGCAGCAGCAGCAACAAGGGGAGGGAGAGGAGAGAGAATGAGAAAGGGAAAATGATGGGGAATGGTTCATAAAGTGAGGGTTGACTTGGTCTCTCTCTCTCTCATCATCATGCTACTTTTTTCCTTTTCTTTTCTTTTCCTTTTTCTTTTCCTTCTCACTCCAATAGTGAACCCAAAAGAACAACCATGGCAATAGAAATGTAACACAAGTGTAACAAGTGTGGAAAATGATATGTGCACATTTTTGCACAAAAAATGCCAAAAATCCGATTAGCGATTTTTAATCGCGATTAGCACTATATTAGCATATAACTAATCTTAAAACTTTAAAATGGCATAATTACATAAAATACCCTATTTTAGAATTTTCCATAATTTTTCCCCATTTATTTGTATTTAATTATACCCGAATATTAAAATATTCATTAAAATAATATTAAATTATAAAAATTCCCGAAAATAATATTTTATTATTTTGGAAACGTTACAATCTACCCCGCTTAAAGAAATTCGGTCCCTGAATTTAAATTTAAAACTCCCAAATACTAAAACATTTCGATACAAATTCCAAGTCGTCGGGGCTCCGAAATCAGCAATACATAAAACGTATCATAGCGCAATGCATGCGCATGAGTACTGAGCAGATAACTCAAAAGCAACACTCCATCAAGCATCCCGCAATCATCAGAGTCATGGTAAAGACACAAATGTTAAATCCAATACAAAACCAATATGATATAGATCAGAACTATACATGTAGACATCCAATCTATACATGTAAATAGCTAATGTAAATGCATGCCAAATCTTTTTAAGTCGTTGTGCGATGCGCGTAACACAGCATAGTGGCGGACGTTTTTCATAAGAAAATAACTATATACGTATATATATATATATCCTTTGTTTAATAGGTACGTTCCGCCGTTTTGAAAATAATTTAGAAGGGTTTCCTTGTTTTTAAAACATTTCGTGTCATATCGGACACGTAGGTATATATGTATCGAGACCATAGCTCGCTCTTTGGAAATCCCTTCGAACTATCAATGCATGCAAAAATATATCCAGGTACTGTCCTGTTAGTGTATATGCCCTAGAGGCCATTATTGTATCATACTAGATTGTATATTACTTAATGGAAGCTTGGGATATTCACAGTTATATATACAGTCTTGCTAAAAATGGTAGTATGCTACTTGGTTTGAGTCTACTTTAATATGTGCATATGTTTCTTGTAACGTATCACTTATACATATTAGTAGAGCCCATAGGATCTTTGCTTGATTACCAGCGTCATGATGGCAATCACACTAGTGGGGGCTGGGTAGTCTGTAAGCAACATCCTATACAGGTCCCTGGTCGTTGGATTATCGAGATAGGGCATCGATATTCCGGAGTAGACTAAGTGTATACGCTTCTCATCCCAGTTGGGGAGATGGTCTGTCCCACAGCCATCAGTACGTCGTACTAGAGATAGTAAACAGGTGCTCGTTAGGTTACGGGTACACCGGACAGGAGTCGCCGTGGAACTGATTGGTTGGTATTATACCCATCGTCAGTTATCAGTTCCCGGGTGACATGAGTACAGCATAGTCCGCAGACTTGACACTGCTACTTCGCCTCAAGTGTGTCCCACTGTTCTTAGATTGCTACCCTACCACGGCTCAAAGGAGTCGTGCAAACAGGTAGCAGTTGGGTGCAGTCCCGAGCACTTGGAGGCAGTGACAGTTAGATAGGATTCGTCTCTCCCGGTATTGGGAGTTGATATCGCACTGTGTCAGAGAGCCATTACGCAAAGTCCCTGGCCAGGGCAAGCGAGATATACTGGTAGGTTCCAGTAGCTTCTCAGGGCGTAATGGGCTTCGCTCCGACACGAATTATACAGCTATTAGGGGACTGACGCTTGCCGCCCCCTAGGCTTGATATGCGATAGTCTTAGACGAACAGACCGGACTGTACGGAGATTGTCACATCAGGCTCAGTAGGGGTTCGAGATGGTTTTCCTCATCGGCCTTCTTATCGACATCTACCTGGGGACCGTTACGTACAGCTAGTGCCGCTTGCGGTCTGTGGTTAAACCCACTGCCAGCGTAGTGTCGAGTCTTTAGAGTCCCACACAGAGAGTTTCCCTGCTCCAGGCGAAACGATATAGAGGTCGTATGGTTTTACGACAAGGGTTCGGATGCGTACGTGTGTTTTCGCACGTACGACTTTTCGGACAGTTTATACTAGCCGGCTTTGGTTTAAGCCAGATTCTAGTATAAGGTTATTGGATTTATACAGTCTAAAGTTTTTTCGTGTTTTCACGGATTGGAGGGGCGTTCTCGTAATTTGTCGAGAAGGTTCTAGAAGAGTGGTGACATGAGGGGTTGAGGTGGCCTTTTCATGATTACTTTGTGTGACTCATTTATATGATTCATCATATCATTAATGCTTCATTAATGATCTAATGACTCACATGATGAATCACTCTCCTTGATTAAATGAAACATGGTGAATAATCAATTAATTGATATTATTTGATAATTCATTATGTATCATATATTCAAGTGAGAAGGATTTTATAAAAGAAGATATTCATTCTCATCTTCTCCTTCTCTCTCCTCAAGCTCACTCTCTCTTGAAACCCTAACCCTAACCTCTCATGTGTTGAGATCAAGGGTTAGCTAGACTAAAACATCCATAACCTCACTCTATATCCCCTAGGTAGCTTAGATTAGCACCTTAAGCAACCTAGTTATCTCAAGTTTGAGATTTAGCTTGGCGTAGGAGCTTTCGGGTGGATCGTCTTTGATTCGAGGAGGCCGTGAAGTTTCCGATGTTCCAAGGAGCCTAAGAGGAGTGGAGGACAGCGATGAAGACCCGAAGGACATGTAACGTGAGGTATAACTCCGGTACCGAGTAGTTAAACCTCTAGTATAACGTTAGCAATGGTTTAGATTACGATTCATGCGCTCAAGTCCGTGTTACGAAGCTTTGATAATTGTTTTTCATATATTCCGCCTCCCCGCAAGTTAGTGGGGTGCGTGACATGGACTTACAGTGGTATCAGAGCCAACTAAACCATTACTAGCTTGTTAGCAATTGATTAGAAGTTCGATCGACGAAAAATACGGAAAACAAAACCCTATTCCATAACTGTTTCTGTAAATTTTAAATGTGTCGCAAAAATTTTTTGACATACTTTAAAATTCACAGTAGGGAATTATAAGAAATCTGGGAAAATTCGAGGAGGCAACTCGACTAAACGGCCGCGTTTCCGCGGCAACAGAGAGCTTTTGCCGCGGAACCGCCGCCGAGTCAACGCCGAGTTGACTCGGAGTTTTACAGTAATTCATAATTTTGGGTTTTTTGTTTTTCTGCATATACTGTTTCTGCCCAGGTTGCCTCTGTGATGATTTGCTTTTGGGGTAGACACGGATATAGGTAATCGATCGATGTTCTAAACTATTTGCTAATTGGATCTTTATCTGTAATGTTTAATGTGTTCGTAAACCTCCCCTAACTTCTAGTATGTCGGTTAGCAGGGGGTTGCACATTTCTGTAATGGATTTTATCTGTTTGTGTATATAAACTGTATTTGACTGTTGTGGTGAAGAGCCGGGTTTTTGTGATGGGTTATTGTATTAATTCATTCGATGTAATTGTAATAAGTTGTAATATTATTTTGCGGGGCACATCCAGGTTGCGGTTATAGCCACCGTTGTATTATTTCTTTTTACTGTTTTTGCTCCTAGGATAGACCCAAGGTGGGGTGCACAAACTACCGGGTATTTTGAAGTGTTGAGGCAGACCGCTTCACTTCGGGTACTTGGCGGGTAGTTTGCCGTACCCGTAGGGGTCTGGGGTGGGGTAATGGCTATTCATCACAACTGTGTAATCCGTCTTTCCTTGCAGGCTCAAAAGAAACGCGGATTACTTGCATATCCAATAAAGTTTATCTGTGATCTGGAATGCTTATTATTGCGTCTGACGAATGTACAATATCTATATATAAATAGCTATTAGACGTCACTTATGTTTTACACCCGCGCTAGCCCAGCCCCCGCTCTGTCGTTAGTTAAGTAACCTAACGGGTGATGACGGGACCCCGTGGCGAATGCGGATGGCATAAGAGGACGTGGTATTTTCGTTGTTTTCTGCAATGATAAGATTAAATGATGGGACGCATTATTATAATGCAAAGAAAATAAACCAAAGTTTAATCGTTGGAACAAATTTAAAAGAAACCACTCGGTTATTTTAAAAGAGCAGAATTTTTAATTGTGGAGCTTTAGCCACTCCTTTTAAAAAGTATCAGGTTCCTTCGATTATATCAAGTTCACTACGTTCACGGTTTTGCCAAAACCATTCGTAGCCCTCCGTCATTTCATATAGATAGTCAATAGTATTCAAGCTGTGTTTGTTGACTAAAGTCAAGGCACAGTGTTTGGTAGCTGTTGGATATTTATATGCAGCATAGATAGATGCGTTGGTTTGGGACAGCCGTATTACCTTGTTGACTAAAGTCAAGGGTATGTACGGGTGGGTTCAAATTAACCTGGACAATGACGGGTAGAACTTGACATGTGACTTATGATTTGTTGACTAAAGTCAAGGTCATAAGAGCATGGGGCAAAAATCCATATCGGGAGTTTCAAAAGAAACTGAAATTTGCAGAGAGATGCATACCATTTTGGAGTTTGATGAATGTTGGTAGGATTCCTTCAACATTATCTTACGATGATATTTTGGATCCCGATCCTACTGTGAGTACATGCTACTTATCAGGGGATTCGTCACTTAACGATCAATGCTATAAACCAAGTAGGTGCCAAGAAAGGTGTCAGCGGGGTTACGCCCCCAGAGAAAAGAGGTTATTTAATTAAGGAACTTCGCGAAAGCATTGGAAAACCTCCCTCAAAGTATCGACACTGGCCTGGCTGAACGGTTAAGCAAGTATTGTACGGTGAGAATTGTCCTGGCTAATTCTTCTTTTATGGTTTGAGGAGGGATTCCAGAAACAGTGGGAGCCATCCTGTTTAGATAAATTAAACCACTCTAAACTTACAAGAGCATCATGCTAATAGTATCTTCTTCTCTCTCTTAAAATTGCAGCGACCCTATGACCACACATAGGTTACATCTAGATAGTAATTTGACTGAATCTGACTTATATGACTGGCAAAAGTCTGTCCAAATGTCCATTGTCTATGACAAGCCGGACCACCCTATTGAGGGATATTCCTATTGCTATGGGATTGGGCATTGGCAGAGTGATTGCAGGGCTTTAGAAGCCAGTAGCCAGGATACGAAGCATGTTGTGGCTTCGACTTCGGGTGTGTTTATGATAGAAAACTGTATGTCAGTTAACCCTACTTCCTGGGTATTAGATACCGGATCAGGAACTCACATCTGTAATTCATTACAGGCTCTGAGAAATCGTAGGGTTATCGGGATAGGAGATATGACCCTCACAGTTGCTAACGGAATGAGCATGAATGCTGAATCCGTAGGGGAATATCATCTTGGAATGACAACTGGGCAGATATTGATTCTACGTAACTGTTTTTATGTACCAGGTACGACTTGTAATATCATATCTGTACCCTTACTTTCTAAGGAAGGATATGATTTTGCTTTTACAAGAGATGTGGTTCACATCCACCTAAATCAAGATTTGATTGGGTCAGGTACATTAGAAAACAGAATATACGTATTAAATCAAGCTCAGATTTTCAGTGTCCAGAACACACTTAAAAGAAAGTCTCCGGAAACAAATCAGGCTTTCTTATGGCATTGTAGACTAGGTCACATCAATGTGAGGAGGTTGACTAAGTTACATAAAGAAGGATATTTGAATCCGTTCGAATATCAATCTTATGCTACTTGTGAATCTTGTCTCATGGGAAAGATGACAAAAACTCCGTTCTCTGGACACGGAGTAAGAGCAAGCGAGCTCTTGGGTCTCGTACACAGTGACGTGTGCGGTCCAATGTCTACACATGCGCGAGGTGGTTATTCCTACTTCATTACTTTTACGGATGATTTCTCTAGGTATGGATATATCTTCTTGATGAAGCATAAATCCGAGGCCTTTGAGAAATTCCAAGAATACAAAAATGAAGTAGAAAAACAAACCGGCAAAAGTATCAATACACTGAGATCTGATCGAGGTGGTGAATACTTAAGTGCCGAGTTCCTAGGTTACTTAAAAGAGAATGGAATTCTCTCTCAGCTTACTCCTCCATACACACCACAACATAACGGTGTATCGGAGAGACGGAATCGAACCCTATTGGATATGGTACGATCCATGATGAGTAACGCTGAGTTGCCACGATCATTCTGGGGATATGCACTAGAATCAGCCGCATATCTTTTAAACCGAGTTCCAACCAAGACTGTGCCTACCACACCATATCAGATGTGGAGTGGGAAGAAACCCTGTCTTAAGTATCTTAAGACATGGGGATGTCCGGCTTTTGTAAAGAAGCAGCATGCGGACAAGCTCGAGGCACACTCAGTACTATGTAAGTTTGTGGGATATCCAAAGAACTCCATGGGATATTGTTTCTATTACGCAGAGGAACAAAAGCTTTTTGTTTCTCAACATGCCCGCTTCTTGGAAACTGAGTTTTTAGAAAATCAGAAGAGTGGGAGCACAGTAGAACTAGAAGAAATTCTACAACCACAAACTGTTACTGAAAGTATGGTAGAACCAGAAGGTTCAGGAGAACAGGACATCCCGACGCCACTCCGCAGGAGTAGTAGGCAATCTCATCCGCCCGAGAGATACTACGGTTTTCTCATAGACGGGGATAGAGAGGATTGCACTATTGAATATGATGAGCCTACTAGCTTCCAGCAAGCCATTCAGAGCGGTGACTCGGTAAAATGGCTAGATGCAATGCGGATCGAAATAGAGTCCATGTACACCAACAAAGTATGGACTTTGGACATTGCTCCAGATGGGGTAAAACCCGTAGGATGCAAATGGATCTTCAAAAAGAAGATTGGTGTAGATAGACAGGTTGAAACCTATAAAGCTAGACTTGTTGCAAAGGGTTTCCGTCAAAGACCTGGTTTGGACTATGACGAAACCTTTTCTCCAGTGGCTATGCTTAAATCTATTCGGGTCCTTCTTGCTATTGCTGCTTTCCACGATTATGAAATCTGGCAGATGGACGTAAAGACGGCCTTTCTAAATGGAAATTTGGAAGAAAGCGTCTATATGGATCAGCCAGAAGGATTCATTCAGAGTGGGAGCAGCGGTAAAGTATGCAAGTTACTTAAGTCCATTTATGGACTAAAGCAGGCATCACGGAGTTGGAACATCTGTTTTGATGATGCTGTCAAAGAATTTGACTTTATCAAAAATCCAGATGAACCATGCATATACAGTAAGATTGTAGGGAGAGCTGTAGTATTCCTCGTCTTGTACGTGGATGACATTCTCCTAATAGGAAATGATATTCCTATGTTACAGTCAGTCAAAAGATTCTTGTCACATAAATTCTCCATGAAAGACTTGGGTGATGCCACCTACATTCTGGGGATCCAGATCTATCGTGATAGATCAAAAAGGATATTGGGACTTTCACAGTCCAGGTACATAGACACCATAGTGAAGAGATTCAGTATGGAAGATTCTAAGCGCGGTAACCTACCGGCTTGTCACGGAATCACCCTCTCCAAAGATATGTCTCCCAAGACTGATTTGGAAAGGGATCGCATGTCGATTATACCCTACGCTTCTGCGGTAGGCTCTATAATGTATGCGATGTTATGTACCAGACCAGATATAGCATACGCATTAAGCGTAGTAAGCCGGTATCAAGCAAACCCAGGGGAGAAGCACTGGATAGCAGTAAAGAACATTCTCAAGTACCTGAGAAGGACTAAGGAGATGTTCTTGGTATATGGCGGAAAAGACCTTCAGATGGAGGCCTTTGCCGACTCCGGCTTCCAGAGTGACAAAGATGACTCCAAATCCATGTCAGGTTTTGTCTTCACCCTCAATGGAGGGACGGTCTGTTGGAAGAGTTCCAAACAGGAGACCGTTGCAGACTCAACGATGGAAGCAGAGTACATAGCTGCTTGCGATGCCGCAAAAGAAGCTGTCTGGATGAAGAAGTTCCTCACAGAACTTCAGGTGGTTCCTACCAGTGTTGATCCAATACCTCTGTATTGTGACAACAACGGCGCTATAGCTTTAGCAAAGGAACCCAGGTCCCATCAGAAGTCCAGACACATCTTAAGGCGGTATCACCTGATCAGGGAGATCATAGATCGCCGGGAGATCGAGGTGAAGAGAGTAAAGACGGAGGATAACATTGCTGATCCATTCACAAAGGCCATTCCTCAGACGCAGTTCGAGAGGCTATTCGAGATGATAGGTCTATGATATGCCAGCTCATGGCCCTAGTGCAAGTGGGAGATTGTTAGTGTATATGCCCTAGAGGCCATTATTGTATCATACTAGATTGTATATTACTTAATGGAAGCTTGGGATATTCACAGTTATATATACAGTTTTGCTAAAAATGGTAGTATGCTACTTGGTTTGAGTCTACTTTAATATGTGCATATGTTTCTTGTAACGTATCACTTATACATATTAGTAGAGCCCAAAGGATCTTTGCTTGATTACCAGCGTCGTGATGGCAATCACACTAGTGGGGGCTGGGTAGTCTGTAAGCAACATCCTATACAGGTCCCTGGTCGTTGGATTATCGAGATAGGGCATCGATATTCCGGAGTAGACTAAGTGTATACGCTTCTCATCCCAGTTGGGGAGATGGTCTGTCCCACAGCCATCAGTACGTCGTACTAGAGATAGTAAACAGGTGCTCGTTAGGTTACGGGTACACCGGATAGGACTCGCCGTGGAACTGATTGGTTGGTATTATACCCATCGTCAGTTATCAGTTCCCAGGTGACATGAGTACAGCATAGTCCGCAGACTTGACACTGCTACTTCGCCTCAAGTGTGTCCCACTGTTCTTAGATTGCTACCCTACCACGGCTCAAAGGAGTCGTGCAAACAGGTAGCAGTTGGGTGCAGTCCCGAGCACTTGGAGGCAGTGACAGTTAGATAGGATTCATCTCTCCCGGTATTGGGAGTTGATATCGCACTGTGTCAGAGAGCCATTACGCAAAGTCCCTGGCCAGGGCAAGCGAGATATACTGGTAGGTTCCAGTAGCTTCTCAGGGCGTAATGGGCTTCGCTCCGACACGAATTATACAGCTATTAGGGGACTGACGCTTGCCGCCCCCTAGGCTTGATATGCGATAGTCTTAGACGAACAGACCGGACTGTACGGAGATTGTCACATCAGGCTCAGTAGGGGTTCGAGATGGTTTTCCTCATCGGCCTTCTTATCGACATCTACCTGGGGACCGTTACGTACAGCTAGTGCCGCTTGCGGTCTGTGGTTAAACCCACTGCCAGCGTAGTGTCGAGTCTTTAGAGTCCCATACAGAGAGTTTCCCTGCTCCAGGCGAAACGATATAGAGGTCGTATGGTTTTACGACAAGGGTTCGGATGCGTACGTGTGTTTTCGCACGTACGACTTTTCGGACAGTTTATACTAGCCGGCTTTGGTTTAAGCCATATTCTAGTATAAGGTTATTGGATTTATACAGTCTAAAGTTTTTCCGTGTTTTCACGGATTGGAGGGACGTTCTCGTAATTTGTCGAGAAGGTTCTAGAAGAGTGGTGACATGAGGGGTTGAGGTGGCTTTTTCATGATTACTTTGTGTGACTCATTTATATGATTCATCATATCATTAATGCTTCATTAATGATCTAATAACTCACATGATGAATCACTCTCCTTGATTAAATGAAACATGGTGAATAATCAATTAATTGATATTATTTGATAATTCATTATGTATCATATATTCAAGTGAGAAGGATTTTATAAAAGAAGATATTCATTGTCATCTTCTCCTTCTTTCTCCTCAAGCTCACTCTCTCTTGAAACCCTAACCCTAACCTCTCATGTGTTGAGATCAAGGGTTAGCTAGACTAAAACATCCATAACCTCACTCTATATCCCCTAGGTAGCTTAGATTAGCACCTTAAGCAACCTAGTTATCTCAAGTTTGAGATTTAGCTTGGCGTAGGAGCTTTCGGGTGGATCGTCTTTGATTCGAGGAGGCCGTGAAGTTGCCGATGTTCCAAGGAGCCTACGAGGAGTGGAGGACAGCGATGAAGACCCGAAGGACATGTAACGTGAGGTATAACTCCGGTACCGAGTAGTTAAACCTCTAGTATAACGTTAGCAATGGTTTAGATTACGATTCATGCGCTCAAGTCCGTGTTACGAAGCTTTGATAATTGTTTTTCATATATTCCGCCTCCCCGCAAGTTAGTGGGGTGCGTGACATGGACTTACATGTCCTCTGACTTGTCCTGCTCAGTATGAAAACAATATCCAATATCATAAAAATGTACTGCTCCAAAAGGAATAAATCCCCCAAAAAAAGCACATAACACCACCCTGTGCGTCTGGTGCGCACGGAAATCAAAATCCATATATGTGCCATACAGGTGCACAAAACAACATCTAGGTGCAACGGGTGTGCACGAAGCATCTGTCATAGGCAACGTGTGTGCCTGACAGCCAAAATCCGGTGCATCTGACATGCACGAAGAATCTCGATTTAGTGCATCGGGTGTGCACCAAAATCGTATCTCAAAACAAGCGCCCAACATGCGCGAAAATCCAAATCGGTGCATCCATCGTGCATGAATGAAAATCTAAACCCTGCGCACTCAACATGCATGGAATCACGACATCCAATAGCAAATGTCGAACATGCGTAAGTCCAGTCAAAAGCACGGAGTGCAAGAATCCATATCAATATCAGAATCAAAATCGACATATCGAAAGACATCAAATTGAAGTCAGGTGCAACCGTAATGCACAAAATATAAATCCGGTGCAACAAAGGCATGATATATAAATCTGATGCGATAACGCAAGAAACATAAAACTGGTGCGACAAACGCACGAAGTATAGAACTTGTGCATCCCATGCACAAATACCAGCAATAACTCAAATGCGTAAGCAGCAACACTAAGTGTACCCAGATATAAGGAAAATCATAAACGTGTGCAACTGCGTGCACAAAACATATATCAATGCACTACAAGCACATATAAGCTATACCGAGTGCAAAATCGAAACACTAAAAGTACATGAAAACTAGGTTGGAAGCGTAAATCAAATCACCGGCATAAAAAAGGCATGAAATCACAATCAACACCTCAAGAGTAATAACTATGTGCAAGGTATAAATACCAAGTAGGTGCAACCATGGTGCCGAAAACAGAAATCATAGAACTCAGCCATCAAAACCAAATCATGCAAATACATCGCCAATATACCGAAATCCAAAGTGACGGATACGTGATAATTAAATCATAAAATCATAAATCATAAATCATAAATCATAAATACCGTCGTCGGTATATCCTCTTTCGAGGTCGAGAAGTGCCGGTACATCCAATGCTAGCGGCGCAAGATATCTACTTGCCTCATGCTCGCGGCTGGCGTCCTCTGCCTCTGGTTCCTTATCTTCCCTGTGGATTACCAATCTCGCAATCCATCGGCTCATCGGCCCGGTCAGGTGTGCTGACAGGAACGATTCCGTTCTGGCACTTTTCTGGTCATCTCTCGGTCGATTCTCATGACCGCTCGTAAAGCAGCACGTCTCTGGCGCCGACCTCGGGTCCTCTTAATGCACATCACGCATCTGCTCCTGGTGCAAATCTTATTGCAGCAGTGTCCTGGAAGGAATCCCTGCTCAAGGTCTCTTCTGATCTCGCCTAAGCCAAACTGTACGGAGGCTGGTACTCTGGCATAATCTTTTCTCGCTCTCTGGACATCTGCGTCCTTAGTACAACATCTCCTCGGAAGCTGGTCGCATCCCTGCGCCTCTGTATGCATGTCCGACCTTTAATCTTAACGGGGTGTAGTAACAGCTCGTCGGCATCTCACACGAACTTCTTGTCCCGCTTGCCTGTATCATCGACCATTCGACGTCGCGTCTTTATCTGCGCACTATAATGTCCTCGGCTACGGTCCCTCCGAAGTCTCTAACACGGACTCGAAATCACGAACTCGGTATCTTCGTCACTCAGTTGGAGATATCTAGCTGATCCCGTCCTCAACGTGCATATCGCATCTTTGATGTCAGCGGGGTGGAACGTCATCTCGTCGAAATCTCGTGCGAACTCTCTTACTTCCTCTGCTTCAATATCAACTGATTCGGACTCATCTCCTCGTGGCTACACAGACTGCGCTCCAACGGCTATGCTTGTATCTGGAGTCTCCCAAGCAGTGTCCCATCACAAGATCCGAAAGATATCGAACCATCCGATCGACTCGTCAGAACCTCACAATCCCCCAAGAGCTCAACATCTCGGGTACAGTTTAATAGTATCGAGTACATACCACAGCATCGGTGGTCCAGCCGTAGAAGGGCAAACCCAAGCCTCACTAATGGCGCCGAGGAACTGCCGCAAACCCTAAGGTTCAAAGGCTTTCACACGGTCATTATGTCGAGTTAGGGTTTCATTCTTCTAGAGGGTCCATAGAATCGCTTGCATGTCTTTCCGAATACTTTAAACTTGGAAAAATTGGTTCCTGACATTCGATCGTCTCCATCGACTCTCAACGAATCTGCGTGAAGTCGCCTCTAGCTGGAATCAATCTATCTGATGACCTCGCATCGGGGTAAGCGAACGAACCACATGTCCTAGTCGTAAATCCTCGGTGACTAGCGACTCACTATCATATCTCTAAGAATATGCTCATGCTGCAGTAGCTCCAATCATCTGGATGATATATCATCATTCGCAGCAACATCTGGCTCCTTCATCCGTGGGCTGGACAACGCCTCAATCGTCCTGGATAAGCGATAATATCAACGGTCATCACATCCTGGCTGGACTCTATCAGTGGCTCAATCCTCTGGTGCCGATCAGCACATCCGGAAATCTCATAAAAGCGATCAATCCGACGCTCATGTCGCGAAAACACAAAAAGATGACTCCTCAATATGCAATCGTATGTCTCTGGAATCACGCCCTGGTCAGTCCTCGTCCACGACGAGCTCATGCTGACGCAACTCGAGCCGTAGCTCACTCTGCCCGTGCAATCGTGGCGGCAAAACCATAACCAGTATCGATGAGGATAGATCATAGGAAAGAATATAATACGGTGCAAGGAAATGTACAACCTAAGGTTTCTTAAGCGGAGTGTCGTGTCGTAAGTATGCCGCGGAACATACCCACGGTACGTCACTCTACTTTATTCCATCAACCAAGGGTCATCCTACGCGACGAAAGTTCGGGTCTAATACCCCCTCGACTAAGTGTAAGTTCCGTAAGGTCAAGCCTAAGTTCCATATATATATAACGCCATAGGCTCCACATACTCAAACTTAGACTCAAACCAAGGTCAACCTAGCGCTCTGATACCAACTTTGTCACGACCCGAAAAAGCACGTGACTGGCCCTTGAACCATATGAAGTCTATGGGACCCCATCTGATCCAAGTAAGCCAAAAGCCCAGAAATCTAAAACCATTTAAAGAGTAAATAAGGAAAACTGGTTTTCAGAAGTAAAGAAATCATGTTTCGAAAATCAAAGTTTTTAAATAACTAAGCCGAATATGTATTTTTAAAATGTGTAACCTTTCCTGAAAATTTCGGCAGAGTTTCCTTTGTAAAATTGGCCCCGAACGGGGAACAACAAGAATAATATATATGAAATGATAAAAGGGATCCCTAAGAGGGAGCTAGCTCTTCGTCAATCGACGGTCACAACCACGCAAGAAATAATAATATACAACGCCAAAGGGCGAGGATCAAAACCCAAAAAGAAACTCAAAACAGCCAGAAAACCGTAATACTACAAGCGGGACTCTAAGGTCAAAATAATACAACACTGTTTTCTAAGTCTGAAACAATATACAAGTTTTGGTTGATGGAATGACTAGATACAAAGAATAATACAGGAGCAATGGCGGTTCTGATACAAAAGAACCCACCTAACAACGCAAGTCACCCATATGGAAGCAGTGTGCCAGAAATGCCGCTATGGAATCTGTACGGCAAAACCTGCAAGAACTGTGGCACAACGGGGGTGAGTTGCCAACTCGTGAATATAAAATATCTACAAGCAGAGATCGAATGTATGACCCATCCTAGGTCAAAACGATCAGATATTAATAAACCACAATATGAATAAGTCTGAAGCATTCTAAACTGGCAATGTAATCTCTATGCATGAGTGTAGTGCCAAACGCTCGTGCCAGTGCCTCAGGTAATAGCATATCATGAATGTGAGGTATGATCAATGTAATCAAATCTGCATATACGTGGATCCCGTCCACTCGTCACCCAATGACAATAACCATCATGCATGTAAATATCATCAGCATATGCATGGAAATAATATGAGGATATAAACCATCTGTGTCGCTCACGACACGTCAAAATCATGGAACCGGAGTGCCCAGCATCGACACTCGAAAACATCATGAAAACTGTGCCCAGCATCGGCACGTAGATCCTCATATATCGGGCTCCGTCAGTCCGGATCGGCCCACGGGCTCAGTCTGCGGTATCGGCCCTCGGCCCCGACAGTACGCCCATATCCATCTATCGACTCTGGTTAGTATCCTCTGGATAACCGCCAGGTCCAACCAATCACCAGTAGGTACTCACTACCCTGCCAGGCTCATCGTCTACTCGACGAAAAACATTTCTTGCCCCGGGGAACCATACCAGGTCCACCATGTACCCGCAATCGGCCCCATCCGCCTCCTCGAATCGGGTTTCACATGTCGCTCTCAGCACCGAGAAAACACATGGTGGACGCACTGAAATATCATATCAAGGGTAACTGGGTTTTAAAACAATTTTATATTCTCCTTTTGAAACACCCACGGTTCCCAAAAACCAGAAATATCATGGAAACAACATATCTCAATGCGTATAATCAGAAGCATGATGTATGCGACATGTAAAGAAATGTAAGCAACATACACTGAATGCAACAGTACTACAGTGTAGTGACATGGCAATTATCGATGATGAAGTGTGTGAGCCGGCAAACAAGTGTACGTGGAACATACGCATCATCGATAATGGTGCTGGTGTCCTAGCAGCATGATTGAAATATATCAACAATACAAGCGATGCAATGCAAATAGCACGAATATGCGGAATCGAATAATCAACGCAACAGTAAAGAACCTGCCTCAATAAATATATCATGCAGCCTTGACATTTGAAATAAGACGAATCGGGGTTTTTAATAAAATAAGGGTTACGGTGTTTTAAGAAAAGATGCTTCGTTTGAAAATACCCGTAGAATCCCTTTTTGCCTATCTTTAAAAATATCCCCGATTCGTTAGTTTTGAAATAGGTATGACTCGGGTCAGTCTAATGTCTACTAAGTAATCTAAACAGGAGGGGTATGAAACCACCAACATCTGAGTCGATATACATATAAATATACAATAGTCGGTGATCTCGCCTCAATAGTATCACGTACGATACGGTATATCATATAACATCCTCGAGTCATGAGTGCGGATCTATCATCAATATAAAGCTCGTACGGTAAATCGTCGTACGGCATCCAAATAGCTGGGTACGGGTCAATATCACATTCATCTCATCACCTATCCGGTATCACTACCATCATATCACATCTCAAATACGAACTCTGTCATATCGCCGAATCTTACGGCCTCAATCCAACCTCATCGACTCATCTCAATCCCATGAATCATCTCAATCCCGTATATGAACACATAGTCCCATACCCATGTGTAGATATACAAATCTCTATATGCGCACAGATAAATGAAAGAATGCATGCAAGTATATGTGTACGTGTATGTGTAGGTATAACCACTACTCTAGGGTTTCGCACTATACTAAACCAATACATCCTTATCATCAATAATCCATTATTACCATCAATAATCCTAAACAACACATAATAAATATATGTGTGTATACGTATTCGTATACATCACCATGGACTGCGGGGGTGCTATACGCCATCCACCCGACTTCTCCCCGTAGATATAAATCTACTCACCTTGCTTCTCGTGTGCCAATGCCGATGTCACTATCTTCATCTTCTTCGCCTTAACATCACGTAGGGTACCTACAAGTATATCACAATGCTAAAGCACATGAAAATCACATCGGAAACCAAATTAGCACACGCTACTCGCATAGGTAAAAACCTATCGACTCGCATGTAAACACGATCAATATCCACTTGTCGTTGACGTCCAAACGCCACCCGACAGGAATGAATCACCAAATACCAAAATCCATGCTAAAACAAGTCGTAAATCATACGCCAACTCAAGCAAATCAACCCAGATTTTACCATAACAGGAATCGGTCAAAACTAGACATACCCAGGGTCAAGACTAGAGGAAATAAGGCCATACACCAAAATCGAGAAGGTTCCCTCCTACTCTGGCCGCAAATTGCGGCCAGAAGGAATTAATTGGTGACCAAGAGAATGAGTTGGGGGCTAGGGTTTGGTGTGGTGGTTCTATGGTGCCTACACATCTCAATGTCAACTCAGTTTTATTTTTGAGGTCTCGGGGTGATAGCAGATTACACAAAACACTCCCAGATTTACAGTTTTTCTCCGACATCGTCTCATAAATCCGTATTCTGGTTCTAGTTCCAGGTTTGGGTCCAAATTAGCATCACACAAGGGATTCTAAGGTCACCACAATCCTCAATTTCATCTTTAATTTCAGATCTCACATAAACCCTAACTTGAAGTTTCACAAATCCATCAAACGATACCATATCGACACAAAACTTGTATTGATGAACAAGAAATGAGATACTACTCTAATAGGTGCAGAAATTACCTCCTTTGGCAACTCAAGAAAATTCTTGAGTTTGATCAAAGTCCTCCAAATCCAATCTTGCTAGGTTCAATGTGTAGCTAGTGAGCTTGGGAGCAAGTTTTGTGAAGTGGGAATGGGGTTTTGGTGTTGATTTCATTGTGGATCTAGGGTTTTTGTGAAGAGGGAGAGAGAGGGATGGCAGCAGCAGCAGCAACAAGGGAAGGGAGAGGAGAGAGAATGAGAAGGGGAAAATGATGGGGAATGGTTCATAAAGTGATGGTTGACTTGGTCTCTTTCTCTCTCAACATTATGCTACTTTTTTTCCTTTTCTTTTCATTTCCTTTTTCTTTTCCTTCTCACTCCAATAGTGAACCCAAAAGAACAACCATAGCAATAGAAATGTAACACAAGTGTAACAAGTGTGGAAAATGATATGTGCACATTTTTGCACAAAAAATGCCAAAAATCCGATTAGCGATTTTTAATCGCGATTAGCACTATATTAGCATATAACTAATCTTAAAACTTTAAAATGGAATAATTCCATAAAATACCCTATTTTAGAATTTTCCATAATTTTTCCCCATTTATTTGTATTTAATTATACCCGAATATTAAAATATTCATTAAAATAATATTAAATTATAAAAATTCCCGAAAATAATATTTTATTATTTTGGAAACGTTACAAGTCCCGAGTCACATGGAGGCAATGAGCGATAGGAGGGGTTTCGTCTCTACCGGTATTCGGGGTTGATGTTGCGCTATGCTCGATTGGCCATAACAAGGAAGTCCCTGGCCTGGGCTGGTTTAGAGATTTACTGGTAAGTGTTACCAGTAGTTTCTTAACCCGTAATGAGCCTCATATCAGCATGACTTATCGGTTATTGGGGTCTGACGTTTACCACCCCTATACTTGATATGCGACATATCAGATGAGGAGACCGGACTATACGGTAGTGTCACTGTCAGGCTTTTTGCAGGAGTTAGAGCGGGCTTGCTTGCTGATCTTCTAATCGCTCAATACCCGGGTAGCCGTTACGTCCAGCTAGTACCGCTGACGGCTTGTGGGTGCTTGATATGATCATCACCTACTGCCGGCGTATTGACGAGTCTTTGGAGTCCTACATAGAGATTTTACTGGCTCAGGCAAAACGAAATAGGAGCGCATATTTGATATGTACGGGACCGAGAATAATGCGTGTATGTGATACCGTATTCTATTCTCGCGACTATTGTATCGGCCGGTTATATGAGATATGTTAGTGTATATGCCCTAGAGGCCATTACTGTATCATACTAGTTTGTATATTACATAATGGAAGTTTGGGATATTCACAGTTGTATAGACAATCTTGCTCAAAATGGTAGTATGCTACTTGGTTTTTTTCTACTTCAATGTGTACATGTGTTTACTTTTAGTATATCACCTATACACATTAGTGGAGCCCTTAGGATCTTTGCTTGATTACCAGCGTTGTGATGGCAGTCACACTCGTAGGGGCTGGGTAATCCACAAGCACATCCTTATGCAGGTCCCTAGTCGCAGGACTATCGAGACAGGGCATCGATACTCAGGAGTAGACTAGCGTATGCGCTTCTCATCCCAGCAGGGGAGCCGGTCTGTCCCACAGCCGTCAGTACGTCGTACTTGAGATAGTATGCGGGTGCTCGTTAGGTTACGAGTACACTGGACATGACTCGTCGGGAACTGATTGGTTGGTATTATACCTATCGTCAGTTATCAGTTCCCAGGTGACATGAGTACAGCTTAGTCCGCTGACTTGACACTGTCACTTCTCCTCGAGTGTGTTCCCACTGTACTTTGATTGCTACCCTACCACGGCTCAAAGGAGTCGAGCAAACAGGTAGTAGTTGGGTGCAGTCCCGAAGCACTTGGAGGCAGTGACGGTTAGACAGGATTCGTCTCTCCTGGTATTGGGGGTTGACATCGCGCTGTGTCTAGGAGAGCCATTACACGAGTAGTCCCTGGACAGGGCAAGCGAGATATACTGGTAGGTTTCCAGTGTTATCTCCGGGTGTTCTGGGCTTAACTCCGACACGACTTGTACATCTATTAGGGGACTGACGTTTACCGCCCCCTAGGCCCATGCGATGTATCATACGAACAGACCGGACTGTACGGAGACTGTCACATTCAGGCTTAGTAGGAGTTCAGATGGGTTTCACCTCGTCCGTCTTCTTATCGGCATCTACCTGGGGGCCGTTACGCACAGCTAGTGCCGCTTGCGGTCTGTGGTTAAACCCACTGCCAGCGTAGTATCGAGTCTTTAGAGTCCCATACAGAAAGCTATTCACCTTTAGGAAAAAGTGTAGAGGTCGCATTGTTTTGCGACAGGTCGCAAGGTTTTGCGACAGGGTTCAGTCACATTCGTGCACTTGTGCACGTTCAGTGTCCGGACAGTTAACGCTAGCGGGCTTTGGTTTAAGCCGGATCCTAGTATACGTTTTGGGATTGGGTTTATCTCGTTTGTATTCGTGTTCCCCGGAACGCGGATACGGGTGTGTATGCACAGTTGACAGAGACAGAGGCAGAGGATTCTCATTAGGGTTTCTGACTGTTGACTTTTGTCCAACCCGAATGAGATTAAGACATATGATTAACAATAATATTAATTGAGTATTATAGTGACATGGTTAGGGTTGAAAGGTTGACCTAGTTGACTTGTTGAATTTTGTTGATCGGTTGACTAGGTTGGACTTGTTGACCACCATCATAACAATGGCCATCATTTGGTTGCATTGACTTATGCTTGCTTGTTTTGTTCACCCTTTGCATTTAATGCAAGAAATAATAGTGTCATTTGTCATGATAATAACCTTTACAATATACTCAATTATCATTACTTGTTATCATGATACTTTTGGATTATGAGAGGGTGTATGAGAAAAGTGAGGCTCATTCTTTCATTAGCATTCTCTCTCTTGAGCTCTCTCATTTTCTCTAGCTCTCACCCTCTTCCTCTTGCTCTCTCTCTACCTCAAGGGCAAACCATTCTCATGTGTTGAGACTCATTATCCTAGAGATAAAAAGACACCAAAACATTGCTCTACCCATCCTAGTTCATAAGGTTTAGCAAACCGAGTGATCTAGTTTCTTCAAGTTCGAAGAAGAAGCCAAAGGTAGAAGCTTTCGGGTGGATCCATCTTCGGCGCAAGAAGACGACGAGGAGAGGCCGGTCCGTACACCACACGAGTTGAAGACGAAGGAGTTCAAGAAAGTTATAACCCCCTAACCGAGTAGTTAAACAACTCCTAGTTAGGTTGTTAGATAGATAGTTTAACAAAGATCCGTATTGGTAGTCCATGTTACCACCCTCTTGAAAATCATTTTTCACCACTTCCGCAAGCCCGTAAGAACCGAGGAAGGGTAGCATGGACTTACAGTGGTATCAGAGCCTAGTTAAACACTATCTAACATGTTAGCAAAGTTTGTAGAAATTCCATCGGAGAAAAAGTCGCGAAATACACCCGGAAATCAAACTTTCTGTCGATTTTTAAAGTGCTGTAAAAATAATAAATCATGCCTTAAAATTCAACTCAGGGTTTTTAGATCTCACTGTAGAAAAATGGTTCAGAGAGCCGATCAAAGAGCCGCGGAAACGCGGCAGGAGCTTGCTCTTGGCGCGGTTCCGCGGCCGAGTTGACTCGGCCGTGGACCATTTTTCTTGCTGTGTGGTCTATGGGGTATTTTGGGATTTTTGGAATATGTTTTTTCAGCCCAGATTTTCCAGAAAGAAAAATTTGTTTTTGGGGCTTTAAAAACCGTATTTTGATCGAGTTTCTAATGACTTAAGCTGACGGGTATATATCTGTGATGTGATATTTGTATTCAACGTCTGCTAATCGCTATATGTCGATTAGTGGGGGTTATACAAATCTGTGATCTGTAATGTTGCTGGTATGTGTATATGAATTCATTGGAATGTCGCTGGTGAATAGCCGGGGGTTGTGAGACGAGAGTTTTCTTTTCTTTCAATTCATGTAAATTTGTAAATTGATGTAATATTATTTATATGGCCGCACAACCGGGTCGGGGTTATAGCCGTTATTGTATAATTTCTTTTTACTGTTTTTGCTCCTAGGATAGACCTAAGGTGGGGTGCACAAACTACCGGGTATCTCGAAGTGGCGAGTGGCCTACTCACGTCGTTGAGGGAGGTTGCTCCGCTTCGGATACTTGGCGGGTAGTTTGCCGCACCCGTAGGGGTCTTGGGTGGGGTCTGGCTATTCACCGCGACCGTGTAATCTGCTTTTCGTTACAGGCTCATACAAATTGCGGATTCCTAGTATATCCAATGTGTTCATCTGTGATCTGAAATGGCTATCATTGCAATATATCTATATATGATAATATTTAGGCGTTGCTTATGTTTTACAGCCGCGCTAGCCCAGCCCCCGCTCTGTCGTTAGTTAAGTAACCTAACGGGTAAGGACGGGGCCCCGTGGCGAATACGAATGGCATAAGCGTACGTCATATTTTGGTTGTTTTCTGCAATGGTAGGATTAAATGATAGGACGCATTAAAAGAACTAATGCAAGAAAATAAACCAAGTAAAAGTCATTGGAACACTTTGAAAACCACTCGGTTCTTTTCAAAAACTAACTTTTAAATGCGGAGCTTGAGCCACTCCATTTAAAAGCTATCTCGTTCCATCGATTATATCAAGTTCACTACATTCACGGTTTTGCCAAAACCATTCGTAGCCCTCCGTCGTTTCATATGAATAGTCAATAGTATTCAAGCTATGTTTGTTGGCCAAAGTCAAGGCATAGTGATTGGTAGCTATTGGGTATTGATGTGCAGTATAGATAGATGCGTTGGTTTGGGACAGTCGTACTGCCTTGTTGGCCAAAGTTAAGGGTAGGTACGGGTGGGCTCAAATTATCCTGGAGAATGACGGGTAGAACTTGACATGTGACTAATGATTTGTTGGCCAAAGTCAAGGTCATAAGAGCATGGGGCAAAAATCCACATCAGGAGTTTCAAAAGAACTAAAACTTGCTAGCGCTGCATACCATTTGGAGTGTGATGATTCTGGTAGGATTCCTTCAGTTTTGTCACGCGATGATATTTGGATCCGGATCCTACTGTGAGTATATGCTACTCCTCGGGAAATTTCTCACTTAACGATCAATGCTATAAACCAGGTAGGTGTCTAGAAAGGTGTTAGCGGGGCTACGCCCATAAGGAAAAGAGGTTATTTAATTAAGGAACTTTGCGAAAGCGTTGAAAAACCTCCCTCGAAGTACCGACACCAGCCTGGCCGAACGGTTAAGCAAGTATTGTACGGTGAGATTGATCCTGACTATTTCTTCCTTTATGGTTTGAGAAGGGATTCGAGAGACAGTGGGAGCCATCCTGTTTAGACAAACTAAAAACCATTCTAAACTTGCAAGAGCATCATGCTGAGTGTTTCTTCTCTCTCTCCTAATTGCAGCGACCAATCGACATGACTGGACTTAAGTTACTTCTAGATAAAAACATACTGACATGGCCAAACTACAAAGATTGGCTCAGGAATGTCAAAATGGCAATCACTTACGACAAGCTGGGGTATCTTCTTACCACCAAAGCTCCCCCTGTCCTAGGTCCCACCTCCAGCGTCGCGGATAAGGAAATCCGTAAGACTTGGGAGATCGATTGTGTGAAGGCCAAGTGCCTCGTGCTTGCCTCTATGGACAACGAACATCAGAGGAGGCACGAGAATATGGACCTCGAATCCATATTTCTCCATACAAAAGAACTGTATGGAGAGCAATCTCGTATCGCAAGATACGAAGTGTCGAAGAAGTTCTTTTCGGCAAGATTGACCGTCGGATCATCGGTAGCGAAACACGTGCTTAAGATGCTTGGCTACATAGAGGAGCTCGCGGACTTTGGGACCACGTTGGAGAATGAGCTCTATACGGACTTGATTCTCCAGTCCCTTCCTTCCACTTACGCCCAGTTTATCATGAACTTCAACTTGCAAGAAAAGGAAGTTGAACTTTCAGAACTCCTCAACATGCTGAGGAGTGCAGAGGGCACCCTACAGAAAGGTAGGGAAACATCCACTTTGTTTGTAGGAGGATCTTCCTCTTCTAGGTCCAAGGCGAAAGCCAAGGGAAAGAAGAAGAAAACCCCCGCCAAACCAACGAGCGGTTTTAGTAAAGTGGATACGAAGGGAAAGGCAAAAGCAGCAAAGAAAGTAGGGAAGATTGTGGATAAGGAAGAATGATTTTACTGTTATAAGAGTGGACACTGGAAGAAAGATTGCAGGGCTTGGAAAGCCAGAACACAGGATCTGAAGCAGGTTGCGGCTTCAGCTTCAGGTGTGTATGTTATTGAAAACTGTCTATCAATAAACTCTACGTCCTGGGTATTGGATACCGGATCAGGATCTCATATCTGTAATTCTTTGCAGTCGTTGAGAAAGCGTAGGTTTTTGAAAGCAGGTGATATGACCCTCAGAGTTGCAAACGGAGCTAGCATGGATGCTGAGTCCGTGGGGGACTATCACCTGGGGTTGTCAGATGGACACGTTTTGGTTTTGCGTAATTGCTATTTTGTACCCAATGCAACTTGTAATATCATTTCTGTATCTTTATTATCTAAAGAAGGTTATGAATTTGCATTTGTAAGTAATGTTGTAAACATTCACCTTAATCAAGTTCTGATTGGGTCAGGTACATTAAGCAATGGTATATACGTATTAAACCAACCACAGATTTTCAATGTCCAGAATACACACAAAAGAAAGTCTCCAGAAATAAATCAGACTTTCTTATGGCATTGTAGACTGGGTCACATCAATGAGAGAAGATTGACTAAGTTACATACAGAAAGATATTTGGATCCATTCCAATATCAATCATATGCAACTTGTCAATCCTGTCTCAAAGGAAAGATGACAAAGACTCCGTTCACTGGACACGGATTAAGAGCGAGCGAGCTCTTGGGACTCGTACACAGCGACGTGTGCGGTCCAATTTCTACACATGCATGAAGCGGTTATTCTTACTTCATTACTTTTACGGATGACTTCTCAAGGTACGGTTATGTCTTCTTAATGAAACATAAATCCGAAGCCTTTGGAAAGTTTCAGGAATATAGGAATGAAGTAGAAAAACAAACAGGCAAAAGTATCAAGACACTGAGATCTAATCGAGGTGGTGAATACTTGAGTGCCGAGTTCCTGGATTACTTAAAAGAGAATGGAATTCTCTCTCAGCTTACTCCTCCATACACTCCGCAACATAACGGTGTATCGGAGAGACGGAACGGAACCATATTGGATATGGTACGGTCTATGATGAGTAACGCTGAGTTACCGCGATCATTCTTGGGGTATGCAATCAGCTGCATACCTTTTGAACCGAGTTCCAACTAAGACTATGCCTACTACACCATATCAGATGTGGTGTGGGAAAAGACCCTATCTTAATCACATTAAGACATGGGGATGTCCAGCTTTTGTCAAAAAGCAGCATGCGGACAAGCTCGAGGCACGCTCAGTACATTGCAAGTTCGTGGGATATCCAAAGAACTCCAAGGGATATTTCTTCTATTGCGAAGTGGAACAAAAGGTTTTTATTTCTCTTCATGCCTGCTTCTTGGAAACTGAGTTTTTGGAAAACCAGATAAGTGGGAGCGCAGTAGAACTTGATGAAATTCCAGAACCATGAGCTATTACTGAGAGCTTAGTAGAACCAGAGGGTTCGAAAGATCATGACATTCCTACGCCGCTCCGCTGAAGTAGTAGGCAGTCTCATCCGCCCGAGAGATACTGCGGTTTTCTCGTAGACAGGGATAGAGAGGATTGCATCATTGATAGTGATGAGCCTACTAGCTTCCAGCAAGCCATTCAGAGCGTTGACTCGGTAAAATGGCTGGATGCAATGCGGACCGAAATGGAGTCCATGTACACCAACAAAGTATGGACGTTGGACATTGCTCCAGATGGGGTAAAACCCGTAGGATGCAAGTGGATCTTCAAAAGGAAGATTGGTGTAGATGGACAAGTTGAGACCTATAAAGCTAGACTTGTTGCAAAGGGTTTCTGTCAAAGACCTGGCTTGGACTATGACGAAACCTTTTCTCCAGTGGCTATGCTGAAATCCATTCGGATCCTTCTTGCCATTGCTGCCTTCCATGATTATGAGATCTGGCAAATGGACGTAAAGACCGCTTTTCTAAATGGAAATTTAGAGGAGTGTGTCTATATGGACCAGCCAGAGGGTTTCATTCAGAGTGGGAGCAGCGGTAATGTGTGCAAGTTGCTTAAGTCCATCTATGGACTAAAGCAGGCGCCGCGGAGTTGGAACATCTGTTTTGATGAGACGGTCAAAGAATTTGGCTTTATCAAAAATCCAGATGAACCATGCATCTATAGTAGATTTGTAGCGAGAACTGTAGTATTCCTCGTTTTATACGCGGATGACATTCTCTTAATAGGAAATGACATTCCTATGCTATAATCTGTCAAAGGGTTCTTGTCACACAGGTTCTCCATGAAAGACCTGGGTGATGCCTCATACATTCTGGGGATCCGGATCTATCGTGACAGATCCAAGAGGATATTAGGACTTTCACAGTCCAGGTACATCGACACCATACTGAAAAGATTCAGTATGGAAGATTCCAAGCGCGGTAATCTACCGGCTTGTCACGGGATCACCCTCTCCAAAGAGATGTCTCCCAAGACTGATTTGGAAAGGGATCGCATGTCTATTATACCCTACGCTTCTGCGGTAGGCTCTATAATGTATGCGATGTTGTGTACTAGACTGGATGTAGCTTATGCACTGAGTGTAGTAAGCCGGTATCAGTCAAACCCTGGGGAGAAACACTAGATAGCGGTAAAGAACATTCTCAAGTACCTGAGAAGGACTAAGGAGATGTTCTTGGTGTATGGCGGAAAAGACCTCCAGATCGAGGCCTTTGTTGACTCCAGCTTCCAGAGTGACAAGGATGATTCCAAGTCCATATCGGGCTTTGTCTTTACCCTCAACGGAAGGGCGGTGTGTTGGAAGAGTTCCAAACAGAAAACCGTTGCTGACTCGACTATGGAAGCGGAATATATCGCTGCATCTAATGCCGCAAAAGAAGCCGTCTGGATGAGGAAGTTCTTGAAAGAGCTTCAGGTGGTTCCGTCCATTGTTGACCCAATACCTCTGTATTGCGACAACAACGGGGCTATAGCTTTACCGAAGGAACCCAGGTCCCATCAGAAATCCAGACATATCTTGAGGCAGTATCACCTGTTCAGGGAGATCGTGGATCGCCTGGAGATCGAGGTTCGAAGGGTTGCTTCAGAAGATAACACAGCAGATCCATTCACCAAGGCCTTGCCCCAGAATCAGTTCGAGCGGCTGATCGAGATGATAGGACTTCGATACGCCAGTACATGGCCTTAGTGCAAGTGGGAGATTGTTAGTGTATATGCCCTAGAGGCCATTACTGTATCATACTAGTTTGTAAATTACTTAATGGAAGCTTGGGATATTCACAGTTGTATAGACAATCTTGCTCAAAATGGTAGTATGCTACTTGGTTTGTTTCTACTTCAATGTGTACATTTGTTTATTTTTAGTATATCACCTATATACATTAGTGGAGCCCTTAGGATCTTTGCTTGATTACCAGCGTTGTGATGGCAGTCACACTCGTGGGGGTTGGGTAATCCATAAGCACATCCTTATGCAGGTCCCTAGTCGCAGGACTATCGAGACAGAGCATCGATACTCCGGAGTAGACTAGCGTATGCGCTTCTCATCCCAGCAGGGGAGCCGGTCTGTCCCACAGCCGTCAGTACGTTGTACTTGAGATAGTATGCGGGTGCTCGTTAGGTTATGAGTACACTGGACATGACTCGTCAGGAACTGATTGGTTGGTATTATACCTATCGTCAGTTATCAGTTCCCAGGTGACATGAGTACAGCTTAGTCCGCTGACTTGACACTGTCACTTCGCCTCGAGTGTGTTCCCACTATACTTTGATTACTATCCTACCATGGCTCAAAGGAGTTGTGCAAACAGGTAGTAGTTGGGTGCAGTCCCGAAGCACTTGGAGGCAGTGACAGTTAGACAGGATTCGTCTCTCCCGGTATTGGGGGTTGACATCGCGCTGTGTCTAGGAGAGCCATTACACGAGTAGTCCCTGGCCAGGGCAAGCGAGATATACTGTTAGGTTTCTAGTGTTATCTCAGGGTGTTCTGGGCTTCACTCCGACACGACTTGTACCGCTATTAGGGGACTGACGTTTACCACCCCCTAGGCCCGCCATGCGATGTATCAGACGAACAGACCGGACTGTACGGAGACTGTCACATTCAGGCTCACTAGGAGTTCAGATGGGTTTCACGTCGTCCTTCTTCTTATCGGCATCTACCTGGGGGCCGTTACGCACAGATAGTGCCGCTTGCGGTCTGTGGTTAAACCCACTGCCAGCGTAGTGTCGAGTCTTTAGAGTCCCACACAGAAAGATATTCGCCTTTAGGCAAAAGAGTTGAGGTCGCATGGTTTTGCGACAGGTCGTATGGTTTTACGACAGGGTTCGGTCACATCCGTGCACTTGTGCACGTTCTGTGTCCAGACAGTTAACACTAGCGGGCTTTGCTTTAAGCCAGATCCTAGTATACGTTTTGGGATTGGTTTTATCTCGTTTGTATTCGTGTTCCCCGGAACACGGATACGGGTGTGTATGCACAGTTGATAGAGACAGAGGCAGAGGATTCTTATTAGGGTTGCTGACTGTTAACTTTTGTCAAACCCTAATGAGATTAAGACATATGATTAATAATAATATTAATTGAGTGTTATAGTGACATGGTTAGGGTTGAAAGGTTGACCTAGTTGACGTTGACTTTTGTGCACCGGTTGACTAGGTTGGACTTGTTGACCACCATCATGACAATGGCCATCATTTGGTTGCATTGACTTATGCTTGCTTGTTTTGTTCACCATTTGCATTTAATGCAAGAAATGATAGTGTCATTTGTCATGATAATAACCTTTACAATATACTCAATTATCATTACTTGTTATCATGATGCTTTTGGATTATGAGAGGGTGTATGAGAAAAGTGAGGCTCATTCTTTCATTAGCATTCTCTCTCTTGAGCTCTCTCATTTTCTCTAGCTCTCACCCTTTTCCTTTTGCTCTCTCTCTACCTCAAGGGCAAACCATTCTCATGTGTTGAGACTCATTGCCCTAGAGATAAAAAGACACCAAAACAATCCTCTACTCATCCTAGTTCACAAGGTTTAGCAAACCGAGTGATCTAGTTTCTTCAAGTTCGAAGAAGAAGCCATAGGTAGAAGCTTTCGGGTGGATCCGTCTTCGGCGCAAGAAGACGACGAGGAGAGGCCAGTCCGTACACCACACGAGTTGAAGACGAAGGAGTTCAAGAAAGGTATAATCCCCTAACCGAGTAATTAAACAACTCCTAGTTAGGTTGTTAGATAGATAGTTTAACAAAGATCCGTATTGGTAGTCCATGTTACCACCCTCTTGAAAATCGTTTTTCACCACTTCCGCAAGCCCGTAAGAACCAGGGAAAGGTATCATGGACTTACAAGATATAGCCGGGTTATCGAATCAAGTGTTGATTTGATAAGTTGGTACATTTTGTTTTAGTCGGTTATATGAGATATTGCCGGATTATTAAGTCAAGTGTTGATTTAATAATTTAGTGTATAATTGTATATGTGATATACTAATTTACATTAACTAACATTGGTTCACTTAAGCATTTGTTTTTCTCACTTATGCACAACTTAATATATATATATGATATATATTAATTTGTGTTCATTTTGTGTCATGGTTGTTGATACACACTACATGGGTGTATGAGACATACACCATTATAATTATATTGGTTAGGTTTTTATATTTAAAGTAATTCTAAAAACAAATGGATAATGTGCTCACATGCATGAAGCTTCATGAAGCTTATGGTTGCATTGACTTAGTCCACTAGTTTTGTTTTACTTAAAATATTAATTAACCTTACCACTATAATTAGCCATGGTAATGTCTCTACATGAGTTAGTATATGATACCCATTCACCCATGGTTAGCTAACTCTCTCTTGAATAGTTTTCATTCTCATTTTGAGCTCATCTTCTTCCTCCTTCAATTTCTTTCTAGGGTTTGATAAAGAGAGAGAATGATAGTGAGAAAAGAAATTCTAAAGTGTACCCATTTCCTATTCCATCATCCTCTACTAGACTAGCACTTTAGTTTAGGGTGTTTGCTTCACTAATTCTCTAGTTAGTGAAGTAGAAGCTTGAGTTCGTATTCGCTCGACATAGATCATCTTCGGCCTCGAAGACTTCAAGCAAAACCGTTGCCCTCTTCTCATGGAGCCGTCCGAGAGTCCGGAAGCACGATGATCGCAGCGAAGGGACTACTACAAGGAGCTTAAGAAGTGAAGGACCGATCTACAAAGGTTGTATTTCGTATTCACTTAGTGTTAAAGAGTTTAACTTGCTAGTTTTTGCCTAATCTCTTGTTTAAAGATCTAGTTTAGGGTTGTTCGGCACGGCTAAAATTTTAATCGGGCATGGTTGATGCCTTGTAGAACCTTCTTAGAGTGCCTAGTAACCCTACAGCCGTTACGTTTAGCAGACTGCTTGCGGCTTGTAGGTGTTTGATATGATCATCACCTACTACCGGCGTATTGACGAGTCTTTAGAGTCCTACACAGAGGTTTCCTGGCTCAAGCGAAATGGAGTAAGAGCACATATGTGATATGTGCGGGACCGAGATTAATACGATATGTGATACCGTATTATATTCTCGCGATATGTGACATCGGTCGGTTATATGGGATATAGCCGGGTTATCGGATCAAGTGTTGATTCGATAAGTTGATTAATTTGATATTAGTCGGTTATATGTGATATAGCCGGGTTATTAAATCAAGAGTTGATTTAATAATTTAATGTATAATTATATATTTGATATATTACATTACATTATCTAATATTAGCTCACTTAAGATTTCTTTTTCTTACATTTGCTATACTTTACATATATGTGATATATGTATTGTTTTCTTTTAACACATAAATATATAAGTGATATATATTTATGTGTCATGCTAGGTTACATATGCAACAAGGGTGTGTGAGACTTATACCATGCTAGGTTTAATGTTAGGGTTTGATATTTATCATTTAATTTATCACAAATTAGTGAAGACTTAGTCAATGTTTCAAGCTTGGATGAAGCTTGTAGAACATTGACAAAGTCCACTCTTTTTTCATTGCTTAAGATATTTGTTAACCCAACCATAACCCTTGACCTTAGTTTATTCTCTACATGAGTTAGGCATGGCATAACAACTCACCATGGTTGCATTTCTAACCTAAGATTATTCTTCATCACTTCATCATCTTCTTCTTCCTCTCATTGAAGCTTTCTAGCTTCAAGAAAAGTGATGAAAAGTAGTGAGAAAATTAAATCTAAAATGAGTAAAATTCCTACTTCATCATCTTCTATTACTTGCCATTTAGTATAGGGTGTTCTGCTTCACTAATTCCATAAATAGTGAAGAGGTAGCTTGGGTTAGTGTCTCCTCGACGTAGATCATCTTCGGCCTCGAAGACTTCGATGCAAGCTTGTTCATTTCTTCATGGGAGCCTCTCTAGAGTCCGGGAGTTCATGATCGCAGCGAAGGGACTACTTCATGGAGCTATTGAAGTGAAGGACCGGTCTACAAAGGTTATATTCCTTGTTCACTTTAGTTGCAAAGTTTTTTGCATTTCATTTCGTCACATTTTCTAGTATAAAATTATAGGTTAGGGTTAGCTTGTACGGCTAAAATTTTAATTTGGCATGGATGATGCCTCCCGAAACCTTTCTACCGTGCTAGGCAACCCTGCACTCTCGGGTCAGCAACCCCCAAGGCCACCAATTGGTGGTCTTGGGGGGTGTTCCCGACCGTTGGTCCCCCCCGGGGTGTCTCCACGGTGCGTACGCTTCACCACGCGGCTTCTCGGTTCAAACCGTGAGCCTGCGGGGTGTGCAAACAACTCAAAACCTCACTTTTGAAAACTGTTTTTGTCGACAGTTTCTCCGCGATAAAAACGGCGGAATTCGAACATCGTTACATGATATATAAGGTTTATGAGAGGCTCTGATACCACTGTAAGACGATGTCGCGCACCCCATGTGTTCGCGGGGTGGCGGAATTTGCAAAAAATGATTTTTACGAGCTTCGCAACACCGAATAGAACCAAGGATCGTGCATAAACCTTAGCTAGCAAACTACTTGAGGTTTAACTACACGGATACGAAATATACCTCATGATACTTTTCCTTCGGGTCTTCATCGCAGTACTCCTCATCTATGTTGGCTCCAAGTATCGATCCAGATCGTAGCAACCTCCACGGCCTCCTCGAGTCGAAGACGATCCGCCCGAGAGTCTATAGCCCGAGCTCCACCTCAAAACCGATGTAACTAGGGCAACAAGCTTGCTAAACTTGATGTCCTAGGTGATGTAGAGTATGAAGATGGATTTATTTGTCTCTTGAAACCCTAATTTACTCAATTCATGAGACCTTGAGGTTTTTCTAGTGAGGAAGAAGAAGAAGAGCTAGTATGAGAGCTCACTTGAGGAAAGAGAAAGTATTTTTGATAAATGATAATCTCATATGAAAATATGAGGGCTACCTTGATTTGACTACTCTCATGTCAAGAAAATATCTCACCCAAAAATATCTAGTGCCACAAAATATCTGGTCAAAGAGTTAAACCAAGTCAAGTGGTCAAACAAAGTCAAATGGTCTAACCAAGTCAAGTAGTCAATCCAAGTAGCCATGCCACATTTATCATTTACAAAAATAACAAATACTTTCCTCCACCTCATAATTGTTTCAATCAAGTAAATGGTCAAAACCCTAATGAGGTGTCTCCTTCTGTTCTCCTCTCATCTGTATATTCACACCCGCATTCGTGTTCCGAAAAACACGAACACAAAGAGACGAAACTGATCTATCAATATAATAGTAGGATCCGGCTTAAACCAAAGCCCACAAGTATTATCCGCCCGAACATCATACGTGCACAAGTGCACGTAAGTGATCGAAGCCCTGCCATAAGACCATATGGCCTCTACACCTTTTTCCCAGTGCAGGGAAACTCTCAGTGTGGGACTCTAAAGACTCGACACTATGCTGGCAGTGGGTTTAACTACAGGCCGCAAGCGGTACTAGCTGTACGTAACGGTCCCCAGGTAGATGTCGATAAGAAGTCCGATGAGGAAAACCCATCCGAACTCTTACTGATCCTGAATGTGACAATCTCTGTACAGTCCGGTCTGTTCGTCTAAGAGTATCGTATATCGGGCCTAGGGGGTAGTAATCGTCACACCCCTAATAGCGGTATAATTCATGTCGGAGTGAAGCCCAGAACACCCTGAGAAGCTACTGGAACACCTACCTGTAAATCTCACTTGTCCTGGCCAGGGACTTTGTGTAATGGCTCTCCAAACACAGCGCGATATCAACCCCCAATACCGGGAGAGACGAATCATGTCTAACTGCCACAGCCTCCAAGTGCTTCAGGACTGCACCCAACTACTACCTGTTTGCACAACTCCTTTGAGCCATGGTAGGGTAGTAATCAAAGTACAGTGGGAACACACTCGAGGCGAAGCAGCAGTGTCAAGTCGACGGACTAACCTGTACTCATGTCACCTAGGAACTGCTAACCGACGATAGGTATAATACCAACCAACAGTTCCCGACGAGTCCTATCCAGTGTACCCATAACCTAACGAGCACTTGTATACTATCTCTAGTACGACGTACTAATGGCTGTAAGATAGACCATCTCCCCTGCTGGGATGAGAAGCGTATACACTAGTCTACTCCGGAGTATCGATGCCCCATCTCGATAATCCTACGACTAGGGACCTGTAAAAGGATGTGCTTGTAGATTACCCAGCCCCCACTAGTGTGACTTCCATCACAACGCTGGTAATCAAGCAAAGATCCTAAGGGCTCCACTAATATGTATAAGCGATATGCTAACAGAAACACATGCACATATTGAAGTAGAAACAAACCAAGTAGCATACTACCATTTTAAGCAAGACTGTCAATACAACTGTGAATATCCCAAGCTTCCATTAAGTAATATACAAACTAGTATGATACAATAATGGCACCCTAAACCCTATACTAGCAAGCATATATAAAGAAGTTAGAATGGTTATACCGAGTTGATCCGTATCCTTCGGTCTTCAACCATATTCCCAAGCTTCTAGTAGTCGTCCGGATTGAGTTTGGTTGCCGGACTTCCTCCATCTACGATGATCCACCTAAGGGAAACGGCGCAAGCTTCAGCCTCGCCAAGCGAGGCAACCAACGCTCCAAGGTTGCTAGCAATGGAGAGTGGAGGTGTATGAATGTCTCGCTATATTTTTTTCTCTCATCACAAATGCTCAAGGAGCAACTCAAGAAGATGAAGAGGAGGTGAGGAAACATGTGACATGAGCAAGTAAAGAAATGTGGCTAAGTGTTTTCTCCAAGTGAGAATGAGAGTGAGCAAGTGAAGAAAAGAAAATTAGCAAGCCTCACCCAAAAGCAAGTGGCTGCCTACACCCCTCTCAATCATGCACACAAAATATCTCTTTTTCATTTTATAATAAACAAATGCAAACCATACCTCTCAACATGCCATCACCAATGATCATGCCAACTAATCCTCCACCTCAATTTCATAATTAATTTTCTAAAATGAAAATCAATTAATGAGGTGGCCATCTTCGAGAAGCTAATCCATATAAATACGGAATGCAACCCGGTACACGTATCGAAATACATATACGTGTATTCGTAACAAAATATGAATAGCCAAGAGAGAAAATGAATAGTGAACAATAATACTAGAATACACATATATAAATACATATATAAATTATTAAATCAAAACCCAATTTAATAATCCGGCTTAATCCTAAGCCGCTAGTATTATCAACCGTCCGATTAAAGTCTGTGCAGCCTGTACACATATTTAATCGGACACCTGTATGTACCAACATACGTCATTTACACCGTATCGCCTGAACCGTGAAAACCCTATATATGGGACTCTAAAGACTCGTCAATACGCTGGCAGTGGGTTTAACCACAAACACGTCAGCGGCTAGCTGTACGTAACGGCTACCCAGGTATTGAGCGAAAGGAAGTGCGATGAGAAAACTCATCCAAATCCCTACTGAGCCTGACAGTGACAATATCCGTACAGTACGGTCTGTTCGTCTAAGAGTTTCGCATATCGAGTCTAGGGGTGGATAAAGTCAGACCCCTGACAACACGACATTTAGTGTCGGCATGAAACCCATCAACACCTGAGAAACTATCGATCCTAGATCGGTAATTCTCGTCTACCCTGGCCGAGGATTTCTGGTGATGGCCACCCGTGCACAACACGACATCAACCCCCAATACCAGGAGAGGCGAATGCTCGACGATCCGGTCACTGCCGCTATGTGGCTCGGGACTGTACCCAACTAAAACATGTTTGCACGATTCCTTTGAGCCTGTCACGACCCGAAATATTAGCTCGTGACCGGCACTTAAATCACGCCACGTCTAAAGGCGTAACGCAATTCAAGTAAGCCGAAACCTAGAAATCAAAACCTTTATTTGAAAATAAAAGAGGTGAAGTTTTGAAATAAAGGAATAATGAAATAAATTTTTCTTAAATGGATAGAAAAGGAACATGAAAAATGCAAGTGGAATTAATTAGTTTGAAAACATGTTTCGTCTTTTAAAAATTTGGGCATCACCTCCTTTGTATTTTTTTGATCCAAAACCATATATACAGGATAATGATAAAGGCATCCCCAAGCAGGAGCTAGCTCTTCGCCAATCGGCGGATCACAACCACGCAAGACAGTATAAATATAAGTATACGACGCCCAACGGCGAAGATCACCACAAAAGATAAAGAAATAAGCAAGACATCAAAACCACAAGTAGCGGAATACCCCTCGCTCTAAGTCTCGCAACCAAATGTCTCACTAAGTCTCATTACTTATACAATTACTAATTTCGATTGATGTAGTTTACTAGATAAAATATGAATAATAAATACAAGAGTGGGTATGATATAAATGTCTCACCTACCAAGCAAAACACCCAAATGAAGCTATGTGCGAGCGATGCCGCTACGGATCCATTCGGTCAACCTGCAAGAACTGTGGCACAACGGGGGTGAGTTGCCAATTCGTGAATAGAAAAACATCTACAT
This sequence comes from Agapanthus africanus, assembly GCA_030015575.1. NCBI lineage: Eukaryota > Viridiplantae > Streptophyta > Magnoliopsida > Asparagales > Amaryllidaceae > Agapanthus > Agapanthus africanus. Next base: position 189,895,610 of record JASDDO010000012.1, on the reverse strand, counting down.
ATATAAATCAAATAAACAAAGACTCCTAGGTCAACTATATCATAAAGGTAATACTATGATATCTAGGGTGACCGGGGCTGTATATGTGCCAACACTATAAATAAATGCCTATCAGCATGTGGATATCATACAACAATATAATCAATGTGTGTATGCATGTGGATCTCGTCCAACCATATCATCAATATATGTATGCATGTGGATCACGTCCACGTGTCAACCAATGATACAACAATAACAAACATGTAAATATCATAAAAGCATGTGCATGAAAGTCTGAGGATATAAATCAACGTGTGCCCCTCGCGACACATCAAAATCATGGAACCTGAGTGTCCAGCATCGACACTCGAAAACGTCATGAAACCCGTGTCCAGCATCGACACGTAAATCCTCATATCTCGGGCCCCGTCAGTCTGGATCGGCCCCTCGGGCTCCGTCAGTCTGGATCGGTCTATATCATCTCTCGACTCCGGTCGGTATCCTACGGATATCCGCCGAGCCCAAATACTATCACCGGTAGGTAGTAGTCCCTCTGCCAGGCTCACCGTCTACTGCACAGCAATCTTTTCTCGCCCCAAGGTACCATACCGGGTCCACCAAGTACCTGTAATCGGCCTCATCCAACTCCTCGAATCGGGTATCACTGTCACACGTCTCGGAACCGAGAAAACGCATGGTGGACGCACTTAAATATCATATCAAGAGAAACCGGGTTTTTAAAACAATACATACTTTCTTTTTAAAAGGACCACGGTTCTCAAATCCAGAAATCTCATGAAAACAACATATCTCAATGCGTATAATCGTAAAACATGATGTATGCGACATATAATAGAAATATAAGCATATCCGTATATCATGCAACATGGAACAGTAATATGCACATATCGAGGGAAAACCACTCTTTTAAATGAATCCGGTTTTAAAATATATCATGCGGTTCCCAAATTCTCAAAAGTCCAATGCAATATCAAATAAAGGTGCATATATAACTATAGCACGTAAATTACGCAAGGAGTCATATCATGATGCATCAATCCTATTGTGTAGTGACATGGCAATTATCGATGATGAAGTGTTTGAGCCGGCAAATCCATGTAACTGTAACATACGCATCATCGATAATAGTGTAAGTATACTAACACAGGTATATGCAACACAATGAATATAACATGAATGCAGCATAAGGTAAATCTCAGCTAAAAGCTATAAGGTATACGTATCTAACATGATAAAGTCGGTGAATCTATCAATCGGTATCCAGCTTCACAACATCTCGTACGGTATAACCCATCGTACGGCATCCTCTAGTCAAGGGTATAGATCAATCATCAAGTCAAACTCATCATGTACGGAAAATCATCGTACGGCGGCATTGTAGGGTTGCTAGGCATGCGCACAAGGGTCTACGTGGCATCAACCATGCCCGATTTAAAATTTAGCCGTGCCGAACAACCCGAATACGGAACTTTAAACTAGAGATTAGGCGAAAAAAAGCATGTTAACAACTTAACACTAAGTGAGAAGGATTAAAACCTTTGTAGATCCGGTCCTTCACTTCATATGCTCCGTGTTGTGGTCCCTTCGCTGCGATCATCGGGTTCCGGACTCTCGAGAGGTTCCACGAAGAGAAATATGCAACCTTTGCTTCCGATCTTCGATACTAAGATGATCTACCTTGAAGTTTCTTTAACACAAGCTAACACTCATGAAATGATGTGAACACCCTCATCTAAATAGCAAGGGAAGATGAGGATGATGAAGTAGGATTTTTGCTCTCTTTATTTATCTTTTTCTCATATTTATCCATCACAAAAATCAAAGCAAGAAAGGATTTCAAGCCAAGAAGAAGAAGGAAGAAGATGAACAATATTGATATCCCTTTTGTGATGAATAGGAAAAGAAAAGTATGATGAATTATGCAACCATGGTCAAGTAAACCTTTGTAGGGAATTAACCAAGGGTTAGGGTTTGGGTTGAGTTAAGAATGAGTCACTCACAAATATCTTTATCATGACAAAATGAAAAGCTTCTAGAATCAACTAGAAGACTTAACCCTAATCCAAACCCTAATCATGTTTAAACTCCACAAAACATGTTGCATTAGTTATCATATCATGTTACAATATTATATATCACATATATAATATTTATTGTAACAAAATAAAATAATACAATTAACATATATCGCATATATATCAATGTATTACCCGAGTGAGAAAAAGAATCTTTTAGTGAGCAAATATTAGTTAATGCAATTTAATATATCATATATATTATTATTCATTAAATTATCGAATCAACACTTGATCCGACAATCCGGCTATATCGCATATAACCGACTAATATTTATCCGTACCGATTCATCGAATCAACACTTGATCCGATGACCCGGCTGATATCAAATATCGCGAGAATAGAATACGGTATCTCATATCGTATTATCCTCGGTCCCGCACATATCACATATGTGCCCCTACTCCGTTTTTCCTGAGTCAAGAAACCTCTGTATAGGACTCTAAAGAATCATCAATACGCCGGCAGTAGGTGATGATCATATCAAACACCCACAAGCTGCAAGCGGTCAGCTAAACGTAACTGCTACCCAGGTATTGAGCGCTCAGAAGATCAACAAGCAAGCCTGTAATTTCTCCTGTGAATCCAAACAGTAACACTCCCGTACAGTCCGGTCTCGTCGTCTGATATGTTGCATATCTCGCCTAGGGGTGGTAAACGTCAGACCCCAGTAGCTTGATAAGTCGTGTCGATATGAGGTCTATAACAGTTCGAGAAACTACTGATAACACTTACCAGTAAATCTCAACAACCCTGGCCAGGGATTTCCGGTTATAGCCAATCGAACACAGCACAACATCAACTCCCTATACCGGGAGAGACGAATCCCCTCCTATCGCTCATTGCCTCCATGTGATTCGGGACTGTACCCAAAAGCCACCTTTTTGCACGCCCTCTTGGACGTGGTATGATGGAAATCAAAGCACAGTGGGAATCACACAAGACTCTATGACGATCTCGGGTCAACAGACTACTCTGTACCAGTGTCACCGGAGAACTGCCATCTGACGTATGGTATAATACCATCTGGGAGTTCTCGGCGAGTCCGTCCAGTGTACCCAGTCTCCACTGAGCACCCGTACACCATCCTTGATGTCAAACACCGATGGATATGGGATCATCCATCGCCCATCATATGGGTCAAGATGCGTATACGCTAGTCTACTCTGGTGCATCGATGCCCTGTCTCGATACACCCTCGACTAGGAACAGTTATAGGATGTACTCATCGACTACCGTGGCCCCACTAGTATGATCCCATCATAGTCCCAGTAGTCGAGTACAGATCCTAAGGGCTTTATCAACATGTAATATAGAGACAATCAGAGTACATGTTAAGATAAAGTACAACCAGATAGCATACTATCATTTCGAGCAAGAAAGTCCTCCCTATATATGTCCAAGCATCCATTACAATATACATCGTATGTACAGTAATGGCCTATAGGGCATACATATAACTAACAATCTCCTACTTGCACTAGGGCCATCTGTTATGGTATCGCATACCCAACAATTAGCTGCGGTTGAAGTATCCCATACTCAACCATCCCATAAAAGTCTCTACTGGGAAAAAGGCCTTTGTGAGTGGATTCACGCTGTTGTCCTCTGTGTCTACTCTCCTAAGCTCGATCTCCTTGGAGATCAACCATCTCCATGATCAGGTGATACTGCCTAAGATTTATATCTGGATTTCTGATGGGACGGTAGTTCCTTGGCAAAAGCCACAACTCCATTGTCATACAATGGTAGGAACGAAGTTCATCGCATGAACTTATATGTATCCAGACTGCCTCTTTGGTAGCATCCTTGGTAACGATGTATCTTGCCTTTAATCGTCTAGTATGTCACGGTATCTAGCTTGGAACTCTTCCAACATACCGTCCCTCCACTAAGGGTATAGACAAGCCTGCGACTGACATTCAGTCGTTCTTATCACCCTGGAACCTTTCCAGTGATTCTCCCCAGGATCGATTGATACCATCTCACTACAACTAGTGAGTATCCTAACATCCAATTAGATCTATCTCATAGATCCAAAAACCCAGGATTTAGGAGGTATCAGTTTGATCCTATATGGAGAATCCTTCTGATAAGCGGAGATTGACCGAGCGTAGCATAGGAAACTCCTTCCCTATCAAGTGTATTCCATCCACGTACTCTACGAAGATCACCACCATACTCCCTACTACCTTTTTGCATATACCAGGTTCATCTACCATTTTGATGAAGTCAAACTCTTTGACTACCACATCAAAACAGATGTTCCAACTCCGCGATGCCTGTTTTATCATATAAAACATCTTGCACACGTTTCCGCTGCTCCCACTGTCTATGAAGCCCTCTGGCCGTGTACTTATAGACGCATCTTCTAAATCATTATTTAGAAAAGCAGTCATGACACCCAACCACCAGATATCGTAGTCATGGTATGTAGCCGTGGCAAGTAGGATCTGGATGGACTTAAGCAAAGCTTTGAAAGTCTCAACTTTTCCATGTACACCAAGTAATCTTCTCAAGATATACCCACTCCTGATGGGGATTTAAGCCTTCAGATAAAGCAACCAAAGTCCATACTTTGTTGGTGTATAAGGATTCCATCTCAAATCGATAAGCATCCAGCCATTCTTACAGAGTCCCACTCCCGATGGCCAGCTCGAAACTAGTTGGGTCATCATCTCATGATGCAATCCTCGCTCCCACTGTCATAGAGAAACCGAAGTATCTCTCAGGTGGGTGAGGAACCCTACTAGATCGGCGGAGAGGCCGAGGTTCGTTGGAAACTATTGAATCCTTTGGTTCTACCAAATCATCAGCTGCAGTTTGTATAGCTGGAACATTTCCAGTTCTACATAACAGACCTTGCCTTGAGTTTGTCCGGATTTTGCTTTTAGACATAGGCCGGACAACCCCAAATCTTAACAAACTTAAGATATGGGCTCATCCCTTTCCATATCACATATGAAGTGGTAGGCAACTGATTTGATTTGAACCCTATTCAATAGGTATGCAGCTTCTCAAGTGCATAACTCCCAAAAGGAAATAGGCAACTCAGTAGTACTCATCATAGAGCACACCATATCACATAGGGTGCTATTGCTTCGCCCCGATATACCATCGTGCTATGGTGTATACGAAGGAGTAATGCTGAGAGAGAATCTCATTCTCCTTTAGAATAGTCTAGGAATTCCGTGCTCAAGTATTCTCCTCTTTGATCTCATCAAAGGACATAATACTTATACCCGTATTTTGGTTCTCTACTTCTAACTTACGTTCTGTGAATATCTCAAAAGGTTTGGACTTGTGTTTCAGCTGGAACATATGTCTGAATCTTGAGAGATCATCAGAGAATGTAATGAAGTACAAAGAACCGATCTTGGCATGTGTAGACAGGAGACTTTCATACATCAGCATGTATCAATCCCAAGAGTTCACTAACTCTTTCTCTGTTTCCAATAAACAGAACTATGGTCATCTTATCTTTGTGACATGACCAGCAAGTTTCACAAGATGTAAATTCAAACTAATTTAAATATGCATCTATATGTAACTTAGCTAGTCGGGTCTCATTGATATGACCTAGTCTACAATGCCTCAAGAAGAATTCGTTCATATCTGAACTCTTTCTCTTGTGTATGTTCCGTATACTAAGAACTGTAGTTTGATTTAGAACGTCAATGCTTTTAGATAACGTGCCTGAACCGATCAACTCTTGATATAAGAAATGTTCAAAACATTATCCAGCAATACAAAATTATATCCTTTCTTTACTAATAAAGAGATTGATATGATTTTGTATATCAGGTTCGGTATCTAATAACATTCGTTCAGAATCAATATATTCAAGTAATACAGGGTGATAGTGACCAACAGACTTGGCTGTAACACTTGCACCGTTTTCTGTCTCATGAAACTTATCACCCGTTCTCAGTTCTCTACCTATCTGTAGCCCATGTAACAGATTACATATGCGGGATCCTGATCCGGTATCACATACCCAGGACGTAAAGAATACTGAGAAACAGTTCTCTGTAATGAACACACCCGAAGATGATGCATCAACATGCACTTTTTTCGTTTGGGCGGCATGGGAAATCTGGTATTCCCCAATTTCCTGCTCTGTCTTATAACAATTATAAGTTGGAGTGGGACCAACGTTCCCCAGCTCAGTATAACAAGCGGGTTCGGTCAATACATCCGTATTATTATCTTGATTAAGGCGTGATATGGTCGCTACCTGGAGAGAGAGAGAAGAAAACACTCAGCGTATGTTCTTGCAAGATTAGATTGGTTATCTAATATATCTAATCAGGATGTCTCCCACTGTTTTAGTCAAATCTTCCTTCAAACCCTAAAAGGAAAGACTAGCTGGGATTAATTAAACGCTACAAGTTCGCCAATCTTTCAGCCAGGCCAATGTCGGTACTTTGAGGGAGGTCCCCCGTGCTTTCGCACGAACCTAATTAAAGTAAACCTCGTTTTCCCAGGGGCATAACCCCGTTAACACCTTACTAGACACCTACTTGATCGGCTAATTGTAATGTGTAAAACTCTCCCAGGAGTAACTCTTACTCGCAGCGGGTATCGGGATCTAACTATCTCATAGAAGGTATGCAATCTCATTGCAAATTTCAACACTTGAAATTCCCAATAATATTTTGCCCCTAGCAGCTATATGACCTTAACATGGTCAACAAATCATAAGTGCTAGTCAAGTTCAACCCGTCATTTCCCGATTGAATTAAACCCACCCGCACGACCCTTAACATGGTCAACAAAGTCGCACGACTACCCTAATCCAATCGCATCATATGCTTATACAGATAAGCACTAATCAGCTACCGCACACTACGCCTTAACATGGTCAACAAATGCAGCACGAATACTAACTAGTACTTATCTAAAATGACGGAGGGCTACGACAGGTTTTTAAGAAAACCTTTTGCGTAATGAATTTGATATCGTTGTAGAATCGAGTGATTTTTAAATGGAGCGTTTTTGAGGCTTTTCTAGTTTTGCTAAAGGGGTCACTCCCGGTGAAGGGATCGTCGGCCCTTTCCTCATCGAATAAGGTGCAGGATATTTCACAAATATCACTATGCAAAGCAAGAACTATAGAAGCAATCAAAAGACAAACCGAGTTTGTAGCATCTGCTAGTTATTGCTAAAGGAGTCACTCCCGGTGAAGGGATCTCGGTCCTTTCCTTATCGAATAAGGTGCAGGATGTTCTACAAGGAACACCGCGATGCAAAGCAAGAACTGTAGCTACCTGTTTTTGAAATTTCGATTCCACAACATCATTAGGTTTCTTTTTCTTTCATTAATCACATTAATGAAGTCCCATTTTATTATGCTTCACAAGCATCTCCTTTTGAAATGAAATCTGCAATATAACATATATCTCATATATATAATATAAACATTCGTCTCAGGCAGTAATATGATCTCATCACAGAACATTTCAGCAGAAGAACATATATGAAATATTGGATATACTAGGACGTCTGTGTTTTTAATACGAGCCTATATAAAAACACAGATTCCACGGTCGCGATGAATAGCCAAACCCACATCCCTAGACCCCTACGAGAGCGGCAAGCAACACTGCCAATTCTAGGGTTAGGAGACCCAGTCTCGACTCCTCGAGATGGTTTCCCACTGGACCCTAGAACCCGGTTACTTGTGCTCCCCGCCTTGGGTCTACCTAATGCGGAAAAGTAAATAATATACAACGGTGACATCTTCCGCAACCTGGAAGTGCCCCAATAAAAGAATATTACATACAAATGAAATTTTACATGAATGAAAAAGAAAAAACTCCCATCTCACATAAAACCCCCGGCTATTCAAAACACGACGATCCAATACAACATATCACAGCAACACATAATATCTCATATCATCAACGTAAGCAAGTATGCGTATCCCGATTGTCGTTGATGTATAGCAACGAAGCCTGCGATACACCACATACTACGCTTACGGTCACAGAAAAGAAATTGTAAAACTACAACAGTTAGAATCCGCAACCTCTTTAGACATCGCATGCCTAACCAAATGAATTCCTTAGACATCTCATGCCTAACAATTATAAACCCCGCATTTTAGTCTCATTATCGAAAACTCTTTTCAATATCAAGTCGGGCAATTCAACAAGATTCCCGACGTCCTGATCGAATGCTCGTCACAAACTTTAGTAGACGGCCGCACCCCCAGATGCCGTCGACGAAGTGCACTAAGGCGGAACACCGCTGCCGCGAGCACTCGAACGGATGCTTTCGGCGACGAGGTTCTCCTACAGTCACTTGGTCGGGGCTATAGGGCGTGGCTGTCTATTATGTTTACCCGGCGAGTATCCGCGTACGCTACGTGATTGCGACGGACTTTTGATCACATCAAAATTCCGTGGCAACCGATCATCTGAGACTGAACTGCTAGATTTATAATATTCAAATTAGTTATCTCATAATTTTTTGTGGATTCCAAATATTGTATCACATTCCAGATAAAACAGAAAATGTTAAACTTTCCGATCGAACAATCAAACACCCAAGATTTTCCCAATATATCTCAACACTTGAAATCAGTTTAAAAACATCCATCACATGCCACAGTACCAATGGTCCAGCCGTAGAAGGGTCAAGCCAACGCCTCACATGTGGCACGCCGTACTGCCCCAAACCCTAAGGTTCAAAAGGCAGTTCAAGACGGTCACATAATCGAGTTAAGGTTTGTTGTCTTCTAGAGGGTCCACCGCGTTACTTGCACGACTTAAAATATTCTTAAACACGAGAAAAAATCCAACTTTTGAAAAATTTTCCGACAGGGGAAAAGTGAGTTATTGATATCCGTTCGAACTTTTTAACAGTTTCTAAAAATTATCTGGACAAACTAAACAAAGTTAAATTATCCGATCGAATCAACGATTCCCCAATACAACCCTTGAAAACTCAACACTTGAGTGGAATTAAAATATTCCCAGAAAAAAATAACAAGAAAGGGCCTAAAAATAATTACATGAAATTTCAGGAACTAAGTCAAATTTTGGCCGCGGAACCGCCGCAAAACCCATTGGTTTCGCCACGGTTCCGCGGTCAAATTTTCGAGTTAGAGGTCCGTACTTCACATTAATTCTTAGTTTTTCCAGCTTAATTTTCTGAGAATTTTTAATTCATAAAAAACCACATTTTCAAAAAATGTCCAGAGAGGGGTTAAATCGGGGTTTCGGGTTTCGATCGGACTTTAAACTTCGTCTAGACATCGTCTAAAGCTCTAGCTTGGCTCTGATACCACTGTAGGGTTGCTAGGCACGCGCACAAGGGTCTACGAGGCATCAACCATGCCCGATTTAAAATTTAGCCGTGCCGAACAACCCGAATACGGAACATTAAACTAGAGATTAGGCGAAAACAAGCATGTTAACAACTTAACACTAAGTGAGAGGGATTACAACCTTTGTAGATCCGGTCCTTCACTTCATATGCTCCGTGTTGTGGTCTCTTCGCTGCGATCAGCGGGTTCCGGACTCTCGAGAGGTTCCACGAAGAGAAAGATGCAACCTTTACTTCCGATCTTCGATACTAAGATGATCTACCTTGAAGTTTCTTTAACACAAGCTAACACTCATGAAATGATGTGAACACCCTCATCTAAATGGCAAGGGAAGATGAGGATGATGAAGTAGGATTTTTGCTCTCTTTATTTATCTTTTTCTCATATTTATCCATCACAAAAATCAAAGCAAGAAAGGATTTCAAGCCAAGAAGAAGAAGGAAGAAGATGAACAATATTGATATCCCTTTTGTGATGAATAGGAAAAGAATAATATGATGAATTATGCAACCATGGTCAAGTAAACCTTTGTAGAGAATTAACCAAGGGTTAGGGTTTGGGTTGAGTTAAGAATGAGTCACTCACAAATATCTTTATCATGACAAAATGAAAAGCTTCTACAATCAACTAGAAGACTTAACCCTAATCCAAACCCTAATCATGTTTAAACTCCACAAAACATGTTGCATTAGTTATCATATCATGTTACAATATTATATATCACATATATAATATTTATTGTAACAAAATAAAATAATACAATTAACATATATCGCATATATATCAATATATTACCCGAGTGAGAAAAAGAATCTTTTAGTGAGCAAATATTAGTTAATGCAATTTAATATATTATATATATTATTATTCATTAAATTATCGAATCAACACTTGATCCGACAATCCGGCTATATCGCATATAACCGACTAATATTTATCCGTACCGATTCATCGAATCAACACTTGATCCGATGACCCGGCTGATATCAAATATCGCGAGAATAGAATACGGTATCTCATATCGTATTATCCTCGGTCCCGCACATATCACATATGTGCCCCTACTCCGTTTTGCCTGAGTCAAGAAACCTCTGTGTAGGAACTCTAAAGAATCGTCAATACGCCGGCAGTAGGTGATGATCATATCAAACACCCACAAGCTGCAAGCGGTCAGCTAAACGTAACAGCTACCCAGGTATTAAGCGCTCAGAAGATCAACAAGCAAGCCTGTAATTTCTCATGTGAATCCAAACAGTAACACTCCCGTACAGTCCGGTCTCGTCGTCTGATATGTTGCATATCTCGCCTAGGGGTGGTAAACGTCAGACCCCAGTAGCTTGATAAGTCGTGTCGATATAAGGTCTATAACAGTTCGAGAAACTACTGATAACACTTACCAGTAAATCTCAACAACCCTGGCCAGGGATTTCCGGTTATAGCCAATCGAACACAGCACAACATCAACTCCCTATACCGGGAGAGACGAATCCCCTCCTATCGCTCATTGCCTCCATGTGATTCGGGACTGTACCCAAAAGCCACCTTTTTTCACGCCCTCTTGGACGTGGTATGATGGAAATCAAAGCACAGTGGGAATCACACAAAACTCTATGACGATCTCGGGTCAACAGACTACTCTGTACCAGTGTCACCGGAGAACTGCCATCTGGCGTATGGTATAATACCATCTGGGAGTTCTCGGCAAGTCCGTCCAGTGTACCCAGTCTCCACTGAGCACCCGTACACCATCCTTGATGTCAAACACCAATGGATATGGGATCATCCATCGCCCATCATATGGGTCAAGATGCGTATACGTTAGTCTACTCTGGTGCATCGATGCCCTGTCTCGATACACCCTCGACTAGGAACAGTTATAGGATGTACTCATCGACTACCGTGGCCCCACTAGTATGATCCCATCATAGTCCCAGTAGTCGAGTACAGATCCTAAGGGCTTTATCAACATGTAATATAGAGACAATCAGAGTACATGTTAAGATAAAGTACAACCAGATAGCATACTATCATGTCGAGCAAGAAAGTCCTCCCTATATATGTCCAAGCATCCATTACAATATACATCGTATGTACAGTAATGGCCTCTAGGGCATACATATAACTAACAGGCATTAAGCCAATAGGGATGATATCAACCTTTACGACAATGAGGGTACGGACCTAAGATCTCGTACAACATATCAACTAAGATTCTCAACATATATAAATATATCTGTATACCTATGTTCCAGTTCACATCCATGACAATCTCATATCAGGGGACCGGCAAGGTATCAATCATCTCAATCGACTCGCATCCGTATACCAACATATCATCAAATTATCATATCACATCGTATATTCTTTTAATCGCATTTATACCCCACATCAAGTCATTTCCATATATACATTCACACACGAACCATACGATCAGTTTTTAAATGATGCGAATTGTAGTTTTTGAAAGTAGGGGCTACGGTGTTTTTAAGAAAAAGATATCATTTGAAAATCCATAACGTCCCTCAAGGTATCTGTTTAAAAGATGCATACGATTCTTCAGTTTGTAAAAAGGTATGATTCGCATGATACATTTGCGTCGGTTATCTAGTCTTATAGTATCCAATACAGCAATTGTAAGTCGATGTGCAACACCCCACGAGTTGCGGGGAGGCGGAAAAATGAAAAACGATCTTGTTCTTGAAGCATACATCGACTAACCGAAGATCTTTGCTAAACGATAATTAACAACTACCATAGAAGTTCTAAGCTACTATGAAAAGAGATTATACCTAGTAAATCATGTCCTTCTTCTTTTCGTTCTCTACGTCCTCCTCGGCCTCCTCTAAGTGATAGATGATCCTCCCGAGAACCCTAAGCCAAGCTTCACCTCCAAACTTGAGGTAATTAAGTTTCTTTAGTTGCTAATCAAAGGAACTTAGATCATATAGAGTTAGGTTATGGGATGTTTAGTCTATTCTAATCCTTGTTATCAACTCATGAGTGGTAGGATTAGAGTTTGAAGAGAGAGTGAGCTTGAGGAGAGAGAAGGTGAACTAGAAATAATGAAAATGAAATTGTTTTTCACTTGATATATGAAGCATAATGAATAAATCAATAAATGAATAAAATGAGATTATTCATCATGCTACATTCATGCATTATGAGTGATTCACTATGTGAGTCATTAAGCATTTAATAATGCATTAATTGGATAATGAATCACACATTATGAGTCACAATATCATTTAATGACAATGCCACCTAAAACCTCAAGTCACCATGCTTCTAGAAGCTTCCCGGAAATTACGAGAACGCCCCTCCCATCCGTGAAAACACGAAAAAAGTTTAGACTGTATAAATCCAATAACCTGATACTAGAATCTGGCTTAAACCAAAGCCGTCTAGTAAAAAATGTCCGAATGTCGTACGTGCGTTTAAACACGTATTCGTCCGAACCCTTGTCGTAAAACCGTACGACCTCTATATCGTTTCGCCTGGAGTTGGGAAAACTCTGTGTGGGACTCTAAAGACTCGACTACTACGCTGGCAGTGGGTTTAACCACAGACCGCAAGCGGCACTAGCTGTACGTAACGGTCCCCAGGTTGATGTCGATAAGAAGGCCGATGAGGAAACCCATCCGAACTCCTACTGAGCCTGTCTGTGAAAATATCCGTGCAGTCCGATCTGTTCGTCCAAGAGTATCGCATGTATGGTCTAGGGAGGTGGTAAACGTCAAACCCTAAATAACCGTACAAGTCGTGTCGGCAAGGCTCAATTACCATCCGAGAATCTACTGATCAGTATATCAGTAATTCTCAATCAACCGATCACTGTGCGATATCAACTCCCTATACCGGGAGAGACGAATCCCTAACAGTCACTCACTGCCTCCACGTGGCTCGGAACTGTGCCCAACTAAAACCTGTTTGCACGACTCCTTTGAACCGTGGTAGGGTAGTAATCAAAGCACAGTGGGAATTCAAACGAGACAAATGACGACCTTAAGTCAACGGACTATCTGCACACATTACCTGAGAACTGCTATCTGACGTTAAGTATAAATACCATCCAGTCAGTTCTCGGTGAGTCATATCCGGTGTACTCACACCCAATGAGCATCTGTATACAGTCTTAGGTGCACTCCACCAATGGCTGCGGGACCAATCCATCGCCCCTCGTCAGGGTCTAGATATGTATACACTAGTCTACTCTGGAGTATCGATGCCTAATCTCGATACTCCTGCGACCAGGGACATCTAAGGATGTGCTTATTGACTATCCAGCTCCCACAAGTATGACTGCCATCACAACGCCGGTAGTCAGGCAAACACCCTATGGGCTTTATCAACATGTTTATAAATACAAAGTAAAATATATCACACGTTAAGATAAAGTCAAACCAAATAGCGTACTATCATATTAAGCAAGATTGTCATGTACATACATATCCTTAGCATCCTATACAATGAAAGCCTTTAGGGCATATATATCCAACAATCTCCCACTTGCACTAAGGCCTATAATTGGCGCAATGAGTACCCACTGTCTGCACTAGATCCATTTGTTGGCGTACCGCATGCCCAACATCTCAAACAGCCTCTCGAACTGGACTTTAGGGATGGCCTTGGTGAATGGATCTGTCGTGTTGTCTTTTGTGTCCACTCTCTGTACCTCGATCTCCCGACGATCAACGATCTCCCTGATCAGATGAAACCGCCTTAAGATATGCCTGGATTTCTGATGGGACCTCGGTTCCTTCGCTAATGCTACAGCCCCATTGTTATCACAATACAAAGGTATTGGATTGGCAATGGACGGAACCACCTGAAGTTCAGAGATGAACTTCCTCATTCAGACAGCCTCTTTTACGGCTTCACTAGCAGCTATATACTCAGCCTCCATAGTTGAGTCTGCGACGGTATCCTGTTTGGAACTTCTCCAACATACCGCCCCTCCATTGAGGGTAAACACAAAACCCGAAATGGATTTAGAATCATCTTTGTCACTTTGGAATCCGGAGTCGGTAAAAGCCTCAACCTGGAGGTCCCCATTACCGTAAATCAAGAACATCTCCTTAGACCTTCTCAGGTACTTGAGAATGTTCTTTACCGCTATCCAATGCTTCTCACTTGGGTCAGAATGATACCTGCTTACTACACTAAGTGCGTAAGCTACATCTGGTCTGGTACATAACATCTCATACATTATAGATCCTACTACCGAAGCGTAGGGTATAATGCCCATGCGAGCCTTCTCTTCATCAGTCTTTGGAGACATCTCTTAGGAGAGGGTGATCCAGTGACAAGCGGGTATATTACCGCGCTTGGAATCTTCCATACTAAATCTCTTTAATATAGTGTCAATATACCTGGACTGTGAAAGTCCCAACATTCTATTAGATCTATCACGATAGATTTTAATACCCAAAATGTAGGTTGCATCACCCAAGTCTTTCATGGAGAATTTCTGTGACAAGAAGAGCTTTACTGATTGTAGCATAGGGACATCATTCCCTATCAGTAGTATGTCGTCGACGTAGGAAACGAGGAAGACTACTGCTCCTTCTACAATCTTCCTATAAATATATGGTTCATCTACATTTTTGATAAAGTCAAATTCTTTGACTGTCTCATCAAAGCAAATGTTCCAACTTCGCGATGCTTGCTTTAATCCATAGATGGATTTAAGCAACCTGCACACTCTTCCGCTGCTCCCACTGTCTAAGAAACCTTCTGGTTGATCCATGTAAACACTCTCTTCTAAATGTCCATTTAGAAAAGCTGTTTTTACGTCCATCTGCCGGATTTCATAGTCATGGAAGGCAGCAATGGCAAGCAGGATCCGAATGGATTTAAGCATAGCTACAGGTGAAAAAGTTTCATCATAGTCCAATCCTGGTCTATGACGAAAACCTTTTGCAACAAGTCTAGCTTTGTAGGTTTCCACATGTCCAAGTGCACCAATCTTCTTTTTGAAGATCCATTTGCATCCAACTGGTTTCAATCCAGGAGGAGCAACTTCTAAAGTCCATACTTTATTGGTGTACATGGATTCCATTTCGGATCTCATAGCATCCAGCCACTTCACCGAGTCAATACTCGTGATAGCCTGTTGAAAACTAGTAGGCTCATCATCATCGATGATGCAATCCTCTCGATCCCCATCTAGAAGAAAACCATAGTATCTCTCAGGAGGATGAGAAAGCCTACTAGATCTGCGGAGTGGCGTTGGTTCGTCATGTTCTATTGAAATATGAGGTTCTACTAAGTCCTCGGTAGCAGTTTGAGGTTCTGGAATTTCTTCCAGCTCTACCGCGCTCCTACTAATTTCTTTTGCAAGAAATTCACTTTCTAAGAAGAAAATATGGCGAGCGACAAACACCTTTTGTTCTTCAGTGTGGTATACCATGTACCCCCTTGAATGTTTAGGCTATCCTACAAACTTGCACAAAACCGATCGTGCCTCGAGCTTGTCCGGACTATGCTTTTTAACATATGCCGGACACCCCCATATCTTGATATACTTGAGATATGGTCTCTTCCTGCTCCACATTTCATATGGAGTGGTAGGCACAGACTTAGTTGGAACTCTATTCAATAAGTATGCTGATGATTCTAGAGCAAATCCCTAGAAGGAAAGTGGCAACTCAGCACTATTCATCATTGAACGCACCATATCTAATAGCGTGCGATTCCTCCTTTCTGATACACCATTATGCTGAGGTGTATAAGGCGGAGTAAGCTGAGAGAGAATTCCATTCTCTTTTAAGCATTCAAGGAAACTAGTACTTAAGTATTCTCCACCTCAATCAGATCGAAGTGTCTTGATGCTTTTACCAGTTTGTTTCTCTACTTCATTTTTATACTCCTTAAACTTCTCAAAGACCTCGGATTTATGTTTCATTAAGAACACATGTCCATACCTATAGAAGTCATCAGTAAAAGTGATGAAGTAGGAGTGACCGCTTCGCGCATGTGTAGACATTGGACCACATACATCACTGTGTACAAGTCCCAAGAGTTCTGTGGCTCTTACTCCGTGTCCGGTGAACGGAGATTTGGTCATTTTTCCTTTGATACATGATTGACAAGTTGCATATGATGAATATTCAAACGGATCTAGATATCCATCTTTATGTAACTTAGTCAACCTTATTTCGTTTATATGACCAAGTTTGCAATGCCATAGGAAGGCTTGATTTGAATCTGGAGCCTTTCTTTTAAGTGTGTTTTGAATATTGAAAATTCGAGGTTGATTAAGTATGTATATGCCGTTTTCCAGTTTGCCATACCCAATCAGTTCTTGATTTAGGAGAATGTTCATGACATTTCTTTCAAGCGCAAAATTATATCCTTCATTAGATAACAAAGTTACTGATATAATATTACACAATATACTGGGAATACAAAAACAGCTGTACAACACCAAAATGTGCCCACTAGTCAATCCTAGGTGATATTCCCCTATTGCAATAGCATCTACATGCATTCCATTGCCCATCCGGAGAGTCATATCACCTGTCCCCAGTACTCTACTATTTCTCAGATCCTGCAATGAATTACAGATGTGAGAACCAGAACCGGCATCAAGTACCCATGATGTAGAGTTTACTGAAAGACAATTTTCGATTACGAACACACCTGAAGCAGAAGCAACAGCTTGCTTCTTGTCCTTGGCTTTGAAGGCTATACAGTCCTTCTTCCAGTGCCCTTGCTTGTGACAATAAAAGCATTTGTTTATATCCGCTTTCACCCTTCCTGCCTTGTTCGTTCCCTGCACCTTCTTGACTTCACCCTTCGGTTTGGTGGCTTTCATCTTCTTCTTCCTTTGAGCTTTCACTTTAGATTTAGAAGAGAATGATTGGCCAACATACAGAACGGGGGTCTTCTCCTGTTTCAAGGAGGTCTCTGCTACCCTCAACATGTTGAGGAGCTTTGGAAGATCAGCTTCCATTTCGTGCATGTTGAAGCTTAGCACGAACTGAGAAGGGACTGCAAAATCAAGTCGATATACAAATAGTTCTCTAGCACGCATCCCAGGTTTGCGAGTTCCTCTATGAGGCTGATCATTTTGAGGACGTGCTCTCCTACAGGCGATCCTGGAGCCAACCTCATCTTGAATAGTTTCCTGGAGGTCTCGTACCTTGCGATATGGGAGTGCTCCCCATACAATTCCTTGCAATGTAGAAAGATGGATATAATATCCATACTCTCGTGCTGTTTCTGGAGTTCATTGTTCATGGACGCTAGCACGATACACTTAGCTCGCTCACAGTCTAGATCCCAGGTTTTGCGAACTTCCTTGTCCACAACTGAGGAATCTGGTCCTGGGATAAGGGGAGGAACAGCGGTGGTAACATATGCTACTTTGTCATAAGTCAGTGCAATGTTGACGTTCCTTAGCCAATCTTTATAGTTCTGCCCGGTCAGTATATTTTTTTCAAGTAATAGTTTTCGTCCTGTCATGGTAGCTGCCAGAGGAGAGAAAAGAAAACACTCAGCATATGCTCTTGCAAGTTTAGATTGGTTATCAATTTATCTAAACAGGATGGCTCCCACTGTTCCCTCAAATCCTTCTTCAAAATCTAAAAGAAGAACTAGTCACGATTTAATCACACGTCACAATACTTGCTTAACCTTTCAGCCAGGCCGATGTTGGTACTTCGAGGGAGGTTTTCCAACGCTTTCTCGAAGTTCCTTAATTAAATAAGCTATTTTCCCAGGAGGCGTAGCCCCTCTAACACCTTTCTGGACACCTACTTGGTTTATAGCATTGATTGTTAAGTGAGAAAGTTTCCCGAGAGTAATCGTACTCATCAGTGGGATCGGGATCCAACTATCATTGCATGATGCACTAGATGGAAGCAACTCTAGTCACCACACTCCAGAAGGTATGCTAAATCTGGAAGTTTCCTTTATGTTTAAAACTCCTGATGTGATTTTTACCCCAAGCTCTTATGACCTTGACGTAGGCCAACAAATCATAAGACGCAAGTCATGTTCTACCCGTCGTTTTCCTGATTAATTTAGGTACATCGTACATGCCCTTGACGTAGGCCAACAAGGCTGTATGTCTGTCCTATACTAATTCATCTATCTATGCAACAAATAAGCAAACACACTGCTACCATCCACTATGCCTTGACGTAGGCCAACAAGCATAGCATGAATATGATGTGTTGTCTATTTGAAACGACGGAGGGTTACGGCTGGTTTTTGACAAAAAACCGTTAATGTAGTGAACTTGATATGATCGAAGGAACCATGATAGCCTTTATTAAAAGGAGTGGTTTAAGCTCCGCATTTAAAATTTGCTTTTTGAAAAAAACCGAGTGGTTTTGAAATTGTTCCAACGATTCAGTTTAGGTTTTATTTTTCTTTGCATTAAAAAATAATGCGTCCCATCTTTAACCTATCATTACAGATAACAACGAAAATACAACGTCCTCTTATGCTATCCGCATTCGCCACGGGGTCCCGGCATCACCCGTTAGGTTACTTAACTAACGGCAGAGCGGGGGCTGGGCTAGCGCGGGTGTAAAACATAAGTGACGTATAAATAGCTATCATATATAGTTATTGTACATTCGTCTGACGCAATAATAGGCATTCCAGATCACAGATAAACTCTATTGGATATGCAAGCAATCCCCGTTTCTTTTGAGCCTGCAACGAAAGAAGGATTACACAGTTGTGATGAATAGCCATTACCCTACCCCCAGACCCCTACGGGTACGGAAAACTACCCGCCAAGTACCCGAAGTGAAGCGGTCTTGCTCAACAACGTGAGTAGGACACTAAGCACTTCGAAATACCCAGTAGTTTGTGCACCCCACCTTGGGTCTATCCTAGGACCAAAAACAGTAAAATAAAATAATACAACGGTAGCTACAACCGCAACCTGGATGTGCCCCGCAAAATATTATTACAACTTATTACAATTATATCGAATGAATTAATACAATAACCCATCACAAAACCCCGGCTAATCATCACAACAATCCAATACAGTTCATAATCACAAACAGTTAAAAACATCACATATATGTGCAACCCTCTGCCAACCGACATACTAGCAATTAGGAGAGGTTTACGAATACATAATACAGTTCACAGATATAATCAAACAAGCAAACATCGTATAATTTCGATCGATCAAACCCATTAGATTTTGCTCCAAAACTTCTCTATAAACCTGAGACCTGAGCAAAAAATAAACATTCCAGAAAAGACAAAATATTCACAGAAGAGCTACTTGGGAGATTTGGGGTGAATCGGGCTCAACTTGGCCGCGGATCCGCGGCTGATCGGTGGGATCGGCCGCGGTTCCGCGGTGTGTTGGCCGATTCATGCACCCAAATTTCTCCAGTGTTCTTATCTTTCCCTGTAAGTTATTCTGGAGGTCCCTGAAAAATTTTTGGACCACAATTTAAAAACGACAGAAACCATGTGAATACAATGTATTTTCCGGTTCATTTTGCGTTCGAAATTCATACGACTTTGCAAGTGAGTTAATTATTGTTTAGTGAGGCTTTGATACCACTGTAAGTCGATGTGCAACACCCCACGAGTTGCGAGGAGGCGGAAAAATGAAAAACGATCTTGTTCTTGAAGCATACATCGACTAACCAAAGATCTTTGCTAAACGATAATTAACAGCAACCATAGAAGTTCTAAGCTACTATGAAAAGAGATTATACCTAGTGAATCGTGTCCTTCTTCTTTTCGTTCTCTACGTCCTCCTCGGCCTCCTCTAAGTGATAGATGATCCACCCGAGAACCCTAATCCAAGCTTCACCTCCAAACTTGAGGTAATTAAGTTTCTCTAGCTGCTAATCAAAGGAACTTAGATCATATAGAGTTAAGTTATGGGATGTTTAGTCTATTCTAATCCTTGTTCTCAACTCATGAGTGGTAGGATTAGAGTTTGAAGAGAGAGTGAGCTTGAGGATAGAGAAGGTGAACTAGAAATAATGAAAATGAAATTGTTTCTCACTTGATATATGAAGCATAATGAATAAATCAATAAATGAATAAAATGAGATTATTCATCATGCTACATTAATGCATTATGAGTGATTCACTATGTGAGTAATTAAACTTTTAATAATGCATTAATGACATAATGAATCACACATTATGAGTCACAATATCATTTAATGACAATGCCACCTAAACCCTCAAGTCACCATGCTTCTAGAAGCTTTCCGGAAATTACGAGAACGCCCCTCCCATCCGTGAAAACACGGAAAAACTTTAGACTGTATAAATCCAATAACCTGATACTAGAATCTATCTTAAACCAAAGCCGTCTAGTAAAAACTGTCTGAATGTCGTACGTGCGTTTAAACACGTATTCGTCCGAACCCTTGTCGTAAAACCGTACAACCTCTATATCGTTTCGCCTGGAGTTGGGAAAACTCTGTGTGGGACTCTAAAGACTCGACTACTACGCTGGCAGTGGGTTTAACCACAGACCGCAGGCGGCACTAGCTGTACGTAACGGTCCCCAGGTAGATGTCGATAAGAAGGCCGATGAGGAAACCCATCCGAACTCCTGCTGAGCCTGTCCGTGACAATATCCGTGCAGTCCGGTCTGTTCGTCCAAAAGTATCGCGTGTATGGTCTTGGAAGGTGGTAAACGTCAGAACCCTAATAACCGTACAAGTCGTGTCGGCATGGCTCAATTACCATCCGAGAATCTACTGATCAGTCTATCAGTAATTCTCAATCAGTCATGGCCAGGGACTTATGGTAATGACCAACCGATAACCGTGCGAAATCAACTCCCTATACCAGGAGAGACGAATCCCTAACAGTCACTCACTGCCTCAACGTGGCTCGAGACTGCGCCCAACTAAAACCTGTTTGCACGACTCCTTTGAACCGCGGTAGGGTAGTAATCAAAGCATAGTGGGAACTCACACGAGACAAATGACGACCTTAAGTCAACGAACTATCTGCACACATGTCACCTGAGAACTGCTATCTGACGTTAGGTATAAATGCCATCCAGTCAGTTCTCGGCGAGTCCTGTCCGGTGTACTCACACCCAGTGAGCATCTGTATACAATCTTAGGTGCACTCCACCAATGGCTGCGGGACCAATCCATCGCCCCTCGTCAGGGTCTAGATATGTATACACTAGTCTACTCTGGAGTATCGATGCCTAGTCTCGATAGTCCTGCGACCAGGGACATCTAAGGATGTGCCTATTGACTATCCAGCTCCTACAAGTATGACTCCCATCACAACGTCGGTAGTCAGGAAAACACCATATAGGCTTTATCAACATGTTTATAAATACAAAGTAAAATATATCACACGTTAAGATAAGGTTAAACCAAATAGCGTATTGTCATATTAAGTAAGATTGTCATGTACATACATATCCCTAGCATCCTATACAATGAAGGCCTCTAGGGCATATATATCCAACAGCAATATCATCGAACATCTTCCTTCTATAAGTCGTGAGTCACCTTCACTATTCATATCCCTGAGTTTTCATCTCATATCTCAATATATACTCGATCATCCATATCATCTCTAACTCATTAATCTCATATCAATCATCTTATTAGTTTAAAGTCGTATTTATCAACTTCATAACATGCCACTAGACTCCTATTGATTCTCTTTGCAACTACTTATCTATATCTATAGTAATTCGCATCCTTAAATATCAATTCGGGATATCTTTCCTATCATACCATGTCACCTAAACCATAAGCTATAACTTTAAGTCGTGGCATATCTTATCTCGTACTAATTCTTAACCCTATTTATAAGTTTCTAAAACGGTTACTTTAATCATACTATATAAATATATATATATATATATATATGGGTTTCCATCAAAGTTTGCGGGGGTGCTATACGCCATCCACCCGACTTCCCCCGTAGATATAGATCTACTTACATTGATCCTTGCTTGCCGAAGTCGATTACGCCATGCTCCGTCGCCTCGGAATCCACGCGAAGGTACCTACAATAATACACAATCGCAATCGCTATTAAAATCGAATCTGGAAAACCGATACGGCACACGGATCGCCTATAGGTTAGAACCTATAGCCCACGCATGCAAAACCAACCAATTATCCCTTGTTGTTGATGTACAAATATCCAACAACCAAATACAAATATCACAACCTAGCATTCAAAATACGGAAAATATAACCAAATATCACACCAATGTGCTCCTATATTTTGACTTAGGTCAAACTAGCCAATTTTGCATATGGGGTTGCTCTAGATATAGGATAACAATGCCCCAGACCAAAAATCACAAGGTTTCACTCCGACTTGGCCGCAAATTGCGGCCTATACTATTAAATCTGTGGCCAGAAAAGGTCCATAGGGGCTAGGGTTTCTGGTGATGCATCATGGTTTCCTGCACGTCTCTCTGTCATGGGAACTTATTTAATGAAGCTCTCGGGTGATACCAGATTCCATAATACTATCGCAAACTGTCAATTTAACCGATGTTGGAAAGTTCTAAGTCGTGTTTGGGTTCTATTCTCTATTCTAGGTCAAATAAACACCACTCAAGTCTTGTTAACAACCACTACTGATTATCAATCCCATATAATTTCCCAAACCCTTGTCTTGAATTTCCATGATCACAAATCCACACCTTAAACAAATTCTAAACTAACTAGAAACTAAGGCAACTTAACTATTAAGCTAATGGTGTAGGGAATACCCCTTTTGGGCAACTCAAGAAAAACCTAGCTTCCCAAAGTCATCAAAATCCAACTTTGCTTGGTCCATTTTATAGACGATGAAGAGGGGGTCATTTTTAATGAAAGGGGATTAGGGTTTTGATGAATATTTTGAGGTGATAATTTAGGGTGGAGGTGGAGGTGGAGGTGGAGGTGGAGGGAGATGAGGAGTTGAAGAAGATGAAGAACAATGGGGAGGAAAATGAATGGGGCAGCCCTCTCCCTCACTCTCTCTTTCTCACTCTCTCTCATGACATGGTCTCATAACATCATCATGTCCCCCCCCTCTCTCCGCAATCATTGTCTCTTTTTCTTTTCTTTTTCTCCCACTCATTAAAACCAAACACATAACACAAATGAAATGAAACAACATGTAACATGTCATGGTGCACTTGCCATGGAAAACTGTAGAAACACGGATTTGGCCTAATCGCGATTAGCAGCGCAATAATCGGGTTTTTATTAAAACTGCATATAATAAATTTTAAAAATGCCAAATCTGATAAATATAATCTTAAATGAATAAATCATTTAAATCTCCATTTATTTTACAAATATTGGTATTTATTTATACCCTTTTTCGAAAACCCCAATTTCGCAAATCGGGAAGTTTTCGGGAAATATATTATTTTAATATTAAATTCCAAAAATAATATTTTTATATTTTCTGAAATGTTAAAATCTTCCCCCATAAATAAATTCAGTCCCCGAATTTAAATTTAAACCCCTAAAATCTAAAACATTTCAATAATCAACTTAAATCGACGGGGCTCCGAAATCACGGAAGCTATAGAAATACCACAGCGCGTCAAGTGCGCCTGAAAACGAATACAAAACTCAAATCGAACTCCGTCAAGCGTCATGCAAATCATCGGATTTGCACTGTAATATTTCAGAAAAATAAAATATTATTTTTGGGAATTTTTACAATTAAATAATAAAATATTGAATATTTTAATAAGGCGGCATAATTAAATACCGATAAATTGGGAAAAAATTAGAAAATTATGGAAATTACTAAAAAGAGGGTACCTTATATGAATTAAGCAAATTATGAGAGTTTATGATTTATTTGGCACTAATTTGTGCTAATCGCGATTAAAAAATCGCTAATCGGACATTAAGCATGTTTTGTGCACATGTCATTTTTTAACACTTGTTACATTTTTCCTACATGATTTTGGATGTATGCTTTGTTTTGGGTTTACTATTGAGGAGAGAAGATAAAGAAAAGGAAAAGAAATGAAAAGGATATAAATATAGTATTAGGTATGGGTGAGAGAGAGAAAGGTGAGGGGGTTATCTTTGACTTGCCATCCTCTCATCTCACCATTTTCTTCACATTCTCTGCTCTCCTTCACTCTCATCCTGCTGCCGCCGCCCTCACTCCCCCCCTCTTCAACCCTCTCAAACTCAATTAAAAACACCTCAAAACCCAATACCCATTTCAATAAAAAGATGCACAAGCTCACTAGCTACACCATGGACCAAGAAAACTTGCATTTTGGATATTTGGGGCAACTCAAGAAAATTCTTGAGTTGCCAAATGAGGTATTCTCTTAACCTTTAGTGTAGAATTTCTGTTTTCTTTAGCTTCCATGTTAATTTAGAACCGATATTGTGTGGTTTTGGGAAGTTTGAAAACTTGAGTTGAGGATTAGGGTTTTAGTTGAACCTAAAGTTGAAATTAAGGCTAGTAGAGGATACACAACCCCTGTGGTGATTGATTGGAGACCTAAACCAGAGACTAGAACCCATTTTAGCGGACTTATAAACCCGATATCGGAAGAATTTTGGATTCTGTGAGTGTATTATGAAATCTGCTAACACCCGCAGCCTCTGAAAATTATTTAGCAAATACAGAGTGATGTGCAGGCAACCTGGAGTGTAGCACCAAAAACCTAGCCCCTAACCATCAACCATGGCCACAAATTAATTCGTTCTGTCCGCAATTTGCGGCCAGAGCAGGTTGGAAGTAGTTCATTTTTGTTTCAGGGCTTTATCTCCAGTAAATTAGACCCTTGGCATATGCAAAATTGGTTGATATCACCTAGGATAAAATCTGGGATCATTTTCTTGTGTTGGCACATTGTTTAACGACTTGTTTTAACATGGATTTTGGTATTTGATAATTCGTTTCCATCGTGTGGCATTTGAACGTCAACGACTAGGGTTTTTGGTCGTGTTTGCATCGAGACTATAGGTTTTTACCTATGAGCGTAGCGTGTGCCGTTTTTGGTTTTCCGATGTTATTTTAATACGCATTTGCAATTGGATTATATGTGTAGGTACCCCCACATAATGTCGATACGTTGAAGATGAAGATGGAGACAAGGCATCGACACTCAAGAAGCAAGGTGAGTAGATATATATCTACAGGGGAAGTCGGGTGGATGGCGTATAGCACCACCGCAGTTCGATGTACAGCATGCTATATATATATACTATATTTATATGATATCTTTTATGTGGGACATGGATATTCAGGATATGGTTATGTGTTCATGGATTTGTAGTGTTACTTGCAAAACCATAGAGTAGTTGTTGCACCCACACACGCACACACACTTGCATACATTCATTTTTTTACATGTGCGTATATGGGGATATATGTTGGCTATAGTGCCCTCAAAGCAATTATCATAGTCGCAGGTATGTGATCATGATGATTGAGCGAGGACCTATACCGATCAAACAATCTTACTCGAGATGATAGTTTGCTATCTGGTTTGTCTTTATCATCATATGTTGAAAAAGCCCATAGGATTCTTGCTTGACTGCCAGCATTGTGATGGCGATCACATACGTGGGAGCTGGGGGTCTATAAGCACATCCTTAAATGTCCCTAGTCGTGGGAGTATCGAGATTCGGCATCGATACTCTAGTGTAGACTGGTGTATACTTATCTAGACCCTGACGAGGGGCGGTGGCCGGTCTCACAAGCCATTGGTGTTAGATGTTCACCTAAGATAGTATACAGGTGCTCATTGGGTTATGAGTAAACTGGAAGGACTCGCCGGGAACATGCTAGTTGGTATTATACCTATAGTCAGATAGCAGTTCCCTGGTGACATGTGTATAGGTTAGTCTATCGACCTGAGATCGTAATTTGTCTCGTGTGAGTTCCCACTGTGCTTTGATTACTACCCTACCATGGCTCAAAGGAATCGTGCAAACAGGTTTTAGTTGGGTACAGTCCCGAGCCACATGGAGGTAGTGAGCGGATCGTCGGGGATTCGTCTTTCTCGGTATTGGGGGTTGATGTCGCGCAGTGCACGAGTGGCCATCACTAGAAATTCTCGGCCGGGGTGTGTGAGAACTACCGATCCAGGATCGATAGTTTCTCAGGTAGTGATGGGTTTCATACCGACACGTATTATCGCGTTGTTAGGGGTCTGACTTTATCCACCCCCTAGACTCGATATGCGATACTCTTATACGAACAGACCGGACTGTACGGATATTGTTACTGACAGGCTCAGTAGGGGTTCGGATGAGTTTACTCGTCAGCCTTCCTTTCGCTCAATACCTAGGTAACCGTTACGTACAGCTAGTGCCGCTGACATGCTTGTAGTTAAACCTACTGCCTGCGTATTGACGAGTCTTTAGAGTCCCACACAGAGTGTTTTCTCGGTTTAGGCGATATAGTATAGGTGACGTATGTTGATACATACAGGTGTCCGATTAAATATGTGCACGGACTGCACAGACTTCGGTTGATAATACTAGCGGCTTAGGATTAGGCCAGATTGTTAAATCAAGTTTTGATTTAATAAATTACATATGTATTTATATATATGTATTCTAGTATTATTGTTCACTATTCATTTTCTCTCTTGGCTATTCGTATTTTCGTACGAATACGCGTATGTGTATTTCGATACATATACCGGGAAGTATTCCGTATTTGTGCGGAATGACTTCTAGAAAATGCCACCTCATTATTGATTTTATTTATCAAATCACATGTTTAAATGGGGTGGAAATGATGACATGGAAAGGTGTCATGACCCGAAAGAGCACGTGACTGGCCCTTGAACCATATAAAGTCTATAGGACTCCATCTGATCCAAGTAAGCCAAAAGCCCAGAAATCCAAACCATTTTTAAGAGTAAGTGAAGAAACTGGTTTAAAGAAGTGAAGAAATACATGTTTGAAATCAAGGTTTTTAAATAACTAAGCCGAATATGCATTTTAAAACAGTAAAGTCTTTTCTAAAAATTTCGGCAGAGTTTCTTTTGTAAAACTGGCCCCGAATGGAGTACAACAAGGATAACAATATATGCAACGATAAAGGCATCCCCAAGCAGGAGCTAGCTCTTCGTCAAATGACGGCCACAACCACACAAGCAACAAGAATATACAACGCCGAAAGGCGAGGGTCAAACCAAAAGAACTCAAAAGCAACAAGAAAACCGCAATACTACTAAGCGCGACTCTAAGGTCGAATAATACATCACTAAAGTCTGAGTCTGAAGCAATATACAAGTTTTGGTTGATGGAAATTCTAGATACAATGAATAAAATAAATACAATGGTGGTTCGTGATGCAAAAGAATCCACCTACCAAAAGCAATTCACCCGCAAGAAAGTAGTGTGCCAGAAATGCCGCAATGGAACCTGTACGACAGAACCTGCAAGAACTGTGGCACAACGGGGGTGAGTTGCCAACTCATGAATAGAAATATCTATAAGCAGAAACCGAATGCAAGACATAAACCTAGGTCAACAATCAGTAATATAACCACAAGAGTACATCTGAAGTATGATAAGGTGGCAAGGTAACATCTAAATCTGTATGTAGTGCCAGGTACTCAGGTAATAACATGTCATCAGTATAAGGTATGTCTGCATGAAGTAAATATGATGAAGTATCAAAGGATATCAATACACATATATTAGCGTCCCATACCACTAATATTGGTGTAAGGGTATATATAACAGCGCCCTCATGCCCTGTTATATATACAAGTGAAGTGTGATCAAAGTAAATCCAGTCTGTATGATCTATATCTGTATATATGTGGAATCCGTCCACCCGTCACCCAATGAAAATAACATCATGTATGCCAATATGAGGATATAATAAAATCATGGAAAACATCATGAAACCCGTGCCTAGCATCGACACGTAAATCCTCATCCATCGGGCTCCGTCAGTCCGGATCGGCCCGCGGGCTATGTCTGCGGAATCAGCCCTCGGCCCCGGCAGTACGCCCATCTCTCAACTCCGGTAGGTATCCTTCAGATATCCTCCGAGCTCAAATACAATCACCGGTAGGTACTCGCCCGCCTCCAGGCTCAATCGGCCAAAACCCATCGATCATCTTGCCGAGGGGAACCATACCGGGCCCACCACGAACCCGCAAACGGATCATCCACTCCTCGAATCGGGTTTCAAGCACACGTCTCAGCACCGAGAAAACGCGTGGTGGACGCACCAAAATATCATATCACGAGGTACCGGGTTTTTCAAAATAGAGCATCCTTTCTTAAATAATCCCACAGTCCTCAAACCAGAAATCACATGAAAATCCAACATCAAGAAGTAAATCCAATGCGATGTGCTATGCAATCAATCCATGATGTATGCGACATGTAAAGAAAGGTAATCATATCAGAAGTCATGCAACAGTACTACAGTGTAGTAGCATGGCAATTATCGATGATGAAGTGTGTGAGCCGGCAAACAGTGTACACGGAACATACGCATCATCGATAATGGTGCTGGGGTCCTAACAGCATGATAACAGTAGCAATAAACATATGCAAGCGATGCGAATAGCATGAAAATGCGGAAATCAAATAATCAACATCACAGTGAAGAATCTACTATGCAACTACAGATCTAAGTATCAAGTCAAATGGGAGAGGTTTGGAAACCACCTAAATCTGAGTCGATAAATATATAGATATATAGTCGGTGACCCCGCCTCAACAACATATCGTAGGACATCCTCGAGTTATGAGTGCGGATCTATCATCAATATCGGCTCGTACGGTAAATCATCATACGGCATCCCAATAGCTGGGTACGGGTCAACATCTCACTATCTCATCACATAACAGGTATCACCATCATCAGATCATATAATCTGGGGTACTACTCTATGTCTAGTACAAATCGATACCATCAATAAAGTATGCATGCGGGGGTAAACACACATCCCAAGCCCACAAGAATCACAAGTCATATCCCAAATATGAATCATATCAAATCACCGATCTCGCGGCACAAAGCCCACATCATCGACTCATCTCCAAAATCATCCCATATCATCAAACACAGTGCAAGTATAATGAATATGCAAGGTTGTGCGTGCTGGTGTACCTCTATCCTAGAGCTCGCAACTAGGAACTACGCTAGTTATTTCTATTTCTAACTAACCATAACACACTACAACTATCACATAAATAAACTACATAGTATACTATCTACGGACTGCGGGGGTGCTATACGCCATCCACCCGACTTCCCACTGTAGATATAATCTACTCACCTTGCATCATCATTTGCGGACGTCACCACGCATTTGCTTGTCGTCCCGAAGTCTTCATGGGTACCTACATATCAATGTATCGTATATGCGCATTAAAACCAAATCCAAGCTAAAACGGCACATGAAATCCAAAACGATACGATAAAGGGGCCTATAGGTGAGAACCTATGGCACGCCTTCAAAACCATCAATAAATCATCTATATCATCGTATAAACGCCAAATAGTCGAGGCAAAACACAATCCACAATTGCAGAATCAAAAATACGGAATACGGAAATACGAATCCAAAACAACAACTTAGGAAATACGTCCCAGATTTCACCCTAGGTCACTTTATACAAATCTATATATACCAGGGGCCTAACATGAACATGTAGGAGCTACAGCACAAAAACGAGACAAAATGGTAGGACCCAGGCCGCAATTGGCGGCCAAAGTGGATAAATTGGCGGCCTGGAAAGGAAATTGGGAGCTGCGGTCTTGGGGTTAGCTTTCTGGGTTCCTGCACATCTCACTGTCCACTCAATATTATTTTAGGAGTCTCGGGGTAAAAGCAGATTCAATAAACACAACACAGATTTCATAATTTCCCCGATATCGGTTTCTAAAATCCGTATTCTGGTTTAAGCTTCAGGTTTTGGGTTCCAATTCATACACTAAGGTGTTGGTATAACCTTAACTGAGCTCAATTTCATAATACAACACCAATTCATCACAACCCTAACTAGGTTATCCACAAGTCCACAATATCACACAATATCGATTTAATCTTAACATGGGGGTGTGAGGAATGATAGAACTAAACTAATGATCCAGAAATTACCTCATTTGGCAACTCAAGAATTTTCTTGAGTTGCCCCTAGTGGCCAAAATCCTTGCTTCTTTAGCTCCAAGTGTAGATCTAGGGATTGTGCACACCTTTAATGAAATGGGGATGGGTTTTTGGTGTAGTTTTCATGGTGATTTGGGGCTATTGAAGAGGGGAGGGAGATGAAGAGAAGCAGCAGCAGCAAGGCTGAAGAGGGTGAGAGAGATGTGTGAAGAAATGGCCAAGTGTTTTAGTCAATGGTGCCCCATACCTCTCTTTCTCACCAACCCTCCATTTCTTTATTCTTTTCTCTTTTCTTTTCCTTTTCTTTTTCTCCTAAAAAATCCTTCTTACATAAATAGTAAACCCAAATGAAAAGGCATGGTAGAAAATGCACAAGTGTGAAAAAGTGATATGTGCATGTGTTGCACAAAAAAAAACTAAAAACTGATTAGCGATTTTTAATCGCGATTAGCACTAATTTAGTATATTACTAATCAATTAAACTTAGAAATGGCATAATTATCTAATTTACCCTATTTTAGAATTTTCCATAATTTTTCTCAAATTTTTCCTATTTATTTGCATTTAATAATACCAAAATATTAAAATATTCAATAAAATAATATTAAATTATAAAAATTCCCAAAATTAATGTTTTATCTTTTTGAAAATGTTATAATCTACCCCCCTTAAAGAAATTCGGTCCCCGAATTTAAATTTAAACCCCCAATACTAAAACAATTTCAGTAATAATCCAATTTGTCCGGGCTCCGAAAACATCAATACATAGAGAATATCATAAAAATGTACTGCTCTACTAGAAATCAATCCCCAAAATGCATATATAAGAATATCCTATGCGTCTGGTGCGCAAGGAATCAAAATCCATAGATGTGTCAACAGGTGTACAAAACAACATCTAGGTGCAACTGGTGTGCACGAAACATCTGTCGTAGGCAACGTGTATGCCTGACAGAAAAAAATCAGGTGCATGTGACATGCACGAAGAATCCCGATTTAGTGCATCTGGCGTGCACCAAAATCGTATATCAAAACACTGAAGGTGCATGAAAACTATGCCGGAAGTGTAAATCAAATCACTGCATAAGATAGGCGTAAAATCTCAATCAATATCTCAAACGTAATAACTATGCGCAAAACATAATATCCAGTGGGTGCATGAAACAAATATCATGAAACTCAGTCATCAAAACTAAATCATGCAAACAGAATGCCCAAAATACCGAAATCCAAAACGACGGATACGTGATAATCGAATCACAAAATCACAATCATAAATACCGTCTTCGGTAGTTCCTCCTTCAAGGTCGAGAAGGAGTCGGTGCATCCACTGCTAGCAGCGCAGGATATCTACTTGCCTCTTGCTCATGGTCTGGCGTCCTCTGACTCTGGGTCCTTATCTTCTCTGTGGGTTACCAATCTCACGGTCAATCGGCTCATCGGCCCTGTCAGATGTGCTAACGGGGACGATTCCGTTCTGGCACTTCTCTGGTCATCTCTCGATCAATCCTCACGACCATTCGTAAAGCAGCATGTCACTAGTGTCGGCCTCTGGCTCTCTGAATGCACATCACACATCTGATCCTGGGTGGAAACATCATTGCAGCAATGTCCTGGAAGGAATCCTGCTCAAGGTCTCTTCCAATCTTGCCTATGCCGAACTGTACGGAGGCTAGCTCTCTTGCATAATCTCTTCTCGCTTGATAGACATCTGTGTCCTCAGCACAATATTTTCTCGGAAATTGGTCGCATCCCAACGCCTCTGTAAGCATATCAAGTCTCTGGTCTCGACGGGAAGTAATGACAGCTCGTCAGCGTCTCGTACGAACCTCTTGTTCCACCTGTCTCTATCGTCGTCTACTATGGCATCACGCCACACTATCTACGCACTGTACTGTCATCGGCCACGGTCAATCTGAAGTCTCTCGCACGGACTCGAAATCGCGTATTCTGTAGCTTCATCATTTTGTAGAAGATGTCAGGCCGAACAGGTCCTCGGGAACGCGTCCTAACCATCGGAGGAATACTGAATACTCGTCCGTCCTTGATCAATTCGCAATGCATCTGGGTAAGTTCCTTTATCCGAACCTGGTCAACTACCTCGTCGACGATGCCGAACTCTGGCCTGTTGGTGTGCACAACATGACCACCCCTAGGTCTAGGTCTTCTCGTATCGTTTTCCAGAAGGGTCCTGTCGAGGTCTCCCTCTCAAATCTCAATCCTGCCGAATTGCCCGGAAGTCACCATCCATTGCTGAAGCAAATTCTCATTCCGGAACGGCTACATACTTATCGCGCTTCTTTCTGGAAGATATATCCATATACCACGCCTCTGGGTGCGTATCACATCTCTGATGTCAGCGGAGTAGGACGTCATCTCGTCGAAATATCTTGCGAACTCTTTTCTTCACTCGGCTTCCATGTCGACTGATTCGGACTCGTCTCATCATGGCTGCATGGACTGTGCTCCAACGGCTATCCTCGTATCTGGGGTCTCCCAAGCAAAGCATCCCATCACATGATATCCGAATGATGTCGAATCATCCGATCGACTCGTCAGAACCTCAAAATCCCCCAAGAGATCAGCATCATGGGTACAGTTTAATAGTATCGAGTACATGCCACAGCATCGGTGGTCCAGCGGTAGAAAGGCAAACCCAAGCCTCACTAATGGCGCCGCGGAACTGCCGCAAACCCTAAGGTTCAAAGGCTTTCACACGGTCATTAAGTCGAGTTAGGGTTTCATTCTTCTAGAGGGTCCATAGAATCACCTGCATGTCTTTCCGTATACTTTAAACTTGGAAAAGGGGCTTCTGACATTCGATCGTCTCTATCGACTCTCAACGAACCTGCGTGAAGTCGTCTCTAGCTGGAAACAACATATCTGATGACCTCGCATCGGTAAACGAACGAACCACATGTCCTAGTCATTTATCCTCAGGTCACTAGCGACTCGCTATCATCTCTCTAAGTATGTACTCATGCTGCAGTAGCTCCAACCATCTGGGCGATATTTCGTCATTTGCAGCAACAACTGGCTCATTCGCCTGTACGCCGAACAGCGCCTCAATCCTCCAGGAAAGGCAATACATAGGCGGTCATCTCTGAGTCGGTCTGCTCTAGATCTGAGTAAGACACTCCACACTGGAAATCTTCAACTCAACTGGGCCCGCTCCGGCGCATAAATCGGACGAATCACCTTCGTCTCTCAATTCGGGTAGACTAGCTATCATCTGTCTCATATCTGCCTGAAAGCTCCGGCAATCTCAGCTCGTAAGCTTCGGAAGCGACATCCTGTCAATCTCAGCAACAGCTGGTCCATCTGTCTGCACGGTAGGCGACATCATAATCTCTGAGGTATGATGTACATCAACAGTCCTCTCTCAACTGGCAGCTCTAACAACGGCCCGATCATCCGGTGCAAAACCAAGCACTCGCCTCTACTAGAGGTCACAATCACCAATACTAACTCGAGACGTTCCCATGTCACCAGAAAACACAATGGTCGGCCCTCGTACCGGACGAGCTCGCACCGGCCGTAACCCTAGCAGCAGCCCAAACTGCGCTCAAACATGGCGACAGGAACCTCAATCGAGTATCGACGAGAACAGATCAATGGCAAGAAAGAGAACAACAAATCCAGAGTGGATACTTGATCATAGGAAGGAACAGCATCAATGAAGGTATGATCATGAAACTAATAGAATCGGGGATCTCAAACGGATGTATAATCATGGATATAAGGAGAATCACTGATCTCGAAAATATGTACATCCTAAGGTTCCTTAAGCGGAGTGGCGTGTCGTAAGTATGCCGCGGAACATACCAACGGTACGTCACTCTACTTTAGTCACCTATTCCATCAACCAAGGGTCATCCTACGCGACGAAAGTTCGGGTCTAATACCCCCTCGACCAAGTCTAAGTTCCGTATGGTCAAGCCTAAGTTCCGTATATATATAAACTCCCTAGGCTCCACATAGTCAAACTTAGACTCGAACCAAGGTCAACCTAGCGCTCTGATACCAACTTTGTCACGACCCGAAAGAGCACGTGACTGGCCCTTGAACCATATGAAGTCTATAGGACTCCATCTGATCCAAGTAAGCCAAAAGCCCAGAAATCTAAAACCATTTTTAAGAGTAAGTGAAGAAACTGGTTTAAAGAAGTGAAGAAATACATGTTTGAAATCAAGGTTTTTAAATAACTAAGCCAAATATGCATTTTAAAACAGTAAAGTCTTTTCTAAAAATTTCGGCAGAGTTTCTTTTGTAAAACTGGCCCCGAATGGGGTACAACAAGGATAACAATATATGCAATGATAAAGGCATCCCCAAGCGGGAGCTAGCTCTTCGTCAAATGACGGCCACAACCACACAAGCAACAAGAATATACAACGCCGAAAAGCGAGGGTCAAACCAAAAGAACTCAAAAGCAACAAGAAAACCGCAATAGTAGTAAGCGCGACTCTAAGGTCGAATAATACATCACTAAAGTCTGAGTCTGAAGCAATATACAAGTTTTGGTTGATGGAAATTCTAGATACAATGAATAAAATAAATACAATGGTGGTTCTTGATGCAAAAGAATCCACCTACCAAAAGCAATTCACCCGCAAGAAAGTAGTGTGCCAGAAATGCCGCTATGGAACCTGTACGGCAGAACCTGCAAGAACTGTGGCACAACGGGGGTGAGTTGCCAACTCGTGAATAGAAATATCTATAAGCAGAAACCGAATGCAATACATAAACCTAGATCAATAATCAGTAATATAACCACAAGAGTACATCTGAAGTATGATAAGGTGGCAAGGTAACATCTAAATCTGCATGTAGTGCCAGGTACTCAGGTAATAACATGTCATCAGTATAAGGTATGTCTGCATGAAGTAAATATGATTAAGTATCAAAGGATATCAATACACATATATTAGCGTCCCATACCACTAATATTGGTGTAAGGGTATATATAACAGCGCCCTCATACCCTGTTATATATACAAGTGAAGTGTGATCAAAGTAAATCCAGTCTGTATAATCTATATCTGTATATATGTGGAATCCGTCCACCCGTCACCCAATGACAATAACATCATGTATGCGAATATGAGGATATAATAAAATCATGGAAAAAATCATGAAACCCGTGCCTAGCATCGACACGTAAATCCTCATCCATCGGGCTCCGTCAGTCCGGATCGGCCCGCGGGCTATGTCTGCGGAATCGGCCCTCGGCCCCGGCAGTACGCCCATCTCTCAACTCCGGTCGGTATCCTCCAGATATCCGCCGAGCTCAAATACAATCACCGGTAGGTACTCGCCCGCCTCCAGGCTCAATTGGCCAAAACCCATCGATCATCTTGCCGAGGGGAACCATATCGGGCCCACCACGAACCCGCAAACGGATCATCCACTCCTCGAATCGGGTTTCAAGCACACGTCTCAGCACCGAGAAAACGCGTGGTGGACGCACCAAAATATCATATCACGAGGTACCGGGTTTTTCAAAATAGAGCATCCTTTCTTAAATAATCCCACGGTCCTCAAACCAGAAATCACATGAAAATCCAACATCAAGAAGTAAATCCAATGCGATGTGCTATGCAATCAATCCATGATGTATGCGACATGTAAAGAAAGGTAATCATATCAGAAGTCATGCAACAGTACTACAGTGTAGTGGCATGGCAATTATCGATGATGAAGTGTGTGAGCCGGCAAACAGTGTACGTGGAACATACACATCATCGATAATGGTGCTGGTGTCCTAACAGCATGATAACAGTAGCAATAAACATATGCAAGCGATGCGAATAGCATGAAAATGCGGAAATCAAATAATCAACATCACAGTGAAGAATCTACTATGCAACTACAGATCTAAGTATCAAGTCAAATGGGAGAGGTATGGAAACCACCTAAATCTGAGTCGATAAATATATAGATATATAGTCGGTGACCCCGGCTCAACAACATATCGTAGGACATCCTCGAGTTATGAGTGCGGATCTATCATCAATATCGGCTCGTACGGTAAATCATCGTACGGCATCCCAATAGCTGGGTACGGGTCAACATCTCACTATCTCATCACGTAACAGGTATCACCATCATCAGATCATATAATCTGGGGTACTACTCTATGTCTAGTACAAATCGATACCATCAATAAAGTATGCATGCGGG
Organism: Agapanthus africanus; assembly: GCA_030015575.1. NCBI lineage: Eukaryota > Viridiplantae > Streptophyta > Magnoliopsida > Asparagales > Amaryllidaceae > Agapanthus > Agapanthus africanus. The sequence goes on along the minus strand of JASDDO010000012.1, from coordinate 189,858,954 downwards.
GGTAAACACACATCCTAAGCCCGCAAGAATCACAAGTCATATCCCAAATATGAATCATATCAAATCACCGATCTCGCGGCACAAAGCCCACATCATCGACTCATCTCCAAAGTCATCCCATATCATCAAACACAGTGCAAGTATAATGAATATGCAAGGTTGTGCGTGCTGGTGTACCTCTATCCTAGAGCTCGCAACTAGGAACTACGCTAGTTATTTCTATCTCTAACTAACCATAACACACTACAACTATCACATAAATAAACTACATAGTATACTATCTACGGACTGCGGGGGTGCTATACGCCATCCACCCGACTTCCCCCTGTAGATATAATCTACTCACCTTGCATCATCATTTGCGGACGTCACCACGCATTTGCTTGTCGTCCCGAAGTCTTCATGGGTACCTACATATCAAAGTATCGTATATGCGCATTAAAACCAAATCCAAGCTAAAACGGCACATGAAATCCAAAACGATACGATAAAGGGGCCTATAGGTGAGAACCTATGGCACGCCTTCAAAACCATCAACAAATCCTCTATATCGTCGTATAAACGCCAAATAGTCGAGGCAAAACACAATCCACAATTGCAGAATCAAAAATACGGAATACGGAAACACGAATCCAAAACAGCAACTTAGGAAATACGTCCCAGATTTCACCCAAGGTCACTTTATACAAATCTATATATACCAGGGGCCTAACATGAACATGTAGGAGCTACAGCACAAAAACGAGACAAAATGGTGGGACCCAGGCCGCAATTGGCGGCCAAAGTGGATAAATTGGCGGCCTGGAAAGGGAATTGGGAGCTGGGGTCTTGGGGTTAGCTTTCTGGGTGCCTGCACATCTCACTGTCCACTCAATATTATTTTAGGAGTCTCGGGGTAAAAGCAGATTCAATAAACACTACACAGATTTCATAATTTCCCCGATATCGGTTTCTAAAATCCGTATTCTGGTTTAAGCTTCAGGTTTTGGGTTCCAATTCATACACTAAGGTGTTGGTATAACCTTAACTGAGCTCAATTTCATAATACAACACCAATTCATCACAACCCTAACTAGGTTATCCACAAGTCCACAATATCACACAATATCGATTCAATCTTAACATGGGGGTGTGAGGAATGCTAGAATTAAACTAATGATCCAGAAATTACCTCATTTGGCAACTCAAGAATTTTCTTGAGTTGCCCCTAGTGGACAAAATCCTTGCTTCTTTAGCTCCAAGTGTAGATCTAGGGATTGTGCACACCTTTAATGAAATGGGGATGGGTTTTTGGTGTAGTTTTCATGGTGATTTGGGGCTATTGAAGATAGGAGGGAGATGAAGAGCAGCAACAACAGCAAGGCTGAAGAGGGTGAGAGAGATGTGTGAAGAAATGGCCAAGTGTTTTAGTCAATGGTGCCCCATACCTCTCTTTCTCCCTAACCCTCCATTTCTTTATTCTTTTCTCTTTTCTTTTCCTTTTCTTTTTCTCCTAAAAAATCCTTCTCACATAAATAGTAAACCCAAATGAAAAAGCATGGTAGAAAATGCACAAGTGTGAAAAAGTGATATGTGCATGTGTTGCACAAAAAAAAACTAAAAACCGATTAGCGATTTTTAATCGCGATTAGCACTAATTTAGTATATAGCTAATCAATTAAACTTAGAAATGGCATAATCCCCTAATTTACCCTATTTTAGAATTTTCCATAATTTTTCTCAAATTTTTCCTATTTATTTGCATTTAATAATACCAAAATATTAAAATATTCAATAAAATAATATTAAATTATAAAAATTCCCAAAATTAATATTTTATCTTTTTGAAAATGTTACAAAAGGCATGGTCATTTGGGTCAAAGCATGGCTTTTTCATGTAGTGATTGGTATGGTGGTATTTGTTTAATGCAAATTGGAAATGACATTATTTTTGAGTGGTAATGAGAAGGAGGGGGCCGGCCACTCTTCTTGTGGGTGGATTTTGTTCATTGTTAATTTTTTGATGGTGCTCTCTCTCTCATGCTCACACAAAAAAATACTTAGCCATTTTCATGCCTTGCCATCATCACCCTCTTCATCTTCTTCTTGAGATGCTCACTTGAGCTCATGGTTGAGATAAATTTTTAGTGACACTATCCTACACTCCCCACTTTCCACTACTAGCAATTTTGAAGAGTCGGTTGGTTCGATTGGCGAAACTGAAGCTTGCGTCGTTTCCCTCGGGTGGATCATCGGAGATGAAGGAAGACCGGCGACCAAAGTCGATCCACATCACTTGGAGCTTGGAATTGGTTGAATACCCGAAGGACTTGGTTCATTAGGTATAACCATTCCTATCTCTTTTCTTAGATTTCTAGTTTTAGGGTTAATGGTTTCGATCTTGTTTTATCGGGTAATGGTAACGTCGGGTTTTAAGAAATTTTTGTTCCGCATTTAGCTACGGTTCGATGGCCGGGGCGCTCCCACTACCCAACAATGGTATCAGAGACACCCATTATACCATACTAGCTAGTTTGCACAAGCTTAAAATCTCGATCGATCAAAATTTCGAAAACAATTTTCCGTTTTGCATGTTTTCTGTCGATTTCTGAAAGTGCTCCAAAAATTATTTCCAGGGGCCTAAAAATCCGTGCAGGCGTTTTTATGTGTGCAGAAAAAATTTGGGCTCCTGAAGCCTCTAAAGCGCCGCAGAACCGCCGCACTTACCCCCTATTGGCGGCGGTTCCGCGGCCGTTTAGTACCGACAGGCCATAAAAATTTTCCTGTAGCTCAGAACATAGAATTGTGATTATTTGTGATGTTTAGTTTTGGCCCAGAATTTTTAGAGTACTGGATTTGCTTTTGGGGCCTTTGCGGATAAATTTAGTCGATCGAAATTTTAGCTAAGTAATTTTTCAGTACTTTACATTTCTATCTGTGACCGTGAATGTCATTTGATCGTTAAACCTTGTCTAATCGCTATAGTCCTTTTAGACGGGTTTGCGAACGTGAGATTCACGTTGATGTTCTATGTTGTGCTGTGATGTTGCGGATTGTCGTGGTGGATAGCCTGGGTGCAGTGGTAGTACAGTTTTGTTTTATTTGTATACTTGATATTGCAGGGCGAGCGTCCGACATATGGACTGCCGTCACTGCCTGTTTGTATTTTATTCTTTTGGGGCACGACCGGGTTGAGGTCGATGTCACCCTTGTATATTATTTTCTTTTCTGTACTAGGATTACCCTAAGGTGGGGTGCACGGATACCCGGGTTCTAGAGGGCAACGGGCCCGCATCTCATGGCCTTGAGACGGAGGGGGCTTCACTCTAGAATTGGTGGGCTATTCGCCGCACTCGTAGGGGGTACAGGTTGACCCAAGGAGAGGTGCTCAAGTTACCGGATTCCGTGAAGTGCTGGGTGGTCCATTCACTTTGCTGAAGGGGGCTGCCTCACTTCAGGTTTTGGCGGGTAACTTGCCGCACTCGTAGGGGTCTAGGAGTTCATTGCACAGGCTATCCACACGACCAGGGGAACGTCGGGTTTCAGTTGTGGCTCTATGAAACCCGGGGCTCCCAGATTATCTATATTGTTCTATGATGCTTATTATTTTTCTGTGATGTTGCATTTATCATGCCTGGGATGATTGTTATATATATATATACATATATACTAGTAGATGTTGTATATGTTTTGCACCCGCGCTAGCCCAGTCCCCACTCTATCGTTAGTTAAGTAACCTGACGGGTGATGACGAGACCCAGTGGCGAATGCGGGTGGCATATACGTACATTTTATTTTTGTTCTTTTCTGGTGCGATTAATTGATAGGACTGTGTTGATTCTTATCAATGCAAAGAAAACAAACCTATATATATATGATGTTGTTGGAACCAAGATTTTTTTTTATAAAAAAACTGACATTACAAAGGTATGCTTTTGCTTTGCACAGTGGTATTCAGTTTGGAATATCCTGCACCTTACTCGACGGGGCAAGGGCCGAGATCCCTTCATCGGGAGTGACCCCTTGAGTAAAAGTTTGCGTCAACGTAATAACTTCACTATAGTCGATTACTTTATGCTTTGCATCAAGGTATTCATTTTGGAATATCCTGCACCTCATTCGACGGGGAAAGTGCCGAGATCCCTTCACTGGGAGTGACCTCTTTAGCAAAAGTTTTCGCTACTATACTTTTGTAAAACCACTTGGATTCCTTCAACGAGATCAAGTTCATTACGTTAAAGGTTTTTCGCCAAAAACCAGCCGTAGCCCTCAGTCATTTCAGATTAGTATTGCTTAGTATTCGTGCTGCGTTTGTTGACCTTATCAAGACGTAGTGTGCGGTAGCTCTGTAATATTTTTGTGTCGCAAGCAAATGTGGTTTGGTTAGGACAGTCGTTCGACCTTGTTGACCTTGTCAAGGGTCTGTGCGGGTGGGTCTAATGCAATCAAGATAATGACGGGTTGAACTTGACTAGGACCCTTTGACTTGTTGACCTTGTCAAGGTCACTTGGATCCTAGGGGTAAAAATCATATCGGGAGTTTCAAATATACAGGAAACTTGCCAGGCTTGCGCATACATTCTGGAGTGTGGTGACTTGAGTGGCATCCATCAAGTTATCATGTGATGATAGTTGGATCCCGATTCCCACTGATGAGTAGGACTACTCCTCGGGTGATTCCGACTAATTCTCCTTTTGGGTTTGGAGGAGAATTCGAGGATACAGTGGGAGCCATCCAGATTAGATAAAGTGATTATCCATTCTGATCTAGGTTAGAGTGCACGCTGAGTGTTTCTTTTCTCTCTCTCTTTGGTATCGGCCATGCCCTGACCATAGACTTTGACTTAGTAAGCAAGTTAACCGAACTTTCTTAAAAACACTGGCTTTTGGATTGTCCAAGTTACATACATCATTGCCACTCCTTCTTTTACCCTTTTCTTTTCTCCAGAACACCCCGTATCACTACGAATATCGACTTCCATTGGATAAAACCATCGTATGGTTATATACGAACTCGAAGGAACTTTTTCGAGGATGGTTTCTGGTTCTGGAGAAAAAGAATAGGATTATTCAGTTTTCTTTTCCTTTTACCTTCTCTCATCTTATGAGGGCTCCTAGGATTAGGAGACAGTACACCTATTACGCTTATTGGACAGTCTTCTTCCAAACCATAGGCAGGTGCCGAAAGGTAGGGAATGGAGAAAACCAATTAGCCTAAGTATGGTGTGCAGAAGGTAATAAGTAAAGACAAATAAAGGGATTAGAAAGAGGGCAAAGTAAAATGTGACTGCTATGATTCATGACCAAACCACGTATTTCATCGCCACTCCTACTTCACCTTTGTATTTCTCCAGAACACCCCGTATCGCTACGAACATCCAATTCCATTGGATAAATCCATCGTATGGTTATATACAAACTCGAAAGAACTTTTTCGAGGATGGATTCTGGTTCAGGAGAAATAGGAATAAGGTTTATTCAGTTGTCTTTTATCCTTACATTTTCTCAGGTTGCGAGTACTCCTAAGATTAGGAGAGTACACCTATTACGCTTATTGGATAGTCTTCTTCCAAACCATAGGCTGGTGCCGAACGGTAGGGAAGGAAGAAAACCATTTAAGCCTAACGAAGGTGTACAGAAGGTAACGACTAAAGACAAATAAAGAAAATTGGAGGGATGGCAATGAAATATACGGTTATAGTCATAAATCTGATAATGGAAGAGGCATTACTAGGAATACCCGGATACCCCTTCGAAACATTTTCATGTTTCAGTTTCACTGTGTATTGTTAATGGAAAACTGATTTCCCAATTTGGGCCTTGCTCCAGGGTATGTATTTACCAAGTATGATTCTCACATCTGTATGATTTTACAGATGATGAGTGGGAGTAAGTTATTGGGAATTAGGTGATCATCCTCATTATATCGGAATTCGTTGTAATTGGTGATATTTGAGGAAATCGCCTAGGTACAGTTTTCAACCTACGACGCATAGGGTTTGAGTTATTAAACTCAGAGGACTTATACAAAGTATTGTATGTTGTCCAGTGTCCATTAGGACAAAGGGGTTGGTCCTCGTACTGTATTTTGTTTACTTATGACTTCTCAAGTTTTAGACGAGTGTTTCGTAGAAATACAATGTCTAAGTTTGAGAAGTTATAAGTACAGGAATAAAGTAGAGAACCATGTGTTGCAAGTATCAGGTTTCTTCAAGGTAATTGAAGACGTAGATACTTGTGTATGGTATTCAGTTGATAGTAATGGTTTTGAGAAACTTGTTTCCCTTTCGGGTTACTCATAATTGGATGCACTCCTAAGTTGAGTAATGATGATCGACCTTTCTCCATTTAGTTGACATGCACTGAAGACAGCTGCATGATTTGAATCTGGTTCCAATTAAATTAGTGCTTTTGTTTCTATATTAGACATATATAGAATCAATTTATATCTTAACGATGTTAAGGTATAGGGAGTCATCCGGCTGATGCTTAAAACCAGAATCCGGATAAACTCACGGCACGTTTCAGTAATGGTTGTTTGTGGGTTATCCTGGGTTTTGACGAGGGTTAACTTTCTACCATCTGGAAGATCAATAGTGATATTGTTCTTGACTAGCCACAGTTTTAGCAAAATGGACTTTTTCAGAATAACAGTAGTAGAAGTATCGTAGAACTGGAAGTGATTCCAGAACCACAAACGATTACGAAAAATTCAATCAGGATGGACATCCATTAACCACTCTACAGATATGGTGGGTAACCTCAGGCGCCCGAGAGGTACTATGGTATCCTCAAGGATGGTGACAGGGAGGTTCTTGTTTACCCAGACTTGATACTACCGTTGTTCCAGACTATAAGACCCGGCAGGAGGATAAGTATAGTGTCATTCTAAACTAGCTTTAGAAGTGCACGTGTATATGACTCTGCCAGAGGGTTGTCGAAGTCAGTGGGAGCAGTGGAAGCGTAGTGGACAAATAGCTTGTGTCTATTTATAGACTAAAGCGGATATAGCGGAGATAGAATATCTATTTTTGATGTGACAGTCATAAGTTTTTGACTTCATCAGAATAGGAGATGGATATGTTAAGAAGGTAGTAGGGTTTGTGTCCTGGTATTTAGGATAACATACACAGAGTAGGAAGTAAAATTCTTATACTACGATCAGTTATACAATAGTTGTCACACAGTGTTTTCTCCACATAAGATATGGATATTATATCAGGCATTCTGGTTACTAGATCTATGGTTTTAGATCTAGATTTGGGAAGTGTCCCAATCTGGGTACTTAGACAGTATTCTAAAAACATTTTAGAATGGACGGCTCCTGGCATGGTGGTGAACCAGTAGGTGATGGAGTCACCCTCTCTAAAGGTGTCTTACAGACTAAAGGGGAGAGGGATATGCATGATTGGCATATCACTTGCTTAGGCAATTGAGTCAATCATGACATATCAAGTACCACACCAGATGTTGTTTTTGCACTAGATGCAATAAATTGATATATTAATCCAATCCTGGAGAAAAACGAATGGAAGCAGTTTATGAACATAAGTGAATGTTCTAGGGATTTGATAACGGCAGCCTCCTTTGGGAGACGGTTATCATTCCAAGCTTCCAAGGTGACCTGGATGACAGAGTGACTGTCAGAGTTTTAGTTTTACCTCTGACAAGGGACAGTAGTTTGGACAGGTGGTCCGAGCGGATACTGAGGAAGGCATGGCGCAGCATACTGATTAAGTTCGGTAGTCGATACAGTCTAAGAAGTTTGCTGGATTTAGAGTTCATTAATGAACTGGGTCCCATCAGATATCCAGAAATATTCTAAGACGGGTATTGCTCATTTCGGGAGATAGTTTTCTCCACGAAGCTCAGATAAAGAGAGTCATAGAATGAAACACTGGAGCGTATCCACTCACTGATGCTATTTCTCGAACGCAATAGTTTTACAAACGAGGTTTGTGAAACTGATTAGTAGAGGAGTTGGGTGTTCGGTATCACACAGGCTGTGAGTATGCGACATCGCAATAATTAGCCTTAAGTGCAAGTGGGAGATTGTTGGCTATAGTGCCCTCAAGGCAATTATCATAGTCGCAGGTATATGATCATGATGATTGAGCGAGGACCTATACCGATAAAACAATCTTACTCGAGATGATGGTATGCTATCTGGTTTGTCTTTATCATCATATGTTGATAAAGCCCATAGGATTCTTGCTTGACTGCCAGCATTGTGATGGCGATCACATATGTGGGAGCTGGGGGTCTACAAGCACATCCTTAAATGTCCCAAGTCATGGGAGTATCGATATTGGGCATCGATACTCCAGTGTAGACTGGTGTATACTTATCTAGACCCTGACGAGGGGCGGTGGCCGGTCTCACAAGCCATTGGTGTTAGATATTCACCTAAGATAGTATACAGGTGCTCATTGGGTTATGAGTACACTGGAAGGACTCGCCGGGAACATGCTAGTTGGTATTATACCTATAGTCAGATTGCAGTTCCTGGTGACATGTGTACAGGTTCGTCTGTCGACCTGAGATCGTCATTTGTCTCGTGTGAGTTCCCACTGTGCTTTGATTACTACCCTACCACGGCTCAAAGAAGTCGTGCAAACAGGTTTTATTTGGGTACAATCCCGAGCCACATGGAGGTAGTGAGTGGATCGTCGGGGATTCGTCTCTCACGGTATTAGGGGTTGATGTCGTGCAGTGCACGAGTGGCCATCACTAGAAATCCTCGGTCGGGGTGTGTGAGAACTACCGATCTAGGATCGATAGTTTCTCAGGTAGTGATAGGTTTCATACCGACACAAATTATCGCGTTGTTAGGGGTCTTACTTTATCCACCCCCCTAGACTCGATATGCGACACTCTCAGACGAACAGACCTGACTGTACGGATATTGTCACTGACAGGCTCATTAGGGGTTCAGATGAGTTTGCTTGTCGGCCTTCCTTTCGCTCAATACCTGGGTAGCCGTTACGTATAGCTAGTATCGCTGACGTGCTTGTGGTTAAACCCACTGCCAGCGTATTGACGAGTCTTTAGAGTCCCACACAGAGAGTTTTCTCGGTTCAGGCATTATAGTGTAGGTGACGTATGTTGATACATACAGGTGTCCGATTAAATATGTGCACGGACTGCATAGACTTTAATCAGACGGTTGATAATACTAGCGGCTTAGGATTAAGCCAGATTGTTAAATCAAGTTTTGATTTAATAAATTAAATAAGTATTTATATATATGAATTATAGTATTATTGTTCACTATTCATTTTCTCTCTTGGCTATTCGTATTTTCGTACGAATACGCGTATGTGTATTTCGATACATGTACCGGGAAGTATTCCGTATTTGTGCGGAATGACTTCTAGAAGATGCCACCTCATTATTAATTTTATTTATAAAATCACATGTTTAAATGAGGTGGAAATGATGACATGGAAAGGCATGGTCATTTGGGTCAAAGCATGGCTTTTTCATGTAGTGATTGGTATGGTGGTATTTGTTTAATGCAAATTGGAAATGACATTATTTTTGAGTGGGCATGAGAAGGAGGGGGCCAGCAACTCTTCTTGTGGGTGGATTTTGTTCATTTGGTAATTTTTTTATGGTGCTCTCTCACTCTCATGCTCACACAAAAAAATACATAGCCATTTTCATGCCTTGCCATCATCACCCTCTTCATCTTCTTCTTGAGATGCTCACTTTAGCTCATGGTTGAGAGAAAGTTTTAGTGACACTATCCTACACTCCCCACTCTCCACTACTAGCAATTTTGAAGAGTCGGTTGGTTCGATTGGCGAACCTGAAGCTTGCGCCGTTTCCCTCGGGTAGATCATCGGAGATGAAGGAAGACCGGTGACCAAAGTCGATCCGCATCACTTGGACTTGGAATTGGTTGAAGACCCGAAGGACTTGGTTCATTAGGTATAACCATTCCTATCTCTTTTCTTAGATTTCTAGTTTTACGGTTAATGGTTTCGATCTTGTTTTATCGGGTAATGGTAGCGCCGGGTTTTAAGAAATTTTTGTTCCGCATTTGGCCACGATTCGATGGCCGGGGTGCTCCCACTAGCCAACAATATACACACACACACACACACACACACACACATGAGTATAGGACTATGTGTACATATACTGGATTATGAGGATAGTACTTGGGATTGGAGATGAGTCGATGAGATTGGATTTGAGGCCGTGAGATCGGTGATTTGACAGGGTTCGTACTTGAGATACGACATGAGGTTTTAGCGGGTCCTTTAGACGAGGTGTTTTCATACACATGCATGCATATACTTAGATTGGTATCAGTATTGTACTAGACATAGATTAGTACTCTGGATCATGATTTTTGATAAAGAGGATACCAGATGAATAATGTGATGAATGTGATATTTGACCCGTACCCAGATTTGGGATGCCGTACGACGGATTTACGTACGAGCTATATATTAATGATAGATCTGCACTGTTGACTTGAGGATGTCATAATATTGATATTGTATCGTATGGGATACTTTTGAGACGGGATCACCGATTGTTATATATATATATATATATATATATATATATATATATATATATATATCGACTCAGATGTTAAGCGGTTTCCTTACCTTTCGTTTAGCCTGTTAGCTCAGCCCTATAGTTAGTGTAGTTGATAGATTAGATTCGACTCATGCCTATTTCAAAAACTAACGAATCGTGTGTATTTTAAAGACGGGACAAGGGATTCTACGGATATTTCAGAGCACGTATCTTTTCTTAAAAACACCGTAGCCCTTATTTTCAAAACACCACGATTCGTATTCTTTCAAATGGCACCGTTGTATGACTTATATTTATATTAAATGCAGATTAGTTATCATTGTGTTTATCATTCATCTCCCGTACATTATTGCTGTTCGCTTCGCATCGCATGCTTATATTGTGATTTCATATACCATTATTGATATCATGCTGTCAGGACACCAACACCATTACCGATGATGCGTATGTTCCACGTACACTTACCTGCCGGCTCACACACATCATCATCGGTAATTGCCATGTCACGTACACTTTAGAGAATACTTTTTCATTGACATAGCTTGATAACTGATAGTCGCAATATGTTATAGCTCCTATATGCTATTTTAAATATTGCATTCATTGCATTATATTAAGTGCATTCATATATTCATTGGTTATGCAGTATTATCGAGATTTATGCCTGTATTTACTGTTTATTGGTATCATGATTTTGATGATTTCGGATTTACATAGGATTTCAGGATTTGGGGGGAAACCGCAAGAATTTAATAAAAGCTTATTATCATCATTTTAAAATGAAAATTGAGATTTTCTCATGATGTATGAGTCTTTCACCATGAGTTTTCATGATTGTTGTTGGATTTGGAAACCCGATTCGAGGAGTTGGATGAACCGTCTCGGGTACATGGTGGGCCCGATATGGTACCCCGGGGCAAAAAGTTCGAGTTGTATTCGATGAGCCTGGCAGGGGAGCACTACGTACCGGTGATATTATTTGGACTCGTCGGTTATCCGGAGGATACCGGCTGGAGTCATGAGATGGTTATAGGCTGATCCGTTCTGCCGGAGCTCGCGGGCCTATCCCGCAGATGATACGGATGCCTGAGATATTGATATTTGAGATTTGAGACACTGAGGTATTGAGATTTGATGATACAGGTTAGTCCGGGCAGGCAGAGCCTGAGATATTGAGATATTGGGATTTATGTTTTGTGTCGATGCTTAACACGGATTTCCCTGTTGATTTCATTGATGTTACTTAATTTATATACATACAGATATCTCATTAAAAATAGAAAACAGTTGTCTCACCCATTTCATTACATTACATTCATATCTCATACATATGATATATTGCTACCTGAGGCACTGACACGAGCACTGGGATTACACTTATGTATAAATGTTTACCCTTGCCACCTTTTCATGCTTCAGACTTATCATTTGAGGATATTACTGATCGTATGATCTAGGATTGCGTCATACATGCGATTTCTGCTCTGTGATGTTTTCTACTCACGAGTTGGAAACTCACCCCCGTTGTGCCACAGTTTCTTACAGGTTTTGCCTTACAGGTTTCGTTACGGCTTTGCTAGCACACTACTTCCATTTCGGGTGATTTGCTTTGGTAGGTGGGTTCACTTGCATCGTGACCACCTTTATACCTTGTATATATTTATATTTTGTTGTATCTAGAAACTCCATCAACCAGACTTGTATTATTTATTCAGACTTAGAGACCAATTGTTTATTATTTCGACCTTAGAGTCGCGCGTTGTATTATTATGGATTTCATGCTGTTTTGAGTTTCCTTTTCAGTTTTGATCCTCGCCCTTCGGTGTTGTATATTATATTGCTTGCTTGGTTATGAACGTCGATTGAAAAAGAGCTAGCTTCCGTCTGGGGATGCCTTTTATCATTCATGTATATATTTATCATGTTGTACCCCGTTCGGGGCCAATATTTACAAAGGAAACTCTGCCGAAATTTTTAGAAAAGACTTAATGTTTTAAAAACGCATAATTCATCTTATGCTTTTAAACGACTCGTTTTAAAATAAGTTTCTTCTTACCTAAAATGGTTTTAGATTTTTGGGCTTTTGGCTTACTTGAATTAGATGTGGTCCTGTAGACTTCATATGATTCAAGTGCCAGTCACGGGCTATTTCGGGTCGTGACAAAGTTGGTATCAGAGCGCTAGGTTAACCTTGGTTCGAGTCTAGGTTTGACTATTCGGAGCTTAGGGCATTTGTATATATACGGAATCTAGGCTTGACCTTATGGAACTTAGACTTAGTCGAGGGGGTATTATACCCGAACTTTCGTCCTGTAGGATGACCCTTGGTTGATGGAGTAGGTAGCTTGAGTAGAGTGTCGTACCGTACGTATGTTCCACGGCATATTTACGATACGATACTCCGCTTAAGAAGCCTTAGGATGTACATCTCTTTGAACAACATTATATTCATTTATGATCTATCCTCTTCGATTTCGGTTTGTGATTTTTCTGCCACGATTACACGGGCAGAGAGAGCTACGGCTAGAGTTGCGGTCTGCACGAGCTCGTCATGAATGAGGACTGACCAGGGCGTGATTCCAGGGATACGATTGCATAGAGAGGCGCCGTTTTGTTGTGTTTTCGCGCCATGAGCGTTTGATGGGTCTCTTTTACGAGTTACTCGGACGTGCAGATCAGCACCAGAGGATTGATCCACTGATAGAGGCCAGCTAGAATGTGATGACCATTGATGTATCGCTTATTCATGATGATCGAGGCACTTTTTAGCGTTCAGACGAATGAGCGAGTTGTTGCTGCTAATGACTAGATATCGCCCCAGATGTTGGAGCTACTGCAGCACGAGTTGCACTCAGAGATATGATAGATGGTCGCTAGTCATCCGAGGATGAATGACTAGGACAGGTGGTTTGTTCGCTTACCCTGATGTGAGGTCATCAGATTAATTGATTCCAGTTTGAGGAGACTTCACACGTATACGTTGGGAGTCGATAGAGACGATCGAATCTCAGAAACCCATTTTCCAAGTTTAAAGTGTTTGAAGAAAACATGCAAGTAACTCTACGGACACTTTAGAAGAATGAAACTCTAACTCGACATAATGACTATGTGAATGCCTTTGAACCTTCGGGTTTGCGGCAGTTCCGCGGTGCCATTAAAGAGGCTTAGGTTTGCCCTTCTACGGTTGGTCCATAGGTGCTGTGGCATGTACTCGATACTATTAAACTGTACCCAAGATGTTGATCTCTTGGGGGATTATGAGGTTTTGAGGAGTCGATCGGAAGGTTCGACATCTTTCGAATATCATGTGATGGGATGCATTGTTTGGGAGACTCCAGATACGAGCATAACCGTTGGAGCATAGTCCATGCAGCTATGATGAGACGAGTCCGAAGCAGTCGACAGCAGAGAAAAGTGGAGTAAGTAGTTCGCACGAGATTTCGACAAGATGACGTTCCACTCCGCCGACATCAGAGATGTGATACGCATGCAGAGGCGTTGGTTATTGATATATCTTCGAGAAGGAGTCGCGATGAGTATGCAGCCGTTCCGGAACAAGAAACAGATTTAGTGAAGGGTGGTAACTTCCGGAAAATTCGGCAGAAACGAGATTTGAGAGAGACCTCGACAGGACCTTTCTGGAATACTATACGAGAAGACTTGGACCCAGGAGCGGTCATATTATGCACACCCAGCAGGCCAGAGTTCGGCATCGTCGATGAGATAGTTGGCCAGAGATCTGTAGAGGATGTGCCAGAGCGGGACTGTTTCCGTCATCATTCCATATTGGGCCGTTGAGCCGAGGAGTTATATATCTAGCAATGCACAGTGAGAGGAAAGAGCCTAAAAACACCAGGCGCCAGACCATGAACAGGAGGCAAGTAGATATCTTGCTCTGCTAGCATTGGATGCATCGACACCTTCTCGACTTTGAAGGAGGAAATATCGACGACGGTATTTATGATTTGTGATTTGGTGATTCTATTATCACGTGTCCGTCATCTTGGATTTCAGTATTTCGGGCGATCTATTCGCATGATCGAGTTTTGATGACTGAGTTTCATGATATTTGTTTTCGTGCACCATGGTTGCACCTACTGGATATTTATAGTTTGTGCACAGATATTGCACTGATATCGTTTTGTGCCCTGGCTGCAAATGTTTATGATTTTATGGATTCTATACATTTGAGTTGATTTTGTGCTTATGATACGCACACGATTTGGTTTTTGCACTCAGTATAGTTCACATATGCTTGTAGTGTAATGATACGTATTTTGTGTACTACAGTTGCACAGGACTTCGATTTGATGTTATTTGAGGTATTGATTTTGACTTCATGCCTAGGGCATGCATATAATTTGGCTTATGCTTATGGCATAGTTTTCATGCACTTTTAGGGTTTTGTTTAGATTTTGTGCACGCTGATGCACATGGTTGTGAGATTTGATACAACGGTATACCTGATTTGGATTTGAAATGTGTTGTATACCGTCGATTTCGATAGTGATACTCGATATTTGTTTTGTGCACCTTGTGCACCTGATTGGATTTTGCGCATGATTCGGCGCTTGATATTGGATTTCGTGATTTCGTGTATGTTGGATGCACATGATTTAGATTTTATTCGTGTATAATGGATGCACCTGATTTGGATTTTCGCGCATGTTGGTGTAACGCCTTGAAAAGTCGTTTTGGTATTTTCCCAAAAATCGGTAAATATTTGGTATTTTTCCGTAAATCGTCATTGCTGTTATTTTGCAATATAGGCCTAATTATACCTAATTTGGATAGGTAATTGCTAGTTTTTAGTAGCTAATTGGTTACTTATAAATTTCTGGTCGTTTAAATTTTTTTCCCTATTTTACTATTTTTAATATTATTTTAAGCTGTTAAAAATATATTAATTAGAGTATGGGTTTTTGTTGATTGGTATAGGCTTTGACTTTGAAAATTTTGCACACATCACAACGACACTTTTCCCCATCTCCCTCTGGCCGATAGCACAGCAGCAGCTCCCCTTTCTTTTCCCACAAATTCTCCTTCTCATTTTGCTTCAATTTCATCCAAAAATCCACCGAAATCCACAATTTTCTTCACAAATTAAACACTAATCCCTATTCTATCTCTTCTCAAGCCCAAAATGGTTTAAATCATGGAGAAAAGAGGCAACTTTGGAGGCTAACTGCAAGAGGTTCAAAACATGTGAGGTGAAAATTCTAATCAAATTGTTAAATTGTAGTTAAGCATGCTAATTTAGAATTTTAAAGTGTTAATTTTATTGCTAATTTCTAATCTAGGTTTTTAAAGTTGGTGGTTTAAGTTTGAAAGGGTTTTAGAACAGCATTACTAGGTTATTTAAATTTATTTTGCTATCTAGTTGTTATACTAACCTAATCTAAGAGGTTAATTTGCTTAAGTGGGTTTTAATTGGTGTTAATTTAGTGTTTTTTTATGTATGGAATGAATTTAGATTGCTAGTTATGAAATTCTAGAAAGGGTTGTTTTTGGAAAATAGGTTTTGAAGCATGGTAAATGGGTTAAATTTAATTGTAGTAGCTTTCTAGTGGTTCAACTTGGGTGATTATGCTTGTCAGTAGTCTTTTAGTTGCAAAGCGACGATGTTTGCACCGAATTTAGAATGTTAATGCTTACTATGTTTTTTTGTAAAATTACGTGATGAATTATTTGTGATATCTTGATGATATTAATAGCATCGCCTACGAATTTTAGGGTGCATGAATGTGAAATTTTGGTTTGATCGGGTTTAGTTTTGACGGGTGCTCCGAAACGACGATTTTAGTTAAGGCTTTAGTGGTTTTGTGTGTGTTCCGCGCACTAAGTGCACGTTGTGCCTAACTTGTTAGCGTTGATCTTTTCATATGGTGACTTGCGTCGTTTCATGATATGTAATCTTATGTTTTGTGTTGTGCAAATTCCAGGATCGGTCGCGGAGACATCGGATGCGGCACGAAAAGGGAAAGCGGTGATTGGATCAAGCTAGCTGGGGATTTCCAGTGAGTAGATGTATACATCTACAGGGAGAATCATTTGGATGGCGTGAGGTGTCCGATAATTTAGAATTTCTAGTAATACCAGCTTGTTGCATGTAGTTCCTAATTAACTATTTTACTGCATTGCATGACCTTTATATCCATATATGTGCTAATTCATCGTATAAAAACCATTGAAACCATTAAATGAGATATGCGACATAGTATATAATTGGCTTGCTTAATTCATTAATTATAATTGTGCAACTTCATCTCATAGAACACTTGCACCATTACCAGGATTTTATGTTGTATGAGAACTATTCATGCGAACACACACGCCTTGGTAATTGCTATGCCACAAACACTAGATAACTTGTTTAAACCGGAATTTAGAATAATTTCACCATATATGACGTATAAACCAGTACTAATATATTCAATTCCGCAAGATGAACATGTAGAATTACTAGTCATATGCATGTACCTCATTACATCATTCGATCATACATAGTCTTTATGTCATATATTGCAGTTCGCACCGTTGATATCATAGGAATTCATCATCATTGACATGCATACTTATGGTACTTTCTTCTGGAGGATTTCAGTATTTGAGATTTATGAGATTTTGGAGAAACCGCAAGGATTTAATAAAACTGATATCATTTTAAATGTCGCAAGTTGCGGTTTTCTCGTGACATGACATTTGTGTCATCCACCATGAGTTTTCTGTTAGTTTTCGATACCCGTTTCGAGGAGTAGGATGAACCGTCTTGGGTACATGGTGAGCCCGGTAAGGTAGCCCGGGGAAAGAAGTTCGAGTAGTAGACGATGAGCCTGGCAGGGGCAGACTACCTACCGGTGATTGTTGACGCGGCGGATATCCAGAGGATACCGACCGTGGTCGTGAGATGTTGAGATATTGATATTTTGAGATGGACCAGCCGGACGGCTGTGGCCGAGATGTTGGATACCGATACTTTGGGACACCGAGATATTTATTTGAGGTGCCGATGCTGGGCACGGATTTCTGTTGATTTCATATGATATTTCCTGAGATATTTCACAGAAATTTTCCTAAGATGAAATTAATAACTTGTTATATCAAACATACTCTGATCACGTGTTAAATTGCATTCATGTTGCATACATAGCTGCTAGCATATCATACTATAGCAATATTGTAGAATTGTGGCACTTTTCGTTCTTGCTTACGATAGCCCTTATAGATGTTACATATTACTCACGAGTTGGCAACCCACCCCCGTTGTGCCACAACCTTTTTGCAGGTCCGATCCGTCAGCATTGTACCGACGGACGCACTTCCTCCTTTTGCTTGGATTTGAGGTTTTTGCTCGTAGGTGGGTTGTATCATTATTTTGTTTCCACCTTGTATATTCATTGTATCTAGTGTACACTATCTACTGTATCATCTAACAGTACTGATGTATATTGACTTAGAGGCGAGACAGTGAGATTTGCGGGCATGTATATTGTTTCTTTGGGTCGCGCTCACTTGAGCCGACATGTTGCTTTTTACTTGTGTCTTTTCATGCTTATTTTGCACATTGTTGATTTATATTGCGTGAGATTTGTGTCCGCCTTGGGGCGAAGAGCTAGCTCCCGCTTGGGGATGCCTTATTTCATGATTATTGATATATTCCTGATTTGTACCTGTTTGGGGGCCAGTATTTACAAAGGAGACTCTGCCGAAATTTTCGGAAAAATGGATGTTGCTTTAAAAAAAAAAGCTTGACGTGACTTATTTGATTAAAATCGCTTTCAATAAATTGGTTTTCCTCCACACTACTGCTTATTTGGTTTTGATTTCTGTGATTTGGCTTACTTAGATTGCGTCCGCCTTGAGACGTTCGTAATTTAAGTGCCAGTCGCGTTCCGTACCTTTCGGGTCATGACAAAATTGGTATCAGAGCGATAGGTTTTACCTTTCTGAGTGTAGGATGGCCCTTTGTAGATGGTGTAAGTGACTTAAGCAGGGTAACGTAGCATGTGTATGTCCGCGGCATACTTGCGATACGGTACTCCGCCTAGGTGACTTTAGGATATACTTGCTTGAAATTCCTTCTTCAATTCCGTGTATCCTATGATTCTATTGCACTGTTCTTATTATCCTGTTTCCTGTACCAGCCACTATGTAGCCGAAGGCTACGAGAGCGCAGAGGGCTGCCGCCCGAGATGATATCCGAGCAGGCTCGTCCGAGATGAGGACCAAGCAGGGTGGCGTACCTACGCCTCAGGGACAGACTGATCCGCCTTCCCCAGGCCGCATGGATAGGCTAGAGTCTGGTATGGAGGAGTTACGACAGATGATGGGAGGTAGGCAGGAGTTTCGACATATGGTGGAATCCTTAGTAAAGGATAGTCGTGCACTGAGATCGTAGGACGTACCTACCACATCACAGACTATGATAGTACCTGCTACCCAGACAGTTGCTCTTACTACTACAGTGGCTATTCCAGTATCACTATTGGAGTTCATGAGGCTGAGACCTCCAGTCTTCACCGGCACAGATGCAGCGGAGGATCCACAGACATTCCTTGACAGATTAGCCAGGATTTTCCGTTCGCTCAGATGTTCTAACGATCGATGCGTGGAGCTTGCGAGTTTCCATCTAGAGAGCCTTGCACAGACGTGGTGTGAGTCCGTCGAGAGAGGTCGAGCTGCAGGTCTACCTCCTATGACTTGGGCTGAGTACACAGCAGTATTTCTAGCCCGTTTCCTTCTAAAGAGCGTTCATGATGCTCGAGCTCCGTAGTTTTGAGGCTTTGTTCAAGACTCCAGGGATGACAGTGTCCGAGTATGATATCCAGTTTACTCAGTTGTCCTGATATGCTCCGTACTTGGTTGATACTGAAGAGAAGAGGGTAAAGAGGTTTATGCAGGGACTCGACACACAGTTATTTCTTTCCATCGGCGCCCAGCACTTTGACACTTATGCAGCTGCTATGGACATGGCCTTACGGATGGAGGCGCGCATTTCAGGGACTTCGGCTGTTTCTGGGCTGAAGAGTATTCGTACCGATATGCCAGATCAGAGGCATCGTACTAGATTCTTTCCGAGAGATGGCGGCGGCAGAGGAGTTGGACGGGGTCAGCTATTTGGTTCTTATCTGCTAGGACAGCAGGCGTCGCCAGGATGTTTTGGGTGCGGGAGTCCGCATCATGGTATCAGAGACTGTCCGGTGAGACGACGGGGAGCGGCGACAGTTCCACACGTGACTTTACCACCTTCACCACCTCCTCAGAGAGCTCTACATCCTGGCCCCGGTGGTGCTCCACGTCAGTTAGGTGCCCCTAGAGGCCATGGACACGGCGGTCCTGTTCAGAGAGGACGAGGAGGCCGAGGACAGCCAGCTATTGGTAGGGGACAGGCCCGAGTGTTCGCTTTGACTCCGCAGGATGCGCAGGCATCCAATGTCATTATGACAGGTACCTTGCCAGTATGTTCTTTCGAGGCGCGAGTATTATTCGACCCAGGTTCCACGCATTCATATGTATCTACACACTTTGCACCGATGTTGGGCCATGAGTCATCGTCATTAGATCAGCCACTTGTTGTTATTACTCCGGTAGGCGAGTCGTTTGTCGCTCGTTTTGTGTTTCGTTTGTGTTCCGTTCGTATCGGGGAGAGGGATTCGTCGGTTGATTTAATTCTCCTCGATATGTTGGACTTTGATGTACTTCTGGGCATGGACTGGCTGGCCACTTGTTATGCATCTGTGGACTGCCGTGAGAAGGCAGTCAGATTTAGCTTTCAGGGAGAGCCAGTCCTTGTTATTCAGGGAGACCGCAGCGTCACCCTTCCCAGCTTGATTTCGTCTCTTCGCGCTGGTCAGCTATTGCGGAAGGGATGTCAGGGATTCTTAGCTTATGTTTGTGATACTCGAGCTGCAGAGGTTCCTTTGGACCAGGTCCCGATTGTTAGTGAGTTCCCTGATGTTTTCCCTGATGAGCTGCCTGGGTTACCGCTTTAGCGCGATGTTGAGTTCTGCATCGATTTGATTCCCGGTTCGGGGCCTATTTCCATACCGCCTTATCGGATGGCCCCAGCGGAGCTTAGAGAGCTGAAGGATCAGTTGCAGGATTTGTTAGATAAAGAGCTTATTCGACCCAGTGTGTCTCCGTGGGGTGCTCCTGTCCTGTTCGTCAAGAAGAAAGACGGCAGTTTGCGCTTGTGCATTGATTACCGCCAGCTGAACAGGGTTACCGTACGGAACCGATATCCCTTAACATGTATCGATGATTTGTTTGACCAGCTTCACGGTGCTGGATACTTTTCGAGGATTGACTTGCGATCCGGTTACCATCAGTTGCAGGTGCGGCAGGAGGATATTCCGAGGACGGCTTTTCGCACACGTTACGGGCACTATGAGTTTTTGGTGATGTCGTTCGGACTCACCAATGCACCAGCCGTGTTTATGGACTTGATGAACCGCATTTTCAGGCCGTATCTAGATCGGTTTATCATCGTGTTTATTGACGACATTTTGGTGTATTCCCGGAGCCGAGAGGAGCATGAGCAGCACTTGCGGATCACATTATAGACTTTGAGGGAGCATCAGTTGTTCGCGAAATTTTCCTAGTGTGCGTTTTGGCTTGACAGCGTTGATTTCTTGGGTCACGTGATTACGAGAGATGGCATATGTGTGGACCCGAATAAGATCGAGGCCATTCAGCATTGGCCCAGACCTGCATCAGTTATGGAGATCCGCAGTTTCATAGGCCTGGCTGGCTACTACCGACGATTTGTTCAGGACTTTTTCCATATTGTTGTACCGTTGACCGGGTTGACCCGGAAGGGAGTTCCTTTTGATTGGACTGAGGCGTGCGAGCATAGCTTCCAGCAGTTGAAGATTCGTCTGACTACTGCACCAGTGTTGTCATTGCCCTCGGGATCGGGTGGATTCGTGGTTTATTGCGACGCTTCTCGAGTGGGACTAGGTTGCGTGTTGATGCAGCACGACAGGGTTATTGCGTATGCTTCTCGGTAGCTGAAGACGCATGAACAGAACTATCCTACGAACGATTTAGAGAAGGCTGCAGTGGTGTTTGCACTCAAGATCTAGAGACATTACCTATACGGCGAGTCATGCCAGATATTTATGGACCACAAGAGCTTGAAGTACATATTTCAGCAGCGAGACATGAATCTGAGACGGCACCGTTGGATGGAGCTGGTGAAAGACTATGATTGCAAGATCCTTTACCATCCAGGCAAGGCGAACGTGGTGGTTGATGCTTTGAGTAGGAAGCCCGGAGGTAGTTTATCTTGTTTGAGCGCCATATAGAGGCAGTCGTCAGTAGATTGGCAGATGTTATGCGACGGCCGAGTTGAGTTCGAGTTCACTCCGACAGAGGGACAACTTGTGCATGTTCGTGCACGTCCGCAGTTGCTTGACCGTATTCGAGAGGCACAGCCTAGAGATGACCGTCTTTCAGAGATCATAGTGCAGGTTCGGCATGGCAAAGTTTTCGAGTTCATGATCGATGATCAGGGGGTACTGCGATTTGGGACTCGATTGTGCATACCAGATTCTGAGGGACTGCGGCGTGAGATTCTTGAGGAGGCACATAGATAGATGTATAGCGTTCATCCCAATTCCACCAAGATCTACCATGACTTACGAGATATTTACTGGTGGGACGGAATGAAGAGGGACGTCACAGATTTCGTGTCGAGATGCCTGACTTGTCAGCAAGTCAAGGCCGAGCACCAGAGGCCCGCAGGAGAGTTGCAACCTTTGCCCATTCTAGAGTGGAAATGGGAGCAGATTTCTATGGACTTCATTGTGGGTCTACCCAGGACTAGTCGAGGGTATGACTCCATTTGGGTGATCATGGATCGTTTAACGAAGGCGGCTCACTTACTGCCAGTGAAAACCACTTTCGGATTTGCTCAGTATGCCCAGATTTACATCGACGAGATCGTACGGTTGCATGGCATCCCGACTTGTATCATGTCCGACCGAGGCATCCAGTTTACCAGCCGACTATGGCAGAGACTTCAGGAGGCGTTGGGCACCCGATTGAGTTACAGCACAGCATTTCACCCGCAGACCGACGGCTAGTCAGAGCAGACTATTCAGACTCTTGAGGACATGCTCTGAGCGTGCGTTTTAGACTTTTGGTGGTAGCTGGGATCATCATTTACCTTTAATGGAGTTCTCCTACAACAACAGCTTCCAGGATACTATTCAGATCGCACCTTTCGAGGCATTGTATGGGAGGAGATGCAGATCGCCCGTCTGTTGGACAGAGCTCAGCGAGAGCAGTATTTTGGGGCCGCAGATTGTTGAGGAGACGACCAAGAAGATACAGTTGATTCGAGACCGGATGAGAGCGGCCCAGAGCAGGCAGAAATCGTATGCGGATCGACACCGTCGCAGACTAGAGTTCGCAGTTGGCGATCATATTTTTCTGAGGGTCTCTCCGATGAAGGGCGTGATGAGGTTTGGGCGAAAACGAAAGCTTAGTCCAAGATTTGTGGGTCCCTTCGAGAACCTCGAGCGGGTCGGCACAGTTGCGTATCGTTTGGCTCTTCCACCCAGCTTTCCTGATGTTCAAACCGTCTTGCATGTTTCGATGCTCCGCAAGTACCTTCACGACCCTTCTCATGCGATTCAGCACCTAACGGTCCAGCTAGAGCGCGGCCTTTCTTTTGCAAAGCAGCCGATGGTTATCCTGGATCGGCAGGTGAAGAAACTGAGATCGAAGGTTATACCGACCGTCAAGGTCATTTGGCGTGGCCCGAGCAGCGAGGATGTCACTTGGGAGACCTAGGACGAGATGAGGAAGAAATATCCCCATATCTTTGAAGGTACGCATAGCTGGATTTTTAAATTCGGGGACCGAATTTCTTTAAGGGAGAAGATTGTAACGCCTTGAAAAGTCGTTTTGGTATTTTCGCGAAAATCGGTAAATATTTGGTATTTTTCCATAAATCGTCATTGCTGTTATCTTACAATATAGGCCTAATTATACCTAATTTGGATAGGTAATTGGTAGTTTTTAGTGGCTAATGAGTTAGCTATAAATTTCTGGTCGTTTAAAATTTTTTCCCTATCTTACTATCTTTAATATTATTTTAAACTGTTAATTAGAGTATGGGTTTTTGTTGATTGGTATGGGCTTTGACTTTGAAAACTTTGCACAATTCACACCCTCACTTTTCCCCATCTCCCTCTGGCCGAGAGCACAGCAGCAGCTCCCCTTTCTTTTCCCCCAAATTCTCCTTCTCATTTTGCTTCAATTTCATCCAAAAATCCACCGAAATCCACAATTTTCTTCACAAATTCAACACTAATCCCTATTCTATCTCTTCTCAAGCCCAAATTGGTTTAAATCATGGAGAAAAGAGGAAACTTTGGAGGCTAAGTGCAAGAGGTTCAAAACTTGTGAGGTGAAAATTCTAATCAAATTGTTAAATTGTAGTTAAGCATGCTAATTTAGAATTTTAAAGTGTTAATTTTATTGCTAATTTCTAATCTAGGTTTTTAAAGTGGGTGGTTTAAGTTTGAACAAGGGTTTTAGAACACCATTACTAGGTTATTTAAATTTATTTTGCAATCTAGTTGTTATACTAAACTAATATAAGAGGTTAATTTGCTTAAGTGGGTTTTAATTGGTGTTAATTTAGTTTTTTCATGTATGGAATGAATTTAGATTACTAGTTATGAAATTCTAGAAAGGGTTGTTTATGGAAAATTGGTTTTGAAGCTGGTAAATGGGTTAAATTTAATTGTAGTGGCTTTCTAGTGGTTCAACATGGGTGATTATGCTTGTTAGTAGTCTTTTTGTTGCAAAGCGACGATGTTTGCACCGAATTTGGAATGCTAATGCTTACTAGGTTTTTTATAAAATTATGTGATGAATTAGTTGTGATATCTTGATGATATTAATAGCATCTCCTACGATTTTTAGGGTTCGTGAATGTAAAATTTTGGTTCGATCGGGTTTAGTTTTGACGGGTGCTCCGAAACAACGATTTTAGTTAAGGCTTTAGTAGTTTTGTGTGTGCTCCGCGCACCAAGTGCACGTTGTGCCTAACTTGTTTGCGTTGATCTTTTCATATGGTGACTTGCGTCATTTCATGATATGTAATCTTATGTTTTGTGTTGTGCAAATTCCAGGATCGGTCGCGGAGACTTCGGACGCGGCACGTAAAGGGAAAGCGGTGATTGGATCAAGCTAGCTTGAGATTTCCAGTGAGTAGATGTACACATCTACGGGGAGAATCGTTTGGATGGCGCAAGGCATCCGATAATTTAGAATTTCTAGTAATACCAGCTTGTTGCATGTAGTTCCTAGTTACCTATTTTACTGCATTGCATGACCTTTATATCCATATATTTGCTAATTCATCGTATAAAAACCATTGAAACCATTAAATGAGATATGCAACATAGTATATAATTGGCTTGCTTAATTCATTATTTATAATTGTGCAACTTCATCTCATAGGACACTTGCACCATTACCAGGGTTTTATGCTGCACGAGAACTATTCATGCGAACACACACGCCTTGGTAATTGCTATGCCACAAACACTAGATAACTTGTTTAAACCGGAATTTAGAATAATTTCACCATATACGACGTATAAACCAGTACTAATATATTAAATTCCGCAAGATGAACAGTAGAATTGCTAGTCATATTCATGTACCTCATTACATCATTCGATCATACATAGTCTTTATGTCATATATTGCAGTTCGCACCGTTGATACCATAAGCATTCATCATCATTGACATGCATACTTATGGTACTTCCTTCTGGAGGATTTCAGTATTTGAGATTTATGAGATTTTGGAGAAACCGCAAGGATTTAATAAAACTGATATCATTTTAAATGTCGCAAGTTGCGGTTTTCTCGTGACATGATATTTGTGTCATCCACCATGAGTTTTTTGTTAGTTTTCGATACCCGTTTCGAGGAGTAGGATGAACCGTCTCGGGTACATGGTGGGCCCGGTAAGGTACCGCGGGGCAAGAAGTTCGAGTAGTAGACGATGAGCCTGGCAGGGGCAGACGACCAACCGGTGATTGTTGACGCGGCGGATATCCAGAGGATACCGACCATTGTCGTGAGATGTTGAGATATTGATATTTTGAGATGGACCAGACGGACGGCTGGGGCAGAGATGTTGGATACCGATACTTTGGGACACCGAGATATTTATTTGAGGTGCCGATGCTGGGCATGAATTTCTGTTGATTTCATATGATATTTCCTGAGATATTTCACAAAAAATTTCCTAAGATGAAATTAATAACTTATTATATCAAACATACTCTGATCACGTGTTAAATTGCATTCATGTTGCATACATAGCTGCTAGCATATCATACCGTAGCAATATTGTAGAATTGTGCCACTTTTCGTTCATGCTTACGATAATCCTTATAGATGTTACATATTACTCACGAGTTGGAAAGTCGCCCCCGTTGTGCCACAGCCATTTTGCAGGTCCGATCCGTCAGCATTGTACCGACGGACGCACTTCCTCCTTTTACTTAGATTTGAGGTTTTTGCTCGTAGGTGGGTTGTATCATTCTTTTGTTTCCGCCTTATATATTCATTGTATCCAGTGTACTCCATCTATTGTATTATCTACTAGTACTGATGTATATTGACTTAGAGTCGAGACAGTGAGATTTGTGGGCATGTATATTGTTTCTTTGGGTCGCGCTCACTTGAGTCGACATGTTGCTTTTTACTTGTGCCTTTTCATGCTTATTTTGCACATTGCTGATTTATGTTGCGTGGGATTTGTGTCCGCCTTGGGGCGAAGAGCTAGCTCCCGCTTGGGGATGCCTTATTTCATGATTATTGATATATTCCTGTTTTGTACCCATTTGGGGGCCAGTATTTACAAAGGAGACTCTGCCGAAATTTTCGGAAAAATGGATGTTGCTTTTAAAAAAAAACTTGACGTGACTTATTTGATTAAAATCGCTTTCAATAAATTGGTTTTCCTCCACTCTACTGCTTATTTGGTTTTGATTTCTGGGTTTTGGCTTACTTAGATTACGTCCGTCTTGAGAAGTTCGTAATTTAAGTGCCAGTCACGTTCCGTACCTTTTGGGTCGTGACAGTTGGGCGCATGATTTGAGATGAGATTTTTTTGCACACCAGATGCACTAAATCGGATTCTTTGTGCATATCAGATGCACCTGATATTGCTGTCAGGCGCACCCGTTGCCCTTGACAGATGTTTCGTGCACACCCGATGCACTTAGATGTTGTTTCTGTGCACATGTATGGCACATTCATGTATTTTGATTTTCGTGTGCACCGGACGCACGTAGCATTCGTATGCACATTTTGGGATTGATTTCTTATGGAGCAGTACGTTTTCATGATATTTACTATTTGTTTTCGTACTAAGCAGGACTAGTCAGAGGACAATACCTGGATATATTTTGCATGCATTGATAGTTATCGAGGGATTTCTAAAGAAAGAGGTATAGTCTTAATATTTACCTACGTGTCTGAGATGACACGAAACTTTTACAAAAAGGAAAAACATTTCTAAATTGTTTTCAAAATAGCGAGACGTGCATATTAAACAAAGGATATATATAGATATAGCTACTTTCATACAATAGACGTCCGCCGCTGTGCCGCGATACGCGCATCGCACAGCAACATGAAAGATTTGGCATGTATTTCCTTCAGATGTTTACATGTATAAATTTGATGTTTACATGTATAGTTTTGACGTATATCATATTAATTTCATATTGGATTTGACATTTGTGTCTTCACCATGACTCCGATGATTGCGAGATGCTTGACGGAGTTTTGAATTTTGAGTTATCTGCTCATTGTTCATGCGCATGCATTGCGCTATGATACGTTTTATGTATTGATGATTTCGGAACCCCGACGACTTGGACTTTTTACTGAAATGTTTTAGTATTGAGGGGTTTA
This sequence comes from Agapanthus africanus, assembly GCA_030015575.1. Classification (NCBI taxonomy): domain Eukaryota; kingdom Viridiplantae; phylum Streptophyta; class Magnoliopsida; order Asparagales; family Amaryllidaceae; genus Agapanthus; species Agapanthus africanus. The sequence continues at coordinate 189,831,462 of JASDDO010000012.1, read as the reverse complement.
AATTTAAATTTGGGGACCGAATTTCTTTAAGGCAGAAAGACGGTAACATTTCAGAAAAATAAAATCTTATTTTTGGGAATTTTTATAATTAAATATTAAAATATTGAATATTTTAATAAGATGGTATAATTAAATACCGATAAATTGGGAAAAAATTTGGAAAATTATAGAAATTACTAAAAAGAGGGTATCGTATGTGATTTAAGCAAATTATAAGAGTTTATGATTTATTTGACACTAATTTGTGCTAATCGTGATTAAAAATCGCTATCGGACATTAAGCGTGTTTTGTGCACATGTCATTTTTTAACACTTGTTACATTGTTCCTACATGATTTTGGGTGTATGGTTTGTTTTGGGTTTACTATTGAGGAGAGAAGATAAAGAAAAGGAAAAGAAAAGAAAAGCATATGAATATAGTATTAGGTATGGGTGAGAGAGAGAAAGGTGAGGGGGTTATCTTTGACTTGCCATCCTCTCATCTCATCATTTTCTTCACATTCTCTCCTCTCCTTCACTCTCTTGCTGCTGCTGCTGCTGCCCTCACTCCCTCCCGCTCTTTAACCCTCTCAAACTCCATTAAAAGCACCTCAAAACCCAATACCCATTTCAATAAAAAGATGCACAAGCTCACTAGCTACACCATGGACCAAGAAAGCTTGCATTTTGGACACTTGGGGCAACTCAAGAAAATTCTTAAGTTGCCAAATAAGGTATTCTCTTAACCTTTAGTGTAGAATTTCCATTTGCTTTAGCGTCCATGTTAATTTAGAACCGATATTGTGTGGTTTTGGGAAGTTTGAAAACTTGAGTTGAGGATTAGGGTTTTAGTTGAACCTAATGGTGAAATTAAGGCTAGAAGAGGATACACAACCCCTGTGGTGATTGATTGGAGACCTAAACCAGAGACTAGAACCCATTTTAGCGGACTTATAAACCCGATATCGGAAGAATTTTGGATTCTGTGAGTGTATTATGAAATCTGCTAACACCCGGAGCCTCTGAAAATTATTTAGCAAACACAGAGTGATGTGCGGGCAACATGGAGTGTAGCACCAAAACCCTAGCCCCTAACCATCAACCTGGCCGCAAATTAATTCTTTCTGGCCGCAATTTACGGCCAGAGCAGGTTGGAAGTGGTTCGTTTTTGTTTCAGGGCTTTATCTCCAGTAAATTAGACCCTTGGCATATGCAAAATTGGCTGATTTCACCTAGGATAAAACCTGGGATCATTTTCTTGTGTTGGTGCATTGTTTTATGACTTGTTTTAACATGGATTTTGGTATTTGATAATTTGTTTCTGTCGTGTGGCGTTTGAACGTCAACGACTAGGGTTTTTAGTCGTGTTTGCATGCGAGACTATAGGTTTTTACCTATGAGCATAGCTTGTGCCGTTTTTGGTTTTCCGATGTGATTTTAATATGCATTTGCGATTGTATTATATGTGTAGGTACCCCACGTAATGTCGATACGTTGAAGATGAAGATGGCGACATCGGCATCGGCACACAAGAAGCAAGGTGAGTAGATATATATACGGGGGAAGTCGGGTGGATGGCGTATAGCACCCCCGCAGTTCGATGTACAGCATGCTATATATATATAGTATATTTATATGATATCTTTTATGTGAGACATGGATATTCAGGATATGGTTATGTGTTCAAGGATTTGTAGTGTTACTTGCGAAACCCTAGAGTAGTTGTTGCACCCACACACACACACACTTACATACATTCATTCTTTTATATGTGCGTATATGGGGATATATATATACACACATGGGTATGGGACTATGTGTACATATACTGGATTATGAGGATGGTACTTAGGATTGGAGATGAGTCGATGAGATTGTATTTGAGGCCGTGAGATCGGTGATTTAACAGTGTTCGTACTTGAGATACGACATGAGGTTTTAGCGGGTCCTTTAGACGGGGTGTTTTCATACACACGCATGCATATACTTAGATTGGTATCAGTATTGTACTAGACGTAGATCAGTACCCCGGATCATGATTTTTGATAAAGAGGATACCAGATGAATAATGTGATGAATGTGATATTTGACCCGTACCCAGATTTGGGATGCCGTGTTGGATATAGTGCCCTCAGAGTCAATTATTGGATCACAGGCACATGATTGCAATGATTGAGGGAGGACCTATGCCGGTAGGACAGTCTTACTCAAGATGATAGTATGCTATCTGGTTTACCATTATCATCGTGTACTGTTTTAGGTGACCTTACAGGTCACTATTGTGCATTGATAGAGCCCCTAGGATTCTTGCTTGACTGCCAGCAGTATGAGTGCGATCATATACGTGGGAGCTGCGGTCTATAAGCACATCCTTAAAAGGTCCCTCGTCGAGGGAGTTTCGAGACAGGGCATCGACACTCCAGAGTAGACTAGTGTATACAGGCGAGACCCCGATGAGGGGCGGTTGCCGGTCTCACAAGCCACAAGTGTCAGTTGGTTCACCTAAGATGTATACAGGTACTCATTGGGTTATGAGTACACCGGACAGGACTCGCCGGGAACATGCTAGTTGGTCTTATACCAGATGTCAGATAGCAGTTCCCTGGTGACATGTGTACAGGTTAGTTCATCGACCTGAGATCGTCATTTGTCTCGTGTGAGTTCCCACTGTACTTTGATTACTACCCTACCACGCTCAAAGGAGTCATGCAAATAGGTTTTAGTTGGGTACAGTCCCGAGCCACATGGAGGCAGTGAGCGGATCTTCCGGGGTTCGTCTCTCCCGGTATTGGGGGTGAGGTCGTGCTGTGTCTAGGAGAGCCATTACACGAAGTCCTTGGCCAAGGAAGGAGATTTATTGGTAGGTATTCCAGCAATATCTCAGGGTGTTCTGGGCTACACTCCGACACGACTTACCGCTTTTGAGGGTCTGACTTTTACCAACCCCCTAGGCCTGCCATGAGATGCTCATAGACGAACAGACCGGACTGTACGGATATTGTCACTGACAGGCTCATTAGGGTGTCAGGATGAGTTCGCTCATCGACGTTCCTTTTGGTCAATACCTGGTAGCCCGTCACGTATCGCTAATACCTCTAACGTGCTAGTGGTTAAATCCACAGCCAAAATATTGACGAGTCTTTAGAGTCCCCCACAGACCGTTTTCTCAAGTTTCGGGTGAAACGCTGTAGAGGCCGTATTGATATATGGCAGGGTTCGATCATATACGTGCGGTATTGCACGGATCATGTTCGGACGGATAATACTAGCGGTGTTTGGTTTAAGCCGGATCCTAGTATTGTACAGTGTAGATTTGGTCTCTTTTCATTTGTATTCGGTTGGAATACAAATGCGGGTATGTATATACAGTCGCGGGGTTTTCCTGTAATTTATTACGAGATCAGTTTTCTGAAGTTGCCCGTTTGCATTCCGTTCAGGCCAGTTTTCTTTTGTTCCTTCACGGCCGAATTTTTGTGATGGGAGGGGCTAATTTACATATTTTCAAATTAGCAATTGTGGAGGGGGTTTTTATAAATGGAGGGTTCTAGATTGATTCCCTTTTCATCATTTCTTTTCTTGCATTAATGGTGAGGAGATTGAAGGGTTATTTGATGTGAGGTTCACTTTTTGTTTATGATCACCCATTTCCTTTTACTACACTCACCTCCCTTCATGGATTTTTTCCCACTCCCTTTTTTTGAGAGGGCCGGCCACATTTTGAGGAGAGAGTGGATTCATTTTTTATGGTGGGAATTTCTTCATCTCATTTGGCTTGCTAAAAAAATTCTTAACCCCTCTCCAAAGTTCATTCTTCTTCTTCCATCTAAAATGGTAACTTCATACCCCCTAGAGACAAGCCATTCTACACTTAGCCTACAGCATTCTTGGACACGTCAGCTCTCCAACTTCGTGCCCGAGTTGCCTCGGTCCAGAGGTAGGAGCCTATAAAAGAACCCGGCAGTGTGGTGCCCTTTCCGACGAGGAGATGAAGACCGGAGATTCCGCGAGGAGATCGGGGTGGAGGACGAAGACCGAAGGACACGGATCGCTCGGTATAGCATTATACCCATTCTCTAGTTTGCTAGGATTAGGTTAATGGCATGATCCGGGTTTTATAGTGCGCGGTAGTGCCGGTTTACAAGTTTCGTAAAAGTTTTGTTTCCGCATTTTGTCCTCGGACAGACGGCCGGGCGCTGCCATGCACTTACATTGGTATCAGAGCCACGCCATTAACCTAGTCTAGCTTACTCGTGTTTACAAGTTCGATTGAATGGATTTTCAAAAAACCGCGTTTTCATGTCTAGTTTTCTGTTGAATTTTTGCAGTGCTCAAAAAATTATTTAGTACATTGTAAAAATACGAGCAGGGTTTTTTTATGCATTCTGTGAAATTTGGTGCCCTGATGGAACTGTTCTACCGCGGAACCGTGGCCAAACCCATGCATTGGCCGTGGTTCCGCCGCCACTTTGACTCCTTACTGCACCAAATTTTTACAGTGGGCTTCTGACATAGAAATAGGGTTTTTGGTATATTCTGTTTGGGCCCAGATTTATTTTGAGTGCTACAGTAGTGCTTGGGGCCCACTTCGGAAAATTTAGTCGATCGAAAATTTTAAACATGTTAGTTCATAGTATTTACATTATATTTGCGACCGTGAATGTCATTTGATCGGTAAATCCTGTCTAACTACTATAGCCCTTTTAGACGGATTTACGAACATGACATTCACGTTGATGTTCTGTGTTGTGCTGTGATGTTGCAGATTGTCGTGGTGGATAGCCTGGATTCAATGGTAGTACAGTTTGGTTGTATATGTACATTTGATATTGCGGGGCGAGCGTCCGACCTGTGGACTGCCGTCACTGCCTGTTTGTATATTATTCTTTTGGGGCACGACCGGGCTGAGGTCGATGTACCCGTTGTATATTTTACTTTCTGTACTAGGATTACCCCACGGAGGGGTGCACGGATAGCCGGGTACTAGAGAGCAACGAGCCCGCATCTCATGGCGTTGAGACGGAAGGGGCTTTACTCTAGAATTGGTGGGCTATTCGCCGCACTCGTAGGGGGTACAGGTTGACCAAAGGAGGGGTGCCCAAGTTACCGGATTCCGTGAGGTGCTGGGTGGTCATTCACGTTGCTGAAGGGGGCTGCCTCGCTTCAGGTTTTGGCGGGTAACTTGCCGCGCCCGTAGGGGTCTAGGATTTTATTGCACAGGCTATCCACACGACCAGAGGAACGTCGGGTTTCAGTAACGGCTCTATGAAACGTGGGGATCCCAGATATCTGTATTTTTCTGTGATGCTTATTACATTTCTGTGATGTTGCATTTTATCACGCCTTGAGCGAATATTATATATTGATATATATACTAGTAGATGTTGTATATGTTTTACATCCGCGCTAGTCCAGTCCCCGCTCTGTCGTTAGTTAAGTAACCTAACGGGTGATGACGGGACCCAGTGGCGAATGCGGATGGCATATACGTACATCATTATTTTTGTTCTTTTGTGGTGTGATCAATTGATGGGACTGCGTTGATTCGGATCAATGCAAGCTAAACAAACCTATTCTGATGTTGTTGGAACATTTTTCAAAAATCTGTTATTGCAAGGGCGTTCTCTTTTGTTTTGCACAGTGGTATTCGGTTATGAATATCCAGCACGTCAGTCGACGAGGCAAGGGCCGAGATCCCTTCACCGGGAGTGACCCCTTGGACAAAAGTTTGTGTCAGGGCAATAACTTCACTATAGTCGATTACTTTTGCTTTGCATCATGGTATTCAGTTGGAATATCCTGCACCTCATTCTACGGGGAAAGAGCCGAGATCCCTTCACCGGGAGTGACCTCTTTAGAAAAGGTTTTCTCCATTATATTTTTATAAAAGCTATCCAGTTCCTTCAACGATATCAAGTTCATTACGTTAAAGGTTTTTCGCCAAAAACCATTCGTAGCCCTCCGTCATTTCAGACGGGTAGCACGTAGTATTCATGCTATGTTTGTTGGCCTTAGTCAAGGTATAGTGTATGGTAGCTGTTTGTTACCTTTCTGCTGCATAGATAGATGCGTTGGTTTGGGACAGTCGTATAGCCTTGTTGGCCCTAGTCAAGGGCTTGTACGGGTGGGTTCAAATTAACCTGGACAATGACGGGTAGAACTTGACATGTGACTTATGATTTGTTAGCCTTAGTCAAGATCATAAGAGCATGGGGCAAAAATCACATCGGGGGTTTCTAAAGAAACTGAGAGTTTCCAGATATGCGCATACCTTCTGGAGTGTGATAACGTGAGCGGATTCCGTCACGTTATCATGCGATGATAGTTGGATCCCGATTCCTTCTGATGAGTTGGTTTACTCCTCGGGTGATCCCGACTAATTCTTCTTTCAGGTTTGGGAAAGAATTTGACGTTACAGTGGGAGGTTTCCTGATTAGATAAAGTGATAACCATTCTGATATAGGTTAGAGTGAACGCTGAGTGTTTCTTTTCTCTCTCTCTTTGGCAGCGCCCATGACCCGACCCTAGACTATGACTCAGTGACCAAAATTAACCGAACCTTCTTAAACACTGGCTTTTGGATTGTCAGAGTTGCATACCTCATTACCACTCCTACTTTTACCCTTTTCTCCAGTACACCCCGTATTACTACGAACGTCCACTTCCATTGGATAAAACCATCGTATGGTTATATACGAACTCGAAGGAATTTATTCGAGGATGGTTTCCGGTTCTGGAGAAAACGAATAGGACTATTCAATTGTCTTTTCGTTTTACCTTCTATCAGGTTGCGAGTACTCCTTTGTTTAAGGGATAGTACACCTATTACGCAAATTGGATAGTCTTCTTCCAAACCTTAGGCTGGTGCCGAACGGTGGGGAATGAAGAAAACCAATTAGCATAACGATGGTGTACAGAAGTTATTAAGTAAAAACATATCAAGGGATTAGTAAGAGGGCAAAGTAAATTGCGACTGCTATTCACGACCAAACCGAGTATTTCTTCGCCAATCCTAAATCACCTTTGTATTTCTCCAGGACACTCCGTATCACTACGAAGATCCACAGTTTATTGGATACTCCATCGTATGGTTATATACGAACTCGAAAGGAACTTGTTCCAGTTCGGGGATGGATTCTGGTTCAGGAGAAATAGGAATAAGGTTTATTCGGTTGTCTTTTATCTTCACCTTCTCTCGCATTGCGAGTGCTCCTAGGATTAGGACAGTACACTCATTATGCTTATTGGATAGTCTTCTTCCAAACCATAGGCTGGTGCCGAACGGTAGGGAAGGAAGAAAACCATTTAGCCTAAGAGGGTGTACAGAAGGTAATGACTAAAGACATATAAAGGGATTTGGAAAGATGGCAAAGAATTATACGGTTACAGTTGTGAATCTGGATAATGGAAGTGGCATTACTAGGAATACTGGGATACCCCATCGAAACATTTAAATGTTTCAGTTTCACTGTGTACTGTTAAAAGAAAACTGATTTCCTAATTAGACACTTGCTCCAGGGTATGTATTTACCAGGTTTGATTCTTACATCCGTATGGTTTTACAGATGATGAGTGGGAATAAGTTATTTGGAATTAGGTGATCATCCTCATTATATCGGGATTCGTTGTAATTGGTGATATTTGAGGAAGTCGCCTGGGTTGTTTGCCGGACGGCAAATATTTGGTTTTGAATATCCGTTGTTATGCACCAATTTCAAATTGATATATCTGTACGTCTATTTTTATAGAGTGAGATATACTTTTTTGAAATTATGTCTATGACATTTACCCATATCAGTGGATGGTTAGGTAAGGAGCATTGAACAGCGCTGTAATTCTTCTTAACCATAAGTACAGTTTTCAACCTACGACACACAGTGAATGAGTCACTAGACTTACGGAACTTATACAGAGTATTGTATATTTTCCAGTGTCCATTAGGACAGAGGGGTTGGTCCTCGTACTATATTCTGTTTACTTATGACTTCTCTAGTTTTTAGACAAGTGTTTCGTAGAAACACAGGGTCCAAGTTTTGAGAAGTTATAGGTATAAGACTAAAATAGAGAACCAGGTATTGCAAGTAACGGGATTCTTCAAGATGATCGAAGATGTAGATACTTGTGTATAGTGTTCATTTGATAGTAATGATTAAGAGAACTTGCTTCTCTTTCAGGTTACTCAAAATTGGAAGTACTCCTAAGTTGAGTAATACTGATCGGCCTCTTTCCATTTAGTTGACATGCACTGGAGACAACTGCATAATTTGAATCTTGTTCCAATTAAATCAGTGCCTCTGTTTCTGTATTGGATATAGAACAGTTCATATCTTGACATTGTTAAGGTACGGGGAGTTGTCCAGCTTATGCTTAAAACCAGACACTGGAAAACTCAAGGCACGTTTCCGTAATGGCTGTTTGTGGGTTGACCCAGGCTATGACGAGGGTTGACTTTCTACCATCAGGAAGATCAATAGTGATATTGTTCTTGACTCGCCACAGTTTTAATAAAAATGGATTTTTTCAAAAAACAGTAGTGGGAGTATGGTAGAACTGGAAGTAATTCCAGAACCACAAACGATTACTGAAGATTTGATAAGAACCTAAAGATTCAATCTGGTTTGACATTCCATTGGCCACTCCGCAGACATGATGGGTAACCTCAGGCACCCGAGAGGTACTCCAGTAGCCTCAAGGACGGTGACAGGGAGGTTCTTGTTTACCCAGACTTGCCATTGCTGTTGCTCCAGGCTGTGAGACGCGGCAGGAGGATGAGTATAGCATCGTTCTGAACTAGCTTTAGAAGTGTACGTCTATATGACTCTTCCAGAGGGTTGTCGTAGTCAGTGGGAGCAGCGGAAGCATAGTGGACAAGTGGATTATGTCTATTTATAGACTAAAGCAGATATAGCGGAGATAGATCATCTATTTCTGATGTGACAGTCATATGTTTGACTTCATCAGAATAGGGGATGGATCTGTTAAGAAGGTAGTAGGGTGTGATGTCCTGGTATTTGGATGACATACGCAGAGTAGGAAGTGATATTCCTATACTACGATAGGTTATACTTTGGTTGTCACACAGTGGTTTCTCCACATGGGACTTGGATATAATATCAAGACATTCTGGTTACTAGATCTATAGATCTAGATTTGGGTGGTTTCCCAATCAGGGTACTTACATTCTAAGAGTTTTTAGAATGGACGACTCCTGGCACGGTAGTAAACCTGCAGGTGATGGAGTCACCCTCTCTAAAGGAGTCTTACAGACTAAATGGGAGAGGGATGTGTATGATTGGCAGATCACTTGCTTAGGCAATTGAGTAAATCATGAGATGTCAAGTACCACACCAGATGTTGTTTTTGCAGTAGGTGCAATAAGTTGATATTGATCTATTCCTGAAGAAACATTCGGAAGCAGTTTTAGAACATAAGTGAATGTTCTAGGGATATGATAATGGCAGCCTCCTTTAGGAGACGGTTATCATTCCAGGCTTCCAAGGTGACCTGGATGACAGAGTGGCTGTCAGAGTTATAGTTTTCCCTCTGACGAGGGGCAGTAGTTTGGACAGGAAGTCCAAGCGGATATTGAGGGAAGCATGGCGCAGGATACTGATTAAGTTCAGTTGACGATGCAGTCTAAGAAGTTTGGATTTGGAGTTCATTTATGAGCTAGGTCCCATCATATATCCATACATATTCTAAGACAGGTATGGCTCATTTCGGGAAATGGCTTTCTCCGCAAACTTGAGATAAAGAGAGACATAGAAAGAAACATCTGAGCGGATCCACTCACTGAGGCTATTCCTCGAACGCATTAGTTTTGCAAACAGGTTTTGTAAGACTGATTTGTAGAGGAGTTGGGTGTTCGGTATCACACGGGCTGTGAGTATGCGACATCGCAATAATTAGCCTTGAGTGCAAGTGGGAGATTGTTGGATATAGTGCCCTCAGAGTCAATTATTGGATCACAGGCTCGTAATTGCAATGATTGAGGGAGGACATATGCCGGTAGGACAGTCTTACTCAAGATGATAGTATGCTATCTGGTTTACCTTTATCATCGTGTACTGTTTTAGGTGACCTTACAGGTCACTATTGCGCGTTGATAGAGCCCCTAGGATTCTTGCTTGACTGCCAGCAGTATCAGGGCAATCATATGTTGGAGATAGTGCCCTCATAGTCAATTATTGGATCGCAGGTACGTGATTGCAATGATTGCGGAGGACCTATCCCGGTAGGACAGTCTTACTCGAGATGATAGTATGCTATCTGGTTTGCCTTTATCAGTCGTGTACATGTTCAGGTGACTGATTGCATGTTACACTTTGATAGAGCCCTTAGGATCTTGCTTTACTACCAACAGTATGAGGGCGATCATATACGTGAGAGTTGGGTAGTTTATATGCATATCCTTAATTGTGGTCCCTAGTCGTGGGAGTTTCGAGACAGGGCATCGATACTCCGGAGTAGACTAGTGTGTACAGTCGAGACCCCGACGAGGGGCGGTGGCCGGTCTCACAAGCCACTGGTGTCAGTTGGATCACCTAAGATGTATACAGGTGCTCATTGGGTTATGAGTACACCGGACAGGACTCGCCGGGAATCTGCTAGTTAGTACTATACCTATCGTCAGATAGCAGTTCCCTGGTGACATGTGTACAGGTTAGTTCATCAACCTGAGGTCGTCATTTGTCTCGTGTGAGTTCCCACTGTTCTTTGATTTCTACCCTACCACGGCTCAAAGGAGTCGTGCAAACAGGTAGCTTTTGGGTACAGTCCCGAGCCATATGGAGGCACGTGAGCGGATCGGCAGGGGATTCGTCTCTCCCGGTATTGGGGGCGAGATCGTGCTGTGTCTAGGAGAGCCATTAAGCAAAGCCCTCGGCCGAGGCAGGAGATTTACTGGTAGGTATTCCAGTAGTATCTCAGGGCGTTCTGGGCTACACTCCGACACGACTTATACTGCTAATGGGGGTCTGACGTTACTAGCCCCTAGGCGGATATGCGATACTCATTGACGAACGGACCGGACTGTATATACATTGTCACTATTAGGCTCAGTAGGGTTTTCGGAGGAGTTCGCTCATCGGTCTCCCTTGAGTTCGCTCCTCGGCCACCCTTGAGGTCAGTCCATGGGCAGCCGTTACGCATAGCTAGTGCCGCTGACGGTTTGTGGTTAAACCCACTGCCAGGGTGCTGACGAGTCATTAGAGTCCCCCACAGACAGTTTCCCAAGTTCGGGCGAAACGTTGTAGAGGCCGTATGATTTTATGGCAGGGTTCGGAAAATGCACGTGCGTTTACGCACGTGTCGATTTTCGGACAGATGATACTGGTCGGCTTTGGTTTAAGCCGGATCCGAGTATTATATTGAGTAGGTATAATATCTTTGTCTCAGTTGCATTTATATTCGGTCGTAATATAAATGCGGGTATATTTATACAGTTTCGGGGTTATCCTGAAAGTCGTTTCAGGATCACTTTTGGAAGTTGCCAGTTTCCTGTTTTCTATCAGCCGTCTTTTAACATTCGGTTAAAGACGGATTTATCTTTTCTTCTGATATGAGTGAGTCATCATTCTAGAAGCTTCTAGAAGTGATGAAGTGGCTAATGAGTCATCTTGGCTTTAATGGTGCATTTATTAAGTGATGACTATGTTAATATGAGTCATGCTTTGATTTTAACCATTTCTTGTTTAGCTAAAGATCTTTATGCTTGATATTTCTTCATGATATTTATCATATGGTCACCCCCCTCTCCTACGGTCACCTCCCTCTTCACTATAAGAGGCCGGCCCCTCTCTCTCTCTGATGTTTTGTTGATTTCATCGGTTAGAAAAGATATGATAGTTTTGGGGTGTATGGAATTCACAGTTCATTTCATTCCATCACCCGATTTCCACGGCAACTTCATTAACCGATCGTCCACGGATTTGGACGAAGTGAGACAAAGTCATCTACTCATTCTCTACATCAATCTTGGTCGTCTCTTTTAGCAAACTTGACGATCGAGTTGCCTCGAGTCAGAGGCGGGAGCCCGTTTAAAGAACCGATCATGTGGTGCCACTTCGACGAGGACATCGGAGATCGAATGATCGGAGCAGCCGCAACGGAGCGTGGGATGATGGTTGAAGAACGAAGGACTCGGATCGTTCGGTATAACATTCCTACACTCTTTACAGTTTGTTAGTTTAGCAATAATGGCAGATCCGGGTTAAAGTATACGATAGCGCCAGTTTAAAAGTTTTTGTTCCGCATTTGGCGTCTGTAGACGGCCGGGGCGCTAGCGTAGACTTACAATGGTATCAGAGCCTCACCATTTTGCTATACTAACTTGTGCTAACGCGTTTAAAACATCGATCCGACCGAAAATCGAAAAACACAAAAATCCTAGCCGACAGTTTCTGTTGATTTTAAACGGTGTCAAAATTGATTTCTGTATATCTTAAAAATCAGTGCAGGGTTTTCTAAGACATCTGAGAAAAGACGGTCACGTGATCCCACTAAAGCGCCGCGCTTCCGCGGTCAAACCTAGGGTTTGACCGCGGAACCGCCGCGCTTCAGAGGGAACAGTGCACCAGTTTTTCTCAGTTGGCTTTATTTGGGATTTTGTGATTTTTGGTATATATCATTTGCGCCCAGGTTTTGTTACTGTTCACCAGTAAGCCGTGGGGCCCACTTTTTGATATTTTATCTTTGGTCGATCGTAATTTAAACACGTTAGTTTACAGTGCTTACATTATATCTCCGACCGGGAATGTCATTTGATCGGTAAACCGCGTTTAACTGCTATAGTTCTTTTAGACGGGTTTGCGAACGTGACATTCGCGTTGATGTTCTGTGTTGTGCTGTAATGTTGCGGATTTGTCGTGGTGGATAGCAGTGTGCAATGGTAGTACAGATTGAGTTTATTTGTACATTTGATATTGCGGGGCGAGCGTCCAACTTGTGGACTGCCGTCACTGCCTGTTGTATAATATTCTTTTGGGACACGACCAGGTTGCGGTCGATGTACCTATTGTACTATTTTTCATTACTGTACTAGGTTTTGCCCCGAGACGGAGTGCACGGATAGCCGGGTTCTGGGGGGCAACGGGTCCGCAGCTCATGGCTTTGAGAGGCAGAGGGGTCCCACTTCAGAATTGGCAGACTATTCGCCGCACTCGTAGGGGGTACAGGTTGACCCAAGGAGGGGTGCCCAAGCTTACCGGATTCCGTGGAGTGCTGGGTGGTCCATTCACTATGCAATAGGGGGCTGCCTCGCTTCAGGTCTTGGAGGGTAACTTGCCGCACCCGTAGGGGTCTAGGTTTCATTGCACAGGCTATCCACACGACAGGGGAACGTCGGGTTTCAGCAGCGGCTCTGTGAAACCCGGGGATCCCAGATTATCTGTATTGTTCTGTGATGCTTATTACTTTTCTGTAATGTTGCATATTATCACGCCTAGAGCGATTATGTATATTGGTTTATATACTACTAGATGTTGTATATGTTTTACACCCGCGCTAGTCCAGTCCCCGCTCTGTCGTTAGTTAAGTAACCTAACGGGTGATGACGGGACCCAGAGACGAATGCGGATGGCATATACGTACATTTTATTTTCGTTCTTTTCTGGTGTGATTGAATGATGGGACTGCGTTGATTCTGATCAATGCAAAGTAAAAACAAACCTGTTTGAGTTGTTGGAACAATTTTAAAAGTGTTGTTACAAAGACGTTTCCTTTTGTTATGCATAGCGGTATTCAGTGGAATATCCTGCACCTCATTCGACGGGGCAAGGGCTGATATCCCTTCACCGGGACTGACCCCTTGGGAAGAAGTTTGCGTCAGCGTAATAACTTCACTATAGCCGATTACAAGTTGCTTTGCATAGCGGTATTCAGTGGAATATCCTGCACCTCATTCCACGAGGAAAGAGCCGAGATCCCTTTACCGGGAGTGACCTCTTTAGCAAAAGGTTTTCGCCACTATATTTTAAAAAGCTATCAGGTTCCTTCAGCGATATCAAGTTCACTACGCTAAAGGTTTTTCGCCAAAAACCAGCCGTAGCCCTCCGTCACTTCTTTTGGGTATTCAGTAGTATTCAAGCTATGCATTTTAGCCAAAGTTAAGGCATAGTGTTTGGTAGCTGCTGGGTATTCAATTGTTGCATAGATAGATGAGTTAGTTTGGGACAGTCGTTCTGCCGATTGGCCAAAGTCAGGGGCATGTGCGGGTGGGTTCAAATTGACAAGATAGTGATGGGTAGAACTTGGCATGTGACTTATGACATTTTGACCAAAGCCAAGGTTATAAAAGCATGGGGCAAAAACTATATCAGGAGTTTCTAAAGAAACTGAAACTTGCCGAGTATGCGCATACCTTCTGGAGTATGAGTAACGTGGATGCATTCCATCACGTTATCATGCGATGAGAGTTGGATCCTGATTCCCACTGATGAGTTGGTTTACTCTTCGGGTGATCCTGATTGATTCTTCTTTAGGTTTGGAGGAGAATTTGACAGGACAGTGGGAGGTTTCCGGATTAGATAAAATGATAACCATTCTGATCTAGGTTAGAGTGCACGCAGAGTGTTTCTTTTCTCTCTCTCTCTTTGGCAGCGACCTTTGACCGACCCTAGACTATGACTCAATGACCAGGTTGACCGAACCTTCTTAAAATACTGGCTTTTGGATTGTCTGAAGTTGCATAAGTCATTGCCACTCCTTCTTTTACCCTTTGGATTTCTCAGAACACCCGTATTACTACGGATATCCACTTCCATTGGATAGATCCATCGTATGGTTATATACGAACTCGAAGGGACTTCTTCGGGGATGGATCCAGGTTCAGGAGAAATAGAATTGGTTTATTCAGTTGTCTTTTATTATCACCTTCTCTCAGGTTGCGAGAGCTCCTTGGTTTAGGAGAGTACACCTATTACGCCTATTGGATAGTCTTATTCCAAACCATAGGTTGGTGCCGAAAGGTAGAGAATGAAGAAAACCAATTAGCCTAAGTAGGGTGTGCAGAAGGTAATATGTAAAGACAAAATAAAGGGATTAGAAAGAGGGCAAAGTAAATTGCGACTGATATCATTCACGACCAAAACCGCGCACTTCATCGCCGCTCCTATTTCACCTTTAAAAGAATAAGGTATTATTCAGTTGTCTTTTATCATCACCTTCTCTCGAGATGCGAGTACTCCTTGGTTTAGGAGGGTACACCTATTATGCTTACTGGATAGACTTCTTCCAAACCATAGGCTGGTGCCGAACGGTAGGGAAGGAAGAAAACCAGTTAGCCTAACGATGGTGTACAGAAGGTAACGACTAAAGACAAATAAAGGGATTTGGAGAGATAGCAATAAAATATACGGTTGAAGTCATGAATTGGATTATGGAAGAGGCATTGCTATGAATACCAGGATACCCCTACAAAACATTTTCATGTTTCAGTGCATTGTTAAAGAAAAACTGTTTTCCCGATTAGACACTTACTCCAAGGGTATGTATTTACCAGGTTTCATTCTCATATCTGTATGGTTTTACAGATGATGAGTGGGAGTAAGATATTGGGAATTAGGTGATCATACTCATTATATCGGAATTCGTTGCAATTGGTGATATTTGAGGAAATCGCCAGGGTACAGTTTTCTACCTACAACGCACAGGTTTTGAGTTGTTTAAACTCAGCGGACTTATACAGAGTATTGCATGTTGTCCAAGTGTCCATCAGGACAAAGGGGTAGGTCCTCGTACTATGTTCTGTTTACTTATAACTTATCTAGTATTTAGGCAAGTGTTTCGATGAAATACAAGGTCTAAGTTTTGAGAAGTTATGGGTATAAGAATAAAGTAGAGAACCAGGTATCACAAGTATCGGGATTCTTCAAAGAGATCGAAGATGTAGATTCTTGTGAATGGTATTCAGATGATAGTGATGGTTTTGAGAAACGTAATTCTCTTACAGGTTACTCATAATTGGATGGATTCCTAAGTTGAGTAATGTTGATTAGCCTCTTTCCATTAAGTTGATATGCACTGGAGACAGATGCATGGATTTGAATATGGTTCCAAATTAAATTAGTGCCAAAGTTTCTATATTGGATATAGAATAGTTCGTACCTTAAAAGAAATTAAGGTACGGGGAGTTGTCCAGCTTATGATTAAAACCAGACACTGGATAACTCAGGGCACGTTTCTGTAATGGCTGTTTGTGGGTTGACCCTGGCTATGACGAGGGTTGATATTCTACCATTTAGAAGATCAATAGTGATATTGTTCTTGACTCGCCACAGTTTTAGTAAAACTGGATCTTTTTCAGAAAACAGTAGTGGGAGTATGGTAGAACTGGAAGTGATTCCAGAACCGCGAACGATTACGAAAAAAATTTAATAGGACCTATACATTCAATTAGGTTTGACATTCCAATAGCCACTCCGCAGGTATGATAGGTAACCTCAGACACCCGAGAGGTACTTCGGTAGCCTCAAGGACGATGACAGGGAGGTTCTTATCTACCCAGACTTGACACTACTGTTGTTCCAGGATATGAGACCCGGTAGGAGGGTTGTCGTAGTCAGTGGGAGCAACGGAAGCATGGTGGGCAAGTAGCTTATGTCTATTTATAAACTTGAGCAGTTATAGCGGAGATAGATCATCTAATTTTGATGTGACAGTCATTGGTTTGACTTCAATCAGAATAGGGGATGGATCAGTTAAGAAGGTAGTAAGGTGTGATGTCATGGTATCTGGATGACATACACAGAGTAGGAAGTAAAATTCCTATACTACGATCGGTTGTACTGTGGTCGTCACACAGTTGTTTCTCCAGACAGGATATGGATATAATATTTGACATTCTGGTTTCTAGATCTATGGTTTTAGATCTGGATTTGGGTAGTTTCCCAATGTGGGTACTTTGACAGATATTCTAATGGTTTTTAGAATAGTTGACTCCTAGCATGGTGGTGTACCTGCAGGTGATGGAGTCACCCTCTCTAAAGGTGTCTTACAGACTAAAGGGGAGAGGGATGTGCATGATTGGCAGATCACTTGCTTAGGCAATTGAGTCAATCATGAGATGTCAAGTACCGCACCAAATGTTGTTTTTGCACTAGATGCAATAAGTTTGTATTAATCCAATCCTGGAGAAACATAAGGAAGCAGTTTTAGAACATTAGTACATGTTCTACGGATTTGATCACCCGATTTCCACGGCAACTTCATTAACCGATCGTCCACGGATTTGGACGAAGTGAGACAAAGTCATCTACTCATTCTCTACATCAATCTTGGTCGTCTCTTTTAGCAAACTTGACGATCGAGTTGCCTCGAGTCAGAGGCGGGAGCCCGTTTAAAGAACCGATCATGTGGTGCCACTTCGACGAGGACATCGGAGATCGAAAGATCGGAGCAGCCGCAACGGAGCGTGGGATGATGGTTGAAGAACGAAGGACTCGGATCGTTCGGTATAACATTCCTACACTCTTTACAGTTTGTTAGTTTAGCAATAATGGCAGATCCGGGTTAAAGTATACGATAGCGCCAGTTTAAAAGTTTTTG
Organism: Agapanthus africanus; assembly: GCA_030015575.1. NCBI lineage: Eukaryota > Viridiplantae > Streptophyta > Magnoliopsida > Asparagales > Amaryllidaceae > Agapanthus > Agapanthus africanus. Next base: position 189,813,942 of record JASDDO010000012.1, on the reverse strand, counting down.
TTCCGCATTTGGCGTCTGTAGACGGCCGGGGCGCTAGCGTAGACTTACATCATATACGTGGGAGCTGGGGTCTATAAGCACATCCTTAAAAGGTCCCTAGTCGAGGGAGTTTCGAGACAGGGCATCGATACTCCAGAGTAGACTAGTGTATACAGTTGAGACCCCGACGAGGGGCGGTGGCCGGTCTCACAAGCCACTGGTGTCAGTTGGTTCACCTAAGATGTATACAGGTGCTCATTGGGTTATAAGTACACCGGACAGGACTCGCCGGGAACATGCTAGTTGGTCTTATACCAGATGTCAGATAGCAGTTCCCTGGTGACATGTGTACAGGTTAGTTCATCGACCTGAGATCGTCATTTGTCTCGTGTGAGTTCCCACTGTACTTTGATTACTACCCTACCAAGCTCAAAGGAGTCGTGCAAACAGGTTTTTGTTGGGTACAGTCCCGAGCCACATGGAGGCAGTGAGCAGATCTTCAGGGGTTCGTCTCTCCCGGTATTGGGGGTGAGGTCGCGCTGTGTCTAGGAGAGCAATTACACGAAGTCCTTGGCCAAGGCAGGAGATTTACTGGTAGGTATTCCAGTAATATCTCAGGGTGTTCTGGGCTACACTCCGACACGACTTGTACCGCTTTTGGGGGTCTGACTTTTACCAACCCCCTAGGCCCGCCATGCGATGCTCAAAGAAGAATGGACCCGACTGTATGGATATTGTCACTGACAGGCTCAGTAGGGTGTCAGGATGAGTTCGCTAATCGACGTCCCTTTTGGTCAATACCTGGTAGCCCGTCACGTATGGCTAATACCTCTGACGTGCTAGTGGTTAAATCCACAGCCAAAGTATTGACGAGTCTTTAGAGTCCCCCACAGACCGTTTTTTCAAGTTTTGGGCGAAACGTTGTAGAGGCCGTATTGATATATGGCAGGGTTCGATCATATACGTGCGGTATTGCACGGATCACGATCGGACGGATAATACTAGCGGGCTTTGGTTTAAGCCGGATCCTAGTATTGTACAGTGTAGATTTTGTGTCTTTGCATTTGTATTCGGTCGAAATACAAATGCGGATATGTATATACAGTCGCGGGGTTTTCCTGTAATTTATTACGGGATCAGTTTTCTGAAGTTGCCAGTTTGCATTCCGTTCCGGCCAGTTTTCTTTTGTTCCTTCACGGACGGATTTTTGTGATGGGAGGGGCTAATTTACATATTTGCAAATTAGCAATTGTGGAGAGGGTTTTTATAAATGGAGGGTTCTAGATTGATTCCCTTTTCATCATTTCTTTTCTTGCATTAATGGTGAGGAGATTGAAGGGTTATTTGATGTGAGGTTCACTTTTTGTTTATGATCACCCATTTCCTTTTACTACACTCACCTCCCTTCATGGATTTTTTCCCTCCCTTTTTTTTGAGAGGGCCGGCCACATTTTGAGGAGGGAGTGGATTCATTTTTGATGGTGGGAATTTCTTCATCTCATTTGGCTTGCAAAAAAAATTCTTAACCCCTCTCCAAAGTTCATTCTTCTTCTTCCATCTAAAGTGGCAACTTCATACCCACTAGACACAAGCCATTCTACACTTAGCCTACAACATTCTTGGACACGTCGGCTCGCCAACTTCGTGCCCGAGTTGCCTCGGTCCAGAGGTGGGAGCCCGTAAAAGAACCCGGCGGTGTGGTGCCCATTCCGACGAGAAGATGAAGACCGGAGATTCCGCGAGGAGATCGGAGTGGAGGCTGAAAACCGAAGGACACGGATCACTCGGTATAGCATTCTACCCATTCTTTAGTTTGCTAGTATTAGGTTAATGGCCCGATCAGGGTTTTATAGTGCGCGGTAGTGCCGGTTTACAAGTTTCGTAAAAGTTTCGTTTCCGCATTTTGGCCTCGGACAAACGGCCGGGGCGCTGCCGTACACTTACATGTCGTACGACGGATTTATGTACGAGCTATATATTGATGATAGATCCGCACTCTTGACTTGAGGATGTCATATTATAGATATTGTATCGTATGGGATATTTTTGAGGCGGGATCACCGACTGTCATATTTATATATATGTGTGTGTGTGTGTGTGTGTGTCGACTCAGATGTTAGGCGGTTTCCTTACGGTTTCGATGAGCCTGGCAGGGGAACACTACCTACCGGTGATATTATTTGGACTCGTCGATTATCCGGAGGATACCGGCCGGAGTGATGAGATGGTTATAGGCTGATCCGTCCTGCCGGAGCCCGCGGGCCTATCCCGCAAATGATACGGATGCCTGAGATATTGATATTTGAGGTTTGAGACACTGAGGTATTGAGATTTGATGATACAGGTTAGTCCGGGCAGCCGGAGCCTGAGATATTGAGATTTTGGGATTTATGTTTTGTGTCGATGCTTGACACGGAATTCCCTGTTGATTTCTTTGATGTTACTCGATTTATATACATACAGATATCTTATTAAAAATAGAAAAAAGTTGTCTCATCCATTTCATTACATTACATTCATATCTCATACATATGATATATTGCTACCTGAGGCACTGACACGAGCACTGGGATTACACTTATGTATAGATGTTTACCCTTGCCACCTTTTCATGCTTCAGACTTATCATTTGAGGATATTACTAATCGTATGACCTAGGATTGCGTCATACATGCGATTTCTGCTCTGTGATGTTTTCTACTAATGAGTTGGCAACTCAACCCCGTTGTGCCATAGTTTCTTGTAGGTTTTGTCGTGCAGGTTTCGTTACGGATTTGCTGGCACACTACTTCCATTTCAGGTGATTTGCTTTGGTAGGTGGGTTCACTTGCATCGTGACCACCCTTATACCTTGTATATATTTATATTCTGTTGTATCAAGAATCTCCATCAACCAGACTTGTATTATTTATTCAGACTTCAAGACCAGTTGTTTATTATTTCGACCTTAGAGTCGCGCGTTGTATTATTATGGATTTCATGCTGTTTTGAGTTTCCTTTTCAGTTTTGATGCTCGCTCTTCGGCGTTGTATATTATATTGCTTACGTGGTTGTGACCGTCGATTGACGAAGAGCTAGCTCCCGCTTTGGGATGCCTTTTATCATTCATGTATATATTTATCATGTTGTACCCCGTTCGGGGCTAATATTTACAAAGGAAACTCTGCCGAAATTTTTAGAAAAGACTTGATGTTTTAAAAATGCATAATTCGACTTATGCTTTTAAACGACTCATTTTAAAATAAGTTTCTTCTTACCTAAAATGGTTTTAGATTTCTGGGCTTTTGGCTTACTTGAATTAGATGTGGTCCTGTAGACTTCATATGATTCAAGTGCCAGTCACGGGCTATTTCGGGTCGTGACATGCACGCATATCATCGGAGTGACAAGGGAGATATCGATCTCGAAATCCATTACTGAAATCCAATACACACTAGTCAAATACTACAATATGTATATAGTACGCATCCTTGGAATTTTTTTCTAAAACAGAATAACACAAATGCAAAATATTTTCTAAATCGCCGCGTGATGCGCAACTCACGGCATAAATGACGGACACTCATTCGTAAAGTAATAATTATATGTTCATATACGTTTTGCTAAAATATACGTTCTGCCCTTTCAAAATATCCCAAAAGGTTTTCCTCTGTAAACGTTCGTGTCTCTCGTAGACACGTAGGAAATAGCGAGACTATAACTCCTTTTTGAAAACCTCTTGTTAGACTTGTTAATGCACGCAAAGTACTCACGTACTGTCCTCAGAACGGTCCTGTTTGGTTGCTACACAATATATTGCCCAACATGAAACAAAGAGCTCAAAAGAAAAATCAGCCTCGAAAGGCGTATCCAACAATCACGTGCGTCTGGTGCGCACGGAAATCAAATCTAATACAAGTGCTATGATATGCATGAAGGTCAAATCTAAGTACAACGAATGTGCACGACAACAACATCAAGTGCATCTATAGTGCACGAAAATCTCAGTCGAGTGCATCCTGTGTACATAAAATCATATCTCATATCATGTGCCCAACATGCGCGAAAATCCAAATCAAGAGCATCCGTCATGCACGAATGAAATCGAAATCCAATATGCACGGATAAAATCAAAATCAAGGGCATCCAACATGCACGAGTAAAATCTCTCTCAAGTGCATCCGATGCGCACAAAATCCAATATCAAGCGCTTAATATGCGCAAAAATCCAACCCAAGCGCGTCAAGTCCATATAAAAAATCTAGTGCAGTATCATGCACGAAAACAAACATCAAGTGCAAAGGCACGCAAAAACATAAATTTGTTAAAACAAATGCTCAAATACATAAATCAGGTGCAACCAATGTACGGAGTATAAATCTAGTACAACTAATGCATGAATACCCGTCCGGTGCGACAAATGTATGAAATGCAAATCTAGTGCAACTAATGTACGAAATACGAATCTGGTGCAGCAATGCACAAAAACATAAATCTGGTGCGACAATTGCACGAAATGAAAATCTAGTGCAACAAATGCACGAAATATGAATTTGGTGCAGCAATGCACAAAAACATAAATCTGGTGCGACAATTGCACGAAATGAAAATCTAGTGCAACAAATGCATGAAATACGAATCTGGTGCAGCAATGCACAAAAACATAAATCTGGTGCGACAATTGCACGAAATGAAAATCTAGTCCAACAAATGCATGAAATACGAATCTGGTGCAGCAATGCACAAAAACATAAATCTGGTGCGACAATTGCATGAAATGAAAATCTGGTGCGACAATTGTACGAAGTGCAAATCTGGTGCATCAAGAGCACAAAATCCAATCCTGTGCATCAAGTGCACGAAATCCAAATAGAGTGCATCCAGTGCACGAAATACAATAATAGTGCATCCAGTGCACGGAATACAAATACAGTGCATCAATTGCACAGCGTAAAAACCTAGTGCGACAATTGAACAAAATGTAAATCGGGTGCAACAAGTGCACGGAAACGCATTAATAACTCAAATGCGTAAGAAAAAGTAACACCGAGTATACCAAGGTGTATAAAATCATAAACGTGTGCAATTACGTGCACAAAACACGTATCAATGCACTGCAAGCATATGCGAGCTATACCGAGTGCAAAAATCAAATCGAGTGTGTACCACATGCACAAAATCAGGGCAACTGTATGAAATCCACGAAATCATGAACATGTACAGCCAAGGCACAAAATCAATATCAAGTGCAATAGACATGCACAAATCATAAACCATCACAACGGTGTATAAAAACATATATCAAGTGCAATAACTATGGACAAAAGGTGAATACCCAGTAGGTGCAGCCATGGTGCACGAAATCAATATCAGGAAACTCACCATCAAAACTCAAATCCAAGCGATATAAGCGTGATACTCGGATCACAAACGCAAATCGCAATAAATGACATCGAGGTACACCTCCTACAATGTCGAAAAATGTCGGTGCGCCCAAAATTGGCAGAGCAAGAACATCCACTTGCCTCCTGCTCACGGTCTGGTGTCCTCTGTCTCTGGGTCTTCATTTCCCTGTGGATTGCTGATCTCGCAATCCATCGGCTCGTCGGCCCGGTCCGGCATACTAACGGAAACAATTCTGCTCTGGCATCTCCTCTGGTCATCTCTCGACCAATTATCACGACGATTCGTAAAACAGCATGTCACTGGCATCAGCCTCTGGCCCTCTGAACACATATGACACAACCGATCCTGGGTGCAAATCTTATTGCAGTAGTGTCCTGGAAGGAACCTTCTCAAGGTCTCTTCTGATCTCGCCTATGCCGAACTATACTGAGGCTAGTACTCTTATATAATCTTTTCTCATTTTCTGGACGTCTACGTTCTCAGCACAACATTTCCTCGGGAACTGGCTGCATCCTAACTCCTCTGTATGCATATCAGGTCTCTAATCTCGACGGGGAGTAACAACAGCTCGTCAGCGTCATGCCCGAACTTCTTGTTCCACTCGTCTGTATCATCGTCCACTTTGATGTCACGTCGTGCTATCTGCGTACGGCAATGGTCCTCGGCTACAGTCAATCCGGAGTCTCTAGCACGGACTCGAAATTACAAACTCGGTATATTCATCACTCTGTAGAAGATATCTAACCAAACACGTCCTCGGGAACTCGTCCCAACCATCGGAGGGATACTCAATACTTGCCCGTTCTCGATAAACTCACAACACATCTGGTTGAGGTCCTCTATCCGGAGCCGGTCTGCTTGCTGATCTCTTATCGCATGATATTCGTACGACATCAAAATTTTCGATCGATTCTTCAAAGTCCCATAAATCCCCGAAAGCTCAACACCTGAGCACAGTCTAATATACCCAGTACATGCCACAGAACCTATGGACTAACCGTAGAAGGGCAAACCCAAGCCTCACTGATGACACCACTGAATTGCTGCAAACCCTAAGGTTCAGAAGCGGTTCCATGGTCATTTTATCGAGTTAGGGTTTCATTCTTCTAGAGGGTCCACAGAATTACTTGCATGTTCCTTTGAATACTTTAAACTTGGAAAAATGAGTTTCTGACATTCGTTCAAACTTTTTAACTTTGCCTAGACCACACGTGAATACCCTTCGTCCGCATGCTAAACAATGCCTCAATCCTCCAGGAAAGACGATACATCAACGGTCATCTCTGGATCAGTCTACTCTAGATCTGAGTAAGACTCTCCACACTGGAACCTTCATCTCAACTGGGCCTGCGTCGTTGCATCAATCTAGCGAATCACCTTCGTCTCTCAACTCATGGTAGACTAGCTATCACCTGTCGCATCTCTGCCTGGAACCTCCACCGGTCTCAGCTCGAAAAGCCGGGAAGGGACATCCTATCAATCTCAGCAACACCTGGGTCATCTGTCCACACGGTAGACATCATCTCAATCTCTGAGGTAGGATTTACATCACAGTCCTCTCGCAACTGGTAGCTCTAACAATGGCCTAATCATCCGATGCAAAACCAAACACTCGCCTCAACAAGAGGTCACTGCACAAACACTACATCGAGACGTTCCCATGTCACCAGAAAACACAATGGTTAGTCCTCGTCCATGATGAGCTCGCCCTGACCGCAACACTAACAGCAGCTCAATCTGCACTCAAACCCTGGTGACAGGAACCTCAACCGTGTATCAATGAAAACAGATCAAGGGCATGAAAGGAAGCGACAGATCCAGAATAGATACATGATCATAAGAAGAAACAGCATCAATTAAAGTATGATCATGGAAACGAACAGAATCAAGGATCTCAAATGGATGTATAATAATGGGTACGAGGAGAATCACATATCTCAAAATATGTACATCGTAAGGTTTCTTAAGTGGAGTATCGTATCGTAAATATGCCGCGGAACATACGTACGGTACGTTACTCTACTCAAGCTACCTGCTCCATCAATCAGGGTCAGCCTATGAAACGAAAGTTCGGGTCTAATACCCTCCCGTTCAAGTCTAAGTTCCGTAAGGTCAAACCTAGGTTTTGAAATAATTTACGCCCCAGACTCAACATAGTCAAACATAAACTCGAACAAGGTTAAACCTAGCGCTCTGATACCAATTTTTTCACGACCCAAAATATTAGCTCGTGACCGGCACTTAAATCACACCACGTCTAAAGGCGTAACGTAATTCAAGTAAGGCGAAACCCAGAAATCTAAACCTTTACATGAAAATAAAAGAGGTGAAGTTTTGAAATAAAGTTTTCTTAAATGCATAGAAAAGAAACAAGAAAAATGCAAGTGGAATTTATTAGTTTGAAAACATGTTTCGTCTTTTAAAAATTTGGGCAGCACCTCCTTTGTATTTTTTTGATCCAAAACCGCATATACAAGATATTGAAAAAGGCATCCCCAAGCGGGAGCTAGCTCTTTGCCAATCGGCGGATCACAACCACGCAAGACAGTATAAATATAAGTATACGACACCCAACGACGAAGATCACCATAAAAGATAAAGAAATAAGAAAGACATCAAAACCACAAATAGCGGAATACCCCACGCTCTAAGTCTCGCAACCACAAGTCTCAATTAGTCTCATTACTTATACAATTACTAATTTCGATTGATGGAGTTGACTAGATACAATATGAATAATAAATACAAGAGTGGGTACGATACAAACGTCCCACCAACCAAGCAAAACACCCAAATGAAGTTATGTGCCAGCGATGCCGCTACGGATCCATGCGGTCAACCTGCAAGAACTGTGGCACAACGGGGGTGTGTTGCCAACTCGTGAATAGAAAAACATCTACAGATAGAAATCGAATAAACAACGACTCCTAGTTCAACTATATCATAAAGGCAATACTATGATATCTAGGGTGACCAGGTCTGTATATGTGCCAACACTATAAATAAATGCCTATCAGCATGTGGATATCATCCAAAAATATAATCAATGTGTGTATGCATGTGGATCTCGTCCAACCATATCATCAATGTATGTATGCATGTGGATCCCATCCACGTGTCAACCAATGACACAACAATAACAAGCATGTAAATATCATAAAAGCATGTGCATGAAAGTCTGAGGATATAAATCAACATGTGCCCCTCGCGATACATCAAAATCATGGAACCTGAGTGTCCAGCATCGACACTCGAAAACATCATGAAACCCATGTCCAGCATCGACATGTAAATCCGCATATCTCGGGCTCCGTCAGTCCGGATCGGCCCCTCGGGCTCCGTCAGGCCAGATCGGCCCATATCATCTATCGACTCCGTTCGGTATCCTCCGGATATCCGCCGAGCTCCAATACTATCACCGGTAGTTAGTAGTCCCTCTGCCAGGCTCACCGTCTACTGGACAACAATCTTTTCTCGCCCCGGGGTACCTTACCGGGTCCACCATGTACCCGCAGTCGGCCTCATCCAGCTCCTCAAATCGGGTATCACTGTCACACATCTCAGAACCGAGAAAACGCATGGTGGACGCACTGAAATATCATATCAAGAGAAACCGGTTTTTTAAAACAATACATACTTTCTTTTTAAAATGACCACGGTTCTCAAATCCAGAAATCTCATGAAAACAGCATATCTCAATGCGTATAATCGTAAAACATGATGTATGCGACATATAAAAGAAATGTAAGCATATCCGTATATCATGCAACATGGAACAGTAATATGCACATATCGAGGGAAAACCGCTCTTTTAAATAATCCAGTTTTAAAATATATACTGCGGTTCCCAAATTCTCAAAAGTCCAATGCAACATCGAATAAAGGTGCATATGCAACTATAGCAAGTAAATTACACAAGGAGTCATATCATGATGTAGCAATCCTACTGTGTGTTAGTGTTTATGCTCTAGAGGCTATTATTGTATCATCTTAGATTGTATATTACTTAATGGAAGCTTGGGATATTCATAGTTGTATTAACAGTCTTGCTAAAAATGGTAGTATGCTACTTGGTTTGTTTCTACTTTAATATGTGCATATGTTTCTTTTAACATACCGCTTATACATATTAGTAGAGCCCTTAGGATCTTTGCTTGATTACCAGTGTTGTGATAGCAGTCACACTAGTGGGGGCTGGGTAGTCTATAAGCAACATCCTATAAAGGTCCCTGGTTGTAGGATTATCGAGACAGGGCATCGATACTCCGGAGTAGACTGGTGTATACGCTTCTCATCCCAGCATGGGGAGATGGTCTATCCCACATCCATCAGTACGTCGTACTGGAGATAGTATGCAGGTGCTCGTTAGGTTACGAGTACACCGAACAGGGCTCGCCGGGAACTGCAGGTTGGTACTATACCTATCGTCAGATTGCAGTTCCATGGTGACATGAGTACAGCTTAGTCCGTCGACTTGACACTGCTACTTCTCCTTAGGTGTGTTCCCACTGTACTTAGATTACTACCCTACTACGGCTCAAAGGAGTCGTGCAAACAGGTAGTAGTTGGGTGGAGTCCCGAAGCACTTGGAGGCAGTGGCGGTTAGACAGGATTCGTCTCTCCCGGTATTGGGTGTTGATATCGCGCTGTGTATGGAGAGCCATTACGCAAGGTCCTTGGCCAGGCCAAGCGAGATTTACTGGTAGGTGCTCCAGTAGTTTCTCAAGGTGTAATGGGCTTCACTCCGACACGACTTATACCGCTATTAGGGGTCTGACGTTTACTGTCCCCTAGGCCCGATAAGCGATAGTCCTAGACGAACAAACCGGACTGTACGGAGATTGTCATATACAGGCTCAGTAGGAGTTCGGATGGGTCTCCTCACTGTCCTTCTTATCGACATCTACCTGGGGACCGTTACATACAGCTAGTACCGCTTGCGGCCTATGGTTAAACCCACTGCCAGCGTAGTGTCGAGTCTTTAGAGTCCCACACAGAGAGTTTCCCTGCACCGGGAAAAAGGTGTAGTGGCCATATGGTTTTACGGCAGGGCCAGGATCACTTACGTACACTTGTGCACGTACTATGATCGGGCAGATAATACTAGTGGGGTTTGGTTTAAGCCGGATCCTAGTATTATAAAGATGGATTTATTCAGTCTCAGTTTATCGGTGTGTCACGACCCGAAATAGCAGAACGTGACTGGCACTTGAATCATATGAAGTCTATAGGACCCAATCTAATTCAAGTAAGCCAAAAGCCCAGAAATCTAAAACTATTTTAGAGAAATGTTTTAGTAAAATAAGCCGAATATGCATTTTAAAATCATAAGTCTTTTCTGAAAATTTCGGCAGAGTTTCCTTTGTAAATACTGGCCCCGAACGGGGTACAACATGATAAAAGCATATATAACAATAAAAGGCATTCCCAAGCGGGAGCTAGCTCTTCGTCAAACGACGGGCACAACCACGTAAGCAATATACTATACAACGTCGAAGGGCAATGATCAAAACTCAAAATGAAACTCAAACCAGCATGAAATCCATAATAATACAACGCGCGACTCTAAGGTCGAAAGAATAATACAACAGGTCTCTAGTCTGAAATAAATATACAAGTCTGGTTGATGGAGTTTACTAGATACAACTGAATGTAATAAGGGTACTATAGTGGTCACGATGCGAGTGAACCCACCTACCAAAGCAAATCACCCGGCCGGGAAGCAGTGTGCCAACAAAGACGTAATGAAACCTGTACGGCAAAACCTGCAAAAAACTGTGGCACGACGGGGATGAGTTGCCAACTCGTGAGTAGAAAACATCACCGAGCAGAAATCGTATGTATGACACAATCCTAAGTCAATACGATCAATAATATATATAACCTCAAAATGATAAGTCTGAAGCATGAAATGGTGGCAAGGGTAAACATCTATACATAAGTGTAATCCCATGTGCTCGTGTCAGTGTCTCAGGTAGCAATATATCATATGTATGAGGTATGAATGTAATGTAATGAAATGAGTGAGAAAACTGTTTTCATTATTTAGTGAGATTTTTGTATGCATATAAATCGAGTATCATCAATGAAATCAACAGAGAAATCCGTGTCAAGCATCGACACAAAACATAAACCCCAATATCTCAATATCTCAGGCTCCGGCTACCCGAACTGGCCTGTATCATCAAATCTCAAAATCTCAGTGTCTCAAGTCTCAATATCTCAATGTCTCAATACCTCGGGCTCCGTCAGTCCGGATCGGCCCGTATCATAAATCACACGACCACGAACGGTATCCTCCGGATATCCGACGTGCCAAACTATCACCAGTAAGCAGTCTGCCCCTGCCGGGCTCATCATCATCCATGAAATCACTCTCGCCCCAGGGTACCATACCGGGTCCACCATGTACCCAAGACGGTTCATACGACTCCTCGAATCGGGTCTCGAAATCCATCTCATAACCGAGAAAACATCATGGTGGACGACTCATACATCACGAGAAAACCACACTTTTCATTTTAAAAAGAGAGGGAGAGAAAGAGAAGTTTATATATATTCTTGCGGTTTCCCCCAAATCCAGGAATCTCATGAAAATCCGAAATCCAAGAATCAATAGTAAGTAAACAATGAATATCGGCATAAAACTCCATAATACTGCATAACAGTGAATAATAATATGCATGAATTTGCAAGTAATAAGTGCAATGTCTAAACTGGCATATAAAGCAAGTATACTAATATCATGTCGAAACTATCAGCTAACAAGCTATGTCAATGAAATAATATTCTCTAAAGTGTACGTGACATGGCAATTACCGATGATGATGTCTGTGAGCCGGCAAGTAAGTGTATGTGGAACATACGCATCATCGGTAATGGTACTGGTGTCCTGACAGTATGATCTCAATAATGGCATATGAAAATACAATATAAGCATGTGATGTTATGCGAACAGCAAGAATATGCGAGAGCTGAATAACAAACACCATGATAACGAATCAGCATTTATATAAATATGAGTCATACAGTTTTTCCATTTGAAATAACACGAATCGTGATGTTTTTGAAAATAAGGGCTACGGTGTTTTTAAGAAAAGATACGTCCTTTGAAATATCCGAAGAATCCCTTGGCCTGTCATTAAAATACTCACGGTTTGTTAGTTCCGAATTAGGTATGACTCGAGTCTAATCTATCATTTACAAGTAAACTACATCCTGATCGAAAGGTAAGGAAACCGCCTAATATCTGAGTAGATACATACATACATATATATATATATACATATACATACATATATATATATATATAATAGTCGATGATCCCGCCTCAATAGTATCCCATACTATACCCTAATATAATATGACATCCTCTAGTCAAGAGTGCGGATCTATCATCAATATATAGCTCATATGGTAAATCCGTCGTACTGCCTCCCAAATCTGGTTACGGGTCAAATGTCACATCTATCACATTATTCATCTGGTATTCTCTTTATCAAACATCACGAACCGGGGTACTGATCTATATCTAGTACAATACTGATACCATCTATGTATATGCATGCGTGTGTAAGAAAAACACCACGTCAAAAGGATCCGCTAAAACATCATGTCGTATCTCAAATACGAACCATGTCACATCACCGATCTTACGGCCTCAACCCCAATCTCATCGACTCATCTCCAATCCCAAATACTATCCTCATAAACCGTGTATATGTATACGTAGATATATATATATATATATATATATACATAGTCCCATACCCATGCGTGTGTGTATATATATATATATGTATATATATATATATATACCTATCCCCATATACGCACAAGTAAAATAAATGTATGCATGTGTGTGTGTGTGCGTGTGGGTGTAACAACTACTCTAGGGTTTCGCAACTAACACTAAACTAATCCATGAACATATAACCCTATCACGATAGCAATGATCATCTAACAACATATATAAATACATGTGTATACGAATTCGTATACCACACAACGAAACTGCGGGGGTGCTATACGCCATCCACCCGACTTCCCCCGTAGATATATATATCTACTCACCATGATCTTCGCTTACCGATGCCGATGTCGCCACGCGCTCTCTTTTCGTCTCGAAGTCTTTGCGAGGGTAACTCATTTGGCACTCATGAATCCTCTAGATCACCAAAATGCAAACTTTCTTGGTCCAAAGTGTAGCTTGAGAGCTTGTGCATGCTTTTTGTGAAGTCGAGATGAAATTTTGATGGATTTTTGATGGTGTTAGTGGGGGTTGTAGAGGGCATGAAGGAGGTGCTGCCATTGAGAGGAAGATGAAGAAGAAAAAGTGAAAAGATGAGCCATGACTAAGGTTTGACCCCCACCTCTCTCTCTTGCCCATGCTTCTATATTCTATTCTTTTGTTTTGTTTTGTTTTCTTTTTCTTAATTAAAACAACAACCATGCTATAAATAACATGAAAGAAAAGCCATGACAAAGTGTAATAAGTGCTAAAAACGACATGTGCATGTCATGTGCACAAAACACGTTAATGCACGATTGTGATTTCTAATCGCGATTAGCACAAAATTAGTGTATAAAAATTCATAAAATTTCATAATTTGATTAAATCACATAAAGCACCCTCTTTTTTAGTAATTTCAATAATTTTCCAAATTTATCGGTATTTAATTATACCGCCTTATTAAAATATTCAATATATTCATTATTTAATTATAAAAATTCCCAAAAATAATATTTTATTTATCTGAAATGTTACAGTCTTCCCCCCTTAAAGAAATTCGGTCCCCGAATTTAAATTTAAACCCCACAAATGCTAAAGCATTTCAGTAAAAGTCCAAGTCATCAGGGCTCCGAAATCATCAATACATAAAACGCATCGTAGCGCAATACATGCGCATGAACAATGAGCAGATAACTCGATGTCAAATCCAATATGAAAATCAATGTGATATACATCTAAACTATACATGTAAACATCAAATCTATACATGTAAACATCTGAAGCAAATGCATGCCAAACCTTTTTAAGTTGTTGCACGGTGCGCGTAACACGGCATGGTGGCGGACGTCTATTGTATGAAAATGGCTATATCTATATATATCATTTTTTTAATATGCACGTCTCGCCATTTTGAAAACAATTTAGAAGGGTTTCCTTGTTTTAAACGTTTCGTGTCATATCAGACACGTAGGTAAATACTGATACTATAGCTCCCTTTTTTTATGGAAATCCTTTCGATAACTATCAATGCATGCAAAAATATATAGGTACTGTCCTCTCACTAGTCCTGCTCAGTACGAAAACAAATAGTAAACATCATAAAACGTACTGCTCCATAAGAAATCAATCCCAAAATGTAGATAAGGATGCCGCGTGCGTCTGGTGCGCACGGAAATCAAAATCCATGATTGTGCCATACCTGTACACAGAAACAACATCTAAGTGGAATGGGTGTGCACAAAACATCTGTCATGGCAATGGGTGTGCCTGACAGCAATATCAGGTGCATCTGATATGCACCAAGAATCCCGATTTAGTGCATCTGGTGTGCACCAAAATCGCATCACATAAGATGCGCCCAACATGCGCGAAAATCCAAATCAGGTGCATCCATCATGCACGAATAAAATGTGCATCCAACATGCACGAAATCACGAAATCCAATATCATGCTCTGAACATGCGCAAAATCCAATCCAGGCGCATCAAATATGCGCAAGAATCCAATCAGGTGCACAAGGTGCACAAAACAAATATCGTGTATCACAATCAAAATCAACGGTATACAACACATCTCAAATCCAAATCCAGTATACCGTGGTATATAATCTCATAACCATGTGCAACCGCGTGCACAAAATCTAATCAAAACACTAAAAGTGCAAGAAATCTATGTCGAAAGCATAAGTCAAATCATATTCATGCCCTAGGCATGAAATCAAAATCAATATCTCAAATGACATCAAACCGGAGTCAGGTGCAACTGTGGTGCACAAAATATGTATCAATGCACTTCGAGCATATGTGAACTATACCGAGTGCAAAAACCAAATCGTGTGTGTACCATATGCACAAAATATAAATACGAAGTAAGTGCAACCATGGTGTACGAAAACAAATATCATGAAACTCGGTCATCAAAACTCAATCGTGCGAATAGATCGCCCAAAATACCGAAATCAAGTTTGGCAGAATGGTCCCGCTCAAACACATCCTCTACGAATCTCTGGCCTGCTGAGTGCGCGTAAAATGACCACTCCTGGGTCCAAGTCTTCTCGTAAATATTTCCAGAAAGGTTTTGTCGAAGTCTCTCCCAAATCTCGTTTCTGCCGAACTGTCCGGAAGTCATCGTCCTTTAAAAAATCTGTTTCCTGTCCCGAAACGGCTGCATACTCATCGCGACTAATTCTGGAAAATATATCCATATACAACGCCTCTGCATGTGTATCACATCTCTGATGTCGGCGGAGTGGAACGTCATCTCATCAAGATCTTGTACGAATCTCTTACTCCACTTTTCTCTAATGTCGACTACTTCGGACTCATCTCATCGTGGCCGCATGGACTGTGCTCCAACGGCTATACTCGTATCTGGAGTCTCCTAAGCAATGCATCCCATCACATGATATCCGAAATGATGTCGAACCTTTCGATCGATTCGTCAAAACCTCATAATCCCCTAAGAGATCAACATCTTGAGTACAATTTAATAATATCGAATACATACCACAGCACATATGGACCAACCGTAGAAGGGCAAACCCAAGCCTCACTAATAGCACCGCGGAACTGCCGCAAACCCGAAGGTTCAAAGGCTTACACATGGTCATTATGTCGAGTTAGGGTTTCATTCTTCTATAGGGTCCGTAGAGTTACTTGCATGTTTTCTTCAAATACTTTAAACTTGGAAAGTGGTTTTCTGACATTCGATCGTCTCTATCGACTCCAAACGTATCTGTGTGAAGTCCTCTCAAGCTGGAATCAATCAATCTGATGACCTCGCATCGGGGTAAGCGAACGAATCACATGCATAGTCATTCATCCTCGTGTGACTAGCGACCATCTATTATATCTCTGAGTATAACTCGTACTACAATAGCACCAACATCTGGGGCGATATCTCGCCGTTCGCAACAACAACTGTGTAACAACCCCAAATTTCCTATACAAAATTTCAAAATATTTTTTTCAAAAATCCATAAAGGGGTATTTATTCCCAGAGCACAAGACTTAAGTAATTAATTAGCAATTTAATTACAAGAAGGAGCTTGTGGCTCATTGGTAATACCTTGCACTGCTGAACCAAGCCACTAGAGTTCAAATCCCATGCCCCACATTATTTTTTTAATTTATTTTGTTTTAAATTCTTTGGAAGCCCAACAGTCCACACACAATAACTCCCAAAGTTTGAACTAAACCTGAAAAATTAAAAATACCAGAGGCTACACCAGACGACCGCCCACCTTCCTGACCTCCGAGTCGGCCCGACTCGGATGGCGGACCGGCCGACTCGGCACGGCGCCGCCGGCCGGACTCGGCCGGACAGCCGAGTCGTCAACATAAAAAATTTGACTCTTGGCCTCCCCTATCCCCTGTATACTCTATTTATTTAGATCAATTCGAGAAACCTTTGAAATCCCCATTTACTTCATATTTTAATGAATTTTAATATATTTTTACATTTAAACTCTTCACCAACCCTAACCCTAGCCTAACCCTATAAATACACCCCCTACCCTCTACCATCTCACTCACATTTCTGAGCCAACTCTCTAAAATTCTCAAGAGATCTTGTGTTCCTTGAAAATGAGCTCGAGGCGAAGCTCCGATGAATTCCCGGCGGAATTTCCGGCGATCGTTTTAGGAACTACCGGCGACGACGCAACACATCGGCGATCCCTCTATTTCCCTTTCATTCTCTTGTGTGATCTAAAACCCGTAAGTCCCTTTCTATCTCTCTTTCCTATTCAAGAAAAATACGAAACTACAAAACCCGACGGAATCGGAACAAATCCGATTTCCGAGTCAGTTTTCTATAAAATTCCACTTCTCACTAATATAATCATTCTTAAACTTCCTCATGTTGATTATTAAACACTAATTAAACAATTTGAACAAGTTTCATCACATGAAATGATAGCTTTCTCAAATTATCGTATTTTTTTCACTTAAATACCACATTGTTTCAATCCTTCATTTAACCCATCAAACATGCTATACATTTAAAGTAGATCACGAGGTAACGACTGATTGAATGATTTTTCGATTGTGTCGGTTATTAGAAAATTATATAGAAATCACAACCAAAAATATTTTGACCGCAATCAATAACGGTGTCGAATGTAGCGCGTTAGTAAGTGCGGATCGTCCACAGGGAAAGTGTAATCGTTCGTGTCTTGATTTAGATGAGTTGAAACTTTAAAGGAAAGAAAACAAACAATTCATGATTTGTAAATTGAATTTCTAGAATTAGAAAAATCTAGATCTAAGAAAACATTAAAATCAAGAATTGAGATGTGATGATTTCCAAACCAACAATCAAGATTCGAAGTGTGGCTCGTAGGAGTAGATCGGATCTATAGATGTGATGAGATCTAATGATTTCATATTCTTATCCATTAACGAATTGATACTAGATCGATGACGATTTATCGAGGTTAAGGATCTTGCGAAGAAGCTAGGGTTTCCTCATCTTATCCTTTGTCCTTTCGATGAATCTCATTCACAAACTAGCTTAAATCTAATGATCGATCGTTGATCTCTAGTTTCGAGCGAACACAATCAAGAAAGCATCGTCTCGAAACTAGGTCATCGATCATTTGATTCACAAGAATTTACAAACGTTATAGGATTTAAGAATTGTAAAAGAATCTAAATCATCATCATTCTATCGATCGTCTCGACTCCTTTACGAGCGAAGTTTTACTCAAACATTATCATCAAGCAAACATTCAAGAATCTAGATTGAATCATAATGCTTGAATTGAAAGATAAGCAAGTTAAAAGAATCTCACCTTTATTTATTCAACAATTTGTTATACTTTGCTCAAAGAACTACAAGAATTTGATAAGGGAACAAGATCGTCGAATCTAGCGTTGCATCGGCTCCTTGAGTTGCGGATCGGCTTGGATCACATGCTCCGATGAAGTCCGGCTTCGCTCCAAAAGGATCTAGGCTTCTTGCTTTGATTGAACTCGGAATTCTTGATCTTGGATTGGAATTAGGGTTAGGGTTTTGAGGCACAAGTTGTGTCACTCAACTTGTGTTAGAAATGGGGGAGATGAGAGATTAATGAACTAATCAACAACCCTTAACCTTAGATCTAGGCTCCCTTTTATAAGCTTTCACAACCCTAGATCTAAAATTCAAATTTCAAATTTCCCTCCAAAATGAACAACTTTTCCCTCCAAAATGAACGACCTCATTTGAATTTTCCCTCCAAAATGAACCACCTCATTTGAATTTTCCCTCCAAAATGAGGTTGTTAGAAAGAATCTTCTAGAAGAAGTTTGTTTGAAGGAATATTCTAGAATGAGTTTGCTATAAGGAGGCTTGTAGAAGAAGGTTGTTATAAGGAGGCTTCTAGAAGAAGGTTGCTGGAGAGAGCTTTCTAGAAGAAGGTTGTTGGAGAGAGCTTTCTAGAAGAAGGTTGTTATAAGGAGACTTCTAGAAGAAGTTAGTTGGAGGGAGGCTTTTAGAACTAGGTTGTTAGGCCGAGCCTTCTAGATGAAGACACGTGGAGTTTCTGGAGAGTTCTGAAAGCTTTGCCGTTAGAAATAAGCACATTGGGAAAATATGCTTCTCTGCTGACGTCATCATGCCGCGGATCCGCGGCGGGAAGCGCCCATTGGCCTTGAATAAATTTCTGGAATAGTTTTACACCTTATTGTTTACTGCCAGATCACCAGACTTAGACTTGGTGTAATTTTTTGATCAGCACTTTTGACAATTTGGCTCGATTTCTGCAATTTCCTGCACAGACTTCGAAACAAGTGTTGCGCTACAAGAATGATGCGATGCCATGATAAACAGTCAATTTCCCTAAAAATACCGGTTTTAGAGTACAACACAGGTAATTCGGTATTTTACTATTGTTTTGCTAATATGTGAAATATGCAAACCGAACACCTCTAGATAAATGCAAAAGATAGGGAAATTGACGTGTTAAAAATACATTATTTTCAACTGATCAAATTCCCCCAAACTTATTTTCGATCGTCTCGAGCGAACTGTTTTATTAAAAAGAGAAGGAGAAAATAAAGAAAGAGAAAAACTATCTAGCACACTTTCGTAGGCAACACGATTGCACTAAGCATGTTCAACAAGCCTTTAAACCTCTAGGTGTCCCTAGTAGGAGGAGTGTTGTCTCCTGAGGGTTTTCAGCGGATTGCACCCACAAAATCCAATAATAAAGGAAGATCGTGAATATTACATTTAAAGATAAGAATTGTAAAAGAAAGACTTTGAAAATTAGGGTTTCCAACTATGCTAGCTTTTCGGTTGTCATGAGCCATATCTTAATAGTCATGAAAAGATGTCAGAAATCATGTCCTCCCTTATTAAAACATCGTCTTATTCTTCATTCCTATCTTTCTTCCAAACATTGATCATATAACCCTACGTGTGTGTAATAAACATCCCTACACCCGGATAATTCAATTCAAGCTATCATACTCTTGCCCATCAGCCTCAGTACTTTTTAATTAATGAATATTTAGATGAGATTGCTCACACACTTTCATGCGACCGTTAATACTTCTTGAGGTACTAACCGACCGATTACTCATGTGCTTTCTTATTTGGTGTATTTTCCTCGTCTTGCACCACTTAAGGCTTAGCAATGACTCCCAGACCAGTTGGCCTTAGGGCACTAGGAGAAGAGGCACCCTCGCTATATTTTTTTATTGCTGCCTTGGCGATAACAAAACCGGTGTCCATTTTTTTTCACCATTTTATATTTTATTCATTTTTTTTTATTTCCTTCATACATCGGCTTTTAGATAAGAGCATTTCAAGGTATCCTCTACTATCCCGGGCTTCAAGACATGAGTAAGTGCGAATAGCAGGGTATCAACGTTCAAAATGTTTGACTTCCAGAATAGGAACTATTTTTCAAACTTATTTTTATCCTCAGATTAGTGACTTCCTTCATCTTACTAACCCTTGGGACAACGTCTCATAACTACTTATTACTAGTTCGTATAAAAAAACTTCTAATTTTCTTGGTTTTCTTAAATTTTTCTAATCTCATGGATGTAATTTTTCACTATCTAAACATTTATTATCTTATTTATGTACAAAAATATTTATATAGTTTTGAAATTTTTTAAAATTTTTATAGGTTTTCAAAAAAATGTTTTGTGCTTATGCAAATGATATGCAAATGATGCAAAAATAAGCACAAACCTCCCCCAAACTTGTTTTCAACAGTGTCCTCACTGTTGCCATTCGCTAAATCTCGAAAAACCTGTAAGCTTGGGAGGAATTTATTAGTGGGGGCAAAATATATAAGTGAAGAACCTCCACCAAACTTATCTTTGGCTCAAAATTCTGTAAAAAATTTTCTTTTCAAGAGCCCGAAAAAATGCCCCCCCAAACTTGAGTTATGCAATGTTAATCTTTTGAAAATCACATGAGGGGGTCAAAAATCATTGGTCGATGCCAAGTTTTGCAAAGACCAAACGTTAATACCAACCATTCAAAAATTTTATCAATACAGTGCTCGGGTTGGTGGAAGAAGAAGTGGGGAACGGGTAAGTGGTGGAATAGAATGTGTGTGGGTCTCGTTTTAGAGAGACGATGCAGTGAATGTGATGGATTGCTCGCATTCTTTTTACAATTCAGAAGAAGGGGTGGAGGTTCAATTTCATTGATTGGGACATGATTCATCTCAACACCCGTGTCATTCAAAAAGGCGAGTTCATCAGCGAAGATCTCCTCAAAAGTTCCATCAATACCCCGATGAATAATGTCATCACAAAGCGCGGGGTGATCTTCAGACTCCAGAAACAGTTCATAATCGGTGTTAGTTGTTGACCCGGACATCTCGGTGAAAGAGTCCGTATATGTATGATACATAGTTGGGTCAAACAACAACGTATGAAAAGAGTCAAGATCAGTATCATGAGGATCATCAAATTCGCTGCTGTCCACATCCATTAAGTCGACAGAACAGACCTGAGCAGTAGGTTCGGAGGGTACACTTCCCAACTTGTAAATGTTTAGCTCAATTGACCTATTCCCGAAGGATAGGGTCATAGAACCATTACGACAGTTGATGATAGCATTGGAAGTGGCCAAAAAGGGGCGACGTAAAATCACCGGAATTTGATTCCGTGGGTTCGCTACAGGCTGTGTATCAATTACAATAAAGTCCACAGGGAATACAAATTCCCTGATTTTTATTAACACGTCCTCCAGTTCACCCCTAGGTTTGGTGATTGATCGGTCAGCCATCTGGAGAGTTATGCTCGAGGGCTTTAACACTGCGATACCTAGTTGCTCATAAACCGAGTATGGAAGCAAGTTAACACTAGCGCCAAGGTCTAGTAGAGCACGGTTGATTTGTTTTCTCCCAATAGAAATAGAAATAGTAGAACAGCAAGGGTCCTTACGTTTCCGTGGTACTTGTTGGGGGAAAGCCGTGTCTACTGTCTTTGCCATGAATATCTTCTTGGGCACTTGAGTCTTCCTCTTCCTAGTGCACAAATTCTTAAGAGTTTTCGCATAGGACAGAACTTGTTGGATGGCATCTAGGAGAGGGATGTTGATGTTAACTTGCTTAAACATGTCCATAATCTTCTTCATATGTGGACTCGATTTGTTAGCCCTTAACCGATTAGGATAAGGTGCTTTAGCAATAAGCGCTGGGTCCATCATAGGAGAAGGAAGTGTGTGTGGACCTGATCCCAGAATAGAAAAGGGGATCGTCCATGGAGAACTAGAAGAGATGGGCTGAGGTGGCGAGCCTAGAGGGAAATGGAGAATAGGCTCGTGAGAAGGCGGTGGGGTAGAAGAACAAGGATCAGAAGTAGAAGTGTGTGTGTGAGGAAAGGTCTCAGCCGGGGTGTTATTGATAGGATTTTCAATATCATCAATTCCTTCCCTAACATGGTTATTCAGCACTCTTCCTGATCTCAACGTTGTGATAGCATATACATTGTAATGCCCAGGATTCGGTAGGGGTTGAGACGGAAGTTTCCTTTTTTCTCTCGCACTCATTTCGGCTTTAAATCGTGCAATTTCAGCTTCCATCGATCTGATACTCTCAGCTTGGGACGCTGAGTTTTTCTTTATCTCACTGACGGAAGATCTAACCTCAGCCGACACGTCTATGAAATTTGACAAGAGTGATTTCATGGTTTGAGTGAATTGAGAGAATTCGTCAGAACAGGTCATCTACATAGGATTAGACGGTGCAGGAGTGTTGACCTGGTTTTGAAAATTTTGTGACTGGTAGGGGTGCTGAGTGAGTTGAAGTGGTTGCTGTTGTGATGGAAGAGCCCTTTAGAAATTGTTTTGGCTTGGAATCGTGTTTTGAGATTGTTGTTGTTGGTTCCAAGAAAAATTTGGGCGATTCCTCCAACCTTGATTGTACATGGAAGAATATGGATCATTTTTAGGTCTTTGAAATGCGGCATTGGTATGCTCGTGACCTTGAAACGGAGAGTTTAATGGGCATTCTTCCGTTAAGTGAGAAGGATCAGAACAGCACTCACATACAGTTTTGGGGAGCGACATTGGGTTTAGGGAGGCTGCTGAAAATTTATGTTCCATAGCTTCGAGCTTCTTTTGCATTGCTGCCATCTCAGCTCGAACACCTGTGGACACATCAATTTGGTGTACGCCACCCCTATTCGATGACTGTGTCCCACTCTCCCACTGTAAAGATTTTTCGGCGAACTCTTCTAAAAATTTCCAAGCTTCCCCATCATCCTTGGTCATAAAGGTGCCTTGACACAAGGTTTCAAGGTTCTGTTTAGTGTTTGGGTTAATGCCCTCATATATGATTCGGCAAAGATCCCATCTCGGGATGCCGTGATGAGGACATTGAACCAAAAGATCCTTGAATCGTTCAAAGTATTTCGAGAATGGTTCAGTCGGAAGCTGGGTGAATTGATTTAGTTCGCTACGGATTCGAGCTGTCTTTTGCATAGGGTAGAATTTCTTAAGGAATGCCGCAACGAATTCTTCCCAATTCGTAATGGAATGTGCGGTAGTGTTATATAGCAACTTCTCGGCTATATCGCACAAAGTAAATGGAAGAAGACGTAGACGCATAGCATCCACTGAAAGTTGTGATGTACCCATCATTGCGCATACGTTTTCAAATTTGGTAATAAAGACGTATGCGTCTTCAGTCTCGAGACCGTGGAATTTGGGTAGAAGGTTGATGTATTAGTGTTTAATCTCAAAATTATCCCCGTTTGTGGAATGGATAAGCAGGTCGAAAGAGGACCTCGCAAAGGATAGCACCTCTCTTAGAGATAGATGCGTAGTGGATTCTGCGCACCAACGGACGGCTGCAGATTACTGGTAAAGAAATTCGATGGAGACGGATCCATCGGTGTGGGTGTGGTAGTGGGTAAAGAAGAAGTAAATGGAGAAATACCAACTTCGGAGTCGATCAAGGGAACGCGGACTAAACGGGCACTAGAATCCCGTGTCCAGACTATCTTGCACTAAAAAGGGTTAGTACAAGTGGCAGCGCGACTTATAATTAGGGGAAATGAATGAATGCGGTGTTTGTTTTGAAAAATGATACGGATTTTTGAAAATATGATGCGATAACAACAAATGCAACAAGCAAAACCCTAATTCTAGGGGTCACCTAGGTCAAAGCTCTAGACCGCTCCTAACTGCCAAAAGACAAGTCACAGGATAAATCCTCCACTGCCTCGTTGTCTCTCCTGTGGCCAGGTAAGTGCCAGGTAAGTGGGAGGTTCTCCACTACGCAAGTAGTGGGCCTAATTAAGTAACCACTAGCCTTCGACACACTTGCCTTAGACACCACAAAAGAAACGCGGATAAGCAAGGAATTACCTACGGCCTTCTCTTATCCTAAGTGAGCACGACGGTCCTTAGAGTCATCTCTAAATATTTTTTAGTTAATGAGGGTAAATGCGGATGTAAGTTTGTGATTTTTGGGGCTTAGGAAGGGTAATGAACTCCCCACCTAATCTGGATATGGCCGTGCCCCTTAATGTCCGTATTAATATGCAAACAACCACAAAACCAAAAACACGCACAATTTATTTTGCTTTTTGCGGCGCTACGATTTTTGCAACGAAGCCTGCAGAAATTTGTTAATTGGAGCAGATAGAGGAGGGGATAAGAAAGTTAGGATTCACCTGAGAAAATTTTGTACAGAGAAGCTCCCACCAAGGCGCGGAACCGCCGCAATTACTGGCTTAAACCGCGGAATCGCCGCCGTAGGTACTGTTCACTGCACAATTTTTTTACAGTGAGCTTATGTTAACTCCCTTAGTTCTCTGGAATATTCTGAAAAAAATTTCAGTTGCTCCACAGTTTCCAGAATTCCTCGCAATCAAATCACAACAACACGTTTAGATTTTGCACGAATTTTGATCTAAAAATTGTAATGGAATAAATCTTTCAATTCAAATTTCAATAAAGAACGAATTAACGCACGATCCCCGGCAACGGCGCCATTTGATTGAATGATTTTCCGATTGTGTCGGTTATTAGAAAATTGTATAGAAATCACAACCAAAAATATTTTGACCGCAATCAATAACGGTGTCGAATGTAGCGCGTTAGTAAGTGCAGGTCGTTCACAGGGAAAGTGTAATCGTTCATGTCTTGATTTAGATGAGTTGAAACTTCAAAGG
This sequence comes from Agapanthus africanus, assembly GCA_030015575.1. Lineage (NCBI taxonomy): Eukaryota > Viridiplantae > Streptophyta > Magnoliopsida > Asparagales > Amaryllidaceae > Agapanthus > Agapanthus africanus. The sequence goes on along the minus strand of JASDDO010000012.1, from coordinate 189,788,715 downwards.
AAAGAAAATAAACAATTCATGATTTGTAAATTGAATTTCAAGAATTAGAAAAATCTAGATCTAAGAAAACATTAAAATCAAGAATTAAGATGTGATGATTTCCAAACCAACAATCAAGATTCGAAGTGTGGCTCGTAGGAGTAGATCAGATCTATAGATGTGATGAGATCTAATGATTTCATATTCTTATCCATTAACGAATTGATACTAGATCGATGACGATTTATCGAGGTTAAGGATCTTTCGAAGAAGCTAGGGTTTCCTCATCTTATCCTTTTTCCTTTCGATGAATCTCATTCACAAACTAGCTTTAAGTAAATCTAATGATCGATCGTTGATCTCTAGTTTCGAGCGAACCCAATCAAGAAAGCATCGTCTCGAAACTAGGTCATCGATCATTCGATTCACAAGAATTTACAAACATTATAGGATTTAAGAATTTTAAAAGAATCTAAATCATCATCATTCTATCGATCGTCTCGACTCCTTTACGAGCGGAGTTTTACTCAAACATTATCACAAAGCAAACATTCAAGAATCTAGATTGAATCATAATGCTTGAATTGAAAGAAAAGAAAGTTAAAAGAATCTCACCTTTATTTATTCAACAATTTGTTACACTTTGCTCAAAGAACTACAAGAATTTGAGAAGGGAACAAGATCGTCGAATCTAGCGTTGCATCGGCTCCTTGAGTCGCGGATCGGCTTGGATCACATGCTCCGATGAAGTCCGGCTTCGCTCGAAAAGGATTGAGGCTTCTTGCTTTGATTGAACTCGGAATTCTTAATCTTGGATTGGAATTAGGGTTAGGGTTTTGAGACACAAGTTGTGTCACTCAACTTGTGTTAGAAATGGGGGAGATGAGAGATTAATGAACTAATCAACAACCCTTAACCTTAGATCTAGGCTCCTTTTTATAAGCTTTCTTAACCCTAGATCTAGAATTCAAATTTCAAATTTCCTTCCAAAATGAATAACTTTTCCCTCCAAAATGAACCACCTCATTTGAATTTTCCTTCCAAAATGAACCACCTCATTTTAATTTTCCCTCCAAAATGAACCACCTCATTTGAATTTTCCCTCCAAAATGAACCACCTCATTTGAATTTTCCCTCCAAAATGAGGTTCTTAGAAAGAATCTTCTAGAAGAAATTTGTTGGAGGGAATATTCTAGAATGAGGTTGTTATAAGGAGGCTTCTAGAAGAAGGTTGTTATAAGGAGGCTTCGAGAAGAAGGTTGATGGAGAGAGCTTTCTAGAAGAAGGTTGTTATAAGGAGGCTTCTAGAAGAAGTTAGTTGGAGGGAGGCTTCTATAATTAGGTTGATAGGCCGAGCCTTCTAGATGAAGCCACGTGGAGTTTCTGGAGAGTTCTGGAAGCTTTGCCGTTAGAAATAAGCACATGTGGAAAATCTGCTTCTCTGCTGACGTCATCATGCCGCGGATCCGCCGCGGGAAGCGCCCATTGGCCTTGAATAAATTTTTGGAAAAGTTTTACACCTTATTGTTTACTGCCGGATCACCAGACTTAGACTTGGTGTAATTTTTTGATCAGCACTTTTGACAATTTAGCTCGGTTTCTGGAATTTCCTGCACAGACTTCGAAACAAGTGTTGCGCTACAAGAATGATGCGATGCCATGATAAACAGTCAATTTCCTTAAAAATGCCGGTTTTAGAGTACAACACAGGTAATTCGGTATTTTACTATTGTTTTGCTAATATGTGAAATATGCAAACCGAACACCTCTAGATGAATGCAAAAGATAGGGAAATTGACGTGTTAAAAATACATTATTTTCGACTGATCAATGACCTACCTCCTCACACACTTACATACAACCTAACACGATACCATTGAAACCTTAGAGTACGAGAAAACAAGCATTTACATTTAAATACCATTCACTTAATAAAACTATTTCTAAAAGAGTTAGAGTTGAAACACTTTTAAATAAATACATCTTATTAGGAAAATACGATAAGTTGTGGATATCAGTCGTTTATCTAAACCTAACTTTGTGGTGTCTAGGCTAGGCAAGTGAGAAAGGTAACTTTAAAAGGCCCGTCTCACGGTGATTCGTGAGCGGATCCCTCCTTTCTTCACTTGTACTTACCTGGCCACAATTAGCGGTGAAGAGGTGATTTGAGGCATCTCACAACTTGTCGTTTAGACCATTTAGAAATAGTCTAGTTGACTTAGGAGACCCTAGAACATAGAATACGATAAATTGGCATTTTTACAAATAAATACCATTTACTTTATAAAACCGTTTTCTAAACGATTTAGTATTTTACAATCTTTGCAAAGCGCCGCTACAACCCACTTTGCGGAACCCGTTCGAGATGGTATGGATTATCGCACATCCTCGGGTTTAGTAGTGCGAGATTCAGACCTCTGCAATGAGCATTCGGTCTCGAAAGATTTAAAGTACGACATCTTAAGGAAATGAGATTTTTAGAATATAATAACTATATTAAAATTATTTTTGTATAAATATATGTATATTTATCATTAAAATACCTATTTTGTTATGATATAAATATTCCACTTTTTCTAAAAATCACAAGAATAAATTTTACACTAAAATACCATGAATTCCAAACAAATCAATATTACAAATAAATACCATTTATTATGAAATTACGATATTTTCACTAGAAATATCACAATATAAAATCCACATTCAACTCTAAAGACGATTAATAAATACTTGAGGTGTATTTTGAAAAGTATATAAAAGTATTTTTACATAAAAACCCCTCAAGTTTTATAAATTACCCTAAGGACCCTAGCAAATTATAGGTAAGAAATAATCAAGACTTTGATTTACATTTCTAATTGTCTGACTCGGGTTTGAGTCTGATTATATTTGACCAAAATATGATATAAGTACAATCTACAATCTACAATATTCCAATTCAATATGAACATATGAATCAATGAATCCAATTATCAATCTATACAACTTGACTGAGCCGAACCATGGATATACATTCCACTTACCTGGTTCTCCAGTTTACATCCATTTACATGATTCTACGGTTACATCCGTTTACTGATATCATGGTTTCGGTCAGTCAACCAATTATACAATCAATACAATTTACAAGGCAAACAATACAATCAAAACACTACGGGGTTTAAGGGGTAGATTGGTACGGAAGGTGGTAAAAGTGGCACGAGACGGTCAGACTTAAGACACCTAACATGAATCCAATTGCCGTTGTTCCGGGCCTTCTAACGGAGCCTTGTACTCTATTCCGTTTGCCGTGGTCTCTAGTATATAGAGACCCGTCTCGTATACGCTGGCATTCTTCTGTACCAAGCTACAAACAACAGCGTTAATACAACATTACAACAATATAATACAACTTTAAAAGCTACTCTCTCTCTCTCTCCTACTCTCTGTCTATTTCTCCCTTATCTTTGGGACTTACCGAGCGACATGTTCGCTGACGACATTCTATTCTTTCTTCTTTGAATGTCGTCAGGTGGTTTGGACCCGTCAGAGAACAAGCCCACTGCTGAAGACTTAGACCAGTTCTGTGAAGACCCCGAGCTCTAGACATTGTACATTTTCCATTCAGTACTTTTCATTTTCTGTTATGCCATTGTTTAGGCATTGCCTTTATTTCAGTTGTATTTCTTTTTCATGCATTGTAAAAAAGAATGTTAATAAATAAAAGTTGATGTTATCTTATATCTTATCTCTTATGTGTATTTATTTTTATATTTCTTAGCTACGCTTAGCGTATGTATTTCTGAATATATACGTAGCGGACCAGTCGCGTTCCCTTCGCCGTATACTAGGAAGCGGGGCGTGACAGGTTTTGTTGGCGGCCCATGCAGGTCAAAGCTGTATGGAAGCCTAAGCAATATAAAACACAAGAACCAGCAACTAAAACATTCTTTACAATCATGTTCCTTGAATCCTATCATTTCTTATTCTTTGAATCTGTCCTAACCTAAATTTTCCATTCAAGGTTATGGATTCACTAAACAACACCAGCACCAATGTCAACAACACACCTCCACCACTACCACTCATACCTGCCGTTCCTGCTCCACTCAACGAACAAACGGTTCTGCTTGAGGCAATCCGCAACCTCTTAGAGGGACAGCAACAGCTCTTGAACCGTCCCGAGACTGAAGCACCTGGGTGGAGTAATTCAGAGCTTTACATCCCAAACAGTTCTCAGGAAAGGGAAGCCCACTTGAAGCTGAGGAATGGGCACAAAGTATAGAAGATGATCTGGCTGCAGCACAAGTGCCAGAAATAGCTTGGGTCCGAGTTGCAAAGCTGCAACTCACGGACAATGCACGGGTTTGGTGGAAGGCGGAAGAGAGCCGTCTTCATCATCCTGTTGAATGGTAGACTTTCCGTGATAAGTTCGACGCGAAGTATTTCCCTGTGACTGCCAGGTTTGCCATGGAACAACAGTTCATTCATCTACAACAAGGTTCCATGTGGGACAAGTCAGTAGATGAGTATGATGCTGAATTCATCATGCTCAGTCGGTAAGATATGTCACAGTATTTCAAATTTTAATATCACATACTACACAGCTAACACAAGACCGTAACAGATTTGCGGCACGCCTGATACAAGAGGATGAGATCAAAGCCCGTCGATTTCAACAAGGTTTGGACACGGAAATCCAGGCTGCACTAGCCACAGGGAAATTTCCGACTCATGAAGATGCTTTGGAAGCTGCCCGCAGATATGAGGCAGTGATAAAGGCGAGGGGCAGATCCCAATCTGCCGGTTTGAAATTCCCTGCCACTTAAATAGCTGGAGGAGCCTCTTCCAGGCCATCGTTTGAACCCAAGGGATCAGAAGAAACCAATAACCAGTTGAGTCCAGATTTTTGCTACTACTACAGAAGAAAGGGACACTTGTGGAAGGACTGTAGGCGTGCAAAAGGCCTGTGTTTAATTTGTGGCGCATCCAACCACGGAATTGGGAACTGTCCTTATAATAGAAACTCAGCTCACACACACCAACTACCCGCAGCGGCCAGCTATCCAGGCTCCTGCACCTCGTTATGCACTACATGCTCTACCACCTACACAGCTTACTCGCCAATTCCAACAAGCAATGAGGGACATGCTTAGAGGGCAGAGAAACAGGCCCCAAAGGAAGAATGTGCCTCCAGCTAGAAAGAATGTACCATGGTGACAGGCATTTACATTAGAAGCCGTAGAAGCCGAGACTGTAGATCAAGGTAACACCTGTAAGCCTTTTTCACCCTTGTATCACTTTGTTATTTTTATACACTATCAAGTACTCCAGATGCCAAACTTTCCTTGAAATTGTTACACTTTCCTTATACAAATTTCGAGGATGATATTTTTATAAGGAGGGTAGAATGTAACAACCCCAAATTTCCTATACAAAATTTTCAAAATATTTTTTTCAAAAATCCATAAATGGGTATTTATTTCCTGAGCACAAGACTTAAGTAATTAATTAGCAATTTAATTATAAGAAGGAGCTTGTGGCTCATTGGTAATACCTTGCACTGTCGAACCAAGCCACCAGAGTTCAAATCCCATGCCCCACATTATTTTTTTATTTATTTTGTTTTAAATTCTTTGGAAGCCCAACAGTCCACACACAATAACTCCTAAACCTTGAACTAAACCTGAAAAACTAAATATACCAGAGGCTACACCAGACGACCCCCCACCTCCCTAACCTCAGACTCGGCCCGACTCGGCCGACTCGGACGGCGGACCGGCCGACTCGGACGGCGGACCGGCCGACTCGGCACGGCGCCGACGGCCGGACTCGGCCGGACGGCCGAGTCGTCAACACAAAAAAGTTGACTCTTGGCCTCCCCTACCCCCCTGTATACTCTATTTATTTAGATCGGTTATAGAAACCTTTGAAATCCCCATTTACTTCATATTTTAATGAATTTTAATATATTTTTACATTTAAACTCTTCACCTAGCCTAACCCTAGCCTAACCCTATAAATACACCCCCTACCCTCTACCATCTCACTCACATTTCTGAGCCAACTCTCTAAAATTCTCAAGAGATCTTGTGTACCTTGAAAACGAACTCGAGGCGAAGCTCCGACGAATTCCCGGCGGAATTTCGGACGATCGTTTTAGGAACTACCGGCGACGACGCAACACATCGGCGATCCCTCTACTTCCCTTTCATTCTCTTGTGTGATCAAAAACCCGTAAGTCCCTTTCTATCTCTCTTCCCTATTCAAGAAAAATACGAAATTACAAAACCCGACGGAATCGGAACAAATCCGATTTCTTATTCGGTTTTCTATAAAATTCCACTTCTCACTAATATAATCATTCTTAAACTTCCTCATGTTGATTATTAAATACTAATTATACAATTTGAACAAGTTTCATCACGTGAAATGATAGCTTTCTCAAATTATCGTATTTTTTCACTTAAATACCACATTATTTCAATCCTTCATTTAACCCATCAAACTTGCTATACATTTAAAGCAGATCACGAGGTAACGACCTACCTCCTCACACACTTACATACAACCTAACACGATACCATTTAAACCTTAGAATACGAGAAAACAAGCATTTACATTTAAATACCATACACTAAATAAAACTATTTCTAAAAGAGTTAGAGTTGATACACTTTTAAATAAATACATCTTATTATGAAAATACGATAAGTTGTGGACATCAGTCGTTTATCTAAACCTGACTTTGTGGTGTCTAGGCTAGGCAAGTGAGAAAGGTAAGTTTAAAAGGCCCGTCTCACGGTGATTCGTGAGCGGATCCCTCCTTTCTTGACTTGTACTTATCTGGCCACAATTGGCGTTGAAGAGACGATTTGAGGCATCTCACAACTTGTCGTTTAGACCATTTAGAAATAGTCTAGTTGACTTAGGAGACCCTAGAACATAGAATACGGAAAATTGACATTTTTACAAATAAATACCATTTACTTTATAAAACCGTTTCGAAAGGATTTATTATTTTACAATCTTTGCAAAGCACCGCTACAACCAACTTTGGGGAACCCGTTCAGGATGATGCGGATTATCGCATATCCTCGGGTTTAGTAGTGCGAGATTCATACCTCTGCAAGGAGCATTCGGTCTCGAAAGATTTAAAGTACGACATCTTAAGGAAATGAGATTTTTAGAATATAATAACTATATTAAAATTATTTTTGTATAAATATATGTATATTTATCATTAAAATACCTATTTTTTTATGATTTAAATATTACACTTTTTCTAAAAATCGCAAGAATAAATTTTGCACTAAAATACCATGAATTCCAAACAAATCAATATTACAAATAAATACCATTTATTATGAAATTAGGATATTTTCACTAAAAATATCACAATATAAAATCCACATTCAACTCTAAAGACGATTAATAAATACTTGAGGTGTATTTTGAAAAGTATATAAAAGTATTTTTACATAAAACCCCCTCAAGTTTTATAAATTACCCTAAGGACCCTTGCAAATTATAGGTAAGAAATAATCAAGACTTTGATTTACATTTCTAATTGTCTGACTCGGGTTTGAGTCTGATTATATTTGGCTTGAATTTGATTCAAGTACAATCTACAATATTCCAATTCAATATGAACACATGAATCAATGAATCTAATTATCAATCTATACAACTTGACTGAGCCGAACCATGGATATACATTCCATTTACCTGGTTCTCCAGTTTACATCCATTTACATGATTCTATGGTTACATCCGTTTACTGATATCATGGTTTGGGTCAGTCAACCAATTATACAATCAATACAATTTACAAGGCAAACAATACAATCAAAACACTACGAGGTTTAAGGGATAGATTGGTACGGAAGGTGATAAAAGTGGCACGAGACGGTCAGACTAAGACACCTAACATGAATCCAATTTCCGTTGTTCCGGGCCTTCTAACGGAGCCTTGTATTATATTCCGTTTGCCCTGGTCTCTAGCATATAGAGACCCCTCTCGTATACACTGGCATTCTTCTGTACCAAGCTACAAACAACAACGTTAATACAACATTACAACAATATAATACAACTTTAAAAGCAACTCTCTCTCTCTCCTGCTCTCTGTCTATTTCTCCCTTATCTTTGGGACTTACCGAGCGACCTGTTCGCTGACGACATTTTATTCTTTCTTCTTTGAATGTCGTCAGGTAGTTTGGACCCGTCAGAGTACAAGCCTACTGCTGAAGACTTGGACCAGTTCTGTGAAGACACCGAGCTCTAGACATTGTACATTTTCCATTCAGTACTTTTCATTTCATGTTATGCCATTGTTTAGGCATTGCCTTTATTTCAGTTGTATTTCCTTTTCATGCATTGTACAAATGAATGTTAATAAATAAAAGTTGTTATTATCTTATATCTTGTCTCTTGTTTGTATTTATTTTTATATTACTTAGCTACGCTTAGCGTTTGTACTTCTAAGTATATACGTAGTGGACCAGTCGTGTTCCCTTCGCCGTATAAAGGGAAGCGGGGCGTGACAAACTGACTCATTCGTCTGCACGCTAAACAGTGCCCCAATCATCATGAATAAGCGATAGATCAATGGTCATCACATTCTGGCTGGCCTCTATCAGTGGCTCAATCCTCTGGTGCTGATCTGCACGTCCGAGTAATCTCGTAAAAGCGATCTATCAACCACTCATAGCGCGAAAACACAATAAAACGACGCCTCTCTATGCAATCGTATCCCTGAAATCACGCCCTGGTCAGTCCTCATCCGTGACGAGCTTATGCTGACTTCAACTCTAGCCATTGCTCTCTGTGCCCGTGTAATCGTGGCAGCAAAGCCGTATACCAATCTCGAAGAGGATAGATCATGAATGAATATAATACAGTGCAAATAAATGTACATCCTAAGGTTTCTTAAACGGAGTAGCGTATCATAAGTATGCCGCGGAACATACACTCGGTACGTCACTCTCCTTAAGTCACCTACTCCATCAACCAAGGTCAAGCTATACGATGAAAGTTCGGGTCTAATACCCCCTCGACTATGTCTAAGTTCCCTAAGGTCAAGCCTAGATTCCGTATATATACAAATACCCTAGGCTCCGCATAGTCAAACCTAGACTCGAACCAGGGTTAACGTAGCGCTCTGATACCAACTTTGTCACGACCCGAAATAGCAGAACGTGATTGGCACTTGAATCATATGAAGTCTATAGGACCCCATCTAATTCAAGTAAGCCAAAAGTCCATAAATCTAAAACCATTTTAGAAAAATGTTTTAGTAAAATAAGCCGAATATTCATTTTAAAATTACAAGTCTTTTCTAAAAATTTCGGCAGAGTTTCCTTTGTAAATACTGGCCCCGAACGGGGTACAACATGATAAAAGCATATATAACGATAAAAGGCATCCCCAAGTGGGAGCTAGCTATTCGTCAAACGACGGGCACAACCACGTAAGAAATATACTATACAAAGCCGAAGGACGAGGTTCAAAACTCAAAATGAAACTCAAAACAGCTTGAAATCCATAATAATACAACGCGCGACTCTAAGGTCGAAAGAATAATACAACCGGTCTCTAGTCTGAAATAAATATACAAGTCTGGTTGATGGAGTTTACTAGATACAACAGAATGTAATAAAGGTACAATAGTGGTCACGATGCGAGTGAACCCACCTACCAAAGCAAATCACCCGGAAAGGAAGCGGTGTGCCAACAAAGACGTAATGAAACCTGTACGGCAAAACCTGCAAGAAACTGTGGCACGACGGGGGTGAGTTGCCAACTCGTGAGTAGAAAACATCACCGAGCAGAAATCGTATGTATGACACAATCCTAGTTCAATACGATCAATAATATATATAACCTCAAAATGATAAGTCTGAAGCATGAAAAAGTGGCAAGGGTAAACATCTATACATAAGTGTAATCCCATGTGCTCGTGTCAGTGCCTTAGGTAGCAATATATCATATGTATGAGGTATGAATGTAATGTAATTAAATGAGTGAGACAACTGTTTTATTTATTTAATGATATTTCTGTATGCATATAAATCGAGTATCATCAATGAAATCAACAGAGAAATCCGTGTCAAGTATCGACACAAAACATAAACCCCAATATCTCAATATCTTAGGCTCCGGCTACCCGAACTGGCCTGTATCATCAAATCTCAAAATCTCAGTGTCTCAAGTCTCAATATCTCAATGTATCAATACCTCAGGCTCTGTCAGTCCGGATCGTCCCGTATCATAAATCACACGACCACGAACGGTATCTTCCGGATATCCGACGAGCCAAACTATCACCGGTAGGCAGTCTGCCCCTGCCGGGCTCATCATCCTCCATGAAATCACTCTCGCCCCGGGGTACCATACCGGGTCCACCATGTACCCGAGACGGTTCATACGACTCCTCGAATCGGGTCTCGAAATCTATCTTATAACCGAGAAAACATCATGGTGGACGACTCATACATCACGAGAAAACCGCACTTTTCATTTTAAAAAGAGAGAGAGAGAGAGAAGTTTATATATATTATTGCGGTTTTCCCCCAAATCCAGGAATCTCAAGAAAATCCGAAATCCAAGAATCAATAGTAAGTAAACAGTGAATATCGGCATAAAACTCCATAATACTGCATAACAGTGAATAATAATATGCATGAATTTGCAAGTAATAAGTGCATTGTCTAAACTGGCATATAAAGCAAGTACACTAATATCTTGTCGAAACTATCAGCTAACAAGCTATGTCAATGAAATAATATTCTCTAAAGTGTACGTGACATGGCAATTAACGATGATGATGTGTGTGAGCCGACAAGTAAGTGTATGTGGAATATACGCATCATCGGTAATGGTGTTGGTGTCCTGACAGCATGATTTCAATAATGGCGTATGAAAATACAATATAAGCATGTGATGCGATGCGAACAGCAAGAATATGCGGGAGCTGAATAATAAACACCATGTAACGAATCAGCATTTATATAAATATGATTCATACAGTTTTGCCATTTGAAATAACACGAATCGTGGTGTTTTTGAAAATAAGGGCTACGGTGTTTTTAAGAAAAGATACGTCCTTTGAAATATCCGTAGAATCCCTTGGCCTGTCATTAAAATACTCACGATTCGTTAGTTCCGAAATAGGTACGACTCGAGTCTAATCTATTATTTACAAGTAAACTACAGGCTGATCGAAAGGTAAGGAAACTGTAAGTCCATGGTAGCGCCCCGGCCGTCTAACAGACGCCAAATGCGGAACAAAAACTTTTACAACTGGCGTTATCGCGTACTATAACCCGGATCTGCCATTAAAGCTAAACTAACAAACTACAAAGTGGGTAGAAAGGTTATACCGAACGATCCGAGTCCTTCGGTCTTCAACCATCATCCCACGCTTGTTGCGGCTGCTCCGATCTCCTGAATGTCCAGTCTCGTCGTCCAGGTGGCACCACGTCGACGGATCTTTAAACGGGCTCCCGCCTCTGAACCGAGGGAACTCGGTCGTCAAGTTTTCTAAAAGAGACGACCAAGATGTTGTAGAGAATGAGTAGAACACTTTGTCTCGTTACGTCCAAGGCTATGGACGAACGGTTAATGAAGTTGCCTTTTGGATCGGGTGAAATGAGAAATGAGGCTATCTAATTTTCATGAACCCGAATCTATCATAATCTTTTTTCTACTGAACAACAACCATCATTCTAACAAGACAGGGGGTCAGCCATATAAAGAGGAGGGGGTGTGTGTAGGAGCAAGGGGGGTGGCCACAACAATGAAGCTTATCATAACACCTTGTATGAACACATTAAAAGCAAACCAATAAACACAAACCTAGTCATTAACCTAGTCACCCTTGCATTAAATGAATCAATAAATGCACTAATGAGTCACTTAACACCTCACCATCCTAGTCATCATCTTGAAGCTTCCACACTCATCTCAAGAAAAGATAAATCCGCATTTAACCGAACGTCAAATACGGATGATAGAAAACAGGAAACTGGCAACTTCCAAAAGTGATCCTGAAACGAATTTCAGGATAAACCCGTAATGGTATAAACATACCCGCATTTGTATTACGACCGAATACAAATGCATCTGAGACAAAGATATTATTTCTACACAGTATAATACTGGGTTCCGGCTTAAACCAAAGCCTACCAGTATTATCTGCCCGAAAAACGACACGTGCGAAGACGCACGTGCTTTTTCCGAACCATGCCATAAACCCATACGGCCTCTACAACGTTTTGCCCGAACTAGGGAAAGTGTCTGTGGGGGACTCTAATGACTCATCAACACACTCGCACTGGGTATAACCACTAGCACGTCAGAGGTACAAGCTGTACGTAACGGTTTGCCTATGTGTTGATTGGAAGGGAAGCTGACGAGCGAACTCATCCATAAACCCTACTGAGCCTAACAGTAACAATATACATACAGTCCGGTCCGTTCGTCTATGAGTATCGCATATCTGCCTAGGGGCTGGTAACGTCAGACCCCCAATAGCAGTATAAGTCGTGTCAGAGAGTGGCTTAGAACACCCTGAGATACTACTTGAGTACCTACCAGTAAATCTCCTGCCTCGGCCGAGGGCTTTGTGTAATGGCTCTCCTAGACACAGCGCGATCTCACCCCCAATACCGGGAGAGACGAATCCCCTGCCGATCCGCTCACTTGCCTCCATGTGGCTCGGGACTGTACCTAACTAAAACCTGTTTGCACAACTCCTTTGAGCGTGGTAGGGTAGTAATCTAAGCACAGTAGGAACTCACACGAGACAAATGACGATCTCAGGTCGATGAATTAACCTGTACACATGTCACCAGGGAACTACTATCTGACGATATGTATATTACCAATTAGCAGGTTCCCGGCGAGTCCTGTCCGGTGTACTCATAACCCAATGAGCACCTGTATACATCTTAGGTGATCAAACTGACACCAATGGCTTGTGAGACCGGCCATCGCCCTTCGTCGGGGTCTCGACTGTATACACTAGTCTACTATGGAGTATCGATGCCCTGTCTCGAAACTCTCATGACTAGGGACACTTTAAGGATGTGCTTACAGACCCCAGCTCCCACGTATATGATCGCCATCATACTGCTGGTAGTCAAGCAAGAATCCTATTGGCTCTATCAATATGCAATAGCGAACTAAAGCATGTATACGATGATAAAGACAAACCAGATAGCAAACTATCATCTCGAGCAAGACTGTCATATTGGTATAGGTCCTGCCTCAATCATTGCAATCACGTACCTGCGATCCAATAATTGACTTTGAGGGTACTATCTCCAACAATCTCCTACTTGCACTTAAGGCTAATTATTGCGATGTCGCATACTCACAGCCCGTGTGATACCGAACACCCAACTCCTTTACTAATCAGTTTCACAAAGCTAGTTTGTAAAACTCTTGTGTTCGAGAAATAGCCTCAGTGAGCGGATCCGCCCTGATGTTTCTTTCTATATCTCTCTAAATCTCAAGTTCACGGAGAAAGACATCTCCCGAATCGAGTAATACCTGTCTTAGAATATGTCTGAATATCTGATGGGACCTAGTTCATAAATGAACTCCAAATCCAAACTTCTTAGACTGTATCGATAACTGAACCTAATCAGTTTCCAGCAACATGTCTCCCACAGTATCCTCTTGGACCACCTGTCCATAATACTGTCCTTTGTCAGAGGAAAAACTATAACTCTGATAATCACTTTGTCATCTATGTCACCTTTGAAGCCTGGAATGATAACCGTCTCCCGAAGGATGCTGCCGTCATCAAATCCATAGAACATGTGCCTTATGTTCTAAAACTGCTTCCTTATGTTTCTTCAGGATTAGATTAATATAAACTTATCGCATCAAGTGCAAAAACTACATCTGGTGTGGTACTTGACATCTCATGATTGACTCAATTGCCTAAGCAAGTGATCTGCCAATCATGCACATCCCTCTCTCCTTTAGTCTCTAAGACACCTTTAGAGAGGGTGACTCCATCACCAGCAGGTACACCACCATGCCAGGAGTCATCTATTCTAAATAACATTAGAATACTGTCAAAGTACCCAAATTGGGAAACTACCCAAATCTAGATCTAAAAACCATAGATCTAGTAACCAGAATGTCTGATATTATATCCATGTCCTTTGTGAAGAAACAACTATGTGACGACCACAGTACAACCGATCGTAGTATAGGAATTTTACTTCCTACTCTGTGTATGTCATCCAAAAACCAGGACATCACACCCTACTACCTTCTTAATAGATCCATCCCCTATTCTGATGAAGTCAAATATATGACTATCACATCAAAATTAGATGATCTTATCTCCGCTATATCTGCTCAAGTCTATAAATAGACATAAGCTACTTGCCCACTATGTTTCCGCTGCTCCCACTGACTACGACAACCCTCTGGCAGAATAATATCTACGTACACTTCTAAAGCTAGTTTAGAACGACGTTATACTTATCCTCTTGCCGGGTTTCATAGTCTGGAACAACAGTAGTGTCAAGTTTGGATAAACAAGAACCTTCCTGTCACCGTCCTTGAGGCTACCGGAGTACCTTTCGGGTGTCTGAGGTTACCCACCATGTCTGCGAAGTGGCTATTGGAATGTTAAACTTGAGTGAATATATAGGTCCTATTAAATTCTCCGTAATCGTTTGTGGTTCTGGAATCACTTCCAGTTCTACCATACTCCCACTACTTTTTTCTGAAAAAATCCATTTTTACTAAAACTGTGGCGAGTCAAGAACAATATCACTATTGATCTTCCAGATGGTAGAAAAGTCAACCCTCGTCGAAGCCAGGGTCAACCCACAAACTGCCATTACAGAAACGTGCCTTGAGTTATCCAGTGTCTGGTTTTAAGCATAAGTTGGACAACTCCCCGTACCTTAACATCGTTAAGATATGAACCAATCTATATACAATATAGAAATAGAGGTACTAAATTAATTGGAACCAGATTCAAATCATGCAGTTGTCTCCAGTGCATATCAACTTAATGGAAAGTGGCTACTCAGCATTACTCAACTTAGGAATCCATCCAATTATGAGTAACCTGAAAGAGAAACGAGTTTCTCAAAAACCGTTACTATCAACTGAATACCATTCATAAGTATCTACATCTTCGATCTCTTTGAAGAATCCCGATACTTGTGATACCTGGTTCTCTACTTTATTCTTATACCCACAACTTCTCAAAACTTAGACATTGTATTTCTACGAAACACTTGTCTAAAAACTAGAGAAGTCATAAGTAAACAGAACATAGTACGAGGGCCTACCCCTTTGTCCTGACGGACACTGGACAACATACAATACTCTGTATAAGTCCCCTGAGTTTGAATAACTCAAAACCTGTGCATCGTGGGTTGAAAACTGTACCCAGGTGATTTCCTCAAATATCACCAATTACAACGAATTCCGATATAATGAGGATGATCACCTTAATTCCCAATAACTTACTCCCACTCATCATCTGTAAAACCATACAGATGTGAGAATCTCACCTGGTAAATACATACCCTGGAGTAAGCATCTAATCGGGAAATCAGTTTTCCTTTAACAATGCACAGTGTAACTGAAACATGAAAATGTTTCGTAGGGGTATCCTGGTATTCCTAGTAATGCCTCTTCCATAATCCAATTCATGACTATAACCGTATATTTCTTTGCCATCTCTCCAAATCCTTTTATTTGTTATTAGTCGTTATCTTCTGTACACCATCATTAGGCTAAATGGTTTTCTTCCTTCCCTATCGTTCGGCACCAGCCTATGGTTTGGAAGAAGACTATCCAGTAAGCATAATAGGTGTAATCTCCTAATCCTAGGAGTACTCGCAACTTGAGAGAAAGTGATGATAAAAGACAACTGAATAATACCTTATTCTATTTCTCCCGAACTGGGGAAAAAACAAAGGTGAAATAGGAGTGGCGATGAAGTACGCGGTTTGGTCGTGAATGATAACAGTCGCAATTTACTTTGCCCTCTTTCTAATCCCTTTATTTTGTCTTTAGTTATTACCTTCTGTACACCCTACTTAGGCTAATTGATTTTCTTCATTCCCTACCTTTCGGCACCAGCCTATGGTTTGGAAGAAGACTATCCAATAAGCGTAATAGGTGTACTCTCCTAAACTAAGGAGCCCTCGCAACTTGAGAGAAGATGATAATAAAAGACAACTGAATAAACCAATTCTATTTCTCCTGAACCTGAATCCATCCTCGAAGTAGTACCTTCGAGTTCGTATATAATCATACGATGGATCTATCCAATGGAAGTGGATATCCGTAGTAATACGGGGTGTTCTGAGAAATACAAAGGGTAAAAGAAGGAGCAACAATGTTTAATGCAACTAAGACAATCCAAAGGCCGGTATTTTAAGAAGGTTCGGTCAACTTGGTCACTGAGTCATAGTCTAGGGTCGGTCAAAGGTCGCTGCCAAAGAGAGAGAGAAAAGAAACACTCTGCGTGCACTCTAACCTAGATCAGAATGGTTATCAATTTATCTAATCAGGAAACCTCCCATTGTTATCTCAAATTCTCCTCCAAACTTTGAAGAAGAATTAGTCGGGATCACCCGAAGAGTAAACCAACTCATCAGTGAGAATCGGGATCCAACTATCATCGTATGATAACTTGATGGAAGCCACTCAAGTTATCACACTCCAGAAGGTATGCGCATACTTGGTAAGTTTCAGTTTCTTTAGAAAACTCCCGATATGATTTTTGCCTCATGCTCTTATGACCTTGACTTTAGTCAACAAATCATAAGTCACATGTCAAGTTCTACCCGTCATTGTCCAGGTTGATTTGAACTCACCCGTACATACCCTTGACTTTAGTCAACAAGGTAATACGACTGTCCCAAACCAACACATCTATCTATGCAACAGATGAATATTCAGCAGCTACCAAACACTATGCCTTGACTTTAGTCAACAAACATAGCATGAATACTACTGACTTGTAAGTCCATATCACGCACCCCATGAACTTGCGGGGAGGCGGAATATATGAAAAACAATTATCAAAGCTTCGTAACACGGACTTGAGCGCATGAATCGTTTCTAAACCATTGCTAACTATCTACTAGAGGTTTAACTACTCGGATACGAAGTTATACCTCACGATACTTTTCCTTCGGGTCTTCATCGCGGTCCTCCACTCCTCGTAGGCTCCTTGGAACATCGGAACCTCAACGGCCTCCTCGAATCTAAGACGATCCACCCGAAAGCTCCTACGCCAAGCTTAATCATAAACTTGAGATAACTAGCTTGCTTAAAGTGCTAATCTAAGCTACCTAGGGAATATAGAGTGAGGTTATTGATGTATTAGTCTAGCTAACCCTTGATCTCAACTCATGAGAGGTTAGGGTTAGGGTTTGAAGAGAGAGTGAGCTTGAGGAGAGAGAAGGTGAGGATGAATTATGAAATGAGATAATGATATATCATAATATATATGAAGCATAATTTATTTATCCAAACATATAATCATAGAATTAACAACCATGCTTCATAAATATCTATGAGTGATTCATCACCATGAGTCATTAAGCATTTATGATGCATTAATGACATGGATGAATCACACAAATGAGTCAATAATCTCATTTAATGCAATGCCACCTTAACCCCCCAAGTCACCACTCTTCTAGAAGCTTCTCGACAAATTACGAGAACGCCCCTCCAATCCGTGAAAACACGAAAAAAATTTAGACAGTATAAATCCAATAACCAGATAATAGAATCTGGCTTAAACCAAAGCCGGCTAGTAAAAACTGTCCGAAAAGTCGTACGTGTGTAAACACACGTATGCGTCCGAACCCTTGTCGTAAAACCATACGACCTCTATATCGTTTCGGCTGGAGCAGGGAAACTCTCTGTGTGGGACTCTAAAGACTCGACACTACGCTGGCAGTGGGTTTAACCACAGACCGCAAGCGGCACTAGCTGTACGTAACGATCCCCAAGTAGATGTCGATAAGAAGGCCGATGAGGAAAACCATCTGAACCCCTACTGAGCCTGATGTGACAATCTCCGTATAGTCCGGTCTGTTCGTCTAAGACTATCGCATATCAAGCCTAGGGGGCGGCAAGCATCAGTCCCCTAATAGCTGTATAAGTCGTGTCGGAGCGAAGCCTATAACACCCTGAGAAGCTACTGGAACCTACCAGTATATCTCGCTTGCCCTGGCCAGGGACTTTGCGTAATGGCTCTCTGACACAGCACGATATCAACTCCCAATACCGGGAGAGACGAATCCTATCTAACCGCCACTGCCTCCAAGTGCTCGGGACTACACCCAACTGCTACCTGTTTGCACGACTCTTTTGAGCCGTGGTAGGGTAGCAATCTAAGAACAGTGGGACACACTCGAGGCGAAGTAGCAGTGTCAAGTCTGCGGACTATGCTGTACTCATATCACCTGGGAACTGTTAACTGACGATGGGTATAATACCAACCAATCAGTTCCCTGCGTGTCCTGTCCGGTGTACCCGTAACCTAACGAGCACCTGTATACTATCTCCAGTATGACGTACTGATGGCTGTGGGACAGACCATCTCCCCAACTGGGATGAGAAGCGTATACACTTAGTCTACTCCGGAATATCGATGCCCTATCTCGATAATCCAATGACCAGGGACCTGTATAGGATGTTACTTACAGACTACCCAGCCCCCACTAGTGTGACTGCCATCACGACGCTGGTAATCAAGCAAAGATCCTATGGGCTCTACTAATATGTATAAGTGATACGCCACAAGAAACATATGCACATATTAAAGTAGACACAAACCAAGTAGCATACTACCATTTTTAGCAAGACTGTTATATACAACTGTGAATATCCCAAGCTTCCATTAAGTAATATACAAACTAGTATGATACAATAATGACCCCTAGGGCATATACACTAACAATCTCCCACTTTCACTAGGGCCATGAGCTGGCATATCGTAGACCTATCATCTCGAATAGCCTCTCGAACTGCGTCTGAGGAAGGGTCTTTGTGAATGGATCAGCAATGTTATTCTCCGTCTCTACTCTCTTCACCTCGATCTCCCGGCGATCTACAATCTCCCTGATCAGGTGATACCGCCTTAAGATGTGTCTGGACTTCTGATGGGACCTGGGTTCCTTCGCTAAAGATATAGCGCCGTTGTTGTCACAATACAGAGGTTTTGGACCAACACTGGTAGGAACCACCTGAAGTTCTGTGAGGAACTTTTTCATCCAGACTGCTTCTTTTACGGCATCGCAAGCAACTATGTACTCTGCTTCCATCGTTGAGTCAGCAACGGTCTCCTGTTTGGAACTCTTCCAACAGACCGTCCCTCCATTGAGGGTAAAGACATAACCCGACATGGATTTGGAGTCATCTTTATCACTCTGGAAGCCGGAGTCGGCAAAGGCCTCCAACTAGAGGTTTTTTCCGCCATATATCTAGAACATCTCCTTAGTCCTCCTTAGGTACTTGAGAATGTTCTTTACTGCTATCCAGTGATTCTCCCCTGTGTTTGCCTGATACCGGCTTACAACGCTCAATGCGTATGCTACATCTGGTCGGGTACATAACATCGCATACATTATAGAGCCTACCGTAGAAGCGTAGGGTATAATCGACATGCGATCCCTTTCCAAATCAGTCTTGGGAGACATCTCTTTGGAGAGGGTGATTCCGTGACAAGCCGGTTGGTTACCGCGCTTAGAATCATCCATCTTGAATCTCTTCACTATGGTGTCTATGTACCTGGACTGCGAAAGTCCCAACATACTTTTTGATCTATCACGATAGATCCGGATCCCAAGAATGTAGGTGGCATCACCCGGGTCTTTCATAGAGAATTTATGTGACAAGAATCTTTTGACTGACTGTAACATAGGAATATCATTTCCTATTAGGAGAATGTCATTCACGTACAAGACGAGGAATACCACAGCTCTCCCTACAGTCTTACTGTATATGCAAGGTTCATCTGGATTTTTGATAAAGTCAAATTCTTTGACAGCATCATCAAAACAGATGTTCCAACTCCGCGATGCCTGCTTTAGTCCATAAATGGACTTAAGCAGCTTGCATACTTTACCGCTGCTCCCACTCTGAATGAATCCCTCTGGCTGATCCATATAGACGCTCTCTTCCAAATTACCATTTAGATAGGCCGTCTTTACGTCCATCTGCCAAATTTCATAATCGTGGAAGGCAGCAATAGCAAGAAGGACCCGAATAGATTTAAGCATAGCTACTGGAGAAAAGATTTCGTCATAGTCCAAACCAGGTCTTTGACGGAAACCCTTTGCAACAAGTCTAGCCTTATAGGTTTCAACCTGTCTATCTACACCAATCTTCTTTTTGAAGATCCATTTGCATCCTACAGGTTTTACCCCATCTGGAGCAACGTCCAAAGTCCATACTTTGTTAGTGTACATGGACTCCATTTCGGTCCGCATTACATCCAGCCATTTTACTGAGTCACCGCTCTGAATGGCTTGCTGGAAGCTAGTAGGCTCATCAAAGTAAATAGTGCAATCCTCTCTATCCCCGTCTATGAGAAAACCGTAGTATCTCTCGGGCGGATGAGATTGCCTACTACTCCTGCGGAGTGGCGTCGGGATGTCCTGTTCTCCTGAACCTTCTTGTTCTACCAAGGTTTCAGTAATAGCTTGTGGTTCTGGAATTTCTTCCAGTTCTACTGCGCTCCCACACTTCTGATTTTCTAAAAATTCAGCTTCTAAGAAGTGGGCAAGACGAGAAACAAAAATCTTTTGTTCCTCTGCGTAATAGAAGTAATACCCTTTAGAGTTCTTTGGATATCCCACAAACTTACACTGTACTGAGCGTGCCTCGAGCTTGTCCGTATGTTGCCTTTTTACAAAAGCTGGACATCCCCATGTCTTAAAATGTTTTAGACAGGGTTTCTTCCCACTCCACATCTGATATGGCGTGGTAGGCATAGTTTTGGTAGGAACCTGGTTCAAAAGATACGCAGCTGATTCTAGTGCATATCCCCAGAATGATCGCGGTAACTCAGCCTTACTCATCATGGAATGAACCATATCTAATAGGGTTCGATTCCTCCTTTCTGATACACCGTTGTGTTGTGGTGTGTATGGAGGAGTAAGCTGAGAGAGAATTCCTTTCTCTTTTAAGTAACCCAGGAACTCGGCACTTAAGTATTCACCACCTCGATCAGATATCAGTGTATTGATACTTTTGCCGGTTTGGTTTTCCACTTCATTCTTGTATTCTTGGAATTTTTCAAAGGCCTCGGATTTATGCTTCATTAAGAAGATATATCCATACCTAGAGAAATCATCCGTAAAAGTAATGAAGTAGGAATAACCTCCTCGCGCATGTGTAGACAATGGACCGCACACGTCACTGTGTACGAGTCCCAAGAGCTCGCTTTCTCTTACTCTGTGTCCAGTAAACGGAGTTTTTGTCATCTTTCCCATGAGACAAGATTCACAAGTGGCATAAGATTGATATTCGAACGGATTCAAATATCCTTCTCTATGTAACTTAGTCAACCTTCTCTCATTGATGTGACCCAGTCTACAATGCCATAAGAAAGCTTGATTTAATTCCGGAGACTTTCTTTTAAGTGTGATCTGGATACTGAAAATCTGAGCTTGATTTAATACGTATATTCCGTTTTGTATGTACCTGACCCAATCATTTCTTAATTTAGGTGGATGTGAACCACATCGCTTATAAAAGTAAAATCATATCCTTCCTTAGAAAGTAAGGATACAGATATGATATTACAAGTTGTACCTGGTACATAAAAACAGTTACGCAGAATCAATATCTGCCCAGTTGTCAGTCCAAGATGATATTCCCCTATGGATTCAGCATCCATGCTTATTCCGTTAGCAACTGTGAGGGTCATATCACCTATCCTGATAACCCTATGGTTTCTCAGAGCCTGTAACGAATTACAGATGTGAGATCCTGACCCGGTATCCAATACCCAGGAAGTAGGGTTAACTGACATACAGTTCTCTATCATAAACACACCTAAGGCAGAAGCCACAACATGCTTCGAATCCTGGCTACTGGCTTTGCTAGCCTTGCAATCATTCTGCCAATGTTCATTCCTGTAATAATAGGAACGTCCCTCTTTTACTATATCCAGTCCCGAAACTTTTGCCGTTCTCTTTCCTTCTGCTTCCCTGGTTTCCTTCAGGGTAGGAGGCAGAGGCTGTAGAATCAAGTCAGTATCTGACTCGTTTCCCAATGCGGTCTCCAGGTCCTGGAGCTCATCAATATAGCTAGTCATTGTAAGGACGTTGTCCCCTACAGATGACCCGTCAGCCAACCTCGCTTGAATTAATTCGTTCGAGGTCTCATATCTTGCGATATGAGATTGCTCTCCATATAATCTTTGTTATGGAGAAAGATGGAAACTAAGTCCATCTTCTCGTGCTGCTTCTGGTATATACCATCAACTGAAGCTAACACGAGGCACTTAGCTTTCGCTTTATCTTTTTCCCTTGTCTGACGGATATCCATATCCGCGACAGTGGAAACTGGACCTGGGACGGCGGGATCTTGAGTAGTAATAGGGTGGTCCAGCTTGTCATAGGCAATGGACATCTGGACAGACTTTTGCCACTCATATAAGTAAGATTCAGTCAAATTATTATCTAGATGTAACCTATGTGTGGTCACAAGCTCGCTGCAATTTAAGAGAGAGAAGAAAATACTATTAGCATGATGCTCTTGCAAGTTTAGAGTGGTTTAATTTATCTAAACAGGATGGCTCCCACTGTTTCTCGAATCCCTCCTCAAACCATAAAAGAAGAATTAGCCAGGACTATTCTCACCTTACAATTCTTGCTTAACCGTTCAGCCAGGTCAGTGTCGATACTTCGAGGGGGGTTTTCCAACGCTTTCGCGAAGTTCCTTAATTAAATAACCTCTTTTCTCTGGGGGCGTAACCCCGCTGACACCTTTCTAGCATTGATCGTTAAGTGACGAATCTCCTGATAAGTAGTATATACTCACAGTAGGATCGGGGTCCAAAATATCATCGTATGATAATGTTGAAGGAATCCTACCAACATTCATCAAACTCCAAAATGGTATGCTCTCTCTGCAAATTTCAGTTTCTTTAGAAATTCCCGATATGGATTTTTGCCCCATGCTCTTATGACCTTGACTAAGGGCCAACAAATCATAAGTCACATGTCAAGTTCTACTCGTCATTGTCCAGGTTAATTTGAACCCACTCGTACAAACTCTTGACTAAGGGCCAACAAAGTAATACGACTGTCCCAAACCAACGCATCTATCTATACAACAAATGAATACCCCAGCAGCTACCAAACACTATGCCTTGACTAAGGGCCAACAAACATAGCTTGAATACTACTGACCATCCACAAGAAATGACGGAGGGCTACGAATGGTTTTGGCAAAACCGTGAACGTAGTGAACTTGATATAATCGAAGGAACCTGATACTTTTTTTAAAAGGAGTGGTTAAAGTTCCGTAATTAAAAATTCTGATCCTTTTTTAAAATAACCGAGTGGTTTCTTTTAAATTTGTTCCAACGACTTAATATTGGTTCATTTTCTTTGCATTATAATAATGCGTCCCATCATTTATCCTATCATTGCAGAAAAAACGAAAATACCACGTCCTCTTATGCCATCCGCATTCGCCACAGGGTCCCGTCATCATCCGTTAGGTTACTTAACTAACGACAGAGCGGGGGCTGGGCTAGCGCGGGTGTAAAACATAAGTGATGTTTAATAGCTATCATATATAGATAATGTACATTCGTCAGACGCAATAATAAGCATTCCAGATCACTGATGAACTTTATTGGATTTACTAGCAATCCGCATTTTCTTTGAGCCTGCAATAAAAGACGGATTACACAGTTGTGATGAATAGCCATTACCCCACCCTAGACCTCTACGGGTACGGCAAACTACCCGCCAAGTACCCGAAGTGAAGCGGTCTCCCTCAACAACGTGAGTAGGCCACTAAACACTTTGACGTACCCGGTAGTTTGTGTAGCCCGCCTTGGGTCTATCCTAGGAGCAAAAACAGTAAAAAGAAATAATACAACGGTGGCTACAACCGCAACCTGGATGTTCCCCGCAAAAGAATATTACATCTTATTACAATTTACATCGAATGAATGAATATTAAACCCATCTCAAACCCCGGCTAATCATCACAACAGTCCAACACAGTTCATATACACAAACAGTAAACATTTCAGAAATGTGCAACCCCCTGCCAACCGACATACTAGCAGTTAGGGAAGGTTTACGAACACATTAAACATTACAGATAAAGACCCAGTTAGCAAATATCTTAGAACATCGATAGAATACCATATTCCGTGTCTACCCCAAAAGCAAACTAGCGCTGAAGTAACCTGGGAAGAAACAGTATAAACAGGAAGACAAAACACCACAAAAAATGAATAACAGTGAAAATACGAGTCAAAACCGAGTTGACTCGGCGGCGGATCCGCGGCCAAAAGCACTGTTTTGCCGCGGATACGCGGCTGTCTTGTCGTTTTGTGCACTCGTATTTTCCCAGAATTCATAAAATTCCCTGCTGTGATTTTTAAGACATATCAAATAATTTTTCAGACAGGTTTAAAATTAACAGAAACTAGGAATTTTCAGGGTTTTGTTTTCGTGTTTTCCGTCGATCGAACTTCTAATTAGTTGTTAACAAGCTAGTAATGGTTTAGTAGGCTCTGATACCACTGTAAGTCCATGTCACGCACCCCACGAACTTGCGAGGAGGCGGAATATATGAAAAACAATTATCAAAGCTTCGTAACACGGACTTGAGCGCATGAATCGTTTATAAACCATTGCTAACTATATACTAGAGGTTTAACTACTCGGATACGAAGTTATACCTCACGATATATGTCCTTCGGGTCTTCATCGCGGTCCTCCACTCCTCGTAGGCTCCTTGGAACATCGGCACCTCAACGGCCTCCTCGAATCAAATACGATCCACCCGAAAGCTCCTATGCCAAGCTTAATCTCAAACATGAGATAACTAGGTTGCTTAAACTGCTAATCTAAGCTACCTAGGGAATATAGAGTGAGGTTATTGATGTATTAGTCTAGCTAACCCTTGATCTCAACTCATGAGAGGTTAGGGTTAGGGTTTGAAGAGAGAGTGAGCTTGAGGAGAGAGACGGTGAGGATGAATTATGAAATGAGATAATGATATATCATAATATATATGAAGCATAATTTATTTATCCAAAAATGAAATAATAGAATTAACAACCATGCTTCATAAATATCTATGAGTGATTCATCACCATGAGTCATTAAGCATTTATGATGCATTAATGACCTGGATGAATCACACAAATGAGTCACTAATCTCATTTAATGCAATGCCACCCTAACCCCCCAAGTCACCACTCTTCTAGAAGCATCTCGACAAATTACGAGAACGCCCCTCCAATCCGTGAAAACATGGAAAAACTTTAGACTGTATAAATCCAATAACCTGATACTAGAATCTGGCTTAAACCAAAGCCGGCTAGTAAAAACTGTCCGAAAAGTCGTACGTGCGTAAACACACGTATGCGTCCGAACCCTTGTCGTAAAACCATACGACCTCTATATCGTTTTGCCTGGAGCAGGGAAACTCTCTGTGTGGGACTCTAAAGACTCGACACTACGCTGGCAGTGGGTTTAACCACAGACTGCAAGCGGCACTAGCTGTACGTAACGGTCCCCAGGTATATGTCGATAAGAAGGCCGATGCGGAAAACTATCCGAACCCCTACTGAGCTTGATGTGACAATCTCCGTACAGTCCGGTCTGTTCGTCTAAGACTATCGCATATCAAGCCTAGGGGGCGGCAAGCGTCAGTCCCCTAATAGCTGTATAAGTCGTGTCGGAGCGAAGCCCGTTACACCCTGAGAAGCTACTGGAACCTACCAGTATATCTCGCTTGCCCTGGCCAGGGACTTTGGGTAATGGCTCTCTGACACAGCGCGATATCAACTCCCAATACCGGGAGAGACGAATCCTTTCTAACCGCCACTGCCACCAAGTGCTCGGGACTGCACCCAACTGCTACCTGTTTGCACGACTCCTTTGAGCCGTGGTAGGGTAGGAATCTAAGAACAGTGGGACACACTCGAGGTGAAGTAGCAGTGTCAAGTCTGCGGACTATGCTGTACTCATATCACCTGGGAACTGTTAACTGACGATGGGTATAATACCAACCAATCAATTCCCTGCGAGTCCTGTCCGATGTACCCGTAACCTAACGAGCACCTGTATACTATCTCCAGTACGACGTTCTGATGGCTGTGGGACAGACCATCTCCCCAACTGGGATGAGAAGCGAATACACTTAGTCCACTCCGGAATATCGATGCCCTATCTCGATAATCCAACGACCACGGACCTGTATAGGATGTTGCTTACAGACTACCCAGCCCCCACTAGTATGACTGCCATCACGACGCTGGTAATCAAGCAAAGATCTTATGGGCTCTACTAATATGTATAAGTGATACGCAACAAGAAACATATGCACATATTAAAGTAGACACAAACCAAGTAGCATACTACCATTTTTAGCAAGACTGTTAAGTAATATACAAACTAGCATGATACAATAATGGCCCCTAGGGCATATACTAACATGACTATCCATAAGAAATGACGGAGGTCTACGGCTGGTTTTTGGCGAAAAACCTTTAACGTAATGAACTTGATCTCGTTGAAGGAACCTGATAGCCTTTTATAAAAATATAGTGACGAAAAACCTTTGCTAAAGAGGTCACTCCCGGTGAAGGGATCTCGGCTCTTTCCTCGTGGAATGAGGTGCAGGATATTCCAACTGAATACCGCGAAGCAAAGCAACTTGTAATCGACTATAGTGAAGTTGTTACCCTGACGTAAACTTATGCTCAAGGGGTCACTCCCGGTGAAGGGATCTCGGCCCTTGCCTCATCGAATGAGGTGCGGGATATTCTAACTGAATATCACTATGCAAAACAAAAGGAAACATCTTTGTAATAACATCTTTTTAAAATTTGTTCCAACAACATCAAATATAGGTTTGTTTTATCTTGCATTGATAAGAATCAACGCAGTCCCATCAATCAATCACACCAGAAAAGAACGAAAATATAATATACGTATATGCCATCCGCATTCGCCACTGGGTCCCGTCATCACCCGTAAGGTTACTTAACTAACGACAGAGCGGGGGCTGGACTAGCGCGGGTGTAAAACATATACAACATCTAATAGTATATATACCAATTTACAATAATCGCTCCAGGCGTGATAAAATGCAACATTACAGAAAAGTAATAAGTATCACAGAACAATACAGATAATCTGGGATCCCCGAGTTTCACAGAGCTGCTGCTGAAACCCGACGTTCCCCTGGTCGTGTGGATAGCCTGTGCAATGAAACCTAGACCCCTACGGGTGCGGCAAGTTACCCGCCAAAACCTGAAGCGAGGTAGTCCCCCACAGCATAGTGAATGGAATACCCGGCACTTCACGGAATCCGGTTAATTGAGCACCCCTCCTTGGGTCAACCTGTACCCCCTACGAGTGCGGCGAATAGTCTGCCAATTCTAGAGTGAGGTCCCTTTGCCTCTCAAAGCCATGAGATACGGACCCGTTGCCTTCCAGAACCCGGCTATCCGTGCACTCCTTCACGGGATAAACCTAGTACAGAAATAAAAATATGTACAACGGGTACATCGACCTCAACCCGGTTGTGTCCCAAAAGAATATTATACAACAGGCAGTGACGGCAGTCCACATGTTGGACTCTCGCCCCGCAATATCAAATGTACAAATAAATCCAAACTGCACTATCATTGCATCCTGCTATCCACTACGATAAATCCGCAACATCACAGCACAACACAGAACATCAACGTGAATGTCACGTTCGCAAACCCGTCTAAAAGAACTATAGCAATTAGACACGGTTTACCGATCAAATGACATTCCCGATCGGAGATATAAAGTAAGTACTGTATACTAACAAATTTAAAATTTCGATCGACCAAATTTCCCGAAGTGGGCCCCACGTACATCTGCTGTACAGTAATAAAATCTGGGCCCAAAACAACTATACTAAAAACAACAATTTCCACAGCAAAGCCTACTGAAGAATTTTGACGCACTGTTCTCACAGTACTGCCGCGGTTCAGCTGTCAAACCCAAGGTTTGACCGCGGATCCACGGTGGTCACGTGCTCAAAATTTACCAGTTTGCTTAAATAACCCTGCACGCTTAATGGTGAGGCTCCGATACCACTGTAAGTCCACGGTAGCGCCCCGGTCGTCTAACAGACGCCAAATGCGGAACAAAAACTTTTACAGTTGGCGCTATCGCGTACTATAAACCGGATCTTCCATTAAAGCTAAACTAACAAACTACAAAGTGGGCAGAAAGGTTATACCGAACGATCCGAGTCCTTCGGTCTTCAACCATCATCCCACGCTTGTTGCGGCTGCTCCGATCTCCTGAATCTCCAGTCTTGTCGTCCAGGTGGCACCACGTCGACGGATCTTTAAACGGGCTACCGCCTCTGAACCGAGGCAACTCGGTCGTCAAGTTTGCTAAAAGAGACGACCAAGATGTTGTAGAGAATGAGTAGAACACTTTGTCTCGTTACGTCCAAGGCAATGGACGAACGGTTAATGAAGTTGCTTTTTGGATCGGGTGAAATGAGAAATGAGGCTATCTAATTTTCATGAACCCGAATCTATCATAATCTTTTTTCTAGTGAACAACAACCATCATTCTAACAAGAGAGGGGGCCGGCCATATAAAGAGGAGGGGGTGAGTGTAGGAGCAAGGGGGTGACCACAACAATGAAGCTTATCATAACACCTTGTAAGAACACATTAAAAGCAAACCAATGAACACAAACCTAGTCATTAACCTAGTCACCCTTATATTAAATGAATCATTAAATGCACTAATGAGTCACTTAACACCTCACCATCCTAGTCATTATCTAGAAGCTTCTACACTCATCTCAAGAAAAGATAAATCCGTATTTAACCGAACGTCAAATACGGCTGATAGAAAACTGGAAACTGGCAACTTCCAAAAGTGATCCTGAAACGAATTTCAGGATAACCCAGTAATGGTATAAACATACCCGCATTTGTATTACGACCGAATAGAAATGCATCTGAGACAAAGATATTATATCTACACAGTATAATACTGGGTTCCGGCTTAAACCAAAGCCTACCAGTATTATCTGCCCGAAAAACGAAACGTGCGAAAACGCACGTGCTTTTTCCGAACCCTGCCATAAACCCATACGGCCTCTACAATGTTTCGCCCGAACTTGGGAAATTGTCTGTGGGGGACTCTAATGACACATCAATACACTGGCACTAGGTATAACCACTAGCACGTCGGAGGTACAGGCTGTACGTAACGGTTTTCCTATTTGATGATTGGAAGGGAAGCTGACGAGCGAACTCATCCATAAACCCTACTGAGCCTAACAGTGACAATATACATACAGTCCGGTCCGTTCGTCTAAGAGTATCGTATATCTGCCTAGGGGCTGGTAACGTCAGACCCCCAATAGCAGTATAAGTCGTGTCAGAGAGTGGCTCAGAACACCCTGAGATACTACTGGAGTACCTACCAGTAAATCTCCTGCCTCGGCCGAGGGCTTTGTGTAATGGCTCTCCTAGACACAGCGCGATCTCACCCCCAATACCGGGAGAGACGAATCCCCTGCCGATCCGCTCACTTGCCTCCATATGGCTCGGGACTGTACCCAACTAAAACCTGTTTGCACAACTCCTTTGAGCATGGTAGGGTAGTAATCTAAGCACAGTGGGAACTCACATGAGACAAATGACGATCTCAGGTCGATGAACTAACCTGTACACATGTCACCAGGGAACTGCTATCTGACGATATGTATAATACCAATTAGCAGGTTCCCGGCGAGTCCTGTCCGGTGTACTCATAACCCAATGAGCACCTGTATACATCTTAGGTGATCAAACTGACACCAATGGCTTGTGAGACCGGCCATCGCCCCTCGTCGGGGTCTCTTCTGTATACACTAGTCTACTCTGGAGTATCGATGCCCTATCTCGAAACTCCAACGACTAGGGACACTTTAAGGATGTGCTTACAGACCCCAGCTCCCACGTATATGATCGTCATCATATTGCTGGTAGTCAAGCAAGAATCCTATGGGCTCTATCAATATACAATAGCGAAATAAAGCATGTATACGATGATAAAAATAAACCAGATAGCAAACTATCATCTCGAGCAAGACTGTCATATCGGTATAGGTCCTGCCTCAATCATTGCAATCATGTACCTGCGATCCAATAATTGACTTTGATGGCACTATCTCCAACTGAAACCGCCTAACGTCTGAGTCGATTCATACATGCATACATGCATACATGCATACATATACATATACATATATATATATATATATATATATATATTAGTCGGTGATCCCGCCTCAATAGTATCCCACACTATACCCTAATATAATATGACATCCTCTAGTCAAGAGTGCGGATCTATCATCAATATATAGCTTGTATGGTAAATCCGTCGTACGGCCTGTTGGATATATGTATGCTCTAGAGGCCATTATGTGATAGTGGATGTATTTATACATGTATATATATATATATATATTCAGTGTACATTCTTGCTCGACGTGATAGTATGCTATCTGGTTCTTCTTTATCTGACATGTTGATTTGATCATGCTTTTATTCACTCATACATGTTGATAAAGCCCTAAGGATATTGGCTTGACTACAGTGATTATGATAGAGATCATACTAGTGGGACATCTGTAGTTTATAAGCATATCCTGAAATGTCCCTAGTCGTAGGTGTATCGAGATGGGGCATCGATATACCAGAGTAGACTAGCGTATATGATACTAGACCCATATGATGGGCGATGGATGTTCCCACATTCATCGATGTTTGACATCAAGATCATATACGGGTGCTCAGTGGTGACTGGGTACACTGGACGGACTAACCGAGAACTCCTATATGGAATTATATCTATCGTCGGATAGCAGTTCTCAGGTGACACTGGTACAGGTTAGTCTGTAAACCCGAGATCGTCATAGAGTCTTGTGTGCTCTCCCACTATACTTTGATTACCACCCTACCACGGCTCTACTGAGTCGTGCAAACAGGTGGCCGTTGGGTACAGTTCCGAGACACACGAAGGCGATGAGCGATAGGAGGGGTTTCGTCTCTTCCGGTATTGGGAGTTGATGCTGTGCTGTGCTCGACTGGTTATTTCAGTAAGTCGATGGCCAGAGCTGCTGAGATTTACTGATAAATGTTATCAATAGTTTCTCGATCTGTTATAGACCATACACCGGCACGACTTATTGAGTTATTGGGGTCAACGTGACCATCCCTAGGCTCGATATGCAGCATATCTGACGAAGAGACCGGACGGTACGGTAGTGTTGCCGGTTGGCTCGACGGGAGTTGTAGCAGGTTCGCTTGTTTTCTTCTGATCGCTCAATACCCGGGTGGCCGTTACGTTTAGCTGACCGCTTGGGGGTGTTTGATATGATCATCACCCACTGCCGGCGTATTGACGAGTCTTAGAGTCTCACAAATGAGTTACCTAGTCCAGGCGAAATGTTGTGGTGCGTGTATGCGATATGCGCATGGACCCGGTTAAAATGCGCGTATGAGATACCGTATATTAATCGGGCGGCTTGCTTTTGGTTAGGTCGTATGTGATATGGCCGGATTGATAAATCAAGTGTTGATTTATCATTTAACCATTAGCTTCTCACTAGAAATCCTTTCTTGTTCTTTTTGGATGTATGCATGCATGTATGCATTCATTCTTGTTCATGCACATATGGATGTGCATGCACACATGCATACATACATCATTCTATCATGGTTGTTTATACATAGAAAAAGGTGGCAATATAAGACTCACACCTTGGTTATTTATATGGATAATTATTTCTATTTGTGTTAAAACAAAATGAAAAAGGAAAGGATAATTCATGGTTTGTTTCTACACTCTTCTTTGACCTAACCATGCTCACCAACTTTTAACCATGGATTAAACTTTCCTTTTATGTTTTAACTCAAATTAAATAATATCTTTATCATTTAACTATGGTTTGAGATGAGAAGAGGAAAATATATATACATATATTTTCTATTTTCTTTCATGAGATTATCTTTTCTCTTCTTCTTAAAAAAGCCATCATCTTCTTCAACCTTGCTCTTTTGCTCTCTAGATCTTTCAAGTGATCAAAATACTCAACAAGATAGGATTTTGAAGTGAGAAAGAGAACCATAACACCATTCTACACAAGTCTTGCCCACTTGTTTAGAGTGTTAGCTTCATTTCTTTCTCTTGATAAAGTGAAGTTGCAAGCTTGGACAAAGGAGTTTCGGGTGGATCGTCGTGGACGTTAGAAGACCTCAAGCAAACCCTTTTCCAACCCTCAAGTGGCCAAGGAGTCTAGCGTAGGGAGCTACAAAGGTTGTACTCTCAAAACCCTAGTCTTTGTTACTTGAAAAGTTATGAAACCCTAATTTTCTAGGATTGATTCTTTGTGTGTTCACTTAGCACTCTAAAAATTTGATCTTTGTGACATGTGATGCTTCCAAACCTCTCATAGGGTGCTAGGTAAACCTAACATTGGTATCAGAGCCGACCTAGAATATTAGGCGACACTTTAGCGAAGTAAAAACTCCGATCGAACCAAAATACGGTTTTTTGGGGCACTCTCTGGACATTTTTTCAAATCTGTTATTTTTCAGAATTAAAAATACTTAAAAAATACAGCAGGTAAATCTAAGACAAACAGTAAAATTCGAAACCATGAACAGTATACTTGACCGCGGAACCGCAGCCCAAGCTTGCTTAGGCCGTGGCTCCGCGGCCGTATAGATGGCTCATTCCCTCATTTTTGTACAGTGTTTTTCCCTACCTGCTTGTATATATTTTTAGTATGTTTAATCTGAATCTACTGTTGAATGTTCTGGAGGTGGTTTTGAGTTTAATGATTCGATCGGAATTTTGATTTCGTGTCTATTCCGGATAATTAGAAAATATTGAATTGTTCGAACGAGTGTCATTTGCTCATTCTTCACGGGGTTTAAATCTTTCGGAGATACGTTCAAGTTTTGTGGTGGACCCTCTAGAAGACAACAAACCTTAACTCGATTATGTGACCGTCTTGAACTGCCCCTTGAACCTTAGGGTTTGGGGCAGTACGGCGTGCCACATGTAAGGCGTTGGCTTGACCCTTCTACGGCCGGACCGCTACTACTGTGTCACACTCTGGGTTTTTGAACTCCGCTCAAGTGTTGAGCTTTAGGGAATTTTGGGAATTTGATCATTCGTTCGAAAACTTTAGTACTGTCTATTTATCTGGAATGTGATACAATATGTGAAATTCATATCGTTAGGCATGAAATACGAAGTATGTGATATTTCGCATTTACGATGTCTAAAGAGAATGTGGATTCCAAATATTGTAGTTTTACACTTTCTTTTCTGTGACCGTAAGTGTAGTATGTCGATATCGCCGGTTTTGTTGCTATACATCAACGACAATTGGGGTACGCATACTTACTTACGTTGATGATATATGATATTATGTGTTGCCGAGTTATGATGTGCAGGATTGTCGCGATTGAATAGCCCGGGGGTTTTATGTGAGATGAGAGTTTTATTTTTCATTCATGTAAAATTCAAATGTAATGTAATTTTCTTTTATTTGGGGCACTTCCGGGTTGAGCTTGATGTCACCAGTGTTGTATATTATTTACTTTTCCGTATTAGTATAGACCCAAGGAGGGGAGCACAAGTGACCGGGTTCTGGGGTTCAGTGGGAGGCCATCTCGAGGACTCGAGACCGGGTCTCCTAAACTCCAGGATTGGTAGGGTCGCTTGCCACTCTCGTAGGGGTCTAGGGGTGTGGGCTTGGCTATTCATCGCGACTGTGGAATCCGTATTTTCTATTGTTGGCTAAATACTAAATACGGACATCCTAGTATATCCAACATTATATATATGTTTCTGCTGCCTGTGTTCTGTGATATCTGAGATGAATGATATATTATATATGAGATATATAGTAGACGTTGCTTATGTTTTACACCCGTGCTAGTCCCGTCCCGGTATGCCATTAGTTAAGTAACCTAACGGTGCATAACGGAACATTGTGGCGAATGCGGATGGCATAAGCGTACGTGTTATTTTCGTTTCTTTTCTGTGATTGGCTTAAGGACTTAAATGATGGGATTACATTAATATGATTAATGTATAGAAAATAAACCTAAATAGATGTTGTAGAATCAGATTTGAAAATCACTCGGCTCTTTATGAAAAAGCTATATTTCAAAACTGCGGAGCACAAGCCACTCCTTTTGAAAACCATTTGATTCTACGACGATATCAAGTTCAAAGCGTTAAAGATTTTCTTAAAAATCATCCGCAACCCTCTGTCATTTTAGGAAGTAGAGTACTTAGTATTCATGCTACGTTTGTTGACTTTAGTTAAGGCGTAGTGTACGGTAGCTAAGTGATGTCTTCCTACACTGCATATGATGCAGATTAATTAGGACATTCATGTGACTTTGTTGACCATAGTTATGGGTCATATGGGTGGGTCTAATTGATCAAGAAATGACGGGTAGAACTTGACTGGTACTTATGATTTGTTGACCATAGTTAAGGTCATAAGTACTAGGGGTAAAAATCACATCGGGAATTTCAAGTGTTGAAATTTGCAATGAGATTGCATACCTTCCATATGATGGTTGGATCCCGATCCCACTGTGGGCAATAGTTGCTCCTAGGAGAGTTTTGCAGTTTACAATTAGCTAACTCATTAGGTGTCTAGAAAGGTGTTAACGGGGCTACGCCTCTGGGAAAACGAGGTTTACTTTAATTAGGTCCGTGCGAAAGCACGGAGAACCTCCCTCAAGTACCGACACTGGCCTGGCTGAACGGTTAGCGAAGTTGTAGACTGTAATTAATCCTGGCTAGTTTTCGTTTTAAGGTTTGAATGAAAAACTTGATTAAAGCAGTGGAAGACATCGATTAGATAAGATAATAACCAATCTGATCTATGCAAGAGCTTTCGCTGAGTGTATTCTTTTCTCTCTCTTAATGGCAGATACCAATGACTGGACTCAAGCTTTTACTAGATAAAAACAAACTGAATGGGACCAATTATAGAGACTGGCTGAGGAATCTGAAAATAGCCTTGACTTATGATAAAGTATCATATGTCCTCACGGCTTGAGCCCCGCCCACCCCAGGTCCAAAATCCTCAGTTGCGGACATTGAAGTCCGCAAGACATGGGACGCTGACTGTGCTACGGCCAAATTCCTCGCGCTTGCATCGATGGACAATACACATCAAAAGCAGCACGAGAATATGGACATTCAAACCATATTCCTCCATACAAAGGAGTTGTATGGAGAGCAATCCCGCGTATTACGATACGAAGCATCAAAGAAATTGTTTCAGATGCGAATGGCCCCTGACACACCGGTAGGAGACCATGTTCTGAAGATGATAACTCTTATAGAAGAGCTTGAGGACCTTGGATGGACAATTGCCAATGAACAATATACGGATATTATTCTGCTGTCCCTCCCCTCCACCTTTGCTCAATTCATAGTTAACTTCAACATGCACGGCATGGAGAAGGAACTACTTGAACTCCTTAATATGTTAAGGAGTGCAGAGAGCACTATGAAATCAATGAAAACTCCCGTTATGATTATTGGGCAATATTCTTCTTCTCATCCAAAGGCTAAGGCCAAAGGCTAAGGCCAAAGGAAAGAAAATGAAGAATCCCACCAATCCTAAGAGTGGAGTTAAAAAGGTGAAGGGAAAGGAAAAGTCAAAAGCTGGAGACTCGGGGAAAGGTGAATGTTTTCATTGCCACAAGACAGGACATTGGAAGGGCAACTGTACGGAGTACTTGAACCTCAAAAAGAAGCATGGGGATGCTTCCGCTTCAGGTGTGTTTATGACAGAAAACTGTTTTTCAACAAACTCTGCTTCCTGGGTATTAGATACCGGTTCAGGTTCTCACATTTGCAATTCTATGCAGGGGCTGAGAAATAGCAAAGTTTTGAAGACAGATGACCATACTCTCCGCGTTGGAAATGGTTCCAATGTACATACAGTCGCAGTGGGAGAGTATCACTTGGGGTTGCCATCTGGGTGTATATTGGTTTTGAACCCATGTTATTTTGTACCAAGTATGCTATGTAACATAATATCAGTTTCTTTGTTAGACAATGAAGGATATAACTTTATATTGTAGAACAATGTTATGAACATTCACCTGAATCGAATGTTGGTTGGGTATGGTACACTTAATAACGGGATATACGTCCTAAATCAACACACAGTTTTCAGTATACAACACACTAATAAAAGAAAACTTTCAGAATTAAATGAAGCTTTTCTTTGACACTGTAGACTTGGTCATATTAATGAAACAAGACTAAACAAGTTACACAAAGATGGATATTTAAACTCTTTTGAATATAAATCTTATGCAACTTGCCAGTCTTGTATCAAGGGTAAAATGACCAAAACTCCGTTTATCGGACATGGAGAAAGAGCTACTGAGCTCCTAGGCCTCATACATAGTGATGTATGCGGGCCAATAACTACACAGGCTAGAGGCGGTTTTTCTTACTTCATTACTTTCACTGACGATTTCTCAAGATTCAGTCATGTATTTTTATTAAAACACAAGTCCGAAGCTTTCGAGAAATTCATTGAATATAAACAAGAAGTAGAAAAACAAACCGGCTTGAGTATCAAGATACTTCGATCAGATCGAGGTGGAGAGTATCTCAGTACGGAATTTGCAAACTTCCTAAAAGAGAATGGGATTCTCTCTCAGCTCACTCCTCCTTACACACCACAGCACAACGGTGTGTCAGAACGACGGAATCGGACCCTATTAGATATGGTCCGTTCCATGATGAGTGATGCTGAGTTACCCGTCTCATTTTGGGGGTATGAATTGGAAACTGCTGCGTTTCTTTTGAACAGGGTTCCAACCAAAACCGTATCTACCACGCCATATGAGATATGGCATGGGAAGAGACCATCTCTTAAGAGAATTAAGATTTGGGGTTGCCCGGCCTATGTCAAAAAGCAGAATCCGGACAAACTCGAGACACGGTTAGTCATGTGTAATTTTGTGGGGTATCCAAAGAATTCTTTTGGATATCTATTCTACCACAAAGAGGAACAAAAGGTGTTTGTTTCTCAGTATGCCACATTCTTGGAAAAAGAGTTTTTCACAGATAAAGATGATGGCAAGGTGGTGGATCTAGAAGAGTTTCTAGAGACACAAACTACAAATGACGATTTGGTTGAACCGGCTGTTGCAATAGAAACTGAGGAACCTCGGCCACTCAGAAGGTCTGGTAGGACTTCTCGCCCACCGGAGAGGTACTACGGTTTCCTCATTGATGGTGACGGAGAAGACTGAATCATGGATGATGATGATCCTACCAGTTTTCAGCAAGCTATCACGAGTGGAGACTCTGTGAAGTGGCTGGATGCCATGAGATCTGAAATGGAGGCTATGTACACCAACAAAGTATGGACTTTGGACGTTGTACCCCCTGGGGTAAAACCTGTGGGATGCAAATGGATCTTGAAAAGAAAGATTGGTGTAGATGGGCAGGTAGAGACCTATAAGGCAAGACTTGTGGCGAAGGGTTTTTGTCAAAGATCAGGTTTGGACTATGACGAAACGTTTTCGCCCGTAGCCATGCTTAAATCCATTCGGATCCTACTTGCTATTGCTGCTCACTACGACTATGAAATCTGGCAGATGGACGTTAAAACAACATTTCTAAATGGAGATTTAGAAGAATGCGTTTATATGGATCAGCCAGAGGGCTTCATTGACAGTGGGAGCAGCGGGAAAGCATGTAGATTGCTTAAATCCATATATGGGTTAAAGCAGGCATCATGGAGTTGGAACATCTGTTTCGATGATGTCATCAAAGAGTTTGATTTCATCAAAAATCCTTATGAACCTTGTGTTTATAAGAAGGCTGTAGGGAGAGCTGTCACATTCCTCGTATTGTACATGGACGACATTCTTCTGATAGGAAATGATATTCCTATGCTACAGTCGGTCAAATCTTTCTTATCACTAAGGTTCTCCATGAAGGACCTGAGTGATGCCACATACATCCTGGGCATAAGGATATATAGGGATAGATCCAAAAAGTTATTGCGATTGTCCCAAACCAGGTACATCAACACCATCCTAAAAAGGTTTAGTATGAAAGACTCCAAGCGGGGTGCCTTACCCGCTTGCTATGGAGTCACCCTCTCTAAGGATTCTTGTCCAAAGACCGATGAAGAGAGAGCTCACATGAGCATTATACCCTATGCTTCGGCATTAGGATCTATAATGTATGCGATGTTATGTACACGCCCAGATGTAGCTTATGCACTTAGTGTTGTAAGCAGGTATCAATCCAACCCAGGGGAGAATCACTGGATAGATGTGAAGAACATTCTTAAGTACTTGCGAAGGACTAAAGAATTGTTCTTGGTGTATAGTAATAGAGATCTCCAAATGGAGGCCTTTACCGATTCGAGCTTCCAGAGCGATAAGGATGACAGCAAATCTATCTCTGGGTTTGTATTTACCCGCAACGGAGGGGCGGTAAGTTGGAAAAGTTCCAAACAAGATACCGTTGCAGACTCTACGATGGAAGCTGAGTACATTGCTGCGAATGATGCCGCCAAGGAAGCCGTCTAGATGAGGAAGTTCGTCTCGGAGCTAGGAGTAGTTCCAACCATTATTGATCCAATACCATTGTATTGTGATAATAATGGGGCTATGGCGTTAGCCAAGGAGCCCAGGTCCCATCAGCGGTCCAGACACATCCTGAGGCGCTTTCATTTGATCCGAGGGATTGTAGATCGCCGCGAGATCGAGATTAAGAGAGTAGACACAAAGAATAACGCCGCGGATCCACTCACCAAGGCCCTCCCTCAGCCCCAGCATGAGCGACTTTTTGAGATGTTGGGTATGAGATACGCCAATAACTGGCCTTAGTGCAAGTGGGAGATTGTTGGATATATGTATGCCCTAGAGGCCATTATGTGATAGTGGATGTATTTATACATGTATATATATATATATATATTCAATGTACATTCTTGCTCGACATGATAGTATGCTATCTGGTTCTTCTTTATCTGACATGTTGATTTGATCATGCTTTTATTCATTCATACATGTTGATAAAGCCCTGAGGATATTGGCTTGACTGCAGTGATTATGATAGAGATCATACTAGTGGAACATCTGTAGTTTATAAGCATATCCTGAAATGTCCCTAGTCGTAGGTGTATCGAGACGGGGCATCGATATACCAGAGTAGACTAGCGTATATGATACTAGACTCATATGATGGGCGATGGATGTTCCCACATTTATCGATGTTTGACATCAAGATCATATACGGGTGCTCAGTGGTGACTGGGTACACTGGACGGCTAACCGAGAACTCCTATATGGAATTATATCTATCGTCGGATAGCAGTTCTCAGGTGACACTGGTACAGGTTAGTCTGTAGACCCGAGATCGTTATAGAGTCTTGTGTGCTCTCCCACTGTACTTTGATTACCACCCTACCACGGCTCTACTGAGTCGTACAAACAGGTGGCCGTTGTGTACAGTCCTGAGACACACACGAAGGCGATGAGCGATAGGAGGGGTTTCGTCTCTCCCGGTATTGGGAGTTGATGCTGTGCTGTGCTCGACTGGTTATATCAGTAAATCCCTGGCCAGGGCTGCTGAGATTTACTGATAAGTATTATCAGTAGTTTCTCGATCTGTTATAGACCATTCACCGGCATGACTTATTGAGTTATAGGGGTCGACGTGACCATCCCTAGGCTCGATATGCAGCATATCTGACGAAGAGACCGGACTGTACGGTAGTGTTGCCGGTTGGCTCGACGGGAGTTGTAGCAGGTTCGCTTGTTTTCTTCTGATCGCTCAATACCCGGGTGGCCATTACGTTTAGCTGACCGCTTGCGGCTTGGGGGTGTTTGATATGATCATCACCCACTGCCGGCATATTGACGAGTCTTAGAGTCCCACAAAGGAGTTACCTAGTCCAGGCGAAATGTTGTGGTGCGCGTATGCGATATGCGCATGGACCCGGTTAAAATGCGCGTATGAGATACCGTATATTAATCGGGCGGCTTGCTTTTAGTTAGGTCGTATGTGATATGGCCGGATTGATAAATCAAGTGTTGATTTATCATTTAACCATTAGCTTCTCACTAGAAATCCTTTCTTGTTCTTTTTGGATGTATGCATGCATGTATGCATTCATTCTTGTTCATGCACATATGGATGTGCATGCACACATGCATACATACATCATTCTATCATGGTTGTTTATACATAGTAAATGGTGGCAATATAAGACTCACACTTTGGTTATTTATATGGATAATTATTTCTATTTGTGTTAAAACAAAATGAAAAAGGAAAGGATAATTCATGGTTTGTTTCTACACTCTTCTTTTACCTAACCATGCTCACCTACTTTTAACCATGGATTAAACTTTTCTTTTATGTTTTAACTCAAATTAAATAATATCTTTATCATTTAACCATGGTTTGAGATGAGAAGAGGAAAATATATATACATATATTTTCTATTTTCTTTCATGAGATTATCTTTTCTCTTCTTCTTAAAAAAGCCATCATCTTCTTCAACCTTGCTATTTTGCTCTCTAGATCTTTCAAGTGAGCAAAATACTCAACAAGATAGGATTTTGAAGTGAGAAAGAGAACCACAACACCATTCTACACAAGTTTTTCCCACTTGTTTAGAGTGTTAGCTTCATTTCTTTCTCTTGATAAAGTGAAGTTGCAAGCTTGGACAAAGGAGCTTCGGGTGGATCGTCGTGGACGTTAGAAGAGCTCAAGCAAACCCTTTTCCAACCCTCAAGTGGCCAAGGAGTCTAGCGTAGGGAGCTACAAAGGTTGTACTCTCAAAACCCTAGTCTTTGTTACTTGTAAGGTTATGAAACCCTAATTTTCTAGGATTGATTCTTTGTGTGTTCACTTAGCACTCTAAAAATTTGATCTTTGTGACATATGATGCTTCCAAACCTTTCATAGGGTGCTAGGTAAAGCTAACACGGCCTCCCAAATCTGGGTACGAGTCAAAGGTCACATCTATCACATTATTCATCTGGTATCCTCTTTATCAAACATCATGAACCGGGGTAATGATTTATGTCTAGTACAATACTGATACCATCTATGTATATGCATGCGTGTGTAAGAAAAACACCACGTCAAAAGGATCCGCTAAAACATCATGTCGTATCTCAAATATGAACCATGTCATATCACCGATCTCACGGTCTCAAGCCCAATCTCATCGACTCATCTCCAATCCCAAGTACTATCCTCATAAACCGTTTATATGTATACGTATATATATATATATACATTGTCCCATACCCATGCGCATATATATATATATATATATATATATGTATGTATGTATGTATATATATATATATATGTATATACCTATCCCTATATACGCACAAGTAAAATAAATGTATGCATGTGTGCGCGCGCGTGTAGGTGTAACAACTACTCTAGGGTTTCGCAACTAACACTAAACTAATCCATGAACATATAACCCTATCATGACAGCAATGATAATCTAACAACATATATAAATACGTATGTATACGAATTCGTATACCACACAATGAAACTGTGGGGGTGCTATACGCCATCCACCCGACTTCCTCCGTAGATATATATCTACTCACCTTGACCTTCACTTGCCGATGTCGATGTCGCCACACACTTTCTTTTCGTCTCGAATTCATCGCGAGGTTACCTCATTTGGCACTCATGAATCCTCTAGAGCACCAAAATGCAAACTTTCTTGGTCCAAAGTGTAGCTTGAGAGCTTGTGCATGCTTTTTGTGAAGTGGAGATGAACTTTTGATGGTGTTAGTGGGGGTTGTAGAGGGGATGAAGGAAGTGCAGCCACTGAGAGGAAGATGAAGAAGAAAAGTTGAAGAAAATAAAGTGAGAAGATGAGCCATGACTAAGGTTTGACCTTCACCTCTCTCTCTCTCTCTCTTGCCCATGCTTCTATATTCTATTCTTTTGTTTTGTTTTCTTTTCTTTATCTCAATTAAAACAACAACCATGCTATAAATAACATGAAAGAAAAGCCATGACAAAGTGTAATAAGTGCTAAAAATGACATGTGCATGTCATGTGCACAAAACACGTCAATGCACGATTAGCGAGATTTAATCGCGATTAGCACAAAATTAGTGTATAAAAATTCATAAAATTTCATAATTTGATTAAATCATATAAAGCGCCCTCTTTTTTAGTAATTTCAATAATTTTCCAAATTTTTCCCAATTTATCGGTATTTAATTATACCACCTTATTAAAATATTCAATATATTCATTATTTAATTATAAAAATTCCCAAAAATAATATTTTTATTTTCTGAAATGTTACACCATGTTTTTCGGAAATACGGATGGGAGGGGCAGTCAGTAATTTTTCGGGAAGCTTCTAGAAGGAGGTGACTCATTTGTGTTTATTTCTTTTTAGATTTAAACTAAATGAGGTAGAGGAGATGAGGTATAGTTTCATTAAATGATCCATGACTCATTAGGTGACTCATTAGATGATTCACCTTTTGAATTAAATGAAGTATGATGAATATTAGCTAGATATTTT
Source organism: Agapanthus africanus (assembly GCA_030015575.1). Lineage (NCBI taxonomy): Eukaryota > Viridiplantae > Streptophyta > Magnoliopsida > Asparagales > Amaryllidaceae > Agapanthus > Agapanthus africanus. The sequence continues at coordinate 189,745,869 of JASDDO010000012.1, read as the reverse complement.
TTTTGATGATATTATTATGCTTCATGATATTCACAAATGAGAATAGTTCATTCTTTAACACAAAACACTTCTCTCTCCTCAAGTCTTCATCTTCTTCCTCAAACCCTAAAAGCTCTCATGAGTTGAGGATCCTAGGGTTTAAAGTGACTAAGTAATCCATCTAAATACTCTACACCCTCTAGGACTTCTAGATTAGCAAACTAGAAGCCGTAGTTATCTTAGATTCGAGATAGGAGCTCGGACTATAGACTCTCGGGTGGATCGTCTTTAACTCGAGGAGGCCGTTGAGATACCTATGTTCCATAGAGCCGACGAGGTGTGGAGGACAGTGATGAAGACCCGAAGGACAAGTAACGTGAGGTATAATTTTGAATCAGAGTAGTTATATCTCTCGTTGTTTGCTAGTAATGGTTTAGACACAATCCATGATACGAAGCTTTGATAATTGTATTTCATATATTCCGCCTCCCCGCGAACACGTGGGGTGCGTGACATGGACTTACAGTGGTATCACAGACTACTAAACCTTTATTAGGTTGTTAGTAACTAATTAGAACTTCGATCGTCGGAAAAACACGAAAACATAACCCTGCTTCCCTAAAGTTTCTGTCGATTTTAAACTTGTCGAAAAAATTATTTCAGAAGTATGAAAATTCACAGCAGGGAATTCTAAGAATACTGGAGAAATACGAGTTGCTAACTCGGTGAGACGACCGCGGAAGCACGGCGGATTGGTGCAATACGTCGCGGATCCGCGGCCGAGTCGACTCCGAGTTGACTCGTATTTACACAGTTTGTCGTATTTTTGGGTGTTTTGTTTTCCTGTATATTTTATTTTTGCCCAGGTCTTTTCAGTGCTGGCTTGCATTTGGGGTAGACACGGAAAAAGGTTGTCGATTGAAATTCTAAGTTATTTGCTAATCGGGTTATTTGATGTGTTCGTAAACCTCCGCTAATTGCTAGTATGTCGGTTAGTTTGGGGTTGCACATTTCTGTAATGGATATTGGTTTGTGGATATGAACTTCATTAGATTGTCGTAGATGAATAGCCGGGGATGTGAGAGGAGAGTTTTTATCTTTCATTCGATGTAAATTGTAATATGTTGTAATATTCTTTTATGGGGCACATCCGGGTTGAGGTTGTAGCCACCGTTTTATTATTTCATTTACTGTTTTATGCTCCTAGGATAGACCCAAGATGGGGTGCACAAACTACCGGGTACTTTGAAGTGTTTAATGGCCTACTTACGTCGTTGAGGGAGACTGTTTCAATTCTGGTACTAGGCGGGTAGTTTGCCGCACCCGTAGGGGTCTAGGGTGGGGTTTGGCTATTCATCACGACCGTGTAATCCGTTTTTTGTTGCAGGCTCGAACGAAACGAGGATTCCTAGTATATCCAATATGTTCATCTGTGATCTGGAATGCCTATTATTGCGTCTTACGAATGTACAATATCTATATATGATATCTAGTAGGCGTTGCTTCTGTTTTGCATCCGCGCTAGCCCAGCCCTCGCTCTGTCGTTAGTTAAGTAACCTAACGGGTAAATGACGGGGTCCAGTGGTGAATGCGGATGGTATAAGCGGACGTTGTATTTTCATTGTTTTCTGCAATGATAGGATAAATGATGGGACATATTATTTTAATGCAAAGAAAACAAACCAAAGCTGAATCGTTGGAACAAATTTAAAACAAACCACTCGGTTATTTTAAAATAGCAGATAATTGCGGAGCTTTAACCACTCCTTTTAAAAAGCTATCAGGTTCCATCGATTATATCAGGTTCACTACGTTCACGGTTTCGCCAAAACCAGTCATAGCCCTCCGTCATTTCATATGGATGGTCAGTAGCATTCAAGCTATGTTTGTTGGCCTTCGTCAAGGCATATTGTTTGGTAGCTGCTGGGGTATTCATATGTAGCATAGACAGATGTGTTGGTTTGGGACAGTCGTATTACTTTGTTGGCCTTCGTCAAGGGTATGTACGGGTGGGTTCAAATTAACAAGGATACTGATGGGAAGAACTTGACATGTGGCTTATGATTTGTTGGCCTTCGTCATGGTCATAAGAGCATGGGGCAAAAATCAACATCAGGAGTTTCTAAAGAAACTGAAACTTGCTAGTGTTGCATACCATTTGGAGTTTGATAATGTTGGTAGGATTCCTTCAGCATTATCACATGATGATATCTGGATCCCGATCCTACTGTGAGTATATGCTACTCATCAGGAGATTCGTCACTTAACAATCAATGCTATAAACCAAGTAGGTGTCTAGAACGGTGTCAGCGGGGCTATGCCTCCAGGAAAAACAGGTTATTTAATTAAGGAACTTCGCGAAAGCGTCGTAAAACCTCCCTCGAAGTACCGATACTAGCCTTGCTGAACGGTTAAGAAAGTATTGTACGGTGAAATCAGTCCTGACTAATTCTTCTTTTATGGTTTGAGGAAGGATTCGAGAAACAGTGGGAGCCATCCTGTTTAGATAAACTAAAAACCAATCTAAACTTGCAAGAGCATCATTCTAAAGTGTTTTCTTCTCTCTCTCAACTCCAGCGACCCTGTGACCATGACTAGGTTACATCTAGATAACAAGTTGACTGAATCTGACTTTTATGACTGGCAAAGGTCTGTCCAGATGTCCATTGCCTATGACAAGCTGGACCACCCTTTTACTACTCAAGCCCCCGCCATCCCAGGACCAGTTTCCACCGTCACGGATATGGATATCCGTCAGACAAGGGAAAAGGATAGTGCAAATGCCAAGTGTCTCGTGTTGGCTTCAGTTAATGGTGTATACCAGAAGCAGCACGAAAAGATGGACTTAGTTTCCATCTTCCTCCGTAATAGAGATTTATATGGAGAGCAATTTCGTATCGCAAGATATGAGACCTCGAACAAATTGCTTCAAGAAAAGTTGGTTGTCGGGTCATCTGTAAGGGACAACGTCCTTACAATGACTAGCTATATTGATAAGCTCACGGACCTGGAGACCACGTTGGGAAACATGTCATATGCTGACTTATTTCCACAGTCCCTACCCTCTACTTACACCCTGAAAGAAACCAGGGAGACACCTGCTCTGCTTAATGGGAGACCTTCTTCTTCTGCATCCAGGGAGAAAGCAAAGGGTGAAAAGAAGAAAACCTCCACAAAGCCGATATATGGTGTCAGTGAAGTAGATGGAAAGGGAAGAGCAAAAGTTACGGGACTTGGTGTAGGGAAGGAGGGATGTTCCTATTGTTTTGGGAATGGGTATTGGCAGAAAGATTGCAGGGCTTTGGTAGCCAGTTGCCAGGATTCGAAGCATGTTGTGGCTTCGGCCTCGGGCGTGTTTGTAATTGAGAACTGTTTGTCAATTAACTCTACTTCCTGGGTAGTAGATACCGGATCAGGATCTCATATCTGTAATTCGTTACATACTTTGAGAAACCGTAGAGTTATCAGGGTAGGTGATATGTCTCTCAGAGTTGCGAACGAAATGAGCATGGCTGCTGAATCCGTGGGGGAATATCGCCTAGGACTGACAAGTGGGCAGATATTGATTCTACGTAACTGTTTGTATGTACCTAGTTTGACTTGTAATATCATATCAGTATCCTCACTTTCTAGAGAGGGATATGATTTTACATTCGTAAGCGATGTGGTAAACATCCACCTAAATCAAGTTCTGATTGGGTCCGGTACATTAGATAACGTTATATACGTATTATATCAAGCTCAGGTTTTCAATATCCAGAACACACTTAAAAGAAAGTCTCCGGAAGTAAATCAGGCTTTCTTATGGCATTGTAGACTAGGTCACATCAACGAAACACGGTTGACTACGTTACATAGAGAAGGATATTTGAATCCGTTCGAATATCAATCTTATGCTACTTGTGAATCTTGTCTCATGGGAAAGATGACAAAGACTCCGTTTACTGGACATGGAGTAAGAGCGAGCGAGCTCTTGGGACTCGTACACAATGACGTGTGCGGTCCAATGTCTACACATGCAAGAGGTGGTCATTCCTACTTCATTACTTTTATGGATGATTTCTCTAGGTATGGACATATCTTCTTGATGAAGGATAAATCCGAGGCCTTTGAGAAATTCCGGGAATACAAGAATGAAGTGGGAAACCAAACGGGCAAAAGTATCAAGACACTGAGATCTGATCGAGGTGGTGAATACTTAAGTGCCGAGTTCCTAGGATACTTAAAAGAGAATGGAATTCTCTCTCAGCTTACTCCTCCATACACACCACAACACAATGGTGTATCGGAAAGGCGAAATCGAACCCTATTGGTTATGGTTCGTTCCATGATGAGTAAGGCTGAGTTACTGCGATCATTCGGGGGTTATGCACTAGAATCAGCTGCATACCTTTTGAACAAGGTTCCAATCAAGACTGTGCCTACCACCATATCAGATGTGGAGTGGGAAGAAACCCTATCTTCAGTACTTGAAGACATGGGGATGCCCAGCTTTTGTTAAAAAGCAGCATGCGGACAAGCTCGAGGCACGCTTAGTACAGTGTAAGTTTGTGGGATATCCAAAGAACTCCAAGGGGTATAATTTCTATTACGCAGAGGAACAAAAGATTTTTGTTTCTTATCAAGCCCACTTCTTAGAAGTTGAATTTTTAGAAAATCAAAAGAGTGGGAGCGCAATAGAACTGGAAGAAATTCCAGAACCACAAGTTGTTACTGAAAGTATGGTAGAACCAGAAGTTTCAGAAGAAAGGGACATCCCAACGCCTATCCGCAGAAGTAGTAGGCAGTCTCATCCGCCCGAGAGATACTACGGTTTACTCATAGACGGGGATCGAGAGGATTGTATCATTGACAATGATGACCGTACTAGCTCCAGCAAGCCGTTCAGAGCGGCGACTCAGTAAGAAGGCTGGATGCAATGCGGACCGAAAAGGAGTCCATGTACACTAACAAAGTATGGACTTTGGACATTGCTCCAGATGGGGTAAAACCCGTAGGATGCAAACGGATCTTCAGAAGGAAGATTAGTGTAGATGGACAGGTTGAAACCTATAAGGTTAGGCTTATTGCAAAGGGTTTTCGTCAAAGACATGGTTTGGACTATGACGAAACCTTTTCTCCAGTGGCTATGCTCAAATCCATTCGGGTCCTTCTTGCCATTGCTGCCTTCCACGATTATGAGATCTGGCAGATGGACGTAAAGACGGCTTTTCTAAGTGGTAATTTGGAAGAGTGCGTCTTTATGGATCAGCCAGAGGGATTCATTCAGAGTGGGAGCAGCGGTAAAGTGTGCAAGTTGCTTAACTCCATTTATGGACTAAAGCAGGCATCGCGGAGTTGGAACATCTGTTTTGATGATACTGTTTAAGAATTCAACATTATCAAAAATCCAAATGAACCATGCATATATAGTAAGATTGTAGAGAGAACTGTAATATTCCTCATCTTGTACGTGGATGACATTATCTTAATAGGAAATGATATTCCTATGCTACAGTCAGTCAAAGGATTCTTGTCACAGAAGTTCTCCATGAAGGACCTGGGTGATGCTTCCTACATTCTGGGGATCCAGATCTATCGTAATAGATCAAAAAGGATGTTGGGACTTTCACAGTCCAGGTACATAGACACCATATTGAAAAGATTCAGTATGGATGATTCTAAGCGTGGTAACCAACCGGCTTGTTACGGAATCACCCTCTCAAAAGAGATATCTCCCAAGACTGATTAGGAAGGGCTTGCATGTCGATTATACCCTACGCTTCTGCGGTAGGCTCTATAATGTATGCTATGTTATATAGCAGACCAGATGTAGCATGCACATTGAGCGTTGTAAGCCGGTATCAGGAAAACCCAGGGGAGAAGCACTGGATAGCAGTAAAGAACATTCTCAAGTACCTGAGGAGGACTAAGGAGATGTTCTTGGTGTATGGCGGAAAGGACCTCCAGATCGAGGCCTTTGCTGACTCCAGCTTCCAGAGTGACAAGGATGACTCCAAGTCCATGTCGGGTTATGTCTTTACCCTCAATGGAGGGGCGTTCTATTGGAAGAGTTCCAAGCAGGACACCGTTGCTGACTCGACGATGGAAGCGGAGTACATAGCTGCTTGCGATGCCGCAAAAGAAGCTGTCTGGATAAAGAAGTTCCTCACAGAACTTCAGGTGGTTCCTACCAGTGTTGATCTAATACCTCTGTATTGCGACAACAACGGTGCTATAGCTTTAGCGAAGGAACCCAGGTCCCATCAGAAGTCCAGACACATCTTAAGGCGGTATCACCTAATCAGGGAGATCGTAGATCGCCGGGAGATCGAGGTGAAGAGAGTAGATACGGAGAATAACACTGCTGATCCATTCATAAAGGCCATTACTCCGATGCTGTTCGAGAGGCTATTCGATATGAGAGGTCTGCGATATGCCAGTACATAACCCTAGTGCAAGTAGAAGATTGTTAGTGTTTATGCCCTAGAGGCCATTATCGTATCATACTAGATTGTATATTACTTAATGGAAGCTTGGGATATTGATAGTTGTATTAACAGTCTTGCTAAAAATGGTAGTATGCTACTTGGTTTGTTTCTACTTTAATATGTGCATATGTTTCTTTTAACATATCGCTTATACATATTAGTAGAGCCCTTAGGATCTTTGCTTGATTACCAGCGTTGTGATGGCAGTCACACTAGTGGGGACTGGGTAGTCTATAAGCAACATCCTATACAGGTCCCTGGTCATAGGATTATCGGGACATGGCATCGATACTCCGAAGTAGACTGATGTATACGCTTCTCATCCCAGCATGGGAAGATGGTCTGTCCTACAGCCATCAGTACGTCGTACTGGAGATAGTATGCAGGTGCTCGTTATGTTACGAGTACACCGGACAGGACTCACCGGGAACTGCAGGTTGGTACTATACCTATCGTCAGATTGCAGTTCCCAAGTGACATGAGTACAGCTTTGTCCGTCGACTTGACACTGCTACTTCGCCTCGGGTGTGTTCCCACTGTACTTAGATTAATACCCTACCATGGCTCAAAGGAGTCGTGCAAACAGGTAGTAGTTGGATGCAGTCCCGAAGCACTTGGAAGCAGTGGCGGTTAGATAGGATTCGTCTCTCCCGGTATTCGGGGTTGATATCGCGCTGTGTATGGAGAGCCATTATGCAAGGTTCCTGGCCACGGCAAGCGAGATTTACTGGTAAGTGCTCCGGTAGTTTCTCAAGGTGTAATGGGCTTCACTCCGACACAACTTATATCGCTATTAGGGATCTGACGTTTACCACCCCCTAAGCCCGATATGCGATAGTCCTAGACGAACAAACGGGACTGTACGGAGATTGTCACATACAGGATCAGTAGGAGTTCGGATGGGTTTCCTCATCGTCCTTCTTATCGACATCTACCTGGGGACCGTTACATACAGCTAGTACCGCTTGCGGCCTGTGGTTAAACCCACTGTCAGCGTAGTGTCGAGTCTTTAGAGTCCCACACACAGAGTTTCCTTGCACCGGGCAAAAGGTGTAGAGGCCATATAGTTTTACGGCAGGGCCACGATCAATTACCTACACTTGTGCACGTAATATAATCGGGCAGATAATACTAGTGGGCTTTGGTTTAAGCCGAATCCTAGTATTATACAGATGGATTTATTCAGTCTCAGTTTATCCGTGTTTTTCGGAAATACGGATGGGAGGGGCAGTCTCGTAATTTGTCGAGAAGCTTCTAGAAGGAGGTGACTCATTTGTGTTTATTTCTTTTTAGATTTAAACTAAATGAGGTGGAGGAGATGAGGTGTAGTTTCATTAAATGATCCATGACTCATTAGGTGACTCATTAGATGATTCATCTTATGAATTAAATGAAGCATGATGAATATTAGCTAGATATTTATTTTGATGATATTATTATGCTTCATGATATTCACAAATGAGAATAGTTCATTCATTAACACAAAACACTTCTCTCTCCTCAAGTCTTCATCTTCTTCCTCAAACCCTAAAAGCTCTCATGAGTTGAGAATCCTAGGGTTTAAAGTGACTAAGTAATCCATCTAAATACTCTACACCCTCTAGGACTTCTAGATTAGCAAACTAGAAGACGTAGTTATCTTAGATTCGAGATAGGAGCTCGGACTATAGACTCTCGGGTGGATCGTCTATGACTCGAGGAGGTCGTTGAGGTACCCATGTTCCATAGAGCCGACGAGGTGTGGAGGACAGCGATGAAGACCCGAAGGATAAGTAACGTGAGGTATAGCTTCGAATCAGAGTAGTTAAACCTCTCGTAGTTTGCTAGTAATGGTTTAGACACGATCCGTGTGCTCAAGTCCGTGTTACGAAGGTTTGATAATTGTTTTTCATATATTCCGCCTCCCCGCGAACACGTGGGGTGCATGACATGGACTTACACTGTGTAGTGACATGGCAATTATCGAGGATGAAGTGTGTGAGCCGGTAAATCTGTGTAAGTGTAACATACACATCGTCGATAATGGTGTAAGTGTACTAACACAGGTATATGCAACGCATTGAGAATAACATGAATGCAGCATAAGGTAAATCATCAGCTAAAAGCTATAAGGTATACGTATCTAACGTGATCGAGTCGGTGAATCTATCAATCGGCATCCTGCCTCACAACATCATGTACGGTATAACCCATCGTACGACATCCTCTAGTCAAGGGTATGGATAAATCATCAAGTTAAACTCATCATGTACGGAAAATCATCGTACGGCGGAATTAAGCTAATAGGGATCCTATCAACCTTTAAGATAATGAGGGTACGGACCTAACATCTCATACAACATATCAACTATGATTCTCAGCATATATAAATATATCTATATACCTATGTCCCAGGTCAGATCCATGACAATCTCATATCAGGGGACCGGCAAGGTATCAATCATCTCAATCGACTCGCATCCGTATACCAAAATATCATCAAATCATCATATCACATCGTATATTCTTTTAATCGCATTTATACCCCACATCAAGTCATTTCCATATATACATTCACACACGAACTATACGATCAGTTTTTAAATGATGCGAATCGTTGTTTTTGAAAGTTGGGGCTACGGTGTTTTTAAAAAAAAGATATCATTTGAAAATCCGTAACGTCGCTCAAGGTATCTGTTTAAAAGATGCATACAATTCTTCTGTTTGGAAAAATGTATGGTTCGCATGACACATTTACGTCGGCTATCTAGTCTTATAGTATCCAATACAGCAATATCATCGAACATCTTCCTTCTATAATTCATGAGTCACCTTCACTATTCATATCCCTGAGCTTTCATCTCATATCTCAATATATACTTGATCATCCATATCATCCCTAACTCATTAATCTCATATCAATCATCTTATTAGTTTAAAGTCGTATTTATCAACTACATAACATGCCACTAGACTCCTATTGATTCTCTTTGCAACTACTTATCTATATCTATAGTAATTTGCATCCTTAAATATCAGTTCGGGATATCTTTCCTATCATACCATGTCACCTAAACCATAAGCTAAAACTTTAAGTCATGACATATCTTATCTCCTACTAATTCTTAACCCTATTTATAAGTTTCTAACACGGTTACCTTAACCATACTCTCTCTCTCTCTCTCTCTCTCTATATATATATATATATATATATATATATATATATATATATATATAGGTTTCCATCAAAGTTTGCGAGGGTGCTATACGCCATCCACCCGACTTCCCCCGTAGATATAGATCCACTAACATTGATCCTTGCTTGCCGAATTCGATGACGCCATGCTCCGTTGCCTCGGAATCCACGTGAAGGTACCTACAATAATACACAACCGCAATCGCTATTAAAATCGAATCCGGAAAACCGATACGGCACACGGATCGCCTTTAGGTTAGAACCTATAACCCACGCATGCAAAACCAACCAATCATCCCTTATTGTTGATGTACAAACATGCAACAACCAAATACAAATCCAAATACCATAACCTAGCATTCAAAAAACGGAAAACATAACTAAAAATCACACCAATGTGCTCCCAGATTTTTACTCAGGTCAAACTAGCCAATTTTGCATATGGGGTTGCTCTAGATATATGATAACAATGCTCCAGACCAAAAATCACAAGGTTTCACTCCGACTTGGCTGCAATTTGCGGCCTATACCATTAAATCTGCGTCCAGAAAAGGTCTATAGCGGCTATGGTTTCAGGTGATGCATCATGGTTTCCTGCACGTCTCTATGTCATGGGAACTTATTTAATGAAGCTCTCGGGTGATACCCGATTCCATAATACTATCACAAACTGTCAATTTAACTGATGTCGGAAAGTTCTAAGTCGTTTTTGGGTTCTATTCTCTGTTCTAGGTCAAATAAACACCACTTAATTCTTGTTAACAGCCACTACTCATCATCAATCCCACACAATTTCCCAAACCCTTCTCTTGAATTTCCATGATCACAAATCCACACATTAAACAAATTCTAAACTAACTAGAAACTAAAGCAACTTAACTATTAAGCTAATGGTGTAGGGAATACCTCTTTTGGGCAACTCAATAAAAACCTTAGCTTCCTAAAGTCATCAAAATCTAACTTTACTTGGTCCATTTTGTAGAGGATGAAGAGGGGGTCATTTTTAATGAAAGGGGATTAGGTTTTTGATGAATATTTTGAGATGATAATTTGGGGTGGAGGTGGAGGGAGATGAGGAGTTGAAGAAGTTGAAGAACAATGGGGAGGAAAATGAATGGGGCAGCCCTCTCCCTCACTCTCTCTTTCTCACTCTCACTCTCTCTCATGACATGGTCTCATAACATCATTATGTCCCCCCCTCTCTCTCTCCCCCCTCAATCATTGTCTCTTTTTCTTTTCTTTTCCTCCCACTCATTAAAACCAAACACATAACACAAATGAAATGAAACAACATGTAACATGTCATGGTGCACTAGCCATGGAAAACTGTAGAAACACGGATTTGGCCTAATCGCGATTAACAGTGCACTAATCGGGTTTTTATTAAAACTGCATATAATAAATTTTAAAAATGCCATATCTGATAAATATAATTTTAAATGAATAAATCATTTTAATCTCCATTTATTTCATAAATATTGGTATATGCTTATACCCTTTTTCGAAAACCCCAATTTCGCAAATCGGGCAGTTTTCGGGAAATATATTATTCTAGTATTAAATTCTGAAAATAATATTTTTATATTTTCTGAAATGTTACAGAGCCATGGTAAGGTAGTAATCAAAGCACAGTAGGAACTCACACGAGACAAATGATGATCTCAGATCGACAGACTAACCTGTACACATGTCACCTGGGAACTGCTATCTGACAATAGGTATAATACCAACTAGCTGGTTTCCGGCGAGTCCGTCCATTATACTCATAACCCAATGAGCACCTGTATATTATCTTAGGTGAACAAACTAACACCAATGGCTTGTAAGACTTGGCCACCGCCCCTCGTCGGCGCCTCGATCAGTATACACCAGTCTACTCTGGAGTATCGATGCCCAGTCTCGAAACTCCCACGACTAGGGACATTTAAGGATGCGCTTATAGACCACCCAGCTCCCACGTATATGATCGCCATCATAATGTTGGTAGTCAAGTGATGATGCTCAATAACAGTAATTCCTTAGATCATGACACATGACGGATGACGTATCACATGCGTAAGCCAGTTAGGCCCCTAAGGGCCATGGAGGGGAAACCAGTATGCTACAGTGGGTCGCTTCCCTCAAACGCTATCTCCGAGGTTGCACCCCACTCCTTGCCCCCGAGCACCTCAGCAGCCAAGCCAACTATCCCTTTGCTCTACTCCGAGTTATCACAGGCCCGAGCCTCCTCGGCCCTCTCAGCTCGCCTCCGGGCACTTGCACAACCAAGATAGCTCGGTCTCCCGCTCATCCCCGAGCTCTCTCATCGACCGACCAACGGCACCACTCACAGGCGCAACCGCCATCCCACGAATCTTGCCATATACGAGATATTCAACGGCCACATCCCACGAATCTTGCCATATGCGAGATATCCACCGGCCACATCCCACATTCCACGCCATCACGATCCCCCATTAACGAGCCTGTCCCGCCATTAATGGGAGATCCCGCCAATCACTCGGGCGTGACGTCGGGAGCGTAACGGCCGGCGTGATTCTCGCACCTGCCTGCCTACTGCCACTAATATTTAAACCCCTCCTTCAGACGGTCCAAGTAAGCCATTTTTACTCCACTAAGTCGTTACTCTGCTCAGATTTCCTCTCTAACTTGACCGTCGGAGGGTCCTCAGTGGTACAACCACCCCGGGACTTCCTTGCAGGTAGCTCGGCCCAAACAACCTCAAACATATTGAGATCCACACGCTTCAGGAGCCAGCCTCCAGATCCAATCTCTGCCGTCTATCGCCTCCATCAGCAGATCAACGGAAGGTAACATCTTGACGTGATACGAAGCACGTCAGCTGGCACCGTCTGGTAGTTACATACCCCGCAACGCCATGGATCGAAGCCCTCACCAAGAGGCATCCCAGCAGCTACCTTGCTCAGCTATCCCTGGCTGGTAGTTCCCTACCCTGCAATGCCAGGGATCAAAGCCCTTGCCAAGAGGCGGCCGATCAACTACCCTGCTCAGCTATCCCTGGCTGGTAGTTCCATACCCTGCAATGCCAGGGATCAAAGCCCTCACCAAGAGGTAGCCCAGCAGCTACCCTGCTCGGCTATCCCTAGCTGGTAGTTCCATACCCCGCAACGCCAGGGTTCGAAGCCCTCACAAAGAGGCAGCTCAGCAGCTACCCTGCTTGGCTATCCCTGGCTGGTAGTTCCATACCCCGCAACGCCAGGGATCGAAGCCTTCACCAAGAGGCAGCCGAGTATCTATCCTGCTTGGCTATCCCTGGCTGGTAGTTCCCTACCCCACAACTCCAGGGATCGAAGCCCTCACCAAAAGGCAGCCAAGAAGCTGCCCTGCTTGGCTATCCCTGGCTGGTGGTTCCCTACCCTGCAATGTCAGGGATCGAAGCCATCGCCAAGAGGCACCGAGAAGTTTCCCTGCTCGTCCTGTCCTTAAGGATCAAAGCCCTCGCCAAGAGGAACCGGGCAGTAACCTTGCCCGGCCAGTCCTTAGTAGGCCTATTATGGCCTCTCCTGCGGTAAGGATCAAAGCCTTCACCAAGAGGCAACCGGGCCCGCCCTTACTCGGTTATCCCTGGCTGGTAGTTCCCTACCCCACAACGCCAGGGATCAAAGCCCTCGGCAAGAGGCACCGGGAAGTAACCCTGCTCGGCCCGTCCTTAAGGATCAAAGCTCTCGCCAAGAGACACCGGGCAGTAACCCGCCTCGGCCCGTCCTTAGTAGGCCTCTTACGGCCCCTCCCACGCTAAGGATCAAAGCCCTCACCAAGAGGCAACAGGGCCCGCCGTTGTTCGGTTATCCTTGGCTGGTAGTTCCTAACCTCGCGACATCAGGGATATAAGCCCTCACTAAAAGGCAGCCCAGTTGCTACCCTGCTCGACTATCCCTGGCTGGTAGTTCCTTACCCCGCAACGCCAGGGATCAAACCCCTCTCCAAGAGGCAACTGGGCAGCTTCACTGCTTGGTCCATCCTTAGCAGGCCTCTTACGGCCCCTCCAGCGCTAAGGATCAAAGCCCTCATCAAGAGGTAGCCGAGCAGCTACCCTGCTCGGCTATCCCTGGCTGGTTGTTCCCTACCTCGCAATGCCAGGGATTGAAGCCCTCACTAAGAGGCAACCCTGTGGCTACCCTGCTCGGCTATCCCCGGCTGGTAATTCATTACCCCAAGACGCCAGGGATCTAAGCCCTCGCCAAGAGGCAACTGTGCAGCTTCACTGCTCTGTCCATCCTTAGCAGGCCTCGTACGGCCCCACCCGCGCTAAGGATCAAAGACTTCACCAGGAGGCGACCGGGCTCGCCCTTTCTCGTTCATCCATGGCTGGTAGTTCACTACCCACCAATGCAAAGGATCGAAGCCTTCATCACGAGGCTGCCGAGTTCCTTCCTGCTCGGCGCATCCCCAGCGGGCATCCTCCTGCCCATCAGACGCTGAGGATCTCAAGCCCTCATCGTGAGGCCGCCGAGTTCCTTCCTGCTCGGCGCATCCCCAGCGGGCATCCTCCTTCCCATCAGACACTGAGGATATGAAGCCCTCATCGTGAGACCGTCGATTTTTTTTCCTGCTCGGTGCATCCCCAGCGAGCATCCTCCTGCTCATCAGACGCTGAGGATCTGAAGCCCTCATCGCGAGGCCGCCGAGTTCCTTCCTGCTCGGTGCATCCCCAACGGTCATCTGATTAGAGAGATTTTACGATCAAAAATATAATTACCGCAATCAGAAACGGCGTCGCTTCGCAGCTAGCCGGTGAGTACGGCTCGATCCACAGAGACGGGTAAATTCCTTTTATGTGTTTTAACGAGTTGATTCAATTTGTCGTTTTGGTTGGTTTATAAAACTCTATGAAAACGAGATCTAATTAATCTAATTAAAAGTCTTGCTAGGGTTAGACTTAGGGGAAGTTTTGGAGATTAACGTTTTTCATCACCGCTTTCAATGCCTACTTTTTTAGATCTATTAGATGTTAAGTTAATTATCAATAAAGTGGATACGAATCTTTTGGGAAGATGTTTCTTCCTCTAGTTTTGTATTTTTCCTTTGTTGATAATCACCCTAACCCCCACGGAAAACGCGCGCAACCGGCCCTTTATACTACGGTTCATCGTTACCTCGATGGGTAGGATGCCGCAGGGATCGGTTATGCTCGTATGCGTGGAGTTCTAACTCTTAAGTGAAGGTGGCATTGAAAGGGGCGAGAGATCTCATCTCTCAACCCTTTCCCTAAGGCTAACCCTAACAAGCGAGGAGACTACTCGCTCATTAGGGGATGAGAAAATATTATAATTAAAAGAACAAAAATAAAATACTTACTAGGTTGACGGCTCCCTCCAAACAAGAAGAACAGATCTGAATTTTTCTCTCAGAAATTTTGAATTTTATTGATTGAAAAGAGGCATCTATTTTACAGATCTAAAATCACAATTTATAGGAAAATAGAAAACCTGGGGTTACAGACTCTCGCACATGCGCAATTACAGATTTGCCCACGTAAAATCCCAACACCCGCACCGACGCAACAGCACAGAAACTTTGCGCCGACACGGGCATTAGACGGCCGCGGATCCGCGGCAATTGATGGCTTGGGCCGCGGATCCGGGGCCCTTTGGTGGGCTTGGCTCACCAAAATTCTGGGCTTTCTTCAGGGGTTCTTGGGCTCTTTATTTTTATACTTCTTTTCTATTTTTGGCTTCTGGGTCTTCTCCAGATTTTCAGTGAAAACTTGTACGTATCTTTTGACCGTTTCACTTTCGTCTTTTTGGACCTTGCACTGTTCTTCGTCTCGGCTTGAGTAAGATCCGTCTATTTGTTGGTCAAAAGTCCCTTTTCTGTATCAGCTTTCGTCTTTTTCACTGTATTTGCTCCAAGAGCCTGTATCCTGTAACATGCAACAAAAGTGCGTCAAGAGTACATGTTTATTTATAAAATGGATAAGAATAGGGGAATGAAGAATGCAATATTAGGGTCAGAACAAATACCCCCAAACTTATCTTTTGCTCATCCTCGAGCAAACTTATTTTTATTCACTAAAAATCCTAACCACACTTTCGCAGGGAAACGCGATTGCACTGAGCACGTGCAACAAGCCGTTAAACCTCTAGGTGTCCCTAGTAGGAGGAGTGTTGTCTCCTGATGGTTTTCAGCGGATTACACCCACAAAATCCTATCAACTCGGCTCATTGACTTTTATTCTCCAATTAGGTCTTCTCACAAGGAATTCTATTATCGTCGACCCGTAGATTATCCACCCATATTTTTCACACTTCCTCATTATTTAACTTAAGATAATATATGTTATGTAGACCTACTTAGCTTTCGGTATCTCTTAAGTTTTCCTTCTAGGGTTTCCATCTCCACTTAGGAATTTTTATCAACTCTATTAAAGATACAAGTTCTATCTTTCATTCCTCTCTCTTATCTAAATTCCAATCACATACCCCTACGTGTGTGTATAGGTCACCCCTACACTTGGAAATTCAAATTAAGCAATCAACCCCTTGTCCGTTGTCCAAAGTACTTATTAATTAGTGAATTTTTAAATGAAATTTGCTTACACATCCTTCATGCGACCGTTACTACTTCTTGAGGTACCAACGACCGATTACAAAATGCGTTTGCACTTTAAAATGTACTTCCTAGTCTTTGCAACACCCAAGGCTTTAGCAGTGACTCCCAAACCAGTTGGTTTAAGGCACTAGGTGATAAGGCACCCTCGCTAAATATTTTTCTATTTTTACAGCCTTAGGTAATCACAAAAACCAGTGTCCATTTTTTTCTTTTCTTTATTCCCATCTTTTTTTTATTTTTTATTTTCTTCGTACTAAGGACTTTAGACAAGAGCATTTCAAGGTCTCTTTTACTATTCCAAGTTTCAAGGTGTGTGATTGTGCAATTTTGTAGGGTATACATTTTCAGAATCTAGACTTAAGCTAGGAACTATTTTTCAAACTTATACTTTAATTAGAACATCAATACTCTTCCCTTGATTCGATTTAGCCCAAGAAGTCAACCCAAAATTTGCCTATTTCTAAATAAACAACAAGGCATATACTTTCTACCGTTAAGCTTTAAGGAAGGTTATTTTTAGGGTTTTTAATTTACTAAGTCTAAGATCTAGTTGTTCCTAACCAGTTAACCTATTTGTCAAACTCAAGTCAAATAAGCCAAAATTGAATACAATAATTTTATAATTTTTCAAATTTTTCAAATTTTTATGGGTTTTCAAATAAGTATGCAAATGCAAAGATATGTACAAATGAATGCGAAGGAAGAAGACGTACCGAGCATACCCCCAAACTGGAACTTGACAGTGTCCTCACTGTCATGCTAAACCAAGAGGGTCAAAATACCGATACTCTCCTGTTTATTTATTTATAATTTTTTTATTATTAAAAAAAGCAAAAATATATACAAAAAGACCCTCCCCCAAACTTCATTTAAACTATGTTAGACATTACTGCCAAACTTTGCATCGGCCAAAAATCAACACTAACCAGTTGAAAAATTTATCAGTAAAGAATATTGGTTGGTGGAAGAATAAGTTGTGGTGGTCCGCAAAGAATTGGGGAAGATAGAAGTAGTGGTATGGAAGGTATGGAGGTAAATATACAGGTGATGCAGCGAAACGAGAATGTAAATGATCAGCTATCAGTGGAGTGTTGGCATTCTCGTAGCTTATTAAAAGAAATGGGGGTATTTCAACTTCTAAGGGAGGAGGTTGACTCACCACAATACCCCCAAGATGTTCCTGTGGGTCCTCTATTGACATGGCATCATCCATCAATTGTGTATGATATTCACTTATGAGGGAACTGATCTCCTCGATGTCCGCCATAGTCCAACTGAAAACTTGCCGCCTATCTTGTAAGACTTTTAAAATAGCGTTCTCTTGCTCGAAGGCTAGAGAGGCTGATATGATAATGGGAAAAGTCTCATTCTCACCTATGTAAGCATATTTAAGGTGAGGCGGTAAGGACATTAGTTCGAGTTTCGGAGGCGAAAGAATCATTGCGGAATCTACCTCGAACTTAAAGGACTCCAACACAGGTTCGAAATCACTGCAAACAACCGATTCGGATGGTTCGACTAACTCATCCAAAAATTCAAAAGACTCATATTCGGGCTGTGAGTCGTCGTTATCCGAAAAAGTGAAACATTCATAATCAACATCGGTTGTGTCAACGGTAGTAGGCTCAAGGAGGGATGCACTAGTGGCGTCAAAACTGTTTTCATCAAATAAAAATCTTTCAAGCTCGCAGTCCTCCTGCGTGATTTCTTGAATAGAGCAAATTTCACATGTACTAGTTTTAGGTACGAGGGGCAGACTTTCCATCTTATAAATATTGAACTCACTAGACCTCTTTCCGAAGGATAGAGTCATGGAGCCATTGCGACAATTTATTACGGTATTGGAAGTGGCCAAAATGGTCGACCAAGAATCACCGGAATTTGGTTTCTTGGGTTAGCAACAGGTTGTGTATCCATAACGATAAAATCAACGGGGAATATGAATTCCCCGACTTTGATCAACACATCCTCTAGTTGACCCCTTGGATAGGTGATTGATCGATCAACCATTTGGAGAGTGCAACGAGTGGGTTTCAACTCTCCAACCCCTAATTGTGTAAGTCGATGTAGTACACCCCAGTACTTGTGGGGAGGCGGATTTTACAAAAACGATCAAGTTTAAGGAACGAATATCGACTAACCGCTTAAATCGAAGCTAAAAAAATAATAACCAAACACATAGCTATACTAAACTATAGTGTTAAGGGATTATACCGATCGAAACAAGTCCTTCGTCTTTGTGTCCTCCTTTGTTCTCCTCGACCTTCTCTAGGTAGTAGACGATCCACCCGAGAGCAAGACACCAAGCTACACCTCTAACTTGAGGTAACTAATCAACTTTGATTGCTAATCAAAGATGAAAGGATGAGATAGAGTGATGGTTATGGATGCTTAAGTCTAACTAAACCTTTGATCTCAACACATGAGGATTAAGGATTAGTATCTTGAAGATGAGAGCTTGAGGAGAGAGAATATAAGATAAGATAATGAGAGAAGAGAGAGAGTGTATCATAATATATTATGAAGCATTCTTATTTAAGAATAATGAATAAAGGAAATGAATAAGCATGCTTCATAAAATATCTAGTGGTGATTCATTAGCATGAGTCATTAAGCAATAAATGTGCATTAATGAAATGAATGAATCACCACCATGACTCACAACCTCATCCAAAGTAACCTCCTTAGTCACATCTTCTAGAAGCTTCTCGTACAATTACGAGAACGCCCCTCCAATCCGCAAAAATACGGAAAAACTTTAGACTGTAAAAATCCAATAACCGGATACCAGTAACTGGCTTAAACCAAAGCCGACTGGTAAAAACTGTCCGAAAGTCGTACGTGCGTAAACGCACGTATGCGTCCGAACCCTTTGTCGCAAAACCATGCAACCTCTATATCGTTTCGCCTGGAGTAGGAAACTCTCTGTGTGGGACTCTAGAGACTCGACTACTACGCTGGCAGTGGGTTTAACCACAGACCGCAAGCGGCACTAGCTGTACGTAACGGTCCCCAGATAGTTGTCGATAAGAAGGCCGATGAGTAAACCCATCCGAACTCCTACTGAGTCTGATGTGACAATCTCCATACAGTCCGGTCCGTTCGTCCAAGACTATCGCATATCGGGCCTAGAGGGGCGGCAAGCGTCAGTCCCCTAATAGCGGTATAAGTCGTGTCGGAGTGAAGCCCATTACACCCTGAGAAACTACTGGAACCTACCAGCAAATCTCGCTTGCCCTGGCCAGGGACTTTGCGTAATGGCTCTCTGACACAGCACGATATCTACTCCCAATACCGGGAGGGACGAATCCTGTCTAACCGCCACTGCCTCCAAGTGCTCGAGACTGCACCCAACTGCTACCTGTTTGCACGACTCCTTTGAGCCGTGGTAGGGTAGCAATCTAAGAACAGTGGGACACACTCGAGGCGAAGTAGCAGTGTCAAGTCTGCGGACTACGCTGTACTCATGTCACCTGGGAACTGTTCACTGACGACTGGTATCAAACCAACCAACAGTTCCCTGTGAGTCCTGTCCGGTGTACCCGTAACCTAACGAGCACCTGCATACTATCTCCAGTACGACGTACTGACGGCTGTGGGACAGACCATCTCCCCAACTGGGATGAGAAGCGTACACACCAGTCTACTCCGGAGTATCGATGCTCTGTCTCGATAATCCAACGACCAGGGACCTGAATGAGGATGTGCTTGTAGACTACCCAGCCCCCACTAGTGTGACTGCCATCACAACGCTGGTAGACAAGCAAGATCCTAAGAGCTCTATCAATACGTACACTCACATATTAAGATAGAAAAACCAAGTAGCATACTGCCATGTTTAGCAAGACTGTTATATACATGTGAATATCCCAAGCTTCCATTAAGTAATATACAAGCTAGTATGATACAGTAATGGCCTTCTAGGGCATAAACACTAACAATCTCCCACTTGCACTAGGGCCATGTACTGGCATATCGTAGACCAATGATCTCGAGCAGCCTCTCGAACTGAATCTGAGGAAGGGCCTTCGTGAATGGATCAGTAATGTTCTCTTCTGAAGCAACTCTCCGAACCTCGATCTCCTGACGATCAATGATCTCCCTGATCAGGTGATACCGCCTCAAGATGTGTCTGGACTTCTGATGGGACCTTGGTTCCTTCGCTAAAGCTATAGCTCCGTTGTTGTCGCAATACAGAGGTATTGGATCAACTATGGTAGGAACCACCTGAAGTTCTGTTAGGAACTTCTTCATCCAGACTGCTTCTTTTGCGGCATCGCAAGCAGCTATATACTCCGCTTCCATCGTCGAGTCAGCAACGGTGTCCTGCTTGGAGCTCTTCCAGCACACCGCCCCTCCATTGAGGGTAAAGACATAACCCGACATGGACTTGGAATCGTCCTTATCACTCTAGAAGCCGGAATCAGCAAAGGCCTCCAACCTGAGGTCTTTTCCGCCGTAAACCAAGAACATCTCCTTAGTCCTCCTCAGGTACTTAAGAATGTTCTTTACTGCTATCCAGTGTTTCTCCCCTGGGTCTGACTGATACCGGCTTACCACGCTTAGTGCGTAAGCTACATCTGGTCTGGTACACAACATCGCATACATTATAGAGCCTACCGCAGAAGCGTAGGGTATAATAGACATGCGTTCCCTTTCCAAATCAGTCTTGGGAGACATCTCTTTGGAGAGGGTGATTCCGTGACAAGCCGGTAGATTACCGCGCTTAGAATCTTCCATACTGAATCTTTTCAGTACAGTGTCGATATACCTGGACTGCGAAAGTCCCAACATCCTTTTGGATCTATCACGATAGATCCGGATCCCCAGAATGTAAGAGACATCACCCAGGTCTTTCATGGAGAACCTGTGTGACAAGAATCCTTTGACAGATTGTAGCATAGGAATGTCATTTCCTATCAATAGAATGTCATTCACGTACAAGACGAGGAATACGACACTTCTGGCCACAACTTTACTATATATGCATGGTTCATCTGGATTTTTGATAAAGTCATATTCTTTGACTGTCTCATCAAAACAGATGTTCCAACTCCGCGATGCCTGCTTTAGTCCATAAATAGACTTAAGCAGCTTGCATACTTTCCCGCTGCTCCCACTCTGATTGAAACCCTCTGGCTGATCCATATAGACGCTCTCTTCTAAATTTCCATTCAGAAAAGCCGTCTTTACATCCATCTGCCAGATTTCATAATCATGGAAGGCAGCAATAGCAAGAAGGACCCGAATGGATTTGAGCATAGCCACTGGAGAAAAAGTTTCGTCATAGTCCAAACCAGGTCTTTGACGAAAACCCTTTGCAACAAGTCTAGCCTTATAGGTTTCCACCTGTCCATCTACACCAATCTTTTTCTTGAAGATCCATTTGCATCCTATGGGTTTTACCCCATCTGGAGCAAAGTCCAAAGTCCATACTTTGTTGGTGTACATGGACTCCATCTCGGTCCGCATTGCATCTAGCCATCGTACCGAGTCGCCGCTCTGGATGGCCTGCTGGAAGTCAGTAGGTTCATCATCTTCTATGATGCAATCCTCTCTATCCCCGTCTATGAGAAAACCGTAGTATCTCTCAGGCGGATGAGACGGCCTACTACTCCTGCGGAGGGGTGCGGGAATGTTCTGTTCTTCTTGAACCTCTGGTTCTACCAAACTTTCAGTAGCAGATTGTGGTTCTGGAATTTCTTCCAGTTCTATTTCGCTCCCACTCTTCTGATTTTCCAAAAATTCGGTTTCTAAGAAGCGGGCATGACGAGAAACAAAAACCTTTTGTTCCTCTGCGTAATAGAAGCAATATCCATGAGAGTTCTTTGTATATCCCACAAACTTACACTCTACTGAGCGTGCCTCGAGCTTGTCCGGATGCTGCTTTTTTACAAAAGCTGGACATCCCCACGTCTTCAGGTACTGAAGATAGGGTTTCTTCCCACTCCACATCTGATATGGTGTGGTAGGCACAGTTTTGGTTGGAACTCTGTTCAAAAGATGTATCGCTGATTCTAGCGCATACCCCCAGAAAGATCGCGGTAACTCAGCATTACTCATCATGGATCGTACCATATCCAATAGGGTTCGATTCCGTCTCTCCGATACACCGTTGTGCTGTGGAGTGTATGGAGGAGTAAGCTGAGAGAGAATTCCTTTCTCTTTTAGGTAACCTAGGAACTCGGCACTTAAGTATTCTCCACCTCGATCAGATCTTAGTGTCTTAATACTTTTGCCTGTTTGGTTTTCCGCTTCACTCTTGAATTCCAGGAATTTCTCAAAGGCCTCTGATTTATGCTTCATTAAGAAAACATATCCATACCTAGAGAAATCATCTGTAAAAGTAATGAAGTAGGAATAACCACCTCTCGCATGTGTAGACATTGGACCACATACATCGCTGTGTATGAGTCCTAAGAGCTCGCTCGCTCTTACTCCTTGTCCAGTAAATGGAGTCTTTGTCATCTTTCCTTTGAGACAAGATTGACAAGTGTCATAAGATTGATATTCGAACGAGTCCAAATATCCTTCTCTATGCAACTTAGTCAACCTTCTCTCATTGATGTGACCCAGTCTACAATGCCATAAGAAAGCTTTATTCAAATCTGGAGACTTTCTTTTTAGTGTGTTCTGGACATTGAAAATTTAGAGTTGGTTTAACACATATATGCCGTTATTTAGAGTACCGGACCCAATCAAACCATGATTAAGGTGGATGTTGACAACATCTCTTACAAACGTGAAATCATAACCTTTATTTGATAACAAGGAAACTGATATGATATTACACGTTAAGCTGGGTACAAAATAACAGTTATGTAAAACCAAAATGTGTCCACTCGTCAATCCTAGGTGATAATCCCCGACGGACGCAGCTCCCACGCTAGCTCCGTTAGCAACCCTGAGGATCATATCACCTTCCTTCAACACTCTACGGTTTCTCAGTGCCTGCAATGAATTGCAAATATGAGTTCCTGATCCGGTATCCAATACCCAGGAAGTAGAGTTGATCGACAGACAATTCTCAATTACAAACACACCTGAAGTCGAAGCCACAGCTTGCTTCGGTTCCTGGTTCTTGGCGTTCCACGCCTTGCAATCCTTCTTCCAGTGCCCTTTCCTGTGACAATGGAAGCACTCATCCAGGCCAACTACCGGTGCTGCTTTCTTTTTCTTTCCCTTCCCTCCCACCTTACTAACACCTCCTCTAGGTCTGGGTGCGGCCTTCTTCTTCCTTCCTTTGGCCCTAGCCTTGGACCCGGAAGAAGATGAACCGCCAACAAACATAGCGGGTGTTTCCCTTGCCTTCTGCAAGGTGCCCTCCGCACTCCTTAACATGTTCAGGAGTTCCGCAAGTTCAACTTCTTTTCCTTGAAGATTGAAGTTGAGGATAAACTGGGCGTAGGTGGGAGGAAGGGACTGGAGAACAAGGTCTGTATAGAGCTCATTATCCAAAGTCGTCCCAAGGTTTGCGAGCTCTTCTATGTAGCCAATCATCTGTAGGACATGTTCACCTACTGATGACCCGACAGCCAACCTCGCTCGAAACAATTTCTTAGAGGTCTCGTATCTTGCTATACGAGATTGCTCTCCATAAAGTTCCTTTGTATGGAGAAATATGCCATCTAGGGACATATCCTCGTGCCTCCTCTGATGTTCATTGTTCATCGAGGCAAGCACGATGCACTTGGCTCTCGCGCAATCTAAATCCCAGGTTTTGCGGATTTCCTTATCCGCATTGCTGGATTTGGGACCAAGGACAGCAGGTGCTGTAGCGGTGAGGACGTACCCCAGTTTGTCATAGGTCAAAGCCATCTTGACATTCCGCAGCCAATCTTTATAGTTTGGCCTCGTCAGTATATTTTTCTCAAAAAGTAACTTAAGTCCAGTCATTTTCAGGGTCGCTGCAATTAGGAGAGAGAGAAGAAAACTCTTTAGCATGATGCTCTTGCAAGTTTAGAGTGGTTTTTAGTTTATCTAAACTGGATGGCTCCCACTGTTTCTCGAATCCTTCCTCAAACTATAAAAGAAGAATTAGCCAAGACTATTCTCACCGTACAATACTTGCTTAACCGTTCAGCCAGGCTGGTGTCGATACTTCGAGGGAGGTTTTCCAACGATTTCGCGAAGTTCCTTAATTAAAGAACCTCTTTTCTCTGGGGGCGTAACCCCGCTGACACTTTTCTGGACACCTACTAGGTTCATAGCATTGATCGTTAAGTGACGAATATCCTGATAAGTAGCTTATACTCACAGTAGGATCGGGATCCAAATATCATCGTATGATAATGTTGAAGGAATCCTACCAACATTCATCAAACTCCAAATGGTATGCATCTCTTTGCAAATTTCAGTTTCTTTAGAAATTCCCGATATAAGTTTTTGCCCCATGCTCTTATGACCTTGACGTATGCCAACAAATCATAAGTCACATGTCAAGTTCTGCCCATCATTATCTTGTTAATTTGAACCCACCCGTATATACCCTTGACGTATGCCAACAAGGTAATGCGACTGTCCCAAACCAACACATCTATCTATGCAACAAATGAATACCTCAGCAGCTACCAAACACTATGCCTTGACGTATGCCAACAAGCATAGCTTGAATACTACTGACCATCCATAAGAAATGACGGAGGGCTACGACTGGTTTTGGCGAAACCGTGAACGTAGTGAACTTGATATAACCGAAGGAACCTGATAGCTTTTAAAAGGAGTGGTTAAATCTCCGCATTTAAAAATATCTGTTTTAAAAATAACCGAGTGGTTTCTTTTAAATTGTTCCAACGATTTAAACTTTGGTTTATTTTACTTTGCATTATAGATAATGCGTCCCATCATTAACCTATCATTGCAGAAAACAACGAAAATACAACGTCCTCTTATGCCATCCGCATTCGCCACGGGGTCCCGTCATCACCCGTTAGGTTACTTAACTAACGACAGAGCGGGGGCTGGGCTAGCGCGGGTGTAAAACATAAGTGGCGTCTAAATAGCTATCATAAATATAGATATTTTACATTCGTCTGACGCAATGATATTCATTGCAGAACACAGATAAACAATATTGGATTTGCAAGCAATCTGTATTTCTTTTGAGCCTGCAAGAAAAGACAGATTACACAGTTGTGATGAATAGCCGTTACCCCACCCTCGACCCCTACGGGTACGGCAAACTACCCACCCGGCAGTCTGTGTACCCCATCTTGGGTCAGTCCTAGGAGCAAAAACAGTAAAATGAAATAATACAACGGTGGCTACGACCGCAACCTGGAAGTGCCCCGCAAAAATAATATTACAACAAATTACATTTACAACAAATGAATTAATCAATAACCCATTGCGAACCCCGGCTATACACCACAACAGTCCAATACAGTTTATATGCACAAACAGATATAACCATTTCAGAAATGTGCAACCCCCTGCCAACCGACATACTAGCAGTTGGGGGAGGTTTACGAACACATTAAACAATCACAGATATAATCCAATACGCAAATACCGTACAATTCGATCGAATAAACAACATCAATATTGCTCCAAAATCTGCTCTGTTAAACAGTAACCTGAGCAATAATTAAATATTCCAGAAAACCCCAAATTTCACAGAGAAGCAACAGAAGAAAAATCGGCCGCTGACTCGCCAACTCGGCGGCGGAAGCGCGGCAACTCAGTGGCTGAGGCCGCGGTTCCGCGGCGAGATGGTCGATTCAGACGACTGTTTTTCTTGGGTGTTCTACTGGTGTCATGTCAAGCTCTCTGAACTCACCTGAAAAATTTTCTGACATCGTTTTAAATTCGACAGAAACTTACATTTTTTAGGGTTTTCCGGCTTCGTTTTTCCGTTCGAAATTCGTACAAATTTGCAATCAAGTTATTTATTGTTTAGCGAGGCTCTGATACCACTGTAAGTCGATGTAGTACACCCCAGTACTTGTGGGGAGGCGGATTTTACAAAAACGATCAAGTTTAAGGAACGAACATCGACTAACCGCTTAAATCGAAGCTAAACAAATAATAACCAAACACATAGCTATACTAAACTATAGTGTTAAGGGATTATACCGATCGAAACAAGTCCTTCGTCTTTGTGTCCTCCTTTGTTCTCCTCGACCTTCTCTAGGTAGTAGACGATCCACCCGAGAGCAAGACACCAAGCTACACCTCTAACTTGAGGTAACTAATCAACTTTGATTGCTAATCAAAGATGAAATGATGAGATAGAGTGATGGTTATGGATGCTTAAGTCTAACTAAACCTTTGATCTCAACACATGAGGATTAAGGATTAGTATCTTGAAGATGAGAGCTTGAGGAGAGAGAATATGAGATAAGATAATGAGAGAAGAGAGAGAGTGTATCATAATATATTATGAAGCATTCTTATTTAAGAATAATGAATAAAGGAAATGAATAAGCATGCTTCATAAAATATCTAGTGGTGATTCATTAGCATGAGTCATTAAGCAATAAATGTGCATTAATGAAATGAATGAATCACCACCATGACTCACAACCTCATCCAAAGTAAGCTCCTTAGTCACATCTTCTAGAAGCTTCTCGTACAATTACGAGAACGCCCCTCCAATCCGCAAAAATACGGAAAAACTTTAGACTGTAAAAATCCAATAACCGGATACCAGTAACTGGCTTAAACCAAAGCCGACTGGTAAAAACTGTCCGAAAGTCGTACGTGCGTAAACGCACGTATGCGTCCGAACCCTTTGTCGCAAAACCATGCAACCTCTATATCGTTTCGCCTGGAGTAGGAAACTCTCTGTGTGGGACTCTAGAGACTCGACTACTACGCTGGCAGTGGGTTTAACCACAGACCGCAAGCGGCACTAGCTGTACGTAACGGTCCCCAGATAGTTGT
Source organism: Agapanthus africanus (assembly GCA_030015575.1). Classification (NCBI taxonomy): domain Eukaryota; kingdom Viridiplantae; phylum Streptophyta; class Magnoliopsida; order Asparagales; family Amaryllidaceae; genus Agapanthus; species Agapanthus africanus. The sequence continues at coordinate 189,718,788 of JASDDO010000012.1, read as the reverse complement.
CGATAAGAAGGCCGATGAGTAAACCCATCCGAACTCCTACTGAGTCTGATGTGACAATCTCCATACAGTCCGGTCCGTTCGTCCAAGACTATCGCATATCGGGCCTAGAGGGGCGGCAAGCGTCAGTCCCCTAATAGCGGTATAAGTCGTGTCGGAGTGAAGCCCATTACACCCTGAGAAACTACTGGAACCTACCAGCAAATCTCGCTTGCCCTGGCCAGGGACTTTGAGTAATGGCTCTCTGACACAGCACGATATCTACTCCCAATACCGGGAGGGACGAATCCTGTCTAACCGCCACTGCTTCCAAGTGCTCGGGACTGCACCCAACTGCTACCTGTTTGCACGACTCCTTTGAGCCGTGGTAGGGTAGCAATCTAAGAACAGTGGGACACACTCGAGGCGAAGTAGCAGTGTCAAGTCTGCGGACTACGCTGTACTCATGTCACCTGGGAACTGTTCACTGACGACTGGTATCAAACCAACCAACAGTTCCCTGTGAGTCCTGTCCGGTGTACCCGTAACCTAACGAGCACCTGCATACTATCTCCAGTACGACGTACTGACGGCTGTGGGACAGACCATCTCCCCAACTGGGATGAGAAGCGTACACACCAGTCTACTCCGGAGTATCGATGCTCTGTCTCGATAATCCAACGACCAGGGACCTGAATGAGGATGTGCTTGTAGACTACCCAGCCCCCACTAGTGTGACTGCCATCACAACGCTGGTACACAAGCAAGATCCTAAGAGCTCTATCAATACGTACACTCACATATTAAGATAGAAAAACCAAGTAGCATACTACCATGTTTAGCAAGACTGTTATATACATGTGAATATCCCAAGCTTCCATTAAGTAATATACAAGCTAGTATGATACAGTAATGGCCTTCTAGGGCATAAACACTAACAAATTGTTCGTACACGGAGTAAGGAATCAGGTTAACACTAGACCCAAGATCTAAAAGTGCTCGATTAATTTTCTTATCCCCAATTGTGATTGAAATAGTAGGACAGCCGGGGTCCTTTCGTTTTTTGGGGTAAGGTTTGATGGTGGTTAATAGCATTGCTCACTGCACTAGCCACTAGCACTTTCTTGGGTACTTGAGATGCCTTTCTCTTCGAGGTGCACAAGCCCTTTAAGATTTTTGCGTATGAAGGGACTTGTTGGATAGCATCCAAGAGAGGTATATTTATGCTAACCTGCTTAAATATCTCCACAATCTTCTCCACTTGTGTATTTGGTTTATTAGGACTCAACCTGTTTGGGAATGGAGCATTCTGAAAATTTGTTGAGTCAAAAGTCTGTGGAGTAGAATGTGGAGTAGGAACGGGTCCCAGTGTGGATGTGTTCGTGTTGTGAGAAATGGGTCCGTTCGAGTCAGAAGAAGTAGAGCCGTGTGAAGGGTGGAGAATAGGCTCTAAAGAAAAAGGTGAAAAAGGAAGTGAAGAAAATGAAGAAGGGGAAGAAGAACCACCGGCGGGGTTGTCATCACTAGTTCCCACATTATTTTGCAACTCTCTTCCGGATCTCAACGTGGCCACCGCATTTATATTGTGATTGTGATATGCGTTTTGTGTGTGACCGGGATTGGCCAATGGTTGAGATGGAAGCTTTCCCTTTTCTCTCTCGCTCAACGCAGCAGTTAATTGTGCAATTTGTGCCACAATAGATTTGATACTTTGATCGTGTGAGGCATTGTTATTCATTAAAGATTGAACATAACTTTCAAATCTTGCTGCGGATTCTGTAGATTACTTAAGAAATGCATCTAGACTTTTTTCGAGCGAGATAACCTTATCATCATTTGGTTGAACCAAATTGTTCGTTTGATTTGTATAAGGTTGTTGTTGGAAAGGTTGCTGGTTTTGAGTTTGTAAGGGTGCTTGTTGTTGTTGTGGAGGAGCTCTTTGAAAATTGTTATTCCCTTGGAACTGTTGATTTGGATGACTCCTCCACCCCCGATTGTATGCCGAAGAGTACGGATCGTTTCTTTGTCGTTGCTGAAATGCAGCATTGACTTGATCCTGTCCTTGAATAGGTGCATTATAAGGACACTCTTCGGTTAAATGCGATGGGTTCGAACAACAAGCACAAACAGTTCGTGTGGGTAGAGTAGGGGCAGGAGAAGACGATGAGATTTTTGTCTCAATGGCTTCTAGCTTTTTCATAAGTGAGGCCATCTCGGCCTTCATAGCTATCGACATATCTATTTGATGTATGCCTGCCCTAGATTGACCAACTGAAGAAGATGATGTGGTCTTGGTACTCTCCCACTGAATTGTTTGCTCACTTAGGTCCTCAAGAAACTGCCAAGCTTCGTCGCTAGACTTGGAGAGAAAATGACCTTGACATATTGTTTCTAGCAACTGCTTCGTTGCTGCGTTCAATCCCTCGTATAATGTTTGGCAAAGTTGCCAATTTTCTATCCCATGATGAGGGCATTGAACAAGTAGGTCTTTAAATCTCTCGAAGCACTTCCAAAATGGTTCGGAAGGAAGCTGTGAAAATTGTATAATCTCGTTTCGGATTCTAGCAGTTTTGTGATGAGGATAGAACTTTTTTAGAAAAGCTCTCACAAACTCGTCCCAATTTCTAATGGAATGTGATGCGGTGCTGTATAGCCACTTCTCGGCTAGGTCACATAAGGTAAAAGGAATGACCCTTAGCCTTATTGTGTCATCACTTAATTGGGTTGTCTTCATCATTGCGGAAACGTTTTGGAATTTATTAATGAAAATATATGCATCTTCGGATTCCAAACCATGAAACTTAGGCAGCATATTGATGAAGTGTGGTTTTATTTCAAAATTATCCCCATTCGCCGGTGGGGGTGAAAGACATGTAGGTAAGGAAGTGCGGACGGGGTAGAAGAGATCCTGGAGCGCGACTCGTGCGGGCGCTACAACAGGCGGAAGATTCGGGTTATTCACACCTGGCGGAGCGGAATCATTCCCGTCGGTAAGGTATCGTTGGGGTTGAATCCCGACATACCTTCGGTGAAAGAATTTGAGGGTGGAGGTAAAGAAATGGAGGGAACGTCGACGAAGGGTTCGTCGAAAGGTTCGTCGCTCGGTACCAACGAAACACAGACTAATCGGGCGTTAGTATCCCTAGTCCAAAATGACATACACTAAAAGGGGTAGTGTAGTCAGAAAAAATAGAAAAAAAAAATGAGGGGGTAAGATAACGTCAATGGAAAGAAGTGATGGAAGTGAGTTGCAAGTTTTCTTAGCGGCAAGTTGCAAGTTTTGAAAAGATTTTTCTTTATTATTTTTTTTATTGTAGAGTTTTGCAAGAAGGTTTTATAAAATGGGACTCATGACACAAATGTATCAACCACACATGCACAATCAGGCCTAGATTTAGGGTTGCCTAGGTCTGCTAGACAGCTCCTAACTAGGGCTAGAAATAGGACCTCAAACCGCCTCTTCACGGACAAATACGGCCAAGTAAGTGGGAAGGAACCACCACTACAGTGGGCCTAATTAATAACCACTAGCCTAGACACCGCAAAGTCGGTTAGGATAACTTGCCGATGCCTATACTAGTCCTTTTCCTATTGAGCTCGATGTCCTTAGGTCTGAGTCTAATCTTTTTTAATTAATTGTGGTCGATGCAAAATGCTTTAAGTGTTTTCTGGGGTCCTGGGAAGGGTGATGAAATCCCCACCCAATCTGAGTTTGGTCAATTAGCCCCTTAGAGTCCGGTTAAATTATGCAAAACAATAAAATTTCATTTGCAATCAATTTTTAGCGCGGCGCAAAGAAACCTGCAGCAAATCTGTTATTTAGAAGGGGGTAGAAGATTTTTTTAGCGCAAAGAACCCTGCAGAAAATTTTTACAGTGGATATATTGTAGGTTACAGAGGTGAGAAGGAGGAATCAAACCATGCAATTTTTAGGTGCTGACGTGGCAAGAGGAGCGCGGATCCGCGGTCTAATGTCCCCCAATGCGGCGGAAACGCGGCGGAGCAGAGGGATCGGGATCTGTAAAATTTTGTGCTGCTCTGTACTGAGATTTCCTCTCTGTTCTGATATGTACTTTTCTGTTTTTTCCTCTGTAAAATTCCAGATCCAAAAGTTTTTGCTGTTCCTGCAAGATTCAAATAGCAAACCCTTCAAACAGATCAAAGTTGATAATTTTTGTTTTTTTTTTTATATTTTCAGATTTTTATAATTTTTAAAATTTATATCAACCCGAAAATTCACAAAAAGAAAGATTACGCCATCCCCGGCAATGGCGCCATTTGATTAGAGAGATTTTACGATCAAAAATATAATTACCGCAATCAGAAACGGCGTCGCTTAGCAGCTAGCCGGTGAGTACGGGTCGATCCACAGAGACGGGTAAATTCCTTTTATGTGTTTTAACGAGTTGATTCAATTTGTCGTTTTGGTTGGTTTATAAAAATCTATGAAAACGAGATCTAATTAATCTAATTAAAAGTCTTGCTAGGGTTAGGCTTAGGAGAAGTTTTGGAGATTAACGTTTTTCATCACCGCTTTCAATGCCTACTTTTTTAGATCTATTAGATGTTAAGTTAATTATCAATAAAGTGGATACGAATCTTTTGGGATGATGTTTCTTTCTCTAGTTTCGTATCCTTCCTTTGTTGATAATCACCCTAACCTCCACGGAAAACGCGCGCAACCGGCCCTTTATACTACGGTTCATCGTTACCTCGATAGGTAGGATGCTGCAGGGAGCGGTTGTGCTCGTATGCGCGGAGTTATAACTCTTAAGTGAAGGTGGCATTGAAAGGGGCGAGAGATCTCATCTCTCAACCCTTTCCCTAAGGCTAACCCTAACAAGCGAGGAGACTACTCGCTCATTAGGGGATGAGAAAACATTATAATTAAAAGAACAAATATAAAATACTTACTAGGTTGACGGCTCACTCCAAACAAGAAGAACAGATCTGAATTTTTCTCTCAGAAATTCTGAATTTTATTGATTGAAAAGAGGCATCTATTTTACAGATCTAAAATCACAATTTATAGGAAAATAGGAAACCTAGGGTTACAGACTCTCGCACATGCGCAATTACAGATTTGTCCACGTAAAATCCCAACACCCGCACCGACGCAACAACACAGAAACATTGCGCCGACACGGGCATTAAACGGCCGCGGATCCGCGGCCCTTTGGTGGGCTTGGCTCACCAAAATTCTGGGCTTTCTTCAGGGGTTCTTGGGCTCTTTATTTTTATACTTCTTTTCTATTTTTGGCTTCTGGGTCTTCTCCAGATTTTCAGTGAAAACTTGTACGTATCTTTTGACCGTTTCACTTTCGTCTTTTTGGACCTTGCACTGTTCTTCGTCTCAGCTTGAGTAAGATCCGTCTATTTGTTGGTCAAAAGTCCCTTTTCTGTATCAGCTTTCGTCTTTTTCACTGTATTTGCTCCAAGAGCCTGTATCCTGTAACATGCAACAAAAGTGCGTCAAGAGTACCTGTTTATTTATAAAATGGATAAGAATAGGGGAATGAAGAATGCAATATTAGGGTCTGAACATCATCCTCCTGCTCATCAGACACTAAGGATCTCAAGCCCTCATCGTGAGGCCGCTGAGTTCCTTCCTGCTCGGCGCATCCCCAGCAGGCATCCTCCTGCCCATCAGACGCTAAGGATCTCAAGCCCTCATCATGAGGCCGCCGAGTTCTTTCCTGCTCGGCGCATCCCTAGCGTGCATCCTCCTGCACATCAGATGCCGAGGATCTGAAGCCCTCATCACGAGACTGCCGAGTTTCTTCCTGCTCAGCGTATCCCCAGCGGGCATCCTCCTTCCCATAAGACGCTGAGAATCTGAAGCCCTCATCGCGAGGCCACCGAGTTCCTTCCTGCTAGGCGCATCCCCAGCGGGCATCCTCCTGCCCATCAATGCGGTCGGTCCAAATCCTTCCTCACGAGCCCGCTGAGTAGCTTCCGGCTTGGCGCATCCACAGCAGGTAGCTTCCTACCCTACAAAGACACGGATCTAAGGCCCGCCGAAAAAACTCATACTCAACGCGCGATCAGCGCCTCAACTCCGACAGAGGGAGGATACCGGCCTTCCCACACTCATCCTTCGTTCGACTCATACTCGATGCGTGACGACAAGAACGCCGTGTCTTCTCCAAACAATCCACCATAAGGAATTACCAGCGCCCAGCCGCACAGAAAGAACCAGGCAGTCCACTCTCGACCCGACCTACAAATAGATCCGAATGAGAGTGGGAGGCTAATAATGATGCTCAATAATGGTAATTCCTTAGATCATGACACGTAGCGGATAACGCGTCACATGCGTAAGCTAGTTAGGCCAGTGTGGGCCACGGAGGGGGAACCGGTGTGCTACAGTGGGGGGCTTCCCTCAAACCCTGTCTCCGAGGTTGCAGCCAACTCCTTGCCCACGAGCACCTCAGCAGCCAAGCCAACTGTCCCTTTACTCTACTCCGAGCTATCACAGGCCTGAGCCTCCTCGACCCTCTCAACTCACCTCCGGGATCTTGCAGAACCATGATAGCTCGGCCTCCCGCTCGTCCCCGAGCTCTCTCATCGACCGACCAACAGCACCACTCACAGGCGCAACCGCCATCCCGCGAATCTCTCCATACACGAGATATCCGCCGGCCACATCCTACGTTCCACGCCATCATGATCCCCCATTAACGAGCCTGTCACGCCATTAATGGGAGATCCAGCCCATCACGCGGGTGTGACATCAAGAGCGTAACGGCCGGTGCGATTCTCGCACCTGCCTGCCTACTGCCACCACTATTTAAACCCCTCCTTCAGACGTTCTAAGTAAGCCATTTTTACTCTACTAATCCGTTACTCTGCTCGGATTTTCTCTCTAACTTGACCGTCGGAGGGTCCTCGGTGGTACAACCACCCCGGGACTTCCTTGCAGGTAGCTCGGCCCAAACAACCTCAAACCCATTGAGATCCACACGATTCAGAAGCCAGCCTCTAGATCCAATCTCGGCCGTCTATCGCCGCCATCAGCAGATCAACGGAAGGTAACATCTTGACGTGATACGAAGCACGTCATCAAGCAAGAATCATATGGGCTCTATCAACATGTAATAGTGATCTGTAGTACCACATAAAGCATGTACATGATGATAAAGACAAACCAGATAGCATACTATTATCTCGAGTAAGACTGTTCTATCCGTATAGGTCCTCCCTCAATCATCATAATCATGTGCCTGCGACTATGATAATTGCTTTGAAGGAACTATAGCCAACATTGACGACGTTAAATAATTCAATCGAACATCAAAACTCCATATTTCCTATGCTCTCTGGAAATGTTTCCAAATGTTGGATTTTTCCAAGTTAAAAATATTCAAAAAATTGTGCAGGGTATTCTATGGACCCACAAGAAAAACGACGGCCTAACTCGACCGAACGGTCGTGGAAGCACAGCCAAAGCATGCCTTTGGCGGCGGTTCTGCGGCGCCGTTGGTGAGGCAGGGAGCATGGCTTCTTGTGTAAGTCCGTAGGTGCTTGGGGCACTGTCTGGGTATTTTTAAAACTGTCTCAAGAGTTGACGTCTCTGGGAAATGTGGGTGTTTGTTGATTCGATCGAAATGTTTAACATCGTCTAGCAATCTAGGATATGTGATATAATATTTGGAATCCATAATAATTAGTTTTGTGAAAACTGGCTTGAATTTTATAAATCTAGCAATTTAGTCTTATTTGATCGATTGCCACATAGTTTTGATTTGGATCAAAACTCCGTCACAATCACGTAGTGTACGCGGATACTCGCCGGGTAACAATACTAGATAGTCGTGCCCCATAGCCCCGACCAAGTTACTATAGGAGAACCCCGTAGCCAAAAGCATCCTTTCAGGTGCTCGCGGCCTCGATGTTCCGCCTAAGTGCACTTGGTCGATGGCATCGGGGGTGCGGCGGTTGACTAAAGTTTCCGACGAGCATTCGATCAGGATGTCGAGAATCTTATTGAATTGCCCATCTAGTTATTGAAAATTGTTTTCAATATCGAGACTAAAATGCGGGGTTTATAATGTTAGGCATGAAATTCGGAATATAAGATATTCCGGGTTTATGATGTCTAAGGAATTCATTTGGTTAAGCATGAAATCCGAAGTATGTGATATTTCGGATTTATGATGTCTAAGGTGGTTGCGGATTCCAACTAGATACAACAGGAATAATAATACAATAGTGGCCCGATCCAATATGTACCACCTACCAAAGCAAAACACCTGAATGCAAGCTATTTACCAGCGATGCCGCTACTGATCCATACAGTCAACCTGCAAGAACTGTGGCACAACGGGGGTAAGTTGCCAACTCGTGAGTAGAAAACATCATCAGGTAGAAATCGAATAAAACAACGATTCCTAGGTAAACTATATCATAAAGGTAATACTATGATATCTAGGGTGACCGTATCTGCATATGTGCCAACAATATAATCGATACCTATCAGCATGTGGATAACATCTATGTATCCACCAATGACACAACAACATCATGCATGTAAATATCATGAAAGCATATGTATGTAAATATGAGGATATCAATCGGTGTGTCCATCAACGACACATCAAAATCATGGAACCTGAGTGTCTAATATCGACACTTGAAATATCATGAAACCTATGTCCAACATCGACATGTAAATCCTCATATCTCGGGCTCCATCAATCCGGATCGGCCGACGGGCTCTGTCTGTCCGGATCGGTCCTCAGGCTCCGGCAGTATGGATCGGCCCATATCCATCTCTCGACTCCGGTCAGTATTCTCCGGATAACCGCCAGGTCCAATAAATCACCTGTAGGTAGTAGTCCATCTGCCAGGCTCATCGTCTACGGCGCGGCATCCCTTTCTTGCCCCGGGGTACCATACCGGGTCTACCATGAACCCGTAAACGGATCATCCAGCTCCTTGAATCGGGTTTCTATCACACGTCTCAGAACCGAGAAAACACATGATGAACGCTCTGAAATATCAAATCAAGAGAAACCGGGTTTTTAAAACAATACATACTTTCTTTTGAAATATAACCACGGTTCTCAAATACAGAATCTTAAGAAAACTGCATCTCAATGCATATAACAGTGATGTGAGCATATCCGTATATCATGCAACATGGAATAGTGATGTGAGCATATCAGTATATCATACGACATATCATAATGATGTGGCAATTCTACTGTGTACGTGACATAGCAATTATCGATGATGAAAGTGTGTGAGCCGGCAATCTGTGTAAGTGTAACATACGCATCATTGATAATTGTATGGGTGTACTAGCACAGGTATATGTAATGCAATGAGAATTTCATGAACGTAGAATAAAGTAAATCGTGAGCGCAATGCTATAAAGTATACATCTCTATCACATATCCGAGTCGGTGAATCTATCAAGCGGCATCCAGCCTCATAACATCACGGACGGTATAATCCATCGTACGACATCCTCTAGTCAAGGGTATGGATCAATCATCAAGTAAAACTCATCACATACGGTATCCATCGTACGGCGGCATTAAACGATTAGAGATTTTATCAACCTATATGACAATGAGGGTACAGACCTAATGTCTCGTACGACATAACACTCATGATCTACAACATTATCCATATATATATACCAATCTCTCAGATCACATTCGTATAAATCTTATATCATGGGACCAACAAAGGTATCAACTATCTCATATTGACTCGTATCTGTATAACGACATATCTAACCAAGTCATCGTATACTCTTTTCATCACATCAATATATCACGTCAAATCATCTTATATATATTTATCTTATTTGACCGATCTCATAACACATCTATCTAAATCTCATTATATCCATCGATCTCATGTCATAACCTCATACATCTCGTTTCATATCCTATATCAAACATGTCCGCTCGTATTATCATATCTCATTACATGCCACTAAAATCTCATACTTAATCTAGTGCAACTACACATCTATATATCGTGATTCACATTCACTTTTCATATCATCTCTAACTACCTTTTTAACCATATCCATAGTTTTCTAATATAGGTTTCCCTAACCATATTCTATATATCAGTTTCCATCAAAGTTTGCGGGGGTGTTATACGCCATCCACCCGATTTCCCACGTAGATATAAATCTACTCACCTGCTGAACTCCTTTTTCAGCCATAGTCGATATGCTCCGTCGTCTCGGAATCCACGTGAAGGTACCTACAAGAAATACACAATCGCAAATGCTATTAACATCAAGTCCGGAAAACCAATACGGCACACGGTGCGCTCATAGGTTAGAACCTTTAGCCTACGCATGCAAAATGATCAAACAACCCTTGTTGTTGACGTACAAACGCCCAACAACCAAATACAAATCCAGACATCAAAACCAAGCATTCAAAACTCGGAAAACATAGCCAAAAACACCCCAATATGCTCGCAGATTTATCTCAGGTTAAATTAGGACTAAACTAACAATGTAGTGGGATATTATATGGGATAAGTGAGCTACAGAACCAATTCCATCACCAAACACCACAATGAGGCCGGCCACATCCCCTATAAAACCAGCCAGCTCGGCCAAGACTACTCCATTATGGTTCGTCTTCTCAGGGTGTTCTCCTATTGGTCTAACTAGGTCTCTAGAGTTGCTAGTTTTTCTCAGAAACTTCCCGGGATGCTCAAGATTCCCTGTAGGACAAGACAACTTCACAAAACCGACACGAGGTGATTTCTAAGTTCGTATTCTCTGTTCTAGGTCCAGAAATCGATATCTAGGGTCTTGTACACACTCACTACAGATCACAAGTCGACAAAAACACCCAAATCCTCTCTTGTAATTTCCAAACAACACTAATTCAAATCGATTAAACTCTAAACTACTATAGGGTGTTATTAAACTTAAACTAAACTAGATGAAAGGAATTATACCTCATGGATGCAACTCAAGAGAAACCCTAGTTTCCCAAAGTCTCCAAGGTCCAAATTGATTGGTCCAAAGTGTTGTGGATGAGGTGGGGATCAACTTTAATGAAGAGAGTGCAAGGTTTTAGCAAGGTTTTTGAGATGAGAAATGGAGGTGGAGGTGGAAGGAGATAAGGAGGAAGAAGATGAAGGAAAACAATGGTGAGGGGAAAGTGATGGTTGCCCGCTCTCTCTCTCTCTCTCTCTTACCCTCTTATTCTCACCCCCTCTCAAATATCACATGTCACATTCTCTCTCCAATAAGTGTCACGTTCTCTTTTCCTTTTCTTTTGTTTTCCCCCCACTCATTAAAACCAAACACATAACAAAAATAAATTGAAACAACAAGCAACATGTCATGGTGCACTAGCCATGGAAAACTGTAGAGACACAGATTTGGCTAAATCGCGATTAGTAGTGCACTAATCAATTTTTATTTAAACTGCACATAATTAATTATAAAAATACCAAATCCAATAAATATATTTTTTACTTTCTGAATTGTTACAATCTTCCCCCGTTAAATAAATTCGGTCCCCGAATTTAAATTTAAACCCCCAATTGCTAAAACATTTCAATAATCAACTCAAATCAACGGGGATCCGAAATTTGGGCAGTACCTCCTTTGAATATTTTGATCCAAAACTACATATACATGTTGACAATAAAAGGAATCCCCAAGCGTGAGCTAGCTCTTCGCCAATCGGCGGAATCACAACCACGCAAGACAGAATATAGGTATATGACGCCCAACGGCGAAGATCAACACAAAGGAAAATGAATAAAGCAAGACATCAACCCACCAAGCGAACATAAAACCCATCACTCTAACTCTCGCAACTACAAGTCTTATTAAGTCGTACTACTTTTACAAATACTAGTTTCTGATTGATGGAGTTAACAAGATACAACAGAATAATAATACAATAGTGGCACGATCTATTATGTACCACCTACTAAAGCAAAACACCAGAATGCAAGCTGTGTACCAGCGATGCCGCTACTGATCCATGCGGTCAACCTGCAAGAACTGTGGAACAATGCCGCTACTGATCCATGCGGTCAACCTGCAAGAACTGTGGAACAACGGGGGTGAGTTGCCAACTCATGAGTAGAAAACATCATCAGGTAGAAATCGAATAAAACAACGATTCCTAGGTCAACTATATCATGATGGTAATATTATGATATCTAGGGTGACCGTATCTGCATATGTGCCGACAATATAACGATGCCTATCAGCATGTGGATAACACCTCTGTGTCTACCAATGACACAACAACATCATGCATGTAAATATCATGAAAGCATATGTATGTAAATATGAGAATATCAATCCGTGTGTCCATCAACGACTCATCAAAATCATAGAACCTGAGTGTCCAACATCGACACTCGAAACATCATGAAACCCGTATCCAACATCGACACGTAAATCCTTATATCTCGGGCTCCGTCAGTCCGGATCGGTACACGGGCTTCGTTTGTCCAGATCGGCCCTCGGGCTCCGGCTGTATGGATCGGCCCGTATCTATCTCTCGACTCCATTCGGTATCCTCCGGATAACCGCCAGGTCCAACCAATCACCGGTAGGTAGTAGTCACTCTACCAGGATCATCTTCTACTGTGTGGCATCCCTTTCTTGCCTTGGAGTACCATACCGGGTCCACCATGAACCCGCAAACGAATCATCCAGCTTCTCGAATCAGGTTTCTATCACACGACTTAGAACCGAGAAAACACATGATGGACGCACTGAAATATCATATCAAGAGAAACCGGGTTTTTAAAACAATACATACTTTCTTTTGAAATATAACCACGGTTCTCAAATCCAGAAGCTCAAGAAAACTGCATCTCAATGCATATAATCGTAAAGCATGATGTATGTAAACATATAACAGAAATGTGAGCATATCCGTATATCATGCAACATGGAACAGTGATGTGAGCATATCAGTATATCATACGACATATCATAATGATGTGGCAATTCTACTGTGTACGTAACATAGCAATTATCGACGATGAAAGTGTATGAGCCGGCAATCTGTGTAAGTGTAACATACGCATCATTGATAATTGTGTGGGTGTACTAGCATAGGTATATGTAATGCAATGAGAATGTCATGAATGTAGAATAAATTAAATCGTGAGCGCAATGCTATATGGTATACGTTTCTATCACATATCTGAGTCGGTGAATCTATCAATCGGCATCCATCCTCATAACATCACGGACGGTATAATCCATCGTACAGCATCCTCTAGTCAAGGGTATAGATCAATCAACAAGTAAAACTCATCACGTACGGTATCCGTCGTACGGCGGCATTAAACGATTAGAGATTCTATCAACCTATATGACAATGAGGGTACGGACCTAATGTCTCGTACGGCATATCACTCATGATCTACAACATTATCCATATATATATAGTAATCTCTCAGGTCACATCCGTATAAATCTTATATCATGGGACCAACAAAGGTATCAACTATCTCATATTGGCTCGTATCTGTATAACGACATATCTAACCAAGTCATCATATCACATTGTATACTCTTTTCATCACATCAATATATCACATCAAATCATCTTATATATATTTATCTTATTTGACCGATCTCATAACACATCTATCTCAATCTTATCATATCCATCGATCTCATGTCATATCCTTATACATCTTGTTTCATATCCTATATCAGACATATCCGCTCGTATTATCATATCTCATTACATGCCACTAAAATCTCATACTTAATCTAGTGCAACTACACATCTATATATCGTGATTCACATTCACTTTTCATATCATCTCTAACTACCTTTTTAACCATATCCATAGTTTTGTAATATAGATTTCCCTAACCATATTCTATATATCAGTTTCCATCAAAGTTTGCGGGGGTGCTATACGCCATCCACCCGACTTCCCGCGTAGTTGTAAATCTACTCACCTACGGAACTCCTTGTTCAGCCGTAGTCGATGTACCCCGTCATCTCGGAATCCACATGAAGGTACCTACAATAAATACACAATCGCAAATGCTATTAACATCAAGTCCGGAAAACCAATACGGCACACGGTGCGCTCATAGGTTAGAACCTTTAGCCTACGCATACAAAATGATCAAACAACCATTGTTGTTGATGTACAAACACCCAACAACCAAATACAAATCCAAACATCAAAACCAAGCATTCAAAACTCGGAAAACATAGCCATAAATACCGCAATATGCTCCCAGATTTATCTCAGGTTAAATTAGGACTAAACTAACAATGCAGTGGGATATTATATGGGATAAGTGAGCTACATAACCAATTCCATCACCAAACACCACAATGAGGCCGGCCACATGCCCTTTAAAATCGGCCAGCTCGACCAAGACTGCTCCGTTATGGTTCGCCTTCTCAGGGTGGTCTCCTATTGGTATAACTAGGTCTCTAGAGTTGCTAGTTTTTCTCAGAAACTTCCCGGGTTGCTCAAGATTCCCTGTAGGCCAAGACAACTTCACAAAACTGACATGGGGTGATTTCTAAGTTCGTATTCTCTATTCTAGTTCCAGAAATCGATCTCTAGGGTCTTGTACACACTCACTACAGATCAAAAGCCCACAAAATCACCCAAACCCTCTCTTGTAATTTCCAAACAACACTAATTCAAATCGATTAGACTCTAAACTGCTATAGGGTGTTATTAAACTTAAACTAAACTAGATAAAATGAATTATACCTCATGGATGCAACTCAAGAGAAACCCTAGCTTTCCAAAGTCTCCAAAGTCCAAATTGATTTGTCCAAAGTGTTGAGGATGAAGTGGGGATCAACTTTACTGAAGATTGTAGCACCCTAGTTTATTTATAACAATTCTATTTCAAGTATTTCTTTATTTATAGTATTTTCCTGATTTATTGTGTTTTGGGTGCCAATAGTGTATTTGACATCTGTATTTGCATCCGACCCGACCCGCTTCTTTGAAACCTGTCTTGATTCATGATTATGGTTTTATCCTGACTTGTTACGAGGACTCGTGCACTTTCATTTATATATACTGCATACTGGCATTTATCTGGCATCTGCATTTTTTTTATATAACATTTAAAGTTACATAAAATATTTTTAAAAATACATTGCATGACTTGCATGATACCCCTATCCCTATGTTAGCATACGCGCATCTTGTTCTCGTCCCGTTCAGTGAAACAGACTTGTTTGGATGGCTACGCGCACGTACGTGCATCCTTTCTTTGGGGTATGCATTCTCGTTATCCGGATATCCAATTTTAGTTTTGGTCGACACATATATTTTTCGTATTTTGAAACTGGAATTTTAGACCCGACCTGGGCATATTTTGGAGTAAGTTTGTATTTACCAGAATATCAAATTTTATTAATATAATATTTTAAATAACGATTTAAAATTTAGTTTAACTAAAAGAATTTTTAAAATTAAAATCCCAACTAAAAACAACAGAATTCTCTCTCTCTCTCTCTCTCTCTCTCTTCTTTTCCCTCTTCTTCTTCCTCCTCTTCATTCTTTCTTTTTCTTTATTTCTGGAATTCCAGTGATCACCGGAGCCATGACGTCGCTGCCGATCCAGACGACCCAAAGGATGTACCTTACATGCGTGATCACCCTCTTGTGTTGCTTGGACCCGCCCCGTGTGCCGTGCGTGCGTTGCGGCGTTTTGCCGACGTCGAACGTGCCGTACATATCCATTTCGTGATCCATTGAGGAAAGTTTATCTTGCTACATGCTATGAAATATTTTACATCCATATTAATAATAATATTTCATGTTTAGTGTATTGTACATCCCCTGTTATCATTTCACTATTTTACGACGTCTGTTTGCATCCGTACAATTTATTTCATATCTAGTCGCATGCAAGTTTACAACTTGCAGCATGCTATAATTATATCTATAAATATATATATCGTCGTAATATTTCTTATTATTATTTTTAATTAGTTTATAATCTGCATTTTATAACGTTATACAAAATATAGTTTGAAAATATTATAGCTTACACATGAAATATCGTTGCAAAGCTGATACGACAAATCTGAAATTTACTGTACACCTTACCTTATAAAATTCATTATAAATCATAGAAAAATCATTAGCATACGTTCTTTAGTTTGTTATGAATATAACTCATAATACTATAACCTTGTGAAATATTAACTTCCAAAATAAATTATTTAAATAATATAAAATGCAAATGAAAGTACCTCTGAACTGCTGTCCAGGGAAATTCCATCAGCAAACTTTCAACTTCGAACGTTCATAAATTTTTGTAGGAACAACCTGAGATACATTAACTTATAAAAATAAAAATCTTATTGAATTATATTTGTTTTGGTATAAGACACGTCCCTATTGGAGAACGTTTGTTATTTTTAAGCTATTTTACAAATCAGGGTGACGTTGAATTTCTGAACAGAACTTTCTTTTGCATGGTTAATCAATACCGCTTTTATAGTTATTAATCGGTTTGAATATATTATCCATGTAAATATTATTATATCAATATCTATTTAATAAATAATAGTGCTTGTGTTTTAATATTCAGCAAATTTTACCGATTTACAGTTTTATAGTATCCGTCTATATCCGTACGGTTTATTACATATCTAGTTGCACGCCGAGACCATATTATTTCATGTTACTGTTGTATTAGTACACCATGCTTGATAAAGTGCATCCTACCTAATCCTAGAGCTGTAGTTGTAACCCCTGCAAGATAATTGTGCATCTTGTAACCCCGGATAGATAATTGAGCATCCATGTTTTATTGCGTACCCATACCATTAATTCTTTATATCTAGTTGCATGCCATGTCGTATTAATTCATATTATTGTTATATTAGCATCTCATACTTGATAATGTGCATCCTACATAGTCATAATGTAACCCCTGATAGATATTTATGCATCCATGCTTTTACCGTACGTCTGTACTGTTACCGTGATTCGATACTTGCTACATTTTATTGTTGGGCACCCATGTGATACATTGTGCACTACTTGACATGACCTGATATATCACTACTTAACATATTACCTGATCCTGTTCCTAATGCCAACAATCTTGACATGTTGTCCCTACGGACATATCCTGTTGTCTATTTAGACAAACCTGTTTCTACTTGATCCTGTGTTGGCATTAGCTCCAGTTTATCAATACCTGACTTGTACATATAACTTGGGGGTATGGGGAAATCAAGAATGTAACCGAACGTAACTCAAAGAGCTATCATATTGTTTGCCATTTTTCCGGACGTTACGGAATACCAATTATTTGCCGTTTTTCTGGGCGTTACGGAATAATCACCGATAGGTTACGATGAGGATTACATTAATTGATTTCAAAGACTTGAGAGTAGTTAACCCAGTAGATCAGTTTAGATTACTCACAGCACGTCACATATACTTGGCCCTTCACTGTTTCATATTTATGTTACTGTTATACCTTTATTACTGTTCATACTCGTGCCTGCTTGTCTTGCTACCCTTGATTATGTTATTATTGATATTATGACGCACTGACGTCTGGGTTTTGCATGGCCCAGATCCTTTACCTTTGTCGCATGCTAACCAGGAGTATTTCAGTGAATAGGCAGAGCAGTGAGGACCTGTTATTAGTTTAGTTTAGTTTTCCTTTCAGTAATTTTTCATTCCTGATGTGAGCCCGTATTTTGGGACGTACATTCCAGATTATTATTGTACTTGGATCTTTTGCTTCCGCATTATTTTATTTCATGACTCGTTTATCCTGGCTTATGGACATGTATTAGATAGTTTATTTATTTCTACTGTTCTTGATATCTTCTAGACAGCCATAATATGACTGTAGAGAGATCTTTCCTACCCACAGGTAGCATAGTTGGCTCTGTCACGTGCCAATCTTAGAGCACTCTGGGAAGCAGGGCGTGACAGGATTTGTTTGGTATCAGAGCCGGTCCCTCAATAGTAGGTCTGTGGTTCGAGGACGAACCATTGTTCAAAGGTGGGGAGAATTTCGGGACCCGGTTCTTGCTCTCGGAACAAAGTGCCACGCCAAGTGTCGTGTTAAGTGGGCGGGGGCCACCTCTTGAATCCGTGGGGGACACCCCTTGACTCCGTGGGACCCACTGTAGAACAATGGGGTCTCTTCGGAATACATTTCGAAAGAGGGAAGATCTGTACTATAAATAGAATGATACCACTTCTCAATACAGAGGCGCCTTTTAAGTGAACTGACACTATAGGAGCTTGAGAACTCCGTAGTTAAGCATGCTCGAGCCAGGGAAATTCTGCGATGGGTGACCTCCTGGGAAGTGGCCCCTGGTCAGGTTCGGTTCGCATCAAAGGACAAAACCGTGCAGTTTCGGCCAGAGCGGACAATACTCTTTGTATTGGGGGTGGGGTGTGACAAAGAGGATGTAGGGTTTTAGCAACGTTTTTGAGATGAGAAATAAAGGTGGAGGTGGAAGGAGATGAGGAGGAAGAAGATGAAGGAAAATAATAGGGAGGGGAAAGTGATGGCTGCCCGCTCTCTCTCTCACCCTCTTATTCTCACCCTCTCTCAAATATCACATGTCACATTCTCTCTCCAATAAGTGTCCCGTTCTCTTTTCTTTTTCTTTTCTTTTTCCCCTACTCATTAAAACCAAACACATAACACAAATAAATTGAAACAACAAGCAACATGTTATGGTGCACTAGCCAGGGAAAACTGTAGAGAAACGGATTTGGCTTAATCGCGATTAGTAGTGCACTGATCAATTTTTATTTAAACTGCTCATAATTAATTATAAAAATACCAAATCCAATAAATATATTTTTTACTTTCTGAATTGTTACAATCTTCCCCCCTTAAATAAATTCGGTCACCGAATTTAAATTTAAACCCCCAAAATCTTAAAACATTTCAATAATCAACTCAAATCAACGGGGATCCGAAATCACGGAAGATATAGGAATACTACAGCACATCGTATTCGCCTGAAAATGAGTACAAAACTCAAAATCGAACTCTGTCAAGTGTCACGCAAATCATCGGATTTGCTCGCAAATTATCGGAGTTACAATGGAGATACAGATCTCGAAATCCACTACTGAAATCCAATATACACTAGTCGAATACTATTATACATATATAATACGTATCCTTAAAAAATCTTCTAAAATAGAATAAGACACATGCAAAAATCTTTTCTGAATCTCCGTGTGATGCATAACTCACGGCATAAGTGACGGACGCTCATTTGTAAAGTAATAAATATATGTTCCGCCCTTTTAAAATATCCCAAAAGGTTTTCCTTTGTAAATGTTCGTGTCGCTCGCGGACACGTAGAAAATAGCGAGACTATAGCTCCTTTTCGAAAACCTCTTGGTAAACATTTTATGCATGCAAGTACTCAGGTACTGTCCTTAGATCAGTCCTGTACGGCTACTACATAATATAGTGCTCATCATGAAAACAAGGTGCTCAAGAGCAAAATCAGCCCCAAAAGGCGTATCCAATAATCACGTGCGTCTGGTATGCACGGGAATCAAAACCAAATACAAGTGTTACGAATGTGCACAAAACCAAACTAAGTGCAACGGGTGTGCATGAAAACATCTGTCCAGTGCAACGGGTGTGCACGACAACAACATCTAGTGCATCTATAGTGCACGAAAATCTCAAACCAGTGCAACTAACATGCACGAATGAAAATCCCAATTGAGTGCATCCGGTGTGTACAAAATCGCATCTCATATCGTGCGCCCAACATGCGCAAAATCCAAATCAAGTGCATCCGTCATGCACAAATGAAATCTAAATCAAGTGCATCCAACATGCACTAATAAAAATCTAAATCATGTGCATCCAACATGCACGAATAAAATCGCATCCAACATCCATGAATAAAAATCTAAATCATGTGCATCCAACATGCACGAATAAAATCTAACTCATGTGCATCCGATGCGCACGAAATCCAATACCAAGCGCCTATTATGCGCAAAAATCCAACCCAAGCAGGTCAGGTCCGTATAAAGCATATAGTGTTGTAAGCGCACGAAAACGAACGTCAAGTGCAAACGCGCACAAAACATAAATCTGGTAAAACAAATGTCCAAGACATAAATCGGGTGCAACCAAGGTACGGAGTATAAATCTAGTGTAACTAATGCACGAAATACCCATCCGGTGCAATAAATGTACGGAATGCAAATCTAGTGCAAAAAATGCACGAAACACGAATCCAGTGCAACAAATGCACAAAATACAAATCCGGTGCATCCAGTGCACAAAATACAAATCCAGTGCATCCAGTGCACGAAATACAAATCTGGTGCAACAATTCACATAAACTCATCAATAACTCAAATGTGTATAAAAAGCAACACCGAGTGTACCAAGGTGTATAAAATCATAAACGTGTGCACGGCGTGCACAAAACACGTATCAATGCACTGCAAGCACATGCGAGCTATACCGAGAGTAAAAAAAATCAAATCGAGTGCGTATCACATGCACAAAATCAAATCAACCGTTTGAAATCCACGAAATCATAAATACGTGCTACCAAGGCACAAAATCGACATCAGGTGCAATAGATATGCACAAATCGCAAACCAACACAACGGTGTATAAAACGTATATCCAGTGCAATAACTATGCACAAAATGTAAATACCCAGTAGGTGCAGCCATGGTGCACGAAATCCATATCATTAAACTCAATCATCAAAACTCAAATATAAGCGATATAAGCCTGATACTCGGATCACAAACGCAAATCGCAACAAATGACATTGAGGTAGACATCCTACAATATCGAAAAATGTTGGTGCGCCCAAACTGGCAGAGCAAGAACATCCGCTTACCTCCTGCTCATGGTCTGGCGCCCTCTGTCTCTAGGTCCTTATTTCTCTGCGGATTACTAATCTCGCAATCTATCGGATTGTCGGCCCGGTCAAGTGTGATAACTTGAACGATTTCGCTCTGGCACTCCTCTGGTCATCTCTCGGCCAATTAGCATGACCACTCGTAAAGCAGCATGTCACTGGCGTCGGCCTCTGGCCCTCTGAATACACATGACACAACTGATCTTCGGTGCAAATCTTATCGCAGCGGTGTCCTGAAAAGAACCTGCTCAAGGTCTCTTTCGATCTCGCCTATGCCGAACTATACGGAGGCTGGTACTCTTACATAATCCTTTCTTGTTTTCTGGACATCTTCATTCTAAGAACATCATTTACTCAGGAACTGGTCGTATCCCAACACCACTGTACACATAGCAGATCTCTAATCTCAATGGAGTGTATGACAGCTCGTTAACATCTCACACGAACCTCTTGTTCCACTCGTCTTTGTCATTGTCCATTTCGATGTCACGCCATGCTATCTGCGTACTGCAATTGTTCTCTGCTACAGTCAATCCAGAATCTCTCACACGTCCTCGAAATTATGAACTCGGTATCTTCATCACTCTCTAGAAGATATCTAGCCGAACACGTTCTCGAGAACTCGTCCCAATCATCGTAGGAATACTCTGTACTCGTCCGTTCTCGATCAACTCACAACGCATCTGAGTGAGGTCCTCTATCCGAAACTAGTCAACTTACTGACCTCCTATCGGATCATCCAACCAAAAATGTCATCTCTGGATCGATCAACTCTAGATCTGAGTAAGATTCTCCACACTGGAAATCTTCAACTCAACTGGGCTTGTGTCGACGCATCAATCAGACGAATCATCTCAGTCGCTCAACTGAACTCAAGATAAACTAGCTATTTACCATCGCATCTCTGCCCGAAAGATCCAGCGATCTCAGCTCGTAAGCTCTGGAAGCGACATCCCATCAATCTCAGCAACAGCTGGGTCATCTGTCTGCACGGTAGACGACATCACAACCCTGTGGTAGGCTGTACATAAATAGTCCTCTCACGACAGGCAGCCTCTAATAGTGGCCCGATCATCCGGTGCAAAACCAAACACTCGCCTCAAACGAGAGGTCACAATACAAATACAAAATCGAGACGTTCTCATGTCACCAGAAAACACGATGGTCAGTTCACGTCCATGACGAGCTCCCCCTGACCGCATCACTAGCAGTAGCTCAATCTGCACTCAAACCATGGTGACAGGAACCTCGAGCATGTATCAATGAAGGTTGGATCAGAGGAATGAAAGGAATCAACAGATCCAGAATGGATACATGATCATAAGGAGGAACAGAATCAATGGGAGTATGATCATGGAAACGAATAGAATCAAGGATCTCAAATGGATGTATGATCAAGGGAACGAAGAGAATCACAAGTCTCAAGATATGTACATCTTAAGGTTTCTTAAGTGGAGTATCGTATCATAAATATGCCGCGGAACATACGTACGGTACGTCACCCTACTCAAGCTACCTACTCCATCAATCATGGTCAGCCAATGTAACGAAAGTTTGGGTCTAATACCCCGATGTTCAAGTCTAAGTTCCGTAAGTTCAAACCTAGGTTCTGAAATAGATTATGCCCCAGACTCTATATAGTCAAACCTAGACTCGAACCAAGGTTAAACCTAGTGCTCTGATACCAACTTTTTCACGACCCGAAAATTTAAGCTCGTGATCGGTACTTAAATCACGACATGTCTACAGGTGTAACGTAATTCAAGTAAGCCGAAGCCCAGAAATCTAAACCCTTTTAAAGAAAATAAAGAGGTGAAGTTTTGAAATAAAGGTATGGTGAAATCGAACGTTTTCTTAATGCATAAATAGTGGAACATGAAAAAATACAAGTGGAATTTATTAGTTGAAAAACATGTTTCGTCATTTAAAAATTTGGGCAGTACTACCTTTGTATATTTTGATCCAAAACCACATATACATGATAACAATAAAAGGAATCCCCAAGCGTGAGCTAGCTCTTCGCCAATCGGCAGAATCACAACCACGCAAGACAGAATATAGGTATATGATGCCCAACGGTGAAGATCAACACAAAGGAAATGAATAAAGCAAGACATCAACCCACCAAGCTAACATAAAACCCATCGCTCTAACTCTCGCAACTTTAAGTTTTATTAAGTCTTACTACTTATACAAATACTAGTTTCTGATTGATGGAGTTAAGTAGATACAAAAGAATAATAATACAATAGTGGCACGATCCAATATGTACCACCTACCAAAGCAAAACACCCGAATGCAAGCTGGGTACCAGCGATGCCGCTACTGATCCATGCGGTCAACCTGCAAGAACTGTGGCACAACGGGGGTGAGTTGCCAACTCGTGAGTATAAAACATCACCAGATAGAAATCGAATAAAACAACGATTCCTAGGTCAACTATATCATGAAGGTAATACTATGATATCTAGGGTGACCGTATCTGCATATGTGCCGACAATATAATCGATGCCTATCAACATGTGGATAACATCTACGTGTCCACCAATGACACAACAACATCATGCATGTAAATATCATGAAAGCATATGTATGTAAATATAAGGATAACAATCCGTGTGTCCATCAACGTCAAAATCATGGAAGCTGAGTGTCCAACATCGACACTCGAAACATCATGAAACCCGTGTCCAACATCGACACGTAAATACTCATATCTCTGGCTCCGTCAATCCGGATCGGCACACGGGCATCGTCTGTCCAGATCAGCCCTCGGGCTCCGGCAGTATGGATCGACCCGTATCTATCTCTCGACTCCGGTCGGTATCCTCCGGATAACCGCCAGGTCCAACCAATCATCGGTAGGTAGTAGTCCCTCTGCCAGGCTCATCGTCTACTGCGTGACATCCCTTTCTTGCCTTGGGGTACCATACCGGGTCCACCATGAACTTGTAAACGGATAATCCAGCTCCTCGAATCAGGTTTCTATCACACGTCTCAGAACCGAGAAAACGCATGATGGATGCACTGAAATATAATATCAAGAGAAACTGAGTTTTTAAACAATACGTAATTTCTTTTGAAATATAACCACGGTTCTCAAATCCAGAATCTCTTGAAAACAGCATCTCAATGCATATAATTGTAAAGCATGATGTATGCAAACATATAACAGAAATGTGAGCATATCAGCATATCATGCAACATGGAATAGTGATGTGAGCATATCGGTATATCATACGACATATCATAATGATGCGGCAATTCTACTTTGTACGTGACATAGCAATTATCGATGATGAAAGTGTGTGAGCCGGTAATCTGTGTAAGTGTAACATACGCATCATCGATAATTGTATGGGTGTACTAGCACAGGTATATGTAATGCAATGAGAATTTCATGAACGTGGCATAAAGTAAATCGTGAGCGCAATGCTATAAGGTATACGTCTCTATCACGTATCCGACTCGGTGAATTTATCAATCGGCATCCAGCCTCACAACATCACGTACGGTATAATCCATCGTACGGTATCCTCTAGTCAAGGGTATGGATCAATCATCAAGTAAAACTCATCACGTATGGTATCCCTCGTACAGCGGCATTAAACGATTAGGGATTCTATCAACCTATATGACAATAAGGGTAGGGACCTAACGTCTTGTACGGTATATCACTCATGATCCACAACATTGTCCATATATATATACCTATCACTCAGGTCACATCCGTATAAATCTCATATCATGGGACCGACAGAGGTATCAATTAAATCATATTGACTCGCATCTATATAACGACATATCTAACCAAGTCATCATATCACATCGTATACTCTTTTCATCACATCAATATCTCACCTCAAATCATCTTATATATATTTATCTTATTTGACCGATCTCATAATAAATATATCTCAATCTCATCATATTCATCGATCTCATGTCATATCCTTATACTTCTCGTTTCATATCCTATATCAAACATATCCGCTCGTATTATCTTATCTCATTCCATGCCACTAAAATCTCATACATAATCTAGTGCAACTACACGTCTATATATCATGATTCACAATCACTTTTCATATCATCTCTAACTACCTTTTTAACCATATCCATAGTTTTCTAATATAGGTTTCCCTAACCATATTCTATATATCGGTATTCATCAAAGTTTGCAGGGGTGCTATACGCCATACACCCGACTTCCCCCGTAGATATAAATCTACTCACCTGCGGAACTCCTTGTTCAGCCGTAGTCGATTTTCTTCGTCGTCTTGGAATCCACGCGAAGATGCCTACAATAAATACACAATCGCAAATGCTATTAACATCAAGTCCGGAAAACCAATACGGCACACGGTGCGCTCATAGGTTAGAACCTATAGCCTATGTATGCAAAACGATCAAACAACCCTTGTTGTTGAAGTACAAACACCTAACAACCAGATAAAAATCCAAACATCAAAACCAAGCATTCAAAACTCGGAAAACATAGCCAAAAACACCCCAATATGCTCCCAGATTTATCTCAGGTTAAATTAAGACTAAACTAACAATGCAGTGGGATATTATATGGGATAAGTGAGCTACAGAACCAATTCCATCACCAAACACCACAATGAGGCCGGCCACATGCCCTATAAAACCGGCCAGCTCGGCCAAGACTGCTCCGTTATGGTTCGTCTACTCAGGGTGGTCTCCTATTGGTCTAACTAGGTCTCTAGAGTTGCTAGTTTTTCTCAGAAACTTCCCGGGTTGCTCAAGATTCCCTGTAGGCCAAGACAACTTCACAAAACCGACACTAAGTGATTTTTAAGTTCGTATTCTCTGTTCTAGGTCTAGAATTCGATCTCTAGGGTCTTGTACACACTCACTACAGATCACAAGCCCACAAAATCACCTAAACCCTCTCTTTTAATTTCCAAACGTCACTAATTCAAATCGATTAAACTCTAAACTACTATATGGTGCTATTAAACTTAAACTAAACTAGATGAAAAGAATTATACCTTATGGATCCAACTTAAGAGAAACCCTAGCTTCCCAAAGTCTCCAAAATCCAATTTTGATTGGTCCAAAGTGTTGAGGATGAGGTGGGGATCAACTTTAATGAAGAGGGTGTGGGTTTTACCAAGGTTTTTGAGATGGGAAATGGAGGCGGAGGTGGAGGGAGATGAGGAGGAAGAAGATGAAGAAAAATAATGGGGAGGGGAAAGTGATGGCTGCCCTCTTTCTCTCTCTCTTACCCTCTTATTCTCACCCTCTCTCAAATATCACATGTCACATTCTCTCTCCAATAAGTGTCCCATTCTCTTTTCTTTTTCCCCCACTCATTAAAACCAAACACATAACACAAATATATTGAAACAATAAGCAACATGTCATGGTGCACTAGCCATGGAAAACTATAGAAACACGGATTTAGCTTAACTGCGATTAATAGTGCACTAATCAATATTTATTTAAACCGCACATAATAAATTATAAAAATGCCAAATCTAATAAATATATGTTTTATTTTCTGAAATGTTACAAAAACGTTGCTTATGTTTTCCATCCGCGCTAGTCCTTCCCCCGCTCTGCCTTTCGTTAACATGATGGGACCTTGTGGCGAATGGGGATAGCATAAGCGTGCGTTGTATTTTCGTTTCTTCTGTGATGCTTGGGAAGCATAAATGATGGGACTTCATTAATAAGATTTATGAAAGGAAAGAAACCTAAAGATATTGTAGAATTAAATTTTCAAAAAGGTAGCTCTAGTTCTTGCTTTGCATCACGGTATTCCTTAATGAATATCCAACACCTCATTCGATGAGGAAAGAGCCGAGATCCCTTCACTGGGAATGACCTCTTTAGCGAAAGCTATTAAATGCTACAACCCACTCGGTTTGTTTTGAAAACTATTCGATTTTAAAAAGCGGAGCTTAAACCACTCTTTTTTCAAATCACTCGATTCTACAATGATATCAAGTTCAAAGCGTTAAAGGTTTTCATAAATACCATTTGCAACCCTCCGTCACTTTAAGAAGTAGAGTGCTTAGTATTCGTGCTACGTTTGTTGACCATAGTTAAGGCATAGTGTACGGTAGCTAAGTGATATCTTCCTACACAGCATATGATGTGATTAATTAGGACATTTATATGACTTTGTTGACCATAGTTAAGGGTCATATGAGTGGGTCTAATTAATCACGAAATGGCGGGTAGAACTTGACTAGTACTTATGATTTGTTGACCATAGTTAAGGTCATAAGTCACTAGGGGTAAAAACCATATCAGGAATTTCAAGAGTTGAAATTTTCAATGAGATTGCATACCTTTTATGAGATTGCTAGATCCCGATACCCACTGCGAGTAAGAGTTTCTCCTGGGAGAGTTTTGCACATTACAATTAGCCGATCAAGTAGGTGACTAGAAAGGTGTCAATGGGGTTATGCCTAAGGGAAAACGAGGTTTATTTTAATTAGGTCCGTGCGAAAGCATGGGGAACCTCCCTCAAAGTACCAACACTGGCCTGGACGAAAGATTGGTGAACTTGTAAGGTGTAATTAATCCTAGCTAGTCTTACCTTTTAGGGTTTGAAGGAAGATTTGATAAAAACAGTGGGAGCCATCCTGATTAGATAAAATAATAACCAATCTAATCTTGCAAGAACATACGCTAAAGTGTTTTCTTCTCTCTCTCTCTCCAGGTAGCGACCATGACATGCCTTAATCAAGATAATAATATGGATGTATTGACCGAACCCGTTTGTTATACTGAGCTGGGGAACGTTGGTTCCGCTATACTTTATTACTGTTATAAATCTGAGCAGGAAATAGGGGAATATCCGGATTCCCACGCCACCTAAACGAGGAATGAGCATGTTGATGCATCTTCTTCGGGTGTGTTTGTCACCAAGAACTGTTTCTCAGTACAATCTACGTCCTGGGTATTAGATACCGGATCAAGATCCCACATATGTAATTTGTTACATGGGCTAAAGAAAGGTAGAGAGCTGGGAAAAGGTGATCATTCTGTAATAGAAGGGAATGGTGCAAATGTTGCAGCCAAAGCAGTTGGCAAATATCATCTTGTATTACCAGCTGGTAATACATTGATTCTGAACGAATGTTATTACATACCGAACCAGATATGCAATATTATATCAGTTTATTTATTAAGTAAAGAAGGATAAAATTTTGTATTTCAAGATAATGTTATGAACATTTTCCTAAATTAAAAGTTAATTGGATCAGGCTCGTTAAGTAATGGCATATACGTTCTAAATCTTACCACAGTTCTTAACGTACAAAACAAACACTAGAGGAAAGTTCAGAAATGAACGAGTCCTACTTCTGGGATTGTAGACTAGGTCATATCAATGCGACACGACTAGCTAAGTTATATAAGGATGGATATTTAAACCCGTTTGAATTTACATCTTATGAAACTTGCCAGTCATGTCTCAAAGGCAAAATGACCAAAACTCCGTTTACTGGATACGGAGAAAGAGCTGCTGAACTCTTGGGACTGGTACATAGTGATGTATGCGGTCCCATGTCTACACATCCCAGGAATGGTTCCTCATACTTTATTACATTCACTGATGATCTCTCAAGATTCGGACATGTGTTCCTGTTGGTACACAAGTCTGAAGATTATGAGAAATTCAAAGAATATAAGTTCGAAGTAGAGAACCAAACGGGTAAAAGTATTAAAATCCTACTGTCACGACCCGAATGTTTCGACTCGTGACCGGCACATAACCACGTAACGTCTACAGGCGTAACGCGACTAAGTAAGCCGAACCCAGAAATCAAAACCATTTAAAATTAGCGAGTGTTGAAAACATTTAATTAAGACATTTAGAAAACCTTAAATAGTTCAATAAGTTCTTTTAAAGTTACGTTATCATTTAAATAATTTTGGCAGCATTTCCTTTGTAAAAGTAACCCCGAAATCGGGTATAAAACAGGATATAAGTGAAAATGAGATATAATGAAATAAAGCATCCCCAAACGGGAGCAATCACGCCTAATGGCGGAAACCATCACCACAAAAGTAATATACGACGCCGTAGCGAAGAATGAGCAATAAGTAAACTTCACAGAATAATAAACTGCATAAATAAACAGTCGGCTCCCACGAGCTCGACACCAGAATACAAAAATATACATCATCGTCCTCACACTGTCTCTAAGTCCAGTACATATATGGTAGATGGAGAATACTAGATACAAAAAGGGGTACAATAAAAGTAATCAGATACCATAACCCACCTAAAAGCAAAACAGCTCTCACACCAACTGTAGTGGTATCTGTAGCCAAAAAATGCAAAAGGTAGCCTGCCGCGACTATTCTGAGGTGCAACCTGCAAATACTGTGGCACAACGGGGGGTGAGTTGCCAACTCGTGAATAGAGATAACATATAAAGGTAATCGCGAGCATGCACGTACTGCTCTACTCTATCATATGCCAGCAGGTATGATCTATATGCGACAAGCAATAGGTGCAATGATCATGCAAATGCTCTGTCAGGTAAAATAACTACAGAATACGATACATGATAATCAATGATGAGCATGGGATAAACAACATCTACATGGAAATATCAACGTCGAAAAATAATCGGTGCCCAACACTGCACCCAAATCCCAAAACAACTCAGGTGCCGGCACTCCCATCGGCCCTCAAATCCTGTAAATCTCTGAAAATCACGAGTCCCCAACATCGGCACTCAAAATATCATAAAATACTCTTGTCCAGCATCGACACGCAAATCCCCATATGTCGGGCTCCGTAAGTCCGGATCAGCCCAAGGGCTCCATCTGGGGTATCGGCCCTTAGCCCCGGCAGTACGGATCATCCCGCATCCATCTCTCGACTCTGGTCAGTATCCTCCGGATAACCGCCAGGTCCAACCAATCATCGATAGGTACTCGCCCACCTCCAGGCTCAATCGGCAAAGTCTATCGATCATCTTGCCGAGGGGAACCATACCGGGTCCACCACGAACCCGCAAACGGATCATCCACTCCTCGAATCGGGTTTCAAGCACACGTCTCAGCTCCGAGAAAACGCGTGGTGGACACACCAAAATATCATATCACGAGGAACCGGGTTTTCAAACAGTGCATCTATTCTTAAATAATCCCACGGTCCTCAAAACCAGAAATCACATGAAAATCCAACACCAATGAGTAAATCAAATGCGATGTGCTATGTACATCAAGCCATAATATAGGTACAAGGGAGAAACCGCTTTTCTTAAAATAGTTTCAGTTTTCAAAGACAGCATGCGGCTCCCAATTTCTATTAAAATCATATCGAATCATAGGTGAAATGAACTACAGCATAATAACCATGGCAATTCTACAGTGAGTGTGTCATGGCAATTACTAACGGTGTGTGTGTAACATGCAGATTAGTGCTCGTGCAACATGAACCGTTAGTAATAGTGTGGTGTTCTATCAATTCTAAGTTTACATACATATAGCAGGGAATGCAGTATGCAACAACAGTATCCATGACCGTCAATGTAGGTAAATGCAACATATAGCTATAAGGTCCTATCAGCCCTGACGCATAACGACATGCGGGCGATATTCCCGTAGATGTTAAATCTACTCACCGAAGTCTCGCGCTAAGTGTAGCCAATGACTTGCTTCCCCTTCTTCGCAGCGTCCGTCTCACTCGCCTGCGAACCTAGAATTACACAATATATCACACATAAGCTCAAATCCACAAAAACGCGATATTAAGGTCAAACTAGAAACCCGTGTCGCAAACCAAGCGCGCGTGTGCATGATAAGCTAAAACGTGTGATTACGCGCCTCAGACTACCCCGACGCGTCGCGATACGCAGAAACCCCAAACCCACACACGTATCACGCGTGTCGCGAAGGTTTAAAAATACGACAAACAGGTATTTAGCTTCAGATTTTTCTACAACAACAATTAAATAAAATTGCACATGCCATGAGTCTAAGGATAGCAGCAGACACCTATAGAGCTAAACCCAAACCCATGTCCCCCCATCTGGCCGCAAATTGCGGCCAGAACTAATATTTCAGCGGCCCAGACATGGAAAATAGGGGTCGTGTTCTGCATATGGGATCAGCACCTAACAACTATACTGCAGTTATCTCAAATTTATTCTGAACTCACTGGGTCGATAGCAGTTTGCAGAAAGCTAGAATTTGCTTAAAAACGAAGAATTTTGCATCAAACAGCAATCTGGTGGTATTTTAGTGCAGTTGGGGGCTAAGCTAGGTTAACATGGCCCTAACAACACTCCATCAACTCAGTTTAACCAATACACAATTCACTTGATCAAATTTCCCACTAATTACCACATATCGCACTAAAACGCACCATTAATCACTAATCGAAGCTAAACTTCACTAACTAAGCAAACTAGGGGGTAAGTTCAAGAAGTATACCCCACACTCGACCCTGGGAGGCAGGAGGAAGAAGAAGGAGTAGATAGAAGGAGCTGCTGCAGTTGTTAGAGCTTCCTGAAGTTGTTCCTGTTGCTGCTGTTCACTACTGCTGCTACTGTGCTGTGCTGCTGCTGCTGCTGTGCTGTGCTGCTGCTGCTGCTGTGCTGTGCTGCTGCTGCTGCTGTGCTTATTGCTGCTGCTGTGATGTGTTGCTGCTGCTGTGTGAATGTGGGTGTGTGAGTGTGAGAGTGAGAGGTTGAGAGAAATGAGCACAAGAAAGAGAGGAAAATGATAACTCCCAATGTCAACCCCTCCTTTCTCTCTCATCATTAAATGCAAGCATGGGCTTTGCCATGATGCATTCTCTCTCTCTCATTCTCTGAAGTCAACACCCCAAAACAAGAATTCAAATTAAAACAACCAACAAATAACTAAATAGACTTAATTAAAACCCAAAAGACTTAATCCCCATTATTAAACCCACCATGGTTGCTAATCATGGTATAACCTCATTTTAAACTTTAGTTTACATGCACAAGTGTGTGCAAGCCTAGGAAAATTCTAGGAAAATATTTATTAAATTTGGAAAAATATTTGAAACCCAATATGGTAAACTTTTTATTAAAAACCCTTTATTTAAATATAATTAGACACTAAACACATCCTAAGGTGTTACAATCTCCACCCCTTAAAAGAAATTCGTCCCCGAATTTGAAAATATAAAGCTACGCATACCTTCAAAGAGATGAGGGAACTTGTTCCGCATCTCGCCCTCGGCCTCCCAAGTGATCTTTTCGCCATTCGGGCTGCGCCAAAGCACCTTCACTGATGGAAAGACCTTCGATCTAAGTTTCTTCACCTGCCGGTCCAATATCACGACTGGCTGCTCGGTGAACGAAAGGTCGCGCTCGAGCTGAACGGTCTGATGCTGAATCATATGCGAAGGGTCATGTAGGTATCTGCGAAGCATCGACACGTGGAACACGGGGTGAACATCTGGGAAGTCGGGTGGAAAAGCCAAACCATAAGCTAATGCGCCCACACGCTCGAGGATCTCGAAGGGACCTATGAATCTGGGGCTAAGCTTCCCCTTCCGTCCAAACCTCATTACTCCCTTCATCGGAGAGACCCTCAGAAAAACGTGATCTCCAACTGCGAACTCTAATCTGCGGCGGCGCCTGTCAGCATACGATCTCTACATGCTATGAGCCGTCCTCATCCCGTCTCGAATCAAATGTATCTTCTCGGTCGTCTCCTGTACGATCTGCGGCCCCAAAATACTGCTCTCACTGAGCTCTGTCCAGCAGAAGGACGATCTACATCTCCTCCCATACAGAGCCTCAAAAGGTGCCATCTGAATAGTATCCTGGAAACTATTGTTGTAAGAGAACTCCACCAAGGGTAAATAATGATCCCAGCTACCACCAAAGACTAAAACGCACGCTCGGAGCATGTCCTCGAGAGTCTGAATCGTCCGCTCTGACTGGCCGTCGGTCTGCGGATGAAATGCTGTGCTGAAACTCAAGCGTGTGCCCAAAGCCTCCTGAAGTCTCTGCCATAGTCGGCTGGTAAACTGGGTGCCTCTGTCGGACACGATACATGTCGGGACTCTATGCAGTCGTACTATCTCGTCGATGTAAATCTGGGAGTACTGAGCAAATCCGAAAGTTGTCTTCACTGGCAGGAAGTGAGCCGCTTTCGTCAAACAATCTATGATCACCCAAATGGAGTCATACCCTCGCCTAGTCCTAGGTAGACCCACAACGAAATCCATCGAAATCTACTCCCATTTCCACTCTGGAATGGGTAACGGCTGTAGCTCTCCCGCGGGCCTCTGGTGCTCGTCCTTGACTAGTTGACAAGTTAGGCATCTCGACACGAAATCTGCGATGTCCCTCTTCATTCCGTCCCACCAGTAAATATCTCTCATATCATGATACATCTTGGTGGAACCAGGATGGACGTTGTACACCGATCGATGTGCCTCCTCAAGAATCTCACGCCGCAGCCCCTCAGCATCTGGTATGCACAATTTAGTCCCAAATCTCAGCATCCCCTGATCATCGATCATGAACTCAGAAAATATGCCTTGTCCAATCTGCGTCTCGATATCTGAACATCGGTCATCATTGTGCTGTGCCTCATGTATACGGTCAAGCAACTGTGGGCGTGCACGAACATGCGCAATCTGTTCTCCGATCGGCGTGAACTCGAACTATACCCGGCTGCAGCATAAAATCTGCCAGTCTGCCGACGACTGCCCCTGTACTGTGCTCAAACAAGATAGACTACCCCCAGGCCACCTCCTCAAAGCATCCGCCACTACATTCGCGTTGCCTGGGTGATACAAGATCTCGCAGTCGTAATCCTTCACTAACTCCATCCATCGGCGCTGTCTAAGGTTCAGGTCTCGCTGCTGAAATATATACTTTAAACTCTTGTGATCGGTGAATATCTGGCATGACTCGCCATATAGGTAATGTCGCCAGATCTTAAGTGCAAAGACCACTACAACCATCTCCAAATCGTGAGTGGGGTAGTTCTGTTCATGTTTCTTCAATTGTCGTGAAGCATACGTGATCACCCTGTCATGCTGCATCAATACGCACCCTAGCCCTACTCGAGAAGCATCATAATAGACCACAAATCTGCCTGATCCTGAAGGAAATGATAACACCGGTGCCGTAATCAGCCAAGTCAGTAGCTGCTGAAAACAGTGCTCGCACTCCTCCGTCCAATCGAAAGGAACTCCCTTCCGGGTCAACCCGGTCAAAGGTGTAGCAATACTGGAGAACTCCTGCACAAATCGCCTGTAATAACCGGCCAACCCCAAAAAGCTGCGAATCTCCGTAACTGATGTGGGTCTGGGCCAACGCTGAACGGCCTCGATCTTCCTCGGGTCTACACATATACCGTCTCGTGAAATCACATGCCCCAAGAAGTCTACGCTGTCCAGCCAGAAAGCACACTTGGAGAATTTCGTGTAAAGCTGGTGCCCCCTCAAAGTCTGCAGTGTAATCCGCAGGTGCTGCTCGTGCTCCTCACTACTCCGGGAATACACCAAGATATCGTCAATGAATACTATGATGAACAGATCCAGATATGGCCGGAAAATACGGTTCATCAAGTCCATGAATGCTGCTGGGGAATTGGTGAGTCCGAACGACATCACCAAAAACTCATAATGGCCGTAGCGCGTATGGAAAGCTGTCCTAGGAATGTCCTCATGTCGAACCCGCAGCTGATGATAGCCCGATCGTAAATCGATCCTCGAAACGTATCCTGCCTCCTGAAGCTGGTCGAACAAATCGTCGATACGTGGCAAAGGATATCTGTTCCTCACTGTCACCCTGTTCAGCTGGCGGTGGTCGATACACAGACACAAACTGCCATCCTTCTTCTTAACGAACAGGACTGGAGCACCCCAAGGAGAAACACTGGGTCGAATAAGTCCCTTATCCAGCAAATCTTGCAACTGACCCTTCAATACTCGAAGTTCCGCCGAGGCCATCCGATAAGGTGGTATGGAAATAGGCCCCGTGCCAGGAACCAAATCAATACAGAAAGAAATGTCGCGCTCGGGCGGTAGCCTAGGAAGCTCGTCAGGGAACACATCAGGAAACTCGCTAACAACCGAAACCTGATCCAACGGAACCCCTGTAGTGCTAGCATCGCAAACATAGGCGAGAAATCCCTGACATCCCTTCCTCAAAAGCTGTCCAGCGCGAAAAGAAGAAATCACACTGTGAGGGGCGGCACCACGGTCCCCCAACATAATAAAAACCGACTCGCCGGGAAAACAGAATCTAACTGTCTTCTCACGGCAGTCCACAGAAGCATAGCACGTGGGTAACCAATCCATGCCCAAAAGAATGTCGAA
This sequence comes from Agapanthus africanus, assembly GCA_030015575.1. Lineage (NCBI taxonomy): Eukaryota > Viridiplantae > Streptophyta > Magnoliopsida > Asparagales > Amaryllidaceae > Agapanthus > Agapanthus africanus. The sequence continues at coordinate 189,683,631 of JASDDO010000012.1, read as the reverse complement.
GTCTAACATCTCAAGAAGGATCAAGTCGACGGGCAACTCTCTCTCGCCAATACAGACGGTACAGGATCGGAACACGTGCCTAGTAACAAACGACTCTCCCACAGGAGTGGTCACAACAAGCGGCTGATCAAGCAAACAGGACTCTCTACCCAAACTCGGCACAAAGTGTGTGGATACGTACGAGTGCGTGGATCCGGGATCGAACAACACGTGTGCATCAACAGAACATTTTGGAAGGATACCTGAGACCACCGCATTGGGCGCCTGCGTGTCCTGATGCGTCAAAGCAAAAATCCACGCCTGTCCTCCACCGGTGAGTGACTGCCCTCTGCCTCGGTCATCCCGTCCTCTCTGAGCAACTCCTCCACGCTCACGACCTCTCTGAGTATGATTCTGACGTGGAGCGACAATAGGTAAAACAGGCAACGCCCTCTGGGGTGGTGAAGGTGGTATAGTAACATGCGGTGCTGCTGTCTCCCTCCGGTGTATCTCAGGACAATCACTGACGAGGTGAAGTAGACTGCCGCATCTATAGCAACCTCGCGACAACTGCTGAAACTCCCATGGATACGAACTAAACATCTGGCCTCATCCCGAATCTCTGCCACTCCTCGTACCTGAACGATACCTGCCGCGGCGTCTGAATGTCTGTCTCCGTGCTGATATACCAGTACGAACTCTCTTCGGCTCTGAAACTACCGAAGTCTCAGCAAGGCGCTCCTCGACTAATAGGGCTGCGTCTACCGCTGCTGCATATGTCTCGTAATGCTGGGCGCTAATCGCAAAGAACAGTGGTGTAAGCAAGCCTCGAACAAATCTCTTGACTCGCAACTCCTCGGTAGCCACTAAATACGGGGCATAAACTGATAGCTCTGTAAACAGCACGTCATACTCTGCCACTGACATCTCCGGAGTCTGGCGTAAAGACTCGAACCTGCGTGCTCTAGCATCTCTTACACTCAGTGGGAGAAAGCGGGCAAGGAATAGTGCCACGAACTCTGTCCAGGTCATAGGAGGAAGACCTGCCGCTCTACCCTTCTCGACAGATTCACACCACTTCTGCGCAAGACCTTCCAGGCGAAAGCTCGCGAACTCAACCCATTTCGCATCTGCGCATCTGAGGGAACGACATATCCGAGCCATCCTATCAATGAAAGACTGTGGGTCCTCGGCTGTATCGGTGCCTGTGAAGACCGGAGGCTTCAGCCTTATAGACTCTGATAGTGATATTGTAATCACCTCCGTGGCTGCAGGGGCAACTGGCTGTGCGGTAGGTACCATCACGGTCTCTGTAAGGGGTGGAGCTACCTCTGGTCGCTGCGCTCGAAGTGTCTCAACTAGCGATCCTATCAGCTGGCGCATCTCCTACATGCTGGATCCCACCATCTGGCGCATCTCCTACATACCAGCCCCTAGCGTGGCGATCTGATCTGTCACGGGAGGAACAGCCTGCTCGGGTACAACCAGTGTACTGCCCGGATCAGTCCTCGTCTCAGACGAATCAACTCGAATCTCGGCCCTCGCGGCCGCTCTCTGCGCCCTCGTAGTCTTTGGCGGCATAATGGCTGAAAGGAAATTAGGATTCGATAAGAATACGGAAATCGAATCGCAAGAATATATATACTCAAGAAGGAATTTAAATCAATAAGTCCTAAGGTCGCCTTGGCAGAGTACCGTGTCGTGAGTATGCCGCGGAACATACACACGCTACGCCACTCTGCTTCAGCTACCTACTCCATCATACCAAGGTCGTCCTGCACTCCGAAAGGTAAAACCTACGCTCTGATACCAACTTTGTCACGACCCGAATGTTTCGACTTGTGACCGTCACTTAACCACGCAACGTCTATAAGTGTAACGCGACTAAGTAAGCTGAACCCAGAAATCAAAACCATTTAAAAGTAGCGAGTGTTGAAAACATTAAATTAAGACATTTAGAAAACCTTAAATAGTTCAATAAGTTCTTTTAAAGTTACGTTATCATTTAAATAATTTTGGCAGCATTTCCTTTGTAAAAGTAACCCCGAAATAGGGTATAAATCAGGATATATATGAAAATGAGATATAATGAAATAAAGCATCCCCAAACGGGAGCAATCACGCCCAATGGCGGAAACCATCACCACAAGAGTAATATACGACGCCGTAGCGAAGAATGAGCAATAAGTAAACATCACAGAATAATAAACTGCATAAATAAACAGTCGACTCCCACGAGCTCGACACCAGAATACAAAAATATACATCATCGTCCTCACATTGTCTCTAAGTCCAGTACATATATGGTAGATGGAGAATAATAGATACAAAATGGGGTACAATAAAAGTAATCAGATACCACAACCCACCTAAAAGCAAAACAGCTCTCACACCAACTGTAGTGGTATCTGTAGCCAAAAGATGCAAAAAGCAGCCTGCCGCGACTACTCTGAGGGGCAACCTACAAATACTGTGGCACAACGGGGGTGAGTTGCCAACTCGTGAATAGAGATAACATATAAAGGTAATCGCGAGCATGCACGTACTGCGCTACTCTATCATATGCCAGCAGGTAAGATCTATATGCGACAAGCAGTAGGTGCAATGATCATGCAAATGCTCTGTCAGGTAAAATAACTACAGAATACGATACATGATAATCAATGCTGAGCATGGGATAAACAACATCTACACGAAAATATTAACGTGGAAAAATTATCGGTGCCCAACACTGCACCCAAATCCCAAAACAACTCAGGCGCCGGCAATCCCATCGGCTCTCAAATCCTGTAAATCTTTGAAAATCACGAGTGCCCAACATCGGCACTCAAAATATCATAAAATACTCGTGTCCAGCATCGACACGCAAATCCTCATATGTCGTGCTCCGCAAGTCCGGATCAGCCCACGGGCTCCATCTGCGGTATCGGCCCTCGGCCCCGGCAGTACGGATCATCCCGCATCCATCTCTCGACTCTGGTCAGTATCCTCCGGATAACCGCCAGGTCCAACCAATCATCGGTTGGTACTCGCCCACCTCCAGGCTCAATCGGCAAAGTCCATCGATCATCTTGCCGAGGGGAACCATACCGGGTCCACCACGAACCCGCAAACGGATCATCCACTCCTCGAATCGGGTTTCAAGTACACGTCTCAGCACCGAGAAAACGCGTGGTGAACGCACCAAAATATCATATCACGAGGAACCGGGTTCTCAAATAGTGCATCTTTTCTTAAATAATCCCATGGTCCTCAAAACCAGAAATCACATGAAAATACAGCACCAATGAGTAAATCAAATGTGATGTGCTATGTACATCAAGCCATAATATAGGTACAAGGGAGAAACCGCTTTTCTTAAAATAGTTTCAGTTTTCAAAGACTGCATGCGGTTCCCAATTTCTATGAAAATCATATCGAATCATAGGTGAAATGAACTACAGCATAATAACCATGGCAATTCTACAGTGGGTGTGTCATGGCAATTACTAACGGTGTGTGTGTAACATGCAGATTAGTGCTCGTGCAACATGAACCGTTAGTATTAGTGCGGTGTTCTATCAATTCTAAGTTTACATACATATAGCAGGGAATGCAGTATGCAACAACAGTATCCATGACCGTCAATGTAGGTAAATGCAACATATAGCTATAAGGTCCTATCAGCCCTGACGCATAACGCCATGCGGGTGATATCCCCGTAGATGTTAAATCTACTCACCGAAGTCTCGCGCTATGTGTAGCCGACGACTTGCTTCCCCTTCTTCGCAGCGTCCGTCTCACTCGTCTGCGAACCTAGAATTGCACAATATATCACACATAAGCTCAAATCCACAAAAAACGCGATATTAAGGTCAAACTAGAAACCCGCATCACAAACCAAGCACGCGTGTGCGCGATACGCTAAAACATGTAATTACGCGCCTGAAACTATCCCGACGCGTCATGATACGCAGAAACCCGAAACCCACACATGTATCACGCGTGTCGCGAATGTTTAAAAATACGAGAAACAGATATTTAGCTCCAGATTTTTCTACAACAACAATTAAATAAAATTGCACATGCCATGAGTCTAAGGATAGCAACAGACACCTATAGAGCCAAACCCAAACCCATGTCCCCCCCCATCTGGCCGCAAATTGCGGCCAGAACTAATATTTCGGCGGCCCAGACATGGAAAATGGGGGTCGTGTTCTGCACATGGGATCAGCACCTAACTACTATACTGCAGTTATCTCAAATTTATTCTGAACTCACTGGGTCGATAGCAGTTTGCAGAAAGCTAGAATTTGCTTAAAAATGAAGAATTTTGCGTCAAACAGCAATCTGGTGGTATTTTAGTGCAATTGGGGGCTAAGCTAGGTTAACATGGCCCTAACAACACTCCATCAACTCGGTTTAACCAATACACACTTCACTTGATCAAAGTTCCCACTAATTACCACATATCGCACTAAAACGCACCATTAATCACTAATCGAAGCTAAACTTCACTAACTAAGAAAACTAGGGGGTAAGTTCAAGAAGTATACCCCACACTCGACCCTGGGAGGCAGGAGGAAGAAGAAGGAGTAGATAGAAGGAGCTGCTGCAGTTGTTTGAGCTGCCTGAAGTTGTTGCTGTTGCTGCTGTTCACTGCTGCTGCTGTTGTGCTGTGCTGTGCTGCTGCTGCTGCTGTGCTTGTTGCTGCGGCTGTGATGTGCTGTTGCTGCTGCTGTGTGAATGTGGGTGTGTGAGTGTGAGAGTGAGAGCTTGAGAAAAATGAGCACAAGAAAGAGAGGAAAATGATAACTCCCAATGTCAACCCCTCCTTTCTCTCTCATCATTAAATGCAAGCATGGGCTTTGCCATGATGCATTCTCTCTCTCTCATTCTCTCAAGTCAACACCCCAAAACAAAAATTCAAATTAAAACAACCAACAAATAACTAAATAGTCTTAATTAAAACCCAAAAGACTTAATCCCCATTATTAAACCCACCATGGTTGCTAATCATGGTATAACCTCATTTTAAACCTTAGTTTACATGCACAAGTGTGTGAAGGCCTAGAAAAATTCTAGGAAAATATTTATTAAATTTGGAAAAATATTTGAAACCCAATTTGGTAAACTTTTTATTAAAAACCCTATATTTAAATATAATTAGCCACTAAATATATCCTAAGGTGTTACACCTACGATCTGATCGGGGAGGAGAATACTTGAGCACGGTATTCCGTGACTATTTAAAAGAAAATGGGATTCCCTCTTAACTTACTCCTCCGTATACACCATAGCACAACGGTGTGTCAAAGCGGAGAAATCACACCATATTAGATACAGTGTGCTCTATGATGAGTGTTGCTGAGTTGCCTATTTCCTTTTGGAGTTATGCGCTTGAAACGGTCGCATACTTATTGAATAGAGTTCCAACCAAATCAGTGTCTACCACTCCATATGAGATATGGAATCGGAAGTGACCATTTCTTAAACGATTTAAGATATGGGGTTGTCCGGCCTATGTTAAAAAGCAAAATCCGGACAAGCTCGAGGCAAGATCTGTTCTGTGTAAGTTTGTAGGGTATCCAAAGGATTCCTATGGATATATCTTCGACCACGGTGAGGAACACAACGTGTTTGTTTCTCAATATTCCATCTTTATAGGAAAGTAATTTCTTGTAAAAGAAATTAGTAGTAATGAGGTAGAACTGGAAGAAGTTCCAACTACACAAACTTCAACTGATGATTTAGTGGAGCCAGAGGATTCAATAGTCCCCGATGAACCTCAGCAACTCCATAGATCTAGTAGGGTTCCTCATCGACCTGAGAGATACTACGGTTTTCTCGTTGACGGTGGGAGAGAGGATTGCATCATGAAAGATGATGACCCAACTTGTTTCGAGTAGGCCATCACGAGTGGGGACTCTGTGAAATGGCTAGATGCAATGCGATCCGAGATAGAATCCATGTACACCAACAAAGTATGGACTTTGGAAGTTGCTCCTGAAGGGGTAAAACCTATTGGGAGTAAGTGGATCTTTAAGAAGAAACTTGGTGTAGATGGAAAAGTTGAGACTTTCAAAGCTAGACTTATAGAAAAAGGTTTTCGTCAACGACTAGGTGTTGATTATGATGAAAACTTTTCTCCAGTGGCTGTGCTTAAGTCCGTCCGGATCCTAATTGCCATCGCTGCATACCATGACTACGAAATCTGGAAGATGGATGTCAAGACCGCTTTTCTAAATGGTGATTTAGAAGAGAGCGTGTACATGACACAGCCAGAGGGCTTCGTAGATAGTAGGAGCAGTAGAAAGGTGTGCAAGCTGCTTAAATCAATCTATGGATTGAAGCAGGCATCACGGAGTTGGAACATCTGTTTTGATGTGGCAGTCAAAGAATTTGACTTCATCAAAAACGTAGATGAGCCTTGTATATACAAAAATGTTGCAGAGAGTAAGGTTGTCTTCCTCGTATTGTACGTGGATGACATACTCTTGATAGGAAATGATGTTCCTATGCTGCACTCGGTCAAGCTCTTCTTATCACAAAGATTCTCCATGAAGGATCTGGGTGATGCCTCCTATATCCTGGGGATTAAGATCTATAGAGATAGATCTAAACGGATGTTAGGATTGTCCCAATCCAGGTACATTGAAACCATACTAAAGAGGTTTAGTATAGAAGATTCCAAGCATGGGAATTTACCCACGATCTCAGGAATCACTCTCTCCAAAGAGATGTCCCCCAAGACCGATTTGGAGAGGGCTTGCATGCAAGGGATACCCTATGCTTCGGCAGTCGGGTCTATCATGTATTGGATGTTATGTACCCATCCGGATGTAGCGTACACACTTAGTATTGTAAGCATGTATCAATCGGATCCTGGAGAGAATCACTGGACAGCTGTGAAGAACATTCTTAAGTATTTGAGAAGGACTAAAGAAATGTTCTTGTTGTATGGTAACAGTGAACTCTAAGTGGAGTCCTTTACCGATTCGAGCATCCAGAGTGATAAGGACGACTCTAGGTTGGTCTCAGGATTTGTCTTCACCCTCAACAGAGGGGCGGTATGTTGGAAGAGTTCCAAGCAAGATACCGTGGCAGACTCGATGATGGAGGCTGAATACATCGCTGCCAACGATGCCGCTAAAGGGGCTATCTGGATGAAGAAGTTCCTAACTGAACTTGGTGTGGTTCCATCCATCGAGTATCCAATACCTTTGCGATAACAATGGAGCTGTGGGTTTAGCCAAGGAACCCAGGTCCCATCAGCGATCCAGACATATTCTTTGGCGGTATTACCTGATCCGGGAGATAGTTGATTGCCGGGAGATCGAGATCAGGAGAGTTGACACGAAGAATAACACGGCAGATCCACTCACGAAGGGCATACCACAAATACAGTTTGAGAGACTCTTATGGATGTTGGGTATGAAATACTACAACAACTGGCCTTAGTGAAAGTGGGAAATTGTTAGTTGTATGTATGCACTAGAGGCCATTATTGTACATGATTGTATATTATAGCAGATGCTTGGAAATATATAGAGAGGACTTTCTTGCTCTACATGGTAGTATGCTAGCTGGTTGCTCTTTATCTTAACATGTATACCTGTATCTTTATACTTTCACCCTCTTACATATTGATAAAGTCCTTAGGATGTGTACTTGACTACCAGGACTATGATGGAGATCATACTAATGGGGATAGGGTAGTCCATAAGTCCATCCTTTAATTGTTCCTAGTCGTGGAAGTATCGAGACAGGGTATTGATATTCCAGAGTAGACTAGCGTATACATTTCTTGATCCATTTGATGGGCGATGGATGATCCCACATCAATTGGTGTTTGACATCAAAGATTGTATACGGGTGCTTAGTGGAGACTGGGTATACCGATCAGGACTCTCCGAGAACTCCTAGATGATATTATACCTATCATCAGATTAGTCTATAGACCCGAGATCGTCATAGAGTCTTGTGTGATTCCCACTGTGCTTTGATTTCCACCCTACAGGACTCGTTCAAAAGAGCATGCAAACAGTTGGTTTTTGGGTACAGTACCGAGTCACATGGAGGCAATGAGTGATAGGAGGGGTTTCGTCTCTCCCGGTATTGGGGGTTGATGTTGCGCTGTGCTCGATTGGGCATAACAGAAAATCCTTAGCCAGGGTTGCTGAGATTTATTGGTAAGTGTTATCAGTAGTTTCTCGAACCGTTATGATCCTCACATCAGCATGACTTATCAAGCTATTGGGGTCTGACATTTACCACCCCCAGGCTAGATATGAGACATATCAGACGAAGAGACCGGACTGTACGGTAGTGTTACTTATTGGATTCATGGGAGTATGGACAAGCTTTCTTGTTGATCTTCTGATCGCTCAATACCCGGGCAGCCGTTATGTCCAGCAAGTACCGCTGACGGCTTGTGGGTAACTGATATGATTGTTACCTACTGCCGGCATATTGACGAGTCTTTAGAGTCCTACACAGAGGTTTCCTGGCTCAAGCGAAACGAAGTAGGGCATATATGTGATATGTGTGGGACCGAGATTAATATGTGTATGAGATATCGTATTCTAATCTCGCGATATATGATATCGGTCAATTATCTGAGATATAACCAGGTTATTGAATCAAGTGTTGATTCGATAAGATGATATAAATGATATTAGTCGGTTATATGTGATATAACCGGATTATTAAATCAAGTGTTGATTTAATAATTTAATATATAATTATATATTTGATATATTAATATATATTAACTAATATTGGCTCACTTAAGAATTTCTTTTCTACTTATACATTTAATATATTTGTGATATATATTAATGTATTCTCTGTGTCATGCTTGATGATACATTGTGCATGGGTGTATACGACTCATACCATACTTAAGACAATTAGGGTGATTATTTATTTAGGGAAAAAACAAAATTAGGTGGAAATTGTCATGTGTTGGAGGCTTGTAGATCCCTGTTTAAACCATTAACTTGGTCCACTAATTTTGTTTTACTCTAGATATTTATTAACCCAACCATAATCTTTAGCCATGGTTAAGCCTCTACAAATATCTTTTGTGATATTTTCTCACCCATAGTTTCCATTATTCACCACTTCATCTTCTTCTTCATCTCAATTTATCTCTCTAGGTTTTCTTGAGGTGAAGAAAGAGAGAGAGAGAAATAATTCTAAAGTGAGCAAAATTCCTACTTCGTAAATCTATACCAAACTAGCCATTTAGTATATATTGTTTGCTTCACTAAAACTCAATTAGTGAAGAGGTAGCTTGAGTTGGAGATTCCTCGACGTAGATCATCTTCGGCCTCGAAGATCTTTAAGCAAGCTTGTTCCTTTCGCCTAGTGGAGCCTAACGAGAGTCCGAGAGACCGCCACTTGGAGGTAAGGGACTACTACACGGAGCTTTAGAAGTGAAGGACCAGTCTACAAAGGTTGTATTCTTTGTTCACTTAGAGTAAAGTTGTTTACTTACTTAGTTTAACCCTAATTCTCTAGTTAGATCCTTGGTTTGGGTTTCTTTACTCTCTAGATTTTTTAAAATTTCATACCCGATGCCTTATAAATCCTAATGATAGTGCGAAGGAACCCAATAGTAGGTACCATCACGGACCCTATAGTAGGTGGAACAACCTCCGATCTCTGCGCTCGACTGGTCTCAACCAACGATCCCGCCATCTGACGCAGATTCTGAATACTGGCTTCAAGCCTAGCAATACGACCTGGATTGTTAGTGTTTATGCCCTAAAGGCCATTATTGTATCATACTAGTTTGTATATTACTTAATGGAAGCTTGGGATATTCACAGTTGTATTGACAGTCTTGCTAAAAATGGTAGTATGCTACTTGGTTTGAGTCTACTTTAATATGTGCATATGTTTCTTTTAACGTATCGTTTATACATATTAGTAGAGCCCTTAGGATCTTTGCTTGATTACAAGCCTTGTGATGGCAGTCACACTAGTGGGGGCTGGATAGTCTATATGCAACATCGTATACAGGTCCCTGGTCGTTGGATTATCGAGACAGGGCATCGATACTCCGGAGTAGACTGGTGTATACGCTTCTCATCCCAGTTGGGGAGATGGTCTGTCCCAAAGCCATCAGTACGTCGTACTGGAGATAGTATGCAGGTGCTCGTTAGGTTACGGGTACACCGGACAAGACTCGTCGGGAACTGCAGGTTGGATTTATACCTATCGTCAGATAGCAGTTCCCAGGTGACATGGGTATAGCTTAGTCCGTCGACTTGATACTGCTACTTCGTCTTGGGTGCGTTCCCACTGTACTTAGATTACTACACTACCACGGCTCAAAGAAGTCGTGCAAACAGGTATTAGTTGGGTGCAGTCCTGAAGCATTTGGAGGCAGTGGCGGTTAGACAGGATTCGTCTCTCCCGGTATTGGCGGTTGATATCGCGCTGTGTATGGAGAGCCATTACGCAAAGTCCCTGGCCAGGGCAAGCGAGATTTACTGGTGGCTTCCAGTAGTTTCTCAAGGTGTAATGGGCTTCACTCCGACACGACTTATACCGCTATTAGGGGTCTGACGTTTACCACCCCCTAGACCTGATATGCGATAGTCCTAGACGAACATATCGGACTGTATGGAGATTGTCACATTAGGCTCAGTTGGAGTTCGGATGGGTTAACTCATCGTCCTTCTTATTGACATCTACCTCGGGACCGTTACGTACTGCTAGTACCGCTTGCGGCCTCTGGTTAAACCCACTGCCAGCGTAGTGTCGAGTCTTTAGAGTCCGACACAGAGAGTTTCCCTGCACCGGGCAAAAGGTGTAGAGGCCGTATGGTTTTACGGCAGGGCCGCGGTCACTTACGTACACTTGTGCACGTATTATAATCGGGAAGATAATACAAGCGGGCTTTGGTTTAAGCCAGATTCTAGTATTATACAGATGGATTTATTCAGTAAAAGATTATCCGTGTTTTTCGGAAATACGGATGGGAGGGGCAGTCTCGTAATTTGTCGGGAAGCTTCTAGAAGAAGGTGACTCATTTGTGTTTAATTCTTTTTAGGATTTAAACAAATGTGGTGGAGAGATGAGGTGTAGGTTTTCATTAAATAGATAATGACTCATGAGATGATTCATCTCAAATGAATTAAATGAAGCATGCTGGATATTATGATAGATATTTGTTATGATATTTTGATGCTTCATATTATTCTAAGATGAGACATTATTCATTTCATTATCACAAAAGTTTTCTCTCTCCTCAAGTCTTCATCTTCTTCCTCAAAACCCTAATAGCTCTCATAAGTTAAGAAACCTAGGGTTTAAGTGACTAAGTAATCCATCTAATTACTCTACACCCTCCAGGACTTCTAGATTAGCGATCTAGAAGCCGTAGTTATCTTAGATTCGATATAGGAGCCCGGACTATAGACTCTCGGGTGGATCGTCTTTGACTTGAGAAGGCCATTGAGGTGCCGACATTCCATAGAGCCTACGAGGCGTGGAGGATAGCGATGAAGACCCGAAGGACAAGTAACGTGAGGTATAACTTCGAATCAGAGTAGTTAAACATTTCGTAGTTTGCTAGTAATGGTTTAGTCACGATCCGTGTGCTCAAGTCCGTATTATGAAGCTTTGATAATTGTTTTTCATATATTCCGCCTCCCCGCAAGCTCATGGGGTGCGTGACATGGACTTACAGTGGTATCAGAGCCTACTAAGCCTTTACTAGCTTGTTAGCAACTAATTTGAACTTTGATCGTCGGAAAAACGCGAAAACATAACCCCGGACCCCTCAGGTTTCTGTCAATTTTAAACGTGTCGAAAAAATTATTTGATAGGTATGAAAATTCACAGCAGGGAATTCTAAGAATACTGGGGAAATACGAAGAGGTAACTCGATTAGACTGCCGCGGAAGCGCGGCGGATTAGTGCAATCCGTCGCGGATCCGCGGCCGAGTCAACTCAGAGTTGACTCAGATTTACACAGTAATTCTTGAATTTGGGTGTATTGTTTTCCTGTATATTTTGTTTCTGCCCAGGTTACTTCAGTGCTAGCTTGCATTTGGGGTTGACACGGAAAAAGGTTGTCGATCGATATTCTAAGTTATTTGCTAATCGGGTTTTATCTGTAATGTTTAATGTGTTCGTAAACCTCCCCTAATTGCTAGTATGTCGGTTAGCAGGGATTGCACATTTCTGTAATGGTTTTTACTGGCTTGTGTATATGAACTTGATTGGATCGTTGTGATGATTAGCCGGGGTTTTAGATGAGATTTTATATTCATTCATTCGATGTAAATTGTAATATGATGTAATATTCTTTTGCGGGGCACATCCGGGCTGAGGTTGTAGCCACCGTTGTATTATTTCATTTACTGTTTTTTGCTCTTAGGATAGACCCAAGATGGGGTGCACAAACTAACGGGTACTTTGAAGTGTTTAGTGGCCTACTCACGTTGCTGAGGGAGACCGCTTCACTTCGGGTACTTGGCGGGTAGTTTGCCGTACCCGTAGGGGTCTAGGGTGGGGTAATGGCTATTCATCACAACTGTGTAATCCATCTTTCGTTGCAGGCTCATAGGAAACGTGGATTGTTTGTATATCCAATATTGTTCATCTGTAATCTGGAATGCCTATTATTGCGTATGACGAATGTACAAATATCTATATATGATAGCTATTAGACGTTACTTATGTTTTACACCCGCGCTAGCCCAGCCCCTGCTCTGTCGTTAGTTAAGTAACCTAACGGGTGAATGACGGGACCCAGTGGCGAATGCGGATGGCATAAGAGGGCGTTGTATTTTCGTTATTTTCTGCAATGATAGGTTAATTGAAGGGACGCATTATATTAATGCAAAGAAAATAAACCAAAGTTGAATCGTTGGAACAAATTTAAAAGAAACCACTCGGTTTTTTTAAAAAAGAAGAATTTTTTAATTGCGGAGCTTTAACCACTCCTTTTAAAAAACTATCAGGTTCCTTCGATTATATCATGTTCACTATGTTCACGGTTTCGCCAAAACCAGTCGTAGCCCTCCGTCATTTCTTATGGATGGTCAGTAGTATTCAAGCTATGTTTGTTTGCCTTCGTCAAGGCATAGTGTTTGGTTGCTGCTGGGGTATTCAATTGTTGCATAGATAGATGAGTTGGTTTGGGACAGTCGTATTACCTTGTTGGCCTTCGTCAAGGGTATGTACGGGTTGGTTCAAATTAACAAGATAATGATGGGCAGAACTTGACATGTGACTTATGATTTGTTGGCCTTCGTCAAGGTCATAAGAACATGGGGCAAAAATCCACATCGGGAGTTTCTAAAGAAACTGAAACTTGCTAGTATTGCATACCATTTGGAGTTTGATGAATATTGGTAGGATTCCTTCAGCATTATCACACGATGATATTTGGATCCCGATCCTACTGTGAGTATCCGCTACTCTTCAAGAGATTCGTCACTTAACGATCAATGCTATAAACCAAGTAGGTGTCGAGAAAGGTGTCAGCGGGGCTACGCCCCTAAAGAAAAGAGGTTATTTAATTAAGGAACTTCATGAAAGCGTTGGAAAACCTCCCTCGAAGTACCGACACCGGCCTGACTGAACGGTTAAGCAAGTATTGTACGGTGAGATCAGTCCTGGCTAATTCTTCTTTTATGGTTTGAGTAAGGATTCGAGAAACAGTCGTAGCCATCCAGTTTAGATAAACTAAGAGCATCATGCTAAAGTGTTCCCTCTCTCTCTCTTTGCAGCGACCTTGTGACCATGACTAGGTTACATTTAGATAACAAAATGACTGAATCTGACTTATATGATTGGCAAAGGTCTGTCCAGATGTCCATTGCCTATGACAAGCTGGACCACCCTATTACTACTCTAGCCCCCACCGTCCCAAGTCCAGTTTCCACCGTCGTGGATATGGATATCCGTCAGACAAGGGAAAAGGATAGTGCGAATGCCCAGTGCCTCGTGTTGGTTTCAGTTGATGGTGTATACCAGAAGCAGCACGAGAAGATGGACTTAGTTTCCATTTTTCTCCATAACAAAGATTTATATGGGGAGCAATATCTTATCTCAAGATATGAGACCTCGAACGAATTATTTCAAGCGAGGTTGGCTGTCGGGTCATCTGTAGGGGACGACATCCTTACGATGACTAGCTATATTGATGAGCTCAAGGACCTGGAGACCACGTTGGGAAACAGGTCATATGCTGACTTATTTCCACAGTCCCTACCCTCTACTTACACCATGAAAGAAACCAGGGAAACACCCGCTCTACTTAATGGGGGACCTTCTTCTTCTACATCCAGGGCGAAAGCAAAAGGTGAAAAGAAGAAGACCTCCACAAAGCCGATATACGGTATCAGTGAAATAGAAGGAATGGGAAGAGCAATAGTTTCGGGACTTGGTGTAGGTAAGGAGGGATTTTCCTATTGTTATGGGATTGGGCGTTGACAGAAAGATTGCAGGGCTTTAGAAGGCAGTAGCCAGGATACGAAGCATGTTGTGGTTTCGGTCTCGAGTGTGTATGTAATTGAGAACTGTTTGTCAATTAACTCTACTTCCTGGGTACTAGATACTGGAGCAGGATCTCATATCTGTAATTCATTACATGCTTTCAAAAACCGTAGAGTTATCAGGGTAGGTGATTTGTTACTCAGAGTTGCAAATGGAATCAGCGTGGACGCTGAATCCGTGGGAGAATATCGCCTGAGTTTGACAAGTGGGCAGATATTGATTCTACGTAACTGTTTGTATGTACCTAGTTTGACTTGTAATATCATATCAGTATCCTTACTTTTGAAAGAGGGATATGACTTTACATTCATAAGCGATGTAGTTCACATCCACCTAAATCATGTTCTGATTGGGTCCGGTACATTAGATGACGGTATATACATATTGAATCAAGCTCAGGTTTTCAATGTCCAGAACACACTTAAAAGAAAGTCTCCAGAAATAAATCAGGATTTCTTATGGCATTGTAGACTAGGTCACATCAATAAAACATGGTTGATGAATTTACATAGAGAAGAATATTTGAATCCGTTCGAATATCATTCTTATGCTACTTGTGAATCTTGTCTCATGGGAAAGATGACAAAGACTCCGTTTACTGGACACAGAGTAAGAGCGAGCGAGCTCTTAGGACTCGTACACAGTGATGTGTGCGGTCCAATGTCCACACATGCAAGAGGTGGTTATTCCTACTTCATTACTTTTACGAATGATTTCTCTACGTATGGACATATCCTCTTGATGAAGCATAAATCCGAGGCCTTTGAGAAATTCCGAGAATACAAGAATGAAGAGGAAAAACAGGCAGGCAAAAGTATCAAGACACTGAGATCTGATCGAGGTGGTGAATACTTAAGTGCCGAGTTCCTGGGTTACTTAAAAGAGAATGGAATTCTCTCTCATCTTACTCCTCCATACACACCACAACACAACGGTGTATCGGAAAGAAGGAATCGAACCCTATTGGATATGGTTCGTTCCATGATGAGTAAGGCTGAGTTACCGCGATCTTTCTGGGGTTATGCACTAGAATCAGCTGCATATCTTTTGAACAAGGTTCCAACCAAGACTGTGCCTACCACACCATATCATATGTGGAGTGGGAAGAAACCCTATCTTCAGTACCTGAAGACATGGGGATGTCCAGCTTTTGTAAAAAAGCAGCATCCGGACAAGCTCGAGACACGCTCAGTACAGTGTAAGTTTGTGGGATATCCAAAGAACTCCAAGGGGTATTATTTCTATTACGCAGAGGAACAAAAGATTTTTGTTTCTCGTCATGCCCACTTCTTCGAAGCTGAATTTTTAGAAAATCAGAAGAGTGGGAGCGCAATAGAACTGGAAGAAATTCCAGAACCACAAGCTGTTACTGAAAGTATGGTAGAACCAGAAGTTTCAGAAGAAAGGGATATACCAGCGCCTATCCGCAGAAGTAGTAGGCAGTCTCATCCGCCCGAGAGATACTACGGTTTTCTCATAGACGGGGATCGAGAAGATTGCATCATTGATAATGATGATAGCTTCCAACAAGCCATTCAGAGCGGCGACTCGTTAAAATGGCTGGATGCAATGCCGACCGAAGTGGAGTCCATGTACACTAACAAAGTATGGACTTTGCACATTGCTCCAGATGGGGTAAAACCCGTAGGATACAAGTGGATCTTCAGAAAGAAGATTGGTGTAGATGGACAGGTTAAAAGCTATAAGGCTAGACTTGTTGCAAAGGGTTTTCGTCAAAGACCTGGTTTGGACTATAACGAAACCTTTTCTCCAGTGGCTATGCTCAAATCCATTCGGGTCCTTCTTGCCATTGCTGCCTTACACGATTATGAGATCTGGCAGATGGACGTAAAGACGGCCTTTCTAAATGGTAATTTGGAAGAGTGCGTCTATATGGATCAGCCAGAGGGATTCATTCAGAGTGGGAGCAGCGGTAAAGTGTGCAGGTTGCTTAAGTCCATTTATGGACTAAAGCAGGCATCACGGAGTTGGAACATCTGTTTTGATGATACTGTCAAAGAATTCGACTTTATTAAGAATCCAGATGAACCGTGCATATACAGTAAGATTGTAGGGAGAGTTGTAGTATTCCTCGTCTTGTAAGTGGATGACATTCTCCTAATAGGAAATGATATTCCTATGCTACAGTCAGTCAAAAGATTCTTGTCACATAAGTTCTCCATGAAGGACCTGGGTGATGCCAACTACATTCTAGGGATCCGGATCTATCGTGATAGATCAAAGAGGATATTGAGACTTTCGCAGTCCAGGTACATAGACACCATATTGAAAAGATTCAGTACGGAAGATTCTAAGCGCGGTAACCTACCGGCTTGTCACGGAATCAACCTCTCCAAAGAGATGTCTCCCAAGACTGATTTGGAAAGGGATCGCATGTCGATTATACCCTACGCTTCTGCGGTAGGCTCTATAATGTATGTGATGTTATGTACCAGACCAGATGTAGCATACGTATTAAGCGTTGTAAGCCGGTATCAGGCAAACCCAGGGGAGAAGCACTGGATAGCAGTAAAGAACATTCTCAAGTACCTGAGGAGGACTAAGGAGATGTTCTTGGTGTATGGCGGAAAAGACCTCCAGATCGAGGCCTTTGCTGACTCCAGCTTCTAGAGTGACAAGGATAACTTCAAGTCCATGTCGGGTTATGTCTTTACCCTCAATGGAGGGGCCGTATGTTGGAAGAGTTCCAAGCAGGACACTGTTGCTGACTCAACGATGGAAGCGGAGTACATAGCTGCTTGCGATGCCGCAAAAGAAGCTGTCTGGATGAAGAAGTTCCTCACAGAACTTCAGGTGGTTCCTACCAGTGTTAATCCAATACCTCTGTAGTGCGACAACAACGGCGCTATAGCTTTAGCGAAGGAACCCAGGTCCCATCAGAAGTCCAGACACATGTTAAGGTAGTATCACCTGATCAGGGAGATCGTAGATCGCCGGGAGAT
This sequence comes from Agapanthus africanus, assembly GCA_030015575.1. Classification (NCBI taxonomy): domain Eukaryota; kingdom Viridiplantae; phylum Streptophyta; class Magnoliopsida; order Asparagales; family Amaryllidaceae; genus Agapanthus; species Agapanthus africanus. The sequence goes on along the minus strand of JASDDO010000012.1, from coordinate 189,666,187 downwards.
CGAGGTAAAGAGAGTAGATACAGAGAATAACACTGCCGATCCATTCACAAAGGCCATTTCTCGGACGCAGTTCGAGAGGCTATTCGAGATGATAGATCTGCGATATGCCAGTACATGGCCCTAGTGCAAGTGGGAGATTGTTAGTGTTTATGCTCTAGAGGTCATTACTGTATCATACTAGTTTGTATATTACTTAATGAAAGCTTGGGATATTCACAGTTGTATTGACAGTCTTGCTAAAAATGGTAGTATGCTACTTGGTTTGAGTCTACTTTAATATGTGCATATGTTTCTTTTAACGTATCGTTTATACATATTAGTAGAGCCCTTAGGATCTTTTCTTGATTACCAGCGTTGTGATGGCAGTCACACTAGTGGGGGCTGGATAGTCTATAAGCAACATCCTATACAGGTCTCTGGTCGTTGGATTATCGAGACAGGGCATCGATACTCCGGAGTAGACTGGTGTATATGCTTCTCATCCCAGTTGGGGAGATGGTCTGTCCCACAGCCATCAGTACGTCGTACTGGACATATTATGCTAGTGCTCATTAGGTTATGGGTACACCGGACAGGACTTGCCGGGAACTGCAGGTTGGATTTATACCCATCGTCAGATAGCAGTTCCCAGGTGACATGAGTACAGCTTAGTCCGTCGACTTGATACTGCTACTTCGCCTCGGGTGTGTTCCCACTGTACTTAGATTACTACCCTACCATGGCTCAAAGGAGTCGTGCAAACAGGTAGTAGTTGGGTGAAGTCCCGAAGCACTTGGAGACAGCGGCGGTTAGACATGATTCGTCTCTCCCGGTATTGGGGGTTGATATCGCGCTGTGTATGGAGAGCCATTACGGAAAGTCCCAGGCCAGGGCAAGCGAGATTTACTGGTGGCTTCCAGTAGTTTCTCAAGGTGTAATGGGCTTCACTCCGACACAACTTATACCGCTATTAGGGGTTTGACGTTTACTGCCCTCCTAGGCCCGATATGTGATAGTCCTAGACGAACAGACCGGACTGTACGGAGATTGTCACATCAGGCTCGGTTGGAGTTCGGATGGGTTTACTCATCGTCCTTCTTATCGACATCTACCTGGGGACCATTACGTACAGCTAGTACCGCTTGCGGCCTGTGGTTAAACCCACTGCCAGCGTAGTGTCGAGTCTTTAGAGTGCCACACAGAGAGTTTCCCTGCACCGGGCAAAAGGTGTAGAGGCCGTATGGTTGTACGGCAGAGCCGCGGTCACTTACGTACACTTATGCACGTATTATGATCGGGCAGATAATACTAGCGAGCTTTGGTTTAAGCCAGATTCTAGTATTATACATATGGATTTATTCAGTCAAAGATTATCCGTGTTTTTCGGAAATACGGATGGGAGGGGCAGTCTCGTAATTTGTCGAGAAGCTTCTAGAAGAAGGTGACTCATTTGTGTTTAATTCTTTTTAGGATTTAAACAAATGAGGTGGAGAGATGAGGTGGAGGTTTTCAATAAATGGATAATGACTCATGAGATGATTCATCTCAAATGAATTAAATGAAGCATGCTAGATATTATGATAGATATTTGTTATGATATTTTGATGCTTCATAGTATTCTAAGATGAGACATTATTTATTTCATTATCACAAAGCTTTCTCTCTCCTCAAGTCTTCATCTTCTTCATCAAAACCCTAATAGCTCTCATGAGTAGAGAAATCTAGGGTTTAAGTGGCTAAGTAATCCATCTAATTACTCTACACCCTCTAGGACTTCTAGATTAGCGATCTAGAAGCCGTAGTTATCTCAAATTCGAGATAGGAGCCCGGACTATAGACTCTCGGGTGGATCGTCTTTGACTCGAGGAGGCCGTTGAGGTGCCAACGTTCCATAGAGCCTACGAGGCGTGGATGATAGCGATGAAGACCCGAAGGACAAGTAACGTGAGGTATAACTTTGAATCAGAGTAGTTAAACCTTTCGTAGTTTGCTAGTAATGGTTTAGACACGATCCGTGTGCTCAAGTCCGTGTTACGAAGCTTTGATAATTGTTTTTCATATATTCCGCCTCCCCGCAAGCTCGTGAGGTGCGTGACATGGACTTACATGGAGAAGGTGGATTAATCTTCTCCTGAAGAATAGGCATACCGCCCTGGTCAGTCCTCGTCCCAAACAAGCCTGTCCTGACCTCGGCTCTAGTGGAAGCTCTCTGTGCCCTCGTAGTCTTTGGCGGCATAGTGGCTGGAATAAGAAAATTGGATTCTATAAGAACCTAGAAATCAAATCATAAGGATACATGGAATTAAGGAAGGAATTAAAAGAAAATATGTCTTAAGGTCACTTAGGTGGAGTACCGTGTCGTAAGTATGCCGTGGAACATACAAACGCTATGTCACTCTGCTTAAGCTACCTAATCAATCATACCAAGGTCATCCTATACTCCGAAAGGTAAAACCTAGCGCTCTGATACCAACTTTGTCATGACCCAATTTAGGAACGCGACCGACAATTAATTATGCGACGTCAAAAGGCGTAATGCAATTCAAGTAAGCCGAAAACCCAAAAATCTAAACCAAGAAAAGAAGTAAAGTGATAAAACAATAGTTTAAAACATTTAAAAATCTCAAACATAAATTTAATTTCTTAAAAATTTCGATAGCGTCTCCTTTGTAGAAACTAGCCCCAAACGGGTATAAGCATAGAATAAATATAAGAGGCATCCCCAAAAGGGAGCAACTCATGCCAAAAGGTGGAACACAACCACAACAGATATATATACGATACCGTAGAGAAGAAATAAGCAATTAATAAGTGAAAACAGCATAATAAGATGTAAAACAACATCACAACATAAGTAAAATGCCGGCTCACACGAGCACGATACCCAGAAGCACAAATAATACAATATTGATCCTCACAATCTCGTCACTAATTCAAATACATGTAAGTGGTAGATGTAGAGTAATAGATTCAAAATAAGATTTACAATGGAATCATACGGATAGCCGCAAAACCCACCTACACCAAAATCACGACCAATAGTAGTGGTATCCGCATAAGTAGATGCAAGAAGGAGCCCTGCCGCGATTACACTGAGGGTCGAGCCTGCAAAACACTGTGGCACAACGGGTGTGAGTTTCCAACTCGTGAACAGTAAATAATATCGTACAGATAATCGCAACCATGCACGAAAAGCGATAATCTGAAATATACAATCTGATGGCATAAGTATAACAATACAGATATGCAACAAATTATGATCAAGGTACACCACCAGGGTACAACTACTACATGAAACAGTGCATGTCATAATAAATCCTGAGTGTAGGATAAAACATAATCCTCATCAATGAATCATCATCATAAAAATCCGGTGTCCATCAACGACACCCCAAATCCCAATATCTCAGGAGCCATCACTCTGATCGGCCCTCGTATCCGTCACATCATGGAACCTGAGTGTCTAATATTGACACTCGAAATATCATGAAACCCGTATCCAGCATCGACACATAAATCCTCATATCTCAGGCACCGCATACTCTGATCGGCCCTAATATCAATCTCATGACTCCAGCCGGTATCCTCCGGATAACCGCCGGGTCCAACTTATCACCGATAGGTAGTGCTTCCTCTTTCCAGGCTCATCGTCATCCCCCCGATCTTCTTGTAAGTCGATGTTACGCACCCCACGGGTTTGCGGGGAGGAAAAATATGAAAAAAATGAGTTTTACGAGTTTCGTAACACCGACTCGAACTCCAGGATCGAAACTAAACCCTAACTAGAAAACTACTATGAGGTAAATTACTTCGATAGAATATTATACCTCATGATTTCAAGTCCTTCGGGTCTTCTTGTCGCTGTCCTCCTCCTCGTCACCAGCTCCAAGGATCGTAACGGATCGGTGCTTCCTCGTCGTCCTTCTCGAGTCAAAGATGATCCACCCGAGAGTCTGTAGATCGAGCTCCTACCTCAAATCTGAAGTAATTAGGGCACCTAGTTCACCACTCTAGATGACCTAGATGATGTAAAGAATATAGATGGAATGGTTTTTCTCTCATAGCCGTAAGTTTCTCAACACATGAGACATGAAAGGCTAGATATAGAAGATGAAGAACTTGAGGAAAAGGCTAATGAAGTGTTTGTATAGAAAAGAGAATGAGCTGTCTTGTGCAAATCTGAACCATACTCTATTTTTCATAGAATAATACCTCATGAATAATCAAGTAGGTTCATATTTCAACTTAGTGGGTCATTGCTTGAAAACCCTCCATGTGTCACCAAGAGCCATGCTCCAAGTTTTGCAAAAATCTACCTCATTTCCACCACTTCATAATGTATTTATCATTTAACCTAAAATGTTAATACATAATATGAGGTGTATTCTTCTAGAAGTATCTTTGAACAAATTATGAAAATGCCCATCATCCGTATATACATAACCGTATCTGTATTCCGAAAAATATGAATACAAAAGAGACGAAAATAATCCATCAGTATAATACTAGGATCCGGCATAAACCAAAGCCCACTAGTATTATCTATCCGAATCATCATCCGTGCATAAGTAGACATAGGTGATCAAACCCTGTCGTAGAACCATACGACCTCTAAATCTTTTGCCCGATACAAGGAAACCCTCTGTGTGGGACTCTAAAGACTCGACACTACGCTGGCAGTGGGTTAAACCACAAGCCACAAGAGGTACTAGATGCACGTAACAGCTAGCCAGGTATCGGTCGATAAGAAGGCTGATGAGAATAACTCATCCGAACTCCTACTGAGCCTATCTGTAACAATCTCCATACAGTCTGATCTGTTCGTCTAAGAGTATCGCATATCCGACCTAGGAGGGCGGTAATCGTTAGACCCCTAATAGCGCAATAAGTCATGTCGGAGTGTTGCCCAAAACACAATGAGAAACTACTGGAGTACCTACCAATAAATCTTGCTTTCCTTGGCCAAAGACTTTGTGTAATGGCCTTCCGAACACAGCGCGACATCAACCCTCAATACCGGGAGAAACGAATCCTATCTAACCGCCACTACCTCCAAGTGCTTCAGGACTGCACCCAACTACTACCTGTTTACACGACTCCTTTGAGCCGTGGTAGGGTAGTAATCAAAGAACAGTGGGAACTCACTCAAGGCGAATTAACAGTATCAAGTCAACAGACTATGCTGTACTCATGTCATCTTGGAACTACTACCCGACGATAGGTATAATACCCACCAGCAGTTACCTACGAGTCCTGTCCAGTGTACTCATAACCTAATGAGCACCTTCATACTATCTCTAGTACGATGTACTAATGGCTGTGGGACAAACCATCTCCCCTGCTAGGATGAGAAGCGTATACACTAGTCTACTCTGGAGTATTGATGCCCCGTCTCGATAATCCTACGACTAGGGACCTATATAAGGATGTGCTTATAGACTACCCATCCCCCAGTAGTGTGATTGCCATCACAACGCTGGTAGTCAAGAAAAGATCCTAAGGGCTCTACCAATATGTATAAGCGATATGCAAAAACACATGCACATATTGAGGTAGAAACAAACCATATAGCATAATACCATTTTGAGTAAGACTGTTACTATGTCCGTGTATATCCTAAGCTTCCATTAAGTAATATACAAACCAGTATGATATAATAATGGCCTCTAGGGCATATATCACTAATAATCTCCTATTTGCACTAAGGCCAAATATTGGCGTATCGCAGACCTATGATCTCGAATAGCATCTCGAACTGTGTCTGAGAGATGGCCTTTGTGAGTGGATCTGTAATGTTGTTCTCCGAATCAACTCTCCTCGCCTCGATCTCTCGGCGATCAACGATCTCCCTGATCAGGTGGTACCGCTTCAAGATATGTCTGAATTTCTGATGGGACCTGTGTTCCTTCGCTAAAGAAATAGCGCCGTTGTTGTCACAATACAGAGGTATTGGACCAACAATGTTCGGAACCTCCTGAAGTTCTATTAAGAACTTTCTCATCCAGACTGCTTCTTTTGCGGCTTCACAAGCAGCCATATACACTGTTTCCATCGTCTAGTCAGCAATGGTGTCCTGTTTGGAGCACTTCCAACAGACCGCCCCTCCGTTGAGGGTAAAGACATAACCCGATATGGACTTAGAGTCATCCTTGTCACTCTGGAAGCTGGAGTTAGCAAAGGCCTCGATCTGGAGGTTCTATCCGCCATACACCAAGAACACCACCTTAGTCTTTCTCAGGTATTTTAAAATGTTCATTACTTCTATCAGTGCTTCTTCCCTGGGTTTGAATGATACCGGCTTACCACTCTTAATGCATAAGCAACATCTGGTCTGGTACACAGCATCGCATACATTATAGAGTCTAACGCAGAAGTGTAAGGTATAGAAATCATGTGAGCCCTTTCCACTGGAGAAAAGGTTTCATCATAGTCCAAATGTAACATTTCAGAAAATATAAAATATTATTTTTGGAATTTAATATTAAAATAATATATTTCGCTAAAATTACCCAATTTACGAAATTGGGGTTTTCGTAAAATGGTATAAATATATACCAATAATTGTGAAATAATTGGAGATTAAAATGGTTTATTCATTTAAAAATATAATTATTAGATTTGGCATTTTTTATAATTAATTATATGCAGTTTAAATAAAAACCGGATTAGTGCACTGCTAATCGCGATTAGGCCAAATCCGTGTTACTACAGTTTTTCGTGGTTAGTGCACCATGATATGTTGTATTTTGGTTACATGTTGTTTCCTTGTGTTGTTTTTGGGGTATTATGTGTTTTGGTAAGAAAAGAGAATGAATTATTGAGGAGAGAGAGAGGGGGGACCACCTCATGACTTGGGGCATGGCCTATGAGAGAGAGTGAGGTGAGAATAAGAAAGAGAGAGAGAGAGAGAGAGAGAGAGAGAGCTGCCTTCATAATTCCCCCATTGTTTTCTTCACTTGCTTTCCTTCATCCCCCTCAACTCATCTCCCTCTACCTCCATCCCCAAGTATCATCTCAAAATCTTGATCCAAACCCTATACTCCCTTCATTAAAAATTATCCCCTCCTCATCCTCAACACAATGGACCAATCAAAGTTGAATTTTGGAGGCTTTGGACAAGCTAAGGTATTTCTTGATTTGCACCCATGTGGTATATCATCTTTCATTTAGTTAGTTTTATGTTTCTTGGTATCCTAGTTTAGTTAGAATTTGATTTGGTTAAGTTATGTGATGTATGGAAAATTCTAGAGAAGGGTTTAGGTGATTGTGTGGATTTATGATATTAGTGGCTGTTTACAAGACCCTAGTATGGATTGGTATGGCCAAGAATAGAGAATACAGATTTAGGAATTCATCCATGTCGGTTTTGTGAAAGTGTGATGCCTACAGGAAATCTGGAGCAACCCCAGATGTTTCTGAAAGAAACAAACAATACCAGTGACCTAGATACACCACTAAGAACCCACCACCAGAAAACGAGACCCATTGTCCTCTTCCTGGCCGGCGAACTCGGAAATTAGGGGTGTGTCGCCGGATTTTTATTTGTGACTGGTGTTGAATTTTTGCCAGTATCTCAATTACACTGTGACCTATCTCCTATAGTTGCTAGTTTTGTCCCAGTTTGCCTGAACCAAAATCTGGGAGCTGTTGTGAGTGGTTTTGGATATGTTTTCTGTATTTTGGGATTCCTGGTTTTAGTATTTGATAGCGTATTGGGTCGTTGGATGTTTGTACGTCAACGACGAAGGTTGTTTGGTTGTTTTGCATGCGTACGCTATAGGTTCTAACCTATGAGCGCACCATGTGCCGTATTGGTTTTTCTGACATGTTGTTAATAGCGATTGCGATTGTGTATTATTGTAGGTACCTTCACGTGGATTCCGAGACGACGGAGCATGGCGTCATCGACTTCGGCAACCAGTGATTAAGGTGAGTAGATCTATATCTACGGGGGGAGTCGGGTGGATGGCGTATAGCACCCCCGCAAGTTTTTGATGGAAACCGATCTGTAGGATACAGTCGTAGAAACCTAGATTTGGAAACTAGAGATATGGTTAAAAAGATAGTTAAAGATGAATGATAGAATATATATATATATGGAGATATGAGATGAAATCTTTAAGGATATGAAACGTAAATGTGAATCAGACTTATAGATATGTAGATTGCAGTAGAATAGGTAGGAGTTTTAGAGTAGCGTGACATTTGATGTATAAGGTAGAATGTGTATATAAAATTGACTTGATATAAGATGACTTAATGTGATGGAAAGAATATACGATTGTAAGTCTACGGTAGCGCCCCGGCCGTCAATCCAAGGCCAAACGCGGAACAAAATTTTTTATAAATTGGTGCTAGCATAGACTTTAACCCGGATCGTGCCATTAACACTAAACTAGTAAACTGTAAAAGATGTTAGAATGGCTATACGGATCGATCCGTGTCCTTCTGTCTTTATCCATCATCCCACGCTCCTTGCGCCATCTCCGATCTCGCTAGATCTCCGGTCTCCTCATCGAGGTGGCACCACGTCAACGAATCTTTGTACATGCTCCCTCTTCAAACTGAAGCAACTCGGACATGAAGTTTGCTAACCGACATGACCAAGATTGAAGTAGAGAGAGTGTAGAATATTTTGTCTCAAGACACCCAATGAAATGGGTGAAGGTAAATAAAGTTGCCTTTGGAGTGTAATGAAGTGAACAATGGAATTTTCTTGGAAAAATCAAGCACACACAAATGTGTGCTCGGCCACATGAAGAAAATCCTCACTGTCAAGTGGGCTCGGCCACTTGAAGAAAGTGCTCACTGTGAATGGAATTGAGGAGGTAATCATAAAGTAAAGGAAGTGGTGAACATAAAGAAATCTCAACACAAAATATCCATAGGAAATATCTTAAGCTTGGACAACAAACTTTAAAGCGAAAGCCACCTCACAAAATTAACCATGCCATTCTAGAAGCTAAGCAAGTGACTTACCAAATGACTCACCCAAAATAAATGAACCCCACTCTCACATGGTTCGGCCAAAAATGAATGAAGGAAAATTTGGCCCAAAAAAAATACACTCACAAGAACCATTAATTAAACATTAAATCTAATGTTTAATCGGGAGAAGAAAAACTGGCAACTTCAAAAGTAATCCCGTAACGAATTACAGGATTACCCTACAACTGTATATACATACACGCATTTGTATTCCGACCGAATACGAATGCAACGAGACAAAAATATTCCTACACAATATAATACTAGGATCCGGATTAAACCAAAGCCCACTAGTATTATCTGTCCGAACCATGACACGTGCACAAGTGCACGTGTATGTTCGAACCCTGCCATAAAACCATACAGCCACTACAACGTTTCTCCCGAACTTGGAAAACTATCTATGGGGGACTCTAAAGACTCGTCAATACCCTGACAGTGGGTTTAACCACAAGCACGTCAGCGGCACTAGCTACGCGTAACGGTTGCCCATGTTTTGAACGAAAGGGAAGCCGATGAGCGAACTCATCCTGGAACCCTACTGAGCCTATCAGTGATAATATCCGTACAGTCTGGTCCGTTCGTCTATGAGCATCGCATATCGGGCCTAGGGAGCTGGTAACGTCAAACCCTCAAAAGCGGTATAAGTCGTGTCAGAGTGTAGCCCAGAACACCCAGAGATACTACTGGAGTACCTACCAGTAAATCTCCTGCCACGACCGAAGGATTTGCGTAATGGCTCTTCTAGACACAGCGCGATCTCACCCCCAATACCGGGAGAGACGAATACCCTGCCGATCCGCTCACTGCCTCCATGTGGCTCGGGACTGTACCCAACTAAAACCTGTTTGCACGACTCCTTTGAGCCATGGTAGGGTAATAATCAAAGCATAGTGGGAACTCACACGCGACAAATAATGATCTCAGGTCGATGAACTAACCTGTACACATGTCACCAGGGAACTGCTATCTGATTCTAGGTATAATACCAACCAGCAGGTTCCCGGCGAGTCCTGTCCGGTGCACTCATAACCCAATGAGCACCTGTATGTATCTTAGGTGAACCAACTGACACCAATGGCTTGTGAGACCGGCCACCGCCCCTCGTCGGGGTCTCGACTGTATACACTAGTCTACTCCGGAGTATCAATGCCCTGTCTCGAAACTCCCACGACCAAGGACCGCATTTAAGGATGTGCTTATAGACCACCCAACTCTCATGTATATGATCGCCATCATACTGCTGGTAGTCAAGCAAGAATCCTAAGGGCTCTATCAACGTGTAAAAGGGATCAGTAATGTCACCTAAAGCTGTACACGATTGATAAAGGTAAACCAGATAGCATACTATCATCTCGACTAAGATTGTCCTACCGGTATAGGTCCTCCGCAATCATTGCAATCACGTGCCTGCGATCCAATAATTGACTTTGAGGGAACTATATCCAACAATCTCCCACTTGCACTTAAGGCTAATTATTGCGATGTCGCATACTCACAGCCCGTGTGATACCGAACACCCAACTCCTCTACTAATCAGTGTCACAAAGTTCGTTTGTAAAACTATTGTGTTCGAGAAATAGCCTCAGTGGGTGGATCCGCCCTGATGTTTCTTTCTATGTCTCTCTTAATCTCAAGTTCGCCGAGAAAGCCATCTCCCGAATTGAGCAATACCTGTCTTAGAATATGTCTGGATATCTGATGGGACCTAGTTCATAAATGAACTCCAAATCCAAACTTCTTAGACTGTATCGTCAACTGAACCTAATCAGTATCCTGCACCATGCCTCCCATAGTATCCGCTTGGATCACCTGTCCAAACTACTTGTAACAACTCCATTTTTAATGTACAAAGAATTCATTTAAATTCAAAGTATACTTGGAGTATTTAATGTTGCTGATATCTCTTTAAGTATTTATTTCACACCATAATTACAAGAAGAAGCTTGTGGCTCATTGGTAAGATCTTGCACTGCTGAACCAAGCCACCAGAGTTCAAATCCCCCGCCCCATATTATTTTTAATATTGTTTTGTTTTCAATTTTATAGAAGCCCAACAGTCCAACAGCCATAACTCCAAAATTTCCCACTACACCCCAAAAGTTAGAAGTTCCAGTGGCTACCTCCGGCGACCCCCCAGCTTCAGGCACCCCGACACGGCCCGACTCGGCCGAGTCGGCCGGCGGACCGGCGGACTCAGGCCGGCGTTGCCGGCCGGACTCGGCCGGTCGGCCGAGTCATCAACAGGAAAAATCTGTCTTTTGGGCTACCCTACCCCCTTCATACTCTAAATTCTGTAATAATTTCCAGAGAGCTCAATAACTCTTATTCAATCCATTTTTAATACATTTTTGCAAATTTTTTTACATTTTTTTAATTAAAAACCCTACACCTACCCTAACCCTTGCCTAACCCTATAAATACACCCCTACCTCCTACCCTCTCATCCTAAAATTCTGAGCCCGCACTCTCAAAATCTCAAGAAAACTTTGGTACTTTGGAAACGAGCGAAAGGCGAAGCGCTGACGAAATCGACGGCGCAATTCCGGTGATCGTGCTAGGAACTCTCAACGACGAATCGACACACCGATAAACCCTCTACTTCCCTCTCACTCTCTAGTGTTTTCCAAACCCGTAAGTCCCCCTTTCTATCTTTCTTTTCTTTCATAAAAATACGAATTTACAAAACCCGACGGAATCAGAACAAATCCGATTTCCGATTCGGTTTTCTATAAAATCTCACTTCTCACCAATACATTCATGCTTAAACATCTTTATGCTGAGTATTAATCACTTAACAAATAATTTGAACAAGTTTCCTCACATGAAATGATAGCTTTTTCAATATATCGTATTTTTCACTTAAATACCATAATGTTTCGTGTTCACATTTAACCCCCTTAACATTGCTATACCTTAAAGTAGATCATGAGGTAATGACCTACCTCTACACACACGCAAATACAACCCTAATCGATATCATCATAAAACTTAGAATACGATAAAACAAAACTTTCTTTTAAATACCATAATCTTAATAAAACCATTTCTTAAAGTGTTAGTTTTGATACACTTCAAATAAATACCTATTATTAGGAAAATACGATAAGTTGTGGACATCGGTCGTTTATCTAAACCTGACTTTATGGTGTCAAGGCTGGGTAAGTGAGAATGGTTATTTTAAAGGGCCCGTCTCACGATGATTCGTGAGCGGATCCCTCCTTTCTTCACTTGTACTTACCTGGCCACAATTGGCGGTGAAGAGGCGATTTGAGGCATCTAACAACTTGTTGTTTAGACCATTTAGAAATAGTCTAGTTGAATTAGAAAAACACAAGAATCTAAAATACGGAAAATCGAATTTTGCAAATAAATACCTTTTACTTAATAAAACCGTATTCTAAAGGATTAGTATTTATAAATCTTTGCAAAGCGCCGCTAAAACGCATTTTGGGGAACCCGTTCGGGATAGAACGGTTTATCGTGCACCCTCGGCCTTAGTAGTGCGAGATTCAGACCTCCGGAAGGAGCATTCGGTCTCAAAAGGTTTAAAATACGACATCTTAAGAAAATGAGATTTTTGGAATATAAAATATTTATTAAAATTATTTTTGTATAAATATATATATATATTTAGCATTTAAATATCTATTTTATTATAATATAAATGTTCCACCATTTTTCTAAAAATCACAAGAATAAATTTTTACATTAAAATACCATGAACTTCAAATAAATCAATATTAAAGATAAATACCTTTAATTATATAAAACTAGGATATTTTCACTAGAAATATCACAATATAAAATCCACCCTCATTACAACTCTAAAGACGAAAAATGAATACTTGAGGTGTATCTTGAAAACTATACAAAAATATTTTTACATAAAACCCCCTCAAGTTTTATAAATTACCCTAAGGACTCTAGCAATTAGAGGACTTTGATTTACATTTCTAATGTCCGACTCGGATTTGAGTCTGATTAATTTGACTTGAATATGATTCAAGTCAATCTCTAAATCTACAATATTACAATTCAACATGAACATACGAATCCATGAATCCAGTTATCAATCTATTCAACTTGACTGAACCAAACCATGGATATACTTTCCATGTACATGAATCCAGTTTACATCCATTACATCCGTTACCGATATCATGGTTTCGGTCAGTCAACCAACTATACAAATTATACAGCACAATATAACAATACAATCAAAACAGTACGGGGTTTAAGGGGTAGATTGGTACGGAAGGTGTTAAAAGTGGCACGAGACAGTAAGATTAAGACACCTAACATGAATCCTGTTGCTGTTGTACCGTGGCATAACGGTTCCTTGTACTTTCAGTTTGCCCTGGTCTCTAGCATATAGAGACCCCTCTCGTATACACTGGCATCCTTCTGTACCAAACTACAAACAACAGCGTTAACACAATATTCTACAATATTATACAACTTTAAAAGATACATTCTTATTCTGTCTTTTCTATTTCTCCCTTAACTTTAGGACTTACCGAGCGACCTGTTCGCTGACGACATTCTATTTCTTTCTTCTTTGAATGTCGTCAGGTGATCTGGAGACAGCGGAGATCGAGCCCACCAGTGAAGACTTGGATCAGTTTCTCGACGACCCTGAGCTCTAGACATTGTACTTTTTTTCTATTCAGTATTTCTTTTCATTTCCTGTTATGCCATTGTTTAGGCATCGCTTTTTATTCCAGTTGTATTTACTTTTCATGCATTGTACAAAGAATGTTAACAAATAAAGTTGCTGTTATTTTATCTCTTGTCTTTTGTGATTATCTTTATATTACTTAGATACGCTTAGCCTATGTACTTCTGAGTATATACATAGCGGACCTCGTCGCGTCCCCTTCGTCGTATACCAGGAAACGGGACGTGACAGGTTTTGTTGGTGGCCCATGCAGGTCAGAGCTGTATAGAATCATACTATGCAGTTCTGTTCTGCGTGAACAACCTAAGCAATATAACACAAGAACCAACAACTAAAACATTCTTTACAATTCATGTTCCTTGAATCTTACAATTTCATATTCATTGAATCTTATCATTTCAAATATTTTGAATCTGTCCTAACTCAAATTTTTCTTCAAGGTTATGAATTCTCCGAACAACACCAGCACCAATGTGAACAACACACCTCCAGCCCTACCACTCACACCTGCCGTCCCTGCTCTGATCAACGAGCAGACGGTTCTGCTTAAGGCAATCTGAAGCCTCCTAGAGGGACAGCAGCAGCAGACTGCTCTTTTAATGAACCGTCCCGAGGCAGACGCACCTGGGGTGAAGCAATTCAGGGTTTTGCACCCCAAGCAGTTCTCTGGTAAAGGAAGCCCACTTGAAGCTGATGAATGGGCACAGAGCATAGAGGATGATCTGGCGGTAGCACAAGTGCCAGACATAGCTTGGGTTCATGTGGCGAAGCTGCAGCTCACGGACAATGCTCGCAACTGGTGGAATGCGGAAGAAAGCGGTCTTGAACAGCCTATCGAATGGAAGACTTTCCGCGACATGTTCGACGCTAAGTACTTCGCTGAGACTGCCAGGTTCGACATGGAATAGCAGTTCATCCATCGACAACAAGGTTCGATGTGGACCAAGTCAGTAGATGAATATGACGCTGAGTTCACCATGCTCAGTCGGTAAGATATGTCTCAATAATTCAAAAAATTTATATCACATATTACACAGCTAACACAATATTTTTACAGATTTGCGGCACACCTTATACCGAAGGATGAGATCAGAGCCCGTCGCTTTCAACAAGGTTTGGATTTAGAAATCCAGGCTGCACTGGCCACAGGAGATTTTCCGACTCATGAATCGGCTCTGAAAGCTTCCCGCCGTTATGAGGCAGTGGTAAAGGCGAGGGAAGACCTCAATCTGCTGGATTTAAGCTTCCTGCCAACCAGATGGCAGGAAGAGCCTCGTCCAGGCCATCTTTTGTTCCAAGGCGACCCGGAGTACAGAACAACCGTCCCAGCCCAGCCTTTTGTACCTACTGCAAGAGAACTGGACATATGATGAAAAACTGCCGGCGAGCCAACCATTTTTGCTTGATCTGAGGCTCAGCTGCTCATGATATTGGGTCTTGTCCCCAAAAGCAAAACCCAGTTGCTGCACCCAGGCCAGCAGTTACCTATCCGCAGCGACCATCTCTTCAAGCACCTGCTCCAAGACTTGCACTACCTGCACCACCCAGAGGACCACAAGCTGCACCACCTCCTCGTCAGTTCCATCAAGCTCAAAGGAACGTTCCGAGGAATGCTCCTCCGGCCAGGAGGAATGTACCAAGGCGCCAGGCTTTCACAATGTCCCTGGAAGAAGCTGAGGCCACTGGCCAAGTCATCACTGGTAAACTTTTCTTCTCAAACTTTTCTTTCAGTATTGTTTATCTACATACTTTCCCTAAAACATACCTCACATACCTTAGGTACAATCTTAGTATCCTCAATCCCTGCACTAGCACTGATTGATACTAGAGCATCTCACTGTTTTATGTCGCAACGGTTTGTCCGAACCCATGCGATTCCAGTCTCACCACTTGTATCCAGCTGGAATGTCAGTTCAGGAAATGGCATTCTAAAGGCAACCATGGGATACCGTTTGTGTCCAGTCGTCGTCTGCAGCAGAGAGTTTTATGCTGACTTCAAAGTGCTGGACATACCGAATTTTGATGTGGTTCTAGGAATGGATTGGCTTGGAACTTTTTATGCTACCATTTATTGTCGTCAAAGGAGGGTAGTATTCGAGATTCCAGACCATCCGGTCTTCTATTTCAAAAGCGGAGACCGTACACTGGAGCCAAGTACCTACAAAGCGAAGCCAAGAGAAGCAGTAGTTGCAGCAGCTAAGGTAGAGGAAGAATCAAGGCCAGATGTAGTTCGAGAGTTCGACGATGTATTTCCTGAAGATATATCAGGTTTGCCTCACGATCGAGCTCTTGAATTCAGTATTGATTTAGTATCAGGAGCACAACCGGTGATCAAAGCACCCTATCGTTTAAGTCCGGAAGGTTTGAAGGAAGTCTGAACACAGTTGGATGAATTACTAGCGAAAGGATGGATTCGTCCCAGCACTTCAAGTTGGGGATCACCTGCACTACTTGTGAAGAAGAAGGAAGGTTCATACAGAATGTGCATCGATTACAGAGCCTTGAACGAAGTCCCTATAAAGAACAAGTATCCACTCCCGCGCATCGACGATTTATTCGATCAGCTAAGTGGATCTTGTGTTTTCTCTAAATTGGATCTTCGTTCAGGTTATCATCAGGTGAAGGTCAAGGAAACTGATATTCACAAAGCAGCTTTCAGAACTCGCTATGGACATTATGAATTTCTCGTGATGCCATTTGGAGTGACCAACACACCCGCAATATTCATGAACCTAATAAATCAATTTTTCCGGGAGTACTTAGACAGGTTTGTTGTCATCTTCATCGACGACATCCTGGTGTATTCTAAGAATCAGAAAGAGCATGCAGAACATCTACGAATTTTCCTGGAAACTCTTCGACAACATCAGCTCTATGCCAAGTACAACAAGTGCGAGTTTTGGCTAAAGCAAGTTAGTTTTCTTGGACATATCGTATCAGGAGAAGGAATCTCGGTGGATCCAGCAAAAGTCTCAGCAGTTAGCGAATGGCCTACACCAAAGTAAGTGAAGGACATTCGGAGTTTCTTAGGCTTAGCTGGATATTACAGAAGATTCATTAAAGGATTTTCGAAGATAGCAACACCCCTGACCAAGCTCACATGAAAAGATGAAGAATTTGTGTGGTCAGAAGCATGCGAACAAGCTTTTGTAGAACTCAAGTCAAGATTGACATCTGCACCTATTCTCGTAATACCGGATCAATCTGGAGGATTCGAAGTGCATTGTGATGCATCCGATAAGGGATTAGGATGTGTTCTACATCAGCACGGTAAAGTTGTGGCTTATGCTTCAAGACAGCTGAAGATTCATGAGCGCAATTATCCGACGCATGATTTGGAATTGGCAGGCGTCATCTTTGCTCTCAAGATTTGGCGCCATTATCTACTTGGTGAACGAGTGAACATCTATACAGATCATAAGAGCCTGAAGTACGTGTTTACTCAGAAGGAGTTGAATATGCGGCAGAGAAGATGGTTAGAACTCATGGCGGACTTTGACATCAACTTACAATATCACCCAGGGAAGGTGAATGTGGTACCTGATGCTCTTAGTCGCCAACCATTAGCAATGAATCTCACCGCTAAGTGGAAGCTTCAACAATATTTGCATCAGATGGAGATTGAAATAGTCATGCCAGCTAATGCTTCAAGTTTGATGAATTTACAAGTTCAATCAACCATTGTCAATCAGATCAAAGCAGCCCAAGCAAGTGATGCTAAGTTGCAAAAGATCAGAGAACAAGTGGAGAATGGACTCAGAACAGACTTCATCATCCATGAAGACGGATCTTTAAGATACGGCAGCAGATTGTGTGTACCAAAAAGGCCTGTTCGGGAAGAGTTAATGAAAGAAGCTCACAGCTCTCCCTACTCAGTACACCCTGGAGGTACCAAAATGTACGAAGATCTACGTCAGAATTATTGGTGGCATGGAATGAAGCGTGAAGTAGCCAGAAGCGTCGCAAAGTGCTTGGTGTGTCAGCAAGTAAAGGCTGAACATCACAGGACTACTAGATTACTTCAACCGTTACCAATCCCACAATGGAAGTGGCAACACATCACGATGGATTTTGTGACTTCTCTTCCTCGCAGCACAAAGGGTAACGATGCCGTATGGCTCATTGTTGATCGACTCACAATGTCGGCTCACTTCATCCCATTTTGAGTTGGCCAATCTACTGAGACACTAGCAAAGAAGTACATGGAGGTAATAATCTATTTAAAGATTTAAACTCTTCATAATGTACTATCTCTGATTTCCATGAACTCATACAGGAAATTGTGAGACTTCATAGAGTACCGGTTTGCAATGTCTCCGATCATGACACCAGGTTTCGATCGCAATTTTGGCAGAGTCTGCAAGCAAGCTTGGGAACAAGTCTGAACTTCAGCACGGCTTATCATCCACAAACAGATGGTCAATCGGAACGAACTATTCAGATCTTAGAGGATATGCTCAGAGCATGTATGTTAGACTTCAAAGGATCGTGGGAAGATCACCTACATCTTGTGGAGTTTTCGTACAACAACAACTACCAAGCAAGCATAGGAATGGCACCTTTTGCAGCATTATATGGAAAGAAGTGTTGATCGCCATTAAGTTGGGACGACATCGGAGATAGGGAACTTCTTGGACCAGAGATGATAGTAGCGACTGGTGATGTGGTTCGTACTATCAGGGAAAGGATGCGCATAGCCCAAGATCGACAGAAGCACTGGGCTGATGCGAAGAGACGACACTTGGAATTCCAGCCAGGAGATCATGTGTTCTTGAAGATATCTCCGAACCGTGGAGTGATCCGATTTGGAAGACGGGGTAAGCTAAGCCCGAGATATATTGGACCGTTCGACATACTCGAACGAGTCGGTGAAGTGGCATACCGCATAGCGCTTCCAGCTTCATTGGAAAGAGTGCATAACGTGTTCCACATATCCCAACTCAGAAGGTATGTGAGTGACCCCAGTCATGTTCACGATCATACCGAGCTCACGATACAGTCCGATTTGTCTTGTGAGCAACAGCCTATGGAGATCCTGGACAGGAAAGTGAAGACACTTCGAAACAAGGAAGTTAACTTGGTCCGAGTGATGTGGAGGAAAGACACTCCAAGAGAGTCCACTTGGGAAAGAGAGGATAAAATGCGTACTAGATATCCACACCTCTTTGTAAACTAGTCCTCAAATAAAAGTTGTAAATTTCGAGGACGAAATTTTTGTAAGAAGGGTAAACTGTAACAACTCCAATTTTAATGTACAAAGAATTGATTTAAATTCAAAGTATACTTGGAGTATTTAATGTTGCTGATATCTATTTAAGTATTTATTTCACACCATAATTACAAGAAGGAGCTTGTGGCTCATTGGTAAGACCTTGCACTGCTGAACCAAGCCACCAGAGTTCAAATCACCTGCCCCACATTATTTTTAATATTGTTTTGTTTTAAATTTTATAGAAGCCCAACAGTCCAACAGCCATAACTCCAAAATTTCCACTACACCCCAAAAGTTAGAAGTTCCAGTGGCTACCTCCGGCGACCCCCCAGCTTCCGGCACCCCGACTCGGGCCGGCGCCGCCGGCCGGACTTGGCCGGTCGGCCGAGTCATCAACAGGAAAAATCTGTCTTTTAGGCTACCCTACCCCCATGCATACTCTAAATTCTGTAATAATTTCCAGAGAGCACAATAACTCTCATTCAATCCATTTTTAATACATTTTTCCTAATTTTTTTACATTTTTTAATTAAAAACCCTACACCTACCCTAACCCTAGCCTAACCCTATAAATACACCCCTACCAGGAAGTCCCTGACCAGGACTGATACGGAGATTCACTGGTAAGTGTTAGCAGTAGTTTATCGACCCGTTAAGAGCCTCACATCAGCATGACTTATCGGTTACTCGGGTCTGACGTTTACCACCCGTAGACTAGATATGTGACATATCAGACGAAGAGACCGGACTGTATGGAAGTGTTACTGACAGGCTTTATGGGAGTTTAGACAAGCATGCTTATTAATCTTCTTATCGCTCGATACCCGGGTAGCCGTTACGTCCAGCTAGTACGGCTGATGGCTTGTGGGTGACTGATATGATCATCACCTACTGCCGGCGTATTGACGAGTCTTTAGAGTCCTACATAGAGGTTTCCTGACTTATGCGAAACGAAGTAGGAGCACATATGTGATATGTGCAGGACCGAGATTAATACGTGTATGTGATACCGTATTCTATTCTTGCGATATATGATATCGGTCGGTTATCTGTGATATAGCGGGGTTATCGAATCACGTGTTAATTCGATAAGTTGATAAAAATAATATTAGTCGGTTGTTTGTGATATAGCCGGATTATTAAATCAAGTGTTGATTTAATAATTTAATGTATAATTGTATATTTGATATATTAATTTACATTAACTAATATTAGCTCACTTAAGCATTTCTTTTTCTCACTTATGCATTTAATATATATATGTGATATATATTAATTGTGTTTCCTTTTGTGTCATGCTTGATGATACATGCTACATGGGTGTATGAGACTCACACCATGCTTATGATAATGAGGGGTTTATTTATTTAATATAAATCAAATAATTAGTTGCAAATTAAGCACATGGTTGAAGCTTGTGGAACCATTGACTTAGTCCACTAATTTTGTTTTACCTTAGATATTTGTTAACCTAACCATTATCTAAAACCATGGTTATGTCTCTACATAAGTTATATGAGATATTTCTCACCCATGGTTGCCATAACATTATTCACTTCATCTTCTTCTTCATCAAGAGTTAGCTCTCTAGGTTTTTGAGAGGTGAAGAAAATTAGCGAGAAAATTAATTCTAAAGTAAGAAAAATTCCCACTTCATCAACCTACACTAGATTAGCCATTTAGTTTAGGTTGTTTGCTTCACTAATTCCAAATTAGTGAAGAGGTAGCTTGAGTTAGTGTCTCCTCGACGTAGATCATCTTCGGCCTCGAAGACATCAAGCAAGCTTGTTCGTTTTATCTTGTGGAGCCTCTCTAGAGTCCGGAAGTTCACTACTTGGAGCGAAGGGACTACTACACGGAGCTATTGAAGTGAAGGACCAGTCTACAAAGGTTGTATTCCTTGTTCACTTAGATGTAAAGATGTTTACATTCTAATTTTGCTAATTCTCTAGTTAAGATTCTAGGTTAGGGTTGTTTAGCACACTAAATTTTTAGAAATGGCATGGTCGATGCCTCCCGAAACCTTATTGTCGTGCTAGGTAACCCAACAGTGGTATCAGAGCCAAGCTAGAGAATTAGACGATATTTGTAGAATTACGAAACCGAAACAACTCCGAAACATCAAAACACAAAACCTAGTTTCTATCGATTTTTAAAAGTCTTCAAAAAAAATTTTAAACAGTTGCAGAATGTTACATGAGATGTAATATGAACACCATACAAATACGAACCCTATCCACCGGATTTTACCCGGCGACATACTCAAAAAATCCGGCCTGGCCGGTTTTCCATCATTGTTTGGGCTTCGTTTTGGTGTGGTGTTCCAGTCTCTGGGTTTTGGTATTTCAGGTGTTGCTTGTTTTTGCTAAGATTGCATGTGATGTTATCTTTCTGTAAAGACAATTCAGAGTGTTTCGTAGTCGTAATTCTAACATCGTTTCGGGTAATTTAGATGACGTTAAAAAGTTCGAACGAATGTCAATAACCCATTTTCTCTCTCGCTGGAAATTTTCCAAAAGTTATATTTTCTCCAAGATAAAAAAAACATTCAAAAATCATGCAAGTAATTCTATGGACCCTATAGAAGAACGAAACCCTAACTCGATTCTATGACCGTCGGAACCGCCGTCAAACACTAGGGTTTGTGGTGATTTCGCGGCGCCATAAGTGAGGCAAGGGTTGGCCCTTCTACGGTTGGTCCATAGGTATTACGGCATGTTCTGAGTATTTCTTAACTGTGCTCAAGTGATGGGCTCTTTGGGAAATTTTCGTTGTTTGCTGATTCGATCGGAATGTTTAACATCGTCTAGCTATCTGTGGAATGTGATACAAATATTTGGAATCTACACTAATTTGTTTTATGAAAATTGATTAGTTGCGTGTAAATTTAACATTTCGGTCTCGGGAGGAATCGGGAATCTTGTTGAATTACCCGATTTCTTTTAAAAAGGTGTTTTCATGAGTTAGACCTAAATGTAAGATTTATAATGTTAGGCATGAAATTCGAAGTATGTGATATTCCGGGTTTATGATGTCAAAGGGCTGTGTCGATTCCAAATATTGTAGTTTGACATTTTCTTTTCTGCGACCGTAAGTGTAATATGTGGTATATCGCCGGTTTTGTTGCTATATGTCAACGACAATTGGGATACGCATATTTACCTACGTTGATCACATGTGATGTTATGTGTTGCTGGGATATGTTATATTGGATCGTCGTGTTTTTAATAGCCGGGGTTTTTTGCGTGAGATGAGAGTTTTTCATTTTCATTCATGTTAAAATTTGTATGTAATATTCTTTTATTGGGGCACTTTCGGGTTGAGGATGATGTCACCATTGATGTATATTATTTACTCTTCTGCATTAGTATAGACCCAAGGTGGGGGGCACAAGTAACCGAGTTCTAGTGTCCAGTGGGAGACCATCTCGAGGAGTCGAGTCCGGGTCTCCTAATTCTAGAATTGGTTGGGTTGCTTGCCGCTCTCGTAGGGGTCTAGGGATGTGGGTTTAGCTATTCATCGTAACTGTGGAATCCATGTTTTTTACTGGCTTAATATAAAACACAGACCTTCTAGTATATCCAATATTTCATATAATGACTTCTGCTGCTGATATTCTGTGATGTGATCACTTTATATGCTTGAGACGAATGATTTATTATTATATATATGATATATAATAAACGTTGCTTATGTTTTGCACCCGTGCTAGTCCCGCCTCGCTATGTCGTAAGTTAAGTAACCTAACGGTGGATAACGGGACACTGTGGCGAATGCGGATGGCATAAGCGTACGTTGTATTTTCGTTTCTTCTGTGATGCTTAGGAAGCATAAATGATGGGACATCATTAATGAGATTACTGAAAAGGAAATAAACCTAAAAATGCTATGGAATTAAATTTCTAAAAGGGTAGCTGTAGTTTTTGCTTTGCATAGCGGTATTCCTTGTAGAATATCCAGCACATCATTCGATGAGGAAATAGACGACATCCCTTCACCGGGAGTGACCTCTTTAGCGAAACTAGCAGATGCTACAACCTACTCTGTTTTGTTTTTGATTGCTTTTTAGTTTTTGCTTTGCATAGAGGTATTCCTTATAGAATATGCAGCACCTCATTCGATGAGGAAAGAGCCGAGATCCCTTCACCGGGAGTGACCTCTTTAGCGAAATTAGTAAAAGCCACAAAAAAAACTCCTTTTCAAAATCACTCGATTCCGCAACGATATCAAGTTCATTACGCAAAAGGTTTTCTTAAAAACCTATCGTAGCCCTCCGTCATTTCAGATAAGTACTATTTAATATTCGTGCTACGTTTGTTGAACTTAGCCAAGGCGTAATGTGTGGTAACTAATTATTGCTTATATGCAGCAAATGATGCGATTGAGTTAGGGTAGTCGTACGGCTTTGTTGACCTTAGCCAAGGATCATACAGGTGGGTTTAATTCAATCATGAAATAACGGGTTGAACATGACTAGCGCTTATGATTTGTTGACCATAGCCAAGGTCATGAGTTGCTAGGGGCAAAATACAATTGGGAATTTCAAGTGTTGAAATTTTCAATGAGATTGCATACCTTCTATGAGATAGTTGGATCCAGATACCCACTGCGAGTAAGAGTTACTCCTGGGAGAGCTTTACACATCACAATTAGCCGATCAAGTAGGTGTCTAGAAAGGTGTTAACGGGGTTACGCCCCTAGGAAAATGAGGTTTATTTTAATTAGGTCTGTATGAAAGTAAGGGGAACCTCCCTCAAAGTACCAACACTTGCCTGGCTGAAAGATTGGCGAACCTATAAAGTGTAATTAATCAAGGCTAGTCTTACCTTTTAGGGTTTGAAGGAAGATTTGATAAAACCAGTGGGAGCCATCCTGATTAGATAAGATAATAATCAATCTAATCTTACAAGAGCATACGCTAAGTGTTTTTTTCTCTCTTTCTCCAGGTAGCGACTATGTTAGGCCTTAATCAAGATAATAATATGGATGTATTGACCGAACCCGCTCGTTATACTGAGCTGGGGAACGTTGGTTGCGCTCTAATTGTTATAAGTCCGAGCAGGAAATAGTGGAATATCCGGATTCCTGATCGCACACTTTTGGCGTGTCGGATGTTCAAAGTTCTAAAGTTATAACCACGATCAGGACGGTGTCGCTATGCAGCTAGCCGGTTGAGCACGGGTCGATCCACAGGGAGATGGTTGTATGTCCTTTCTTGTTTTAGACGAGTCAATAAAGAATTTGTATATGTTTGTTCGATTCTAACCTATGTGTTATATGCAAGTAGAAAGTTGTTAAGAAAAAGATACGAAATTGTAAGCTAAAGAAATCCGTACTCAAAACCTTTGAGACGAGTCTTGACCAATTGAAGCTAGAGAAATCGGCACCAACGTGGATTAGGGGATTTAAGCACGGTATTCGTGGAATCCGGCTTATTTACCCTTGTCCTTCCGTTCTTGTCTCTTGCTTTCGCCTCCGGCCAAACCGAACGCAACCGGTCGCGGTTAGGAATCACCGTTACCTTGGTAGGGTAGGGTGCCTAACGGAGCGCTTGCGTAACGTTTGGGCGGAGTTCAATGGAAAATAACGGGAAAAGGAAATGAGCAAAGAAACGTTAACTTACAATATCGTATTGATTCTTAACAACAACAATAATTACAACCATTCACAAAAGAACCAAAAAGAGCAAAAGAAAAGAAAAGATTACAAGTAAGTAAGGGCATGGAATTTAAGTGCATGAAAGTAAAGCAAGGTAATAAAAAGCAAGAAAGAAATAAGCAATAAAAAGAACTAGAAACTAGAACTCAAGACAAGCATGGGATCAATAGCCAACCCTTAAACTTGCAAGCTCAATCAAGAGGTTGCAAGATCAAGAGAAGGGTAAAGAACTCATGTGAAATGAAGCACTAATTCCATAAGAAGATACAACCCTTGAGATCAATAACAAACCCTTAAACTTTCAAGCTCAATGAAGAGGTTGAAAGATCAAGAGAAAGTAAGAATCTCAAGGGGAAGCTAAACAAACAAGAATGATACAAAAACCCTCATCTTCATTTAACATCCACTCAATGCTCTCACTATATTTTCATGGAGGAAAGATGAAGAAGAAGAAGAAGAAGAAGAAGAACAAAACTACACTAAAAGAGGCTAAAGAATTTTACACCTTGGCTTGGCTCAGAACCGGGGTATTTATAGGAGGGGAACTCGAAACCTAGGGCAACAATATGGCTCAAAATGAAAGTACAAATATGCCCCTGAAAGTTGACCCCCTGACGACACTATACGGACGCGGTTTCGCGGCCTAAGCATGCTTAGGCCGCGGTTCCGCGGCCATAAGTGGGAGTTGGGCCATGAAAATTTGTCGTATCCCCTAGTTCACGTTTTCCTAGTGTTTGCCAACATTACACTGCACAAAATCTTCCAGAATATCATCAGATTTCTTAGTCCAAGATTACACTCTTTTTTCTTTACTTTTGACTTTATCTCCATCGAGCTCCGCGCACCCATTGATTCTTGTGCAGCCCCTCTCGTGCTCTGTGCTTGTCCGAGACATGAATGACCGCTGTCATATGTCTTGTCTCTGGAACTGGTACTCGGCACTGGACGGATATGGATGACCGGAACCCGGCTTTTATCTGCTGTGACAGATGTTCTGTATTTTGACGTAACTGTGGAGATTTTTTCTTGATTTGCAATATTTGTACTGGAAACCTGTACTCTGTAAATATGTAACAAATACGGATTAAAAGCACCTACCTATAAACACACGAGAATAAGAATGGGCGGTATAAAATGCAGTATTCTGTTATGAACAAATACCCCCAAACATAACTTTTGCTCGTCCCGAGCAAAACCAATTATTCACAAAAATGAAATCCTAACCGCACTTTCGCAGGGAACGCGATTGCACTGAGCGCGTGCAACAAGCCATTAAACCTCTAGGTGTCCCTAGTAGGAGGAGTGTTGTCTCCTGAGGGTTTTCAACGGATTACACCCACAAAATCCCGTCAAACTAGTGTCATAAGTTAACGTTGATTCTACTCCTACAGTTTAGTATTTACGTTAGAAATTCTATCATCCTAA
Source organism: Agapanthus africanus (assembly GCA_030015575.1). Classification (NCBI taxonomy): domain Eukaryota; kingdom Viridiplantae; phylum Streptophyta; class Magnoliopsida; order Asparagales; family Amaryllidaceae; genus Agapanthus; species Agapanthus africanus. The sequence continues at coordinate 189,640,244 of JASDDO010000012.1, read as the reverse complement.
ATTAGAAATATCCAACCCTTATTTTTCACACCTCCTATCTATTTAACCATGGTTCTCCTGAGTTTTCCTTCTAAAGTGCGGCCTCAAATCAGGGATTTTTATCAACTTTACAGAAAACACAAGTCTTATTCTTTATTTCTATCTTTTATCCAAATATCGATTGTATACCCCTATGTGTGTGTATATTTGCACCCCTACACTCAAGAATTCAATTCAAACTATAATACCCTTGCCCTAATACCTAATACTACTTCTTTTCATTAAGGATGGACGGATTTGCTCACACACCTTTCATACGACTATTAATGCTTCTTGAGGCACTAACGACCAATTACTGAATGTGTGAACTTTAAAGCGTAAATAGCAGTTTCCAGGTCTTGACTTTATTCTATTTTTCTTTTTCTTTTTCTTTTTTCTTTTTCTTTTTCAAGACCGGATAGTTTTTTCAATATGCTCTTTTGGTGTTTAGCTTTAAATACCGTTTTTTCTTTCATACTAGGCTTTCGGGCAAGTGTATTTTTAGGTATCCTCTACTATCCCAAGTTTCAAGGTGCGTGTAAGTGCAGTTTGTAGGTATATACTTTCTAAATTTGAACTTAAGAAAAGAAACTATTTTTCAGACTTATCCTCCAGTAAAGCTTCAATACTTTCCCTTCATCTTGACTTAACTCAAGAACTGAACTCAAAAAACTGTAAGGACGTATACTTACCAAAGTTAGACAGAATGAGGGTTATTTTTAGGGTTTTCAATTCCTAATCCTAGAATTTAGTTATTTCTAATATATCAACTAAACTTTCGGAATAAAGATCTAAGTTACCCTATTAGCTAACTTGACGACAAAGTTTTTATATTTTTGGAAAAAATTTCGATTTTTGTGGGTTTTTAATAAGGTATGCAAATGCAAAATATACAAATGAATGCGAAGGAAGAAAGCTTACCGAGCACACCCCCAAACTTAAACTTGACAGTGCCCTCACTGTCAGGCTACACCAAGAGGTTCAAAATTGTCGGCGCTCCCTCAAAAAATTATATACAAAACAAAAAGGAAAACAAAAATACATACAAAAAAAACGGTCCCCCCCAAACTTAAGTGAAACAGTGTTTCCACTGTTAAGCGTTGAAGTTCAGGATCAGGGGGGAAAGAAAACAGTAACAAACTATACAAGGCCTTACACAAGCCAAAAGTGAGCACCAGCCATTCAAAGATCTTATCGTGATAAAGCAGTGGCTGGTGAAAGAAGGTGTAGAGAAAAGAAATGGAGAATACGTGAGACCGTATGTAGATAGAAGCGGGATATGGTCTTGGTATATGAGAAGAAGAAAAAGAAGTGGAGTACGAACTTGAGGGTGCAAATGGAGTAAATAGATTAGCACAATTTGTGATGACCGATGTGTGAAAAGCGATTGTGCTAATCTATTAACCCGTCGAGAAATAAGGTCAAATTCCTCAAGATTCGTAATAAACCATGGGTACGCCGAACTTGGTAAACCAGACACAGGAAGTGAAAATGATACGGTTTCTTGCAAGGTCGGAACAATGGAAAGGATGGAGGGATGTGGTTGAGGAAGGGTATCGGTTAAAGGTTCAGGAGGGTGTACACAGTCAATGACAGGAATAGGATGAATTGGGAAATCCGACTCATCAAGCAAAACTGGTTCATCCTCAAAACTATCCTCAAAATTTTCTTCAAAATTTAGCACATCCATGCACTTCTCTTCAAAATCAAGACGCATATGGGGTTCGGGAAAAACCTTTAATGACTCGGGATGATCATTTGAAGAGACAAACTCAGCCAAATCTATGGGTTCATCATCCAAAATATTCCCAGCGTCAATATCCTGAATCAAGTGAAAATCAATATTCTCAGACACCTCATCAAAAGCATGGATTTCAATCGATTTTGGTTCTAAGATGGAGGTGTAGAGGTCAAAAGGAATGGGATTGGTTTCACTTGGAAGGGACCCTTCACAATCAGGTAAATCAAACATTACGAAGTCACACAACTCATTATCTGTTCTATCTGTAATCAATGAATCGGTTGGAACACTAGATAGACATTCAAAACCGGAGTTGTGGGAGTTAAGATGAATTGGGTAGGCTTGATTCGGAAGGGGGTACATCTCACTCTCTCCACTCAAATTCTCAGCCTGTCCTACCGCCTCTTCATACATTGAAAAATTTGGAGCTAGTTGAAAACTAGCTACCGGGTCACTAGGTTGTATAAGGGCGGCCATGGACGCATTCAAATCCATCATCTGTGGGCTTGACACTACTCTAAAGTCTTCCAACGACTGTTCCAGACTAGACATGGGTTGTGAAGGGGTTTCAGTAAAAGATTCAAAGTTGTTTGGATACTGAAAACTCCCAAATGGCGGTTCTGATGCAATGTCTAGGGAAGGTGCAAAAGTAGGGTAGGATTGGTAGGAATTGAATGGTTGGACAGGGGTTGGATCAACATTTGGATAAGAAGGTGAATGAAATTGTTGATCCCAAGAATTTGAAGTGGTGACAGGAGTGAAAGATCGTCTACGAGATTGTTCAATACGTTCTGCAATAGACATAGGTCTTGGAGTTGCAACATGACTCGAAGAAGGGGTATCAACGTAAGAAGGGGTGAATGTTTGAAATGGTTGATACGAAGTGGATTGTGGAGTCAAATTGTTTGTCCTAGACGCGTCTATCCGATCTCTCAATGAAATTTTTGGCATGCATGGATCGTTCGAAGTTCGGCCAAAGCAAGAACCGTAAGAAGTAATGTCTGGTTGTGGGTACCAAAGTTCGGCAAGAGTTTTGCGAGGTGGAGTACCCATGATATGAAGAGAGAAAGAAAGAAAGGCAGAGAAAAGGAGGGGAAAAAGAATGTGATATATATATATATATATATATATATATATATATATTTTTAGTTAGCTATTAACAAAAGAATGAAATATACACACAAAAAAGGATATGGACAAAAAAAACAATCACGACACAAAAATACCACACACCTAATCGTTCTAGGGTTCACCTAGGTCAACTAGACCTGCTCCAGAACTTGATTGTCGAAGTAAAACTGTGTCGAGAAACGGGCTCAAGATACACTGATCACGAGGCCAGGTAAGTGCAGAGATAAGGGGAGGTTTTCCAACGCTTTCGCGAAGTTCCTTAATTAAATAACCCTTTCTCTTTTGACGGTTTCGCCGTTAACACTTTCCTAGACACCCCGTAAACAATATACTGTTAAGCGAGGTTCTAAACACAGTTAACTTCTCCTAGTGAGCGCGAAGTCCTTAAGGCTTAAAGTCTAATTTCTTTTAAAATTTGTGCGGGTAAACGTTATGCTCAAGTTCGTGATTTGTGGGCCACGGAAAAGGTGATGAAATCCTTTACCGTATGTTGTGGGGTTCGCTTGCCCTTAAATCCGTATTAATGTATGCAATGCGCAATTCAATAAAAATTCTATAAGGAATCAAACAATCGTTTTTTAGTTTAAGCGCGGCACTGCAACAAATACGGGTTAGTCAATTTTTTAGCGTTTTCTAGCGAACTTGCAAAGAATCCTGCAAAGAATAGAATATTGGATGCGTCGGATTTGAGAAGAAGGTGTTTAAGAAATACGTACCGTTAAGTTTTTGGGTTACGAAACCCCCGTTGAATCAAATCCGGTAAGCTTGAAAAGTTCGCTTGCGCGGGTCAAACTACCCGGATCTTTGGCACTGTACTTCGTAATCACCTTAACCTTGAACGTACACTTTGCTCCCCACAATCGCAGTTTGCAAATACGCAAAAATCTGCACACTTGCCCACAAAAATTATCAAAAATAACAAGATGGTTTTTTACAATGTATACATATTTTTTTCGTTTTTTTTTTATACTTACAAATTAACCCGAAATTTCACAAAGAAACAAACTACCGTCTCCCCGGCAACGGCGCCATTTGATCGCACGCTTTTGGGGTGTCGGATGTTCAAAGTTCTAAAGTTATAACCACGATCAGGACGGTGTCGCTATGCAGCTAGCCGGTTGAGCACGGGTCGATCCACAGGGAGATGGTTGTATGTCCTTTCTTATTTTAGACGAGTCAATAAAGAATTTGTATATGTTTGTTCGATTCTAACCTATGTGTTATATGCAAGTAGAAAGTTGTTAAGAAAAAGATACGAAATTGTAAGCTAAAGAAATCCGTACTCAAAACCTTTGAGACGAGTCTTGACCAATTGAAGCTAGAGAAATCGGCACCAACGTGGATTAGGGGATTTAAGCACGGTATTCGTGGAATCCGGCTTATTTACCCTTGTCCTTCCGTTCTTGTCTCTTGCTTTCGCCTCCGGCCAAACCGAACGCAACCGGTCGCGGTTAGGAATCACCGTTACCTTGGTAGGGTAGGGTGCCTAACGGAGCGCTTACGTAACGTTTGGGCGGAGTTCAATGGAAAATAACGGGAAAAGGAAATGAGCAAAGAAACGTTAACTTACAATATCGTATTGATTCTTAACAACAACAATAATTACAACCATTCACAAAAGAACCAAAAAGAGCAAAAGAAAAGAAAAGATTACAAGTAAGTAAGGGCATGGAATTTAAGTGCATGAAAGTAAAGCAAGGTAATAAAAAGCAAGAAAGAAATAAGCAATAAAAAGAACTAGAAACTAGAACTCAAGACAAGCATGGGATCAATAGCCAACCCTTAAACTTGCAAGCTCAATCAAGAGGTTGCAAGATCAAGAGAAGGGTAAAGAACTCATGTGAAATGAAGCACTAATTCCATAAGAAGATACAACCCTTGAGATCAATAACAAACCCTTAAACTTTCAAGCTCAATGAAGAGGTTGAAAGATCAAGAGAAAGTAAGAATCTCAAGGGGAAGCTAAACAAACAAGAATGATACAAAAACCCTCATCTTTATTTAACATCCACTCAATGCTCTCACTATATTTTCATGGAGGAAAGATGAAGAAGAAGAAGAACAAAACTACACTAAAAGAGGCTAAAGAATTTTACACCTTGGCTTGGCTCAGAACCGGGGTATTTATAGGAGGGAAACTGGAAACCTAAGGCAACAATATGGCTCAAAATGAAAGTACAAATATGCCCCTGAAAGTTGACCCCCTGACGACACTATACGGCCGCGGTTTCGCGGCCTAAGCATGCTTAGGCCGCGGTTCCGCGGCCATAAGAGGGAGTTGGGCCATGCAAATTTGTCGTATCCCCTGGTTCACGTTTTCCTAGTGTTTTCCAACATTACACTGCACAAAATCTTCCAGAATATCATCAGATTTCTTAGTCCAAGATTACACTCTTTTTTCTTTACTTTTGACTTTATCTCCATCGAGCTCCGCGCACCCATTGATTCTTGTGCAGCCCCTCTCGTGCTCTGTGCTTGTCCGAGACGTGAATGACCGCTGTCATATGTCTTGTCTCTGGAACTGGTACTCGGCACTGGACGGATATGGATGACCGGAACCCGGCTTTTATCTGCTGTGACAGATGTTCTGTATTTTGACGTAACTGTGGAGATTTTTTCTTGATTTGCAATATTTGTACTGGAAACCTGTACTCTGTAAATATGTAACAAATACGGATTAAAAGCACCTACCTATAAACACACGAGCATAAGAATGGGCGGTATAAAATGCAGTATTCTGTTATAAACAATTCCCACGCCACCCAAATGAAGAATGAGTATGTTGATGCATCTTCTTCGAGTGTGTTAGTTACCGAGAACTGTTTCTCAGTACACTCTGTTGGAGATAGTGCCCTCAAAGTCAATTATTGGATCACAGGCATGTGATTGCAATGATTGAGGGAGGACCTATCCCGGTAGGACAGTCTTACTCAAGATGATAGTATGCTATCTGGTTTACCTTTATCATCGTGTACTGCTTTAGGTGACCTGACAGGTCACTATTGCACGTTGATAGAGCCCCAAGGATTCATGCTTGACTGCCAGCAGTATGAGGGCGATCATATACGTGGGAACTGGTAGTCTAAAAGCACATCCTTAAAAGGTCCCTAGTCGTGGGAGTTTCGAGACAGGGCATCGATACTCCAGAGTAGACTAGTGTATATAGTCGAGACCCCGACGAGGGGCGGTAGCCGGTCTCACAAACCACTGGTGTCAGTTGGTTCACCTAAGATGTATACAGGTGCTCATTAGGTTATGAGTACACCGGACAGGACTCGCCGGGAACATGCTAGTTGGTCTTATACCTGACGTCAGATAGCAGTTCCCTGGTGACATGTGTACAGGTTAGTTCATTGACCTGGGGATCGTCATTTGTCTCGTGTGAGTTCCCACTGTACTTTGATTACTACCCTACCACGCTCAAAGGAGACGTGCAAACAGGTTTTAGTTGGGTACAGTCCCGAGCCACATCGAGGCAGTGAGCGGATCTTCAGGGGTTCGTCTCTCCCGGTATTGGGGGTGAGGTCGCGCTGTGTCTAGGAGAGCCATTACACGAAGTCCTTGGACAAGGCAGGAGATTTACTGGTAGGTATTCCAGTTGTATCTCAGGGTGTTCTGGGCTACACTCCGACACGACTTGTACCGCTTTTATGGGTCTGACTTTTGCCAACCCCCTAGGCCCTCCATGCGATGCTCATAGACGAACGGACCGGACTGTACGGATATTGTCACTGACAGGCTCAGTAGGGTGTCAGGATGAGTCCGCTCATCGACGTCCCTTTCGGTCAATAGCTGGTGGCCCGTCACGTATGGCTAATACCTCTGACGTGCTAGTGGTTAAATCCACAGCCATAGTATTGACGAGTCTTTAGAGTCCCCCACATTCAGTTACTCAGGTTTCGGGCGAAACGTTGTAGAGGCCGTATGGAGATATGGCAGGGTTCGATTAGATACATGCGTTATTGCACGGATCAGGATCAGACGGTTAGTACTAGAGGCCGTATGGATATATGGCAGGGTTCGATTAGATACGTGCGGTATTGCACGGATCAGGATCGGACGGATTTTACTAGCTGGCTTTGGTTTAAGCCGGATCCTAGTATAGTACAGTATAGATTTTGTCTCATTGCATTTGTATTTCGGTCGGAATACAAATGCGGGTATGTATATACAGTAGCGGGGTTTTCCTGTAATTTATTACGGGATCAGTTATTTGGAGTTGCCAGTTTGTTTTCCGTTTCAGCTATATTTCTTTGTATCTTTCATTGGCTGAAGATTGGTGGAGGAGGGCTTATTTTCATTTGTGCAAATAAGCATTTGTGGAGAGTGTTATTTGCATGTTGTGGTGTCATGATGGTTCCACCATGCATTGACTTCTTGACTTCATCATGATGGCTTGACCCTTTTGGAGTCATCATGCTTTTGATGATGGTTGTATGAGTGTTGGACTTGGTTTGGTAATCATGGTTGATCATGATAACCTTTTCTCTCTCTCTCTCTTGTGATTACTCCACACTCCCTCTCTCATTCTCACTCCCTTCACTTTGTAGTGGCCGGCCATTGCTTGGGGGGGCTGAAATTTTTGGGGGTGATTTTGAGCTCTCATTTGGTTTCAAAATACTCTCTAGTTCATCACAAAATTTCCATATATCATTTCCTCCACCAAAAGGCAACCTCCATACAAACCCCAAGAGACAAGGTATTCTACAGTTAAAAAAAGTAGGCGACGTGGTGCCCTTCCGGCGACGAGGCGGAGACTGGAGATTCCGCGGGAGATAGGGACGATGACGAGATGACCGAAGGACACGGATCGCTCGGTATATCTCTCTACCCCCTCTCTAGATAGCTAGGACTAGTTTAATGGCACGATCCGGGTTTATAGTGCGCGGTGGTGCCGGTTTTATAAAAGTTAAAGTAAATCACCGCTTCCGCATTCCGGCGTCGTATTGACGGCCGGGGCGCCGCCGTGCACTTACAGTGGTATCAGAGCCTCGCCATTAACATAGTCTAGCTTTGTGTAATGTGTTTTACGTTTCCGATCGAACAAAATTCCAAAATCCGTATTTTTCCTAGCATCAGTTTCTGTCGACTTTTTTTCTGGCTCGAAAATTTTTACAGTACATTGCAGAATGATGTGCAGGGTATTATATGAATTCTGTAGAAATTTGATCACGTGATCGCTCTATACGACCGCGGAACCGCGGCCAAACCCATGCTTGGGCCGCGGTTCCGCCGCAGTATTTGCAGATCAGTGTGCAAAATTTTTACAGAGAGCTCCTGTGATGAAAATAGGGGTTTTGGAATATTAATTTTGGGCCCAGAATTTCTTGTTGTGCTACAGTAGTACTTGGGGGCCCACTTGGTAAAATTTGGTCGATCGGATATATAAAACACATTAGTTCACAATATTTACATTATATCTGCGACCGTGAATGTCACTCGATCGGTAAATCCTGTCTAACTGCTATAGCCCGGTTAGACGGATTTGCGAACGTGACTTTCACGTTGATGTTCTGTGTATTGCTGTGATGTTGCGGATTGGTCGTGGGGGATAGCCTGGATGCAATGCTAGTACAGTCTGTGGTTGTATTATGTACATTTGATATTGCGGGGCGAGCGTCCGACATGTGGACTGCCGTCACTGCCTGTTTGTATTATTCTTTTGGGGCACGACCAGGTTGCGGTCGATATACCCGTTGTATGTATGTTTTACTTTCTGTACTAGGATTACCCTAAGGAGGGGTGCACGGATAGCCGGGTTCTAGAGGGCAACAAGCCCGCATCTCATGGCATTGAGACGGAGGGGGCTTCACTCTAGAATTGGCGAGCTATTCGCCGTACTCGTAGGGGGTACAGGTTGACCCAGGAGGGGTGCCCAAGTTACCGGATTCCGTGAAGTGCCGGGTGGTCCATTCACGTTGCTGAAGGGGGCTGCCTCGCTTCAGGTTTTGGCGGGTAACTTGCCGCGCCCGTAGGGGTCTAGGATTTCATTGCACAGGCTATCCACATGACCAGGGGAACGTCGGGTTTCAGTAGTGGCTCTGTGAAACCCGGGGATCCCAGATATCTGTATTGTTCTGTGATGCTGTACATTTCTGTGATGTTGCATTTTATCACGCCTTGAGTGAAAATTATATATTGATATATATTAGTAGATGTTGTATATGTTTTGCATCCGCGCTAGTCCAGTCCCCGCTCTGTCGTTAGTTAGCTAACCTAACGGGTAATGACGGGACCCTGTGGCGAATGCGGATGGCATATACCTACATCAATATATTTTCGTTCTTTATGGTGTGATCAATTGATGGGACTGCGTTGATTCGGATCAATGCAAGTTAAAAACAAACCTAATCTGATGTTGTTGGAACACTTTTCAAAAAAGCTGTTATTGCAAGGACGTTCACTTTTGTTTTGCATCGTGGTATTCAGTTGGAATATCCTGCTCCTCAGTCGACGAGGCAAGGGCCAAGATCCCTTCACCGGGAGTGACCCCTTGGACAAAAAGTTTGCGTCAGGGCAATAACTTCACTATAGCCGATTACTTTTGCTTTGCACCGTGGTATTCAGTTGGAATACCCTGCACCTCATTCTACGGGGAAAGAGCCGAGATCCCTTCACCGGGAGTGACCTCTTTAGCAAAGGTTTTCGTTACTATATTTTTCTAAAAAGCTATCCGTTCCTTCAACGATATCAAGTTCATTACGTTAAAGGTTTTTCGCCAGAAACCATTCGTAGCCTTCCGTCGTTTCAGATGGGTAGCATGTAGTATTCATGCTATGTATGTTGGCCTTCGTCAAGGCATAGTGTATGGTAGCTGCTTGTTACCTTTCTGCTGCATAGATAGATGCGTTGGTTTGGGACAGTCGTACTACTATTTTGGCCTTCGTCAAGAGTATGTACGGGTGGGTTCAAATTAACCTGGACAATGACGGGTAGAACTTGACATGTGACTTATGATATGTTGGCCTTCGTCAAGGTCATAAGAACATGGGGCAAAAATCACATCGGGAGTTTCTAAAGAAATTGAAGCTTGCCAGATATGCGCACACCTTCTGGAGTGTGATGACGTGAGCGGATTCTATCACGTTATCATGCGATGATAGTTGGATCCCGATTCCCACTGATGAGTTAGTTTACTCCTCGGGTGATCCCGACTAGTTCTTCTTTCAGGTTTGGAGGAGAATTTGACGGTACAATGGGAGGTTTCCAGATTAGATAAATTGGTAACCATTCTGATCTAGGTTAGAGTGCACGCTGAGTGTTTCTTTTCTCTCTCTCTTTGGCAGCGACCATTGACCCGACCCTAAGACTATGTCTCAGTGACCAAAATTGACCGAACCTTCTTAAACACTGGCTTTTGGATTGCCTGAGTTGCAAACCTCATTGCCACTCCTACTTTTACCCTTTTCTCCAGGACACCCCGTATTACTACGAACGTCCACTTCAATTGGACAAAACCATCATATAGTTATATACGAACTCGAAGGAATTTATTCGAGTATGGTTTCCGGTTCTGGAGAAAACGGATAGGACTATTCAGTTGTCTTTTCCTTTTACCTTCTCTCAGGCTGCGAGTACTCCTTGGTTTAGGAGATAGTACACCTATTACGCAAATTGGATAGTCTTCTTCCAAACCTTAGGCTGGTGCCGAACGGTAGGGAATGAAGAAAACCAATTAGCATAACGATGGTGTACAGAAGGTATTAAGTTAAGACAAAGCAAGGGATTAGTAAGAAGGCAAAGTAAACTGCGACTGCTATTCACGACCAAACCAAGTATTTCTTCGCCAATCCTAAATCACCTTTGTATTTCTCCAGGATACTCCGTATCACTACGAAGATCCACAGTTTATTGGATACTCCATTGTATGGTTATATACGAACTCGAAAGGAACTTGTTCCAGTTCGGGGATGGATTCTGGTTCAGGAGAAATAGGAATAAGGTTTATTCGGTTGTCTTTTATCCTCACCTTCTCTCGCATCGCGAGTGCTCCTAGGATTAGGACAGTACACCCATTATGCTTATTGGATAGTCTTCTTCCAAACCATAGGCTGGTGCCGAACGGTAGGGAAGGAAGAAAACCATTTGGCCTAAAGGGGTGTATAGAAGGTAATGATTAAAGACATAGAAAGGGATTTAGAGAGGTGGCAAAGAATTACACGGTTACAGTTGTGAATCTGGATAATGGAAGAGGCATTACTAGGAATACCAGAATACCCCATCAAAATATTTCAATGTTTCAGTTTCACTGTGTACTGTTAAAGGAAAACTGATTTCACAGTTAGACACATGCTCCAGGGTATGTATTTACCAGGTATGATTCTCACATCTGTATGGCTTTACAGATGATGAGTGGGAGTAAGTTATTGGGAATTAGGTGATCATCCTCATTATATCGGGATTCATTGTAATCGGTGATATTTGAGGAAGTCACCTGGGTTGTTTGCCGGACGGCAAATATTTGGTTTTGAATATCCGTTGTTGTGCACCAATTTCAAATTGATATATCTGTACGTCTATTTTCATAGAGTGAGATATACCTTTTTGAAATTATGTCTACGACATTTACCTATATCAGTGGATGGTTATGTAAGGAGCATTAAACAGCGGTGTAACTCTTCTTAACCATAAGTACAGTTTTCAACCTGCAACACACAGAGAGTGAGTTATTAGACTCAAGGGACTTAAACATAGTATTGTATGTTGTCCAGCATCCATGAGGACAGAGGGGTTGGTCCTCGTACTATATTCAGTTTACGTATGACTTCTTTAGTTTTTAGACAAATGTTTTCGTTAAAACGCAAGGTCCGAATTTTGAGAAATTATAGGTATATGAATAAAGTAGAGAAACAGGTGTTGCAAGCATCGGGATTCTTCAAGGTGATCGAAGATGTAGATACTTGTGTATGGTATTCGGTTGATAGTAATGATTAAGAGAACTTGCTTCTCTTTCAGGTTACTCATAATTGGAAGCATTCCTAAGTTGAGTAACGCTGATCGGCCTCCTTCCATTTAGTAGACATGCACTGGAGAAAGCTGCATGATTTGAATCTGGTTCAATTAAATCAGTGCCTCTGGTTCTATATTGGATATAGAACAGTTCATATCTTAACGTTGTTAAGGTATGGGGAGTTGTCTGGTTTATGCTTAAAACCAGACTCTGGATAACTCAAGGCACGTTTCTGTAATGGCTTTTTGTGGGTTGACCCAGGCTATGACGAGGGTTGACTTTCTACCATCTGGAAGATCAATAGTGATATTGTTCTAGACTCGCCACAGTTTTAATAAAAATGTTTTTTTTTCACAAAACAGTGGTGGGAGTATGGTAGAACTGGAAGTGATTCCAGAACCGCAAACGATTACTGAAGATTTGATAAGGAACCTAAAGATTCAATCTGGATTGACATTCCATTGGCCACTCCGCAGATAAGGTGGGTAACCTCAGGCACCCGAGAGGTACTACGGTAGCCTCAAGGACGGTGATAGGGAGGTTCTTGTTTACCCACACTTGCCATTGCTGTTGTTCCAGACTGTGAGACCCGGCAGGAGGATGAGTATAGCGTCGTTCTGAACTAGTTTTAGAAGCGTACGTCTATATGACTCTGCCAGAGGGTTGTCGTAGTCAGTGGGAGCAGCGAAAGCATTGGTGGACAGGTAGCTTATGTCTATTTATAGACTAAAGCAGATATAGCGGAGATAGATCATCAATTTATGATATGACAGTCATAGGTTTGACTTCATCAGAATAGGGGATGGATCTGTTGAGAAGGTAGTAGGGTGTGATGTCATGGTATTTGGATGACATACACGGAGTAGGAAGTGATATTCCTATACTACGATCGGTTATACTTTGGTCGTCACACAGTGGTTTCTCCTAATGGGACTTGGACATTATATCAGACATACTGGTTACTAGATCTATGGTTTTAGATCTAGATTTGGGTGGTTTCCCAATTAAGGGTACTTAGACAGCATTCTAAGAGCATTTAGAATGGACGACTCCTGGCACGGTAGTGTACCTGCAGGGGATGAAGTAACCCTCTCTAAAGGTGTCTTACAGACTAAAGGGGAGAGGGATGTGCATGATTGGCAGATCACTTGCTCAGGCAATTGAGTCAATCATAAAATGTCAAGTACCACACCAGATGTTGTTCTTGCACTAGATGCAATAAATTGACATTGATCCTATCCTAGAGAAACAGTCGGAAGCAGTTTTAGAACATAAGTGAATGTTCTAGGGATATGATAACGACTGCCTCATTCGAGAGACAGTTGTCATTCCAGGCTTCCAAGGTGACCTGGACGACAAGGAGGTTGTCAGAGTTATAGTTTTTCCTTCTGACGAGGGGCAGTATTTTGGACAGGTGGTCCAAGGCAATACTGAGAGAGGCATGGCGCAGGATACTGATTAAGTTCAGTTGACGATACAGTCTAAGAAGTTTGGATTTGGAGTTCATTTATGAGCTAGGTCCCATCAGACATCCAGACACATTCTAAGACAGGTATTGCTCATTTCGAGAGATGGCTTTCTCCGCGAACTTAAGATATAGAGAGACATAGAAAGGAACATCAAAGCGGATCCACTCACTGAGGCTATTCCTCAAACGCAATAGTTTCGCAAACGAGCTTTGTGAGACTGACTAGTAGAGGAGTTGGGTGTTCGGTATCACACGGGCTGTGAGTATGCGACATCACAATAATTGGCCTTGAGTGCAAGTGGGAGATTGTTGGAGATAGTGCCCTCAGAGTCAATTATTGGATCACAGGCACGTGATTACAATGATTGAGGGACGACCTATCCCGGTAGGACAGTCTTACTCAAGATGCATACTATCTGGTTTACCTTTTGTTAGTTATGTATATGCCCTAGAGGCCATTGTTGTACATATGATGTATATTATGATGGATGCTTAGATATATACAGAGAGGACTTTCTTGCTCGTCATGATAGTATGCTATTTGGTTTCACTTTATCTTAACATGTTGACTTGTATTGGTTTACTGTTTTTCTCTCACATATTGATAAAGCCCTTAGGATATGTACTCGACTACTGGGATTATGATGAGATCATACTAGTGGGGCCATTGTAGTCGATGAGTACATCCTATAACTGTTCCTAGTCGAGGGTATATCGAGACAGGGCATCGATACACCAGAGTAGACTAGCGTATACGCATCTTGACCCATATGATGGGCGATGGATGATCCCATATCCATCGGTGTTTGACATCAGAGATGGTGTACGGGTGCTCAGTGGAGACTGGGTACACTGGACGGACTCGCCGAGAACTCCCAGATGGTGATATACCACACGTCAGATGGCAGTTCTCCGGTGACACTGGTACCGGGTAGTATGTAGACCCGAGATCGTCATAGAGTCTTGTGTGATTCCCACTGTGCTTTGATTTCCACCTTACCACGTCCAAGAGGGCATGCAAAACGGTGGCTTTTGGGTACAGTCCCGAATCACATGGAGGCAATGAGCGATAGGAGGGGATTCGTCTCTCCCGGTATAGGGAGTTGATGTTGTGCTGTGTTCGATTGGCTATAACTGGAAGTTCCTGGCCATGGCTGATATAGAGATTTACTGCTAAGTGTTACTAGTAGTTTCTCGACCCGTTATGAGCCACACATCGACACGACTTATCGGTTACTGGGGTCTGACGTTTACCACCCCTAGACTTGATATGCGACATATCAGACGAACAGACCGGACTGTACGGGAGTGTTACTGATTGGATTCACAGGAGAACGCACAGGCTAGCTTGTTGATCTTCTGATCGCTCAATACCTGGGTGGCTGTTACGTTTAGCTGACCGCTTGCAGCTTTTGGGTGTTTGATATGATCATCACCTGCTACCGGCGTATTGACGATTCTTTAGAGTCCTACACAGAGGTTTCTTGGCTCAGACGAAACGGAGTAGAGGCACATATATGGTATGTCCAGGACCGAGAATAATGCGATATGAGATACCGTATTATATTCTCGCGATATTTAGATATGAACCGGGACATCGGATCAAGTGTTGATTCGATGAATCGGTACATGATATATTAGTCGGTAATATTCGATATAGCCGGATCGTCGGATCAAGTGTTGATTCGATAATTTAATGTATAATAATATATATGATATATTGTATTACATTATCTAATATTGGCTCGCTTTATTATTACATTTTCTCACTGGATGATACATTGATATATATGCGATATATGTTAATTGTATTATTTTCTTTTGTTGCAAATATATAATATATATGTGACATATATTATTGTGACATGATATGATTTATTATTAAATATGTTTAAGGATGATTAAAAGGGATTAGGGTTTGATTAGGGTTAGTTGCTTCATGCACTCTCTAGAAGCTTTTTCTTTTGTCATGGATAAGATATTTGTTGATGACTCATTGCTAACCCAACCAAACCCTAACTCTAGTTTATTCTCTACAAATTAATAGCCACTCATCCTTGACCATGGTTGATACATAAATCATATACTTTTATTTCTATTCATCACAAAAGGAATTATCATTATCATTTTCCATTATCATCTTCTTCTCTCTTGATTTTGAGCTCACTAGAAATTCCATTTGTGATGATAAATTGTGAGAAAGTGAATTAAAAAGAAAGCATAAATACTACTCCTTCATCCTCATCTCATCTAGCCCATGAGATTAGTGTGTTCATCTCTTTAGAGTGAGAAAGCTTGAGTTATTGAAACTTCGACGTAGATCATCGGAGATTTGGAACACTTCAAGCTAGCATGGATCGTTCGAGTCGTGGAGCCTCTCTTGAGTCCGGGAGATCGAGGATCGCGGTGAAGGGACTTCTACTCGGAGCTTGTGAAGCGAAGGAGCGGACTACAAAGGTTGTAATCCCTCACACTTAGATAAAAAGATGTTATCTTGCATGCTTAACCCTAATAATCTAGCAAAGATCCTATCTTTGGGTTGTTCGGCACGTCTAAATTTTTATCCGGGCATGTTTGATGCCTTATGAACCTTCACAAGAGTGCCTAGGAACCTTACACCTTTATCATCGTGTACTGCTTTAGGTGACCTGACAGGTTACTATTGCACGTTGATAGAGCCCCAAGGATTCATGCTTGACTGCCAGCAGTATGAGGGCGATTATATACGTGGGAGCTGGTAGTCTATAAGCACATCCTTAAAAGGTCCCTAGTCGTGGGAGTTTCGAGACAGGGCATCGACACTCCAGAGTAGACTAGTGTATATAGTCGAGACCCCGACGAGGGCCGGTGGCCGGTCTCATAAGCCACTGGTGTCAGTTGGTTCACATAAGATGTATACAGGTGCTCATTAGGTTATGAGTACACCGGACATGACTCGCCGGGACCATGCTAGTTGGTCTTATACCTGACGTCAGATAGCAGTCCCTGGTGACATGTGTACAGGTTAGTTCATCGACCTGGGGATTGTCATTTGTCTCGTGTGAGTTCCCACTGTACTTTGATTACTACCCTACCACGCTCAAAGGAGACGTGCAAACAGGTTTTAGTTGGGTACAGTCCCGAGCCATATGGAGGCAGTGAGTGGATCTTCAGGGGTTCGTCTCTCCCGGTATTGGGGGTGAGGTCGCGCTGTGTCTAGGAGAGCCACTACACGAAGTCCTTGGCCAAGGCAGGAGATTTACTGGTAGGTATTCCAGTAGTATCTCAGGGTGTTCTGGGCTACACTCCGACACGACTTTTACCGCTTTTAGGGGTCTGACTTTTACCAACCCCGTAGGCCCGCCATGCGATGCTCATAGACGAACGGACCGGACTGTACGGATATTGTCACTGATAGGCTCAGTAGGGTGTCAGGATGAGTTCGCTCATCGACGTCCATTTCGGTCAATAGCTGGTGGCCCGTCACGTATTGCTAATACCTCTGACGTGCTAGTGGTTAAATCCACAGCCATAGTATTGACGAGTCTTTAGAGTCCCCCATATTCAGTTACTCAAGTTTCGGGCGAAACGCTGTAGAGGCCATATGGAGATATGGCAGGGTTCGATCAGATACGTGCGGTATTGCACGGATCAGGATCGGACGGTTAGTACTAGAGGCCGTATGGATATATGGAAGGGTTCGATCAGATACGTGCGGTATTGCACGGATCAGGATCGGACGGATTTTACTAGCCGGCTTTGGTTTAAGCCGGATCCTAGTATAGTACAGTGTAGATTTTGTCTCATTGCATTTGTATTTCGGTCGGAATACAAATGCGGGTATGTATATACAGTAGCGGGGTTTTCCTGTAATTTATTACGGGATCAGTTATTTGGAGTTGCCAGTTTGTTTTCCGTTTCAGCCATATTTCTTTGTATCTTTCATTGGCTGAAGATTGGTGGAGGAGGGCTTATTTGCATTTGTGCAAATAAGCATTTGTGGAGAGTGTTATTTGCATGTTGTGGTGTCATGATGGTTCCACCATGCATTGACTTCTTGACTTCATCATGATGGCTTGACCCTTTTGGAGTCATCATGCTTTTGATGATGGTTGTATGAGTGTTGGACTTAGTTTGGTAATCATGGTTGATCATGATAACCTTTTCTCTCAATCTCTTGTGATTGATCCACACTCCCTCTCTCATTCTCACTCCCTTCACTTTGTAGTGGCCGGCCATTGCTTGGGGGGGCTGAAATTTTTGGGGGTGATTTTGAGCTCTCATTTGGTTTCAAAATACTCTCTAGTTCATCACAAAATTTCCATATATCATTTCCTCCACCAAAAAGCAACCTCCATACAAACCCCAAGAGACAAGGTATTCTACAGTTAACCTACAGCAAATCTTGGGCACGTCGACTCGCCAACTTCGTGCCCGAGTTGCCTCGGACCAGAGGTGGAAGCCCATAAAAGAAGCAGGCGACATGGTGCCCTTCCGGCGACGAGGCGGAGACCGGAGATTTCGCGGGAGACCGGGACGACGACGAGAAGACCGAAGGACACGGATCGCTCGGTATATCTCTCTACCCCCTCTCTAGATAGCTAGGACTAGTTTAATGGCACGATCCGGGTTTATAGTGCGCGGTGGTGCCGGTTTTATAAAAGTTAAAGTAAATCACCGCTTCCGCATTCCGGTGTCGGATTGACGGCCGGGGCGCCGCCGTGCACTTACACACTCTACGTCCTGGGTATTAGATACCGGATCGGGATCCAACATATGTAATATGTTACTTGGGCTAAGGTGTCACGACCCGAAAGAGCACGTGACTGGCCCTTGAACCATATGAAGTCTATAGCACTCCATCTGATCCAAGTAAGCCAAAAGCCCAGAAATCTAAAACCATTTTAAGAGTAAGTAAAGAAAACTGGTTTAATGAAGTGAAGAAAAACATGTTTGAAGTCAAGGTTTTTAAATAACTAAGCCGAATATGCATTTTAAAATGAAAAGTCTTTTCTAAAAATTTCGGCAGAGTTTCTTTTGTAAATACTGGCCCCGAACGGGGTACAAAAAGAACAATATATATGCAATGATAAAAGGCATCCCCAAGCGACAGCTAGCTCTTCGTCAATCGACGGTCACAACCACGCAAGAAATAATAATATACAACGCCAAAGGGTGAGGATCAAAACCCAAAAAAAACTCAAAACAGCCAGAAAACCATAATACTACAAGCGCGTGTTAGTAATATGTATGCCCTAGAGGCCATTACTGTACATACGATGTATATTGTAGTGGATGCTAGGACATATATAGGGAGGACTTTCTTGCTCGACATGATAGTATGCTATCTGGTTGTACTTTATCTTAACATGTACTCTGATTGTCTCTATATTACATGTTGATAAAGCCCTTAGGATATGTACTCGAATACTGGGACTATGATGAGATCATACTAGTGGGGCCACGGTAGTCGACGAGAACATCCTATAACTGTTCCTAGTCGAGGGTGTATCGAGACAGGGCATCGATGCACCAGAGCAGACTAGCATATACGCATCTTGACCCATATGATGGGCGATGGATGATCCCATATCCATCGGTGTTTGACATCAAGGATGGTGTACGGGTGCTCAGTGGAGACTGGGTACACTGGACGGACTCGCCGAGAACTCCCAGATGGTATTATACCATACGTCAGATGGCAGTTCTCCGGTGACACTGGTACAGAGTAGTCTGTTGACCCGAGATCGTCATAGAGTCTTGTGTGGTTCCCACTGTGCTTTGATTTCCATCATACCACGTCCAAGAGGGCATGCAAAAAGGTGGCTTTTGGGTACAGTCCCGAATCACATGGAGGCAATGAGCGATAGGAGGGGATTCGTCTCTCCCGGTATAGGGAGTTGATGTTGTGCTGTGTTCGATTGGCTATAACCGGAAATCCCTGGCCAGGGTTGCTGAGATTTACTGGTAAGTGTTATCAGTAGTTTCTCGAACTGTTATAGACCTCTTATCGACACGACTTATCGAGCTACTGGGGTCTGACGTTTACCACCCCTAGGCGAGATATGCGACATATCAGACGACGAGACCGGACTGTGCGGGAGTGTTACTGTTTTGATTCACAGGAGAATGTACAGGCTTGTTTGTTGATCTTCTGAGCGCTCAATACCTGGGTAGCTGTTATGTTTAGCTGACTGCTTGCAGCTTGTGGGTGTTTGATATGATCATCACCTACTGCCGGCGTATTGACGATTCTTTAGAGTCCTACACAGAGGTTTCTTGACTCAGGCAAAACGGAGTAGGGGCACATATGTAGCGGGATAGAGGATAATACGATATGAGATACCGTATTCTATTCTCGCGATATTTGATATCAGCCGGGTCATCGGATCAAGTGTTGATTCGATGAATCGGTACGGATAAATATTAGTCGGTTATATGCGATATAGCCGGATTGCCGGATCAAATGTTGATTCGATAATTTAATGTATAATAATATATATGATATATTAAAAGACATTAACTAATACTAGCTCACTAAAAGATTCTTTTTCTCACTCGGGTAATACATTGATATATATGCGATATATGTTAATTGTATTATTTTATTTTGTTACAATAAATATTATATATGTGATATATAATATTGTAACATGATATGATAACTAATGCAACATATTTTGTGGAGTTTAAACATGATTAGGGTTTGGATTAGGGTTAAGTCTTCTAGTTGATTCTAGAAACTTTTCATTTTGTCATGATAAAGATATTTGTGAGTGACTCATTCTTAACTCAACCCAAACCCTAACCCTTGGTTAATTCTCTACAAAGGTTTACTTGACCATGGTTGCATAATTCATAATATTATTCTTTTCCTATTCATCACAAAAGAATACTATCATGTTCATCTTCTTCTTCATTCTCTTTTCTTGAAAAAGCTTGCTTGATTTTTCAAAGGTGATGAATAAATATGAGAAAAAGATAAATAAAGAGAGCAAAAATCCTACTTCATCATCTTCATCTTCCCTTGCCATTTAGATGAGGGTGTTCACATCATTTCATGAGTGTTAGCTTATGTTAAAGAAACTTCAAGGTAGATCATCTTAGTATCGAAGATCGGAAGCAAAAGGTTGCGTCTTTCTCTTCGTGGAACCTCTCGAGAGTCCGGATACCGATGATCGCAGCGAAGGGACCACAACACGGAGCATATGAAGTGAAGGACCGGATCTACAAAGGTTGTAATCCCTCTCACTTAGTGTTAAAATGTTTAGCATGCTTGTTTTCGCCTAATCTCTAGTTTAAAGTTCCGTATTCGGGTTGTTCGGCACGGCTAAATTTGTAATCGGGCATGGTTGATGCCTCGTAGACCCTTGTGCGCGAGCCTAGCAACCCTACAGTGGTATCAGAGCCAAGCTAGAGCTTTAGGCGAAGTCTAGACGGAGTTTGAAGTCCGATCGAACCCGAAACCCCGAATCCAAATTGCTCTCTGTCCTTTTTTGAAAAGTGTGGATTTTTCAATATTAAAAATGCTTAAAAAATTCAGCAGGGAATTATAAGAATTACGATGCAAAAAGTTTTCAATGAACAGTGCAAAGCGCGGCGGAACCGCGGCAGAAGCATGCCTTCTGCGGCGTTTCCGCGGCGCAATGATGACGTCACCAACCCATTTTTGCACAGTAACTTCTTTTATTCAGTGCTGAGTTCTCTGGGAATTTTTAATGTTTATTCTACAGTTGAGTTTTCTGTGGTTGTTTTGGGGATTCGATGTTTCGATCGGAGTATCATATTTTGTCTATGTGGTTTTCCGGATAACTTTTAGAAACTGTTAAAAAGTTCGAACGGATATCAATAACTCACTTTTTCCCTTGTCGGAAATTTTTTCAAAAATTGGATTTTTCCTCGTGTTTAAGAATGTTCTAAGTCGTGCAAGTAACTCGATGGACCCTCTAGAAGACAACAAACCTTAACTCGATTATGTGACCGTCTTGAACTGTCCTTTGAACCTTAGGGTTTGGGGCAGTACGGCGTGCCACATGTGAGGCGTTGGCTTGACCCTTCTACGGCTAGACCATTGGTACTGTGGCATGTAATGGATGTTTTTAAAATGATTTCAAGTGTTGAGATATATTGGGAAATCTTAGGTGTTTGATTATTCGATCGGAAAGTTTAACTTTGTCCATTTATCTGGAATGTGATACAATAATTGGAATCCACAGGTAGTTATGAGATAACTAATTTGAATATTATAAACATAGCAGTTTAGTCTCAGATGATCGGTTGCCACGGAATTTTGATGCGATCAAAAGTCCGTCGCAATCACGTAGTGTACGCGGATACTCGCCGGGTAAACTTAATAGACAGCTACACCCCATAGCCCTGACCAAGTGACTGTAGGAGAACCCCGTCGCCGAAAGCATCCGTTCGGGTGCTCGCGGTAGCGGTGTTCCACCTTAGTGCACTTCGTCAACGGTATCAGGGGTGCAGCCGCCTACTAAAGTTTGCGACGAGCATTCGATCAGGACGTCGGGAATCTTGTTGAATTACCCGACTTGATATTGAAAAGTGTTTTCGATAATGAGACTAAAATGCGGGGTTTATAATTGTTAGGCATGTGATGTCTAAGAAATTCATTTGGTTAGGCATGCGATGTCTAAGAAGGTTGCGGATTCCAACTGTTGTAGTTTTACACTTTCTTTTCTGTGACCGTAAGCGTAGTATGTGGTGTATCGCCGGCTTCGTTGCTATACATCAACGACAATCGGGATACGCATACTTGCTTACGTTGATGATATGAGATATTATGTGTTGCTGTGATATATTATATTGGATCGTCGCGTTTGAATAGCCGGGGGTTTTATGTGAGATGAGAGTTTTTTCTTTTTCATTCATGTAAAATTCATTTGTATGTAATATTCTTTTATTAGGGCACTTCCAGGTAGTGGAAGATGTCACTGTTGTATATTATTTACTTTTCCGCATTAGGTAGACCCAAGGCGGGGAGCACAAGTAACCGGGTTCTAGGGTCCAGTGGGAGACCATCTTGAGGAGTCGGGACCGGGTCTCCTAACCCTAGAATTGGCAGTGTTGCTTGCCGCTCTCGTAGGGGTCTAAGGATGTGGGTTTGGCTATTCATCGCGACCGTGGAATCCGTGTTTTATACTGGCTCGTATTGAAAACACGGACGTCCTAGTATATCCAATATTTCATATATGTTCTTATGCTGCAATGTTCTGTGATGAGATCATATTACTGCCTGTGACGAATGTTAATATTATATATATGAGATATATGTTATATTCCAGATTTCGTTTTCAAAAGAGATGCTTACGAAGCATAATTAAAATGGGACTTCATTAATGAGATTAATGAAATAAAAGAAACCTAAGATGTTGTAGAAACTTGTTTATAAAAACTGGTAGCTCTAGTTCTTGCTTTGGATAGCGGTGTTCTTTGTAGAACATCCAGCACCTTATTCGATAAGGAAAGGACCGAGATCCCTTCACCGGGAGTGACTCCTTTAGCAATAACTGGCAGATGCTACAGACTCGGTTTGTCTTTTGATTGCTTCTATAGTTTCTGCTTTGCATAGTGATATTTGTGAAATATCCTGCACCTTATTCGATGAGGAAAGGGCCGACGATCCCTTCACCGGGAGTGACCCCTTTAGCAAAACTAGAAAAGCCTCAAAAACACTCCATTTAAAATCACTCGATTCTACAACGATATCAAGTTCATTACGCAAAGGGTTTTCTTAAAAACCCGTCGTAGCCCTCCGTCATTTCAGATAAGTACTACTTAGTATTCGTGCTGCGGTAGTTTGGCATTCGTCAAGGCGTAGTGTACGGTAGCTAACTAGTGCTTATCTGCTAGCATACGATGCGATTGGATAAGGGTATTCGTACGGCGTTGTTTGGCATTCGTCAAGGGTCGTGCGGGTGGGTTTAATTCAATCAAGAAATGTACGGGTTGAACTTGGCTAGCGGACTATGGGTGGTTTGGCATTCATCAAGGTCATAGGACGCTAGGGGCAAAATATTATCGGGAATTTCAAGTGTTGGAATTTGCAATGAGATTGCATACCTTCTATGAGATAGTTGGATCCCGATACCCGCTGCGAGTAAGAGTTACTCCTAGGAGAGTTTTACACATTACAATTAGCCGATCAAGTAGGTGTCTAGAAAGGTGTTAACAGGGTTACGCCTCTGGGAAAACGAGGTTTACTTTAATTAGGTTCGTGCGAAAGCACGGGGACCTCCCTCAAAGTACCGACACTGGCCTGGCTGAAAGATTGGCGAACTTGTAGCGTGTAATTAATCCCGGCTAGTCTTTCCTTTTAGGGTTTGAAGGAAGATTTGACTAAAACAGTGGGAGACATCCTGATTAGATATATTATATAACCAATCTAATCTTGCAACAGCATACGCTGAGTGTTTTCTTCTCTCTCTCTCCAGATAGCGACCATATCACGCCTTAATCAAGATAATAAAACGGATATATTGACCGAACCCGCTTGTTATACTGAGCTGGGGAACGTTGGTCCCGCTCCAACTTATAATTGTTATAAGACAGAGCAGGAAATTGGGGAATACCAGATTTCCCGTGCTACCCAAACGAAGAAAGTGCATGTTGATGCATCATCTTCGAGTGTGTTCATTACACAGAACTGTTTCTCAGTATCCTTTACGTCCTGGGTATGTGATACCGGATCAGGATCCCGTATATGTAATCTGTTACATGGGCTATAGATAGGTAAAGAACTGAGAACGGGTGATAAGTTTCATGAGACAGAAAACGGTGCAAGTGTTGCAGCCAAGTCTGTTGGTCACTGTCACCCTGTATTACTAGAATACATTGATTCTGTACAAATGTTATTAGATACCGAACCTGATATACAAAATCATATCAGTCTCTTTATTAGTAAAGAAAGGATATAATTTTGTATTGTTGGATAATGTTTTGAATATTTCCTATATCAATAGTTGATCGGTTCAGGCACGTTATCTAAAAGCATTGACGTTCTAAATCAAACCACAGTTCTTAGTATACGGAACACACACAAGAGGAAGAGTTCAGAAATGAACGAATCCTTCTTGAGGGATTGTAGACTAGGTCCTATCAATGCGACCCGACTGGCAGAAGTTACATTTAGATGCATATTTAAATTAGTTTGAATTTACATCTTGTGAAACTTGCCAGTCATGTCACAGAGATAAGATGACCACAGCTCTGTTTATTGGAAGCAGAGAAAGAGTTAGTGAACTTTTGGGATTGATACATCCTGATCTATGAAAGTCCCCTGTCTACACATGCCAAGATCGGTTCTTTGTACTTCATTACGTTCTCTGATAATCTCTCAAGATTCAGACATGTGTTCCAGTTGAAACACAAGTCCGAACCTTTTGAGATATTCACAGAATATAAGTTAGAAGTAGAGAACCAAAATACAGGTATAAGTATTATGTCCTTTGATGAGATCAAGGAGGAGAATACTTGAGCACGGAATTCCTGGACTATTCTAAAGGAGAATGAGATTCTCTCTCAGCATTACTCCTCCGTATACACCATAGCACGATGGTATATCGGGGCGAAGCAAACTCACCCTATTAGATATGGTGTGCTCTATGATGAGTACTACTGAGTTTCCTATTTCCTTTTGGGAGTTATGCGCTTGAGAAGCTGCATACCTATTGAATGGGGTTCAAATCAAATCTGTAACCTACCACTTCATATGTGATATGGAATGGGAAGAGCCCATATCTTAAGTTTGTTAAGATTTGGGGTTGTCCGGCCTATGTCTAAAAGCAAAATCTGGACAAGCTCGAGGCTAGGTCTGTTATGTAGAACTGGAATGGTTCCAGCTATACAAACTACAGCAGATGATTTGATAGAACCAAAAGATTCAATAGTTTCCAACGAACCTCAGCCTCTCCGCCGATCTAGTAGGGTTCCTCACCCACCTGAGAGATACTTCGGTTTCATTATGACAGTGGGAGCGAGGATTGCATCATGAGATGATGACCCAACTAGTTTCGAGCTGGCCATCAGGAGTGGGACTCTGTAAGAATGGCTGGATGCTTATCGATCTGAGATGGAATCCTTATACACCAACAAAGTATGGACTTTGGTTGCTTTATCTGAAGGGTTAAATCCCCATCTGGAGCAAGTATATCTTGAGAAGATTACTTGCTGTACATGGAAAAGTTGAGACTTTCAAAGCTAGACTTGTTAAAGGTTTGCATCATTGACCAGGTATGGATTATGATGAAACCTTTTCTAAGGAGCTATGCTTAAGTCCATCCAGATCCTGCTTGCCACGGCTACATACCATGACTACGATATCTGGCGGTTGGGTGTCATGACTGCTTTTCTAAATAATGATTTAGAAAAGAGCGTCTATAAGTACACAGCCAGAAGGCTTCGTAGACAGTGGGAGCAGCGGAAACGTGTGCAAGATGTTTTATATGATAAAACAGGCATCGCGGAGTTGGAACATCTGTTTTGATGTGGTAGTCAAAGAGTTTGACTTCATCAAAATGGTAGATGAACCTTGTATATACGAAAAGGTAGTAGAGAGTATGGTGGTGATCCTCGTAGAGTACGTGGATGACATACTCTTAATAGGGAAGGAGTTTCCTATGCTACGCTCGGTCAATCTCCGCTTATCACAAGGATTCTCCATATAGGATCAAAGTGATACCTCCTATATCCTGGGTTTTTGGATCTATGAGATAGATCTAATTGGATGTTAGGATACTCACTAGTTGTAGTGAGATGGTATCAATCGATCCTGGGGAGAATCACTGGAAAGGTTCCAGGCTGATAAGGACGACTGAATGTCAGTCGCAGGCTTGTCTATACCCTCAGTAGAGGGACGGAATGTTGGAAGAGTTCCAAGCTAGATACCATGACATACTAGACGATTAAAAGCAAGATACACCGTTACCAAGGATACTACCAAAGAGGCAGTCTGGATATATATATAAGTTCATAAGATGAACTTCGTTCCTACCATTGTGTGACAATGGAGTTGTGGCTTTAGCCAAGGAACTACCGTCCCATCAGAAATCCAGATATAATTCTTAGGCAGTATCACCTGATCATGGAGATGGTTGATCTCCAGGGAGATCGAGGTTAGGAGAGTAGACACAGAGGACAACAGCGCGAATCCACTCACAAAGGCCTTTTTCCCAGTAGAGACTTTTATGGGATGGTTGAGTATGAGATACTTCAACCGCAGCTAATTGTTGGGTATGCGATACCATAACAGATGGCCCTAGTGTAAGTGGGAGATTGTTAGTAATATGTATGCCCTAGAGGCCATTACTGTACATACGATGTATATTGTAGTGGATGCTAGAACATATATAGGGAGGACTTTCTTGCTCGACATGATAGTATGCTATCTGGTTGTACTTTATCTTAACATGTACTCTGATTGTCTCTATATTACATGTTGATAAAGCCCTTAGGATATGTACTCGACTACTGGGACTATGATGAGATCATACTAGTGGGGCCACGGTAGTCGACGAGTACATCCTATAACTGTTCCTAGTCGAGGGTGTATCGAGACAGGGCATCGATGCACCAGAGTAGACTAGCGTATACGCATCTTGACCCATAAGATGGGCGATGGATGATCACATATCCATCGGTGTTTGACATCAAGGATGGTGTACGGGTGCTCAGTGGAGACTGGGTACACTGGACGGACTCGCCGAGAACTCCCAGATGGTATTATACCATACGTCAGATGGCAGTTCTCCGGTGACACTGGTACAGAGTAGTCTGTTGACCCGAGATCGTCATAGAGTCTTGTGTGGTTCCCACTGTGCTTTGATTTCCATCATACCACGTCCAAGAGGGCGTGCAAAAAGGTGGCTTTTGGGTACAGTCCCAAATCACATGGAGGCAATGAGCGATAGGAGGGGATTCGTCTCTCCGTTATAGGGAGTTGATGTTGTGCTGTGTTCGATTGGCTATAACCGGAAATCCCTGGCCAGGGTTGCTGAGATTTACTGGTAAGTGTTATCAGTAGTTTCTCGAATTGTTATAGACCTCATATCGACACGACTTATCGAGCTACTGGTGTCTGACGTTTACCACCTCTAGGCGAGATATGCGACATATCAGACGACGAGACCGGACTGTGCGGGAGTGTTACTGTTTGGATTCACAGGAGAATGTACAGGCTTGCTTGTTGATCTTCTGAGCGCTCAATACCTGGGTAGCTGTTACGTTTAGCTGACCGCTTGCAGCTTGTGGGTGTTTGATATGATCATCACATACTGCCGGCGTATTGACGATTCTTTTGAGTCCTACACAGAGGTTTCTTGACTCAGGCAAAACGGAGTAGGGGCACATATGTGATATGTGCGGGACCGAGAATAATACGATATGAGATACCGTATTCTATTCTCGCGATATTTGATATAAGCCGGGTCATCGGATCAAGTGTTGATTCGATGAATCGGTACGGATAAATATTAGTCGGTTATATGCGATATAGCCGGATTGCCGGATCAAGTGTTGATTCGATAATTTAATGTATAATAATATATATGATATATTAAAAGACATTAACTAATACTAGCTCACTAAAAGATTCTTTTTGTCACTCGGGTAATATATTGATATATATGCGATATATGTTAATTGTATTATTTTATTTTGTTACAATAAATATTATATATGTGATATATAATATTGTAACATGATATGATAACTAATGCAACATGTTTTGTGGAGTTTAAACATGATTAGGGTTTGGATTAGGGTTATGTCTTCTAGTTGATTCTAGAAGCTTTTCATTTTGTCATGATAAAGATATTTGTGAGTGACTCATTCTTAACTCAACCCAAACCCTAACCGTTGGTTAATTCTCTACAAAGGTTTACTTGACCATGGTTTCATAATTCATCATATTATTCTTTTCCTATTCATCACAAAAGAATACTATCATGTTCATCTTTTTCTTCATTCTCTTTTCATGAAAAAGCTTGCTTGATTTTTCAAAGGTGATGAATAAATATGAGAAAAAGATAAATAAAGAGAGAAAAAATCCTACATCATCATCCTCATCTTCCCTTGCCATTTAGATGAGGGTGTTCACATCATTTCATGAGTGTTAGCTTGTGTTAAAGAAACTTCAAGGTAGATCATCTTAGTATCAAAGATCGGAAGCAAAGGTTGCGTCTTTCTCTTCATGGAACCTCTCGAGAGTCCGAATCCCGATGATCGCAGCGAAGGGACCACAACACGGAGCATATGAAGTGAAGTACCGGATCTACAAAGGTTGTAATCCCTCTCACTTAGTGTTAAAATGTTTAGCATGCTTGTTTTCGCCTAATCTCTAGTTTAAAGTTCCGTATTCGGGTTGTTCGGCACGGCTAAATTTTAAATCGGGCATGGTTGATGCCTCGTAGACCCTTGTGCGCGTGCTTAGCAACCCTACAGCGCGACTCTAAGGTCGAAATAATACATCACTGTCTCTAAGTCTGAAACAATATACAAGTTTTGGTTGATGGAATGACTAGATACAACTGAAAGTACATGTACAAGGGTGGTTCTGATGCAAAAGAACCCACCTACCAACGCAAGTCATCCATATGGAAGCAGTATGCCAGAAATGCCGCTATGGAATCTGTACGGCAAAAACCTGCAAGAACTGTGGCACAACGGGGGTGAGTTGCCAACTCGTGAATAGAAAAAATATCTACACGCAGAAATCGAATGTATGACCCATCCTAGGTTAATACTATCAGATATATATATATAAACCTCAATATGAAAATGTCTGAAGCATGCTAAACTGGCAATGTAATATCTATACATGAGTGTAGTGCCAAGTGCTCGTGACAGTGCCTCAGGTAATAGCATATCATAAATATGAGGTATGATCAATGAAATCAATCTGCATGTACGTGGATCCCGTCCACTCGTCACCCAATGATAATAACCATCATGCATGTAAATATCATCAGCATATGCATGGAAATATGATGATATAAACCACCAGTGTCCCTCGCGACACGTCAAAATCATGGAACTGGAGTTCCCAGCATCGACACTCGAAAACATCATGAAAACTGTGCCCAGCATTGGCACGTAAATCCTCATATATCGGGCTCCGTCAGTCCGGACCAGCCCACAGGCTCCGTCTGCGGAATCGGCCATCGGCCCCAACAGTACGCCCATATCCATCTATTGACTCCGGTCGGTATCCTCTGGATAACCGCCAGGTCCAACCAATCACCGGTAGGTACTCGCCCGCCTCCAGGCTCATTCGGCAAAGTCCTTCGATCATCTTGCCAAGGGGAACCATACCGGGTCCACCATGTACCCGCAATCGGCTCGTCCGCTCCTCGAATCGGGTTTCACATGTCGCTCTCAGCACCGAGAAAACACATGGTGGATGCACTGAAATATCATATCAAGGGTAACCGGGTTTTTAAAGCAATGACATATTCTCTTTTGAAATACCCACGGTTCCCAAAATCCAGAAATATCATGGAAACAACAACTCTCAATGCGTATAATCAGTAAGCATGATGTATGTGACATGTAATAGAAATGTATGCATATCAGTCTGTCATGCAAGAATCATATCCTTAATGCAACAGTACTACAGTATAGTGACATGGCAATTATCGATGATGAAGTGAGTGAGCCGGCAAACAGTGTACGTGGAACATACGCATCATCGATAATGGTGCTGGTGTCCTAGCAGCATAACTGTAAAATATCAATAAACACAAGCAATGCAATGCAAATAGCATGAGTATGCGGAATCGAATAATCAACGCAACAGTAAAGAATCTATCTCAATAAATATATCAAGCAGCCTTGCCTTTTGAAATAAGACGAATCAGGGTTTTTGGTAAAATAAGGGCTACGGTGTTTTAAGAAAAGATGCGTCGTTTGAAAATATCCGTAGAATCCCTTTTTGCCTATCTTTAAAATATCCCCAATTCGTTAGTTTTGAACTAGGTATGACTCGGGTCTAGTCTAACGCCTACTATGAGAACTACGGACCCACAATCAAGTCAATCGGGAGGGGTATGAAAAACACCTAAATCTGAGTCAATATACATATATATACACAACAGTCGGTGATCTCGCCTCAATAGTATCACGTACGATACAGTATAGCATATAACATCCTCGAGTCATGAGTGCGGATCTAACATCAATATAAAGCCCGTACGGTAAATCGTCGTACGGCATCCCAATAGCTGGGTACGGGTCAATATCACATTCATCTCATCACATATCAGGTATCACTACCATCATATCACATAATCTAGGATACAAGTCTAAGTCTGGTACCATCGATACCATCTATATAAATATGAATGCGGGGTAAAACACATGCCCAAAGGCCCGCTAAAACCATCATGTCGCATCTCAAATACGAACTCTGTCTTATCGCCGAATCTCACGGCCTCAAACCTCATCGACTCATCTCAATCCCACGTATCATCATCAAATCCCGTATATGAACACATAGTCTCATACCCATGTGTAGATATACACACCTCCAAATGCGCACAGTTAAAAGAAAGAATGTATGCAAGTATATGTGTGTACGTGTATGTGTGGGTGCAACCATTACTCTAGGGTTTCGCACTATACTAAACCAATACATCCTTATCATCAATAATCCATTATTACCATCAACAAGCTTAAACAACACATAATAAATATACGTGTGTATACCTATTCGTATACATCACCACGGACTGCGGGGGTGCTATACGCCATCCACCCGACTTCTCCCCGTAGATATAAATCTATTCACCTTGCGCCTTCATTGTCGACGTCACCACGCGTTTGCTTGTCGTCCCGAAGTCTTCATGGGGTACCTACACATTAATGTATCACAAATGCGTATCAAAACCAAATCCAAACTAAAACGGCATACGAAAACCAAAACGATACGCTATGGGGCTTATAGGTTCGAACCTATGGATACGCCTCCAAAACCAACAACAACCCTCGATATCGTCGTATAAACGCCAAATAGTCGAGGTAAAACACAATACACAAATTCAGATTTAAAAATACGGAATACGGAAACACGAATCCAAAACAACAACTAAGGAAATAGGCTCCAGATTTCACCCTAGGTCAAATTAGACAAATCTATACATGCCACAGGTCTAAACTACAGATAAGGGAACACCAAAACCAAAACGAGCCAAAATAGGGTAGGTCTGGACGCAAATTACGGCCAAACAGAACAAATCTGCGGCCGAGTCTTGGAGTTAGGGGCTGGGGTCTTGTGTGGTGGTTCTAGGGTGCCTACACATCTCACTGTCCAATCAATTTTATTTTTAGGTGTCTCGGGTGAAAGTAGATTCAATATAACCTTCACAGATTTCACAAATTCTCCGATATCGGTTTCTAAATCCGTATTCCGGATTTCAAGTCTTAGGTTTAGGTCTCAATTCATGCACTAGGGTGTTGGTGTAGCCTCTACTGAGCTCAATTTCACATTACAACTCAAAATTCCCTCAAACCCTAACTAGGTTTTCTTTAAGTCCACAAAATCAAACAATATCGGTTCTATCACAATATGGGGGTATAAGGAATGCTAAAATTAAGCTAATGGTCCAGAAAATACCTTATTTGGCAACTCAAGAATTTTCCTGAGTTGCCCCTAGTGGCCAAAATCCTTACTTCATTGGTCCAATGTGTAGATCTTGAGCTTGTGCACACTTTTTATGAAATGGGGGTAGGGTTTTGGTGATGTTTTAGAGATGAATTGAAGGGATTAAGTGGGAGAGAGGAAGGGGCAGTAGCAGCTGCTGAGAATGGAGAGGGAGAGATGAGGGATAATGAGAAGGAGAGAGAGATCCAAGTCAAAAGATGCACCATGCCTCATTAAATGCACTTGTCCCCTTTTCTTTTCCTTTTTCTTTTTCTTTTCTTTTCTTTTCTCCCAAATCCTTTCTCACAAGAATAGTAACCCTAAATAACATGATAGAAAATGCACAAGTGTGATAAAAATGATATGTGCATGTTTTGCACAAAATGCTAAAATCCGATTAGCGATTTTTAATCGCGATTAGCACTAAATTAGTGTCAAACAAATCATAAAAATTTTAAAATGGCATAATTCCGTAAAATACCCTATTTTAGAATTTTTCATAATTTTCCCCATTTATTTGTATTTAATTATACCGGAATATTAAAATATTCATTAAAATAATATTAAATTATAAAAATTCCCAAAAATAATATTTTAATATTTAGAAATATTACAATCTACCCCTCTTAAAGAAATTCGGTCCCCGAATTTAAATTTAAACCCCCAAATACTAAAACATTTCGATACAAATTCCAAGTCGTCGGGGCTCCGAATCATCAATACATATAACATCATAGCGCAATGCATGCGCATGAGTAATGAGCAGATAACTCAAAAGCAAAACTCCGTCAAGCATCCCGCAATCATCGGAGTCATGGTAAAGACACAAATGTCAAATCCAATACAAAACCAATATGATATAGATCAGAACTATACATGTAGATATCCAATCTGTACATGGGAATAGCTGATGTAAATGCATGTCAAATCTTTTTAAGTCGCCGTTTTGAAAACAATTTAGAAGGGTTTCCTTGTTTTTAAAATGTTTCGTGTCATATCGGACATGTAGGTATATATATACTGAGACTATAGCTCGCTTTTTGAAAATCCCTTCGATAACTATCAATGCATGCAAAAATATATTCAGGTACTGTCCTCTGACTAGTCCAGCTCAGTACAAAACGAATATCAAATATCATAAAAATGTACTGCTCCTAAAGGAATAAATCCCAAAATGCACATAACACCACCCTGTGTGTCTGGTGCGCATGGAAATAAAAATCCATATATGAGCCATACAGGTGCACAAAACAACATCTAGGTGCAACGGGCGTGCACGAAGTATCTGTCATAGGCAACGTGTGTGCCTGACAACCAAATCAGGTGCATCTGACATGCACGAAGAATCTTGATTTAGTGCATCTGGTGTGCACCAAAATCGTATATCAAAACATGCGCCCAACATGCGCGAAAATACAAATCGGTACATCCATCGTGCACGAATGAAAATCTAAACCCTGCACACTAAACATGCACGGAATCACGAAATCCAATGGCAAACGCCAAATATGCGTAAGTCCAGTCAAAAGCACGGAGTGCAAGAATCATGATATCAGGGTCAAAGTCGACGATATACAATGCGACTCAATCAAAATCATGTGTACCGTGATAGAAAATCTCACAACCGCGTGCATCAGCATACACAAATCAAATCAAAACACTAAAAGTACATGAAAATTATGCTGGAAGCGTAAATCAAATCACCGGCACAAAATAGGAAAGAAATCACAATCAGTACCTCAAGAATAATAACTATGCGCCAGATATAAATACCCAGTAGGTGCAACCATGGTGCACAAAATCAAATATCATGGAACTCAGTCATCAAGGCTAAATCATGCGAAAAGATCGCCCAAAACACCGAAATCCAAAGTGACGGATACGTGATAATCAAATCAAAAAATCGTAAATCATAAATACCGCCGTCGGTATATCCTCCTTTGAAGTCGAGAAGGTGTCGGCACATCCAATGCTAGCGGCGCAAGATATCTACTTGCCTCTTGCTCGCGGCTGGCGTGCTCTGTCTCTGGTTCCTTATCTTCCCTGTGGATTACCAATCTTGCAATCCATCGGCTCATCGGCCTGTCAGGTGTGCTAACGGGAACGATTCCGTTATGGCACTTCTCTGGTCATCTCTCGGTCAATTCTCACGACCACTCATAAGGCAGTACATCTCTGGCGCCGACCTCTGGTCCTCTGAATGCACATCACACATCTGCTCCTGGTGCAAATCTTATTGCAGCAGTGTACTGGAAGGAATCCTGCTCAAGGTCTCTTCTGATCTCGCCTAAGCCAAACTGTACGGAGGCTGGTACTCTGGCGTAATCTTTTCTCGCTCTCTGGACATCTGCGTCCTTAGTACAACATCTACTCGGAAGCTGGTCCCATCCCTGTGCCTCTGTATGCATATCCGACCTTTAATCTTGACGGGAAGTAGTAACAGCTCGTCTGCATCTCGCACGAACTTCTTGTCCCGCTTGTCTGTATCATCGTCCATTTCGACGTCGCGTCTCTATCTGCGCACTGCAATGTCCTCGGCTACGGTCCAACCGACGTCCCTCACACGGACTCGAAATCACGAACTCGGTATCTTCATCACTCAGTAGAAGATATCTAGCCAAACACGTCCTCAGCGTGCATATCGCATCTCTGATGTCAGCGGAGTGGAACGTCATCTCGTTGAAATCTCGTGCGAACTCTTTACTCCACTTTTTCCAAGGTCGACTGATTCGGACTCATCTCATCGTGGCTACGCGGACTGCGCTCCAACGGCTATACTCGTATCTGAAGTCCCCCAAGCAGTGTCCCATCACAATATCCAAAAGATGTCGAACCATCCGATCGACTCGTCAGAACCTCGTAATCCCCCAAGAGATCAACATCTTGAGTACAGTTTAATAGTATCGAGTACATACCACAGCATCGGTGGTCCAACCGTAGAAGGGCAAACCCAAGCCTCACTAATGGCGCCGCGGAACTGCCGCAAACCCTAAGGTTCAAAGGCTTTCACACGGTCATTATGTCGAGTTAGGGTTTCATTCTTCTAGAGGGTCCATAGAATCGCTTGCATGTCTTTCCGAATACTTTAAACTTGGAAAATGGGTTCCTGACATTCGATCGTCTCAATCAACTTTCAATGAATCTGCGTGAAGTCGTCTCTAGCTGGAATCAATATATCTGATGACCTCGCATCGGGGTAAGCGAACGAACCACATGTACTAGTCATTCACCCTTGGGTGACTAGCGACTCACCATCACATCTTTATGTATATGCTCAAGCTGCAGTAGCTCCAATCATCTGGACGATATCTCGTCATTCGCAGCAACAACTGGCTCATTCATCCGTACGCTGAACAGCGCCTCAATCATCATGAATAAGCGATATATCAATGGTCATCACATCCTGGCTGGCCTCTAGCAGTAGCCTGATCCTCTGGTACCAATTGGCACGTCCGAGAAATCCCGTAAAGCGATCTGACAAACGCTCATGGAGCGAAAACACAATAGAACGACGCCTCTATATACAATCGTATGTCTCTGGAAACACGCCCTGGTCAGTCCTCGTCCACGACGAGCTCATGCTGACGCAACTCGAGCCGTAGCTCACTCTGCCCGTACAATCGTTGCAGCAAAACCATAACCAGTCTCGATAAGGATAGATCATAGGAAGGAATATAATACTGTGTAAGGAAATGTACATCCTAAGGTTTCTTAAACGGAGTGCCGTGTCATAAGTATGCCGCGGAACATACGTACGGTACGTCCCTCTACTCAAGCTAACCACCCCATCAACCAAGGGTCATCCTATGCGACGAAAGTTCGGGTATAATACCCCCTCGACTAAGTCTAAGTTCCGTAAGGTCAAGCCTAAGTTCCGTATATATATAAATGCCCTAGGCTCCACATAGTCATACTTAGACTCGAACCAAGGTTAACCTAGCGCTCTGATACCAACTTTGTCACGACCCGAAAGAGCACGTGACTGGCCCTTGAACCATATGAAGTCTATAGGACTCCATCTGATCCAAGTAAGCCAAAAGCCCAGAAATCTAAAACCATTTTATGAGTAAGTAAAGAAAAATGGTTTAAAGAAGAGAAGAAAAACATGTTTGAAGTCAAGGTTTTTAAATAACTAAGCCGAATATGCATTTTAAAATGTAAAGTCTTTTCTAAAAATTTCGGCAGAGTTTCTTTTATAAATACAGGCCCCGAACGGGGTACAACAAGAACAATATATATGTAATGATAAAAGGCATCCCCAAGCGGAAGCTAGCTCTTCGTCAATCGACGGTCACAACCACGCAAGCAATAATAATATACAACGCCAAAGGGTGAGGATCAAAACCCCAAAAAGAAACTCAAAACAGCCAGAAAACCATAATACTACAAGCGTGACTCTATGGTCGAAATAATACATCACTGTCTCTAAGTCTGAAACAATATATAAGTTTTGGTTGATGGAATGACTAGATACAACTGAAAGTACATGTACAAGGGTGGTCCTGATGCAAAAGAACCCACTTACCAATGCAAGTCACCCATATAGAAGCAGTGTACCAGAAATGCCGCTATGGAATCTGTACGGCAAAAACCTGCAAGAACTGTGGCACAACGGGGGTGAGTTTCGAACTCGTGAATAGAAAATATCTACATGCAGAAATCGAATGTATGACCTATCCTTGGTCAATACGATCAGATATATATATATATAAACCTCAATATGAACAAGTCTGAAGCATGCTAAACTGGCAATGTAATCTCTATACATGAGTGTAGTGCCAAGTGCTCGTGCCAGTGCCTCAGGTAATAGCATATCATAAATGTGAGGTATGATCAATGAAATCAATCTGCATGTACGTGGATCCGTCCACTCGTCACCCAATGATAATAACCATCATGCATGTAAATATCATCATCATATGCATGGAAATATGAGGATATAAACCACATGTGTCCCTCGCGACACGTCAAAATCATGGAACCGGAGTGCCCAACATCGACACTCGAAAACATCATGAAAACTGTGCCCAGCAACGGCACGTAAATCCTCATATATCGGGCTCCGTCAGTCCGGACCAGCCCAAGGGTTCCGTCTGCGGAATCGTCCTTTGGCCCCAGCAGTACGCCCATATCCATCTATCGACTCCGGTCGGTATCCTCCGGATAACCGCCAGGTCCAACCAATCACCGGTAGGTACTCGCCCGCCTCCAGGTTCAATCGGCAAAGTCCTTCGATCATCTTGCCGAGGGGAACCATACCGGGTCCACCATGTACCCGCAATCGGCTCGTCCGCTCCTCGAATCGGGTTTCACATGTCGCTCTCAGCACCGAGAAAACATATGGTGGATGGACTGAAATATCATATCAAGGTTAACCGGGTTTTTAAAGCAATGACATATTCACTTTTGAAATACCCACGGTTCCCAAAATCCAGAAATATCATGAAAACAACAACTCTCAATGCGTATAATCAGTAAGCATGATGTATGTGACATGTAAAAGAAATGTAAGCATATCAGTCTATAATGCAAGAATCATATCTTGAATGCAACAGTACTACAGTGTAGTGACATGTCAATTATCGATGATGAAGTGTGTGAGCCGGCAAATAATGTACGAGGAACATACGCATCATCGATAATGGTGCTGGTGTCCTAGCAGCATGACTGTAATATATCAATAAACACAAGCAATGCAGTGCAAATAGCATGAGTATGCAGAATCGAATAATCAACGCAACAGTAAAGAATCTATCTCAATAAATATATCATGCAGCCTTGCTTTTTGAAATAAGACGAATCAGGGTTTTTGGTAAAATAAAGGCTACGGTGTTTTAAGAAAAGATGTGTCGTTTGAAAATATCCCTAGAATCCCTTTTTGCCTATCTTTAAAATATCCCCGATTCGTTAGTTTTGAAATAAGTATGACTCGT
Source organism: Agapanthus africanus (assembly GCA_030015575.1). Lineage (NCBI taxonomy): Eukaryota > Viridiplantae > Streptophyta > Magnoliopsida > Asparagales > Amaryllidaceae > Agapanthus > Agapanthus africanus. The sequence continues at coordinate 189,602,372 of JASDDO010000012.1, read as the reverse complement.
GTCTAGTCTAACGCCTACTATGCGAACTACGGACCCACAATCAAGTCAATCGGGAGGGGTATGAAAACCACATAAATCTGAGTCAATATACATATATATACACAACAGTCGGTGATCTCGCCTCAAAAGTATCACGTACGATACAGTATATCATATAACAACCTCGAGTCATGAGTGCGGATCTAACATCAATATAAAGCTCGTACGGTAAATCGTCGTACGGCATCCCAATAGCTGGGTACGGGTCAATATCACATTAATCTCATCACATATCAGGTATCACTACCATCATATCACATAATCTAGGGTACAAGTCTAAGTCTAGTACCATCGATACCGTCTATATAAATATGAATGCGGGGTAAAACACATGCCCAAAGGCCCGCTAAAACCATCATGTCGCATCTCAAATACGAACTCTGTCTTATCGCCGAATCTCACGGCCTCAAACCTTATCGACTCATCTCAATCCCACGTATCATCCTCAAATCCCGTATATGAACACATAGTCCCATACCCATGTGTAGATATACACACCTCCAAACGCGCACAGATAAAAGAAAGAATGTATGCAAGTATATGTGTGTACGGGTATGTGTGGGTGCAACCACTACTCTAGGGTTTCGTACTATACTAAACATAAACATCCTTATCATCAACAAACTTAAACAACACATAATAAATATACGTTTGTATACGTATTCGTATACATCACCACGGACTGCGGGGGTGCTATACGCCATCCACCCGATTTCTCCCCGTAGATATAAATCTACTCATCTTGCGTCTTCATTGTCGACATCACCACGCTTTGCTTGTCGACCCGAAGTCTTCATGGGGTACCTACACATTAACGTATCGCAAATGCGTATCAAAACCAAATCCAAACTAAAACGGCATACGAAAACCAAAACGATACGCTATGGAGTCTATATGTTAGAACCTATGGATACGCCTCCAAAACCAACAACAACCTTCGATATTGTCGTATAAACGCCAAATAGTCGAGGTAAAACACAATACACAAATTCAGATTTAAAAATACGGAATACGGAAACATGAATCCAAAACAGCAACTAAAGAAATAGGCTCCAGATTTCACCCTATGTCAAATTAGACAAATCTATACATGCCACGGGTCTAAACTACAGATAAGGGAACACCAAAACCAAAACGAGCCAAAATGGGGTAGGTCTGGCCGCAAATTGCGGCCAAACAGAATAAATCTGCGGCCGGGTCTTGGAGTTAGGGGCTGGGGTCTGGTGTGGTGGTTCTAGGGTGCCTACACATCTCACTGTCCAATCAATTTTATTTTCAGGTGTCTCGGGTGAAAGAAGATTCAATATAACCTTCACAGATTTCACAAATTCTCCGATATCGGTTTCTAAATCCGTATTCCGGGTTTCAAGTCTCAGGTTTAGGTCTCAATTCATGCACTAGGGTGTTGGTGTAGCCTCTACTGAGCTCAATTTCACATTACAACACAAAATTCCCTCAAACCCTAACTAGGTTTTCTTTAAGTCCACAAAATCAAACAATATCGGTTCTATCACAACATGGGGGTATAAGGAATGTTAAAATTAAGCTGATGGTCCAGAAAATACCTCATTTGGCAACTCAAGAATTTTCTTGAGTTGCCCCTAGTGGCCAAAATCCTTGCTTCCTTGGTCCAATGTGTAGATCTTGAGCTTGTGCACACTTTTTATGAAATGGGGGTAGGGTTTTGGTGATGTTTTAGAGATGAATTGAAAGGATTAAGTGGGAGAGAGGAAGGGGCAGCAGCATCTACTGAGAATAGATCGGGAGAGATGAGGGATAATGAGAGGGAGAGAGAGATCCAAGTCAAAAGATGCACCATGCCTCATTAAATGCACTTGTCCCCTTTTCTTTTCTTTTTTCTTTTTCTTTTCTTTTCTTTTCTCCCAAATCCTTTCTCATAAGAATAGTAACCCCAAATAACATGATAGAAAATGCACAAGTGTGATAAAAATGATATGTGCATGTTTTGCACAAAATGCTAAAATCTGATTAGCGATTTTTAATCACGATTAGCATTAAATTAGTGTCAAACAAATCATAAAAACTGTAAAATGGCATAATTCCTTAAAATACCTTATTTTAGAATTTTCCATAATTTTCCCCATTTATTTGTATTTAATTATACCGGAATATTAAAATATTCATTAAAATAATATTAAATTATAAAAATTCCCAAAAATAATATTTTATTATTTGGAAATGTTACATAAGGAAAGATAGAGAACTGGGAATAGGTGATCATTCTGTAAGAGTAGGGAATGGTGCAAATGTTGCAGCCAAAACTGTTGGTGAATATCACCTTGTATTACCAAATGGTAATACATTGATTCTGAACGAATGCTATTACATACCGAACCTGATATACAATATTATATCAGTTTCTTTATTAAGTAAAAAAGGATATAATTTTTTATTATAGGATAATATTATGAACATCTTCCTGAATCAAAAGTTAATTGGATCAGGCTCGCTAAATAATATCATATGCGTTCTAAATCAAACCACAGTTCAGTTCTTAACGTACAAAACACACACAAGAGGAAGATTTCAGAAATGAACAAATTCTTCTTGTGGCATTGTAGACTTGGGCATATCATTGCGACATGACTACCTAAGTTACATAAGAATGGATATTTGAATCCGTTCAAATTTTCATCTTACGAAACTTACCAGTCATGTCTCAAAGGCAAGATGACCAAAACTCCGTTTACTGGACATGGAGAGAGAGTTACGGAACTCTTGAGATATATTCATAGTGATTTATGCGGTTCCATGTCTACACATGCCAGGAATGGTTCCTCATACATGAAGGGTTACGCTAGCGCCCCGACCATCTCCCGTGGCTAAATGCGGAACAAAAACTTTTCTACGATTAAAAACATGGCGCTAGAATAACACTAAATCCGGATCTTAACCATAAACCTAACTAACAAACTAAGAAGCTATCTACTATGAGAAGAGTTTATACCAAGAGGCTCAAGTCCTTCGGGTCTTCACTCCACTCCTTTGTTATGCTCCTTGTAGTGTCCATGATCAAACTTGTACTTCGGCTACCTCGCGTCAATGATGATTGATTGATCGTATGGATTGTGTTTTGAAAAATATAATCACAACCAAAGAATTTATAACCGCAATCAATAACGGTGCCAATGTAGCTCGTTAATGAGAACGGGGCGTCCACTGAGATGCGAGGATTTATTTGATCTTACTTTAGATGAGTCGAAAGAAAGTAGTAAAGAAAATTCAAGAAAGTAATTTAAGATTTAATCGAGTTGTCATTTCAAGAAAATCAAGAATATGTTCAAGAATTAGAAATCAAGAAGGTGTCCAAAATCAATTTGAATTATCAAGAAAATGAAGAATAGCTTGTAGGAATCGATAAGAATTAGTAGCAATGATGAATACTAAAAATTACTTATCTTATCATTTGATGAATTATACCTAGAGTGATGATGATGGATGAAGATTAGGGATCTATTGAAGAAACTAGGGTTTCTCCTTCACTATCCCTTATCTTTTCACTGATCATCATTCAAATCTAGCCTTTAGCAAAGAAAATCATCAATCATTTAATTCCTATATTGGAACGAGATTATCAAGAATAGTGATCTCGATCCAAATTAGGTCATTGATGATTCTTTTTCCTAAAGTTTACAATTCTCATAAGACTTAAGATTAGTTTTAGGATTTCATCATCATTTGATCTACTGATTTCCTTCAAATCCTTAGCAAGCGGAGATTTACTCACGCATCATGAAAACAAAAGAATCAAGAATGAAAATTTTCATAATGCAAGAATTTAAAGAAAGCGAGAGTTAACAATTGATCATGTTTATTAAATCTTCTCAGATTTACACTTCTCGATCCGAGATTACAAGACTAAGCTCTCGATCACTCCTTTGAAATGAGAATTTGTTGTCGATCTTTGCTCGGCTCGATCTTCGTGAGACGTGGATCGATTGCGGATCTCTTGCTCTTGATGACGATCGGCGTTGCGATAAAGGATCTTCGATGTCTTTACTTGATGTAGTTCTCAACGAATCTTGATTTGATTTGGATTTTAAATTGATTTGGATTTGGTAATTGGATGAAATCTTTGTCACTAAGATTCAACCCTAAAATTCAAAAACCTTTAAAATGTAGGTTAGATCCCATTTTATAGATCTCAACCCAAGCTTCCACAAGAAGCTTGGTAGTTATGCAGAGCCTTCCAAAAGAAGTCAGGAGGTTATGAAGCGTCTCAGGCAAGCTAGGAGGTTGAAGAGAAGGTTCTGGAGAAGTATCGACCGCTGACGACCTAACTCGGCCGCGGATCCGCGGCGGATCGAGCTGAATCGGCTGCGGTTCCACGGTCGTTTAATGAGATCTCTGTATGATTTCTTCTGTGTTCTTTGATGTTGGCCAATGGGTCTTCAGGTGATATCCGGAATATTTTTATCTTTTCTGAATCTCTGTCAGATTTTGACTCTTTGACTTGCTGTATTTTATCGACAATTTTGTGATTCCAATATCTGTCCTGAAATAACTTTCTGCAAAAAATCTCACTGAAAAGTATTGGAGATATAGAATATTATGCATGACATACTAAACATACAATTTCCATAAAAAGATATTGATTATATATATAAAACGTGGTATTTGATATTTTCCAGATGAATTGGTAATATGTGTTATAAATATATCAACTATCCTTAAATGATTAGAATAGTGAGGAAATTGATATGTTACAGATTACAATATTTTCGACTGAACTAATTCCCCCAAACTTGACTTTGATCGTCTCGATCAATCTTCTTTTATTCAAGAGAGGGAGAAAAGAAAAAACTAACTAGCACACTTTCGTAGGCAACACGATTGCACTGAGCACGTGCAACAAGCTTTTAAACCTCTAGGTGTCTCTAGTAGGAGGAGTGTTGTCTCCTGAGGGTTTTCAGCGGATTGCACCCACAAAATCCAATAATAAAGGAAAGACTGTGAAAGTTACATATAAAGATAAGAATTATAAAATAAACACTTTAAAAATCAGAGTTTCCAACTACACAATCTTTTTAGTTGTCATGAGCCCTATCTTAATAGTCATGAAAAGATGTTAGAAATCACATCACCCCTCAATAAAACATCGCCTTTATTCTTCATTACTACCTTTCTTCCAAACACCGATCATATACACCTACGTGTGTGTAAAAGACATCCCTACACTCGGAGAATTCAATTCAAGCTATCATACTCTTGTCCATCTACCTCAGTACTTTTTAGTCGGTGAATATTTTAGATGGAAATGCTAACACCTTTTTCATGCGACTATTAATACTTCTTGAGCTACTAACCGACCGATTACTAAATGTGCTCACATATTAGGCGTAATTAATAATTTCCTCGTCTTGCAACACCTAAGGCTTAGCAGTGACTCCCAGACCAGTTGGTCTAAGGCACTAGGTAATGAAGCACCCTTTCTATATTTTTTTATGCTGCCTTGGTGATTATAAAACCAGTGTTCATTTTTCTTCACCATTTTATACTTTTATGCTTCATTTTTTATTTCCTTCGTACTTTGGCTTTTAGACAAGAGCATTTCAAGGTATCCTCTACTATCCCGAGCTTCAAGACGTGCGTAAGTGCGTATAGTAGAGTATCAACGTTCAAATATTTAGCTTCCAGAATAAGAACTATATTTCAGAGTTATTTTTATCCGCAGATTAGTGACATCCTTTATCTTACTAACCCTTGAGACAACGGCTCATAACTACTTATTACTAGTTCGTCTAAGAAAACATCTAATTTTCTTGGTTTTCTTAAACTTTTCCAATCTTTTAAATGTAATTTTTCACTTTTTAATCTTTTATTATAAAAGAATTTTTGAAATTTTTTGAAAATGTTGTGCATATGCAAAGTAATGCGCAAATAAGCACAAACCTCCCCCAAACTTGTTTACATCAGTGTCCTCACTGTTGTCATCTGTTAAATCTCAAAAACCTGTAGGCTTGGGAGGAAAAGTTATTAACGGGGACAATAATAAATGGACGTGAAAATCCTCCCCCAAACTTATTTTTGGCTCACAATTTTTAGGACAACTTTTATTTTCAAGAGCCAAAAATATATACCCTCCCAAACTTGAGTTAAACAATATTAAGATCATAAGAGGGGGGTAAAGTTAATGTTCAATGCCAAGCTTTGCAAAGACCGAAAGTCAAAACCAACCATTCGAAGATTTTAGCAGTGAAACACACCGGTTGGTGGAAGAACATGTTGTCTGCAGCCCAGAAGAAGTGGGGAAGAGATAAGGGGTGTAATAGAAAGGGTTTAAGTATTAAATTATAGAAATGAAAGAATAGGGATGAATGAAAGCGAGAATGTGAATGATTAGGAATGAATGGAGCATTTGCATTCTTGTATCTTAGAAGAAGGAGTGGTGGCGGTTCAACTTCTATAGGTGGAGGTTGATTAATCACAAAATCCGTGTTGTTTATGAATGCAAGTTCGTCAGCAAAAAGTTCTTCAAAACTTACATCGATGGTGTGATTGAACATTTTGCTGTCAATAAGTTTTGTGCCATAATTTATCATACTTGATTTGTCAAAAATTATGGAGGTAGGAGACTCGAAAAACTCATCTATCTCATTTTCAAAATTATCCAAATCAAGTTGACATTCTGGAATTATCGAACTTGAATTATCGGATTGTGATTCATAAACACTCACTGAAATTATAGGAGGAATAGAAGAAGAACCTGAAAAAGTAGAAGGTGAAATGGGTAAAAGAATTGGTGTATCGAGGTTCGCTAAACCAGATGTGGGAGATGTAGGCTGAATTTCGGTCTGCTGTTCGGTTATACGATTATCATCAACTTCAAGACGCGTTTGGGGTTCGGGAAGAATAATCAAAGGCTCGAGATGATGACCACAAGGAAGTTAAAGGACCTGATGAATTGATAAGACAAACTCACCCAAAATTTCAGGTACATCATTTAATATATCCCCTGTAAGTGCACGGCGGCGCCCCGGCCGTCGATCTGACGCCGGAAACGCGGAAACGAAAAACTTTGCAAACTAGCAAACCGGCACCACCGCGCACTTTTATCCCGGATCGGGCCATTAACCTAGCTACTAGCGAATTAAATACGGGTAGAGAGTTATACCAAGCGATCCGTGTCCTTCGGTCTTCGTCTCCACTCCGATCTCCCGCGGAATCTCCGTCCGTCATCTCCTCGTCGGAAAGGGCACCACGTAGCCGGATACTTTACGGGCTCCCACCTCTGGACCGAGGCAACTCGGGCGTGAAGTTGGCTAGCCGACGCGTCCAAGGGATGCTGTAGGCAGGTGTAGAAACCATGTCTCTTTGTGGTTTAGTGTAGTTGCCATGGTGGAGGAAGTGAAGAATGAACTTTGGAGAGGTGAGGGAATTTTGTGGCAAACATAGAATGAAATGAGATGAATGATTTCACTCACAAAATGAACTCTCTCTCTTTTTCTCCTCACCCCTCAAGTGGCTGGCCCCTTCTCCACAATGAGGAGGAAAAAGAATCAATATCCAAGAGAAGAAAAGAAAAGATAATGCAAGAATAAAGTCACATTCATCTCACACTTCAATCCTTTCACAAAACCATAACAATAAATGCAAGGATTGATTCAAAAGGAATCTCATGATGATGAAACCACACATATGCAAGAAACCCCTCCATAATAAGATATTTGCACAATTGCAAATAACTCCCTCCAACGATAAAGTCCGGCCGTGAAGGAACAAAGGAAAACCGGTCGGAACGGAATGCAAACTGGCAACTTCAGAAAACCGATCCCGTAATAAATTACAGGAAAACCCCGCTACTGCATATACATGCCCGCATTTGTATTCCCACTGAACACAAATGCAAAGAGACAAAATCTACACTATCTAATACTAGGATCCGGCTTAAGCCAAAGCCGGCTAGTAAAAACCGTCCGATCACGACCCGTGCAATACCGCACGTATCTGATCGAACCCTGCCATATCTCCATATGGCCTCTACAGCGTTTCGCCCGAAACTTGAGTAACTGTGTGTGGTGGACTCTAAAGACTCGTCAATACTATGGCTGTGGATTTAACCACTAGCACGTCAGAGGTATTAGCCATACGTGACGGGCTACCAGCTATTGACCAAAAGGGACGTCGATGAGCGAACTCATCCTGACACCTTACTGAGCCTATCAGAGACAATATCCGTACAGTTCGGTCCGTTCGTCTATGAGCATCGCATGGCGGGCCTAGGGGGTTGGTAAAAGTCAGACCCCCAAAAGCGGTACAAGTCGTGTCGGAGTGTAGCCCAGAACACCCTGAGATACTACTAGAATACCTACCAGTAAATCTCCTGCCTTGGCCAAGGACTTTTTATGTACTGGCTCTCCTAGACACAGCGCGACCTTACCCCCAATACCGGGAGAGACGAACCCCTGCAGATTCGCTCACTGCCTCCATGTGGCTCGGGACTGTACCCAACTAAAACCTGTTTGCATGACTCCTTTGAGCCATGGTAGGGTAGTAATCAAAGCACAGTGGGAACTCACACGAGACAAATGACGATCTTAGGTCGATGAACTAACCTGTACACATGTCACCAGGGAACTGCTATCTAACGTCAGGTATAATACCAACTAGCAGGTTCCCGGCGAGTCCTGTCCGGTGTACTCATAATCCAATGAACACCTGTATACATCTTAGGTGAACCAACTGAGACCAGTGGCTTGTGAGATGGGCCACCGCCGCTCGTCGGGGTCTCGACTGTATACACTAGTCTACTCCGGAGTATCGATGCCCTGTCTCGAAACTCCCACGACTAGGGATCTTTTAAGGATGTGCTTATAGACTCCAGCTCTCACGTATATGATCGCCCTCATACTGCTGGTAGTCAAGCAAGAATCCTAGGGCTCTATCAACGTGTAATAGTGACTCGTAAGGTCACCTAAAGCAGTACACGATGATAAAGATAAACCAGATAGCATACTATCATCTTGAGTAAGACTGTCCTACTAGGACAGGTCCTCCCTCAATCATTGCAATCACGTGCCTGTGATCCAATAATTGACTCTGAGGGCACTATCTCCAACAATCTCCCACTTGCACTCAAGTCTAATTATTGCGATGTCGCATACTCACAGGCCGTGTGATACCGAACACCCAACTCCTCTACTAGTCAGTCTCACAAAGCTCGTTTGCGAAACTATTGCGTTCGGGGAATAACCTCAGTGAGTGGATCCGCTCTGATGTTTCTTTCTGTGTCTCTCTTTATCTCAAGTTCGCGGAGAAAGCCATCTCCCGAAATGAGCAATACCTGACTTAGAATGTGTCTGGATATCTGATGGGACCTAGCTCATAAGTGAACTCCAAATCCAAACTTCTTAGACTGTATCGTCAACTGAACTTAATCAGTATCCTGCGCCATGCCATCCCTCAGTATCCACCCGGACCATCTGTCCAAAATACTGCCCCTCGTCAGAAGGAAAACTATAACTCTGACAGCCACTCTGCCATCCAGATCATCTTGGAAGCCTGGAATGATAACTGTCTTCCGAAGGAGAATGCTGTTATCATATCCCTAGAACATCAACTTATGTTCTAAAACTGCTTCCGATTGTTTCTCCAGGACTGGATTAATATCAACTTATTGCATCTACTGCAAGAACAACATCTGGTGTGGTACTTGACATCTCATGATCAACTCAATTGCCTAAGCAAGTGATCTGCCAATCATGCACATCCCTCTCCCCTTTAGTCTGTAAGACACCTTTAGAGAGGGTGACTCCATCACCTGCAGGTATACTACCGTGCCAGGAGTCGTCCATTCTAAATACTCATAGAATGCTGTCTAAGTACCCAGATTGGGAAACTACCCAAATCTAGATCTAAAACCATAGATCTAGTACCCAGAATGTCCGATATAAGATCCAATTCCTATGTGGAGAAACTATTGTGTGACAACCATAGTATAACCGATCGTAGTATAGGAATATCACTTCCTACTCTGTGTATGTCATCAAATACCAGGACATCACACCCTACTACCTTCTTAACAGATCCATCCTCTATTCTGATGAAGTCAAACCTATGACTGTCACATCAGAAATAGATGATCTATCTCCGCTATTTCTGCTTTAGTCTATAAATAGACATAAGCCTGATGTCCACCAATGCTTCCGCTGCTCCCACCGACTACGACAACCCTCTGGCAGAGTCATATAGATGTACACTTCTAAAGCTAGTTTAGAACGACGCTATACTCATCCTCCTGCCGGATCTCACAGTCTGGAACAACAGCAATGGCAAGTCTGGGTAAACAAGAACCTCCCTGCCACCGTCCTTGATCATACCGAAGTACCTCTCGGGTGCCTGAGGTTACCCACCATATCTGCGGAGTGGCTAATGGAATGTCAAACCAGATTGAACCTTCAGGTTCTTATCAAATCTTCAGTAATCGTTTGCGGTTCTGGAATCACTTCCAGTTCTACCATACTCCCACTACTGTTTTCTGAAAAAAAATCCATTTTTAATTAAAACTGTGGCGAGTTAAGAACAATATCACTATTGATCTTCCAGATGGTAGAAAGTCAACCCTCGTCATAGGCCGGGTCAACCCACAAACAGCCATTACAGAAACGTGTCTTGAGTTGTCCAGTGTCTGGTTTTAAGCATAAGCTGGACAACTCCCCGTACCTTAACAATGTCAGGATATGAACTATTCTATATCCAATATAGAAACAGAGGCACTGATTTAATTGAACCAGATTCAAATCATGCAGCTGTCTCCAGTGCATGTCAACTAAATGGAAGGAGGCCGATCAGCGTTACTCAGCTTAGGAATGCTTCCAATTATGAGTAACCTGAAAGAGAAGCAAGTTCTCTTAATCATTACTATCAACTGAATACCATTCACAAGTATCTACATCTTCGATCTCCTTGAAGAATCCCGATACTTGCAATACCTAGTTCTCTACTTTACTCTTATACCTATAACTTCTCAAAACTTCGACCTTGTGTTTCTACGAAACATCTGTCTTAGAACTAGAGAAGTTATAAGTAAACAGAATATAGTACGAGGACCAACCCCTCTGTCCTAATGGATACTGGACAATACACAAAACTCTGTATAAGTCCGCTGAGTCTAACAACTCATTCACTGTGTGTCGTAGGTTGAAAACTGTACTTATGGTTAAGAAGAATTACACCGCTGTTCAATGCTCCTTACCTAACCATCCACTGATATAGGTAAATGTCATCGACATAATTTCAAAAAGTATATCTCACTCTATAAAAATGGACGTACAGATATATCAATTTGAAATTGGTGCATAACAACGGATAATCAAAACCAAATATTTGCCGTCCGGCAAACAACCCAGGTGACTTCCTTTAATATCACCAATTACAACGAATCCCGATATAATGAGGATGATCACCTAATTCCCAATAACTTACTCCCACTCATCATCTATAAAACCATACAGATGTGAGAATCAAACCTGGTAAATACATACCCTGGAGTAAGTGTCTAATTGGGAAATCAGTTTTCTTTTAACAGTACACAGTGAAACTGAAACATTGAAATGTTTCGATGGGGTATCCTGGTATTCCTAGTAATGCCTCTTCCATTATCCGATTCACAACTGTAACCATATAATTCTTTGCCATCTCTCCAAATCCCTTTATATGTCTTTAGTCATTACCTTCTGTATACCCTTTTAGGCCAAATGGTTTTCTTCCTTCCCTACCGTTCGGCACCAGCCTATGGTTTGGAAGAAGACTAACCAATAAGCATAATGGGTGTACTATCCTAATCCTAAGAGAACTCGCAATGCGAGAGAAGGTGAAGATAAAAGTGTAGGGTTCCTAGGCACTCTTGTGAAGGTTCATAAGGCATCAAACATGCCCGGATTAAATTTTAGACGTGCCGAACAACCCAAAGCCGGGATCTTTTCTAGATTATTAGGGTTTAATATGCAAGATGATAACTTTTATCTAAGTGTGAGGGATTACAACCTTTGTAGTCCGCTCCTTCACTTCACAAGCTCCGAGTAGAAGTCCCTTTGCTGCGATCCACGATCTCCCGGACTCATGAGAGGCTCCACGACTCGAACGATCCATGCTAGCTCGAAGTATTCCAAATCTCCGATGATCTACCTTGAAGTTGCTACGACTCAAGCTTTCTCACTCAAAAGAGAAGAACACACTAATCCCAAGGGCTAGATGAGATGAGGATGAGAGAGTAGTAATTTTGCTTTCCTTTTAAATCATTTTCTCATATTTATTCATCACATAAAGAATATCATGTGAGCTTTCTTCAAGAGAGAAGAAGAAGATGATAATGGAAAAACTAATAAGAATAATAATAATTCTTTTATGATGAATAGAATATAAAACATATGATTGAATTATAAACCATGGTCAATGATGATTGGATAAGAATGTGTAGAGAAACAACTAGAGTTAGGGTTTGGTTAGGTTTAGTAAAGTGTCATCCATAAATATCTTTACAATGACAAAAGAAATAGCTTCTAGAAGGTGCATGAAGCAACTAACCCTAATCAAACCCTAACCTCAATTAATCATCCTTAAACATGTTTAACAATTAATCATATCATGTCACAATAATATATATCACATATATATTATATATTTGCAACAAAGGAAAATAATACAATTAACATATATCGCATATATATCAATGTATCATCCACAGAGAAAATGAAATAATAAAGCTAGCCAATATTAGATAATGTAATACAATATATCATATATATTATTATACATTAAATCATCGAATCAACACTTGAATCGATGATCCGGCTATATCGAATATTACCGACTAATATATCATGTACCGATTCATCGAATCAACACTTGATCCGATGTCCCGGTTCATTTCTAAATATCGCGAGAATATAATACGGTATCCCATATCGCATTATTCTCGGTCCTGCACATATCACATATGTGCCTCTACTCCGTTTCGCCTGAGCCAAAAAACCTCTGTGTAGGACTCTAAAGAATCGTCAATACGCCGGTAGCAGGTGATGATCATATCAAACACCCACAAGCTGCAAGCGGTCAGCTAAACGTAACAGCCACCCAGGTATTGAGCGATCAGAAGATCAACAAGCTAGCCTGTGCGTTCTCCTGTGAATCCGATCAGTAACACTCCCGTACAGTCTGGTCTGTTCGTCTGATATGTCGCATATCAATTCTAGGGGTGGTATACGTCAGACCCCAGTAACCGATAAGTCGTGTCGATGTATGGCTCATAACGGGTCGAGAAACTACTGGTAACACTTACCAGTAAATCTCTATATCATCCCTGGCCAGGGACTTCCAGTTATGGCCAATCGAACGCAGCACAACATCAACTCCCTATACCGAGAGAGACGAATCCCCTCCTATCGCTCATTGCCTCCATGTGATTCGGGACTGTACCCAAAAGCCACCGTTTTGCACGACCTCTTGGACGTGGTAAGGTGGAAATCAAAGCACAGTAGGAATCACACAAGACTCTATGACGATCTCGGGTCTACAGACTACCCTGTACCAGTGTCACCGTAGAACTGCCATCTGACGTGTGGTATATCACCATCTGAGAGTTCTCGGCGAGTCCGTCCAGTGTACCCAGTCTCCACTGAGCACTCGTACACCATCTCTGATGTCTAACACCGATGGATATGGGATCATCCATCGCCCATCATATGGGTCAAGATGCGTATACGCTAGTCTACTCTGGTGTATCGATGCCCTGCCTCGATATACCCTCGACTAGGAACAATTATAGGATGTACTCATCGACTACCGTGGCCCCACTAGTATGATCTCATCATAGTCCCAGTAGTCGAGTATAGATCCTAAGGGCTTTATCAACATGTGAGAGTAAAACAGTAAACCAATACAAGTCAACACGTTAAGATAAAGTGAAACCAAATAGCATACTATCATGACGAGCAAGAAAGTCATCTCTATATATAACCAAGCATCCATTATAATATACATCATATGTACAACAATGGCCTCTAGGGCATATACATAACTAACAATCTCCCACTTGCACTAAGGCCAGCTGCTGTAGTATCGCATACCTAGCATCCCGAATAATCTCTCAAACTGTATCTGGGGAATAGCCTTCGTGAATGGATCCGCGGTGTTGTCCTTCGTATCTACTCTCCTGACCTCGATCTCCCGGCGATCAACTATCTCCATGATCAGGTGATACCGCCTCAGAATATGTCTGGACTTCTGATGGGACCTGGGTTCCTTGGCCAAAGCCACAGCTCCATTGTTATCGCAATACAGATGTATTGGATGCTCAATGGATGGAACCACACCAAGTTCACTAATGAACTTCTTGATCCAGACAGCCTCTTTGGCAGCATCGTTGGCAGCGATGTATTCAGCCTCCATCGTCGAGTCTGCAACGGTATCCTGTTTGGAACTCTTCCAACATACCGCCCCTCCATTGAGGGTAAAGACAAAACCCGAATCCGACTTAGAGTCGTCCTTATCCATTTGGAAGCTGGAATCGGTAAAGGACTCCACCTGGAGTTCTCCGTTACCATACACTAAGAACATCTCCTTAGTCCTTCGTAAGTACTTGAGAATGTTCTTCACTGCTGTCCAATGACTCTCTTCAGGATCTGCTTGATACCGACTCACTACACTTAGTGAGTATGCTACATCGGGTCTGGTACATAGCATCGTATACATGATAGAGCCTACTGCCGAAGCATAGGGTATCCCTTGCATGCGAGCTCTCTCCAAATCAGTCTTGGGAGACATCTCTTTGGAGAGAGTGAGTCCAGAGATCGTGGGTTAGTTCCCACGCTTGGATTCTTCCATACTAAACCTCTTTAGTATGGTGTCAATGTACCTGGATTGGGACAATCCCAGTATCCGTTTAGATCTATCTCTATAGATCATGATTCCCAATATGCAGGAGGCATCACCTAGATCTTTCATTGAGAATCTCTGTGATAAGAAGAGCTTGACTGATTGCAGCATAGGAATATCATTTCCTATCAAGAGTATGTCATCCACGTACAATAAGAGGAAGACAACCTTACCCTCTGCTACCTTGTTATAGATACAAGGTTCATCTATATTTTTGATGAAGTCAAACTCTTTGACTACAACATCAAAACAGATGTTCCAACTCCGCGATGCTTGCTTTAACCCATAAATGGATTTAAGCAGCTTGCACACCTTTCCGCTGCTCCCACTATCTATGAAGCCCTCTGGCTGAGTCATGTACATGCACTCTTCTAAATCACCGTTTAGAAAGGCGGTCTTAACATCCATTTGCCAGATTTCGTAGTCATGGTATGCAGCAATGGCGAGTAAGATCCGGATGGACTTAAGCATAGCCACTGGAGAAAAGGTTTCGTCATAGTCCACACCTGGTCTTTGACGAAAACCTTTTGCTACAAGTCTAGCTTTGAAAGTCTCAACTTTTCCATCTACTCCAAATTTCTTTTTAAAGATCCACTTGCTCCCAATTGGTTTTACCCCTTCAGGAGCATTTTCCAAAGTCCATACTTTGTTGGTGTACATGGATTCCATCTCAGATCGCATTGCATCCAGCCATTTCACAGAGTCACCACTCGTGATGGCCTGCTCGAAACTAGTCGGTTCATTATCATCCATGATGCAGTCCTCGCTTCCACCATCAATGAGAAAACCGTAGTATCTCTCAGGTGGATGAGAAACCCTACTAGATCGGCGGAGGGGCTGGGGTTCGTCGGGTACTACTGAATCCTCTGGTTCCAATAAATCATCAGTTGTAGTCTGTGGTGCTGGAACCTCTTCCAGCTCTACCTCTTTGCCACTAATTTCTTTTGCAAGAAATTCCTTTTCTAAAAAGGTGGCATATTGAGAAATAAACACTTTTTGTTCCTCGGCGTGATAGAAAATATATCCTTGAGAATTCTTAGGATATCCCACAAATTTGCAAAGAACTGATCGTGCCTCGAGTTTGTCTGGATTTTGTCTTTTGACATAGGCCGGACAACCCCATATCTTAATTCGTTTAAAATATGGTCTCTTCGCACTCCATATCTCATATGGTGTGGTAGGTACAGATTTAGACGGAACTAGATTCAATATGTATATGGCTGTCTCAAGCGCATAACCCCAAAAGAAAATAGGTAACTCAGCATCGCTCATCATAGATCGCACCATATCTAATAGGGTCCGATTCCTTCGTTCCGATACACCGTTGTGCTGTGGTGTATAAGGAGGAGTAAGCTGAGAGAGAATCCCATTCTCTTTTAGATAATCTAAAAACTCACCGCTTAAGTATTCACCTCCTCGATCAGATCGAAGAATCTTAATACTTTTGCCCGTTTGGTTTTCTACTTCGTGCTTATATTCTCTGAATTTCTCAAAAGCTTCAGACTTGTGTTTCATCAGAAACACATGTCCGTATCTAGAGAGATCGTCAGTGAATGTAATGAAGTAGGAAGAACCGTTCCTGGCATACGTAGACATGGGACCACAAACATCACTATGTATCAGTCCTAAGAGTTCAGTAACTCTTTCTCCGTGTCCACTAAACGGAGCTTTGGTCATTTTTCCTTTGAGACATGAATGGCAAGTATCATAAGATGATAATTCGAACGGATTCAAATAACCATCTTTATGTAACTTAGCTAGTCGTGTGGCATTGATATGACCAAGTCTACAATGCCACAAGTAGGATTCGTTCACATCTGAACTTTTCCTCTTGTGTGTGTTTTGTATATTTAGGACTGTATTCTGATTTAGAATGAATATGCCATTATGTAACGAGCCTGATGCAATAAACTTTTGATCTAGGAATATGTTCATAACATTATCCTGTACTATAAAATTATATCCCTCTTTACTCAATAAAGAAACTGATATAATGTTGCACATCATGTTCGGTATATAATAGCACTCATTTAGAATCAGTGTATTACGACTTGGTAATACAAGGTGATATTCGCCAACTGCTTTGGCTACAATACTTGCACCGTTCCCTACTTGAACGAAATGATCACCTTTTCCCAGTTCTCTACCTTTTCGTAGCCCATGCAACTGTTTGCATATGTGGGATCCTGATCCGGTATCTAATACCCAGGACGTAGGGTGAACTGAGAAACAGTTCTCAATAACAAACACACCCGAAGAAGATGCATCAATATGCATGTTCTTTTGGGCGGCGTGAGAATCCAGATATTCTCCTGTTTCCTGTTCAGTCATATAACTCTTATAAGAAAGAACGGGTCCAACGTTCCCTTGCTCAGTACAATAATTAGGTTTAGTCAATACATCAATATTATTATCTTTATTATGGCCTGACATGGTCGCTACCTGGAGAGAGAGAGAAGAAAACACTTTAGCGTATGCTCTTGCAAGATTAGATTGGTTATTATCTTATCTAATCAGTATGTCTCCCACTGTTTTTATCAAATCTACCTTAAAACCCTAAAAGGTAAGATTAGCCGGGATTAATTACACCCTACAATTTTGTCAATCTTTCAGCCAGATCAGTGTCGGTACTTTGAGGGAGGTTCCCCGTGCTTTCGCACGGACCTAATTAAAGTAAACCTCGTTTTCCCAGAGGCGTAACCCCGTTAACACTTTTCTAGACACCTACTTGATCGGCTAATTGTCTTGTGTAAAACTCTCCCAGGAGTAACTCTTACTCGCAGTGGGTATCAGGATCCAACTATCTCATAGGAGGTATGCAATCTCATTGCAAATTTCAACACTTGAAATTCCCGATAATATTTTGCCCCTAGCGATCTATGACCTTAACTAAGTCAACAAACCATAAATCGCAAGTCAAGTTCAACCCGTACATTTCCTGATTGAATTAAACCCACCCGCACGACCCTTAACTGAGTCAACAAAGCCGTACGAATACCCTAATCCAATCTCATCTCATGTTTTAGCAGATAAACATTACTTAGCTACCGTACACTATGCCTTAACTAAGTCAACAAACATAGCACGAATACTAAATAATATCTATCTGAAATGATGGAGGGCTACGCAGGTTTTTCAGAAAACCCTGAGCGTAATGAACTTGATATCGTCGTAGAATCGAGTGAAGTTTTGAAAAGGAGTGTTTTTTAGGCTTTTCTTAGTTTCGCTAAAGGGGTCACTCCCGGTGAAGGGATCGTCGGCCCTTTCCTCATCGAATAAGGTGCAGGATATATCATATATACCGCTGTGCAAAGCAAAACTGTAAAAGCAATCAAAAGACAAACCGCGTTTTGTAGCATCTGCCAGTTTCGCTAAAGGAGTCACTCCCGGTGAAGGGATCTCGGTCCTTTCCTCATCGAATAAGGTGCAGGATATATCATATATATCACTGTGCAAAGCAAAAACTGTAGCTACCCTTTTTATAAAGTTTTGATTCTACAACATCTTTAGGTTTCTTTTCTTTTATTAATCTCATTAATAAAAATCCCATCAGCTTATGCTTCCTAAGCATCACAGAAGAAACGAAAGCAGTAATATTTATATATCAGCATATATATATAGAATAAGCATTCGTCTCAGGCAGTAATATGATCTCATCACAGAACATTGCAGCAGAAGAACATATATGAAATATTGGATATACTAGGACGTCCGTGTTTTCAATACGAGCCTGTATAAAACACGGATTCCACGGTCGCGACGAATAGCCAAACCCACATCCCAAGACCCCTACGAGAGCGGCAAGTAACACTGTCAATTCTAGGGTTAGGAGACCCGGTCTCGACTCCTCGAGATGGTCTCCCACTGGACCCTAGAACCCGGTTACTTGTGCTCCCTTCCTTGGATCTACCTAATGCGGAAAAGTAAATAATATACACTGGTGACATCAACCGCAACCTGGAAGTGCCCTAAATAGAAGAATATTACATTACAAATGAATTTTACATGAATGAAAATAAAAACCCTCATCTCACATAAAACCCCCGGCTATTCTGATAGCGACGATCCAATATAACATATCACAGCAACACATAATATCTCATATCATCAACGTAAGTAAATATGCGCATCCCAATTGTCGTTGACATATAGCAACGAAACCGGCGATATCACATATTACACTTACGGTCACAGAAAAGAAAGTGTAAAACTACAATATTTGGAATCCACAATCACTTTAGACATCGTAAATCCGAAATATCACATACTTCGTATTTCATGCCTAACTCTATGAATTCCACATATTGTATCACATTCCAGATAATTAGACAGTATTAAACTTTACGAACAGATAATCAAACACCCAAAATTTCCCAAAGTGCTCAACTCTTGAGCGGAGTTCAAATAATCCAAGAATATGTCACAGTACCGGTGATCCAGCCGTAGAAGGGTCAAGCCAACGCCTCACATGTGGCACGCCGTACTGCCCCAAACCCGAAGGTTCAAAAGGCAGTTCAAGACGGTCACATAATCGAGTTAAGGTTTGTTGTCTTCTAGAGGGTCCACCGCTTAACTTGTACAATTTTCCGAAAAATTTAAACACAGTAAAAATTCAACGCTTGAAAGTTTGCCGTACCGGGAAATAGTAAGTTAATGATATCCGTTCAACTAGTTTAACAATTTCTAAATATCCGAAAAGAAATACGAACTTAAATATTCCGATCGAATCTACAAATACAAAATAAACCCCAGATTTAAACAATACTGGAATCACTGTTAAAAAATATCCAGAAACATCAACAAGTACCTACGGACATTACCATAAAATCCACGTGTCATGATCTCATCAATCCACCGCGGAACCGCCGCGCAAGCCATGCTTGCGCCGCGGTTCCGCCGCCGTTTAGTGGAATTAGGGGCTCGGGTTTTATGGTAATTCTTACAATTCCCTGCTGATTTTTTTACATATTTTTAATTCAGAAAAATCCCAAAATTTAAAAAATTTCCACAGAGGGGTCTTTTTGCGTCGTTTCGGGTTTGATCGGAGTTTTAACTTCGCAAACACATCGCCTAATGCTCTAGCTAGGCTCTGATACCACTGTAGGGTTCCTAGGCACTCTTGTGAAGGTCCATAAGGCATCAAACATGCCCGGATTAAATTTTAGACGTGCCGAACAATCCAAAGCCGGGATCTTTGCTAGATTATTAGGGTTTAATATGCAAGATGATAACTTTTATCTAAGTGTGAGGGATTACAACCTTTGTAGTCCGCTCCTTCACTTCACAAGCTCCGAGTAGAAGTCCCTTTGCCGCGATCCACGATCTCCCGTACTCATGAGAGGCTCCACGACTCGAACGATCCATGCTAGCTCGAAGAATTCCAAATCTCCGATGATCTACCTTGAAGTTGCTACGACTCAAGCTTTCTCACTCAAAAGAGAAGAACACACTAATCCCAAGGGCTAGATGAGATGAGGATGAGAGAGTAGTAATTTTGCTTTCCCTTTAAATCATTTTCTCATATTTATTCATCACATAAAGAATATCAAGTGAGCTTTCTTCAAGAGAGAAGAAGAAGATGATAATGGAAAAACTAATAAGAATAATAATAATCCTTTTTTGATGAATAGAATATAAAACATATGATTGAATTATAAACCATGGTCAAGGATGATTGGATAAGAATGTGTAGAGAAACAACTAGAGTTAGGGTTTGGTTAGGTTTAGTAAAGTGTCATCCATAAATATCTTTACAATGACAAAAGAAATAGCTTCTAGAAGGTGCATGAAGCAACTAACCCTAATCAAACCCTAACCTCAATTAATCATCCTTAAACATGTTTAACAATTAATCATATCATGTCACAATAATATATATCACATATATATTATATATTTGCAACAAAGGAAAATAATACAATTAACATATATCGCATATATATCAATGTATCATCCACTGAGAAAATGAAATAATAAAGCTAGCCAATATTAGATAATGTAATACAATATATCATATATATTATTATACATTAAATCATCGAATCAACACTTGAATCGATGATCCGGCTATATCGAATATTACCGACTAATATATCATGTACCGATTCATCGAATCAACACTTGATCCGATGTCCCGGTTCATTTCTAAATATCGCGAGAATATAATACGGTATCCCATATCGCATTATTCTCGGTCCTGCACATATCACATATGTGCCTCTACTCCATTTCGCCTGAGCCAAAAAACCTCTGTGTAGGACTCTAAAGAATCGTCAATACGCCGGTAGCAGGTGATGATTATATCAGACACCCACAAGCTGCAAGCGGTCAGCTAAACGTAACAGCCACCCAGGTATTGAGCGATCAGAAGATCAACAAGCTAGCCTGTGCGTTCTCCTGTGAATCCGATCAGTAACACTCCCGTACAGTCCGGTCTGTTCGTCTGATATGTCGCATATCAAGTCTAGGGGTGGTATACGTCAGACCCCAGTAACCGATAAGTCGTGTCGATGTATGGCTCATAACGGGTCGAGAAACTACTGGTAACACTTACCAGTAAATCTCTATATCAGCCCTGGCCAGGGACTTCCAGTTATAGCCAATCGAACACAGCACAACATCAACTCCCTATACCGAGAGAGACGAATCCCCTCCTATCGCTCATTGCCTCAATGTGATTCGGGACTGTACCCAAAAGCCACCGTTTTGCACGCCCTCTTGGACGTGGTAAGGTGGAAATCAAAGCACAGTGGGAATCACACAAGACTCTATGACGATCTCGGGTCTACAGACTACCCTGTACCAGTGTCACCGGAGAACTGCCATCTGACGTGTGGTATATCACCATCTGGGAGTTCTCGACGAGTCCGTCCAGTGTACCCAGTCTCCACTGAGCACCCGTACACCATCTATGATGTCTAACACCGATGGATATGGGATCATCCATCGCCCATCATATGGGTCAAGATGCGTATACGCTAGTCTACTCTGGTGTATCGATGCCCTGCCTCGTTATACCCTCGACTAGGAACAATTATAGGATGTACTCATCGACTACCGTGGCCCCACTAGTATGATCTCATCATAGTCCCAGTAGTCGAGTACAGATCCTAAGGGCTTTATCAACATGTGAGAGTAAAACAGTAAACCAATACAAGTCAACATGTTAAGATAAAGTGAAACCAAATAGCATACTATCATGACGAGCAAGAAAGTCATCTCTATATATAACCAAGCATCCATTATAATATACATCATATGTACAACAATGGCCTCTAGGGCATATACATAACTAACAAAAAGACAACCGAATAAACCTTATTCCTATTTCTCCTGAACCAGGATCCATCCCCGAACTGGAACAAGTTCCTTTCGAGTTCGTATATAACCATACGATGGAGTATCTAATAAACTTGGGATCTTCGTAATGATACGGAGTGTCCTGGAGAAATACAAAAGTGATTTAGGATTTGCGAAGAAATACTTGGTTTGGTCGTGAATAGCAGTCGCAATTTACTTTGCCCTCTTACTAATCCCTTTCTTTGTCTTAACTTAATACCTTCTGTACACCGTTTAGGCTAATTGGTTTTCTTCATTCCCTACCGGTCGGCACCTGCCTATGGTTTGGAAGAAGACTATGCAATTTGCGTAATAGGTGTACTATCTCCTAAACCAAGGAGTACTCGCAACCTGAGAGAAGTTAAAAGGAAAAGAAAACTGAATAGTCCTATTCGTTTTCTCCAGAACCGGAAACCATCCTCGAATTCCTTCGAGTTCGTATATAACCATACGATGGTTTTGTCTAATGGAAGTGGACGTTCGTAGTAATACGGGGTGTCCTGGAGAAAAGGGTAAAAGTAGGAGTGGCAATGAGGTATGCAACTCTGACAATCCAAAAGCCAGTATTAAGAAGGTTCGGTCAACTTGGTCACTGAGTCATAGTCTAGGGTCGGGTCAATGGTCGCTGCCAAAGAGAGAGAGAAAAGAAACACTCAGCGTGCACTCTAACCTAGATCAGAATAGTTATCACTTTATCTAATCTGGAAACCTCCTACTGTAACGTCAAATTCTTCCCCAAACCTGAAAGAAGAATTAGCCGGGATCACCCGAGGAGTAAACCAACTCATCAGTGGGAATCGGGATCCAACTATCATCGCATGATAACGTAACGGAATCCTCTCACGTTATCACACTCCAGAAGGTATGCGCATACCTGGCATGTTTCAGTTTCTTTATAAACTCCCGATATGGATTTTTTTTGCCCCATGCTCTTATGACCTTGACGAAGGCCAACATATCATAAGTCACATGTCAAGTTCTACCCGTCATTATCCAGGTTAATTTAAACCCACCCGTACATACCCTTGACGAAGGCCAAAATAGTAGTACGACTGTCCCAAACCAACGCATCTATCTATGCTGCACAAAAGTAACAAATAGCTATCATACACTATGCCTTGACGAAGACCAACATACATAGCATGAATACTAAGTGCTACCGTTCTGAAATGACGGAGGGCTACGAATGGTTTCTGGCAAAAACCTTTAACGTAATGAACTTGATATCATTGAAGGAACTGGATAGCTTTGTAAAAATATAGTGACGAAAACTTTTGCTAAAGAGGTCACTCCCGGTGAAGGGATCTCGGCACTTTCCCCGTAGAATGAGGTGCAGGATATTCCAACTGAATACCACGATGCAAAGCAAAAGTAATCGGCTATAGTGAAGTTATTGCCCTGACGCAAACTTCTGTCCAAGGGGTCACTCCCGGTGAAGGGATCTCGGCCCTTGCCTCGTCGACTGAGGAGCAGGATATTCCAACTGAATACCACTGTGCAAAACAAAATTGAACGTCCTTGCAATAACATCTTTTTGGAAAGTGTTCCAACAACATCAGAATAGGTTTGTTTAGCTTGCATTGATCTGAATCAACGCAGTCCCATCAATTGATCACACCACAAAAGAACGAAAATAATGATGTACGTATATGCCATCCGCATTCGCTACTGGGTCCCGTCATCACCCGTTAGGTTACCTAACTAACGACAAAGAGGGGACTGGACTAGCGCGGATGCAAAACATATACAACATCTACTAGTATATATATATATCAATATATAATTTTCGCTCAAGGCGTGATAAAATGCAACATCAAACAAATGTACAGCATCACAGAACAATACAGATATCTGGGATCCCCGGGTTTCATAGAGCCGCTACTGAAACCCGACGTTCCCCTGGTCGTGTGGATAGCATGTGCAATGAAATCCTAGACCCCTACGGGCGCGGCAAGTTACCCGCCAAAACCTGAAGCGAGGCAGCCCCCTTCAGCAACGTGAATGGACCACCCAGCACTTCACGGAATCCGGTAACTTGGGCACCCCTCCTTGGGTCAACCTGTACCCCCTACGAGTGCGGCGAATAGCCCGCCAATTCTAGAGTGAACCCCCTCCGTCTCAACGCCATGAGATGCGGGTTCGTTGCCCTCTAGAACCCGGCTATCCGTGCACCCCTCCGCGGGGTAATCCTAGTACAGAAAATAAAATAAACATACAACGGGTACATCGACCTCGACCCGGTCGTGTCCCAAAAGAATAATACAAACACGCAGTGACGGCAGTCCACATGTCGGACGCTCGTCCCGCAATATCAAATGTACATATAAAACAAAACTGTACTAATATTGCATCCAGGCTATCCCCCACGACCAATCCGCAATATCACAGCAAAACACAGAACATAAACGTGAATGTCACGTTCGCAAATCCGTCTAAAAGGGCTATAGCAGATAGACTGGATTTACCGATCGAGTGACATTCACGGTCGCAGATATAATGTAAATACTGTGAACTAACATGTTTAAACTTTTCGATCGATCAAATTTATCGAAGTGGGCCCCAAGCAGTACTGTAGCACTTACAGAAAATCTGGGCCCAAACAAAATATCCCAAAACCCCTATTTCCTATTCAAAAGCCTACTGGGAAATTTTGGTGCAATGAGAACTCCTTCCCACCGCGGAACCGCGGCCAAACCAGGGGTTTGGCCGCGTTTCCGCGGTCGTACTAAAGGATCACTGCATCGAAATTTCCCAGAATTCTTATAATGTCTTGCATGTCTTTCTGCAATGACCCGAAAAATTTTTGGAGCTGAAAAAATTTCGACAGAAACACGATGCACTAAAAATACGGTTTTTGGGATTTTTGTTCAATCGAGTTCTAAACATACTAGAGCAAGCTAGACTAGGTTAACGGCGTGGCTCTGATACCAATGTAAGTGCACGGCGGCGCCCCGGCCGTCGATCCGACACCGGAAACGCGGAAACGAAAAACTTTGCAAACTAGCAAACCGGCACCACCGCGCACTTTTATCCCGGATCGGGCCATTAACCTAGCTACTAGCAAACTAAAATATGGGTAGAGAGTTATACCAAGCGATCCGTGTCCTTCGGTCTTCGTCTCCACTCCGATCTCCCGCGGAATCTCCGTCCGTCACCTCCTCGTCGGAAAGGGCACCACGTAGCCGGATACTTTTTCGGGCTCCCACCTCTGGACCGAGGCAACTCGGGCGCGAAGTTGGCTAGCCGACGCGTCCAAGGGATGCTGTAGGCAAGTGTAGAAACCATGTCTCTTTGTGGTTTAGTGTAGTTGCCATGGTGGAGGAAGTGAAGAATGAACTTTGGAGAGGTGAGGGAATTTTGTGGCAAACATAGAATGAAATGAGATGAATGATTTCACTCACAAAATGAACTCTCTCTCTCTTTTTCTCCTCACCCGTCAAGTGGTCGGCCCCTTCTCCACAAAGAGGAGGAAAAAGAATCAATATCCAAGAGAAGAAAAGAAAAGATAATGCAAGAATAAAGTCACATTCATCTCACATTTCAATCCTTTCACAAAACCATCACAATAAATGCAAGGATTGATTCAAAAGGAATCTCATGATGATGAAGCCACACATATGCAAGAAACCCCTCCACAATAAGTTATTTGCACAATTGCAAATAACCCCATCCAACGATAAAGTCCGGCCGTGAAGGAACAAAGGAAAACCGGCCGGAACGGAATGCAAACTGGCAACTTCAGAAAACTAATCCCGTAATAAATTATAGGAAAACCACGCTACTGCATATACATGCCCGCATTTGTATTCCCACTGAACACAAATGCAAAGAGACAAAATCTACACTATCTAATACTAGGATCCGGCTTAAGCCAAAGCTGGCTAGTAAAAACCGTCCGATCACGATCCGTGCAATACCGCACGTATCTGATCGAACCCTGCCATATCTCCATACGGCCTCTACAGCGTTTCGCCCGAAACTTGAGTAACTGTGTGTGGTGGACTCTAAAGACTCGTCAATACTATGGCTGTGGATTTAACCACTAGCACGTCAGAGGTATTAGCCATACGTGACGGGCTACCAGCTATTGACCAAAAGGGACGTCGATGAGCGAACTCATCCTGACACCCTACTGAGCCTGTCAGTGACAATATCCATACAGTCCGGTCCGTTCGTCTATGAGCATCGCATGGCGGGCCTAGGGAGTTGGTAAAAGTCAGACCCCCAAAAGCGGTACAAGTCGTGTCGGAGTGTAGCCCAGAACACCCTGAGATACTACTGGAATACCTACCAGTAAATCTCCTGCCTTGGCCAAGGACTTTTCATGTACTGACTCTCTTAGACACAGCGCGACCTCACCCCCAATACCGGGAGAGACGAACCCCTGCAGATTCGCTCACTGCCTCCATATGGCTCGGGACTGTACCCAACTAAAACCTGTTTGCACGACTCCTTTGAGCCGTGGTAGGGTAGTAATCAAAGCACAGTGGGAACGCACACGAGACAAATGACGATCTCAGGTCGATGAACTAACCTGTACACATGTCACCAGGGAACTGCTATCTTACGTCA
The DNA here is from genome assembly GCA_030015575.1 of Agapanthus africanus. Classification (NCBI taxonomy): domain Eukaryota; kingdom Viridiplantae; phylum Streptophyta; class Magnoliopsida; order Asparagales; family Amaryllidaceae; genus Agapanthus; species Agapanthus africanus. The sequence goes on along the minus strand of JASDDO010000012.1, from coordinate 189,575,528 downwards.
GGTATAATACCAACGAGCAGGTTCCCGGCGAGTCCTGTCCGGTGTACTCATAACCCAATGAGCACCTGTATACATCTTCGGTGAACCAATTGACACCAGTGGCTTATGAGACCGGCCACCGTCCCTCGTCGGGGTCTCGACTGTATACCCTAGTCTACTCCGGAGTATCGATGCCCTGTCTCGAAACTCCCACGACTGGGGACCTTTTAAGGATGTGCTTATAGACTCCAGCTCTCACGTATATGATCGCCCTCATACTGCTGGTAGTCAAGCAAGAATCCTAGGGGCTCTATCAACGTGTAATAGTGACTCGTAAGGTCACCTAAAGCAGTACACGATGATAAAGATAAACCAGATAGCATACTATCATCTTGAGTAAGACTGTCCTACTGGGACAGGTCCTCCCTCAATCATTGCAATCATGTGTCTGTGATCCAATAATTGACTCTGAGGGCACTATCTCCAACATCCCCAACGTCAATCACCTCATTCAAGTGAAGGTTAAAATTCTCAAACACCTCATTAAAAGTATGGTTTTCAATCAATTTAGGTTCAAGAGTGGAGGTGTAGAGATCACAAGGGTTGGTTATGGTTTCACTCGAAATGGACCCTTCACAATTGGGTAAATCAAATACTTCAAAGTCACACAACTTATCAGATATTCTATCTTCAATTGGTGGATCATTTGGTGTACTCGATGAATCTGTGAAACTAGAGTTGTGGATTTCAATTTGGAATGGGAAGGTTTGATTAGGAAGGGTGTATAGTTCTGTCTCACTACCCAAATTCGCACTTTGTCCTATGCCCGTATTATATACTGAAAAATTTTGGGCTGGCTTGAAATTATTTGCTTGCATCCACTCTGTCGTTTCCTTCATAATTTGGTTTGACATTTCCATATATTTTTCTAATGTCCGCTTAAAACTAGACTTGGGTTGATAAGGGGTTTCAGTATAAGATTGAAATTCTTATGGATAATTAAAAATCCTAAATGACTGGTTAGAAGGACTGTCTAGAGAAGGTGGAAAAGACGAATTGAATTGATAGGAATAGAATGGTTGCGAAAATTGGGCAGGAGTAGGATCAACATTATGGTAAGAATAATATTGATATTGGTTGGTTGGTGGACTATTTTCAATAGTCATCATATATGCCACAAACCGATTATGAAATTCTTCTTTGGAATGTGGTGGTGATGGTTGATATTGGTCCGGATTGAAACTTTGGCCGTTAGCCTTTTCTATATGCTCAGCAATGGACATACGTTTAGGGGTATCCTCACTCGGAGTATCAACTGAAACAAATGTAGAATTAGGATACGGTTGATAAGACCTAGACTGAAGTGGCCAACAATTTCTATCCGCTTGTTCTATCCGATCTCTTAAAGTCATGGGAGAGCCGGATGGTATACTGAAGCGATTACGAAGACAAGAAATATCTGGTTATGGATAGAAAAGCTCGGCAAGAGTTTGTCTGTTTGGGTTACCCATTATTAGAAGGGAAGAAGGGAAAAGGGAGAAAAAAATTAATTGGTTTGTTTTGAAAAAGACAGATTTATGAAAAATCACACAAAAATGCACAAGCAACCCTAGATCTAATAGTCACCTAGGTCAAGTCACTAGACCGCTCCTAGACTTCCAAAAGACAAATCGCAGGATAAATTCTCTACTATCTCTTTATCCCTTCTGTGTCCAGGTAAGTGTCAGGTAAGTGGGAGGTTCTCCGCTATGTAAGTAGAGGATCTAATTAAGTAACCACTTGCCTTAGACACACTTGCCTTAGACACCATAAAAGGAATGCAGATAAGCAATAGATTACCCAAGACCTTCTTCTGTCTTAAATGAGCTCGACGGCCCTTAGAGTCTTGTCTAGATATTTTTTAGTTAATGAGGGTAATGCAGATTCTAGTTTTGTGATTTTTGGGGCTTAGGAAGGGTAATGAAATCCCCACCTAATATGAATTTGGTCTTTGCCCCTTAATTTCCGTATTAAAATATGCACAAACAACCAATTTCAATAAACACAACAAGAATTTTTTAAGAGGAGAATTTTTGCAAAGAATCCTGCAGAAAATTGTTATTGGACAAGATCAGAAAGGAGCGAAGAGAGCATAGATTATACTACAGAAATCTGAAGCAGTGAACCACCTAAACGGCGGCGGAACCACCGCAAAAACCTACAATTAGCCGCGGATCCATGGTGGAAAAAGGAAATAGGTTTCAAAAAATTTCCTGTAACTTCCAGTACTTCTATAATCTTCAGAAAGTCTCTGAATCTTGATTTTCTCAGTACAATGATTCCAGATTCCCTCGCAAAATTAAAACACTAATCGTTAAGCACACGAAGCGATTCTTGAATTAAATTTTTGATGGAATAATAAAATTTCAACTCAAATAGCAAAAACGAACAAAATAGCACGCATCCCCGGCAACGGCGCCATTTGATTGATCGTATGGATTATGTTTTGAAAAATATAATCACAACCAAAGAATTTGTAACCGCAATCAATAATGGTGTCGATGTAGCTCGTTAATGAGAACGGGTCGTCCACTGAGATGCGAAGATTTATTCGATCTTTCTTTAGATGAGTAGAAAGAAAGTAGTAAAGAAAATTCAAGAAGGTAATTCAAGATTTAATCGAGTTGTCATTTCAAGAAAATCAAGACTATGTTCAAGAATTAGAAATCAAGAAGGTGTCCAAAATCAATTTGAATTATCAAGAAAATGAAGAATAGCTTGTAGGAATCGATAGGAATTAGTAGCAATGATGAATACTAAAAATTACTTATCTTATCTATTGATGAATTATAGCTAGAATGATGATGATGAATGAAGATTAGGGATCTATTGAAGAAACTAGGGTTTCTCCTTCACTATCCCTTGTCTTTTCATTGATCATCATTCAAATCTAGCCTTTAGCAAAGAAAATCATCAATCATTTAATTCCCAAATTAGAACGAGATTATCAAGAATGATGATCTCGATCCAAATTAGGTCATTGATGATTCTTTTTCCTAAAGTTCACAATTCTCATAAGACTTAAGATTAGTTTTAGGATTTCATCATCATTTGATCTACCGATTTCCTTCAATTCCTTAGCAATCGGAGATTTACTCACGTATCATGGTAACAAAAGAATCAAGAATGAAAATTTTCATAATGCAAGAATTTAAAGAATGCGAGAGTTAACAATTGTTCACCTTTATTAAATCTTCTCAAATTTACACTTCTCAATCCCAGATTACAAGACTAAGCTCTCGATCACTCCTTTGAAAAGAGAATTTGTTGTCGATCTTTGCTCGGCTCGATCTTCGTGAGACGTGGATCGATTGCGGATCTCTTGCTCTTGATGACGATCGGTGTTGCGATAAAGGATCTTCGATGTCTTCGCTTGATGTAGTTCTCAACGAATATTGATTGGATTTGGATTTTGAATTGATTTGGATTTGGTAATTGGATGAAAGCTTTGTCACTAAGATTCAACCCTAAAATTCAACAACCTTTAAAATGTAGCTTGGATCCTCTTTTATAGATCTCAAATCAAGCTTCCACAAGAAGCTTGGTAGTTATGCAGAGCCTTCCAGAAGAAGCCAGGCGGTTATGAAGCGTCTCAAGAAAGCTAGGAGGTTGAAGAGAAGGTTCTGGAGAAGTATCGACCGCCGACGACCTAACTCGGCCGTGGATCCGCGATGGATCGGGCTGAATCGGCCGTGGTTCCGCGGCCGTTTAATGAGTCTCTGTATGATTTCTTCTGTGTTCTTTGTTGTTGGCCAATGGGTCTTCAGGTGATATCCAGAATATTTCTATCTCTTCTGAATCTCTGCCAGATTTTGACTCTTTGACTTGCTGTATTTTATCGGCAATTTTGTGATTCCGATATCTGTCCTGAAATAACTTTCTGCACTAAATCTCATTGAAAAGTGTTGGAGATATAGAATATTATGCATGACATACTAAACATACAATTTCTTTAAAAAGATGTTGATTATATCTATAACACGTGGTATTTCATATTTTACAGATGAATTGGTAATATGTGTTATAAATATATCAACTATCCTTAAATGATTAGAATAGTGAGGAAATTGATATGTTACAGATTGCAATATTTTCGACTGAACAATGATCCACCCGAGAGTGCCTACCAAGAGCTCCTACCTCCTAATTGAGGTAACTAGAATACTTAGCTTGCTAATCTAAGTAGACTAGAGTGTGTAGAGAATGATTATAGAATGCTTTGTCTCACTAACCCTAGGTTTCTCAACTCATGAGACTATTAGGGTTAGTTTTTGAAGAAGAGAAAAAGGAGAATATGAGAGTGTAGTGTGAGCTTCAACCAAATGAAGAATGGCTAAGTGAATGAGATAATAATGCATGCCACAAAAATATTTAGATATTTTCACAAAATATCAACCATGGTAGAATAGTAAACAATGAGTCACAACCTTAGCCATGCTTCATTTAATGAACTTGCACACCTCATTTCTCGACCACATTAATCCATTAACAAAAATGGTAAATCGTAATAATGAGGTGTCTTCTTCTAGAAGCATCTTGCACAATTAAAAGAATGCCCCTTACCGTATATACATACCCGTATCCGTATTCCGAAAAATACGAATACCAAGAAACAAAATAATCCAAGAATATAATACTAGGATCCGGCTTAAACCAAAGCCTGCTAGTATTATACGCCTGAACATCATACGTGCACAAGTGTACGTATATGATCGAGCTCTGCCGTAAAACCATACGGCCTCTACAACATTTCGCCCGAAGTAGGGAAATCCTCTGTATGGGACTCTAAAGACTCAACAGTACGCTGGCAGTAGGTTTAACCACAAGCACGTCAGCGGCACTAGCTGTACGTAACGGCTATCCAGGTACCTGTTGAAAACGAAGGCCGACGAGCAAACTCGTCCGAACTCCTACTGAGCCTAACCGTGACAATATCCGTACAGGACGGTCTCTTCGTCAAAGAGTATCGCATACCGGGTCTAGTGGTGGTTAACGTCAGACCCTAATAACCTGATAATTCGTGCAGATGTGGCTCAGGACCAATCCAGGAAACTACTGATCAACCTATTAGTAAATCCCTGCTTCCTTGGCCAAGGTCTTATGGTCCTGACCAATCGATTACTGGAAGATATCAACTCCCAATACCGGGAGAGAAAAATCCCCAACAATCACTCTTGCCTCCAATTGGCTCGGGACTGTACCCAACCAAAACCTGTTTGCACGACTCAGTAGAGCCATGGTAGGGTAGTGATCAAAGCTCAGTGGGAACTCACACGAGACAAATGCCGATCTCAGGTCTGAAGACTAACCTGTACACATGTCACCTGAGAACTTCCATCTGACGATAGGTAAAGTACCATCTAAAAGTTCTCGGCGAGTCCGTCCAGTGTACTCAGACCCAGTGAGCACATGTATACGATCTTAGGTGCATCAGACCAATGGCTGCGGGACCAACCATTCCCCGACGGGGCTAGAAACATATACACTAGTCTACTCTGGAGTATCAATGCCCAGTCTCGATACTCACGCGACTAGGGACCATTTAAGGATGTGCTTATGGACTACCCTGCTCCCACAAGTATGATCGCCATCATAACGCAGGTAGTCAAGAAAGATCCTACGGGCTTTATCAAAATGTAACCGCAATATGTAATAACGAGTATGATATATGCCATGTTAAGATAAAGACAAACCATAATAGTATAGTACTGTATCGAGTCTTTATCATTATGTGCAAGCTAGATATAACAACAATAGAAATAAATACACATATCCTGACAAAGACAAGTCAAATAATATACTATAAAACTGAGCAAGATTGTCATGTACATACATATCCCTAGCATCAATATGTATACATATACAATACTGGCTTCTAGGGTATATATATCCAACAATCTCCCACTTGCACTAAAGGCCAGTAATTGGCGTACCAAATACCCAACGTCTGCACTAAGGCCAGCTGCTGGCGTACCGCATACCCAACATCTCAAAATGTCGCTCGAACTGCGCTTGAGGGAGGGCCTTTGTAAATGGATCCGCCGTGTTCTCTTTTGTATCCACTCTCCGGACCTCGATCTCCTGGCGATCTACGATCTCCCTGATCAGGTGATACCGCCTTATGATGTGTCTAGATTCCTGATGGGACCGTGGTTCCTTTGCTAAAGCTATAGCCCTATTGTTATTACAATACACAGGTATCGGATCAACAATGGATGGAACTACCTGAAGTTTAGCTATGAACTTCTTCATCCAGACCGCTTCTTTTACGGCATCTCTTGCAGTAATGTATTCAGCCTCCATCGTAGAGTCTGCGACGGTGTCCTATTTGGAACTCCTCCAACACACTACCCCTCCATTGAAGGTAAACACAAAACCTAAGACAGACTTGCTGTCATCCATGTCACTTTGGAAGCTTGAATCGGTAAAGGACTCAACCCTGAGGTCTCCATTACCGTAAACCAGGAACATCTCCTTAGTACTTTTCAGGTACTTGAGAATGTTCTTCACTGCTGTCCAGTGGTTCTCACCTGTGTCTGACTAATACCGGCTCACCACGCTTAGAGCATAATCTACATCTGGCCTTGTACATAGCATCACATACATTATAGATCCTACCGCCGAAGCATAGGGTATAGTGCTCATGCGAACCCTCTCCTCGTCAGTCTTGGGAGACATCTCCTTAGAGAGGATGATTCCGTGCAATGCTGGTATGTTACCGCGCTTGAAATCTTCCATACTAAATCTCTTTAGTATGATCTATATGTACCTGGACTGTGAAAGTCCCAATAATCTCTTAGATCTATCTCTGTAGATCTTGATCCCCAGAATGTACAAGGCATCACCCAGGTCCTTCATGTAGAACCTTTGTGATAAGAATAGCATGACCAATTATAGCAAATGAATGTCATTTCATATAAAAAGAATGTCGTCCACGTACAAGACTAGGAACACGACAATTCGTCCTACAATCTTCTTATAAAAGAAAGGCTCATCCTCGTTCTTGATGAAGTCAAAATCCTCGACTGTTTCATTAAAACAGATGTTCTAGCTTTGCGATGCCTACTTTAATCCATAAATGGATTTAAGCAACTTGCACACCTTCCTGCTGCTCCCACTGTCTACGAAACCTTCCTGCCGATCCATATAAACGCACTGTTCCAAACTGTCGTTTAGAAAAGCCGTTTTTACGTCTATCTGCCAGATCTCATAGTCATCGAAGGCAGCAATGGCAAGTAGGATCCGAATGGATTTGAGCATAGCCACTGGAGAAAAGGTTTCGTCATAGTCGATACCTGGTCTTTGACGAAAACCTTTTGCAACGAGTCTAGCCTTATAGGTTTCCATCTACCCATCTACACCAAGTTTCCTTTTGTAGATGCATTTGTATCCAACGGGTTTTACCCTAGGTGGAGCAATATCCAAGGTCCACAGTTTATTGGTGTACGTGGACTCCATTTCGGATCGCATAGCATCCAGCCACTTATGAGAGTCCCTACTGATAATGGCCTGCCTGAAACTAGTAGGATCATCTTCTTCCAAGATGCATTCCTCTCGATCCCCGTCTATGAGAAAACTGTATTATCTCTCTGGCGGATGAGAAATCCTACTGGATCTGTGGAGTGGATGAGGTTCGTCTGGGATTACTGAATCTAGCTGTTCCTCCAAAACTTCAGTTTCATTTTGTGGTTCACGAATTTCTCCTAGTTCTACAGTACTCCCACTAGTTTCGTTTGCAAGAAACTCCCATTCCAAAAAGGTCGCGTAGCGGGATACAAATACCTTCTGTTCCTCAGTGTGGTAGAACAGATATCCAACAAATTTACAAAGAACTGACCGTGCCTCTAGTTTGTCCGGTTTCTGTGTTTTCACATAGGCCGGACAACCCCATATCTTAAATCGCTTAAGATATGGATTTCGTCCACTCCATACTTCATATGGAGTCTTAGGCACAGATTTGGATGGAACGTAGTTCAGTAAGTATGCAGCTGTTTGAAGTGCATATCCCCAAAATGAAAGAGGCAACTCAGTGTCACTCATCATGGAGCGAACCATGTCTAATAGGGTACGGTTCCTCCTTTTCGATACACCGCTGTGCTGTGGTGTAGGGATACATAGCACGGCAGTATTTGTTTCCTTTTGAAAATTCTGTGACTATCTATTAGATATGGTGCGCTCTATGATGAGCACCGCTGAGTTACCTATTTTCTTTTGGGGTTATGCGCTTGAGACAGCAGCATACCTATTGAATAGAGTTCCAACCAAATCGGTGCCCACCACTCCATATGAGATATGGAATGGGAAGAGACCATCTCTTAAACGAGTTAAGATATGTGGTTGTCCGGCCTATGTTAAAAATAAAAATCCGGACAAGCTCGAGGTAAGATCAGTTCTTTGCAAGTTTGTGGGATATCCAAAGGATTCTTATAGATATATCTTCTACCACGGTGAGGAACAAAAAGTGTTTGTTTCTCAATATGCCACCTTTTTAGAAAAGGAATTTCTTGTAAAGGAAATTAGTGGCGAAGAGGTAGAGCTGGAAGAGGTTGCAGCGGCACAAACTACAACTGATGATTTATTGCAACCAGAGGATTCAGTAGTTCCCAACGAATATCAGCCTCTCCGCCGATCTAGTAGGATTCCTCATCCACCTGAGAGATACTATGGTTTTCTCATTGATGGTGGGAGCAAGGATTGCATCAAGGAAGATGATGACCCAACTAGCTTCGAGCAGGCTATCACGAGTGGGGACTCTGTGAAATGGCTGGATGCAATGCGATCTGAGATGGAATCCATGTACACCAACAAAGTATGGACTTTGCAAGTTGCTCCTGAAGGGGTAAAACCCATTGGGAGCAAATGGATCTTTAAGAAGAAACTTGGTGTAGATGGAAAAGTTGAGACTTTCAAAGATAGACTTGTTGCAAAAGATTTTCGTCAACGACCAGGTGTGGATTATGTTGAAACCTTTTCTTCAGTGGCTATTCTAAAGTCCATCCAGATCCTACTTGCCATTGCTGCATACCATGACTACGAAATCTGGCAAATGGATGTTAAGACCGCCTTTCTAAATGGTGATTTAGAAGAGTGCGTGTACATGACTCAGCCAGAGGACTTCGTAGACAGTGGGAGCAGCGAAAAGGTGTGCAAGCTACTTAAATCCATATACGAATTAAAGCAGGCATCGCAGAGTTGGAACATCTATTTTGATGTGGTAGTCAAAGAGTTTGACTTCATTAAGGACGTAGATGAACCTTGTATATACAAGAAGGTGGCAGAGAGTATGGTGGTCTTCCTCGTATTGTATGTGGATGACATACTCTTGATAGAAAATGATGTTCCTATGCTGCACTCGGTCAAGCTCTTCTTATCACATAGATTCTCAATGAAAGATCTAGGTGATGCCTCCTACATCTTGGGGATTAAGATCTATAGAGATAGATCTAAAAGGATACTGGGATTATCCCAATCCAGGTACATTGACACCATACTAAAGTGGTTTAGTATGGAAGAATCTAAGCATGGGAATTTACCCACAATCTTTGGACTCACTCTCTCCAAAGAGATGTCTCCCAAGACTGATTTAGAGAGAGCTCGCATACAAGAGATACCCTATGCTTCCGCAGTAGGATCTATCATGTACGCGATGCTATGTACCAGACCCGATGTAGCATACTCACTAAGTGTAGTGAGTAGGTATCAAGCAGATCCTGGAGAGAGCCACTGGACAGCTTTAAAGAACATTCTCAACTACTTGAGAAGGACTAAAGAGATATTCTTGGTGTATGGTAACGGCGAACTCCAAGTGGAATCCATTACCGATTCGAGCTTCCAGAGTGATAAGGACGATTCTAAGTCGGTCTCGAGATTTGTCTTTACCCTCTATGGAGGGGCGGTTTGTTGGAAGAGTTTCAAACAGGAAACCGTGGCAGACTCGGCGATAGAGGCTGAATACATCGCTGCCAACGATGCTGCCAAAGAGGCTATCTGGATGAAGAAGTTCAAAAACGAACTTGGAGTGGTTCCGTCCATCGAGCATCCAATACCTTTGTATTGTGATAACAATGGAGCAGTGGCTTTGTCCAAGGAACCCAGGTCCCATCATAGATCCATTGGTGTTTGACATCAAAGATGGTATACGAGTGCTCAGTGGAGACTGGGTACACTGAACGGACTTGCCGAGAACTCCTAGTTGGTATTATATCTATTGTTAGATAGCAGTTCTCTGGTGACACTGGTACAGGTTAGTCTGTAGACCCAAGATCGTCATAGAGTCTTGTGTTGTCACGACCAAAAAGTAGGCACATGACCGGCCCTTAAACCACGTAATGTCTACAGGCGTACGTAATTTAAGTAATCCGAAACCCAGAAATCTAAACCACCCCAAAAGGGATAAATGGAGAAAAACATAGTTTAAAACATTCGGAAAATCATAAGCAAAAATCTTTAACTTTAGTTTTCTTTCTTGAAAATTTCAGCAGCACCTCCTTTGTAAAAACTAGCCCCGAAAACGGGTACAACATAGATAATATATAAAGCATCCCAAACGGGAGCAAATCACGCCCAACGGCGGAGACAACCACCACAAACATATATACGACGCCGAAGCGAAGAAATTTAAAAGAAAACTGCATAAAGAAGTAAAACTTTTCAACAAAACCGGCTCCCACGAGCACGGCACCCAAAGTCACCAAAATAATAATACAACACCGAATCCTCACAACTTGTCTCTAAGTCAAATACAAGAAGTGGTAGATGGAGAATACTAAATCCAACAAAAAGATATATAATGTACAAACGGATAACTGTAAACCCACCTAAAAGCAAAGGCCTCACAGCCAACCGTAGCGGTATCCGCAAAAGTAGAGGTGATAAGACGCCCTGCGGCGACTACTCAAAGGGTAAGTCCTGCAAAACACTATAGCACAACGGGAAGAGTTGCCAACTCGTGAATAGTAATTAACATCATACTGTAATCGCAAGTATGCACGAATAGCGATTTATCTATCACATGTAATCCGATAGCGTAAGTATGACAATATGAATATACAACAATCATGTAAAGGTACCTCATCAGGGTACTACAACTACAGGAAGAAATGCATATCAAAAATAATCCTGAGTGTGGGATGATATAATAAAACCTCATGTAAAAATCATCAGCATAGAAAAACACCAATGTCCCTTACTGACACATCAAATCCCAAATCCTCAGGCACCGCATCCTCAGATCGACCCTCACATCCTGTTAGTCTCATGGAACCTGAGTGTCTAATATCGACACCCAAAACATCAAGAAAACATATACCTATATGTATATATATATATATGAGGATATCAACCACGTATGTCCACCGACAATACGTAAAAATCATGGAAACCTGAGTGTCAAACACCGACACTCGAAACATCATGAAACCCGTGTCTAGCATCGACACGTAAATCCTCATAACTCAGGCGCTGTCACCACGACTGGCCCTGACGATATGTCATACATCACTCCGGTCGGTATCCCCAGGATAACCGCCGAGTCCAAATAAAATCACCGGTAGGTACTTGCCCACCTTCCAGGCTCATCGCCTATCATCTGCGATCATCTTGCCGAGGGGAATTGTACCAGGCTCCACCATGTACCCGCACACGGCCCACTACACTCCTCACATCGGGTATATACCAAAATCTCAGAACCGAGAAATCTCATGGTGGACGCATCAAAATATCATATCAAGAGAAACCGGGTTTTCAAACAATACATAGTTTCTTGAAAATATCCCCACGGTTCTCAAATCCATAAATCACATGAAATTCATATCTCAAAGCGAAAAATTCATGAAAATCGATATATGCAACATAAAACAACATTATGAGCATATCAAGGGAAAGCCGCTCTTTTAAATGAATCCAGCTTTAAAATATATCATGTGGTTCCCAAAATCATCCGAAATCAAGTGCAGCATCATATGAGGTGTACATGTAATTGTAGCAAGATTTAAGTATCTACATGTAAGCAAGTATGTATGATGCATTTCATAAGCACAATAGTCAACGTCTCAATATCACATGTCAAAACAATATCACATAGGGTATATGCAACTATAGCAAAATATGTGGGTGTACATGTCAGTATGTATGCATGATGTACATGTAGCTGTAACCGAGTATGTAGGTGTCCATGTCAATATGTATGCATGATGTACAAGTAGCTATAGCAAGGTATACGTGAAATGGAATAAGGGTCACTACCTCAACTATCCCTGCCCAATGCAATATCACGTATGTATGTATCCACAGTAGTTCATATGCACAAAGGAATAAGATTTACTACCTCAACTGTCCCTATCCATTACCATAGCACGTATGTAGGTGGTTTGTGCGTGTCATGGCAATTACTGATGGTGTGGGTGTAGCATATAAATTAGTGCTCGTGCGACATGAACCGTCAGTATTGTGTTTTATTCAAAGGTACAAGTCAAGGTACAAAAGATAACACTATGCAATGACGTTCATATGAAATCAACTAATATGCAATAACATGCAGCTATCATATCATATCATCCCCGACGCATAATGCCATACGGGAGATTTCGCCGTAGATGCTAAATCTACTCACTGATGGTCTCGAGCTATGAAAATCCGACCACCTGCTTCCCTTTGTTCGCAGCGTCCGAAGTCCCCGCTTGCGATGCTATAATTTCACAAACACATAGATAGTGCAAAATCTCAGAAATCGACCAATATAACGTAAAACTACGTTTTAAATGACGCACCAACTCCAAACTAACTCATAAGTGCCCGTCTAGTGGCTAACGTGCGTGGCGACACTACGAAACCAACCCAAGTGCAGCAGCTGCACAAGATCACGATCTGTGTCGGATAACGTAACACGCAGACTAAAAACACTAGATTATAGGAAAATGATCCCAGATTTTGCATACTGTAAACACTAAAAAAATAAACAATACCAAACACCCCTAAACCACAGCAAACAACTACCCAACAAAACCCAACCCCAACACCCCATTCCAAAACCGAGGTCGTCGAAATTCGTGGTCGGGTCACCGGCCAAAACCGGTGGGGTGGGTCTCATGTTTCAGGTGGAATCCTAGGGTCACTAGTACAACACTACTATCTTGTTTGGTCAATCAGCAAAAATTCCAGGTCACAGCAGATCACAGAGGTTCTAAAAAGACACAAAAAAATACGATATTGCACTAAGCGATACTTAAAGTGTTCTACACAACAACCCACGAGCTATACATCATTAAACTCCTGTTTAAAAGTTTAGGGATTATATCTAACAACACTTGCTCACAAGATCCTAGCTTTCCAAGCTCCAAGTGATCATAGAGGCAAAAGCAAGACTTGAAGTGTTTTGGTGAGATTATTTAGGGAATTTTGGAGATTTATTGAGCTTGGAATTGTTGCAAATGGTGAAAGAAAACCCAATAGCAGAAGGAGGAGGAGTCTCGGCCAATAAGTGGGGAAGGTGAGGAATTGTGTGGAATTTTCTAGCAAAAATTCGTAATAAATGAACATAAATGCATGGATGCCACCTTTTCACTCCTTTTCTTTTCTTTAAACATTAATCCTTTAACAAAAGATCTAGATATTAAATGAAGGGTTTTGTTTTACTCAATCTTGATTAATTAGCAATGATACAAATTTAGGAGTAATTACCTAAACCCAATATGTAAATACCACATTAAAATAATATTTAAATAGGGAAAAATTATATTTGGACCAAAACTTCCCATTTACCCCAAAGCTCGCACACTAGCTTTATTTTAGCTAAACTAGGTGCCGGCAAGTTTATACGTACGTTTGATCACAATCGGGTTAAAACGGAAAAATTCGCATAACGATTTCTAAAACGTTACAATCTCCCCCTATAGAAATTCGGTCCCCGAATTAAAATTTCATACTAAGCGTACCTTCAAAAAGATGAGGGAATTTCTTCCGCATCTCGCTCTCGGCCTCCCAAGTGATCTCCTCACTAGTAGGGCTACGCCAAAGAACCTTCACAAATAGCAAGACCTTTGACCGAAGTTTCTTCACCTGCCGATCCAAAATAACTACCGGCTGCTCGGTGAACGAAAGATCGCGCTCAAGCTGAACGGTCTCGTGCTGAATCATGTGAGAAGGATCATGTAGGTATCTACGAAGCATCGACACATGGAAAACAGGGTGAACATCCGGAAAACTGGGCGGGAGCGCCAAACGATATGCAACAGAACCCACTCACAAAAGGATCTCGAAAGGACCTACAATTCTGGGATTGAGCTTCCCCTTCCTCCCAAATCGCATAACGCCCTTCATCGGAGAAATCCTCAGGAATACATGATCCCCCACTGCGAACTCGAGTCTGCGACGACGACGGTAGGCATAAGACTTCTGCCTGCATTGGGCTGCTCGCATCCTGTCCTGAATCAACTGGATGTTCTCCGTAGTCTCCTGAACTAGTTGGGGTCCCAAAACTCTACTCTAGCTGAGTTCGGCCCAACAGACTGGTGATCGACACTTCCTACCATATAAAGCCTCAAAAGGTGCCATCTGAATAGTCTCCTGAAAGCTGTTGTTGTAGGAGAACTCAATCAACGGCAAGTGACGATCCCAACTGCCACCAAAATCAAGCCCACATGCACGGAGCATATCCTCCAGAGTCTGTATAGTCCGCTCTGACTGACCATCGGTATGTGGATGAAAAGCGGTGCTAAAACTCAACCGGGTACCCAAAACTTCCTGAAGCTTCTGCCAAAGACGGCTAGTAAACTGGGTGCCTCTGTCGGATACGATGCATGTGGGAATACCGTGCAAACGCACAATCTCATCTATGTACAACTGAGCATACTGAGCATAGCTGAAAGTGGTCTTCACTGGAAGGAAGGAAGCCGCTTTCGTCAACCAGTCAACAATCACCCAAATGGAGTCATACCCTCTACTGGTCCTGCGTAGACCCAGAATGAAGTCCATGAAAATCTGCTCCCATTTCCACTCCGGAACGGGTAAAGGCTGCAACTCTCCAGCCGGTCTCTGATGCTTAGCCTTGAATTGTTGACAAGTCAGGCACCTCGAAACGAAGTCCGAAATATCGCACTTCATCCCTTCCCACCAGTAAAAGTCCCTTAAGTTACGGTACATCTTGGTGGAACCTGGATGAATGCTAAAGGCCGACTGATGTGCCTGCTCTAGGATCTCGCGTCTCAACCCATCAGCATCTAGTACACACAAGCGAGTCCCGCATCGTAGCACACCCTGGTCATCAATCATGAACTCTGAAACTGTACCCTGCCGAACAAGCTCAAGAAGATCAGACAAACGGGTATCACTGGGCTGCGCCTCACGGATACGATCAAGTAGTAGTAGGCGAGCGCGGACATGAGCAAACTGTCCCCCAGCGGAAGTGAACTCGAACTGCACTCTACCATCACACAAGAGCTCCCAATCTGCAGAAGACTGTCGCTGAACTACGCTCAACTAGGATAACCTACCCCCGAGCCTACGACTAAAAACATCAGCTACCACATTCGCCTTGCCCGGGTGATAAAAGATCTCACAATCATAATCCTTCATAAGATCCATCCAACGGCGCTGTCGCGGATTCATATCCCGCTACTGGAAGATGTACTTCAAGCTTTTGTGATCCGTGAAGATCTGACACGACTCCCCGTACAAGTAGTGCCTCCAAATATTCAACGCAAAGACCACCGCGGCCATCTCAAGATCGTGAGTGGGGTAATTCTGCTCGTACTTCTTAAGCTGCCTAGAAGCATAAGCAATCACTCTATCATGCTGCATCAAAACACAACCGAGCTCCACTCGAGAAGCATCATTGTAAACAACATAGCCTCCCGATCCAGAAGGCAACGATAGAACTGGTGCTGTCGTCAACCGAGTCTTCAACTGCTGAAAACTCTGCTCGTACACATCAGTCCAAAGAAAAGGAACTCCCTTCCGGGTCAGTCCAGTCAGCGGTGCAGCGATACTCGAGAAATCCTGCACAAAACGGCGATAATAACCAGCTAAGCCTAAAAAGCTGCGGACCTCAGTCACCGATACAGGTCTGGGCCAAAGCTGTACAGCCTCGGTCTTCCTCGGGTCCACAAGAATACCATCACCAGTCACCACATGACCCAGGAAGTCAACTTTATCAAGCCAAAATGCGCACTTAGAGAATTTAGCATACAGCTGATGCTCTCTCAAAATCTGCAAAGCAATCCTCAAGTGCTGCTCATGCTCCTCAAGACTCCTAGAGTAGACCAGTATGTCATCAATAAACACAATAATATACTGGTCGAGGAACGACCTGAAAATCCGGTTCATCAGATCTATGAACGCTGCTGGCGCATTGGTGAGTCCGAACGACATCACCAAAAACTCATAATGCCCATAGCGCGTACGAAAAACAGTCTTGGGAATGTCATCATTCCGAACCCGCAACTGATGATAACCCGAACGCAAATCAATCATAGAAAAATGTTTCGCACCTTGGAGCAGATCAAATAAATCGTCAATGCGAGGTAAAAGATACCTATTACGTACATTAACTCGGTTCAATTAACGATAATCCACATACGGCCTCAAACTGCCGTCCTTCTTCTTGACGAACAGATCAGGAGCTTCCCACGGCGAAACACTCGGACACACAAGTCCTCTATCAAGAAACTCTTGCAATTGATCTTTAAGCTCTCTAAGCTCTGCCAGAGCCATTCGATAAGGCGATATATAAATAGGCTCCCTGCCAGGAATAAGATCAATGCAGAACTCAATATCACACTCTGGCGGCATCCCGGGTAACTCATCGGGAAAGACGTCGGGAAACTCTCGCACGGTAGGAACCACTGTAGGGTGTTTTTCGTCACCCCATTGAGATGGGAATATGCGCGCGCTTGTTAGGCGTGCTACAGATTTCCCCTGCCTAGGGCAGGCCGGGGTTTAATGATTATAGGGATCCGAATCTCCGGCAGCCGCGGACTAAGCTGCCGTTAATTACCCCCCGCCTTTGGGGCGAGGGAACCTCCGATTAATGGGTTAAACTGGTCATGCGAACTCAATGTGCAGTGTACGTGTGTTTTGTTTTGGAGGGGGGTTTGGATATATCGGGAGCCACGCAGAGTTTTTACGGGGGTCCTCTTGCGGGGTGCGGGGCAGCACCCTTGCAGGTTGCGGGGCAGCGTCCAGTTAGAAATTTTTTTCTAACAGGGACAGTGTCGTGGAGTATGTGTATGTGTACATATGTGTACATATACATGGTTATGTAAATAAAGAGGAAAAGACATCCAAAGGATGCGTGGGGCCAGCACCTAGGCGCTTGAGCGCTAGCGCGCCACGTGTCGGCACGTGGGCGCTTTGCGCTCGAGCGCAGAGTGCTGGAGCGCAAGCACGCTACGTGTCGGTACGTGCGTGCTTTGCGCTTGGGCGCTGGGCGCTTGAGCGCAAGCGCGCCACGTGTCGGCACGTGGGCGCTTTGCGCTCGAACGCAGAGTGCTGGAGCGCAAGTGCGCTACGTGTCGGCACGTGGGAGCTTTGCGCTCGGGCGCTGGGCGCTTGAGCGAAAGCGCGCCACTTGTCGGCACGTGGGCGCTTTGCACTCGAGCGCAGAGTGCTGGAGCGCAAGTGCGCCACGTGTCGGCACGTGGGCGCTTTGCGCTCGAGCGCCGCCACGTGTCGGCACGTTGGCGTTTTGCGCTCGAGCGCAGGGCGCTGGAGCTCGAGCGCGCCACGTGTCGGCATGTGGGCGCTTTGCGCTCGAGCGCAGGGCACTGGAGCGCAAGCGCGCCACGTGTCGGCACGTGGGCACTTCGCGCTCGAACGCAAAGTGCTGGAGCGCAAGTGCGCCACGCTCGGGCGCTGGGCGCTTGAGCGCAAGCGCGCCACTTGTCGGCACTCGGGCGTTTTGCGCTCAAGCGCAGAGTGCTGGAGCGCAAGTGCGCCACGTGTCGGCATGCGGGCGGTTTGTGCTCGAGCGCCGCCACGTGTCGGCACGTGGGCATTTTGCGCTCGAGCGCAGGGCGCTGGAGCGCAAGCGTGCCACGTGTCGGCACGTAGACGCTTTGCGCTCGAGCGCAGGGCGCTGGAGCTCGAGCGCGCCACGTGTCGGCACGTGGGCGCTTTGCGTTAAAGCGCAGGGCGCTGGAGCGCAAGCGCGCCACGTTTCGGCATGTAGGCGCTTTGCGCTCGAACGCTAGCGCGCCGGCGAGGAAAATGGTTCTTTTAGCCCCGGAAATTCTCTAAAGAGAAAATAGGGTGGAGTTTAAACTCCTAAGATGCTTTGGGTTAATGAAAGGGGTTCTTCTTCTTCCTCTTCTGTTGGCTGGATCATGAAGATCAAGAGATATGGGATTTTTAAAAATCTCTCCTTTTTGAGATCTAGTGACAAATCCAAGTTCCCCTTTATGGGTTTGGTGGTGAAAAACTATTTTGTTTTATAAAATGAAGAGTAAAACTCTTGATTTAATTCAAAAGAAAGAAGAAGATTTTGGAACCTTGAAGAAGGAGAAAAGATCTCAGATATAAATTTTTTTGGAGAGAGAAAAGTTGTGAGATTTTTTCATTATCTTTGCCTTTATAGGCCATACACTTTACACATAGCCCCTTGGGCTTCACAAAATGGCATTTTGCCTATCTCATGGCTCATATGCCATTTCTTTTTGCACATAAGCTATGGGCTTTACAAAAATTTGGCTTTATGCCTATTTTTCGTACATTTATCCATAAAACAAAATAAAAGAAATACAACAAAATTATTTATTACAAAAATTTTATCTTGGCATGGGGGGAGGCCGGCCGCTTCATGTTCGGGCTCGACCCGGGCATGGGCCCACTGGATCTAGGCTTGGGCCTACTTGGCTTGGGGTTGACTTTGATTTTGACTTGGTCAACCAGGGTGTAAATTTTTACCCCAACAAATTGCCCCCCATCAATAAATTCACACCATATATGTTGGTCGTGAGCATGAAATTGATGGATCTTCTTTTACTTGGAGGCGACCTGATTTGGTTCCCGCTTTTTGGGAAGCTGGCACTGCCCTTTTTACGACATGGACGGTCGTTGCTTGACAGGTCTCGGAGACCGGGTGTCCATGATAGACGTTTCCCTGGCCCGGAGTGATCTGGTTCCCGCTTTGTAGGAATCCTGCGCTGCCCTTTTTACGATATGGACGGTCAGTGCTGCCCTTTTTGCGACTTGGACGGTCAATGCTGCCATTTTAGCGACGTGGGCGGTCGGTGCTGCCATTTTAGCGACAAGGACGGTCGATGCTGCCATTTTTGCGACATGGACGGTCGATGCTGCACTTTTTGCGACTTGGACGGTCGATGCTGCCATTTTAGCGACGTGGACGGTCGGTGCTGCCCTTTTTGCGACTTGGACGGTCGATGCTGCCATTTTAGCGACGTGGACGGTCGGTGCTGCCCTTTTTGCGACTTGGACGGTCGATGCTGCCATTTTAGCGACGTAGACGGTCGGTGCAGCCATTTTAATGACTTGGACGGTCGTTGCTGCCCTTTTAGCGACGTGGACGGTCGGTGCTGCCATTTTAGCGACATGGACGGTCGATGCTGCCATTTTAGCGACGTGGACGGTTGGTGCTGCCATTTTAGCGACGTGGACGGTCGATCCTGCCCTTTTTGCGATTTGGACGGTCGATGCTGCCATTTTAGCGACGTAGACGGTCGGTGCTGCCATTTTAACGACTTGGACGGTCGGTGCTGCCATTTTAGCGATGTGGACGGTCGGTGCTGCCCTTTTTACGACATGGACGGTCAATGCTGCCCTTTTTGCGACTTGGACGTTCGATGCTGCCATTTTAGCGACGTGGACGGTCGGTGCTGCCCTTTTTACGACTTGGACGGTCGATGCTACAATTTTAGCGACGTAGATGGTCGGTGCTGCCATTTTAACGACTTGGACGGTCGTTGCTGCCCTTTTAGCGACGTGGACGGTCGGTGCTGCCATTTTAGCGACGTGGACGGTCGATGCTGCCATTTTAGCGACGTGGACGGTTGGTGCTGCCATTTTAGCGATGTGGACGGTCGATGCTGCCATTTTAGCGACGTGGACGGTCGGTGCTGCCATTTTAGCGACGTGGATGGTCGATGCTGCCCTTTTTGCGACTTGGACGGTCGATGCTGCCATTTTTGCGACGTAGACGGTCGGTGCTGCCATTTTAACGACTTGGACGGTCGGTGCTGCCATTTTAGCGACGTGGACGGTCGGTGCTACCATTTTAGCGACGTGGACGGTCGGTGCTGCCCTTTTTGCGACTTGGACGGTCGCTGCTTTCATTTTAGCGACGTGGACGGTCGGTGCTGCCCTTTTTGCGACTTGGATGGTCGATGCTGCCATTTTAGCAACGTTGACGGTGGGTGCTGCCATTTTAACGACTTAGACGGTCGTTGCTGCCCTTTTAGCGACGTGGACGGTCGCGTGCTGCCATTTTAGCGACGTGGACGGTCGATGCTGCCATTTTAGCGACGTGGACGGTCGGTGCTGCCATTTTACCGACGTGGACGGTCGGTGCTGCCATTTTAGCGACGTGGACGGTCGGTGCTTCCATTTTAGCGACGTGGATGGTCGGTGCTTCCATTTTAGCGACGTGGACAGTCGATGCTGCCATTTTAGCGACGTGGACAGTCGGTGCTGCCATTTTAGCGACGTGGACGGTCGATGCTGCCCTGTTTGTGACTTGGACGGTCGATGCTGCCATTTTAGCGACGTAGGCGGTCGATGCTGCCATTTTAACTACTTGGATGGTCAGTGCTGTCATTTTAACGACGTGGACGGTCGGTGCTGCCATTTTAGCGACGTGGACGGTCGGTGCTCCCATTTTAGCGACGTGGACGATCGGTGCTGCCATTTTAGCGACGTAGACGGTCGATTCTGGATTTGACTTGCCCCGGTTCTTGCGGCGTCAGGGATGAAGTTGACTTGTTTCCGAGGTGGAATTTGATTCTGCCAGGGAGTTCATTGGTTGTTTGACTTGATGTGATTTGGGTTGACATCAGCATCGCTACGCTGGAATATGGTACCAGGAGCGAATCATCATCTTTCTTTGAGAGGATTTGGGGATTGGATTTTTTTTTTTTGGCATCTGCATTGCTGCACAGGAATAATGCCAGGAGCAACTCATCATTTGCCCCGAGAGGATTTGGGGATTGGTTTTTTTTGTTTGGCATCTGCATTGCTGCACTGGAATAATGCCAGGAGCAACTCATCATTTGCCCCGAGAGGATTTGGGAATTGATGGCTTAGGAGGCAGGTTTAGATCCCTATCACCTAAGACTTTTCAATTTTATGGACCGTAAGGGTCCCATAAAAGCATTTTCTCCCTACGAGTCGAAAGGATCTCGTAGGTGTATTTTCTCCTTAGGAGTTATGGGGACTGCTAAGTGTGTTGCTCCTTTATGAGTCGTAAGGATCTCACGCTGGAATTTTCTCCTCTCAAAGTCGAGAGGACTTTGAGAGTGCATTTCATCTTCTTTTCACGAGTTTGCGCCCTTTCAGGTTTTCACAAACTCGCCGGCAGTCCTGCTGTTTTTACTCACGGAGCCCTTTCGGGTTTTCATCCGTGCCCATTTTGCTTGTGGACATACCCTTTTTTTATTTTATTAATTTTTTTGGTGGGACTTTGAATGTGGTCTCACCGGTAGGACTTGGGAGAGATCGGGATTGTTTTACGCCCGTGGATTGTATAAGGTTTTGCAGGATGTATGATCCAGACCGTAGGGCCGGAAAAATTTCCGGACTTTGTCGGCGTCTGCATCGCTGCACTGGAATATGGTACCAGGAGCGACTCATCATTCGCCGTTGGGGTATGGGATTTGGAATTTGGTTGGCGTCTGCATCGCTGCACTGGAAGATGGTACCAGGAGCGACTCATCATTCGCCATTTGGGGATTGGGGAGCGATGGCTTAGGAGACAGGTTTAGATCCCTATCGCCCAAGGCTTTTCAATTTTATGGACCGTAAGGGTCCCATAAAAGCATTTTCTCGCTACAAGTCGTAAGGATCCTGCAGGTGTATTTTCTCCTTAGAAGTCGTGAGGACTCCTAAGTATGTTTTTCCTTTATGAGTCGTAAGGATCCCACAAACTTTTGTTCTCCTCATGTATCGTGAGGACACATGAGTGGGTCTTCCAAATGGAGCATAATTCCAAAGGCGGAGACCAGCCGCGTAACTGGTAATTGTGGTGGGGCTTGGGTATGACGAGAATTATTTGAGCCCGTGGATTGTATACGGTAGCCAACTTGGGGACTAACCGTAGGGCTGGAAGAATTTTGAGAAATTGGGTTTTGGTTGGCGTCTGCATCGCTGCACAGGAATGTGGTACCAGGAGCGACTCATCATTCGCCGTTTGGGGACATGGAATTTGGATCTTGTTTGGCATCAGCATTGCTGCACTGGAATAATGTCAGGAGCAACTCATCATCTGCCTTGGGAGGACTTGGGATTTGGGTTTTTGGTCGGCATCAGCACCGCTAACACTGAAGCGAAATACCAGGAGCGACTCATCATTTGCCGTTGCCCGTTGGGGAACGATGGCTTAAGAGACAGGTTTGGGTCCCTATCACCTAAGGCTTTTCAATTTTATGGGCCGTGAGGGTCCCATAAAACCATTTTCTCCCTATGAGTCGAGAGGATCTCCCAGGTGTATGTTCTCCTTAGGAATCGTGAGGATTCCTAAGTGTGTTGCTCCTTTGTGAGTCATAAGAATCTCACGCAGGGGTTTTCTCCTCACAAGGTCGAGAGGACTTTGCGAGTGTATTCATCTCTTTTCACGAGTTTGCGCCCTTTCGGGTTTTCGCAAACTCGCCAGTAGTCCTGCTGTTTTTACTCACGGAGCCCTTTCGGGTTTTCATCCGTGCCCGTTTTGCTTGTGGACATACCTTTTTTTTCTTCTTTTTTTTCTTTTTTTCTTCTTTTTTTTCTTCTCTTTTTTTTTCTTTTTTTTTTGCCGCTGATGGGACTTTAAAAGTAGTCTCACCGGCAGGATTTGGGAGAGATAGGGGTCATTTATGCCCGTGGATTGTATACGGTTTTGTAGGATGTATGATCCAGAACGTAAGGCCGATATGCTCAATTCGCCTGCGACTTGGAGCATTCACGTGTAGTATTTCTTGAGATATCGGCCATTGATGGGTGGCATGGGCCTTTCTCCCTCGGCACTTATTAGTTTGTAGGATCCTCCGTCGAACACTTTCTCGATGACGTATGGTCCTTCCCAGTTTGGATCGAATTTTCCCTTGGCATGTCGATTGGGGATGATCGGTCTTTTGAGGACCAACACCAATTCACCTTTCTTGAAAGCGCGGAGACGGGTTATCTTGTCATAGGCTCGTGACATTTGGCTCGGTATAGCTCCAGATTTTGCTGCACCGCGAGCCTCTTTTCTTCGAGGGCATCGAGCTCTTCAAGTCGAAGGAGCATGTTTTCCTCCTCCGTCAACTCGTGCTGAACGGCCATTCTTAAGCTTAGAACTTCGACTTCGAGGGAGAGGACCGCCTCCACTCCGAAGAGCAATGAGTATGGAGTGGACTGAGTTGGAGTACGGTGTGTGGTACGATATGCCCACAACGCCTCGTGAAGTTTGAGATTCCAGTCTCGCTTGTTGGCTGAAGCATTTTTCCTCAGGAGCTTGCATAGAGTCTTATTGAAGGCTTCGGCTTGCCTATTGGCTCTTGGATTGTAGATGGAGGAATATCTCCAGTCTATTTTGTGCTGAGTAGCGAACCTTGAGACATTGAAGCTCTTGAAAGAAGGCCCGTTGTCAGAAATGATTCTTCTTGGTGTACCGAAGCGGTATAGAATATTATGCTGGAAGAATGTCAAAATATCTTTTGTCTTGACTTCTTTTAGCGGGACAGCCTCAGCCCATCTGAAGAAGTTGTCTGTTGCGGCCAGTATGAACCGGTGGCCTTTGGATGACGGAAGATCAATTGGGCCAACAATGTCGGTGCCCCAGACTTCGAAGGGCCACGACGCCACCGTAGGATGCAATGGGTTGGGATGCTTGTGAATGAAATCACCATGGATTTGGCAGATCTGACATTTCTTTGCATGCTCTCCGCAATCACGTATCATGGTGGGCCAGTAATACCCAAGCCGTTTGATTTGAAGTTGCATCTTGGGGCCAGATTGGTGAGCACCGCAAACGCCCGAGTCAACATCTTTCATGACCTTTTGGGCTTCGGCCAATGACAGACACCTGAGCCAGAGTTGGTCATATGACCTGCGGTATAACGTGTTATTTACAAACACGTATCGGAGAGCTCTTTTCTTCAGCTGAATCCTTGCAGATTTTTCTTCGGGCAGCTTGTCGTATCGGAAGTACTCTACGATGGGTTCTCTCCAATCGGGCTCGTCTTGGATGATCGAAGCTTCTTCGGCAGGACTGTTCTTCTTTTCTGCGCTTTCCTCTTCTCGTAGAGAGACTAGGGGTAGAATTTGCCGGCTCCTAACTGTGATCAGAATTTCATCCATATCAGGATCAGCCAGCTCCTTGGCTAAGCGAGCGAGTATGTCAGCCTTTCCGTTCAACGCTCTAGGGACTCTCGTTAGTTCAATATGAATGAACCGTTTCATGAGTTCCACCACTCGGCCTCTGTACCGAGCTAATTCGGGTTTGTATATCTTATAATCACCGCTTACTTGGTTGACGACAAGCTGGGAGTCACCGTAAACCCGTAGCCGAAGGATTTCCATTTCTATGGCGAGCTCCAAACCAGCTATCAGAGCTTCATATTCAGCTTCGTTGTTTGTCCGAGGCTCGGTGAGGGCAAAAGAATGCCGTAGGGTTCCCATTGATGGCGTGATGAACACCAATCCTATCCCCACTTTTATCTCCGGGACGCTTGATCTGCCGGAGCTCCTTATTGACGAGGCCCCATCGAAGTAGAGCTCCCAACATGGCTCATCTTCCTCGAGGTGCAGCACTTGTTCGTCGGGTAACTCACAATTTTGCGGCGACCCTTCTGGTATGGGATGAGAAGCGAGAAAGTCTGCAAGAGCTTGCCCTTTTACTGCTTTCTGAGGGGTATAAACTATGTCAAACTCAAGTAGCATGACACCCCATCTTGCCATTCTGCCGGCTAGGCTTGCTTTGGTCATCAAGTGTTTGAGCGGGTCGACCTTGGAGATCAGCATAACCCGATGAGCGAGCAAATAGTGCCTCGGCTTCTTCACAGCAAATATTAGAGCCAGGCATTGCTTTTCGATTGGGGAGTAGTTGTGTTCTGCCCCGACTAGAGTTCGACTGAGATAGTAGAGGGCATTTTCTTTTCTTTCCTCGTTATTCTGGGCAAGGAGCACACCGAGTGACTCATCCAGCGCGGCAGTGTAGAGAATCAGCGGTTTAATTGGAATGGGAGCGGCCAGCACTGCAGGGTGTAACAAGTATTGTTTGATGCTTTCGAACGCTGCTTGACATTCGGCATCCCAGATAAAAGGAGCTCCTTTCTTCATGAGCTTTGAGAAGGGCCTACACCTTCCCGATAAATTTGAGATAAAGCTCCGTATATAAGCAAGCTTGCTTTGAAAAGATCTTAGCTGCGTCAGACTCTTCGGAGGGGGCATCTCCATGATGGCCTTTATCTTTGATGGGTCAACTTCGATCCCTCGATGTCGGACTATGAAGCCCAGGAATTTTCCCGATGACACGCCAAAAGCGCACTTCAGAGGATTCATCTTCAGATCGTATTCCCTCAGTCTGGTGAGAACGGTCCTAAGATCTTGGATATGATCAGCCTTGGTTTTAGTCTTAACGACCAGATCATCGACGTAACATTCGATGAATTTATGGATTAGGTCATCAAAGATATTGGTCATTGCCCTTTGATATGTAGCACCTGCGTTCTTTAGTCTGAACGGCATTACCTTGTAGCAATATATTCCGATCGGGGTTCGAAATGCTGTATGCTTCTCATCCTCAGGCGACATCTTGATCTGATTATATCCAGACGAGCCATCCATAAAGGTGAACAATTCGTAATTTGAGGTGTCATCGACCATCATTTCCATGACCGGTAGCAGGAAGTCGTCTTTAGGACATGCCTTGTTGAGGTCCCTGAAATCGACACAAACTCGGATCTGCCCATTTTTCTTCTTCACTGGGACTATGCATGCGATCCAGTACGCATATTTCTCTTCCCTGATGAAGCCGGCATCGATGAGTTTCTTGGTTTCCTCGATGACCTTTTCTTCCAACTCCCTTCTCATTCTTCGAGGAGCTTGTTTGACTGGCTTAGCATCAGGAGATATAGCCAGCTTATGCACGGCTACTTCAGGGGAAAGGCCAGGCATTTCTTTGTACGTCCACGCGAAGCAGTCGACGAACTCATGCAGCAGGGAAATTATCTGCTCTTTCATTTCCTCCGACAAGAGTGAGCTGATGTAGGCCGGCCTTGGATTATCGGGCGTTCCTAAGTCAATCTCGGTTAGCTCATCAAAGGTTGCTTGTCCTCCATCTTCGAGCTCTTGAGGAGCTTCTTCTGGCTCGGCTATTTCATCATCATCATTTGATCTTTCGCTGGCCTCACCAACATGGATCATGTAGCACGCTTTACAATTAGGTTGAACGTAGCCTATGCCCCATTTATCTGGAATTCGTCCCTCGATGAGTGCTCAGACATGGGGTGGATGCCATAGCCCTTCGTAAAACTTTGCTTCGGACTCCGTTTGATATAACCGGCATCCACACTTTTTAAAGTATTCCCGCATATCGGGCGCATAGTATCTGGGATTGAGGACGGCTCTTATGCCTCTCTCATAGGGAAGGCACGCGATAGAAAGATCGTCCGGGTGCACAACGAGGGCTGATCCGTAAAACAGGATGCCCTTCTGTCCATTTTTCCTCCCGGGGACGTAGAAAGTTTTCAGATGGTCCATGGTGGAGACTGACAAGGCATCGAGCTCTTTGCACATCTACTCCGGCACCCTTGTGACGGCTAGGGACCCTTCTGCAATTTCGAGGGTCTCTCGTAATTTCGCTTTTTGCATGGGAGTCCAATCTGCACCGCTGTTGCACGACAGGACCTCTTCCTCTGACTCTTCAGTGTCGCTGCCAAGATGAGGGCGGACTTTACTGCTAGATGGGGCTTCAGTGATAGATTCATCCGTATTGCTACCGAAATGAGGGTGAGTTTTACGGAAGGACGGACTTCCAGCGTCGGACTCATCAGTGTCGCTACCGAAATGCGGGCGAACTTGGGCATTTTTGCTTTTGAAAGTGATAGCCGGCGCAGATTTGCTTTTGAGTCTTGGGGCCGGTCTATCCTCAGTCAGTTGTGGCTTAGCATTTTGGTGGTTCATAAAGTACCGAGAATCTTCATATCGGACATCATGCACACCGAACGGTTGGATGCCTCCGTCAATGTATCTTCTTCGCCATTTTTAGTATACTTCATGCTTTGATGGAGAGTTGACGGAATGATGCCGTAATCGTGGAGCCACAGCCGCCCCAAGAGAATCTTATAAGACGTGTCGGCGTCGATCACGTATATCTTAGCTTCAGTTTGCAGATCCCTGAATTTGATTGGCAGAGCTATGAACCCCAGAACTTGCTGGCAATTTTAGTTGAAGCCTTGAATGACAATCCTTTCCCTTGACAGGTGGCGGACGTCCATTGAAAAACTCTTCAACGTCCGCAAGTTCATGATGTTCACTGAAGACCCCGGATCAATCAATATGCGATTAATCCGATCTCCGTCGCTGTACCCGGTCACGTAAAGCGGCCGATTATGCTCAGCCATTCCCAGTAGCAAGTCTTCATCCTTAAATGTGACTGCGGCGGCATGCAAAGCATGCTGGGCTTCGTTCATATTAATTTCCGCAAAGTGAGCCTGATACCGCTCGGGGTTTTGTAGAGCGTGAATGAGAACATCTCTAAGATCCTTAGATAGGACCAAGGCGTCGTAGATGCTCAGGAGAGACGGAAGCTTCCGGAGATGTGCCATGACATTATAGTCCACCGAGGAAGGACTTATGTTTTCATCAGCCGGTTCTCTGCCATCTTCTTCATTAGCGACTTGTTTTTCCTTCCCTTTTAGGGCGTTGCCCTGATTTGGCGGTAGAACCCTGCCGCTTCTGAGATGGATTTGATTGGCCGTTGTGGCGAGCTCCTCGTCCTCTTCAGGAAAACAGAGCTCCTCTTCCGAGTCGCTGCCAAGATGGATGGCGTAGCAGGTCACTACTGGGATCTCTTCATTGGGGTCTTCTTCTAACTCCTCCAGAATTTCAGCCGCTTGTACAGGGAAGAACTCCTTTAATTGAATCAATGTTCTTTCCTTTTGTTCATATTCTTCGAAGGAATCGATATAGTTTTGAATGGTCGATTTCCGTGCAGACTCTTTTTCGCGTCGAGCTGCACTTTTCTTCTTCTTGAGCTTCTTGGATTTTGAGCCTGATGGAGCCGCATTGGCAGCTGGACTAGTAGGCTTCTTCTGTCCTTCCCATTCTATCCTGGGCTCTTTCTGAAGCAGCTTTAGCATCTTCTTCGTCTTATTAGATATGTGCTTATTCCAAAGAGGCTGCGGTGGGTCCGTTTCATTGCTCAGGGCAGCGGGTTTGGCTGTCTGCTCCCAAAAGGTTTCAACTTCTGTCTGTATAAAGTTGGTGGTTGGAACTTGATTGTTCACCAACACGCTTTTGGACAGCTCGATCTCCCCGGCCTTGTACTGCTTCTCGACCCAGTCCTTGAAGATATAGCAATCCTCGATCGCATGGCTCACTACTAGGTGGTACGGGAAATACAGGGGATTGTCGGTCATTTTTGCTTCTTGAGGTCTTTTCGACTCCGGCAATTGTAGCCCGTTGTTCAAGGCATCTTTAAATATCTTGAGGACCTTGTCCCTCCTGAAAGAGTAAACCTTGATGTTTTTCTCCTCTACGGAAGGCTCCTCTCCTCCCAGCACTGGATTTCGAGACCGGTTGGTTTTGGATTCACCCGCCCTTCGCTTTTCTTCATTGTCGGACGCATTGAAGACATTGGTACTGCTGGAACTCCTTCTTCTATGGCTGTCGTCCCGCTTGCTCTTCCAAATTTTGTCTCTCTGAGAGTCCGGCGGGGACTCTTGCTTCGAGCGTTCCAGCATTTGGACTTTCTTGGTTAGCTCTTGAAACATCTTGAGGCCTGCTGTACACAAGAATGGGACCATCCAATTGCTGAGGTTCCCAATGAGAAGGCTGACGGACTGGTCCTGCTCCAGTAGCGGTTCGCACTTGACCGTGAGATTACGCCATCGGGCAATAAAGTCGGTGTTGCTTTCATTCTTCCCCGGCTTGGTCCTCACAAGGTTGGCAATGGAGATTCTATCACTGACACTCATGAACCTTTGCCGAAACAGAGATTCCATTTGGTCAAAGGTAATGACGGACCCATCTGGTATGCTCGCGTACCAGTCGAAAGCGACACCGGTCAGGCTGTTGACAAACTGACGAAGAAGGAGCGCATCATTGCCCCCTGTATTTTTGCACGATGCTTTGAAGTGGGCGACGTGCTGATTTGCATTCCCCGTTCCATCAAATCTTCCGAACATAGGAATGACGTAGCCGCTTGGGAACTCAATCAGATCATACTGCGCGGGATATGGCCGCCCACTACTGTCGATTTCTTTCTGAGTTTCAGCTTCGGCCACCAATGTTTTAACCTTGCTAGTGACCAAATCCATTATCCGATCCTGTCTTAGAGGGATAGTGCTATCTGGGGCCAAGGCATCCCCAGAAGCGAAGTGTTGTCGGCTTTCATGTGGCTCAACCAGTCTTGGACCCGAAGGAACAGGCATTGGCTGCCTCGGATTGTCATCACCCGGCTGATTAGTAGCGGCTTGTGCTTGATTGGAAGGTGCTCGAGCAAGTTGAGCCGTAAGCTGCATCACCACGTTCGCTAAGTCGTCAATCTTCCAATAGAGTTTGGCCATCTCTTTATCTTTTCTCCTGAGCTGTTTTTGAAGCTCTTGAAGCAGCTCTTGCTCCGCAGTCCTGGGGCAGAAAGTCGGCTCTTCCTCGCTGTCCGAGCTTGACTCTGCATGGACCGAGGGGTCTTTCTGCCAATCATCCTCATCGAGATGGTTTTCTTCATCCAGCGGGGGCGGCTGTTCTTGGGCAGCGGCAACCACATTCAGGCTAGATTGGGCTTAGGATATGGTGGCCCCATCCTTGCTTTTGCTGCGAAGGTTGTCGCTGGGGCGCCCGCCCGCCATATAGACCGTATGGATGATATATCCGGCCGTCTTTCTATCATTGGTAGCTGATTTCACGGATCGCTGTCTTGACCCCTTGTTTCGGTAGCTGGTAGTCGATAGAAGGCGGCTGGCCTAATCAGGTTCTTGAATGATGCTGGCGCTTCTTTTTTGGGTTTTCCCCGCTGCTTTCGTTCGGCACAGAGTGCTTGATAGACTCTTGAAGAGACAGTATCATACTTTTTCTGTTGGGGCCGGGACACGTCTCTTTGTTGCACTGTTCGGACCGCTGTCTTCTTGATTCTGGCGGTCATGGCATTTTTCTAAACCCACTTCAGAGGCTCGAAGGAATTGCTGATTCTTACGTCCGACTCAGCCGTCGTCACGGGGCAACCCTGCACTTGGAACTTCACACGATTCCATTTGGCCGAAGCCTTGGCCCTCTTGTTGGCTCGATACCTGAGCTCCTTCTGCCTTAACTTTTTTGTTCTAAGCACCTGGCAGACTTCGGCTCTTTAGGAAGACGCCGCAGACCGGTCGATGGAGGGCCTTGGAGATACGCTCGATTGTGCATTTGTTGGAGTCATCGCCTGAGCTCGTCTGCAACATTTGATGTTGCCCTTTGTACCGAAGTTCTTGCCCCCCCCCGCTGGAGCACCAGAGAATCGTTCAGATACCGTCTTAAGTTTCGGTTGTGATGCCTTGGCTATCACGACATTCGGCCTCTTACCCCTTGAGACCGGCTTGGCCACCTGTTCCGCCGGGATCTCCGCCAGATGAGCACTTCCGGCAGGGTAGATGATGACGGAGCCAAACTGGCGGGGCGGTTCCTCCCACTGTCGACTGAGGCTTGCGGGGAGAACCACACGAGCGTTGATCTTGACCACGTACAGAATCGGGGTCGCTTTGGAAGATGAATTCGCCTTGGGAGACATTGTTGTTGAAAGTTGATTGCTGCACGAAAAGAAAACATCATTTCAGTATAGGCAATCGATATGTATATTGATTGAGTTCGCATGAACGTTTAACCCGGAATATGGGAGGAGAGAAGTGTCCCACCGGGCATGCCAAAATCTGTAGGGTATTTTTCGTCACCCCATTGAGATGGGAATACGCGCGCGCTTGTCAGGCGTACTACAGATTCCCCCTTCCTAGGGTAGGCCGGGGTTTAATGATTATGGGGATCCGAATCTCCGGCAGCCGCGGACTAAGCTGCCGTTAATTAACCCCCGCCTTTGGGGTGAGGGAACCTCTGATTAATGGGTTAAAATGGTCATGCCAACTCAATGTGCAGTGTACGTGTGTTTTGTTTTGGAGGGGGGTTTAATTATATCGGGAGCCACGCAGAGTTTTTACGGGGTCCCGCTACCCGGATAGAGGGCTGGGGGTCAAGGGGGCTAGCAGCCCGCTTGTGGGGTGTGGGGCAGCGCCCCGTTAGAAATTTTTTTCTAACAAGGACAGTGTCGTGGAGTATGTGTATGTGTACATATGTATACATATGTATATATATACATGTATATGTAAATAAAGGGGAAAAGACATCCAAAGGATGCGTGGGGCCAGCGCCTAGGCGCTTGAGCGCAAGCGCGCCACGTGTCGGCACGTGGGCGCTTTGCGCTCGAGCGTAGAGTGCTGGAGCGCAAGCACGCCACGTGTCGGCATGTGGGCGCTTTGCGCTTGGGCGCGGGGCGCTTGAGCGCAAGCGCGCCACGTGTCGGCACGTGGATGCTTTGCGCTCGAACTCAGAGTGCTAGAAAGAAAGTGCGCCATGTGTCGGCACGTGGGCGCTTTGCGCTCGGACGCTGGGCGCTTGAGTGCAAGCGCGCCACTTGTCGGCACGTGGGCGCTTTGCGCTCGAGCACAGAGTGCTGAAGCGCAAGTGCGCCATGTGTCGGCACGTGGGCGCTTTGCGCTCGAGCGCCGCCACGTGTCGGCCCGTGGGCATTTTGCGCTCGAGCGCAGGGCGCTGGAGCGCAAGCGCGCCACGTGTCGGCACGTGAGCGCCTTGCGCTCGAGCGCAGGGCGCTGGAGCTCGAGCCCGCCACATGTCGGCACGTGGGCGCTTTGCGCTCGAGCGCAGGGCGCTGTAGCGCAAGTGCGCCACGTGTCGGCACATGGGCGCTTTGCGCTCGAGCGCTAGCGCACCGGCGAGGAAAAGGGGGCTTTTAGCCCCGGAAATTCTCTAAAGAGAAAATAGGGTGGAGTTTAAACTCCTAAGATGCTTTGGGTTAATCAAGGGGGTACTTCTTCTTCCTCTTCTGTTGGCTGGATCTTGAAGATCAAGAGATGTGGGATTTTTAAAAATCTCTCCTTTTTGAGATCTAGTGACAGATCCAAGTTCCCTTTTGTGGGTTTGGTGGTGAAAAACTATTTTGTTTTATAAAATGAAGAGTAAAACTCTTGATTTAATTCAAAAGAAAGAAGAAGATATTGGAACCTTGAAGAAGGAGAAAAGATCTCAGATCTAAATTTTTTTGGGGAGAGAAAAGTTGTGAGATTTTTTCATTATCTTTGCCTTTATAGGCCATACACTTTACACATAGCCCCTTGGGCTTCACAAAATGGCATTTTGCCTATCCCATGGCTCTTGTGCCATTTCTTTT
This sequence comes from Agapanthus africanus, assembly GCA_030015575.1. NCBI lineage: Eukaryota > Viridiplantae > Streptophyta > Magnoliopsida > Asparagales > Amaryllidaceae > Agapanthus > Agapanthus africanus. The sequence goes on along the minus strand of JASDDO010000012.1, from coordinate 189,542,737 downwards.
TGCACATAAGCCATGGGCTTTACAAAAATTTGTCTTTATGCCTATTTTTCTTACATTTATCCATAAAACAAAATAAAAGAAATACAACAAAATTATTTATTACAAAATTTTTATCTTGCATGGGGGGAGGCCAGCCGCTTCATGTTCGGGCTCGACCCGGGCATGGGCCCACTGGATCTGGGTTTGGGCCAACTTGGCTTGGGGTTGACTTTGATTTTGACTTGGTCAACCGGGGTATAAATTTTTACCCCCAACAACCCCATCCAACGACTCCACTGTGGCTCCAGTATCATGAATGAAAGCCAAGAATCCCCGACATCCCCTCCTTAATAGCTGACTAGCGCAAAGGACAGAAATCAAACGGTGAGGGGCGGCACCACGGTCCCCCTTCACAACAAACACTAACTCGTCGGGTAAACAAAACCTAACTGTCTTCTCGCGGCAGTCCATGGACACGTAGCAAGTAGCTAACCAGTCTATGCCCAGCAGAACGTCGAACTACAACATCTCAAGAACGATCAAGTCGACGGACAGATCTCTGTCTCCTATACGGACAGAACACGACTGGAACACGTGTCGCGCAACAAACGACTCTCCAACAGGAGTAGTCACGACAAGCGGCTGATCTAGCAAACACGACTCTCAGCCTAACCTCGGCACGAAGTGCGTAGAAACATACGAATGCGTAGGTCCCGGATAAAAAAGAACATGTGCATTATAAGAACATACAGAAAGGGTACCTGAAACCACTGCATTGGACTCCTGCGCTCTTGGTGAGTCAAGGCAAAAACTCGAGCATGCCCTCTACCGGCAACTGGCTGTCCTCTGCCTCCACCACCTCATCCTCTCGGCACAAAACCACCGCGACCATGACCTCTCTGAGAAGGAGTCTGACGCGGCGCAACAACATGAATAAGAAGCAACGCTCTCTGAGGCGGAGAAGATGGTAAGGTAACCTGGGGTACGGCTGGCCCTCTCTGACGTATCATAGCACAATCCATCACGAGGTGCTGTAAACTGCCACATCCAAGACACCCACGTGTCGACGGCTGACCCTCCTGGGAAAAAGTGCTGAACAACTGGCCATGTCCCATGTCTCTGCTACTCCCAGTGTCCGAACAAACTCTGTCTCGGGATCTAAACCTCTTCCTCCGGGATACTATACCAGTACGAGCCCTCTTCGGTTCCGGAACAACCGACGACTCAGATAGACGCTCCTGCACCAATAGGGCTGCATCCACGGCTGCCACATACGTGTCGCAATGCTGAATGCTGATGGCTAGGAACAACTGAGTAAGCAGGCCTCGAACAAACCTCTTCACCCTTATCTCCTCAGTCGCCACCAAGTACGGAGCATACACAGATAGCTCGGTAAAAAGTACATCATACTCAGACACCGTCATCCCCGGAGTCTGGCGTAACGACTCAAATCGGCGTGCTCATGCATCCCTGATACTCGGTGGAAGAAAACGGGCGAGAAATGCCGTCACAAACTCAGCCCATGTCAAAGGAGAAAGACCTGCGGCTCTGCCCCTCTCCATGGACTCACACCACTTCTGGGCAAGACCCTCCAGAAGGAAGATCGCGAACTCCACCCATCTCTCGTCGGAGCATAGAAGCGAACGACAAATCCTGGCCATCCGGTCGATAAATGACTGCGGATCCTCAGTAGCATCTGTGCCAGTGAACACAGAAGGCCTCAGCCTCATGAACTCGGTCAGTGACACGGTAATAACCTTCGGAGCTATAACTGCGACTTCCGGAATAGTGGTACCTTCATGGTCCCTGCAACGGGTAGAACAACTGCCTTCCCCTGCGCTCGAATGGCCTCCACTAAAGTCCCCATCATCTGGCACAGGTCCTGCATACCAGCCCCAAAAATAACAATGTGCTCCGGTACAACAGGTGTACCGCCCTGGTTAGTCCTCGCCTCAAACGATTCGACTCTGACCTCGGCCCTCACGGCCGCTCTCTGTGCCCTCGTAGTCTTCGGCGGCATATAGGCTGGAAATGGAAAAAAGATTCGATATGGACACAGAAATCGAATCACAAAGATGTATATAAATCATGGAAGGAATTTCAATCAATATGTCATAAGGTCACTTAAGCGGAGTACCGTATCGTAAGTATGCCGCGTAACATATACACGCTACGTTACTCTGCTTAAGCTACCTACTCCATCATACCAAGGTCATCCTACACTCCGAAAGGTAAAACCTAGCGCTATGATACCAACTTTGTCACGACCCAAAAGTAGGCACATGACCGGCCCTTAAACCACGTAACGTCTACAGGCATACGTAAATTAAGTAAGCCGAAAGCCAGAAATATAAACCACCCCAAAAGGGATAAATAGAGAAAAACATAGTTTAAAACATTCGGAAAATCTTTAGCAAAAATCTTTAACTTTAGTTTTCTTTCTTGAAAATTTCGGCAGCACCTCCTTTGTAAAAACTATCCCCGAAAATGGGTAAAACATAGATAATACATAAAGCATCCCAAACGGGAGCAAATCACGCCCAACGGCGAAGACAACCACCACAAACATATATACGATGCCGAAGCGAAGAAATATAAAAGAAATCTGCATAAAAAAGTAAAACTTTTCAACAAAACCGGCTCCCACGAGCACGGCACCTAAAGTTACCAAAATAATAATACAACACCGAATCCTCACAACTTGTCTCTAAGTCAAATACAAGAAGTGGTAGATGCAGAATACTAAATCCAACAAAAAGATATATAATGTACAAACGGATAACTGCAAACCCACCTAAAAGCAAAAGCCTCACAGCCAACCGTAGCAGTATCCGCAAAAGTAGAGGTGATAAGACGCCCTGCAGCGACTACTCAGAGGGTAAGTCCTGCAAAACACTATGGCACAACGGGGTGAGTTACTAACTCATGAATCGTAATTAACATCATACTGTAATCGAAAGTATGCACGAATAGCGATTTATCTATCACATGTAATCCGATAGCATAAGTAGGACAATATGAATATGCAACAATCAAGTAAAGGTACCTCATCAGGGTACTACAACTACATGAAGAAATGCATATCAAAAATAATCCTGAGTGTGGGATGATATAATAAAACCTCAAGTAAAAATCATCAGCATGGAAAAACACCAGTGTCCCTCACTGACACATCAAATCCCAAATCATCAGACACCGCATCCTCAGATCGGCCCTCACATCCTGTAAGTCTCATGGAACCTGAGTGTCTAACATCGACACCCAAAACATCATGAAAACATATACCTATATGTATATATATATATATATATATGAAGATATCAACCTCGTATGTCCACCGACGATACGTAAGAACATGGAAACCTGAGTGTCAAACACCGACACTCGAAACATCATGAAACCCGTGTCTAGCATCGACACGTAAATCGTCATAAATCAGGTGCTGTCACCACGACTGGCCCTGACGATATGTCATTCATCACTCCGGTCAGTATCCCCACGATAACCGCCGAATCCATATAAAATCACCGGTAGGTACTCGCCCACCTTCCAGGCTCATCGCCTATCATCTGCGATCATCTTGCCGAGGGGAACCGTACAGGACTCCACCATGTACCCGCACACGACCCACTACACTCCTCGCATCGGGTATATACCACAATCTCAGAACCGAGAAATCTCATGGTGGACGCATCAAAATATCATATCAATAGAAACTGGGTTTTCAAACAATACATAGTTTCTTGAAAATACCCCCATAGTTCTCAAATCCATAAATAACATGAATTTCATATCTCAAAGCGAAAAATTCATGAAAACCGATATATGCAACATAAAACAACATTATGAGCATATCAAGGGAAAGCCGCTCTTTTGAATGAATCCAGCTTTAAAATATATCATGTGGTTCCCAAAATCCTCCGAAATCAAGTGCAGCATCATATGAGGTGTACATGTAATTGTAGCAAGGTTTAAGTATCTTCATGTAAAAAAGTATGTATGATGCATTTCATAAGCACAATAGTCAACGTCTCAATATCACATGTCAAAACAATATCACTTAGGGTATATGCAACTATAGCAAAATATGTGGGTGTACATGTTAGTATGTATGCATGATTTACATGTAGTTGTAACCGAGTATGTGGGTGTACATGTCAATATGTATGCATGATGTACAAGTAGCTATAGCAAGGTATACGTGAAAGGGAATAAGGGTCACTACCTCAACTATCCCTGCCTAATGCAATATCACGTATGTATGTGTCCACAGTAGTTCATATGCACAAAGGAATAAGAGTTACTACCTCAACTATCCTTATCCACTACCATATCACGTATGTAGGTGGTTTGTGCGTGTCATGGCAATTACTGACGGTGTGGGCGTAGGATATAAATTAGTGCTCGTGCAATATGAACCATCAGTAATGTGTTATATTCAAAGGTACAAGTCAAGGTACAACAGATAACACTATGCAATGACGTTCATATAAAATCAACTAATATGCAATAACATGCAGCTATCATATCATATCAGCCCCGACGCATAACGCCATACGGGCGATTTCCCCATAGATGTTAAATCTAATAACTGATGGTCTCGAGCTATGAAAATCCGACCACCTGCTTCACTTTTTTCGCAGCGTCCGAAGTCCTAGCTTGCGATGCTATAATTTCACAAACACATAGACAGTGCAAAATCTCAGAAATCGACCAATATAACATAAGACTACGTTTTAAATGACGCACCAACTCCAAACTAACTCATATGTGCCCGTCTAGTGGCTAACGTGCATGGCGACACTACGAAACCAACCCAGTGCAGCAGCTGCACAAGATCACGATCCGTGTCGGTTAACATAACACGCGGACTCAAAACACTAGATTATAGGAAAACGATCCCAGATTTTGCATACTGTAAACACTAAAAAAATAAACAGTACCAAACACCCCTAAACCACAGCAGACAACTACCCAACAAAACCCAACCCCAACACCCCCCTCCAAAACCGAGGTCGCCGGAATTCGTGGTCGGGTCGCCGGCTAAAACCGGTGGGGTGGGTCTCGTGTTTCAGGTGGAATCCTAGGGTCACTAGTACAACACTACTATCTTGTTTGGTCAATCAGCAAAAATCCCAGGTCACAGCAAATCACAGAGGCTCTAAAAAGACACTAAAAAATACGATATTGCACTAAGCGATACTTAAAGTGTTCTACACAACAACCCACGAGCTATACATCATAAAAACTCCTATTTAATAGTTTAGGGATTATACCTAACAACACTTGCTCACAAGATCCTAGCTCTCCAAGCTCCAAGTGATCATAGATGCAAAAGCAAGACTTGAAGTGTTTTGGTGAGATTATTTAGGGAATTTTAGAGATTTATTGAGCTTGTAATTGTTTCAAATGGTGAAAGAAAACCCAACAGCAGAAGGAGGAGGAGGCTCGGCCAATAAGTGGGAAGGTGAAGAATTGTGTGGAATTTTCTAGCAAAAATTTGTAATAAATGCACATAAATGCATGGATGCCACCTTTTCACTCTTTTTCTTATCTTTAATCATTAATCCTTTAACAGAAGATCTAGATATTATATGAAGGGTTTTGTTTTACTCAAGCTTGATTAATTAGCAATGATACAAATTTAGGAGTAATTATCTAAACCCAATATGTAAATACCACATTAAAATAATATTTAAATAGAGAAAAATTCTATTTGAACCAAAACTTCCCATATACCCCCAAAGCTCGCGCACTAGCTTTATTTTAGCTAAACTAGGTGCCGGCAAGTTTATACGTACGTTTGATCACAATCGGGTTAAAACGGAAAAATTCGCATAACGATTTCTAAAACGTTACAATCTCCCCCCTATAGAAATTCGGTCCCCGAATTAAAATTTCATACTAAGCGTACCTTCAAAAAGATGAGGGAATTTCTTCCGCATCTCACTCTCGGCCTCCCAAGTGATCTCCTCACTAGTAGGGCTACGCCAAAGAACCTTCTCCGATGGCAAGACCTTTGACCGAAGTTTCTTCACTTGCTGATCCAAAATAACTACCGGCTGCTCGGTGAACGAAAGATCGCGCTCAAGCAGAACGGTCTCATGCTGAATCATGTGAGAAGGATCATGAAGGTATCTACGAAGCATCGACACAAGGAAAACAGGGTGAACATCCGGAAAACTAGGCGGGAGCGCCAAACGATATGCAACATAACCCACTCGCTAAAGGATCTCGAAAGGTTCTATAAATCTGGGATTGAGCTTCCCCTTCCTCCCAAATTGCATAACGCCCTTCATCGGAGAAATGCTCAGGAATACGTGATCCCCCACTGCGAACTCGAGTCTGCGACGACGACGGTCGGCATAAGACTTCTGCCTGCATTGGGTTGTCTCATCATGTCCTAAATCAGCTGGATCTTCTCCGTAGTCTCCTGAACTAGCTGAGGTCCCAAAACTCTACTCTCGCTGAGTTCGGCACAACAGACTGGCGATCGACACTTCCTACCATATAAAGCCTCAAAAGGTGCTATCTGAATAGTTTCCTGAAAGATGTTTTTGTAGGAGAACTCAATCAACGGCAAGTGACGATCCCAACTGCCACCAAAATCAAGCCCACATGCACGGAGCATATCCTCCAGAGTGTTAGTGTATATGCCCTAGAGGCCATTACTGTATCATACTAGTTTGTATATTACTTAATGGAAGCTTGGGATATTCACAGTTGTATATACAATCTTGCTCGAAATGGTAGTATGCTACTTGGTTTGTCTCTGCTTTAATATGTGCATGTGTTTCTTTTAGCATATTGCTGGTATACATATTAGTAGAGCCCTTAGGATCTTTGCTTGATTACCAGCGTTGTGATGGCGCTCGCACTCGTGGGAGCTGGGTAATCTATAAGCACATCCTTATACAGGTCCCTGGTCGTTGGACTATCGAGACAGGGCATCGATACTCCGGAGTAGACTAGCGTATGCGCTTCTCATCCCAGTGTGGGAGACGGTCTGTCCCACAGCCGTTAGTACGTCGTACTTGGGATAGTATGCGGGTGCTCGTTAGGTTACGAGTACACTGGACAGGACTCGTCGGGAACTGTTGGTTGGTAATATACCTATCGTCAGTTATCAGTTCCCAGGTGACATGAGTACAGCTTAGTCCGCTGACTTGACACTGTCACTTCGCCTCGCGTGTGTTCCCACTGCACTTTGATTACTACCCTACCACGGCTCAGAGGAGTCGTGCAAACAGGTAGTTTTTGGGTGCAGTCCCGAAGCACTTGGAGGCAGTGACGGTTAGACAGGATTCATCTCTCCCGGTATTGGGGGTTGACATCGCGCTGTGTCCAGGAAAGCCATTACACGAGTAGTCCCTGGCCAGGACAAGCGAGATATACTGGTAAGTTTCCAGTGTTATCTCAGGGTGTTCTGGGCTACACTCCGACACGACTTGTACCGCTATTAGGGGACTGACGTTCACCGCCCCCCTAGGCCCGCCATGCGATGTATCAGACGAACAGACCGGACTGTACGGAGACTGTCACATACAGGCTCAGTAGGAGTGCAGATGGGGTTCACCTCGTCAGTCTTCTTATCGACATCTACCTGGGGACCATTACGTACAGCTAGTGCCGCTTGCGGTCTGTGGTTAAACCCACTGCCAGCGTAGTGTCGAGTCTTTAGAGTCCCACACAGAGAGCTATTCGCCTTTAGGCAAAATGAGTAGAGGTCGCATGGTTTTGCGACAGGGTTCGTTCGCATCCGCGTGCTTGTGCACGTTTGCTGTCCGGACAGTTTATACTAGTGGGCTTTGGTTTAAGCCGAATCCTAGTATATGATTTGAGATTGGTTTTTCTCAGTGTATTCGTGTTCCTCGGATCACGAATGCGGGTGCGTATGCACAGTTGCTTGAGATTGAGGGAGAGGACCTTGTTTAGGGTTAATGACAATTGTCATTTTATTAACCCTATTGCTTTTGTGTGTATTATTGTTAATTGATAATTAGCTTAATTATTGTGCATGGTTGTTGTTGTTGACCTTTTGACTTCATTGACTTGTTGACCAAGTTGACAACTTGACCATAATCATTTCATTTGGAAGATGCTCATTGATCTTTGCAATTTGCATTAATATTGATATGATAATGGTCATGTCTTGCTACAACCATGACAATTTTCAAGCAAATTATGGAATTAAAATATTACACACATATTAGTGAGAATGGCTCACTAATAATTCATTCTCTCATATCTTTTCTCTCTCTTGCCCATCCTCTCCCTCAAGCTCTCTCCCTCTCATGTGTTGAGAAACAAAAAGCTTGAGAAAAACCTTCACTTGATCTTCTCTACTCTCTTCTAGGGTTCAAGTCTTAGCATTTCTTGCACTCTAGTTACTCCTAGCTTGGAGTTGAAGCTAAAGGTCGAGGCTTTCGGGTGGATCGTTCTTTGACGGGAGAAGACAAGCAAGGTGACATCTTTCTACCATTCCAAGAAGCAAGGAGAGAAGGACTTCGAGCTCAAGGTATAACCTTTCTACAACTTAGCTAGTTGTTAGTTTGCTTTAGCTAGTTTTTGTTTAGCAAAGATCCTCATAGCTTGGTCCATGTTGCCTATAGTTGATAAAAATCCAATTTTTATTATGTTTTCCGCCTCCCCGCAAGCACCGGGGTGGGCAACGTTGACTTACAGTGGTATCTGAGCCTAACTAAACTCAAACTAGCTAGGTAGTGAAGTGTAACGATGTTTCGAAACCGGAAAATCCAAAAAACCAAACTTTGCAAAACCCAAGTTTCTGTTAATTTTTTTTCTGGTCAAAATGACATTTGTTATATACCAAAAATTATCTCAGGGTTTTGTGTGAAAAACCACCAAATACGAACCAGAGAGGAGATTAGAGGAGCGCGGATCCGCGGCAAGAGGAAGCTCCTGCCGCAGAAGCGCGGCCGTCTTGTCCCCTCTCTGCATCGTTTTTGGTGCAGTGTGTTTCTGTGTTGGTTTTGGGATTTTTAGGATATGTTATATGTGCCCAGATTTTCCAGAACTAAAATTTACTTTTGGGGGCCTATAAATCCGTATTTTTCGGAACTTCACTACACTTTAACTATATCGGTTATATCTGTGATGCTTGCATGTATTGAACGTCGGCTAATCGCTATAAGTCGATTAGTCGGGGTTATACATCTCTGTGATCTGTGATTGTTATTGGTTTGTGGATATGAATGGATTGGATTGTCACGGGTGAATGGCCGGGGTGGATGTGAGATGAGCGTTGTTTTTCTTTCATTCATTTGTAACATGTAAATTGATGTAATAATATTATTTGTATGGCCGCACAACCGGGTCGGGGTTGTAGCCGTCATTGTATAATTCTTTTTACTGTTTTTGCTCCTAGGATAGACCCATGGAGGGGTGCACAAACTACCGGGTATCTCGAAGTGCCGAGTGGCCTACTCACGGTGGTGAGGGAGGTTGCTTCGCTTCGGGTGCTTGGCGGGTAGTTTGCCGCACCCGTAGGGGTCTTGGGTGGGGTATTGGCTATTCACCGCGACCGTGTAATCCGCTTTACGTTGCAGGCTCGAACGCATTGCGGATTCCTAGTATATCTAATGTATTCATCTGTGATCTGTAATGTCTATCATTGCTATATATTTATATATAATAACTATTTAGGCGTTGCTTATGTTTTACAGCCGCGCTAGCCCAGCCCCCGCTCTGTCGTTAGTTAAGTAACCTAACGGGTGATGACGGGGCCCCGTGGCGAATGCGAATGGCATAAGCGTACGTCATATTTTGGTTGTTTTCTGCAATGGTAGGATTAAATGATGGGACGCATTAAAAGAACTAATGCAAGAAATAAACCAAGTAAAACTCGATTGGAACACTTTGAAAACCACTCGGTTCTTTTCAAAACTAAACTTTTAAACGCGGAGCTTGAACCACTCCTTTTAAAAGCTATCTCGTTCCATCGATTATATCAAGTTCACTACGTTCACGGTTTCGCCAAAACCATCCGTAGCCCTCCATCATTTCGGTTAAATATTCGGTAGTATTCAAGCTATGTATTTTGACCTCACGCCAAGGCATAGTGATTGGTAGCTGCCGGATATTTATCCGTTGCATAGATAGAATGCGTTGATTTGAGACAGTCGTACTGCCGTTTTGGCCTACGTCAAGGGTAGGTACGGGTGGGTTCAAATTAACCAGGATAATGATGGGAAGAACTTGACATGTGACTTATGACATTTTGACCTCACGCCAAGGTCATAAGAGCATGGGGCAAAAATCTACATCGGGAGTTTCATAAGTACTGAAACTTGCTAGCGTTGCATACCATTTGGAGTGTGATAATTCTGGTAGGATTCCTTCGGTTTTATCACGCGATGATATTTGAATCCCGATCCTACTGTGAGTATATGCTACTCCTCGGGAAAACTCTCACTTAACGATCAATGCTATAAACCTAGTAGGTGCCTAGAAAGGTGTTAGCGGGGCTACGCCCACAGGGAAAAGAGGTTACATAATTAAGGAACTTCGCGAAAGCGTTGGAAAACCTCCCTCGAAGTACCGACACTGGCCTGGCTGAACGGTTAAGCAAGTATTGTACGGTGAGAATGATCCCGGCTAATCCTTTTCTTTATGGTTTGAGAAGGGATTCGAGAAACAGTGGGAGCCATCCAGTTTAGACAAACTAAAAACCACTCTAAACTTGCAAGAGCATCATGTTAAAGTGTTTCTTTTCTCTCTCCTAATTGCAGCGACCATTCAACATGACCGGACTTAAGTTACTGTTAGATAAAAATATATTGATAGGGCCAAACTACAAAGATTGGCTCAGGAATGTCAAGATGGCTATCACTTATAACAAGCTGGGGTATATACTTACCACCAAAGCTCCCCCTGTCCCAGGTCCCACCTCCAGCGTCGCGGATGTAGAAATCCGTAAGACATGGGAGATGGATTGCGCGAGGGCCAGATGCCTCGTACTAGCCTCGATGGACAACGAACATCAGAGGAGGCACGAGAATATGGACCTAGAGTCCATATTTCTCCATACAAAAGAACTGTATGGAGAGCAGTCTCGTATCGCTAGATACGAAGTGTCGAAGAAGCTTTTTTCGGCAAGGTTGGCCGTCGGATCATCGGTAGCGGACCACGTGCTTAAGATGATCGGCTACATAGAGGAGCTCACGGACCTAGGGACCACGTTGGAGAATGAACTCTATACCGACTTGATTCTCCAGTCCCTTCCTTCCACTTACGCCCAGTTCATTCTTAACTTCAACATGCAAGGAAAGGAGGTTGAACTTGCCGAACTTCTGAACATGTTGAGGACTGCTGAGGGCACCCTACAGAAGGGTAGGGAGACATCCACTTTGTTTGTAGGAGGATCTTCCTCTTCTAGATCCAGGGCGAAAGCCAAGGGCAAGAAGAAGAAAGCCCCCGCCAAACCAAGAGGCGGTGTCGGTAAAGTGGATACGAAGGGAAAGGGTAAAGCAACAAAAGTAGCGGGGAAGCTGGTGGGGAAGGAAGAATGCTTCTATTGTCACAAAAGTGGTCACTGGAAACAGGATTGCAAGGCTTGGAAAGCCAGAACACAGGATTTGAAGCGAGTTGCAGCTTCAGCTTCAGGTGTGTATGTTATTGAAAACTGTCTATCAATAAACTCTACATCCTAGGTATTGGATACCGGATCAGGATCTCATATCTGTAATTCTTTGCAGGCGTTGAGAAAGCGTAGAGTTTTGAAGGCAGGTGACATGACCCTCAGAGTTGCAAACGGTGCTAGCATGGATGCTGAGGCCGTGGGGGACTATCAACTGGGATTATCAGATGGACACTTTTTGGTTTTGCGTAGTTGTTATTATGTACCAAATGCAACCTGTAATATCATTTCTGTATCTTTATTATCTAAAGAAGGTTATGAATTTGCATTTGTAAGTAATGTAATGAACATTCACCTTAATCAAGTTTTGATTGGGTCAGGTACATTGAACAACGGTATATACGTTTTAAACCAACCACAGGTTTTCAATATCCAGAATACACACAAAAGAAAGTCTCCAGAAATTAATAAAACTTTCTTATGGCATTGTAGACTGGGTCACATCAATGGGAGAAGATTGAATAAGTTACATACTGAAGGATATTTAGATCCGTTCGAATATCAATCGTATGCAACTTGTCAATCCTGTCTCAAAGGAAAGATGACAAAGGCTCCGTTTTCTGGACACGGAGAAAGAGCGAGCGAGCTCTTGGGACTCGTACACAGCGACGTGTGCGATCCAATGTCTACACATGCGCGAAGCGGTTTTTCTTACTTCATTACTTTTACGGATGATTTCTCAAGATTCGGACATGTCTTCTTAATAAAGCATAAATCCGAAGCTTTTGATAAGTTCCAGGAATATAAGAATGAAGTAGAAAAACAAACCGGCAAAAGTATCAAGATTCTAAGATCGGATCGAGGTGGAGAATACTTAAGTGCCAAATTCCTGAACTACTTAAAAGAGAATGGAATTCTCTCTCAGCTTACTCGTCCATACACTCCGCAACATAACGGTGTATCGGAGAGACGGAACCGGACCCTATTGGATATGGTACGGTCCATGATGAGTAATGCTGAGTTACCGCGATCGTTCTGGGGATATGCGCTAGAAACAGCTGCATATCTTTTGAACCGTGTTCCCACTAAGACTGTGCCTACCACACCATATGAGTTATGGAGTGGGAAGAAACCCTATCTTCAATACTTGAAGATTTGGGGATGTCCAGCTTATGTCAAAAAGCAGCATACGGACAAGCTCGAGGCACGCTCAGTACTGTGCAAGTTTGTGGGATACCCAAAGAACTCCAGGGGGTATCTTTTCTATTACGCAGAGGAACAAAAAGTCCTTGTTTCTCGTAATGCCCATTTTCTGGAACATCAGTTTTTAGAAAAAGAAATAAGTGGGAGCGCAATAGAACTGGAAGAAATTCCAGAACCACAAACTATTACTGAAAGCTTAGTGGAACCAGAAGGTTCAAAAGAACAGGACATTCCTACGCCACTCCGCAGGAGTAGTAGGCAGTCTCATCTGCCCGAGAGGTACTACGGTTTTCTCATTGACGGGGATAGAGAGGACTGCATCCTAGATTGTGATGAGCCTACTAGCTTCCAGCAAGCCATTCAGAGCGTCGACTCGGTAAAATGGCTGGATGCAATGCGGACCGAGATGGAGTCCATGTACACCAACAAAGTATGGACGTTGGACATTGCTCCAGACGGGGTAAAACCCGTAGGATGCAAGTGGATCTTCAAAAGGAAGATTGGTGTAGATGGACAGGTTGAGACCTATAAAGCTAGACTGGTAGCAAAGGGTTTTCGTCAGCGACCTGGTTTGGACTATGACGAAACCTTTTCTCCAGTAGCTATGCTGAAATCTATTCGGATCCTTCTTGCCATCGCTGCTTTCCACGATTATGAGATTTGGCAGATGGACGTAAAGACAGCTTTTCTAAATGGTCATTTAGAGGAGTGTGTCTATATGGACCAGCCAGAGGGTTTCATTCAGGGTGGGAGCAGCGGAAAGGTGTGCAAGTTGCTCAAGTCCATTTATGGACTCAAGCAGGCATCGCGGAGTTGGAACATCTGTTTTGATGAGACGGTCAAAGAATTTGGCTTTATCAAAAATCCAGATGAACCGTGCATCTATTGTAGATTTGTAGCAAGAACTGTTGTATTCCTCGTTTTATACGTGGATGACATTCTCTTAATAGGAAATGACATTCCTATGCTACAATCTGTCAAGGGGTTCTTGTCACACAGGTTCTCCATGAAAGACCTGGGTGATGCCTCATACATTCTGGGTATCCGGATCTACCGTGACAGATCCAAGAGGATATTAGGACTCTCACAGTCCAGGTACATCGACACCATACTGAAAAGATTCAGTATGGAAGATTCCTAGCGCGGTAATCTACCGGCTTGTCACGGGATCACCCTCTCCAAAGAGATGTCTCCCAAGACTGATTTGGAGAGGGATCGCATGTCTATTATACCCTACGCTTCTGCGGTAGGCTCTATAATGTATGCGATGTTGTGTACCAGACCGAATGTGGCTTATGCACTGAGTGTGGTAAGCAGGTATCAGTCAAACCCTGGGGAGAAACATTGGATAGCAGTAAAGAACATTCTCAAGTACCTGAGAAGGACTAAGGAGATGTTCTTGGTGTATGGCGGAAAAGACCTGCAGATTGAGGCCTTTGCTGACTCCAGCTTCCAGAGTGACAAGGATGATTCCAAGTCCATGTCGCGTTTTGTCTTTACCCTCAATGGAGGGGCGGTGTGTTGGAAGAGCTCCAAACAGGAAACCGTTGCTGACTCGACTATGGAAGCGGAATACATCGCTGCATCTGATGCCGCAAAAGAAGCTGTCTGGATGAGGAAGTTCTTGAAAGAACTTCAGGTGGTTTCGTCCATTGTTGACCCAATACCTCTGTATTGCGACAACAACGGGGCTATAGCTTTAGCGAAGGAACCCAGGTCCCATCAGAAATCCAGACACATCTTAAGGCGGTATCACCTGATCAGGGAGATTGTGGATCGCCAGGAGATCGAGGTCCGGAGAGTTGCATCAGAGGAAAACACAGCAGATCCATTCACCAAGGCCTTGCCCCAGACTCAGTTCGAGCGGCTGATTGAGATGATAGGTCTTCGATACGCCAGTACATGGCCTTAGTGCAAGTGGGAGATTGTTAGTGTATATGCCCTAGAGGCCATTACTGTATCATACTAGTTTGTATATTACTTAATGGAAGCTTGGGATATTCACAGTTGTATATACAATCTTGCTCGAAATGGTAGTATGCTACTTGGTTTGTCTCTGCTTTAATATGTGCATGTGTTTCTTTTAGCATATTGCTGGTATACATATTAGTAGAGCCCTTAGGATCTTTGCTTGATTACCAGCGTTGTGATGGCGCTCGCACTCGTGGGAGCTGGGTAATCTATAAGCACATCCTTATACAGGTCCCTGGTCATTGGACTATCGAGACAGGGCATCGATACTCCGGAGTAGACTAGCGTATGCGCTTCTCATCCCAGTGTGGGAGACGGTCTGTCCCACAGCCGTTAGTATGTCGTACTTGGGATAGTATGCGGGTGCTCGTTAGGTTACGAGTACACTGGACAGGACTCGTCGGGAACTGTTGGTTGGTAATATACCTATCGTCAGTTATCAGTTCCCAGGTGACATGAGTACAGCTTAGTCCGCTGACTTGACACTGTTACTTCGCCTCGAGTGTGTTCCCACTGCACTTTGATTACTACCCTACCACAGCTCAGAGGAGTCGTGCAAACAGGTAGTTTTTGGGTGCAGTCCCGAAGCACTTGGAGGCAGTGACGGTTAGACAGGACTCGTCTCTCCCGGTATTGGGGGTTGACATCGCGCTGTGTCCAGGAAAGCCATTACACGAGTAGTCCCTGGCCAGGGCAAGCGAGATATACTGGTAGGTTTCCAGTGTTATCTCAGGGTGTTCTGGGCTACACTCCGACACGACTTGTACCGCTATTAGGGGACTGACGTTCACCGCCCCCCTAGGCCCGCCATGCGATGTATCAGACGAACAGACCGGACTGTACGGAGACTGTCGCATACAGGCTCAGTAGGAGTGCAGATGGGGTTCACCTCGTCAGTCTTCTTATCGACATCTACCTGGGGACCGTTACATACAGCTAGTGCCGCTTGCGGTCTGTGGTTAAACCCACTGCCAGCGTAGTGTCGAGTCTTTAGAGTCCCACACAGAGAGCTATTCGCCTTTAGGCAAAATGAGTAGAGGTCGCATGGTTTTGCGACAGGGTTCGTTCGCATCCGCGCACTTGTGCACGTTTGCTGTCCGGACAGTTTATACTAGCGGGCTTTGGTTTAAGCCGGATCCTAGTATATGATTTGAGATTGGTTTTTCTCAGTGTATTCGTGTTCCTCGGATCACGAATGCGGGTGCGTATGCACAGTTGCTTGAGATTGAGGGAGAGGACCTTGTTTAGGGTTAATGACAATTGTCATTTTATTAACCCTATTGCTTTTGTGTGTATTATTGTTAATTGATAATTAGCTTAATTATTGTGCATGGTTGTTATTGTTGACCTTTTGACTTCATTGACTTGTTGACCAAGTTGACAACTTGACCATAATCATTTCATTTGGAAGATGCTCATTGATCTTTGCAATTTGCATTAATATTGATATGATAATGGTCATGTCTTGCTACAACCATGACAATTTTCAAGCAAATTATGGAATTAAAATATTACACACATATTAGTGAGAATGGCTCACTAATAATTCATTCTCTCATATCTTTTCTCTCTCTTGCTCATCCTCTCCCTCAAGCTCTCTCCCTCTCATATGTTGAGAAACAAAAAGCTTGAGAAAAACCTTCACTTGATCTTCTCTACTCTCTTCTAGGGTTCAAGTCTTAGCATTTCTTGCACTCTAGTTACTCCTAGCTTGGAGTTGAAGCTAAAGGTCGAGGCTTTCGGGTGGATCGTTCTTTGACGGGAGAAGACAAGCAAGGTGACATCTTTCTACCATTCCAAGAAGCAAGGAGAGAAGGACTTCGAGCTCAAGGTATAACCTTTCTACAACTTAGCTAGTTGTTAGTTTGCTTTAGCTAGTTTTTGTTTAGCAAAGATCCTCATAGCTTGGTCCATGTTGCCTATAGTTGATAAAAATCCAATTTTTATTATGTTTTCCGCCTCCCCGCAAGCACCGGGGTGGGCAACGTGGACTTACATAGAGTCTGTATTGTCCGCTCCGACTGACCATCGGTCTGCGGATGAAAAGTGGTGCTAAAACTCAACCTGGTACCCAAAGCTTCCTGAAGCTTCTGCCAAAGACGGCTAGTAAACTGGGTGTCTCTATCGGATACGATGCATGTGGGAATACCGTGCAAACGCACAATCTCATCTATGTACAACTGAGAATACTGAGCATAACCGAAAGTGGCCTTCACTGGAAAGAAGTGAGCCGCTTTCATCAACCGGTCAACAATCACCCAAATGGATTCATACCCTCTACTGTTCCTGGGTAGACCCACAATGAAGTCCATGGAAATCTGTTCTCATTTCCACTCCGGAACAGGTAAAGGCTGCAACTCTCCAGCCGGTCTCTGATGCTCAGCCTTGAATTGTTGACAAGTCAGGCACCTCGAAACGAAGTCCGAAATATCGCGCTTCATCCCTTCCCGCCAGTAAAAGTCCCTCAAGTCACGGTACATCTTGGTGGATCCTGGATGAACGCTAAAGGCCGACTGATATGCCTGCTCTAGGATCTCGCGACTCAACCCATCAGCATCTTGTACACACAAGCGAGTCCCGCATCGTAGCACACCCTAGTCATCAATCATGAACTCCGAAACTGTACCCTGCCGAACAAGCTCATGAATCTCAAACAAACGGGCATCACTGGGCTGCGCCTTACTGATACGATCAAGCAGTGGGCGGGCAGGCATGGACATGAGCAAACTGTGCCCCAGCAGAAGTGAACTCGAACTGCACTCTACCATCACACAAGAGCTGCCAATCTGCAGAAGACTATCGCTGAACTACGCTCAACTAGGACAGCTACCCTCGGGCCTACGACTCAAAGTATCATCTACCACATTCGCCTTGCCCGGGTGATAAAAGATCTCACAATCATAATCCTTCAGAAGCTCCATCCAACGGCGCTGTCGCAGATTCATATCCCACTGCTGGAAGATGTACTTCAAGCTCTTGTGATCCGTGAAGATCTGACACGACTCTCCGTACAAGTAGTGCCTCCAAATCATCAACGCAAAGACCACCGCGGCCATCTCAACATCGTGAGTGGGGTAATTCTGCTCGTGCTTCTTCAGCTACCTAGAAGCATAAGTAATCACTCTATCATGCTGCATCAAAACACAACCAAGCCCCACTCGAGAAGCATCACAGCAAACAACATAGCCGCCCGATCCAGAAGGCAAAGATATAACTGGTGCTGTCGTCAACCGAGTCTTCAACTGCTGAAAACTCTACTCGCACTCATCAGTCCAAAGAGAAGGAACTCCCTTCCTGGTCAGTCCAGACAGTGGTGCAGCGATACTCGAGAAATCCTGCACAAAACGGTGATAATAACCAGCTAGGCCCAAAAAGCTTCGGACCTCAGTCACCGATACAGGTCTGAGCCAAAGCTGTACAACCTCGATCTTCCTCGGGTCTACAAGAATACCATCACCAGTCACCATATGACCCAGGAAGTCAACTCTATCAAGCCAAAATGCGCACTTTGAGAATTTAGCATACAGCTGGTACTCTCTCAAAATCTGCAAAGCAATCCTCAAGTGTTGCTCATGCTCCTCAAGACTCCTAAAGTAGACCAGTATGTCATCAATAAACACAATAATAAACTGGTCGAGGAACGGCCTAAAAATCCGGTTCATCAGATCCATGAACGCTGCTGGCGCATTGGTGAGTCCGAACGACATCACCAAAAACTCATAACGCCCATAGCGCATACGAAAATCAGTCTTCGAAATGTCATCATTCCGAACCCGCAACTGAAGATAACCTGAACGCAAATCAATCTTAGAAAAATGTTTTGCACCCTAGAGCTGATCAAATAAATCGTCAATGCGTGGTAAAGGATACCTATTACGTACCGTAACTCGGTTCAATTGACGATAATCCACACACGGCCTCAAACTGTCGTCCTTCTTCTTGACGAACAGATCAGGAGCTCTCTACGGCGAAACACTCGGACGCAAAAGTCCCCTATCAAGCAACTCTTGCAATTGATCTTTAAGCTCACTAAGCTCTGCCAGAGCCATCCGATAATGTGGTATAGAAATAGGCTCCGTGCCAGGAATCAGATCAATACAGAACACAATATCACGCTCTGGCGGCATCCCAGGTAACTCGTCGGGAAAGACGTCGGGAAACTCTCGCATGGTAGAAACCCCGTTCAACGACTCCACTGTGGCTCCAGTATCATGAATGAAAGCCAAGAATCCCCGACATCCCCTCCTCAATAGCCGACTAGCGCAAAGGACAGAAATCAAACTGTGAGGGGTGGCACCACGGTCCCCCTGCACAACAAACACTGACTCGCCGGGAAAACAAAACCTAACTGTCTTCTCGCGGTAGTCTACGGACACGTAGCATGTATATAACGCTTCGAAAATCGTTTAGGTAGTTTTTTTCCGGTAATCGGCTAAATTAGCAGCCTTTTCCGTAAAAAGTCAAAATAGGTATTTTTCATTATAGACCTAATTATACAAAATTTAGATAAGATATTACTATAAATTGGTCACTAAAATGTCACTTAAAATTTTCTAGTTAATTAAATCTTTTTTTCCTTAATTAATTATTTTTAATATTATATTAAGCTTTTAAAAATATATTTAATTAGTGATAAATACAAATTTAATTAGGTAAATTACATAATTAGGAACCATTATGAACTAAGATATATTAGTAACAAAAATTTTTATCAAGACATTCCAAGATTAATTGTTTCTATGGTCTTAAACGAAATTAAAATGAAATTTTAACTAGGAATGAAGTATCATGCAATTATGAACTTGAGGGGCTTTATTGTTAAAAAAAATGCTAACCTCTTTAACACAAACCCCACTTTCCCCTTCACTGCCGAACTGCAGGAAATCCCTCTCCATTTTTTTCCCCACTTGTTTGGAAATGAAAACTTTACAAGGGGGTTTAGTGGAAAATTGATGTGAATGCATTAATTTGATTTGAATGAGTTGTTTGGGCCTAGAAATTTCCACAATTCTCCACTCATCTCCACTTCC
This sequence comes from Agapanthus africanus, assembly GCA_030015575.1. NCBI lineage: Eukaryota > Viridiplantae > Streptophyta > Magnoliopsida > Asparagales > Amaryllidaceae > Agapanthus > Agapanthus africanus. The sequence continues at coordinate 189,522,955 of JASDDO010000012.1, read as the reverse complement.
CTCATTGTGCCGACCTCACTGCAGTGAGATTTTCCCAAAATTTTCCACTCATTCCTCATCTAATTTCATCAAGTTTTCATCAAAAAAAAAATCCAAGAAATCTACACAAAAACCTTCAAGCTTAAGCAAATTCCTCATCCTTTCTTCTTGGCTATTCTAGCTTGAATCATGGTGCAATGAAGCCATCTTTGGAGGCTAGTGCATGCTAGGGTTCACAACTTATGAGGTGAAAATTCTGAACTAGTTGTTAAATTGTAGATTGAATGTGCTAAAATTGAAATTTGAAGTATTAATTTAGTAGTAATTACTTGTTCATGAAATTCAAGAAAGGGATTTGATTGTGGATTAGGGTTTGTAGCATGGTTGATGGATTAAAGTTAGGGTTTTGGTTATCTAGTTGGTTAGAATGGTTAATTGTGCGATGTTGCGCTCGCTAGATCGATAAAATTGCGATATTTGCGTCGAATCGGTATGCAAATGCTTTCTAGGTTTTTATGTAAATTAGGAGGTGATCAAATTGCATTATATTAGCAATATAATTAGCTTCATATATGACTATTAGTGTGCGCGAATGCGGGGTTTTGTCTATCCGGGTTTTAGTTTTGTCGATTTTCCCGAAACGGCGATTTTGGTTAAGATTTAGCGATTTTCGTGTGTTTTCCCGCGCACCGAGTGCACGTTATGTTTAATTCGAGAGCATCGATATTTGTATATTATGACATGCATCGTTTTAGGATATGTAATCTTATGCTTGGAGTTGTGCAAATATAGGATCGGTCGGGGAAACATCGGACACGGCGCGTAAAGGCAAGGCGGTGGTCGGATCTGATTAGCGAGGCATTCAGGTGAGTAGATGTATTCATCTATGGGGGAATCGTCTGGATGGCGCGAGGTGCCCCCTAGTTAGGATTACCTTATTTCTTGCAAGATCTGTATTGTTAGTTAGCTTACCCCTTCAGTTACATTGCATACCCTTACAGCTAACCGTATACTAGATTGCATGGACATTCATATACACATATACGATATCACCTCATAGGACACGAACACCATTACCATTGGCATCTGTTGCACGCGCACTATTCATGTGACACACACGCCTTTGGTAATTTCCATGCCACGTGCACTATAGAACCTGTTTAATTTAGTATCGACACTTGCATCATACATGATATATGAAATTGCATAGCTTGTATATACCTCGCATCATCATCGTACTTACATAGATTTCTAGCCAAAATTCACATCGCATACATTGATATCATAGACATTTATCATATACAACATGTTGGATATTATGATTTTCTTGAGCATTTCAGTATTGCTGCGATTTCTGGATTTTTGGGGGAAAACCGCAAGAATTTAACAAAAGCTTATATCTATCATCTTTTTTTTAAAACAAAGTTGCGGTTTTCTCGTGATGTATGTGTCGTCCACCATGAGTTTTCATGTTTTCAGTTGGATTTCGAGACCCGATTCGAGGAGTGGATGAACCGTCTCGGGTACATGGTGGGCCCGGTATGGTACCCCGGGGCAAGAAGATCGAGTTGTAGACGATGAGCCTGGCAGGGGAAGACTACCTACCGGTGATGTCTGGCGCGGCGGATATCCGGAGGATACCGACCGTTGTCGTGAGATTTGATGATATGGGCCGATCCGGACTGACGGAGCCCGATATTTGAGACATTGATCCAGTGAGATATTGAGACAGATATGATTTCATATTTGGTGTCGATACTTGACACGGGTTTTCAGATGATTTCTTGATGGTACTTAGCTATTATACAGATATTCATTTTCTAAAGTTAAGAATGCAGAACCCTTAGCATTTAAAACACTTAAAGATTTAGTAATGACATTGCATACATGTACATGCATACTAGAGGTATTATATCACATATGAACATACATGTTGTGACGCATTTGCGTGCATTCTTACGATTGCCTTACTAGATGTTATATTCTACTCACGAGCTGGCAACTCACCTCCGTTGTGCCACAGTGTCTTGCAGGTCAGACCCGTCATCCTTGTAGCGGCGGGCTATCATATCATCAGCTCCTTTTGCTCAGACTCGCGACATCGCCCGTAGGTGGGTTGCGAGCACACTTTATTTCTTTTTGCTCTATCATTGTATCTAGTATTCTCCATCTACCATTTTCTATTTGTATATGTGACCTAGGGATGAGACTGAGAGATTTGTATATATGTGGTTTCTTTTGGGTCGAGCTCACTTGAGCCGACGTTGTGTTTTCTGATATTTTGCATTTCTTTTACGCTCTTTTCTTGATAATTACTTATATATTGCATGTGGTTGTGATCCGCCTTAGGCGAAGAGCTAGCTCCCGCTTAGGAATGCCGTTTATGATTACAGGTTATATATCTTGTTGTACCCATTTTGGGGGATAGAATCTACAAAGGAGACTCTGCCGAAATTTTCGGAAATTTTTGATATTTTTAAAAAGGGGTTCAATGCAATTTAATTGATTTCAAAGTCGTTTTCATGAATGGTTTCCTTCACTCTTTTGGTTTTGGTTTAGATTTTTCTGGGCTTTGGCTGACTTAGGTTACGTTACGCTTTTAGACGTCTCGTAATCTAAGTGCTAGTCATGTTCCGTACTTTCGGGTCATGATAATGTAGCTAACCAGCCTATGCCCAGCAGAATGTTGAAGTCCAACATCTCAAGAACGATCAAATCAACGGACAGATCTCCGTCTCCTATACGGACAGCACACGACTGGAATACGTGTCGTGCAACAAACGACTCTCCAACAGGAGTAGTCACGATAAGCGGCTGATCTAGCAAACACGACTCTCGGCCTAACCTCGGCACGAAGTGCGTAGAACATACGAATGCGTAGGTCCCGGATCAAAAAGAACATGTGCATCATAAGAACATACAGAAAGGGTACCTGAAACCACAACATTGGACTCCTGCGCTCTTGGTGAGTCAAGGCAAAAACTCGAGCCTGCCCTCTACCGGCAACTGGCTGTCCTCTGCCTCCACCACCTCATCCTCTCGGCACAAAACCACCGCGACCATGACCTCTCTGAGCAGGAGTCTGACGCGGCGCAACAACAGGAATAAGAAGCAACACTCTCTGAGGCGGAGAAGACGGTAAGGTAACCTGGGGTATGGCTGGCCCTCTCTGACGTATCATAGCACAATCCATCACGAGGTGCTGTAAACTGCCACATCCAAAACACCAAAGTGTCGACGGCTGACCCTCCTGGGAAAAAGTGCTGAACAACTGGCCATGTCCCATGTCTCTGCTACTCCCAGTGTCCGAACGAACTCTGTCTCGGGATCTAAACCTCTGCCTCTGGGCTGCTATACCAGTACGAGCTCTCTTCAGTTCCGTAACAACCGACAACTCGGAGAGACGCTCCTAGACCAATAGGGCTGCATCCACGGCTGCCACATACTTGTCACAATGCTGAATGCTTATGGCTAGGAACAACTGGATAAGAAGGCCTCGAACAAACCTCTTCACCCTCATCTCCTCAGTCGCCACCAAGTACGGAGCATACACAGATAGCTCGGTAAAAAGTACATCATACTCAGACACCGTCATCCCCGGAGTCAGGCGTAACGACTCAAATCGGTGCGCTCGCGCATCCCTGACGCTCGGTGGAAGAAAACGGGCGAGAAATGCCGTCACAAACTCAACCCAGGTCATAGGAGCAAGACCTGCGGCTCTTCCCCTCTCCATGGACTCACACCACTTCTGGGCCAGACCCTCCAGACGGAAGTTCGCGAATTCCACCCATCTCTCGTCGGAGCATCGGAGAAAACGACAAATCCTGGCCATCCGGTCGATAAGCGATTGCGGAGCCTCAGTAGCATCTGTGCCAGTGAACACCGGAGGCCTCAGCCTCATGAACTCGGTCAGTGACACGGTAATAACCTCCGGAGCTATAACTGCGACTTCCGGAATAGTAGGTACCATCGTGGTCCCTGCAATGGGTGGAAAAACTGCCAGCCCCTGCGCTCGAATGGCCTCCACTAAAGTCCCCATCATCTGGCACAGGTCTTGCATACCTGCCCCAAACATAGAAATTTGCACCGGTACAACAGGCGGACCGCCCTGGTCAGTCCTCGCCTCAGACGAGTTGACTCTGACCTCTGCCCTCGCGGTCGCTCTCTGTGCCCTCGTAGTCTTCGGCGGCATATAGGCTGGAAATTGAAACAAGATTCGATAAGAACACGGAAATCGAATCACAAGGATGTATATAAATCATGGAACGAATTTCAATCAATAAGTCCTTAGGACACTTAGGCGGAGTACCGTGTCGTAAGTATGCCACGGAACATACAGACGCTACGTTACTCTGCTTAAGCTACCTACTCCATCATACCAAGGTCATCCTACACTCCGAAAGGTAAAACCTAGCGCTCTGATACCAACTTTGTCATGACCTAAAAGTAGGCACATGACAGGCCCTTAAACCACGTAATGTCTACAAGCGTACGTAATTTAAGTAAGCCGAAAGCCAGAAATCTAAACCACCCCAAAAGGGATAAATGGAGAAAAACAAAGTTTAAAACATTCGGAAAATCTTAAGAAAAAATCATTAACTTTAGTTTTCATTCTTGAAAATTTCGACAGCACCTCCTTTGTAAAAACTAGCCCCGAAAAAGGGTACAACATAGATAATATATAAAGCATCCCAAACGGGAGCAAATCACGCCCAACGGCGGAGACAAGCACCACAAACATATATACGATGCCGAAACGAAGAAATATAAAAGAAAACTACATAAAGAAGTAAAACTTTTCAACAAAACTGGCTCCCACGAGCACGGCACCTGAAGTCACCAAAATAATAATACAACACCGAATCCTCACAACTTGTCTCTAAGTCAAATACAAGAAGTGGTAGATGGAGAATACTAGATCCAACAAAAAGATATACAATGTACAAATGGATAACCGCAAACCCACCTAAAAGCAAAAGCCTCACAGCCAACCGTAGCGGTATCCGCAAAAGTAGAGATGATAAGATGCCCTGCCGCGACTACTCAGAGGGTAAGTCCTGCAAAACACTATGGCACAACGGGGTGAGTTGCCAACTCGTGAATAGTAGTTAACATCATACTGTAATCGCAAGTATGCACGAATAGCGGTTTATCTATCACATGTAATCCGATAGCATAAGTATGACTATATGAATATGCAACAATCATGTAAAGGTACCTCATCAAGGTACTACAACTACATGAAGAAATGCATATCAAAAATAATCCTGAGTGTGGGATGATATAATAAAACCTAATGTAAAAACATCAGCATGGAAAAACACCAGTGTCCCTCACTGATACATCAAATCCCAAATCCTCAGGCACCGCATCCTCAGATCGGTCCTCACACCCTGTTTGTCTCATGGAACATGAGTGTCCAACATCGACACCCAAAACATCATGAAAACATATACCTATATGTTTGTGTGTGTGTGTGTGAGGATATCAACCACGTATGTCCACCGACGATACGTAAAAATCATGGGAACCTGAGTGTCAAACACCGACACTCGAAACATCATGAAACCCGTGTTTAGCATCGACACGTAAATCCTCATAACTCAGGCGCTGTCACCACGACTGGCCCTGACGATATATCATACATCGCTCCGGTCGGTATCCCCATAATAACCGCTGAGTCCAAATAAAATCACCGGTAGGTACTTTCCCACCTTCTAGGCTCATCGCTTATCATCTGCGATCATCTTGCCGAGGGGAACCGTACCGGGCTCCACCATGTACCCGCACACGACCCACTACACTCCTCGCATCGGGTATATACCACAATCTCAGAACGGAGAAATCTCATGGTGGACGCATCAAAATATCATATCAAGAGAAACCGGGTTTTCAAACAATACTTAGTTTCTTGAAAATACCCCCACGGTTCTCAAATCCATAAATCACATGAAATTCATATCTCAATGCGAAAAATTCATGAAAACCGATATATGCAACATAAAACAACATTATGAGCATATCAAGGGAAGCCGCACTTTTGAATGAATCCAGCTTTAAAATATATCATGTGGTTCCCAAAATCCTCCGAAATCAAGTGCAGCATCATATGAGGTGTACATGTAATTGTAGCAAGGTTTACGTATTTACATATAAGCAAGTATGTATGAAGCATTTCATAAGCACAATAATCAACGTCTCAATATCACATGTCAAATCAATTTCACTTAGGGTATATGCAACTATAGCAAAATATGTGGGTGTACATGTCAGTATGTATGCATGATGTACATTTAGCTGTAGCCGAGTATGTGAGTGTACATGTCAATATGTATGCATGATGTGCAAGTAGCTATAGCAAGGTATACGTGAAATGGAATAAGGGTCACTAGCTCAACTATCCCTGCCCAATGCAATATCACGTATGTATGTGTCCACAGTAGTTCATATGCACAAAGGAATAAGAGTTACTACCTCAACTATCCCTATCCACTACCATATCACGTATGTAGGTGGTTTGTGCGTGTCATGGCTATTACTGACGGTGTGGGTGTAGCATATAAATTAGTGCTCGTGCAACATGAACCGTCAGTAATGTGTTATATTCAAAAGTACAAGTCAAGGTACAACAGATAACATTATGCAATGACGTTCATATGAAATCAACTAATATGCAATAACATGCAGCTATCATATCATATCATCCCCGACACATAACACCATACGGGCGATTTCCCCGTAGATGTTAAATTTAATCACTGATGGTCTCGAGCTATGAAAATCCGACCACCTGCTTCCCTTTGTTCGCAGCGTCCGAAGTCCCCGCTTTCGATGCTATAATTTCACAAACACATAGACAGTGTAAAATCTCAGAAATCGACCAATATAACGTAAAACTATGTTTTAGACGACGCACCAACTCCAAACTAACTCACAGGTGCCCGTCTAGTGGCTAACGTGTGTGGCGACACTACGAACCCAACCCAAGTGCAGCAGCTGCACAAGATCACGATCCGTGTCGTATAACGTAACACGCGGACTCAAAACACTAGATTATAGGAAAACGATCACAGATTTTGCATACTGTAAACACTAAAAAAATAAATAGTACCTAACACCCCTAAACCACAGCAGACAACTACCCAACAAAACCCAACCCCAACACCCCCCTCCAAAACCGAGGTCGCCGGAATTCGTGGTCAGGTCGTCGGCCAGAACCGGTGGGGTGGGTCTCATGTTTCAGGTGGAATCCTAGGGTCACTAGTACAACACTACTATCTTGTTTGGTCAATCAGCAAAAATCCCAGGTCACAGCAGATCACAGAGGCTCTAAAAAGACACTAAAAATACGATATTGCACTAAGCAATACTTAAAGTGTTCTATACAACAACCCACCAGTTATACATTATAAAAACTCCTATTTAACAGTTTAGGGACTATACCTAACAACACTTGCTCACAAGATCCTAGATTTCCAAGCTCCAAGTGATTATAGAGGCAAAAGCAAGACTTGAAGTGTTTTGGTGAGATTATTTAGGGAATTTTGGAGATTTATTGAGCTTGGAATTGTTGCAAATGGTGAAAGAAAATCCAAGAGCAGAAGGAGGAGGAGGCTCGGCCAATAAGTGGGGAAGGTGAAGAATTGTGTGGAATTTTCTAGCAAAAATTTGTAATAAATGCACATAAATGCATGGATGCCACCTTTTCACTCTTTTTCTTTTCTTTAAACATTAATCCCTTCACAAAAGATCTAGATATTATATGAAGGGTTTTGTTTTACTCAAGCTTGATTAATTAGCAATGATACAAATTTAGGAGTAATTACCCAAACCCAATATGTAAATACAATATTAAAATAATATTTAAACAGGGAAAAATTCTATTTGAACCAAAACTTTCCATATACCCCCAAAACTCGCGCACTTGCTTTATTTTAGCTAAATTAGGTGCCGGCAAGTTTATACAGGCGTTTGATCACAATCGGGTTAAAACGAAAAAATTCGCATAACGATTTCTAAAACGTTACATGTGTGATTTGTTGGGTCCCGGCAGCGCCCCGGCCATCGAAACACGGCCAAAATTCGGAACAAAAATTTATCAAACCGGCGCTACCGCTACCCGAACCCCGGATTGACCTTAAACCCTAAACTTGGAAACTAAACTAAGAGTTAGAATCTTTATACCGAGTTGATCCGTGTCCTTCGGTCTTCATTCAAAGCTCCTAGTGATCCTTTGACGATGTTTGGTTGCCGGTCTTCCTCCATCTCCGATGATCTACCCGAGGGAAACGGTGCAAGCTCCAACCTCATCGAACGAGGTAACCGACGCTCCAAATTCGCTAGCGATGGAGAGTGGGGGTGTAGTAGTGTGTCACTATGATTTCTCTCAACCATGTGCTCCATGGAGCAACTCAAGAAGAAGATGATGGAGGTGAAAGCTTTGGCATGAGCAAGAATAATGCTAAGTGTTCTGTTTTCTTTTGAGTGAATGAGAGAGAGGGAGTATAGCAAGTGTAATCATATCTCAAAATGAGATGAATCCCCTCCAAAAAAATGGTCGGCCCCTCCACTCTCTTCCACCCAAAAAAAATCATTTCCTTTTTAATCAAATAAAATATATACAACATTACCATGCACTATGCTTGACTCATGCCCATGCATTTGCCTTGTCACCCTCCACCTCATCATTAAACAAAATGAATTTTAATAAATGAACAGTCAAATAATGAGGTGGCAAAACTTCTAGAAGCTATTCCGTATAAAATACGGAATACTTCCCGGTACATGTATCGAAATACATATACGCGTATTCGTACAAAAATACGAATAGAAAAGAGAGAAAACGAATAGTGAACAATAATACTAGAATACGTATATACAAATACATATATAAATTATTAAATCAAAACCCGATTTAATAATCCGGCTTAATCCTAAGCCGCTAGTATTAACAACCGTCCGATTAAAATCTGCGCAGCATGTGCACATATTTAATCGGACACCTGTATGTATCAACATACGTCATGTACACCATATCGCCTGAACCGTTAAAACCCTCTGTGTGGGACTCTAAAGACTCGTCAATACGCTGGCAGTGGGTTTAACCACAAGCACGTCAGCGGCACTAGCTGTACGTAACGGCTACCCAGGTATTGAGCGAAAGGGAGGCCGACGAGCAAACTCATCCTGAACCCCTATTGAGCCTGTCAGTGACAATATCCGTACAGTCCGGTCTGTTCGTCTAAGAGTATCGCATATCGAGTCTAGGGGGTGGATAAAGTCAGACCCCCAACAACGCGATATTTAGTGTCGGTATGAAACCCATCACCTCCTGAGAAACTATCGATCCTGGATCGATAATTCTCGTCCACCATGGCCACGGATTTATGGTGATGGCCATCCGTACACAATGCGACATCAACCCCCATTACCGGGAGAGACGAATCCCCGACGATTCGATCACTGCCTCCATGTGGCTCGGGACTATACCCAACTAAAACCTGTTTGCACGACTCCTTTGAGCCGTAGTAGGGTAGTAATCAAAGCACAGTGGGAACTCACACGATAAAAATGACGATCTCAGGTCGACAGACTAACCTGTACACATGTCACCTGGGAACTGCTATCTGACAATTGGTATAATACCAACTAGCACGTTCCCGGAGAGTCCTTCCAGTGTACTCATAACCTAATGAGCACATGTATACTATCTTAGGTGAACAAACTAACACCAATGGCTTGTGAGACCTGGCCACCGCCCCTCGTCGGGGTCTCGATCAGTATACACTAGTCTACACTAGAGTATCGATGCCCAGTCTCGATACTCCTACGACTAGGGAGATTTAAGAATGTGCTTATAGACCCCAGCTCCCACATATATGATCGCCATCATAATGCTAGCAGTCAAGCAAGAATCGTATGGGCTCTATCAATATGTATATGATGATAAAGACAAACCAGATAGCATACTATCATCTTGAGTAAGATTGTTTTATCGGTATAGATCCTACCTTAATCATCATAATCACAAGTCCGCGACTATGATAATTGCCTTAAGGGCACTATAGAAAACAATCTCCCACTTGCACTTAAGGCCAATTATTGCGATGTCGCAAACTCACAGCCCGTGTGATATCGAATACCCAACTTCTCTACTAATCAGTTTCGCAAAGCCCGTTTGCGAAAATGATTGCTTTCGAGAAATAGCCTCAGTGAGTGGATCCGCTCCAATGTTTCTTTCTGTATCTCTCTTAATCTCAACTTCGCGGAAAAAGCTATCTCCCGAAATGAGCAATACCTGTCTTAGAATTCTTCTGGATATCTGATGGGACCCATTTCACAAATGAACTCCAAATCCAGCAAACTACTTAGACTGTATCGTCCACTGAATTTAATCACTATCCTGCGCCTTGCCTTTCCTCAGTATCCGCTTGGACCACCTGTCCAACATACTGTCCCTCAAAAGAGGGAAAAATTATAACTCTGACAGTCACTCTGTCATCCAGGTCACCCTGGAAGCCTGAAATGATAACTGTTTCCCGAAGGAGGCTGCCGTAATCATTTCCCAAGAACATTCACTTATGTTCATAAACTGCTTCCCAATGTTTCTCCAAGATTGGATTAATATATCTTTATTGCAGCTAGTGCAAAAACAATATCTGGTATGGTACTTGACATTTCATGATTAACTCAATTGCCTAAGCAAGTGATATGCTAGTCATGTAGAACCCTCTCCCTTTTAGTCTGTAAGACACCTTTAGAGAGGTTGACTCCATCACCTGTAGGTAGACCACCATGCCAGGAGTCGTCCATTTAATGTCAAAATACCCATATTAGGAAACTTCCCAAATCTAGATTTAAAAACCATAGATCTAATAACCAGAAAACCTGATATTATATCCATATCATATGTGGAGAAACAACTTTATGGAAACCACAGTACAACCGATCGTAGTATAGGAATATCTCATCTAATCAAGTGCATGTCATCCCTATACCTGGACATCACTCTCTACTACCTTCTTACCAGATCCATCTCCTATTCTGATGAGGTCAAAGCCTATGACTTTCACATCAAAATTAGATGATCTATTTCCGCTATACCTGCTTTAGTCTATAAATAGACATAAGCTACTTGCCCACTATGCTTCCGCTGCTCCCACTGACTACAACAACCCTCTGGCAGAGTCATATACACATGCACTTCTAAAGCTAGTTTAGAACGACGCTATACTCATCCTCCTGCCGGGTCTCATAGTCTAGAACAACAGCAATGGAAAGTCTGCGTAAACAAGAACCTCCCTGTCACCGTCACTGAGAAGACCGAAGTATCTCTCGGGTGCTTGAGGTTACCCACCAAATCTACGGAGTGGCTAATGGAACATCAAATCCAATTAAATCCTTAGGTTCGATTAAATTTCCATTAATCGTTTGTGGTTCTGGAATAACTTCCAGTTCTACCATGCTCCCACTTGTGTTTTTTGAAAAAGTCCATTTTACTAAAACTGTGGCGAGTCAAGAACAATATAAATATTGATCTTCCGGATGGTAGAAAGCTAACCCTCGTCAAAGCCAGGGATAACCCACAAACAGCCATTACTGAAACGTGCCTTGAGTTTATCCGGATTCTGGTTTTAAGCATCAGCTGGACAACTCCCTATACCTTAACATTGTTAAGAATAAATTGATTCTATATAAATCTAATATAGAAACAAAAGAACTAATCTAATTTGAACCAGATTCAAAATCATGCAGCTATCTTCAGTGCATATCAACCAAATGGAAAGAGGACAATCAGCATTAATCATCTAGGAGTGCATCCACATATGAGTAACCCGAAAGGGAAGCAAGTTCTCAAAACCATTACTATCAGCGGAATACCAAACACAAGTATCTACATCTTCGACTTCATCGAAGAATCCTGATACTTCCAACTAATGGTTCTTTATTCATTCTTATACCTATAACTTCTCAATATCTAGACTTTGCATTTCAACGAAATACTTGTCCAGAACTGGAGAAGTCACAAGTAAACAGAATATAGTACGACGTCATGACCCGATGTTTGGCGGGTGACTGGCACTTAACCACGTAACGTCTACAGGCGGAACGCAACTAAGTGAACCGAAAACCCAGAAACCAAACTAGTAAAAGTATAGAGTGTTTTAAGTTTTAAATGGCAGTATTTATTAAAGTGACAAGAATTCTTAAGTAAATAATCACCAAGATAGCAATATACGACGCCGTAACGAAGATCAAGATCAACAAGTGGGAACATCACAGATAGAATAAACTGCATAAGTAAAGTCGGCTCACAACGAGCTCGACACCAGAATACAAATAATATACATCATCGTCCTCACACTGTCTCTAAGTCAAGTACATATATGGTAGATGGAGAATATTAGATACAACAATGTACATAACTGAAAGAAAAACAGATACCGCACAAAACCCACCTATCAGCAAAAGGGCTAGTACACCAACTATAGGGGTATCTGTGTCAAAAGATGCAAGAACGCAGCCTGCCGCGACTACTCCGAAGGGCAACCTGCAAACACTGTGGCACAACGGGGGTGAATTGCCAACTCGTGAATAGAGATAACATATAAAGGCAATCGCGAGCATGCACGTACTGCGCTACTCTATCATAAGCTAACATATGATATCAATGAGCGATAAGCAGTATGTGCAATAATCATGCAAGTGCTCTATCAGGTAATATAACTACAGGATGAGATACAATAAAAAAAGCTGATCATGGGAAGTATAACATCTACACGGAATGTCAACGTGGAATATGTAATCGGTGTCCATCAATGCACCCCAAATCCCAACAACCCAGACGCCGGCACTCCCATCGGCCCTCAAATCCTGTACATCACTGAGAATCACGAGTGCCCAACATCGGCACCCAAATATCATAAATACTCGTATCTAGCATCGACACGCAAATCTTCCTATATCGGGCTTCCGTCAGTCCGGGTCAGCCCCGCCTCTCATATATCTATCGGGCATCCGTCAGTCCGGGTCAGCCCTCTCTCTCATAAATATCTATCGGGCATCCGTCAGTCCGGGTCAGCCCTCTCTCTCATATATATCTATCATGCATCCGTCAGTCCGGGTCAGCCCTCTCTCTCATATATATCTATCGGGCATCCGTCAGTCCGGGTCAGCCCTCTCACTCATATATATCGGGCTCTAGCACCGAGAAAACATATGATGGACGCACTGAAATATCATATCAAGGGAAACCGGGTTTTTAAATAATTACTTATTCTCTTTTGAAATATCCACGGTTCCCAAATCCAGAAATAACATGGAAACAACATATCTCAATGCGTAATCTATGCAGGTATGAGGATATCAATATATACATGGCACATGTATGAATATGTGATGTAGATGCGTCCAAGTATGAATATAACATCTGCTGATATGCGGCAATTCATGGCAATCATCAATAATGCGGAAACAATCTGACGTATGATGTAGCAATCCTATAATGTGAGTGTCATGGCAATCACTAACGGTGTGAGTGTAGCATATAAATCGTGCTCGTGCAACTTGAACCGTTAGTAATAGTGCGGTGTTCTATCAATTCTAGTTTATATACATATAGCAGGGAATGCAGTATGCACTAAATAGTAGCCATGCACAGTCAATGTATGTAAATATAAAATGCTGCTACAAGATCCTATCAGCCCTGACGCGTAACGCCATGCGGGCGATATCCCCGTAGATGTTAAATCTACTCACCGTAGTCTCTCGCTAGGTATAGCCGATGACTTGTTTCCCCTTCTTCGCGGCGTCCGTCGCACTCGCCTGCTAACCTAGAATTTCACAATAAATCACACATAAGCTCAAAACCATACAAACACGACATTTAAAGTCGACTAGAAACCCGTGTCGCATCCCAAGCGCGCGTGTGCGCGATACGCTAAAACGTGTGATTACGCGCCTGAAGTCACTCCGACGCGTCGCGATACGTAGAAACCCCAAACCCACACACACGTATCACGCGTGTCGCGAAAGATTAAAAAATACAGGAAATAGGGTATTCTACTCCAGATTTTGATACAGAACAGATATTATAAAAATAGATATACCAAAATACTCCACATAGCAGCAGACTCCAGTGACTTAAACCCCAACCCCCAACTTACCCATCTGGCCGCAAATTGCGGCCAGAATGATTATTCCGGCGGCCAGGTTAGGGAGATAGGCTCCCAGGTTTTGTGTGTGCACTCTATACCCCCTATACATGCTACAGTAAATCCAATTTTATTCTGAAACACCCCGGGTAGAAGCGGATTGCACAGAGCCCTAATTCTAGTTAAAAATCACACTTTTACACTAAAATGATACTTTAGGGTATTTCTGTGCAAACTAAAACTTAAACCTGGGTTATATAGCTCTAATAGCACCTAAAAGAGTTAACCAAGCCAACAAAATCCCAATTTAACATATGCATCACAAATATCCTTTAATATCACTAAAAAGCACACAAAAACATGATTTTTGCTAAAGAATACTACAAGTTTATGGAAAAGGAGTGCTAACATGAGTTAATACCTTCAAAAGACCTTATGAAACACCAAAAATCCCAGCTCTAGCATCAAGTGTGCAGATTTGCCTCCAAACACCTCAAAAAGCTCACTTTTCCATGGTTTTGTGATGAAAATGTGTTGATTTGTGTAGAGTTTTTGTGTAGGGATCAAAGAGAAGTGAAAAAGAGAGGAAAAGATGAAGGAAAGCTATAGTTTTCTGCTGGAATTTGCAGAATTTCTGAAGTGAGGAGAAGAGAGAGAGAAGAGAAGGAAATGGGGTCAAAAAGTCAACCACTTTCACCTAACATCATGCTCTCATTTTCTATTGCTAAAAGAATTTTAAAAAGGGTTTGACTAGATTAAAATGGTGGGGATAATTTAACAACCATGGAAGGAAAGCAAAGGGTTAACATGTTACACTAAAAGACCTAAATCACAAAATTGGCTAAGTGTGCAAGTGTACACTACAAAGGAAAATTTTCCAATTAGGGTAAACCCGACTAAAATAACTAATAATCCTATGTACACATATATAATAACACGCACAATTTCTAATTTAACACGAAAAACATTCTAACGAAATTTCAAAGTGTTACAATCTACCCCCCTTAAAGAAATTCGGTCCCCGAATTTCAAAATCTAACTACACATACCTTCAAAAAGGTGGGGATGCCTCTTCCTCATCTCGCTCTCGGTCTCCTAAGTGACCTCCTCTCTGCTTGTACCACGCCTAAGTACCTTGACGGACGGTATCTCTTTCGACCTCAATTTCTTCACTTGTCGATCAAAGATCATCACCGGCTGCTCTGCATAAGAAAGGTCGCGCTCAAGCTGGATCGTCGGGTGCTGAATCGCATGCGAAGGATCATGAAGATATCTGCGGAGCATCGAAACGTGAAATACAGGGTGCACGTATGGAAAACCGGGCGGAAGGGCTAACCAATACGCAACTGCACCAACATGCTCGAGGATCTCGAAGGGGCCCACATATCTGGGACTAAGCTTCCCCTTCTTCCCAAATCTCATCACACCTTTCATTGGGGAGACCCTCAAGAAAACATGATCACCAACAGAAAACTCAAGTCTGCGCCGCCGACGGTCCGCATAAGATCTCTGCCTACTCTGGGCTACTCTCATCCTGTCACGAATCAACTGGATCTTCGCGGTCAACTCCTCCACAATCTGTGGCCCTAAGATACTGCTCTCACTGAGCTCTGTCCAACAGGTGGGCGATCTGCATCTCCTCCCATAAAGAGCCTCAAACGGTGCCATCTGAATGGTCTCCTGGTAGCTGTTGTTGTAGGAGAACTCTACTAAGGGTAAATGATGATCCCAGCTACCTCCAAAGTCTAAGACGCACGCTCTGAGCATGTCCTCGAGAGTCAGAATAGTCCGCTCTGACTGTCCGTCGGTCTGCGAATGAAATGCTGTGTTGAAGCTCAAGCGAGTGCCCAAAGCCTCCTGAAGTCTCTGCCATAGCCGGCTGGTAAACTGGGTGCCTCTGTCGGACACGATACATGTCGGAACTCCGTGCAGTCGTACAATCTCATCGATGTAAATCTGGGCATACTGAGCAAATCCGAAAGTCGTCTTCACCGGTAGGAAGTGAGCCACTTTCGTCAAACGATCCACGATCACCCAGATGGAGTCATACCCTCGACTAGTCCTGGGCAGACCCACAATGAAGTCCATAGAAATCTGCTCCCATTTCCACTCCGGAATGGGTAACGGCTGTAGCTCTCCCGCGGGCCTCTGGTGCTCAGCCTTGACTTGCTGACAAGTCAGGCATCTCGACACAAAATCTGCGATGTCTCTCTTCATTCCGTCCCACCAGTAAACACCTCTCATATCATGGTACATCTTGGTGGAACCGGGATGAACACTGTATACCGATCGATGTGCCTCCTCAAGAATCTCGCGCCGCAATCCCTCAGCATCTGGTACGCACAGTCTAGCCCCAAATCGTAGTATCCCCTGATCATCGATCACGAACTCGGAAAATCTGCCCTTTCCCATCTGTGTCCTGATCTCTGAACATCGGTCATCACTGTGATGTGCCTTATGTATACGGTCGAGCAACTGTGGGCATGCATGAACATGCGCAATCTATCCTGCGATCGACGTAAACTCGAACTGTACCCGGCTGTCGCATAAGATCTGCCAATCTGCCGACGACTGCCTCTGTACTGCGCTCAAACAAGATAGACTACCCCCGGGCCTCCTGCTCAAAGCATCCGCCACTACATTAGCCATGTCCGGGTGATACAAGATCTCACAATCGTAGTCCTTCACTAACTCCATCCATCGGCGCTGTTTAAGGTTCAGGTCTCGCTGCTGAAATATATACTTTAAGCTCTTGTGATCAGTGAATATCTGGCACGACTCTCCATATAGGTAATGTCGCCAGATCTTAAGTGCAAAGACCACTGCAGCCATCTCCAAATCGTGGGCGGGGTAGATCTGTTCATGTTTCTTTAATTGCCGTGAAGCATACGTGATCAACCTGTCATGCTGCATCAATACGCACCCTAGCCCCACTCGTGAAGCATCACAATATACCACAAATCCGCCTGATCATGAAGGCAATGATAATACTGGTGTCGTAGTCAGTAGAGCCCGTAGCTGCTGAAAACTGTGCTCACACTCCTCCGTCCAATCGAAAAGAACTCCCTTCCGAGTTAACCCGGTCAAAGGTGTAGCAATACGAGAGAAGTCCTGCACGAATCGCCTGTAGTAGCCTGCCAGCCCTAGAAAGCTGCGAACCTCCATCACTGACGTGGGTCTAGGCCAACTCCGAACGGCCTCAATCTTCCTCGGGTCTACACATATACCATCTCGTGTAATTACATGCCCCAAGAAGTCTACGCTGTCCAGTAAGAAAGCACACTTGGAGAATTTGGCGAAAAGCTGATGCTCCCTCAAGGTCTGCAGTGTAATCCGCAGGTGCCGCTCGTGCTCCTCTATACTCCGAGAATACACCAAGATATCGTCAATGAATACGATGATGAACAGATCAAGATACGTCCGAAAAATACGGTTCATCAAGTCCATAAATGTTGTTGGCGCGTTGGTGAGTGCGAACGACATCACCAAAAACTCATAATGGTCGTAACGCGTGCGGAAAGCTGTCCTAGGAATGTCCTCCTGTCGAACCCGCAGCTGATGGTAGCCTGATCGCAAATCGATCCTCGAAAAGTATCCCGCCCCCTGAAGCCGGTCGAACAAATCGTCGATGCATGGAAAAGGATACCTGTTCCGTACTGTTACCCTGTTCAGTTGGCGGTAGTCGATACACAAACACATACTGCCGTCCTTCTTCTTGACAAACAGGACTGGAGCACCCCAAGGAGAAACACTGGGTCGAATAAGTCCCTTATCCAGCAAATCTTGCAACTGACCCTTCAATTCTCTAAGTTCCGCAGGGGCCATCCGATAAGGCGGTACAGAAATAGGCCTCGTGCCAGGAACCAAATCAATACAGAAAGAAATATCATGCTCGGGCGGTAGCCCAGGAAGCTCGTCAGGGAACACATCAGGGAACTCGCTAACAACCGGAACCTGATCCATCGGAACCTCTGTAGCTCTAGTATCACAAACATAGGCGAGAAATCCCTGACATCCCTTCCTCAAAAGCTGTCCAGCGCAAAAAGAAGAAATCACACTGTGATGGGTGGCACCACGGTCCCCCAACATAACAAAAACCGACTCGCCGGGAAAACAAAAGCTAACTGTCTTCTCGCGGCAGTCAACAGAAGCATAGCACGTGGCTAACCAATCTATGCCCAAAAGAACGTCGAAGTCCAACATCTCAAGAAGGATCAAATTGACCGGCAACTCTCTCTCGCCAATACGGACGGTACAGGATCGGAACACGTGCCTAGCAACAAACGACTCTCCCACAGGAGTAGTCACAACAAGCGGTTGATCAAGCAAACCGGAATCTCTACCTAAACTCGGCACAAAGTGTGTGGATACGTACGAGTGCGTGGATCCGGGATCGAATAACACGTATGCATCAACAGAACATACTGGAAAGATACCTGAGACCACCGCATTGGACGCCTGCGCGTCCTGATCGTCAAAGCAAAAACTCACGCCTGTCCTCCACCTGCGACTGACTGTCCTCTGCCGGCCGATGGCTGTCCTCTGCCTCGATCACCTCGTCCTGTATGAACAAATCCTCCGCGACCATGACCTCTCTGTGTATAAGTCTGGTGCGGAGTAACAGTAGGTATAATAAGCAACGCCGTCTGGGGTGGTAAAGGTGGTAGTGTGACGTGCGGTGCTGCTGCCTTCCTCCGGGGTATCTCAGGACAATCTCGTACACGATGATAAGAACTCCCGCAACGGAAACATCCCGATGATGGTCGCTGACCCTCCTGGGGATAGGAGCTAAACAACCTGCCTCGCCCCGAATCTCTGCTACCTGCAAGACGTCTATCACGGCGCCGAAAAGGCTGTCTCTGCGCTGATGTATCCGCACGAACTCTCTTCGGCTCTGGAACTACCGAAGTCTCAGCAAGATGCTCCTCGACTAATAGGGATGCGTCTACAGCTGCTGCATATGTCTCGTAATGCTGTGCGCTGATCGCTAGAAACAGTGGTGTAAGGAAGCCTCGGACAAATCTCTTGACTCGCAGCTCCTCGTAGCCACTAGGTACGGAGCATACACTGACAGCTCGGTGAACAGGACATCATACTCTGCCACTGACATCTCCGGAGTCTGACGTAAGGACTCGAACCTGCGTGCTCTAGCATCTCTGACACTCAGGGGAAGAAAGCGGGCAAGGAATAGTGCCACGAACTCTGTCCAGGTCATAGGAGGAAGACCTGCTGCTCAACCCTTCTCGACTGATTCACACTATTTCTGCGCGAGACCTTCCAGGCGAAAGCTCGCGAACTCAACCTATCTCTCATCTGCGCATCTAAGTGAACGACATATCCGCGCCATCCTATCAATGAAAGACTGTGGGTCCTCGGCCGCATCGGTGCCTGTGAAGACCGGAGGCTTCAGCCTCATTAACTCTGACAGTGATACTGAGATGACCTCTGTAGCGGTAGGGACAACTGCCTGTACTGTGGGTACCACCGCAGTCTCTGCAACGGGTGGAACTACCTCTGGTCGCTGCGCTCGAAGTGTCTCAACTAGAGATCCCATCATCTGGCGCATCTCCTGCATACTGGATCCTACCGTCTGGCTCATCTCCTGCACACCAGCCCCTAACATGGCAATCTGATCTGTCACGGCAGGAACAATCTGCTCGGGTACAACCGGTGTACTATCCGGATCAGTCCCTGTCTCGGACGAGTCAACTCGAATCTCGGCCCTCGCGGCCGCTCTCTGCGCCCTCGTAGTCTTTGGAAGCATAATGGCTGAAAGGAATAATAGGATTCGATAAGGATACGGAAATCGAATCACAAGAATGTATATACTCAAGAAGGAATTTAAATCAACAACTCCTAAGGTCGCCTTGGCGGAGTACCGTGTCGTGAGTATGCCGCGGAACATACGCACGCTATGCCACTCTGCTTCAGCTACCTACTCCATTATACCAGGGTCATCCTAGGAACAATCCGAAAGGTAAAACCTACGCTGTGATACCAACTTTGACACGACCCGAAATTTGGCCCATGACCGGCACTTAACCACGTAACGTCTACAGGCGTAACGCAACTAAGTGAACCGAAAACCCAGAAACCAAACCAGTAAAAGTATAGAATGTTTTATGTTTTAAATGGAAGTATTTATTAAAGTGACAATAATTCTTAAGTAAATAATCACCAAGATAGCAATATACGACACCGTAGCGAAGATCAAGATCAACAGGTGGGAACATCACAGATAGAATAAACTGCATAAGTAAAGTCGGCTCACAACGAGCTCGACACCAGAATACAAATAATATACATCATCGTCCTCACACTGTCTCTAAGTCAAGTACATATATTGTAGATGGAGAATACTAGATACAACAATGTACATAACTGAAAGATAAACAGATACCGCACAAAACCCACCTATCAGCAAAAGAGCTATTACACCAACTATAGGGGTATCTGTGTCAAAAGATGCAAGAACGCAGCCTGCCGCGACTACTCCGAAGGGCAACCTGCAAACACTGTGGCACAACGGGGGTGAGTTGCCAACTCGTGAATAGAGATAACATATAAAGGCAATCGCGAGCATGCACGTACTGCGCTACTCTATCATAAGCTAACATATGATATCAATGCGTGATAAGTATTATGTGCAATAATCATGCAAGTGCTCTATCAGGTAATATAACTACAGGATGAGATACAATAAAGAAAACTGAGCATGGGAAGTATAACATCTACACGGAATGTCAACGTGGAATATGTAATCGGTGTCCATCAATGCACCCCAAATCCCAACAACCCAGACGCCGGCACTCCCATCGGCCCTCAAATCCTGTACATCACTGAGAATCACGAGTGCCCAACATCGGCACCCAAATATCATAAATACTCATGTCTAGCATCGACAGGCAAATCTTCCTATATCGGGCATCCGTCAGTCCGGGTCAGCCCCCTCTCTCATATATCTATCGGGCATCCGTTAGTCCGGGTCAGCCCTCTCTCTCATAAATATCTATCGGGCATCCGTCAGTCCGGGTCAGCCCTCTCTCTCATATATATCTATCGGGCATCCGTCATTCCGGGTCAGCCCTCTCTCTCATATATATCTATCGGGCATCCGTCAGTCCGGGTCAGCCTTCTCTCTCATATATATCGGGCTCTAGCACCGAGAAAACATATGGTGGACGCACTGAAATATCATATCAAGGGAAACCGGGTTTTTAAATAATTACTTATTCTCTATTGAAATATCCACGGTTCCCAAATCCAGAAATAACATGGAAACAACATATCTCAATGTATAATCTATGTAGGTATGAGGATATCAATATATACATGGCACATGTATGAATATGTGATGTAGATGTGTCCAAGTATGAATATAACATCTGCTGATATGCGGCAATTCATGGCAATCATCAATAATGCGGAAACAATCTGACGTATGATGTAGCAATCCTATAATGTAAGTGTCATGGCAATCACTAACGGTGTGAGTGTAGCATATTAATCGTGCTCGTGCAACTTGAACCGTTAGTAATAGTGCGGTGTTCTATCAATTCTAGTTTATATACATATAGCAGGGAATGCAGTATGCACTAAATAGTAGCCATGCACAGTCAATGTATGTAAATATAAAATGCTGCTACAAGATCCTATCAGCCCTGACGCGTAACGCCATGCGGGCGATATCCCCGTAGATGTTAAATCTACTCACCGTAGTCTCTCGCTAGGTATAGCCGATGACTTGTTTCCCCTTCTTCGTGGCGTCCGTCGCACTCGCCTGCGAACCTAGAATTTCACAATAAATCACACATAAGCTCAAAACCATACAAACACGACATTTAAAGTCGACTAGAAACCCGTGTCGCAACCCAAGCGCGCGTGTACGCGATACGCTAAAACGTGTGATTACGCGCCTGAAATCACTCCGACGCGTCGCGATACGCAGAAACCCCAAACCCACAAACATGTATCACGCGTGTCGCGAAAGATTAAAAAATACGGGAAATAGGGTATTCTTCTCCAGATTTTGATACCGAACAGATATTATAAAAATAGATATACCAAAATACTCCACATAGCAGCAGACTCCAGTGACCTAACCCCCAACTCACCCATCTGGCCGCAAATTGCGGCCAGAATGATTATTCCGGCGGCCAGATTAGGGAGATAGGCTCCCAGGTTTTGTGTGTGCACTCTATACCCCCTATACATGCTACAGTAAATCCAATTTTATTCTGAAACACCCCGGGTAGAAGCAGATTGCACAGAGCCCTAAATCTAGTTAAAAATCACACTTTTACACTAAAATGATACTTTAGGGTATTTCTGTGCAAACTGAAACTTAAACCTGGGTTAAATAGCTCTAATAGCACCTAAAAGAGTTAACCAAGCCAACAAAATCCCAATTTAACTTATGCATCACAAATATCCTTTAATATCACTAAAAAGCACATAAAAACATGATTTTTGCTAAAGAATACTACAATTTTATGGAAAAAGAGTGCTAACATGAGTTAATACCATCAAAAGACCTTATGAAACACCAAAAATCCCAGCTCTAGCATCAAGTGTGCAGATTTGCCTCCAAATACCTCAAAAAGCTCACTTTTCCATGGTTTTGTGATGAAAATGTGTTGATTTGTGTAGGGTTTTTGTGTAGGGATCAAAGAGAAGTGAAAAGGAGAGGAAAAGATGAAGGAAAGCTAGAGTCTTCTACTGGAATTTGCAGAATTTCTGAAGTGAGGAGAAGAGAGAGAGAAGAGAAGGAAATGGGGTCAAAAAGTCAACCTCTTTCACCTAACACCATGCTCTCATTTTCTATTGCTAAAAGAATTTTAAAAAGGGTTTGACTAGATTAAAATGGTGGGGATAATTTAACAACCATGCAAGGAAAGCAAAGGGTTAACATATTACACTAAAAGACCTAAATCACAAAATTGGCTAAGTGTGCAAGTGTACACTACAAAGGAAAATTTTCCAATTAGGGTAAACCCGACTAAAATAACTAATAATCCTATGTACACATATATAATAACACGCACAATTTCTAATTTAACACGAAAAATATTCTAACGAAATTTCAAAGTGTTGCATACGAGTACCAACCCTATTGTCCTAACGGACACTGGACAACATACAATACTTTGTATAAGTCCCCTGAGTTCAATAACTCAAACCCTGTGCGTCGTAGGTTAAAAAACCGTACTATGGTTAAGAAGAATTACACCGCTGTTGAATGCACCTTACCTAATCACCAATTGATATAGGTAAATGTCATAGACACAATATCAAAAAGTTATATCTCACTTTATAAAATAAATGAAGAAATATATCAGTTTGAAATTGGTGCATAACAACAGATATTCAAAACCAAATACTTGTCATCCGGCAAAATCCAGATGATTTCCTCAAATATCACCAATTACAACGAATTCCGATATAATGAGGATCTAATCACCCAATTACCAATATCTTACTCCCTCTCACCATCCGTAATAACATGCAGATGTGAGAAACTGATCTGGTAAATACATACCATGGAGTTAGATTCCAATTGGGAAAACAGTTTTCAATTAAGATCGCACAGTGAAACTGAAACATGAAAATGTTTCGAAAGGGGTTTACCGGTATTCCTAGTAATGCCTCTTCCACTATCCTGATTCACGACGGTAACCATATACTGTACCTGCCCTCACTGCAATCCCTTTATTATGTCTTTACTTATTACCTTCTGTACACCTTCTTTAGGCTAACTGGTTTTCTTCTTTCCCTACCCTTCGGCACCAGCCTAAGGTTTGGAAGAAGACTATCTAATAAGCGTAATAGGTGTACTCTCCTAATCCTAGGAGCCTACACAACCTGAGAGAAGGTAATGGGAAAAGACAACCGAATAATCATATTCAATCTCTCCAGAACCAGAATCCATCCTCGAAAAAGTTCTTTCGAGTTCGTATGTAACTATACGATGGATTTATTCAATGGAAGTGGATATCCGTAGTGATACGGAGTGTTCTAAAGAAAATCAAAGTGGATGTAGGAGTGGCAGGGGTATACACGGTCTTTGTCGTGAATGATGGTGGTCGCAATTTCCTTTGCCATTATTCTAATCCCTTTATATGTCTTTACTTATTTCTTTCTGTACACCACAGTTAAGCTTGTTGGTTTTCTTCCTTCCCTACCGTTTGGCACCTGCCTATGGTTTAGAGGAAGACTATCCAATAAGCTCAATAGGTGTACCCTCTCTTAAACCTAGGAGCCCTCAGAACCTGAGAGAAGGTAAAGAGAAAAGACAACCGAATAATCCTATTCTATCTCTCCAGAACCAGAATCCATTCTCGAAAAAGTTCCTTTGAGTTCGTATAAAACCATACGATGGATTTGTCCAATGGAAGTGGACGTTCGTAGTGATACGAGGTGTTCTGGAGAAATGCAAAGGTGATATAGAAGTGGCAATGATGTATGCGACACCGTGACATTCCAAAAGCCAAAATGTTTTAAGAAGGTTCGGTTAAATTGGTTTCATGAGTTTTAGTAAAAGGTTGGGTCATAGTCGCAGCCAGAGAGAGAGAGAAGAAACACTCAGCGTGCACTCTAACCTAGATCAGAATGGTTAATCATTTTATCTAATCTGGATGGCTCCTACTGTTTCCTCGAATTCTCCTCCAAACCCAAAAGGAGAATTAGTCGGAATCACCCGAGGAGTAATCCTACTCATCAGTGGGAATCGGGATCCAACTATCATCGCATGATAACCTGATGGAAGCCACTCAAGTCACCACACTCCAGAAGGTATGCGCAAGCCTGGAAAGTTTCCTGTATGTTTGAAACTCCCGATAAGATTTTTACCCCAAGCGGTTTATGACCTTGACAAAGGCCAACAAATCATAAACCACAAGTCAAGTTCAACCCGTCATTATCCTGGATTACTCTAGACCCACCCGTACAAACCCTTGACAAAAGCCAACAAGGTTATACGACTGCCCTAGATAATCGCAACTCAATGCAACAGACAAGCAATATCTAGCTACCGTACACTACGCCTTGATAAAGGCCAACAAACGCAGCACAAATACTAGGTACCACCTGAAAGAAATGACGGAGGGCTACGACTGGTTTTTTGCGAAAAACCTTTAACGTAATGAACTTGATATCGTTGAAGGAATCCTAGTGGTTTTACAAATATATAGAGGCGAAAAGTTTTGCTAAAGAGGTCACTCCCGGTGAAGGGATCTCGGCTCTTTCCCCGTAGAATGAGGTGCAGGATATTCCAAACTGAATACCACGATGAAAAGCAAAAGGAAACGACTATAGTGAAGTTATTACGTTGACGCAAACTTTTACTCAAGGGGTCACTCCCGATGAAGGGATATCGGCCCTTGCCTCGTCGAATGAGGTGCAGGATATTCCAAATGAATACACGATGCAAAGCAAAAGGAAACGTCTGTAATGTCAGTTTTTTTTTTAAAAACTTGGTTCCAACAACATCATATATAGGTTTGTTTTATCCTTGCGTTAATAAGAATCAATGCAGTCCCATCAATTAATCACACCAGAAAGGAACGAAAATAAATTGTACGTATATGCCATCCGCATTCGCCACTGGGTCCCGTCATCACTCGTTAGGTTACTTAACTAACAACAGAGCGGGGACTGGGCTAGTGTTCATATCAGATTTTTGCATTTTCTTACCGCCCAATTTTTATCACATTGCTTATCGGTAGGTACTCTTGAGCCGTGTTTGCTAGTCAATTGCAGGATACAGGTTCTCAGCTCTAAATGGTGAAATTCATGGAAAAACACGATAAAATCCGGGTTCCTGCCAACCACAGATAAAACACGGGTCTCCGCTCTTTATCCGTATGTTGCCACACACCAGTTTAGGAGACAAAATGGCAAATCGATTGTCACCTTCATGCACAAGGCTCAATGGCAACACAAGTTTCAAGAAATCTACGCGGAGCTCAAGAAAATCTTGACAAAAAGTCCACCTTTCCCTCAACAGAAATTCTGGAAAAATCGTGAAGACAATTTGAGAAAATACATATACCAGAATAAAGTACATGAAAAACCAGGGAAGCACCAAAAAGCAGACAGTCCAATTCCTCTATATGGCCGCGGAACCGCGGCCAAAGGGGGGTATAGGCCGCGGTTCCGCGGCCGTTCTGGCGCCAAAAGTGATGGTCTTTTGGGGGTAGTTTTGTCTTTTTACATGGGTACAGAATTCTGCCCTAGGTTTTCAGTCTTCAGCCTATTAATACCCCAGAACCTTGTGAAGCCAAGGGTGTCCATAATCTTGTATTTTCTTTTCTAGGTTTAGTTGTGTTTCTTCTTCCTCTTCTCATCTCTTCTCCATTAAAACTTGTAGTGAGCTTGTGAGTGAAGAATGATGAATAAAGAAGAACCGTTTATTATTTTGCTTGTCTTATTATCTTGTTAATTGTTGTAATTTTCATTTGTTAACTAGTTGTTGTTATTTCTTGTTGTTCCTTTCTTCTCTCTTTTTCTTTATCCTTAACACAACCATGATGCATACTCTTGATCCTTGCCGAGGTGAGGTCGCAAATAGCTAGTTGTTATCTTCTAATCTCTTTCTTTCTATCTTCCTCTTTTGTTTTGTTTTATTTTTCCGTATCATGATGTGTGAGTAGTTTCATACTTGTTTGGGTAGGATAAGGGAAGTTTGAGAGAAGGAAATCTCTCTCACTCTTTCCTTGCCCAACAGCTTAATTCGACTCCCGTTAATTGAACCACAATCCGCTCCTTACGGCACCCTATCCTACATGATAGCGTGTTAGTAATATGTATGCCCTAAAGGCCATTATATAGATAGTGGAAACTTGGACATATAATCTATGGAGATAGATGACTTTCTTGCTCAACATGATAGTACGCTATCTGGTTTACTTTATCTTGATATGTAGATTTAATCATTTACACATGCTGATAAAGCCCAAAGGATATTTGCTTGACTACTGTGATTATGATGCGGATCATACTAGTGGGGCACATGTAGTCTATAAGCATATCCTTGAACTGTTCCTAGTCGAGGGTGTATCGAGACAGGGCATCGATATTCCAGAGTAGACTAGCGTATACTATTCTTGTCCCATATGATGGGTGATGGATGATCCCATATCCATCTGGTGAGGAGACACCAAAGATTGTATGCGGGTGCTCAGTGGAGACTGGGTACACTGAACGGACTCGCCGAGAACTCCTATGTGGTATTATATCTATCGTTGGATAGCAGTTCTCAGGGAACACTGGTACAGGTTAGTCTGTAGACCCGAGATCGTCATAGAGTCTTGTGTGTCCTCCCACTATACTTTGATCTCCACCCTACCACGGCTCTACTAAGTCGTGCAAACAGGTGGTCTTTGGGTACAGTCTCGAGGCACATGGAGGTAATGAGCGATAGGAGGGGTTTCGTCTCTCCCGGTATTGGGGGTTGATGTTATGCTATGCTTGATTGGCTATAACATGAAGTCCCTGACCAGGGCTGCTGAGATTTACTGATAAGAGTTATCAGTAGTTTCTCAATCTGTTATGAGCCATACACCAGCATGACTTATTGAGTTACTGGGGTCGACGATTCCATCCCTAGACTTGATATGCAGCATATCTGACGAAGAGACCGGACTGTACGGTAAGTGTTGCCAGTTGGCTCGACGGGAGTTTTTACAGCTTCGCTGGTTTTCTTCTGATCGTTTCAATACCCGGGTGGCCGTTATGTTTAGCTGACCACTTGCGGCTTGTAGATGTTTGATATGATCATCATCTACTGCCGGCGTATTGACGAGTCTTAGAGTCCCACAATGAAGTTTCCTGGCTCAGGCAAAAAGATGTGGTGTGCATATGAGATATGCGCGGGACCCGATTAAATACGGTTATGTGATAACGTATATTAATTGGGCATTTTCTATTTGTCGGATCGTATGTGATATGACCGGTTTGCTAAATCAAGTGTTGATTTAACAAATTACATTTAGATTAAATGTTTAATTAAATCCTTTTGTATGCATGCATGTATGCACATGATGATGTGCATGGACACATACATGCATAAATAGTATCATGGTTGTTGATACAAGAATGGTGGCAATGCAAGACTTATATTGAAGCTTTTAATTTGTATTTATCATTTTAAGTTAATGTAAAGAAAACCCACTCATGCTCATTTATTCTTTAGTGGGTAAGCTTTACTTAACTTAATGAAAAGAATTTCCACCCATGCTTAATTCTTTATGAAAAGAATTTCCACTCATAATTATGGTGGTAATGGAATAATGGTGATTATTCCTTCTCATCACTATAAATAGCTTCATATGTGATTTGAAACAAGGTGTACAATTAGTGCAAGGGTGTGAAGAAAACAAGTTATCATATGTGATATGATAGAAAGCTCAAGCCACCTTTATCTTCTTCTTCCTCTCTTGATTTCTCTCTTGAGTGAAGATTGATAAAAGAAAAGGATTTCAATTGAAGAACATAAACCACATTATCATACTACACACATCTAGCCGATTTGCGTAGGGTGTTTGCTCTACTTCGTTTGCGAAACAAGTAAGGCAAGGAGCTTTGGGCAAAGGGACTTCAGGTGGATCATCGTGGACAAGGAAGGCTTCCATCGATCCGTTCCAAACTCTCATAGTGCCAAGGAGTCACCGAGGGAGATCTACAAAGGTTGTAATCTCTACTCTTAGTGATAGTTTTACATTTGCATGTGATGCTTATTTGTATGAATCCCTAAAACTTCTAGTTTCGATTCTTGTCGAGTAAACTTAGCACCTCTAAAATTTTGATTATGGCATATGTGATGCTACCGAACCCTTGACGAGGTGCTAGGCTAGCCCAACAGTGGTATCAGAGCCAGGCTAGAGCTTTAGGCGATGCGTTGGCGATGTTAAAAGTCCGATCGAACCACGAAACACCAATTTGGACCGCTCTCTGGAAATTTTTTGAAAATTGGATTTTTCCCGAATTCGAAACTTTCGAAAAACATGCAAGCGTGTCTGTGAACACTCTAGAAGAACATAACCTTAACTCGATTATGTGACCGTCAAAACTGTCACTGAACCTTAGGGTTTGTGGTAGTTTAGCGTTGCCATATGTGAGGCGTTGGTTTGGCCCTTCTACGGTTGGTCCATAAGGGGCTGTGGCATGTTCTAGAAATTTTTGAACTCGGCTCAAGTGTTGTGCAGTTTGGGAAATCTTGGGTGTTTGTTTATTCGATCGAAAAGTTTAACATTGTCTATTTATCTGAAATGTGATACAATATGTGGAATTCATATAGTTAGGCATGAAATACGAAGTATGTGATATTTCGAATTTATGATGTCTAAGGTGATTGTGGATTCCAAATGTTGTAGTTTTTCATTTTATTTTCTGCGACCGTAAGTGTAATATGTGGTGTATCGCCGTTTTCGTTGCTATACGTCAACGACAATCGGGATACGGATACTTACTTACGTTGATGATATGAGATATTATGTGTTGCTGAGATATGATGAGTAGGATTGTCGCGACTGAATAGCCGGGGGTTTTTATTTGAGATGAGAGTTTTATTTTTCATTCATGTATAAATCAATTGTATATTATTTACTTTTCCGCATTAGGATAGACCCAAGGAGGGGATCACAAGTGACCGGGTTCTAGGGTTCAGTGGGAGGCCATCTCGAGGAGTCGAGACCGGGTCTCCTAAACTCTAGAATTGGCGGGGTCACTTGCCGCTCTCGTACGGGTCTAAGGTGTGGGCTTGGCTATTCATCACGACCGTGGAATCCGTATTTTCTATTGTTGGCTCGATACAAAATACGGACATCCTAGATATCCTTTTATATGCTTCTGCTGTTGATATTCTGTAATGTGATTACTTAGTATCTGAGACGAATGGATTATTATTATATATATGATATATAATAAACGTTGCTTATATTTTACACCCGCGCTAGTCCCGCCCCGCTATGCCGTTAGTTAAGTAACCTAACGGTGCATAACGGGACACTGTGGCGAATGCGGATGGTATAAGTATACGTTCTATTCTGTGATGGCTTAGGAACTTAAATGATGGGATCACATTAATGAGATTAATGTAAAGAAAAGAAACCTCATGATGTTGCAGAATCAGATTTGAAACAAACTCGGCTTTTTATGAAAATGCAAGTTTCAAGAAGATGCGGAGCTCAAGCCACTCCTTTTCTTAACTGTTTTGATTCTACAACGAGATCAAGTTCAAAGCGTTAAAGGTTTTCTTAAAAACCATCCGCAACCCTCCGTCATTTTAGGAAGCAGAGTACTTAGTATTCATGCTGCGTATGTTGATTATAGTCAAGGCGTAGTGTACGGTAGCTAAGTGATGTCTTCCTACAAAGCATATGATGCGATTACTTAGGACATTCATGTGATTATGTTGATCATAGTCAAGGGTCATATGGGTGGGTCTAGTTAATCTCGAAATGACGGGTAGAATTTGACTAGTACTTATGATATGTTGACCATAGCCATGGTCATAAGTGACAAGGGGTAAAAACCATATCGGGAATTTCAAGAGTTGAAATTTGCAATGAGATTGCATACCATCTATGTGATAGTTGGATCTCGATCTCACTGTGAGTAAGTGTTACTTCCAGGGGAGTTTTACACTTTACAATTAGCTAATCCAGTGGGTGTCTAGAATGACTGACCGGTTAGCCAAACTGTAGAATGTAATTATTCCTGGCTAGTTTTCTTTTCAGGTTTTGAAAGAAAATTTGATTAAAAGCAGTGGGAGACATCGATTAGATAAAATAGTAACCAATCTAATTCTTTGAAAGAGCATTTCGCTAAGTGTATCCTTTTCTCTCTCCGAATGGCAGTTACAGATGTCAGGACTTAAGCTTCTGTTAGTTATATGTATGCCCTAGAGGCCATTACTGTACATTGGATGTATATTGTAGTGGATGCTGGGACATATATAGGGAGGACTTTCTTGCTCGACATGATAGTATGCTATCTGGTTGCTCTTTACCTTAACGTGTACACAGATTGTCTCTCTATTACATGTTGGTAAAGCCCTTAGAATATGTACTTGACTACCTGGACTATGATGTGGATCATAATAGTGGGGACATGGTAGTCCATAAGTACATCCTTCAAAGTCCCTAGTCGTGGGTGTATCGAGACGGGGCATCGATATACCAGAGTAGACTAGCGTATACCTTCTCGACCCATACAGATGGGAGATGGATGATCCCATATCCATTGGTGTTTGACATCAGGGATGATATACTGGTACTCAGTGGAGACTGGGTACACTGGACGGACTCGCCGAGAACTTCCAGATGGTATTATACCTCACGTCAGATGGCAGTTCTCTGGTGACACTGGTACAGAGTAGTCTGTCGACCCGAGATTGTCATAGAGTCTTGTGTGGTTCCCACTGTGCTTTGATTTCCATCTTACCACGTCCAAGAGGGCATGCAAAACGGTGGTTTTTGGGTACAGTCCCGAGTCACATGGAGGCAATGAGCGATAGGAGGGAATTCGTCTCTCCCGGTATAGGGGGTTGATGTTGCGCTGTGTTCGATTGGCTATAACAGGAAATCCCTGGCCAGGGTTGCTGAGATTTACTAGTAAGTGTTACCAGTAGTTTCTCGAAGTGTTATAGACCTCATATCGACACGACTTATCGAGCTATTGGGGTCTGACGTTTACCACCCCTAGGCGAGATATGCGACATATCAGACGATCAGACCGGACTGTACGGTAGTGTTACTTGTTGGATTCACAGGAGTGTGAGCGGGCTTGCTCGTCGATCTTCTGATCGCTCAATAACCGGGTGGCCGTTACGTTTAGCAGACCGCTTGCGGCTTGTGGATGCTTGATATGATCATCATCTGCTGCTGGCGTATTGACGAGTCTTTAGAGTCCTACACAGAGGTTTCCTGGCTCAAGCAAAACGAAATAGGAGCGCATATGAGATATGTGCGGGACCGAGAATAATACCAGTATGTGATACTGTATTCGATTCTCGCGATGTGACATTGATCGGTTATATGCGATATAGCCGGGTTATCGGATCAACTGTTGATTCGATAAGTTGTTACTAATGATACTAGTCGGTCATAGGCGATATGACCGGATCGTTAAATCAAGTGTTGATTTAATGATTTAATGCATAATTATATATTTGATATATTACTTTGCATTAACTAGTATCGGTTCACTTTAAATGGATTTTCTCGCTCGGGTGTGCGCATTGCATATGCGATATGATTTTGTGCACATGCTTGTATCATGTTTGATGATACATGCCTTTTTAATTAAGTGTATAGAATTAAACCTTGGTTAATGGAATGGTTAGGGTTTACTATTTGCTTATTCATTTTATTAATTTATTTATTAATCTTTTTCTTATTGGAAAAAGGAAATGAAATGATAAAATGGTGGCATTTCTTTTGTTCATTCATGAAGCTTCATGAATGCTTTGACTTGATGACCATTTTGTTTTTAGCTTAACCCTAACCATTGCATTAAACCATGATTAGTTCTCTACACTTAACTATGGTCATGTTATGATAAGGATTGATTATTCTTTTCTTTTTTAATTAACTTATCATAACATAATTCTTCTTCTTCTTCCCTTCTTCACTTGAAGAAAGCAAGCTTCATCAATGGTGATTGATAGAAATGAGTGAGAAATCCAATTCTAAGGTCTACCCACTTCCTATTTCTTCATCCTCTACCTCTTGCCAAGTAGTAGAGTGTGTTTTCTTCAAAAGTTTCTTGACTTGGTGAAGTCGGAGCTTGATTTAGCGATGCCTCGACGTAGATCATCTTCGGCATGGACATCGACGATCTAGCTCGCCATTTCTCCGATGAAGCCGACGCTAGAGCCCGGGAATTCATTTGGACAGCGAGGGGACTTCGTTGCGGAGCTATGGAGGTGGAGCACCGGATCTACAAAGGTTGTATTTCCGTTTAAACTTTAGTTAAGTTGTTAACTAGTTTCATTTTCGCCTAGAAGTCTAGCCGACGATCCGTATTAGGGTTTCTCGGCACCCCGAATTTTTTGAAATTGGCATGGTTGTTGCCTTATGAGACCTCACTAGAGTGCCTAGGAACCCTACAGTGGTATCAGAGCCTAGCTAGAGCCTTAGGCGAAGTCACGACGAAATCAGAAGTCCGATCGACCCAAAACCCGACTTGAAAAATGCTCTCTGGACTTTTCTGTAAAATGTGGATTTTTGTAGATTAAAAATATTCAGAGAAATCATCAGGCAATTTTAAGAAAAACTGTGCAGCACGTGCCCGTAATTCAACTAAAGTGCGGCGGAACCGCGGCATGAGGTTGCTCATGCGGCGGTTCCGCGGCCCGTTTTTCGTTTTGTGCATCCAATTTTGCACAGTAGTTCTTAGTTGTCTGTGCTGGTTTTCCTGGGGATTTTTAATATTTTATTCCTGAGTTGTATTTTCTGAGTTGTATTGGGGACTCGGTGTATTCGATCGGACTGTCTAATTTTGTCGGTGTGCTTTTCCGGGTATTTTTAGAATATGTTAAAATGTTCGACCGGATATAAATACCTAATTTTTCCCCTGTCGGGAAATTTCCAAGTGTTGGATTTTTCCGTAGTTTAACGACGTTCTAAGTAGTGCAAGTAACACGATGGACCCTCTAGAAGACAACAAACCTTAACTCAATTATGTGACCGTCTTGAACTGCCCTTTGAACCTTCGGGTTTGGGGCAGTACGGCGTGCCACATGTGAGGCGTTGGCTTGAACATTCTACGGCTGGACCGTTGGTACTGAGGCACGAACTGAATGTTTTTAGACTTGTTTCATGTGTTGATCTGTATCGGGAAAACTTGGGTGTTCGATTGTTCGATCGGAAAGTTTAACATTTCCTAATTATGTGGAATGTGATACAACAATTGGAATTCACAAAAGTTATGTGATAACTGAATGAATGTTATAAACATAGAAGTTTAGTCTCACTTGATCGGTTGCCACGGAATTTTGATGTGATCAAAAGTCCGTCGCAATCACGTAGCGTACGCGGATACTCGCCGGGTAAACTTAATAGACAGCTACACCCCCTAGCCCCGACCAAGTGACTGTAGGAGAACCCCATCGCCGAAAGCATCCGTTCGGGTGCTCCCGGTAGCGGTGTTCCGCCTTGGTGCACTTCATCGACGGTATTAGGGGTGCGACCGTCTACTGAAGTTTGCGACGAGCATTCGATCAGAATGTCGGGAATCCTGTTGAATTGCCCGACTTGATATTGAAAAGAGTTTTCGATAATGAGACTAAAATGCGGGGTTTATAATTGTTAGGCATGTGATGTCTAAGTAATTCATTTGGTCAGGCATGCGATGTCTGAGGTGGTTGCGGATTCCAACTGTTGTAGTTTTACACTTTCTTTTCTGTGACCGTAAGTGTAATATGTGATATCGCCGGTTTCGTTGCTATATGTCAACGGCAATTGGGATGCGCATATTTACTTACGTTGATGACATGTGATGTTATGTGTTGCTGGATATGTTATATTGGATCGTCGTGTTTGAATAGCCGGGGGTTTTTATGTGAGATGAGTGTTTTTCATTTTCATTCATGTAAAAACTTGTATGTAATATTCTTTTATTTGAGGCACTTCCAGGTTGCGGAAGATGTCACCGTTTGTA
This sequence comes from Agapanthus africanus, assembly GCA_030015575.1. Lineage (NCBI taxonomy): Eukaryota > Viridiplantae > Streptophyta > Magnoliopsida > Asparagales > Amaryllidaceae > Agapanthus > Agapanthus africanus. Next base: position 189,488,162 of record JASDDO010000012.1, on the reverse strand, counting down.
TATTATTTACTTTTCCGCACTAGGATAGACCCAAGGAGGAGGGCACAAGTAACCGGGTTCTGGAGTCCAGTGGGAGACCAACTCGAGGAGTCGAGTCCGGGTCTCCTAACTCCAGAATTGGTAGGGTTGCTTGCCGCTCTCGTAGGGGTCTTGGGGTGTGGGTTTGGCTATTCATCACGACCGTGGAATCCGTGTTTTATACTGGCTCGTATTGAAAACACAGACGTCCTAGTATATCCAATATTTCATATGTTTCTTCTGCTGCGATATCTGTGATGTGATCATGTGATGCTCTATGATAAATATAGTATATAGTATATATAATATATTATATAGACGTTACTTATGTTTTACACCCGCGCTAGCCCTGCCCCGCTCTGCCGTTAGTTACCTAACCTAACGGTGCACGAGGGGACATCGAGGCGAATGCGGATGGCATAAGTGTACGTCGTATTTATCTGTGATGTTTAGGTACTTAAATGATGGGACTTCATTAATGAGATTAATGAAATAAAAGAAACCTAAGATGTTGTAGAATCGAATTTCAAAATAAAACAGGTAGCTACACTTCTTGCTTTGCACAGCAGTATATATGATATATCCTGCACCTTATTCGATAAGGAAAGGACCGAGATCCCTTCACCGGGAGTGACTCCTTTAGCAATAACTGGCAGATGCTACACCCCTCGGTTTGTCTTTTGATTGCTTTTAAGTGTTTTTGCTTTGCACAGTGATATATATGATATATCCCGCACCTCATTCGACGAGGAAAGGACCGACGATCCCTTCACCGGGAGTGACTCCTTTAGCAAAACTGGAAAAGCCTCAAAATCACTCCATTTTAAAATTCATTCGATCCTACAACGATATCAAGTTCATTACGCAATAGGTTTTCAGAAAAACCTGTCGTAGCCCTCCGTCATTTCAGATAAGTAGTGGTTAGTATTCGTGCTACGTTTGTTGGCCTGCGTCAAGGCGTAGTGTGCGGTAGCTAACTAGTATTTATCTGCTTATGCATATGATGCAGATTGGATTAGGGTAGTCGTGCGACTTTGTTGGCCCGCGTCAAGGGTCGTGCGGGTGGGTTTAATTCAATCAGGAAATGACGGGTTGAACTTGACTAGCGGACTATGGTTTGTTGGCCTGCGTCAAGGTCATAGGACGCTAGGGGCAAAATATTATCGGGAATTTCAAGTGTTGAAATTTGCAATGAGATTGCATACCTTCTATGAGATAGTTGGATCCCGATACCCGCTGCGAGTAAGAGTTACTCCTGGGAGTGTTTTACACATTGCAATTAGCCGATCAAGTAGGTGTCTAGAAAGGTGTCAACGGGGTTACGCCTCTGGGAAAATGAGGTTTACATTAATTAGGTTTGTGCGAAAGCACGGGGGACCTCCCTCAAAGTACCGACACTGGCCTGGCTGAAAGATTGGCGAACTTGTAGTGTGTAATTAATCCCGGCTAGTCTTTCCTTTTAGGGTTTGAAGGAAGATTTGATAAAAAGCAGTGGGAGCCATCCTGATTAGATAAAATAAAACCAATCTATTCTTGCAAGAGCGCACGCTGAGTGTTTTCTTCTCTCTCTCTCCTGGTAGCGACCATATCACGTCTTAATCAAGATAATAATACGGATAATTGACCGAACCCGCTTGTTATACTGAGCTGGGGAACGTTGGTCCCGCTCCAACTTATAATTGTTATAAGACAGAGCAGGAAATTGGGAAATACCAGATTTCCCGTGCCGCCCAAACGAAGAGAGTGCATGATGATGCATCATCTTCGGGTGTGTTCGTTACATAGAACTGTTTCTCAGTATCCTCTAAATCCTGGGTATATGATACCGGATCACGATCCCAGATATGTAATCTGTTGCATAGGGCTACAAAAGGGTAGAAAAACTGAGATCGGGTGATAAGTTTCATGAGGCAGAGAACGGGGCAAGAGTTGCATCCAAGTCTGTCGGTCACTGTCACCCTGTATTGTAATACATTGATTCTGAACGAATGTTATTAGATACCGAACCTGATATACAAAATCATATCTGTCTCTTTATTAGTAAAGAAACGATAAAATTTTGTATTGTTGGATAATGTTTTGAACATTTCCTATATCAAAAGTTGATCGGTTCAGGCACGTTATCTAAAAGCATTAATGTTCTAAATCAAACTACAATTCTTAGTATACGGAACACACACAAGAGGAAGAGTTCAGAAATGAACGAATCATTCTTGAGGTATTGTAGACTAGGTCAGATCAATGTGACCCGACTAGCTAGAGTTACATAAAGATGTATATTTAAATTAGTTTGAATTTACATCTTGTGAAACTCGCCAGTCATGTCACAAAGATAAGATGACCATAGCTCTATTTATTGGAAACAGGGAAAGAGTTAGTGAACTCTTGGGATGATACATGTTGATGTATGTAAGGTCTCCTGTCTACACATACCAAGACTGGTTCTTTATACTTCATTATATTCTCTGATAATCTCTCAAGATTCAGTCATATGTTCCTGTTGAAACATGAGGCCGAACCTTTTGAGATATTCACAGAATATAAGCGAGAAGTAGAGAACCAAAATACGGGTAAAAGTATTATGTCCTTTGATGAGATCAAGGAGGAGAATACTTGTACATAGAATTTCTGGACTATTCTAAAGGAGAATGAGATTCTCTCTCAGAATTACTCCTCCATATACACCATAGCACGATGGTATATCGGGGCGGAGCAGATACACCCTCTTTGATATGGTGTGCTCTATGATGAGTACTACTGAGTTACCTTTTTACTTTTTGGGGGTTATGCACTTAGGAAGTTGCATACCTATTGAATATGGTTCGAATCAAATCAGTTGCCTACCACTTATATGTGATATGGAAAAGGAAGAGCCCATCTCTTAAGTTAGTTAAGATTTGGGGTTGTCCGACCTATGTCTAAAAGCAAAATCCGGACAAGCTCGAGGTAAGGTCTGTTATGTAGAACTGGAAAGGTTCCAGCCATACAAACTACAGATGATGATTTGATAAAACCAAAGGATTCAGTAGATTCCAACGAACCTCAGCCTCTCTGCCGATCTAATAGGGTTCCTCACCCACATGAGAGATACTTCGGTTTCTCTATGACAGTGGGAGCGAGGATTGCATCATGAGATGATGACCCAACTAGCTTCGACCTGGCCATCAGGAGTAAGACTCTGTAAGAATGGCTGGATGCTTAGCGATCTGAGATGGAATCCATGAACACCAACAAAGTATGGACTTTGGTTGCTATATCTGAAGGGTTAAATCCCCATCAAGAGCAAGTATATCTTGAGAAGATTACTTGGTATAGATGGAAAAGTTGAGACTTTCAAAGCTAGACTTGTTAAAAGTTTGCATCATTGACCAGGTGTGGATAATGATAAAACCTTTTCAAGTAGCTATGCTTAAGTCCATCCAGATCCTACTTGCCACGGCTACATACCATGATTACGATATCTGGTGGTTGGGTGTCATGACTACTTTTCTAAATGATGTTTTAGAAGAGTGCGTCTATAAGTACACAGCCAGAGGGCTTCGTAGACAGTGGGAGCAGCGGAAACGTGTGCAAGATGCTTTATAGGATTAAAGCAGGCATCGCGGAGTTGGAACATCTGTTTTGATGGATTAGTCAAAGAGTTTGACATCATCAAAATGGTAGAGGAACCTTGTATAAACAAAAAGGTAGTAGGGAGTATGGTGGTGATCCTCGTAGAGTACGTGGATGACATACTCTTGATAAGAAAGGAGTTTCTTATGCTACGCTCGATCAATCTCCGTTTATCACAAAGATTCTCCGTGTAGGATCAAAATGATACCTCCTAAATCCTGAGTTTTAGATCTATGAGATAGATTTAATTGGATGTTAGGATTCTCACTAGTTGTAGTGAGATAATATCAATAGATCCTGGGGAGAATCGCTGGAAGGGTTCCAGGGTGATAAAGACGACTCAATGTCAGTCGCAGGCATTGTCTTTACCCTCAGTAAAGGGACGGTATGTTGGAAGAGTTCCAAGCTAGATACCGTGACATACTAGACGATAAAGGCAGCATACATCGCTACTTAAGATGCTACCAAAGAGGCTGTTTGGGTGTATATTGGTTCATGAGATGAACTATGTTCCTCCCATTGTGTGACAATGGAGTTGTGGCTTATGCCAAGGAACGCAGGTCCCATCAGTGATCCAGACATGTTCTAAGGCAGTATCACTTGATCATGGAGATGGTTGATCTCTAAGGGATCGAGGTTAGGAGAGTAGACTCAGAGGACAACACGGCGGATCCACTCACGAAGGCCTATTCCCAGAGAGAGACTTTTATGGGATGGTTGAGTATGAGATACTACAACCACTGCTACAGATGGCCCTAGTGCAAGTGGGAGATTGTTAGTTATATGTATGCCCTAGAGGCCATTACTGTACATTGGATGTATATTGTAGTGGATGCTGGAACATATATAGGGAGGACTTTCTTGCTCGACATGATAGTATGCTATCTGGCTGCTCTTTACCCTTAACGTGTACATAGATTGTCTCTCTATTACATGTTGGTAAAGCCCTTAGGATGTGTACTTGACTACCTGGACTATGATGTGGATCATACTAGTGGGGACATGGTAGTCCATAAGTACATGCTTCAAAGTCCCTAGTCGTGGGTGTATCGAGACGGGGCATCGATATACCAGAGTAGACTAGCGTATACCTTCTCGACCCATACAGATGGGCGATGGATGATCCCATATCCATTGGTGTTTAACATCAGGGATGATATACGGGTGCTCAGTGGAGACTGGGTACACTGGACGGACTCGCCGAGAACTCCCAGATGGTATTATACCTCACGTCAGATGGCAGTTCTCTGGTGACACTGGTACAGAGTAGTCTGTTGACCCGAGATCGTCATAGAGTCTTGTGTGGTTCCCACTGTGCTTTGATTTCCATCTTACCATGTCCAAGAGGGCGTGCAAAATGGTGGTTTTTGGGTACAGTCCAGAGTCACATGGAGGCAATGAGCGATAGGAGGGAATTCGTCTCTCCCGGTATAGGGGGTTGATGTTGCGCTGTGTTCGATTGGCTATAACAGGAAATCCCTGGCCAGGGTTGCTGAGATTTACTGGTAAGTGTTACCAGTAGTTTCTCGAAGTGTTATAGACCTCATATCGACACGACTTATCGAGCTATTGGGGTCTGACGTTTACCACCCCTAGGCGAGATATGCGACATATCAGACGATCAGACCGGACAGTACGGTAGTGTTACTTGTTGGATTCACAGGAGTGTGAGCGGGCTTGCTCGTCGATCTTCTGATCGCTCAATACCCAGGTGGCCGTTACGTTTAGCAGACCGCTTGCGGTTTGTGGATGCTTGATATGATCATCATCTGCTGCCGGCGTATTGACGAGTCTTTAGAGTCCTACACAGAGGTTTCCTGGCTCATGCAAAACGAAATAGGAGCGCATATGAGATATGTGCGGGACCGAGAATAATACCAGTATGTGATACTGTATTCGATTCTCGCGATGTGACATTGATCGGTTATATGCGATATAGCCGGGTTATCGGATCAACTGTTGATTCGATAAGTTGATACTAATGATACTAGTCGGTTATATGCGATATGACCGGATCGTTAAATCAAGTGTTGATTTAATGATTTAATGCATAATTATATATTTGATATATTACTTTGCATTAACTAGTATCGGTTCACTTTAAATGGATTTTCTCGCTCGGGTGTGCGCATTGCATATGCGATATGATTTTGTGCACATGCTTGTATCATGTTTGATGATACATGCCTTTTTAATTAAGTGTATAGAATTAAACCTTGGTTAATGGAATGGTTAGGGTTTACTATTTGCTTATTCATTTTATTCATTTATTTATTAATCTTTTTCTTATTGGAAAAAGGAAATGAAATGATAAAATGGTGGCATTTCTTTTGTTCATTCATGAAGCTTCATGAATGCTTTGACTTGATGACCATTTTTTTTTTAGCTTAACCCTAACCATTGCATTAAACCATGATTAGTTCTCTACACTTAACTATGGTCATGTTATGATAAGGATTGATTATTCTTTTCTTTTTTAATTAACTTATCATAACATAATTCTTCTTCTTCTTCCTTTCTTCACTTGAAGAAAGCAAGCTCCATCAATGGTGATTGATAGAAATGAGTGAGAAATCCAATTCTAAAGTCTACCCACTTCCTATTTCTTCATCCTCTACCTCTTGCCAAGTAGTAGAGTGTGTTTTCTTCAAAATTTTCTTGACTTGGTGAAGTCGGAGCTTGATTTAGCGATGCCTCGACGTAGATCATCTTCGGCATGGACATCGACGACCTAGCTCGCCATTTCTCCGACGAAGCCGACGCTAGAGCCCGGGAATTCATTTGGACAGCGAGGGGACTTCGTTGTGGAGCTATGGAGGTGGAGCACCGGATCTACAAAGGTTGTATTTCCGTTTAAACTTTAGTTAAGTTGTTAACTAGTTTCATTTTCGCCTAGAAATCTAGCCAACGATCCGTATTAGGGTTTCTCGGCACCCCGGATTTTTTGAAATTGGCATGGTTGATGCCTTATGAGACCTCACTAGAGTGCCTAGGAACCCTACAGCTTCTACTTGAGGAAAATAAACTGACAGGACCAAATTATAAAGAATGGTTGAGGAACTTGAACATTGCACTTTCATATGATAAGGTATCATATGTCCTCAATACTGAAGCCCCACCCGTCCCAGGACCTGAATCATCTGTCTCGGATAGGGAGATCCGAAAAACTTGGGAAAATGACTGCAACACGGCCAAGTGCCTCGCGCTCGCTTCTATGGACAATGTCCATCAGAAGCATCACGAGAATATGGATGTACAATCCATCTTTCTTCACACAAAGGAGTTGTATGAAAAGCAATCTCGTACTTTAAGATATGTGGCATCTAGAAAGCTGTTTCAGATGCGAATGGCCCCTGGTGCATCAGTTGGAGACCATGTTTTAAAAATGATTGGTCTTATTGAAGAACTTGAGGGACTGGGATGGACTATGGATAATGAGCAATATACGGATATTGTTCTACAGTCTCTCCCCCCTGCCTTTGCTCCGTTCATAGTAAATTTCAATATGAATGATTTGGAGAAATCATTGCCTGAACTTCTCAATATGTTGAGAAGTGCAGAGAACACGTTGAAAACGGCAAGGACTCCTGCTCTGCTTGCTGGGCCATCTTCCTCTTCATTCCCAAAAGCTAAGGCCAAGGGAAAGAAAAAGAAGAAGTCCATCAAACAGAAAGGTGGAGTTAGAAAGGCAAAGGGAAAAGACAAAGCCGGGGCTGTGGGAAGCAGGAAAGGAGAATGTTTTTACTGTAAAAAGTCAGGACATTGGAAATGCAACTGTGCTGAATATCTTGCTGATCTCAAGAAGAAGAAGCATGTTGATGCTTCCACTTCAGGTGTGTTTGTAACTGAAAACTGTTTTTCTTTAAACTCTGCATCCTGGGTATTGGATACCGGTTCTGGTTCTCACATCTGCAATTGTATGCAGGGATTGAGAAATAGTAGAGTTTTAAAGATAGGAGATCATACTCTACGGGTTGGAAATGGTTCCAATATACATGTTGTATCCGTGGGAGAGTATCATCTAGGGTTGCCTTCAGGAAGTATTTTGGTTTTGAACCCGTGTTATTTTGTACCAAGTATGCTGTGTAATATAATATCCGTTTCTTTGTTGGACAATGAAGGATATCATTTTATATTGCAAAATAATGTTATGAACATTAACCTGAATCAAGAGTTGATTGGGTATGGTACACTAAATAACAGTATTTACGTCCTGAACCAACACACAGTTTTCAATATACAACATACTAGTAAAAGAAAGTTTTCAGATATAAATAAAGCTTTTCTTTGGCATTGTAGACTTGGTCATATTAATGAAACAAGACTAAACAAGCTACATAAAGATGGATATTTAAATCCGTTTGAATATAAATCTTATGCGACTTGCCAGTCTTGTATCAAAGGTAAAATGACCAAAACTCCGTTTAGTGGACACGGAGAGAGAGCTGGTGAACTCTTAAGCCTCATACATAGTGATGTATGCGGACCAATGTCTACATATGCAAGAGGTGGTTTTTCATACTTCATCACTTTTACTGATAATTTCTCAAGATTCGGACACGTGTTTTTGATAAAGCACAAATCTGAAGCTTTTGAGAAATTCAAAGAGCATAAACTTGAAGTAGAGAAGCAAACAGGCTTGAGCATCAAGAAACTTCGATCGGATCGAGGTGTAGAGTATTTAAGTACAGAGTTTCTAGACTTCTTAAAAGAGAATGGGATTCTCTCTCAGCTCACTCCTCCTTACACACCGCAGCACAATGGTGTGTCAGAACGGAGGAATCGTACCTTATTGGATATGGTACGATCCATGATGTGTGATGCTGAGTTACCGCTTTCCTTTTGGGGACATGCATTGGAGACAGCAATGTATCTATTGAACAGGGTTCCAACCAAGACTGTGTCTACCACTCCATATGAGATGTGGAATGGAAAGAGACCATCTCTTAAAAGGTTTAGGATTTGGGGTTGTCCGGCTTTTGTTAAAAAGCAGAATCCAGACAAACTCGAGACACGATCGGTCATGTGTAAATTTGTGGGGTATCCAAAACATTCGTATGGATATCTATTCTACTACAAAGAGGAACAAAAGGTGTTTGTTGCTCAGCATGCCACATTTTTGGAAAATGAGTTCTTTACGGAAAGTACTAATGGCAATGTGGTAGAACTAGAAGAGGTTATAGAAACACAAATTACTCAGGAGGAATTGGTTGAAACTGATGTTGCAGTAGAACTTCAAGAACCTCAGCCGCTCAGAAGGTCTAGTAGAACTTCTCACCCACCAGAGAGATACTATGGGTTTCTCATAGATGGTGATAGAGAAGATTGCATCATGGATGATGATGACCCTACTAGTTTTCAGCAAGCTATCATGAGTGGTGACTCAGTGAAATGGCTGGAAGCAATGAGATCCGAAATGGAGTCAATGTACACCAACAAAGTATGGACTTTGGACGTTGCACCTCCTGGGATAAAACCCGTTGGGTGCAAATGGATCTTTAAGAGAAAGATTGGTGTAGATGGACAGGTGGAGACCTATAAAGCAAGGCTTATAGCGAAAGGTTTTCGTCAAAGACCAGGCTTGGACTATGATGAAACTTTCTCTCCGGTAGCAATGCTTAAATCCATTAGAATCCTACTTGCTATTGCTGCTCACTATGATTATGAAATATGGCAGATGGACGTGAAAACAGCAGTTCTAAATGGTGATTTAGAAGAATGTGTTTTTATGGATCAGCCAGAGGGCTTCATTGATAGTGGGAGCAGCGGGAAAGCATGTAGATTGCTTAAATCCATTTATGGATTAAAGCAGGCCTCAAGGAGCTGGAACATCTGCTTTGATGATACAATCAAAGAGTTTAATTTTATCAGAAATGAAGATGAACCATGTATTTATAAGAAGATTGTAGGGAGTACTGTCACATTCCTCGTATTGTACGTAGATGACATTCTCCTGATAGGAAATGATGTTCATATGCTACAATCGGTCAAACTATTCTTATCACAAAGGTTCTCCATGAAGGACCTGGGTGATGCCTCGCGCATTTTGGGCATTAGGATCTATAGAGATATAGATCCAAGAGGTTATTGGGACTGTCCCAATCAAAGTACATAGACACCATTCTAAAGAGGTTTAGTATGGAAGATTCCAAGCGTGGTGCCTTGCCTGCTACTCATGGAATCACTCTCTCTAAGGACTTCTATCCGAAGACTGATGAAGAGAGAGCTCGCATGAGCGTTATACCCTACGCTTCAGCCGTGGGATCTATAATGTATGCGATGTTGTGTACTCGCCCGGATGTGGCTTATGCACTGGCTGTAGTAAGCAGGTATCAATCCAACCCAGGGGAGAAACATTGGATAGCAGTGAAGAACATTCTTAAGTACTTGCGAAGGACTAAAGAATTGTTCTTGGTGTATGGTAATGGGGATCTCCAGATGGAGGCCTATACCGATTCAAGCTTCCAAAGTGACAAGGATGACAGCAAATCAATCTCAGGGTTTGTATTTACCCTAAATGGAGGAGCGGTTAGTTGGAAGAGTTCCAAACAGGACACCGTTGCAGACTCCACGATGGAAGCTGAGTATATTGCTGCAAGTGATGCTGCTAAGGAAGCCGTCTGGATGAAGAAGTTCATTGCGGAACTAGGAGTAGTTCCAACCATTGTTGATCCAATACCATTGTATTGTGATAATAATGGAGCTATAGTATTAGCCAAAGAACCAAGGTCCCATCAGAAGTCCAGACACATCCTAAGGAGATATCATCTGATCCGGGAGATAGTAGATCGCCAGGAGATCGAGATTCGGAGAGTAGATACAAAGGATAACACAGCGGATCCATTCACCAAGGCACTTCCACAGCCTCAGCATGAGCGACTGTTTGAAATGTTGGGTATGAGATACGCCAAAAACTGGCCTTAGTGCAAGTGGGAGATTGTTAGTAATATTTATGCCCTAAAGGCCATTATATAGATAATGGAAACTTGGACATATAATCTATGGAAATAGATGACTTTCTTGCTCAACATGATAGTACGCTATCTGGTTTGCTTTATCTTGATATGTAGATTTAATCATTTACACATGCTGATAAAGCCCAAAGGATATTTTCTTGACTACTGTGATTATGATGCGGATCATACTAGTGGGGCACATGTAGTCTATAAGCATATCCTTGAACTGTTCCTAGTCGAGGGTGTATCGAGACAGGGCATCGATATTCCAGAGTAGACTAGCGTATACTATTCTTGTCCCATATGATGGGCGATGGATGATCCCATATCCATCTGGTGAGGAGACACCAAAGATTGTATGCGGGTGCTCAGTGGAGACTGGGTACACTGAACGGACTCGCCGAGAACTCCTATGTGGTATTATATCTATCGTCGGATAGCAGTTCTCAAGGAACACTGGTACAGGTTAGTCTGTAGACCCGAGATCGTCATAGAGTCTTGTGTGTCCTCCCACTATACTTTGATCTCCACCCTACCACGGCTCTACTGAGTCGTGCAAACAGGTGGTCTTTGGGTACAGTCTCGAGGCGCATGGAGGAAATGAGCGATAGGAAGGGTTTCGTCTCTCCCGGTATTAGGGGTTGATGTTGTGCTATGCTCGATTGGCTATAACATGAAGTCCCTGGCCAGGGCTGCTGAGATTTACTGATAAGAGTTATCAGTAGTTTCTCAATCTGTTATGAGCCATACACCAGCATGACTTATTGAGTTACTGGTGTCGACGATTCCATCCCTAGACTCGATATGCAGCATATCTGATGAAGAGACCGGACTGTACGGTAAGTGTTGCCAGTTGGCTCGACGGGAGTTTTTACAGCTTCGCTGGTTTTCTTCTGATCGTTTCAATACCCGGGTGGCCGTTATGTTTAGCTGACCTCTTGCGGCTTGTAGATGTTTGATATGATCATCATCTACTGCCGGCGTATTGACGAGTCTTAGAGTCCCACAATGAAGTTTCCTGGCTCAGGCAAAAAGATGTGGTGTGCATATGAGATATGCGCGGGACCCGATTAAATACGGTTATATGATAACGTATATTAATTGGGCATTTTCTATTTGTCGGATCGTATGTGATATGACCGGTTTGCTAAATCAAGTGTTGATTTAACAAATTACATTTAGATTATATCTTTAATTAAATCCTTTTGTATGCATGCATGTATGCACATGATGATGTGCATGGACACATACATGCATACATAGTATCATGGTTGTTGATACAAGAATGGTGGCAATGCAAGACTTATATTGAAGCTTTTAATTTGTATTTATCATTTTAAGTTAATGTAAAGAAAACCCACTCATGCTCCTTTATTCTTTAGTGGGTAAGCTTTACTTAACTTAATGAAAAGAATTTCCACCCATGCTTAATTCTTTATGAAAAGAATTTCCACTCATAATTATGGTGGTAATGGAATAATGGTGATTATTCCTTCTCATCACTATAAATAGCTTCATATGTGATATGAAACAAGGTGTACAATTAGTGCAAGGGTGTGAAGAAAACAAGTTATCATATGTGATATGATAGAAAGCTCAAGCCACCATTATCTTCTTCTTCCTCTCTTGATTTCTCTCTTGAGTGAAGATTGATAAAAGAAAAGGATTTCAATTGAAGAACATAAACCACATTATCACACTACACACATCTAGCCGATTTGCATAGGGTGTTTGCTCTACTTCGTTTGCGAAACAAGTAAGGCAAGGAGCTTTGGGCAAAGGGACTTCGGGTGGATCATCGTGGACAAGGAAGGCTTCCATCGATCCGTTCCAAACTCTCATAGTGCCAAGGAGTCACCGAGGGAGATCTACAAAGGTTGTAATCTCTACTCTTAGTGATAGTTTTACATTTGCATGTGATGCTTATTTGTATGAATCCCTAAAACTTCTAGTTTCGATTCTTGTCGAGTTAACTTAGCACCTCTAAAATTTTGATTATGGCATATGTGATGCTACCGAACCCTTGACGAGGTGCTAGGCTAGCCCAACATAGCGGTGATTCCGTAGTGAGACCGGTTGTGGTTGAATTAACCGGAGGATATGGCTAAGAGCCAAGAACGGACGGACAAGCACCAAAAGGAAGAACTTATGCGTTGGAAAGCCTAGCTTATACTCGCAAGTTCCTTCCTAGTCGTGCTAATCCCCGTTGTTGCCGATTACCGTAACACCGATATTAAGAGGGGCAATGAAAGATGTGGGAGACTCCTAACTCAAACTAACCTAATCCTAACCCTAACAAGCTCTCTTTACATATCATTTTACCGCTTAACTAATCACAACAAAATCTGAAAAACTGGACTTAACTCGTTAAAGCACATAGAAAAAGATTCCCATCACCCTGCGGACGACCCGTACTCAACCGGCTAGCTACGAGCAAAACCGTCTTGATTGCGGTATTTAACTAAAACTGAACACGCAGAACCACTAACAATCAAATGGCGCCGTTGTCGGGGAGACGGTAGTTTATTTCCTTGTGTAATTTCGGGTTAACTTGTGAATATAACCGAAAAACAAAAAAAATATACTTTGTAAAAAAAATCATCTTGTTATTTTTGATTAGTTTTTGTGCAAGTGTGCAGGAAAATACGGAGTTCAAGTTCAGTGCCAAAGACGTGGGAAGTTAGACCCACATTTCGCGGCTACACCGCGATGGATTAAAAAGAAAGAAACGGTCTACTGAAAGATTCTGGAACAGAACCAGTGAGCAAATCCAGATTCAGGGTCTTAAAAACAGCAGAGGACGCCCAATACAGCACATACAAGAAAATTGAAGCTTCAAAGCCTCAACATAGCCGCGGAACCGCGGCCGTTGCATTCGTTTGGCCGCGGAACCGCGGCCATCTGTTGGCTTCAGGGTTTCAGTTTTTTTGGGTGAGTCTCTCTCTCCTTCCCCACTCCTCTGGGCTCCAATAAACTGTGTTTTCTGCAGATTTCTTTGCGCAAACTCTTCTCCCCCTTCCAATAAACTGTTCTTGTGCAGGATTCTTTGCGCCGCGCTTAAAAAATAAAAATTGTTTGCAGTTGATTTGTTACTGCTTTGCATTTCTTAATACGGACTTAAGGGGCTTGAAACCAATTCAGATTGGATGGGGATTTCATCACCCTTCCCAGGACCCCAAAAATCACAAAAAGCATATGCATTGACCATTGTAAAATTAAAAAATACTAGACTTCAGCCCTAAGGACTTCGCGTTCATTAGGACAGAAGACTAGTTACAGGCATCGGCCGTTTATCCTATCTGACTTTTGCGGTGCCTAAGCAAGTGTGACGAAGGCAAGTGGTTATTTAATTAAGGAACTTCGCGAAAGCGTTGGACAACCTCCCACTTACCTGGCACTTATCTGGCCGCATTAGATGGAGAAGAGGCGGTTTGAGATCCTTTTTCTAGCCCTCTGGAACAGTTAGGAGCAGGTCTAGTAGACCTAGGCGACCGTAGATCTAGGTGAGATTGTGCATATCTTGTTTGTGATTACTTAAAGCCGTAAGTCCGTACATATTTCTGTAAATCTCTTTCTAAAAACAAAAGAAAAAAAAAAAGAAAAAATCAAAACTTTTATAAAAAAACTTGCCCTTTTGTCGCCAAAATCCATTTTTCACCCATCACCCATCGCCTTTCTCCATTGACGTTTTCTTACCCTCACCTTCTCCGCTTTAACTATACTAAACTCGTTTAGTGTATGTCCGCTTGGACTCGGGACACTAGCGCCCGTCTAGTCCGCGTTACGTTAGTCGCTACCGACTACGCGATCGACTCAGACGTCGATACTCCGTCCACTCCTCTTTCACCCCTTCCTTTGCCGGCCAACTCCGATGTTGACCGGAATTCTGTTCATACATCTTCACCTTCACCTTCACCAACCTCTTCTTCCGCGATGTCAGGATTTAATCCGAACATCTCTTTGACTACCGCTGGATTGGCTCCACCTCCTACGGAGACCAATATCCCACCACCACCGCCTGTTGTAGCGCCGCAGCGAATCGCGCTCCAGGATCGTTTCTATCCCACCCGTTCTGCACTCCCCACCTGTCTTTCTCTTTCTCCGGCCAATGGGGATAATTTTGAAATTAAGCCCCACTTCATCAACATGCTCCCACGATTTCATGGACTTGAATCTGAAGATGCCTATATCTTCATCAATAAATTTCAAAACGTCTGTGCCATGATGAAAACCACCCAGCTGTCGGACGATGCTATACGTCTACGGGTCATTCCGTTCACTTTATGCGATCTTGCTGAAAAATGGCTGTATAGCACCGCTTCCCACTCCATAACCAGCTGGGACGAGTTTGTTAAAGCGTTTCTAAAAAAATTCTATCCGAATCATAAAACCGCAAGGATTAGAAATGAAATCAACCAATTCTCTCAGCTTCCTTCTGAACCCTTCTGGAAGTGCTTTGACCGGTACAAAGACCTTCTTGTTCAGTGTCCTCACCACGGTATAGAGAAATGGCAACTTTGCCAAACCTTATACAAGGGCCTGAACCCAGCAACGAAGCAGTTGTTGGAAACCATCTGTCAGGGCCACTTCCTATCGAAATCTGACGAGGAAGCGTGACAGTTCTTTGACGACCTTGCGGAGCAAACGCTACAGTGGGAAAGCACTAGACCGACTTCTTCTTCTTCTACCTCCACTTCTACCGGTCAGTCTAGGGTAGGAATCCACCAACTTGATGTCTCTATTGCGATGAAAGCTGAAATGGCTGCAATAACAAGAAAGCTTGAAGCGATAGAGAGCAAATTTTCTTCTCCTGCTCCCGCCCATGTTCTCCCCCTTCGTACTATCTGCGCTTGTTGTTCCGATCCTTCTCACTTGACCGAAGAGTGTCCTTACAATCCACCATCGCAAGGACAGGATCAGGTTAATGCATTCCAGCAAAGACCAAGGAATGATCCATACTCTTCCACCTACAATCCCGGTTGGAGGAACCACCCCAATTTCGCCTGGAATCAGAATCAGAATCAATTCCAAGGCAACAATTTCCAAAGGGCCCCTCCGCCGCAACAACAAGCGCAACAACAAACTCAGTATCAGCAGCCCTTCCAACCCCAACCTTTCCAAAATCAGACGAACAACTTTGCACCCAACAATTCTTTTCCACCAAACAACTTTGTTCCGTCAAACAACGATAAGGTTTCCTCGCTCGAACGAAGTCTGGAGGCGTTCGTTAAACAATCGACTCAGTCCACCGCTAACATCCAGTCTTCCATTCAGTCCTTAGTGCAACACACTGCCGCACACGGGCAAAGCATCAAGACCATCGAGGCCCAGATTGCACAGCTGAACGCAGCCTTAAGTGAGTGAGAAAAGAGGAAGCTCCCGTCCCAACCACTCCCAAATCTCGGTCACCCACATAATGTACATGTTGCTCTTGAACAACAGAATCATAATGTGAGTACCGTGACCACACTGAGATCGGGAAGGATGCTGCAAAACAACATTGGCAAACGGATCAACGATGACACCCCGGTCGCTTCTTCTTCTTCTTCGTCTTCTTCTCCTGCTTCTTCGTCTTCTGAGCCTATTCTCCATTCTTCAAAAGGCTCTCCTTCTGCTTCTTCTTCTGCTCTGAACAGACCCACTTCTCACTCCACGAAAACACCTGTTCTGGGATCCGTTCCAACTCCACAATCTCCTCCTCCAGCATTAGACTCAACCAATTTTAAAAATGTTCCATTTCCAAACCGGTTGAGGTCTAATAAACAAAATCCTCAAATGGAGAAGATTCTGGAGTTATTTAAGCAGGTTAACATTAACATTCCTCTTTTAGATGTTGTCCAACAAGTCCCGTCCTACGCGAAAATCTTAAAGGACTTGTGCACGAAAAAGAGGAAGTCTCAGGTATCCAAGAGAGTTTTCTTGGCCAGTGCTGTGAGTGATGCCCTTACCCAATCTTTACCACAAAAACGGAAGGACCCTGGCTGTCCTACGATTTCAATTACCATTGGGGATAAGAACATCAACCGCGCACTATTAGATCTTGGTGCCAGTGTTAACCTGCTTCCGTATTCAGTATACGAGCAATTAGGCGTCGGAGAGTTGAAACCCACGCACTGCACTCTCTAAATGGCCGACCGATCGATCACCCATCCTAGGGGTGAGCTAGAGGATGTGTTAATAAAAGTCGGGGACTTCATATTCCCTGTTGACTTCATTGTATTGGATACACAGCCTGTAGCTAACCCCCGGAATCAAATTCCGGTGATACTCGGTCGCCCATTTCTTGCAACCTCAAATGCTGTGATCAATTATCGCAATGGTTCGATGAACCTCTCTTTTGGAAACATGACGATTGAACTCAACATTTTTAGGTTGGGGAATCAGCCCGCCGAACCTAATGCTCATATACTGGACGTCTGCTCGATCCAGGAGATCACCCCAGAAGAGTGTGAATTCGAGGAGTTTCTGTTTGATCACGATAATCTTGATGCCACTAGTGCGTTTCTCTTCGAACCTGCTGCTCCTTCTGTGCCCGACAACGACTACGAGTGTTTTACGTTTTCGAACGATCTTAGCCGCGCACAACCCGAGTTTGAATCTTTCGAATTTCCGGATGAGTTACCTGAACCATCCGACTCGGTCGCCTACACTCGCTTTGAACCTTTGCTGGAGTCCTTTTAGTTCGAGACCTCTGCACCAATCTTGCCTTCCATCGTTTCACCTCCAACGCTCGAACTCAAGCCTTTGCCGTCTCACCTTAAGTACGCTTACTTAGGTGAGAACGAGACCCTCCCTGTCATCATTTCGGCTTCTTTAGCTCCCGAGCAAGAGAAAGCCCTTCTAGCGGTCTTGCACAGCAACAGGCAAGCTTTTGGCTGGTCCATGGCGGACATCAAGGGGATTAGTCCCCTTATCGTTGAGCATCACATTCATCTGATGGATGATGCCAAACCAGCCCGGGATCCACAAAGACGTCTCAATCCAGTCATGAAAGAGGCTGTGAAGAAGGAGATCGTAAAATGTCTAGATAGTGGTATCATTTACCCTATCTCTGATAGCCAGTGGGTTAGCCCCATCCACGTTGTCCCCAAGAAGTCGGGCATCACGGTCATAACCAACGAGGCGAACGAGTTAATCCCTACTCGCACCCAAACTGGGTGGCGAGTATGCATTGATTACAGAAAACTCAACGCCGCAACGCGGAAAGACCACTTTCCGCTACCCTTCATTGACCAGATGCTTGAACGATTGGCCGGACACGAGTACTACTGCTTTCTTGATGGCTACTCCGGCTATAATCAAATTCCCATCCCCGAAAAAGACCAGGACAAGACCACTTTCACTTGTCCTTTCGGCACGTTTGCATATCGACGCATGCTCTTTGGGTTATGCAATGCGCCCGCTACCTTCCAGCGGTGTACGATGGGAATCTTCTCAGACATGGTGGAAAAATTTCTGGAGATTTTCATGGATGATTTCTCCATCTTCGGCGATTCCTTCAACGAGTGTTTGTTGCATCTTGACGCTGTCCTTACCCGATGTAAGGACAAGAATCTCACTTTGAACTGGGAGAAATGCCACTTCATGGTGTGCGAAGGTATTGTCTTAGGACATATCATCTCGCAAAATGGCATAGAGGTTGACAAAGCAAAGATTGAGGTCATTTCCAATCTGCCTCCTCCCCGATGCGTCAGAGATATCCGAGCCTTCCTTGGCCATGCCGGTTTCTATAGACGGTTTATCAAGGACTTTAGCAAGATTGCTAGGCCCTTGACTCTTTTGCTGGCCAAGGATACGCCATTCGACTTCAACTCGAGCTGTGTCACTGCATTCGAATCATTGAAACGCTCACTCACTTCTGCTCCCGTTCTTTCTTCACCTGACTGGACGCACCCATTCGAGAATATGTGCGATGCATCCGACTTTGCCATTGGTGCTGTCCTTGGACAACACATCAACAAGATGCCGCACGTAATCTATTATGCGAGCCGAACCCTGAACGACGCCCAACTCAATTATACAACAACTGAGAAGGAATTCTTGGCTGTTGTATTTGCTTTAGAAAAGTTCAGGCCCTACCTCATCGGCTCTCCAGTCATTGTCTACACAGACCATTCTGCTCTGCGCCATCTTTTTGCAAAGAAAGATGCAAAATCTCGGTTAATACGTTGGATCCTCTTGCTTCAAGAGTTTGACCTTGTCATTAAGGACAAACAAGGATGTGAAAACGTAGTTGCCGACCATCTCTCACGACTTCCTTCTTCGCCTTCGTTTCCAATTCCGATCAACGACGTTTTCCCGGATGAACAGCTCTTGACAGTATCTTGCGAACCCTGGTTCACAGATATTGTGAACTATTTGGCCACGGGATTACTACCGACTGAATGGTCAAGTCAGGACAGACTTCGCTTCTTAACCCAAGTAAAGCACTTTTACTGGGACGAACCCTACTTGTTCAAGTACTGTCCCGACCAGATTATTCGTCGGTGTGTCCCTGACGAGGAATTCAAGAGTGTGCTGTCATTTTGCCACGATCAAGCGTGTGGCGGGCATTTTGGGCCCAGAAAGACAGCTGAGAAGATCTTGCAATGTGGTTTCTACTAGCCACAGCTCTTCAAGGACGCTCATGACTATTGCAAGACTTGCTCCCGGTGCCAACACATGGGCCGGATATCCCGGAGGAACGAGATGCCGCTCCAACCGATCTTGGTTGTGGAGATTTTCGATGTTTGGGGGATAGATTTCATGGGGCCGTTTCCCAGCTCTTTTGGGAACTTGTACATCCTTCTCGCTGTTGATTAACTCTCTAAATGGGTCGAGGCTATGCCCAGCCGGACTAACGACAACAAGGTTGTCGTTAGGTTCCTTAAAGAAAACATTTTCTCCCGGTTTGGGCACCCCCGAGCGATCATTAGCGACAATGGAAGTCATTTCTGCAATAAAACTTTCGAAGCCTTGATGTGGAAATACTCCATTAATCATAAGCTCTCTACGCCCTACCACCCCCAAACCTGCGGGCAGGCCGAAGTTTCAAATCGGCAAATCAAGCAGATACTGGAGAAGACGGTTTCCAAGAACCGTAAGGATTGGTCGCTGAAACTCACTGATGCCCTTTGGGCCTTTCGAACCGCTTATAAGACCGACCTTGGCATGTCTCCCTATCGGCTTGTGTATGGAAAAGCCTGCCACCTACCTGTCGAAATAGAGCATCTCGCATTTTGGGCGATAAAAGAGCTGAATCTGTCTCTCGAAGATGCGGGCAGCCATCGGAAGCTGCAGTTGAACGAACTAAGCGAGCTTAGGGATGAGGCTTACGATAACGCGGTTGTCGTTAAGAACCGAACGAAGGTGTTTCACGATAAACACCTTTTGCGCAAAACCTTCGTACCTGGTCAGCAGGTACTGCTTTACGACACCCGACTTCACTTCCATCCAGGAAAGCTCAGATCTCGCTGGAAAGGGCCGTATTTTGTGCGGAATGTGTATCCGCAGGGCGCTGTGAATTTGGAAAATCCGAAGGACGGTTCATTTTTCAAAGTGAACGGACACCGACTAAAACCGTACCTTAGCGCCGAACCAACAGAGGAGCTCCTGTTCTTACAGGAGCCGGTTTACCCTGCCTGATCTTCCTCTGCCTACCTCCAAACTTTGGTTATCCAGCCAAGAACAGTGGACACTGTCCCAAATAAGTTTGGGGGTATGTACAAACCATTTTGTATATACTTGTGTATATTCTTTTTCTTTTTCCTTTCTTTAAAAACAAAAACAAAAAAATTGTGTATCGCTAACCGACAATTTTGACCCTTCAAATGATCTCTTCATGCAACGACAGTGAGGACACTGTCCAGTTTAAGTTTGGGGGTACGCTCGGTACGCATTTCTTACCTTCGCATTCATATGTATATTTTGCATCTGCATATTAAAATCCATAAAATCCATAAAAATCTGAAAATTTTCTAAAAATATAAAATCTTTTCTGTCAAGTTAGCTTGTGGAAGAACTCTGATTCAACATTTCGACGTTTTTGTTTGAAAAAATAGGAATAACTAAATCTTATGTTTAGATTTTGAAAACCTGAAAGATAACTCTCCTTTGAAGTTAACTTTAGCTGATATACGTATTTACATCACACTACACGTGTCGTGAGTTTTTGGAAATTAGATGACAAGTCTTCTATGTTTAAAAACTTTTAAACAGATAAATGATTTTCTGAGGATCAAATAGGTTTGTTCTGAAATAAGTAATGTCAAGAATAGTTTATGAAGTAAAGCGAATATGAAGGAATGTTATTGATGCCGTAATTGGAACTAAGTCTGAAAAATAACACATCTGGAACTTGATTGGAATGATTACACACTAAACACGTCTTTTATCCAAAAAAATAATTGAACTGCCGGTTATATCTCCGTTCGTATTAAATCATCTGATTTTCACGCCAAACTGTCTTTTGTTTTTGGACCTGGGTAACTTGAGTAATTAAGTCCGCCGGGGTGTTTCTACACCTAATGCTCTAAAACCAACTGGTTTGGGTGCATTGGCCCAAAGCTCGCTAAGAAGCCTAGAAAGTCCAGATTAAAACAAAGTCAAGCAAGTGTTCTCTCCGAGTTAAAATTCCTAACGGTTCTTTGTGTGAGAATAATCTTGATAAAAGACAGGCTTTTATAAAAATTTTAGCGGAGATATGAAGGTTTTATTCTATGATAAAGACTATTGCACGTTCACAGAGGTGTTTATGAAATGAAAACAAGAAAAAGGTGGAGTGAAAAATACGACTTAGTTTCCTGTTAAGGAAGATAGAAATTCTGAAGTTGAAACCTTACTGGAAAACGAAACTTGAAAAATGCTTAACTCTTTATAAAACTTATGTGATCCTTTTAAAATTGTTATCTGGGCTTTATTGTGCGACATGATGACTTTAATCGATCCTTCTGGAACTTAACGACACTATTTGCACTGCACGTAAAGACATATAAAATCTGTAGTTAAATAAGAAGCGAGGTGTGAAAAATAAAGGTTCGATAGTCTAGACTTAGGATAATAGAATTGTTATTTTCTAAAACAAAACTTTTGGGTTTGAATCTTAGTTATTTTACAAAAACCAACTTGACCGGATTTTGTGGGTAGTATCCGCTGAAAACCCTCAGGAGACAACACTCCTCCTACTAGGGACACCTAGAGGTTTAACGGCTTGTTGCACATGCTCAGTGCAATCGCGTTCCCTGCGAAAGTGAGGTTAGGAAATTTTTTGTGAATAAATTGGCTTTGCTCGGGACGAGCAAATGATAAGTTTGGGGGTATTTGTTCATATCAGATTTTTGCATTTTCTTACCGCCCAATTTTTATCACATTGCTTATCGGTAGGTACTCTTGAGCCGTGTTTGCTAGTCAATTGCAGGATACAGGTTCTCAGCTCTAAACGGTGAAATTCATGGAAAAACACGACAAAATCCGGGTTCCTGCCAACCACAGATAAAACACGGGTCTCCGCTCTTTATCCGTCTGTTGCCACACACCAGTTTAGGAGACAAAATGGCAAATCGATTGTCACCTTCATGCACAAGGCTCAATGGAAACACAAGTTTCAAGAAATCTACGCGGAGCTCAAGAAAATCTTGACAAAAAGTCCACCTTTCCCTCAACAGAAATTCTGGAAAAATCGTGAAGATAATTTGAGAAAATACATATACCAGAATAAAGTACATGAAAAACCAGGGAAGCACCAAAAAGCAGACAGTCCAATTCCTCTATATGGCCGCGGAACCGCGGCCAAAGGGGGGTATAGGCCGCGGTTCCGCGGCCGTTCTGGCGCCAAAAGTGATGGTCTTTTGGGGGTAGTTTTTTCTTTTTACATGGGTACAGAATTCTGCCCTAGGTTTTCAGTCTTCAGCCTATAAATACCCCAGAACCTTGTGAAGCCAAGGGTGTTCATAATCTTGTATTTTCTTTTCTAGGTTTAGTTGTGTTTCTTCTTCCTCTTCTCATCTCTTTTCCATTAAAACTTGTAGTGAGCTTGTGAGTGAAGAATGATGAATAAAGAAGAACCGTTTATTATTTTGCTTGTCTTATTATCTTGTTAATTGTTGTAATTTTCATTTGTTAACTAGTTGTTGTTATTTCTTATTGTTTCTTTCTTCTCTCTTTTTCTTTATCCTTAACACAACCATGATGCTTACGCTTGATCCTTGCCGAGGTGAGGTCGCAAATAGCTAGTTGTTATCTTCTAATCTCTTTCTTTCTATCTTCCTCTTTTGTTTTGTTTTATTTTTCCGTATCATGATGTGTGAGTAGTTTCATACTTGTTAGGGTAGGATAAGGGAGGTTTGAGAGAAGGAAATCTCTCTCACTCTTTCCTTGCCCAACAGCTTAATTCGACTCCCGTTAATTGAACCGCAATCCGCTCCTTACGGCACCCTATCCTACATGATAGCGGTGATTCCGTAGTGAGACCGGTTGTGGTTGAATTAACCGGAGGTTATGGCTAAGAGCCAAGAACGGACGGACAAGCACCAAAAGGAAGAACTTATGCGTTGGAAAGCCTAGCTTATACTCGCAAGTTCCTTCCTAGTCGTGCTAATCCCCGTTGTTGCCGATTACCGTAACACCGATATTAAGAGGGGCAATAAAAGATGTGGGAGACTCCTAACTCAAACTAACCTAATCCTAACCCTAACAAGCTCTCTTTACATATCATTTTACCGCTTAACTAATCACAACAAAATCTGAAAAACTGGACTTAACTCGTTAAAGCACATAGAAAAAGATTCCCATCTCCCTGCGGACGACCCGTACTCAACCGGCTAGCTACGAGCGAAACCGTCTTGATTGCGGTATTTAACTAAAACTGAACACGTAGAACCACTAACAATCAGCTAGCGCGGGTGCAAAACATATACAACATCTACTAGTATATATAAATATATATATAACAATCGTCCCAGGCATGATATAAAGCAACATCACAGAAATATCACAGAAGCAATACAGAATGGTGTATAATCTGGAACCCCGGGTTTCACTTGAGCCGCAAGTGAGACCCGACGTTCCCTGTCGTGTGGTTAGCATGTGCAATGAAACCTAGACCCCTACGAGCGCGGCAAGTTACCCGCCAAAACCAGAAGTGAGGCAGCCCCCTTCAACAACGTGAATAGACCACCCAGCACTTCACGGAATCCGGTAACTTGAACACCCCTCCTGGGTCACCTATACCCCCTACGAGTGCGGCGAATAGCCCGCCAATTCTAGAGTAAGGTCCCCTCCATCTGAATGCCTTGAGATGCGGACCAGTTGCCCTTTAGAACCCGGCTATTCGTGCAGTCCACCGCGGGGTAATCCTAGAACAGAAAATAAAATAATATACAAGGGTGACATTGACCTCAGCCCGGTCGTGCCCCAAAAGAATAATATACAAACTGGCAGTGACGGCAGTCCATATGTCGGACGCTCGCCCCGCAAAATCAAATGTACAAATGAAATAAAACTGTACTATCATTGTGCCATTGCTATCCACCACGACGATCCAACCAACATCACAGCACAACACAGAATATCAACGTGAATGTCACGTTCGCAAACCCGTATAAAAGACATATAGCAATTAGACGAGTTTACCGATCAAGTGACATTCACGGTCGCAGATAATAATGTATGTACTGTTAAACGCCCACTTAAATTATCGATCGACAAAATTCCAAATTATCCCCAATAGCAATAACAACACTGCAAAGAAAACTAGGCCAAAACAGAATATCACAAAAATCACAATTCCAAGAAATAGAGCTACAGAAAAAATTTGGACGCCCGTTGCCACTAATCTACAGCGGAACCGCCGCCAATAGGGGCTAAGTCCGATGGATCTGCGGCTCTTTAGAGGTGTCATAGGCCCAAATTTTTTGTTTACTCCTAAAAAACCTTGCACGGATTTTTAAGCCACTGGAAAATATTTTTTGACCACTTCTGAAAATCGGCAGAAACATGAAAAATGAAATCGTGATTTCGGTAAAATCCGTTGATCGATCTTTTAAACACGTTTAAACAAGCTAGTAAGGGGTTTAAAGGGTGGCTCTGATACCATGTTGGGTCCCAGCAGCGCCCCGGCCATCGAAATGCGGCCAAAATGCGGAACAAAAATTTATCAAACCGGCGCTACAGCTACCCGAATCCCGGATCGACCTTAAACCCTAAACTAGCAAACTAAACTAAGAGTTAGAATCTTTTTACCGATTTGATATGTGTCCTTCGGTCTTCATTCCAAGCTCCTAGTGATCCTTTGACGATATTTGGTTGCCGGTCTTCCTCCATCTCCGATGATCCACCCGAGAGAAACGGCGCAAGCTCCAACCTCGTCGAACGAGTTAACCGACGCTCCAAAGTCGCTAGCGATGGAGAGTGGGGGTGTAGTAGTGTGTCACTATGATTTTCTCTCAACCATGTGCTCCATGGAGCAACTCAAGAAAAAGATGATGGAGGTGAAAGCTTTGGCATGAGCAAGAATAATGCTAAGTGTTTTGTTTTCTTTTGAGTGAATGAGAGAGAGGGAGAATAGCAAGTGTAATCATATATCAAAATGAGATGAATCCCCTCCAAAAAAATGGCCGGCCCCTCCTCCCTCTTCAACCCAAAAAAAACCATTTCCTTTTTAATCAAATAAAATATATACAACCATACCATGCACTATGCATGACTCATGCCCATGCTTTTGCCTTGTCACCCTCCATCTCATCATTAAACAAAATGAATTTTCATAAATGAAAATTCAAATAATGAGGTGGCAAAACTTCTAGAAGCTATTCTGTATAAAATACGGAATACTTCCTGGTACATGTATTGAAATACATATATGCGTATTCGTACAAAAATACGAATAGCCAAGAGAGAAAACGAATAGTGAACAATAATACTAGAATACGTATATACAAATACATATATAAATTATTAAATCAAAACCCGATTTAATAATCCGGCTTAATCCTAAGTCGCTGGTATTAACAACCGTCCGATTAAAGTCTGCGCAGCATGTGCACATATTTAATCGGACACCTGTATGTATCAACATACGTCATATACACCATATCGCCTGAACCATGAAAACCCTCTGAGTGGGACTCTAAATACTCGTCAATACGCTGGCAGTGGGTTTAACCACAAGCACGTCAGCGGCACTAGCTCTACGTAACGACTACCCAAGTATTGAGCGAAAGGGACGCCGACGAGCAAAGTCATCCTGAACCCCTACTAAGCCTGTCAGTGACAATATCCGTACAGTCCAGTCTGTTCATCTAAGAGTATCGCATATCAAGTCTAGGGGTGGATAAAGTCATACCCCCAACAACGCGATACTTAGTGTCGGTATGAAACCCATCACCTCCTGAGAAACTATCGATCCTGGATCGATAATTCTCGTCCACCGTGGCTACGGATTTATGGTGATGGCCATCCGTACACAATGCGACATCAACCCCCAATATCGGGAGAGACGAATCCCCGACGATCCGATCACTGCCTCCATGTGGCTCCGGACTGTACCCAACTAAAACCTGTTTGCACGACTCCTTTGAGCCGTAGTAGGGTAGTAATCAAAGCACAGTATGAACTCACACGAGACAAATGACGATCTCAGGTCGACAGACTAACCTGTACACATGTCACCTGGGAACTGCTATCTGACAATAGGTATAATACTAACTAGCAGGTTCCCGGTGTTGGATATATGTATGCCCTAGAGGCCATTATGTGATAGTGGATGTATCTATACATGTATATATATTCAGTTTGCATTCTTGCTCGACATGATAGTATGCTATCTGGTTCTTCTTTATCTGACATGTTTATTTGATCATGCTTCTATTCATTAATACATGCTGATAAAGCCCTGAGGATATCAGCTTGACTACTCTGATTATGATGGAGATCATACTAGTGGAACATCTGTAGTCTATAAGCGTATCCTGGAACGTCCCTAGTCGTAGGTATATCGAGACGGGGCATTGATATACCAGAGTAGACTAGCGTATATGATACTAGACCCATACGATGGGCGATGAATGTTCCCACATTCATCGATGTTTGACATCAAGAACATATACGGGTGCTCAGTGGTGACTGGGTACACTGGACGGACTCACCGAGAACTCCTATATGGAATTATATCTATCGTCGGATAGCAGTTCTCAGGTGACACTGGTACAGGTTAGTCTGTAGACCCGAGATCGTCATGGAGTCTTGTGTGTTCTCCCACTGTACTTTGATTGCCACCCTACCACGGCTCTACTGAGTCGTGCAAACAGGTGGCCGTTGGGTACAGTCCCGAGACACACGAAGGCAATGAGCGATAGGAGGGGTTTCGTCTATCCCGATATTGGGAGTTGATGCTGTACTGTGCCCGACTGGTTATAACAGCAAGTCCCTGGCCAGGGCTGCTGAGATTTGCTGATAAGTGTTATCAGTAGTTTCTCGATCTGTTATAGACCATTCACCGGCACGACTTATTGAGTTATTGGGGTCGACATGACCATCCCTAGGCTCGATATGCAGCATATCTGACGAAGAGACCGGACTGTACGGTAGTGTTGCCGGATGGCTCGACGGGAGTTGTAACAGGTTCGCTTGTTTTCTTCTAATCGCTCAATACCCGGGTGGCCGTTACGTTTAGCTGACCGCTTGCGGTTTGGGGGTGCTTGATATGATCATCACCCACTGCCGGCGTATTGACGAGTCTTAGAGTCCCACATAGGAGTTACCTAGTCCAGGCAAAAAGTTGTGGTGCGCATATGCGATATGCGCTTGGACCCGATTAAAATGCGTGTATAGGATACCGTATATTAATTGGGCGGCTTGCTAATGGTCGGGTCATATGTGATATGACCGGATTAGTGAATCAAGTGTTGATTCATTATTATTTTCTCACTACAAATCCTATCTTGCTTATCTTGGATGTATGCATGCATGTATGCATTCATTCTTGTTCATGCACATATTGATGTGCAAGCACACATACATACATACATCAATTCTTATCATGGTTGTTTATACAATGAGAATGGTGGATATATAAGAATTACACCATGGTTATTTTTGGATTATTATTGGATTTAAATTAAAGCAAAAGAAAATGAAAAATGGGTTAAATCATTTAAGAGTTTCTACACTCTTCTAAACTCTACCATGCTCACCTAACTTTTAACCCATGGTTTATTTTCTTATTATGCTTTTAACTTAAATCAAATGATAACTTTAAATCTAACCATGGTTGGTTATAAGAAAGAAAAATATATATAGTTATTTTTCTTTTCTCTTACAAATGATAATTCATTCTCTTCTTCACAAAAGACCACCATCTTCATCAACCTCCATGCTTTGCTCTCTAGTTCTTATAAGAGAGTAAAATACTCATAAAAATAGGATTTTGAAGTGAGATCCATAGCCACAACATCATTCTAATCAAGTTTAGCCGACTTGATTAGAGTGTTCTCTTGGTTTTTCCAAAGTAGCTAGCTTGGACGGGAAACTCCGGGTGGATCGTCGTGGACGTAAGAGGACAACAAGAGGACCTTCTTCCAACACCCAAGAGCTTAAGGAGTCTAGCAAAGGGGAGCTACAAAGGTTGTATCCTTTCAAACCCTAATCTTTTCTAACTTAAAGTTTAATAACCCTAATTTTCTAGGATCGATCCACTTGCATGTTAGTTTAGCACCTTAAAAATTCTAACTTTGGGTCATGTGATGCTTCAAAACTCTTCATAGGGTGCTATACCAACCATACATTGGTATCAGAGCCGACCTAGAACATTAGGCGACCTTTTTGCGAAGTAAAAAGTCTGATCGATCCAAAATACGGATTTACGGGACACTCTCTGGAAATTTTTTAAAAACTGACTTTTTTCAGAATTAAAAATTCTCAAAAAATAGAGCAGGTAAAAATAAGACAATTTGGAAAATTCGTGGCCATGAACAGTAATCTTGACCGCGGAAACGCGGCCTAAGCAGGCTTAGGCCGCGGTTCCGCGGCCATAAGAAGGGGTCGATTACTCCATTTTGAACAGTATTTTTCCTTACCTGCTATAGTGTATTTTGAGTATGTTTAATATGAATCTGCTGTTGAAAAATTCTGGAGATGGTTCTGAACTCGTGGTTTCGATCGGAATTTTCATTTCGTTTTCTTTTCCAGGTAAACTAGAAAGTATTGAAGTGTTTGAACGAATATCATTTACTCAATATTCACGGGGTTTAAATAGTTTGGAGATACGTGCAAGTCTTTTTGCGGTGGTCCCTCTAGAAGACAACAAACCTTAACTCGATTATGTGACCGTCTCGAACTGCCCTTTGAACCCTAGGGTTTGGGGCAGTACGGCGTGCCACATGTGAGGCGTTGGCTTGACCCTTCTGCGGCTGGACCGCCACTACTGTGTCACACTCCGGATCTTTTGAACCCTGCTCAAGTGTTGAGCTTTAGTGAATCTTGGGTGCTTGATTGTTCGTTCGAAAACTTCAATACTGTCTGTTTGTCTGGAATGTGATACAATATGTGGAATTCATATGGTTTAGGCATGAAATACGAAATATGTGATATTTCGCATTTATGATGTCTTAAGAGAATCTGGATTCCAAATATTGTAGTTTTACACTTTCTTTTCTGTGACCGTAAGTGTAGTATGTTAGATATCGCCGGTTTCGTTGCTATACATCAACGACAATTGGGGTATGCATACTTACGTTGATGATATGTGATATTATGTGTTGCTGAGATATGATGTGTTGGATTGTCGCG
Organism: Agapanthus africanus; assembly: GCA_030015575.1. Taxonomy (NCBI): domain Eukaryota; kingdom Viridiplantae; phylum Streptophyta; class Magnoliopsida; order Asparagales; family Amaryllidaceae; genus Agapanthus; species Agapanthus africanus. Next base: position 189,458,814 of record JASDDO010000012.1, on the reverse strand, counting down.
ATCGAATAGCCGGGGGGTTTTTGTGAGATGAGAGTTTTATATTTTCATTCATGTAAATTCAAATGTAATATTCTTTTATTTGGGGCACTTCCAGGTTGCGGTTGTGTCGCCAGTGTTGTATATTATTTAATTTTCCGCATTAGGATGGACCCAAGGAGAGGAGCACAGGTGACCGGGTTCTGGGGTTCAGTGGGAGGCCATCTCGAGGAGTCGAGACCGGGTCTCCTAAACTCCAGGATTGGTAGGGTCACTTGCCGCTCTCGTAGGGGTCCAGGGTGTGGGCTTGGCTATTCATCGCGACTGTGGAATCCGTATTTTCTATTCTGGCTAAATACTAAATACGGACGTCCTAGGATATCCCACGTTATATCTATGTTTCTGCTGCCTGTGTTCTGTGACATCTGAGACGAATGACATATTATATATATGATATATAGTAGACGTTGCTTATGTTTTACACCCGCGCTAGTCCTGTCCCGGTATGCCGTTAGTTAAGTAACCTAACGGTGCATAACGGAACATTGCGGCGAATGCGGATGGCATAAGCGTACGTGTTATTTTCGTTTCTTTTCTGTGATTGGCTTAAGGACTTAAATGATGGGATTACATTAATGTGATTAATGTAAAGAAAATAAACCTAAAACGATGTTGTAGAATCAGATTTAAAAACCACTCGGCTATTTATGAAAAAGCTACATTTCAAAACTGCGGAGCTTAAGCCACTCCTTTTGAAAACCGTTTGATTCTACAACGATATCAAGTTCAAAGCGTTAAAGATTTTCTTAAAAATCATTCGCAACCCTCCGTCATTTTAGGAAGTAGAGTACTTAGTATTCGTGCTACGTTTGTTGACTTTAGTTAAGGCGTAGTATACGGTAGCTAAGTGATGTCTTCCTACACTGCATATGATGCAGATTAATTAGGACATTCATGCGACTTTGTTGACCATAGTTAAGGGTCATATGGGTGGGTCTAATTGATCAAGAAATGACGGGTAGAACTTGACTGGTACTTATGATTTGTTGACCATAGTTAAGGTCATAAGTATTAGGGGTAAAAATTACATCGGGAATTTCAAGTGTTGAAATTTGCAATGAGATTGCATACCTTCCATGTGATGGTTGGATCCCGATCCCACTGTGGGCAATAGTTGCTCCTAGGAGAGTTTTACAGTTTACAATTAGCTAACTCATTAGGTGTCTAGAAAGGTGTTAACGGGGCTCCGCCTCTGGGAAAACGAGGTTTACTCTAATTAGGTCCGTGCGAAAGCACGGGGAACCTCCCTCAAAGTACCGACACTGGCCTGGCTGAACGGTTAGCGAAGTTGTAGACTGTAATTAATCCAGGCTAGTTTTTCTTTATAAGGTTTGAAAGAAAACTTGATAAAAAGCAGTGGGAAACATCGATTAGACAAGATAATAAACCAATCTAATCTGTGCAAGAGCTTTCGCTGAGTGTATTCTTTTCTCTCTCTTAATGGCAGATACCAATGACTGGACTTAAGCTTCTACTAGATAAGAACAACTGAATGGGACCAACTATAAAGACTGGCTAAGGAATTTGAAGATCACCTTGACTTATGATAAAGTATCATATGTCCTCACGGCTTCATCCCCGCCCGTCCCAGGCCCAAAATCCTCAGTTGCGGACATTGAAGTCCGCAAGACATGGGACGCTGACTGTGCCACGACAAAATGCCTCGCGCTTGCATCGATGGATAACACACAACAAAAGCAGCACGAGGACATGGACATTCACGGGATATTGCTCCATACAAAGAAGTTGTATGGGGAGCAGTCCCGCGTATTACGATACGAAGCATCAAAGAAACTGTTTCACATACGGATGGCCCCTGGCACACCAGTAGCCGACCATGTTTTGAAGATGATAGCTCTTATAGAAGAGCTTGAGGACCTTGGATGGACAATAGACAATGAGCAATATATAGATATTCACTGCAGTCCCTCCCCTCCACCCTTGCTCAGTTCATAGTGAACTTTAACATGCATGGCATGGAGAAGGAACTCCCTGAACTCCTTAATATGTTAAGGAGTGCAGAGAGCACTATGAAGTCAGCAAAGACTCCCGTTATGACTATTGGACAGTCTTCTTCTTCTCGCCCGAAAGCTAAGGCCAAGGGAAAGAAAAAGAAGAAACCCACTAATCCTAAGGGCGGAGTCAAAAAGGTGAAGGGAAAGGGAAAGTCCACAGCTGGAGACCCGGGGAAAGGCGAGTGTTTTCATTGCAACAAGACAGGACATTGGAAGCGCAATTGCACAGAGTACTTAAGTCTCAAGAAGAAGCATGGTGATGCTTCCGCTTCAGGTGCGTTTGTGACTGAAAACTGTTTTTCTATAAACTCTGCTTCCTGGGTATTGGATACCGGTTCAGGTTCTAACATTGCTGATCCATTCACTAAGGCCCTACCTCAGATTTAGTTTGAGAGGCTACTCGAGATCATCGGTCTTCGATACGCCAGTACATGGCCCTAGTGCAAGTGGGAGATTGTTAGTGTTTATGCCCTATTATCCGCGGTAGGCTCTATAATGTATGCGATGTTATGTACCAGACCAGATGTAGCATACGCATTGAGCGTTGTAAGCCGGTATCAGGCAAACCCAGGGGAGAATCACTGGATAGCAGTAAAGAACATTCTCAAGTACCTGAGAAGGACTAAGGAGATGTTCTTGGTTTACGGCGGAAAGGACCTCAAGATGGAGGCCTATGCTGATTCCGGCTTCCAGAGTGACAAGGATGACTCCAAGTCCATGTCGGGTTATGTCTTTACCCTCAATGGAGGGGCGGTCTGTTGGAAGAGTTCCAAGCAGGACATCGTTGCTGACTCAACGATGGAAGCGGAGTACATAGCCGCTTGCGATGCCGCAAAAGAAGCTGTCTGGATGAAGAAGTTCCTCACAGAACTTCAGGTGGTTCCTACCAGTGTTGGTCCAATACCTCTGTATTGCGACAACAACGGCGCTATAGCTTTAGCGAAGGAACCCAGGTCCCATCAGAAGTCCAGACACATCTTAAGGCGGTATCACCTGATCAGGGAGATCGTAGATCACCGGGAGATCGAGGTAAAGAGAGTAAATACGGAGGATAACATTGCTGATCCATTCACTAAGGCCCTACCTCAGATTCAGTTCGAGAGGCTACTCGAGATCATCGGTCTTCGATACGCCAGTACATGGCCCTAGTGCAAGTGGGAGATTGTTAGTGTTTATGCCCTAGAAGGCCATTACTGTATCATACTAGTTTGTATATTACTTAATGGAAGCTTGGGATATTCACATGTATATAACAGTCTTGCTAAACATGGTAGTATGCTACTTGGTTTTTCTATCTTAATATGTGAGTATACGTATTGATAGAGCTCTTAGGATCTTGCTTGACTACCAGCGTTGTGATGGCAGTCACACTAGTGGGGGCTGGGTAGTCTACAAACACATCCTTATTCAGGTCCCTAGTCGTTGGATTATCGAGATAGAGCATCGATACTCCGGAGTAGACTAGTGTGTACGCTTCTCATCCCAGTTGGGGAGATGGTCTGTCCCATAGCCGTCAGTACGTCGTACTGGAGATAGTATACAGATGCTCGTTAGGTTACGGGTACACCGGACAAGACTCACAGGGAACTGTTGGTTGGTTTTATACCAGTCGTCAGTGAACAGTTCCCAGGTGACATGAGTACAGCGTAGTCCGCAGACTTGACACTGCTACTTCGCCTCGAGTGTGTCCCACTGTTCTTAGATTGCTACCCTACCATGGCTTAAAGGAGTCGTGCAAACAGGTAGCAGTTGGGTGCAGTCCCGAGCACTTGGAGGCAGTGGCGGTTAGACAGGATTCGTCCCTCCCGGTATTGGGAGTAGATATCGCGCTGTGTCAGAGAGCCATTACGCAAAGTCCCTGGCCAGGGCAAGCGAGATTTGCTGGTAGGTTCCAGTAGTTTCTCAGGGTGTAATGGGCTTCCCTCCGACACGACTTATACCGCTATTAGGGGACTGACGCTTGCCGCCCCCTAGGCAGGATATGCGATAGTCTTGGACGAACGGACCGGACTGTATGGAGATTGTCACATCAGACTCAGTAGGAGTTCGGATGGGTTTCCTCATCGGCCTTCTTATCGACAACTACCTGGGGACCGTTACGTACAGCTAGTGCCGCTTGCGGTCTGTGGTTAAACCCACTGCCAGCGTAGTAGTCGAGTCTCTAGAGTCCCATATAGAGAGTTTCCTATTCCAGGCGAAACGATATAGAGGTCGTATGGTTTTACGACAAGGGTTCGGACGCATACGTGCGTTTACGCTCGTACGACTTTCGGACAGTTTTTACCAGTCGGCTTTGGTTTAAGCCAGTTACTGGTATCCGGTTATTGGATTTTTACAGTCTAAAGTTTTTCCGTATTTTTGCGGATCGGAGGGGCGTTCTCGTAATTGTGCGAGAAGCTTCTATAAGTGGTGACTAAGGAGGTTTAGGTGTCATATACATTGAATGAGTTATATGAGTCATGAGGGTGATTCATTCATATCATTAATGCATATTAAATGCTTAATGACTCATGCTAATGAATCACCACTTGATATTTGTGAAGCATGATTATTCATCACTCTTTATTCTTTTCTTCATAAAAGAAAATGCTTCATATCTATTATGATACTCATATGCTTTATTCAATTATCATCTTCATCTTCTCTCTCCTCAAGCTCTCCCTCTTCAAAGACTAATCCTCCCCTCTCATGAGTTGAGAACAAGGGTTAGTAAGACTAAACAATCCATAACCATCACTCTATCTCAATCTATCTTCTTTAATTAGCAATCCAAGAAGGTTAGTTGCCTCAAGTTTAGAGGCTAAGCTTGGAGTTTTGCTCTCGGGTGGATCGTCTACTACTTCGAGAAGGCCGAGGAGAACAAGGAGTTCATAAAGACGAAGGAGTTGGTTCATTAGGTATAATCCCTAAACATAGTAGTTTAGAAACACTTTGTGTTTGGTTATTTATAGTTTAGCTTCGATTCAAGCGGTTAGTCGATGTTCGTTCACTAAACAACTTCGTTTTTGAAAATTCCGCCTCCCCACAAGTATTGGGGTGTAGTACATCGACTTACAGTGGTATCAGAGCCTCGCTAAACAATAAATAACTTAATTGCAAATTTGTACGAATTTCGAACGGAAAAACGAAGCCGGAAAACCCTAAAACTGTCAAGTTTCTGTCGAAATTTAAATGAAGTCTAAAAATTTTTCAGGGTTGCTCAGAAAGCTTGAAAAGGGTCCAGAAGAACACCCATGAAATTTGAGCCCATGAATCGGCTAAAGAGCCGCGGAAGCGCGGCGGATCCCACCGATCCGCCGCGGTTCCGCGGCCGAGTTGCCGAGTCATGGACTCATTTTTCATGTGTGGGTCCTCTCTGGTGTTTGGGGTTTTCTGGAATATTTTAATTTTGCTCAGGTTTCCAGTTTACAGAGCAGTATTGGAGCAATGTTAAATGCGTTTAATCGATCAAAATTGTACAGTATTTGCATATTGGATTATATCTGTGATTGATAAATGTGTTCGTAAACCTCCCCTAACTGCTAGTATGTCGGTTGGCAGGGGGTTGCACATTTCTGTAATGGTTTTATCTGTTTGTGCATATGAACTGTTATTGGACTGTTGTGGTGTATAGCCGGGGTTTTGCAATGGGTTATTATTTAATTCATTTGTTGTAATATTATTTTGCGGGGCACATCCAGGTTGCGGTTGTAGCCACCGATGTATTATTTCATTTTACTGTTTTTGCTCCTAGGACTGACCCAAGGTGGGGTACAAAAACTGCCGGGTGGGTAGTTTGCCGTACCCGTAGAGGTCGAGGGTGGGGTAACGGCTATTCATCACAACTGTGTAATCTGTCTTTTCTTGCAGGCTCAAAAGAAATACAGATTGCTTGCAAATCCAATAAAGTTTATCTGTGTTCTGGAATGTATATCATTGCGTCAGACGAATGTAAAATATCTATATATATGATAGCTATTTAGACGTCACTTGTGTTTTACACCCGCGCTAGCCCAGTCCCCGCTCTGTCGTTAGTTAAGTAACCTAACGGGTGATGACGGGACCCAGTGGCGAATGCAGATGGCATAAGAGGACGTCATATTTTCGTTGTTTTCTGCATTGATAGGTTAATGATGGGACGCATTATCTATAATGCAAAGAAAATAAACCAAGTTTAAATCGTTGGAACAATTTAAAAGAAACCACTCGGTTATTTTAAAAACAGATATTTTAAATGCGGAGCTTTAACCACTCCTTTTAAAAACTATCAGGTTCCTTCGGTTATATCAAGTTCACTACGTTCACGGTTTCGCCAAAACCAGTCGTAGCCCTCCGTCATTTCTTATGGATGGTCAGTAGTATTCAAGCTATGCTTGTTGGCTTTCGTCAAGGCATAGTGTTTGGTAGCTGCTGGGGTATTCATTTGTTGCATAGATATATGAGTTGGTTTGGGACAGTCGTATAACCTTGTTGGCTTTCGTCAAGGATATATACGGGTGGGTTCAAATTAACAAGATAATAATGGGCAGAACTTGACATGTGTTTTATGATTTGTTGGCTTTCGTCAAGGTCATAAGAACATGGGGGAAAAACTTATATCGGGAATTTCTAAAGAAACTGAAATTTGCAAAGAGATGCATACCATTTTGAGTTTGATGAATGTTGGTAGCATTCCTACAACATTATCAGACGATGATATTTGGATCCCGATCCTACTGTGAGTATATGCTACTTATCAGGATATTTGTCACTTAACGATCAATGCTATAAACCTAGTAGGTGTCCAGAAAGGTGTCAGCGGGGTTACGCCCCCAGAGAAAAGAGGTTATTTAATTAAGGAACTTCGCGAAAGCGTTGGAAAACCTCCCTCGAAGTATCGACACTGGCCTGGCTGAACGGTTAAGCAAGTATTGTACGGTGAGAATAGTCCTGGCTAATTCTTCTTTTATGGTTTGAGGAAGGATTCGAAAAACAGTGGGAGCCATCCAGTTTAGATAAATTAAAAACCACTCTAAACTTGCAAGAGCATCATGCTAAAGTGTTTTCTTCTCTCTCTCCTAATTGCAGCGACCCTGAAAATGACTGGACTTAAGTTACTTTTAGAGAAAAATATACTGACAGGGCCAAACTATAAAGATTGGCTGCGGAATGTCAAAATGGCTTTGACCTATGACAAACTGGGGTACGTCCTCACCGCTACGGCACCTGCTGTCCCTGGTCCCAAATCAAGCAATGCGGATAAGGAAATCCGCAAAACCTGGGATTTAGATTGCGCGAAAGCCAAGTGCATCGTGCTTGCCTCGATGAACAATGAACATCAGAGGAGGCACGAGGATATGGACCTTGATGGCATATTTCTCCATACAAAGGAACTTTATGGAGAGAAATCTCGTATAGCAAGATACGAGACCTCAAAGAACTTGTTTCGAGCGAGGTTGGCTGTCGGGTCATCGGTAGGAGAACATGTCCTAAAGATGATCGGCTATATAGAAGAGCTCGCAGACCTTGGGACGACTTTGGATAATGAGCTCTATACAGACCTTATTCTCCAGTCCCTTCCTCACACCTACGCCCAGTTTATCCTGAACTTCAACCTTCAAAGAAAAGAAGTTGAACTTCCGGAACTCCTGAACATGTTAAAGAGTGCAGAGGGCACCTTGAAGAATTCAAGGGAAACACCCGCTATGTTTGTTGGCGGTACATCTTCTTCCGGGTCCAAGGCAAGGGCCAAAGGAAGGAAGAAGAAGGCTGCACCCAGACCTAGAGGAGGTGTTAGTAAGGTGGGAGGGAAGGGAAAGAAAAAGTTTGCAGCACCGGTAGTTGGCCAGGATGAGTGCTTCCATTGTCACAGGAAAGGGCACTGGAAGAAGGACTGCAAGGCGTGGAACGCCAAGAACCAGGAACCGAAGCAAGCTGTGGCTTCGACTTCAGGTGTGTTTGTAATTGAGAATTGTCTGTCGATCAACTCTACTTCCTGGGTATTGGATACCGGATCAGGATCTCATATTTGCAATTCATTGCAGGCACTGAGAAACCGTAGAGTGCTGAAGGAAGGTGATATGACCCTAAAGGTTGCTAACGGAGCTAGCATGGGAGCTGCGTCCGTCGGGGATTATCACCTAGGATTGACGAGTGGACACATTTTGGTTTTACATAACTGTTATTTTGTACCAAGCTTAACGTGTAATATCATATCAGTTTCCTTGTTATCAAATAAAGGTTATGATTTCACGTTTGTAAGAGATGTTGTCAACATCCACCTTAATCATGGTTTGATTGGGTCAAGTACACTAAATAACGGAATATATGTTTTAAACCAACTCCAAATTTTCAATGTCCAGAACACACTAAAAAGAAAGTCTCCAGATTTAAATAAAGCTTTCTTATGGCATTGTAGACTGGGTCACATCAATGAGAGAAGGTTGACTAAGTTGCATAGAGAAGGATATTTCGACTCGTTCGAATATCAATCTTATGACACTTGTCAATCTTGTCTCAAAGGAAAGATGACAAAGACTCCATTCACTGGACAAGGAGTAAGAGCGAGCGAGCTCTTAGGACTCATACACAGCGATGTATGTGGTCCAATGTCTACACATGCGAGAGGTGGTTATTCCTACTTCATTACTTTTACAGATGATTTCTCTAGGTTTGGACATGTCTTCTTGATGAAGCATAAATCCGAGGCCTTTGAGAAATTCCTGGAATACAAGAGTGAAGCGGAAAACCAAACAGGCAAAAGTATTAAGACACTGAGATCTGATCGAGGTGGAGAATACTTAAGTGCCGAGTTCCGAGGTTACCTAAAAGAGAAAGGAATTCTCTCTCAGCTTACTCCTCCATACACTCCACAGCATAACGGTGTATCGGAGAGACGGAATCGAACCCTATTGGATATGGTACGATCCATGATAAGTAATGCTGAGTTACCGCGATCTTTCTGGGGATATGCGCTAGAATCAGCGACACATCTTTTGAACAGAGTTCCAACCAAAACTGTGCCTACCACACCATATCAGATGTGGAGTGGGAAGAAACCCTATCTTCAGTACCTGAAGACATAGGGATGTCCAGCTTTTGTAAAAAAGCAGCATCCGGACAAGCTCGAGGCACGCTCAGTAGAGTGTAAGTTTGTGGGATATCCAAAGAACTCTACAGGATATTGTTTCTATTACGCAGAGGAACAAAAGGTTTTTGTTTCTCGTCATGCCCGCTTCTTAGAAACTGAATTTTTAGAAAATCAGAAGAGTGGGAGCGTAGTAGAACTGGAAGAAATTCCAGAACCACAAGCTGCTACTGAAAGTTTGGTAGAACCAGAGTTCAAGAAGTACAGGACATTCCTGCACCCCTCCGCAGAAGTAGTAGGCAGTCTCATCCGCCTGAGAGATACTACGGTTTTCTCATAGACGGGGATAGAGAAGATTGCGTCATTGATAATGACGACCCTACTAGCTTCCAGAAAGCCATTCAGAGCGGTGACTCGGTAAAATGGATGGATGCAATGCGGACCGAAATGGAGTCCATGTACAACAACAAAGTATGGACTTTGGACTTTGCTCCAGATGGGGTAAAACCCATAGGATGCTAATGGATCTTCAAGAAAAAGATTGGTGTAGATGGACAGGTGGAAACCTATAAGGCTAGACTTGTTGCAAAGGGTTTTCGTCAAAGACCTGGTTTGGACTATGACGAAACTTTTTCTCCAGTGGCTATGCTCAAATCCATTCGAGTCCTTCTTGCTATTGCTGCCTTCCATGATTATGAAATCTGGCAGATGGACGTAAAGACGGCTTTTCTGAATGGAAATTTAGAAGAGAGCGTCTATATGGATCAGCCAGAGGGTTTCAATCAGAGTGGGAGCAGCGGGAAAGTATGCAAGCTGCTTAAGTCCATTTATGGACTAAAGCAGGCATCGCGGAGTTGGAACATCTGTTTTGATGCGACAGTCAAAGAATATGACTTTATCAAAAATCCAGATGAACCGTGCATATATAGTAAAGTTGTAGCCAGAAGTGTCGTATTCCTCGTCTTGTACGTGGATGACATTCTATTGATAGGAAATGACATTCCTATGCTACAATCTGTCAAAGGATTCTTGTCACACAGGTTCTCCATGAAAGACCTGGGTGATGCCTCCTACATTCTGGGGATCCAGATCTATCGTGATAGATCAAAGAGGATGTTGGGACTTTCACAGTCCAGGTACATAGACACCATATTGAAAAGATTCAGAATGGAAGATTCAAAGCGCGGTAACCTACCGGCTTGTCACGGAATCACCCTCTCCAAAGAGATGTCTCCCAAGACTGATTTGGAAAGGGAACGCATGTCGATTATACCCTACGCTTCTGTGGTAGGCTCTATAATGTATGCGATGTTATGTACCAGACCAGATGTAGCATACGCATTGAGCGTTGTAAGCCGGTATCAGGCAAACCCAAGGGAGAATCACTGGATAGCAGTAAAGAACATTCTCAAGTACCTGAGAAGGACTAAGGAGATGTTCTTGGTTTACGGCGGAAAGGACCTCAAGATGGAGGCCTATGCTGATTCCGGCTTCCAGAGTGACAAGGATGACTCCAAGTCCATGTCGGGTTATGTCTTTACCCTCAATGGAGGGGCGGTCTGTTGGAAGAGTTCCAAGCAGGACATCGTTGCTGACTCAACGATGGAAGCGGAGTACATAGCTGCTTGCGATGCCGCAAAAGAAGCTGTCTGGATGAAGAAGTTCCTCACAGAACTTCAGGTGGTTCCTACCAGTGTTGGTCCAATACCTCTGTATTGCGACAACAACGGCGCTATAGCTTTAGCGAAGGAACCCAGGTCCCATCAGAAGTCCAGACACATCTTAAGGCGGTATCACCTGATCAGGGAGATCGTAGATCACCGGGAGATCGAGGTAAAGAGAGTAAATACGGAGGATAACATTGATGATCCATTCACTAAGGCCCTACCTCAGATTCAGTTCGAGAGGCTACTCGAGATCATCGGTCTTCGATACGCCAGTACATAGCCCTAGTGCAAGTGGGAGATTGTTAGTGTTTATGCCCTAGAAGGCCATTACTGTATCATACTAGTTTGTATATTACTTAATGGAAGCTTGGGATATTCACATGTATATAACAGTCTTGCTAAACATGGTAGTATGCTACTTGGTTTTTCTATCTTAATATGTGAGTATACGTATTGATAGAGCTCTTAGGATCTTGCTTGACTACCAGCGTTGTGATGGCAGTCACACTAGTGGGGGCTGGGTAGTCTACAAGCACATCCTTATTCAGGTCCCTAGTCGTTGGATTATCGAGACAGAGCATCGATACTCCGGAGTAGACTAGTGTGTATGCTTCTCATCCCAGTTGGGGAGATGGTCTGTCCCACAGCCGTCAGTACGTCGTACTGGAGATAGTATACAGGTGCTCGTTAGGTTACGGGTACACCGGACAGGACTCACAGGGAACTGTTGGTTGGTTTTATACCAGTCGTCAGTGAACAGTTCCCAGGTGACATGAGTACAGCGTAGTCCGCAGACTTGACACTGCTACTTCGCCTCGAGTGTGTCCCACTGTTCTTAGATTGCTACCCTACCACGGCTCAAAGGAGTCGTGCAAACAGATAGCAGTTGGGTGCAGTCCCGAGCACTTGGAGGCAGTGGCGGTTAGACAGGATTCGTCCCTCCCGGTATTGGGAGTAGATATCGCGCTGTGTCAGAGAGCCATTACGCAAAGTCCCTGGCCATGGCAAGCGAGATTTGCTGGTAGGTTCCAGTAGTTTCTCAGGGTGTAATGGGCTTCCCTCCGACATGACTTATACCGCTATTAGGGGACTGACGCTTGCCGCCCCCTAGGCAGGATATGCGATAGTCTTGGACGAACGGACCGGACTGTATGGAGATTGTCACATCAGACTCAGTAGGAGTTCGGATGGGTTTCCTCATCGGCCTTCTTATCGACAACTACCTGGGGACCGTTACGTACAGCTAGTGCCGCTTGCGGTCTGTGGTTAAACCCACTACCAGCGTAGTAGTCGAGTCTCTAGAGTCCCATACAGAGAGTTTCCTATTCCAGGCGAAACGATATAGAGGTCGTATGGTTTTACGACAAGGGTTCGGACGCATACGTGCGTTTACGCGCATACGACTTTCGGACAGTTTTTACCAGTCGGCTTTGGTTTAAGCCAGTTACTGGTATCCGGTTATTGGATTTTTACAGTCTAAAGTTTTTCCGTATTTTTGCGGATCGGAGGGGCGTTCTCGTAATTGTGCGAGAAGCTTCTAGAAGTGGTGACTAAGGAGGTTTAGGTGTCATATACACTGAATGAGTTATATGAGTCATGAGGGTGATTCATTTATATCATTAATGCATATTAAATGCTTAATGACTCATGCTAATGAATCACCACTTGATATTTGTGAAGCATGATTATTCATCACTCTTTATTCTTTTCTTCATAAAAGAAAATGCTTCATATCTATTATGATACTCATAAGCTTTATTCAATTATCATCTTCATCTTCTCTCTCCTCATGCTCTCCCTCTTCAAAGACTAATCCTCCCCTCTCATGAGTTGAGAACAAGGGTTAGTAAGACTAAACAATCCATAACCATCACTCTATCTCAATCTATCTTCTTTGATTAGCAATCCAAGAAGGTTAGTTGACTCAAGTTTAGAGGCTAAGCTTGGAGTTTTGCTCTCGGGTGGATCGTCTACTACTTCGAGAAGGCCGAGGAGAACAAGGAGTTCGTAAAGACGAAGGAGTTGGTTCATTAGGTATAATCCCTAAATACAGTAGTTTAGAAACACTTTGTGTTTGGTTATTTATAGTTTAGCTTCGATTCAAGCGGTTAGTTGATGTTCGTTCACTAAACAAGTTCGTTTTTGAAAATTCCGCCTCCCCATAAGTATTGGGGTGTAGTACATCGACTTACAATATATGCTCACTTAAGTATTTCTTTTCTCACTTTTGATACATTTGACATATATGTGATATATGTTTATTGTATTTTTTTATTTTGTTACATAAATAATATATATGTGATATATATTATCATTGTGACATGCTAGGTTATATATGCAACATGGGTGTATGAGACTTACACCCTACATGAGATAATATCTAGATTTTTATTTATTTAAGTAATTCAAAAATGTGTGGAATTTGTCATGGTTCCAAGCTTGTGGATAACCATTGACTTAGTCCACCATTTTTTTTTTACCTTATATATTTATAAACCCAACCATTATCTTTAACTATGGTTTATTCTCTACAGGGGTTAGTGCATGACATATACTCACTATGGTTGTATTTCTAACCTCACTCTCATTCACTTCATCTTCTTCATTCATCTTCTTCAAGCTCAAGAGCAAAGCTCTCTATCTTTTGAGCAAGTGAAGAAAAATAGTGAGAAATTAAATTCTAAAGTGAGCAAAATTACTACTTCATCATCCTCTACTATTCTAGCTGAAGGGTTACGACAGCGCTCCGGCAATCAAAACGCGGCCAAAATGCGTAACAAAAATTTCTAAACTGGCGCTACCATTACCCGAATCCCGGATCGACCTTAAACCCTAATCTAGCAAGCTTAACTAAGAGTTAGAATGTTTATACCGAGTTGATCCGTGTCATTCGGTCTTCATTCCAAGCTCCTAGCGGTTCCTTGATGAAGTTTGGTTGCCGGTCTTCCTCCATCTCCGATGATCCACCCGAGGGATGTAATTCCGGCTCTATCTCCACAACATGGTGCAAACGGAGCAACTAGGGTCTCAAGGATGCTTCCCCAGAGAGACTAGGATGTAGTGTGTATGATCTTAGTGTTAGATATCTCAATTCACCTCCTCTCATGATTCTCAACACATGAGAGGGTTGAGAGGAGGTGAAGAATGAACGTGGGGACAAAGCATGAGAACTAGAGGAGAGTGAAGCACAAAATGGTGATAGAGCTCAAAGCTTGCTCAAGAGAAAAGAAATGAACCATCCAAAATAATGAGCTCCCTTGGAGAGAGAAAATGAGCATGCTAGGTTTTGTAAAACAATTCTTTGCATTTTAAAATAGCTCCCATACTTGAATAGTGAGCACAAATGAATTAACAATTCATTTGTGTTCACTATGCAAGCATGGTCATCACCATACCCTCCTCATTCTAATTTCCACCTCATTTACCATTTTTCCAAAAATGGTCAAATCCAAAAAAATGAGGTGGCCACCTTCTAGAATGTTTTCCGGATAAAATACGGATTACATTCTACTGTATATACATACATGTATCCGTACAGAAATACGAATACCCAAAGAGATAGAATAACACATAGAATATAATACTAGAATATACATATCGAAATACATATACGTAAATTATTAAATCAATACTTGATTTAATAATCCGGCTCAAACCGAGCCGGCTAGTACTATCAACAGTCCGATCGAAAGTCCAGGTACAAAGTAACTCAGTCGATCGGAACCCTGCTCGTATCCAATACGGCCACTACATCATTTCGCCAGAACCAGGGAAACCCTCTGTGTAGGACTCTAAAGACTCGTCAATACGCTGGCAGTGGGTTTAACCACAAGCACGTCAGCGGCACTAGCTGTACGTAACGGTTACCCAAGTATTGAACGAAAGGGAGGCCGATGAGCAAACTCATCCTGAACCCCTACTGAGCCTGACAGTGACAATATCCGTACTGTCCGGTCTGTTCATTTAAGAGTATCGCATATCGAGTTTAGGGGGTGGATAAAGTCAGACCCCTAACATCGCGACATTTAGTGTCGGCATGAAACCCATCACCATCTGAGAAACTATCGATTCTGGATCGGTAATTCTCGTCCACTGTGGCCACGGATTTCTGGTGATGGTCATCCGTGCACAACGCGGCATCAACCCCTAATACCGGTAGAGACGAATCCCCGACGATCCGATCACTGCCTCCATGTGGCTCGGGACTGTAACCAACTAAAACCTGTTTGCATGACTCCTTTGAGCCGTGGTAGGGTAGTAATCAAAGCACAGTGGGAACTCACACGAGACAAATGATGATCTCAGGTCGACAGACTAACCTGTACACATGTCACCTGGAAACTGCTATCTGACAATAGGTATAATACCAACTAGCATGTTCCCGGCGAGTCCGTCCAGTGTACTCATAACCCAATGAGCACCTGTATACTATCTTAGGTGAAAAAACTAACACCAATGGCTTGTGAGATCTGGCCACCACCCCTCGTCGGGGTCTCGACCAGTATACACTAGTCTACACTGGAGTAGCGATGCCCGGTCTCGATACTCCCACGACTAGGGACATTTAAGGATGTGCTTATAGACCCCCAGCTCCCACGTATATGATCGCCATCATAATGCTGGTAGTCAAGCAAGAATCTTATGCGCTCTATCAATACGTATATGATGATAAAGATAAACCAGATAGCATACTATCATCTTGAGTAAGACTGTTTTATCGGTATAGGTCCTCCCTCAATCATCATAATCATCTGCCTGCAATTACGATAATTGCCTTGAGGGCACTATAGCAACAATCTCCCACTTGCACTTAAGGAAAATTATTCCGATGTCGTATACTCACAGCCCGTGTGATAACGAACACCCAACTTCTCTACTAATCAGTTTCGCAAAGCCCCGTTTGCGAAACTAATGCGTTCGAGAAATAGCCTCAGTAAGTGGATCCACTCCAGAGTTTCTTTCTACATCTCTCTATATCTCAACTTCGCGGAGAAAACTATCTCCCGAAAGGAGCAATACCTGTCTTAGAATTTGTCTGGATATCTTATGGCACCCAGTTCACAAATGAACTCCAAATCTAGCAAACTACTTAGACTATATCGTCCACTGAATTTAATCAGTATCCTGCGCCATGCCTTTCCTCAGTATCCGCTTGGACCACCTGTCCAACATACTGTCCCTCAGAAGAGGGAAAAACTATAACTCTGACAGTCACTTTGTCATCCATGTCACCTTAGAAGCCTGAAATGATAACCGTCTCCTGAAGGAGGCTGCCATTACCATATCCCAAGAACATCCATTTATGTTCAATAACTGCTTCCCAATGTTTCTCCAGGATTGAATTAATATATGTTTATTGCAGCTAGTGCAAAAACAACATCTGGTGTGGTACTTGACATTTCATAATTAACTCAATTTCCTAAGCAAGTGATATGCTAATTATGAAGATCCCTCTCTCCTTTAATCTGTAAGACACTTTTAGAGAGGGTGACTCCATCACCTGCAGGCAGACCACCATGCCAGGAGTCGTCCATTCTAAAATACCTTTAGAAAAATGTCAAAGTACCCAGATTAGGATGCTTCCTAAATCTAGATCTAAAACCATAGATCTAGTAACCGATCGTAGTATAGGAATATCTCTTCCTATCAAATGCATGTCATACTAATACCTGGACATCACTCTCTACTACCTTCTTAGCAGATTCATCTCCTATTCTGATGAAGTCAAAGCCTATGACTGTCACATCAAAAATAGATGATCTTTTTCCGCTTTACCTATTTTAGTCTATAAATAGACATAAGCAACTTGCCCACTTTGCTTCCGCTGCTCCCGCTGACTACAGCAACCCTCTGGCAGAGTCATATGCACGTGCACTTCCAAAGATAGTTTAGAACGACGCTATACTCATCCTCCTACCGGGTCTTATAGTCTAGAACAACAGCAAAAGGCCGAAGTACCTCTCGGGTGCCTGAGGTTAACCACTAAATCTGTGGAGTGGCTAATGGAATGTCGAAACAATTTAATCCTTAGGTTCTATTAAATCTTCAGTGATCGTTTGTGGTTCTGGAATCACTTCCAGTTCTACCATACTCCTATTTGTGTTTTTCTGAAAAAATCCATTTTACTAAAACTGTGGCGAGTCAAGAACAATATAAAAATTGATTTTCCTTATGGTAGAAAGTTAACCCTCGTCAAAGCCCGGGATAACCCACAAACTGCCATTACTGAAACCTGCCTTGAGTTTATCCAGATTCTGGTTTTAAGCATCAGCCGGATAACTCCCTATACATTAACATCGTTAAGATATAAATTGATTCTATATATATCTAATATAGAAATAAAAGAACTAATTTAATTGGAACGAGATTCAAAATCATGCAGCTGTCTCCAGTGTATATCAACAAAATGGAAAAAGGCCAATCAACATTAATCATCTAGGAGTGCATCCATATATGAGTAACCTGAAAGAGAAGCAAGTTCTCAAAACCATTACTATCAACGAAATACCAAACAAAAGTATCTACATCCTTGACTACCTCGAAGAATCCTGATACTTCCAACAAATGGTTCTCTAGTTTAATATTATACCTACAACTTCTCAATATCTGGACCTTGCATTTCAACGAAATACCTGTCTAAAACTGGAGAAGTCATGAGTAAATAGAATATAGTACGAGTACCAACCCCATTGTCCTAATGGACACCGGACAACATACAATACTTTGTATAAGTCCACTGAGTTTAATAACTCAAACCCTGTGCGTCGTAGATTGAAAACTGTACTATGGTTAAGAAGACTTACACCGCTGTTGAATGCACCTTACCTAATCACCAACTGATATAGGTAAATGTCACAGACATAATATCAAAAAGTTATATCTCACTTTATAAAATAAATGTACAGATATATCAGTTTGAAATTGGTGCATAATAACAGATATTCAAAACCAAATATTTGCTATCCGGCAAAACCCAGATGATTTTCTCAAATATCACCAATTACAACAAATTCTGATATAATGAGGATTTAATCACCCAATTCCTAACGTCTTACTCCCACTCACCATCTGTAATAACATACAGATGTGAGAAACTGATCTGGTAAATACATACCCTGGAGTTAGATTCCAATTGGAAATACAGTTATCAATTAACATCGCACAGTAAAACTGAAACATGAAAATGTTTCAAAAGGGTTAACTGGTATTCCTAATAACGCCTATTCCATTATCCTGATTCATGACAGTAACCATATACTTACCTGCCCTCACTCCAATCCCTTTATTATGTCTTTACTTACCTTCTGTACACTACCTTTAGGGTAATTGGTTTTCTTCCTTCCCTACCCTTCGGCACCAGCCTAAGGTTAGGAAGAAGACTATCCAATATGCATAATAGGTGTACTCTCCTAATCCTAGGAGCCCTCGCAACCTGAGAGTAGGTAAAGAAAAAAGACATCTGAATAATCCTATCCAATTTCTCTTGAACCGGAAACCATCCCCGAATCTGGAACGAATTCCTTCGAGTTCGTATGTAACTATACGATGGAATATCCAATGGAAGTGGATATCCGTAGAGATACGGAGTGTTCTAGAAAAATGCAAAGTGGATGTAGGAGTGGCAGGGGTATGCACGGTCCTTGTCGTGAAAGATGGTGGTCGCAATTTCCTTTACCATTATTCTAATCCCTTTATATGTCTTTACTTATTACCTTCTGTACACCACAGTTAGGCTTGTTGGTTTTCTTCCTTCCCTACCATTCGGCACCTGCCTATGGTTTGGAGGAAGACTATCCAATAAGCTCAATAGGTGTACCCTCTCCTAATCCTAGGAGCCCTCACAATATGAGAGAAGATAAAGGGAAAAGACAACCGAATAATCTTATTCAATCTCTCCAGAACCATAATCCATCCTCGAAAAAGTTCCTTCGAGTTCGTATGTAACTATACGATGGATTTATCCAATGGAAGTGGATATTCGTAGTGATACGGGGTGTTCTGGACAAATGCAAAGGTGATATAGAAGTGGCAATGATGTATGCGACACCGTGACATTCCAAAAGCCAAAGTGTTTTAAGAAGATTCGGTTAACTTGGTTATGAGTTTTAGTCAATGGTCGGGCCATGGTCGCTGCCAAAGAGAGAGAGAAAAGAAACACCCAGCATGCACTCTAACCTAGATCAGAATGGTTAATCATTTTATCTAATCAGGATGGCTCCCACTGTTTCCTCGAATTCTCCTCCAAACCTAAAAGGAGAATAAATCGGAATCACCCGAGGAGTAATCCTACTCATCAGTGGGAATCGGGATCCAACTATCATCGCATGATAACTTGATGGAAGCCACTCAAGTCACCACACTCCAGAAGGTATGCGCAAGCCTGGCAAGTTTCTTGTATGTTTGAAACTCCCGATATGATTTTTACCCCAAGCAGTTTATGACCTTGACTTTGGCCAACAAATCATAACCCGCAAGTCAAGTTCTACCCGTCATTATCCTAATTGATTTAGACCCACCCGCACACACCCTTGACTTTGGCCAACAAAGTGGTACGACTGTCCTAAACTAATGCATATCCATGCAACGGACAAGCAACACACAGCTACCGCACACGATGCCTTGACTTCGGCCAACAAACACCGCACGAATACTATGCGCTACTTATCCGAAATGACAGAGGGCTACGACTGGTTTTTGGCGAAAAACCTTTAACGTAATTAACTTGATATCGTTGAAGGAATCCAAGTGGTTTTATAAATATATAGCGGCGAAAACTTTTGCTAAAGAGGTCACTCCCAGTGAAGGGATCTCGGCTCTTTCCTCGAAGAATGAGGTGCAGGATATTCCAAACTGAATACCACGATGCAAAGCAAAAGGAAACGACTATAGTGAAATTATTACGTTGACACAAACTTTTACTCAAGGGGTCACTCCCGATAAAGGGATCTCGGCCCTTGCCTCGTCGAATGAGGTGCTGGATATTCATAACTGAATACCACTGTGCAAAGCAAAAGAGAAAGTCTGTAATGTCAGTTTTTTTTTTAAAAAAAACTTGGTTCCAACAACATCATATATAGGTTTGTTTTATCCTTGCATTGATCAAAATCAACGCAGTCCCATCAATTAATCACACCAGAAAAGAACGAAAATAAAATGTATGTATAATCCATCCGCATTCGCCACTGGGTCCCGTCATCCCCCGTTAGGTTACTTAACTAACGACAGAGCGGGGACTGGGCTAGCGCGGGTGCAAAACATATACAACATCTACTAGTATATATAAATATATATATATAACATTTGTCCCAGGCATGATATAAGCAACATCACAGAAACATCACAGAAGCAACACAGAATGGTGGATAATCTTAGAGCCCTGGGATCACTTGAGCCCCAAATGAGACCCGACGTTCCCCTGCCGTGTGGATAGCCTGTGCAATGAAACCTAGACCCCTACGAACGCGGAAAGTTACCCGTCAAAACCAGAAGTGAGGCAGCCCCCTTCAGCAAAGTGAATGGGCCACCCAGCACTTCACGGAATCCGGTAACTTGAGAACCCATCCCGGGTCAACCTATACCCCTTACGAGTGCGGCGAATAGCCCGCCAATTCTAGAGTAAGGTCCCCTCTATCTCAACGCCATGAGATGCGGACCCATTGCCCTCTAGAACCCGGCTATTCGTGCATTCCTCCATGGGGTAATCCTAGTACAGAAAAGAAAATAATATACAAGGGTGACATCGACCTCAACCCGGTCATGCCCTAAATGAATAATATACAAACTGGCAGTGACGGCAGTCCACATGACGGACGCTCGCCCCGAAATATCAAAGGTACAAATGAAACTAAACGGTACTAACATTGCACCAAAGCTATCCACCACAACGATCCAACCAACATCACAGCACAACACAGAACATCAACTTGAATGTCACGTTGCAAACACGTCTAAAAGACATATAGCAATTAGACAAGTTGTACCGATCAAATGACATTCACGGTCGTAGATAGAAATGTATGTACTGATAAACATTTAAACAGTGTTAAAATATCGACTTTGAAACACCCCGAAATGCCCCTGAACAACTGATAACATAATATCAAAAATGGGCTAAACAAACAATACCACTGCATCAACTTTCCAGAGACAAAACCACACCCAAAAACCAAACCCCAAATACCCACACAGGGCCGGCCTCCTCGGATTTCTTGGCAATGTGCTCGGCCAAAATCCGGCGAGGTTGGCTTGTGTTTGGGATGTGGTCTTGTGGTCATGTACGAAGTCTTCTGCAATTGTTTGAAAATTTTTTTGATGACTTTAAAATTTCAACAGAATGTGAAAACTACAGTGCACTGTTATCAAGTAGTTTCGATTTCGATACTTTAATATTGTCTAAACTAGCTAACTAAGGGTTTAAAGGATGGCTCTGATACCATGAAGGGTTACGGCAGCGCCCCGGCCATCAAAACGCGGCCAAAATGTGAAACAAAAATTTCTAAACTGGCGCTACCATTACCCGAATCCCAGATCGACCTTAAACCCTAATCTAGCAAGCTTAACGGAGCCACTAGGGTGCAAACGGAGCAACTAGGGTCTCTAGGATGCTACCCTAGAGAGCCTAGGATGTAGAGTGTATGATCTTAGTGTTAGCTATCTCAATTCACCTCCTCTTATGAATCTCAACACATGAGAGGGTTGAGAGGAGGTGAAGAATGAAGGTGGGGGCAAAGCATGAGAACTAGAGGAGAGTGAAGCACAAAATGGTGATGGAGCTCAAAGCTTGCTCAAGAGAAAAGAAATGAACCATCCAAAATAATGAGTTCCCTTGGAGAGAGAAAATAAGCATGCTAGGTTTTGTAAAACAATTCTTTGCATTTTAAAATAGCTCCCATACTTGAATAGTGAGCACAAATGAATTAACAATTCATTTGTGTTCACTATGCAAGCATAGTCATCACCATACCCTCCTCATTCTAATTTCCACCTCATTTACCATTTTTCCAAAAATGGTCAAATCCAAAAAAATGAGGTGGCCACCTTCTAAAATATTTTCTGGATAAAATACGGATTATATTCTACTGTATATATATACATGTATCCGTACCGAAATACGAATATCCAAAGAGATAGAATAACACATAGAATATAATACTAGAATATACATATCGAAATACATATACGTAAATTATTAAATCAATACTTGATTTAATAATCCGGCTCAAACCGAGCCGGCTAGTACTATTAACTGTCCGATCAAAAGTCCAGGTACAAAGTACCTCAATCGATCGGAACCCTGCACGTATCTAATAAGGCTACTACATCATTTCGCCAGAACCAGGGAAACCCTCTGTATTGGACTCGTCAATAAGATGGCAGTGGGTTTAACCATAAACACGTCAGCGGCATTAGATGTACGTAACGGCTACCTAGGTATTGTGCAAAAGGGAGGCCGATGAGCAAACTCATCCTGAACCCCTACTGAGCCTGACAGTGACAATATCCGTACAGTCCGGTCCGTTCGTCTAAGAGTATTGCATATCGAGTCTAGGGGTGGATAAAGTCAGACCCCTAAACACGACATTTAGTGTCGGCATGAAACCCATCACCATCTGAGAAAGTATCGATCCTGGATCGGTAATTATTGTCCACCGTGGCCATGGATTTCTAGTGATGGCCACCCGTGCACAACGCGACATCAACCCCCAATACCGGGAGAGGCGAATCCCCGACGATCCGATCACTGCGTCCATGTGGCTCGGGACTGTACCCAACTAAAACATGTTTGCACGACTCCTTTGAGCCGTGGTAGGGTAGCAATCAAAGCACAGTGGAAACTCACACGAGACAAATGATGATCTCTGGTCGACAGACTAACCTTTACACATGTCACCTGGGAACTGCTATCTGACAATAGGTATAATACCAACTAGCACGTTCCCGGCGAGTCCGTCCGTGTACTCATAACCCAATGAGCACCTGTATACTATCTTAGGTGAACAAACTAACACCAATGGCTTGTGAGATCTGGCCACCGTCCCTCGTTGGGGTCTCGATCAGTATACACTAGTCTACACTGGAGTATCAATGCCCGGTCTCGATACTCCCACGACTAGGGACATTTAAGGATGTGCTTATAGACCCCCAGCTCCCACGTATATGATCTCTATCACAATGCTAGTAGTCAAGCAAGAATCCTATGGGCACTATCAACACGTATATGATGATAAAGACAAACCAGATAGCATACTATCATCTTGAGTAAGACTGTTTTATCGGTATAAGTCCTCCCTCAATCATCATAATCATCTGCCTGCGATTACGATAATTGCCTTGAGGGCTCTATAGCCAACACTAGCCATATAGTTTAGGGTGTTGGCTTCACTAGTTCCATATTAGTAAAGTGATAGCTTGAGTCCGTGTTTCCTCGACGTAGATCATCTTGGATTTTGAAGACTTCAAGAAAGAATACAGCATTCACCTTGTGGAGCCTCTCAAGAGTTCGGGAGTTCTTTGATCACAGTGAAGGGACCACTACTTAGAGCATTTGAAGTGAAGGACCGGTCTACAAAGGTTGTATTCCGCAATCACTTAGTTGTAAAGTTGTTTACATATCGTTTTGTCTAAAGCTTTAGTTAAGATTCTAGGGTTAGGGTTAAGTAGCATGGCAAAAATTTGAAAATGGCATGGACGATACCCCCCGAAACCTTGTTGTTGTGCTATGTATCCCTACAATGGTGGGGCTGCCCATGGCACACAAATGATGGCTTATGCAAGTGAGGGGACATGTGTGATAAATGCTAAAAGTGTTGATGTGATATATTGCTTCAAGTTTCCCTCCAAATCTTTAAATGCAAATCAGGTTATTTTAGACAAATCAAACAGCACCAGGATGGTGTTGGAGTTGACACAAGACCACACAACCAACACGAGCTCCTTAGCTCAGATTTTGGCCGGCCACACCCCTAAATAATCCGAGCTCGCCGGCCCCCCTTGCCCCATTTGTCCCTATCTTTTCTCTGTCCCTTTCTTGTAGTCACATCATCTTATTTTTATTACTTGTTTAATATTTTTAGTGCCTATAAAAGCCAGATCAGTGAGCAAGGGAAGGGCTCTCTATCATCTCTCATAATACCATATAGCATACATTTTGATAGTTTCTTTTGTTTTTGGTTTAGGCTTGAGAGTGAGTAGGCTATCACTTGGTCACTTCTTCTTCTTCCCTTTTGAAGCTTTCTCTGGAGTGCTTCATTGTGGAGGTTGAACAAATTACCAATCTCTTGTACCTCTTCTTCAAGTGTTAATAGTATTGTTGTTTCTTTTATTTCTTGTTCTTGTTCTTATTTGCTTTTCTTTTTATCATGCTTAACTAATATTTTTGGTTGTGGTAATGGTGAGGAAATGAGATGAAAAGCTTTGCCTCCTCCTCCTCTTGTGATTGTTTAAAGTGCTTAATTTTGATTGTAAGCTTAAGATTGCTAAATGGAAGTGTTCGATATGATATGATGATTTTGATGATTATTTATAACCTTTATCTCATATCCTATTCCTTCATATCACCATTTGAAAGGTTAAGCTTAGAATCAATTGTGTGTTAAACTTACGAGGTAGTTAAGACATGATATGTTGCTTATGTTTCTTGATACCTTTCATTCAAGCATATACCATATACTCTCACCAACCTACTTGGCAAGTGTAATACCTACTTTTACTTCTTATTTGCAAATTGATGTGTATTGATGTTGTATGCTTCCTAACCCGTGTGCTTAGTATTGATACATCATGCCTGGACATAAAGATGGTAAGTGAGAACGTAATGGAATCGTTTCATGTTTTACGGCGAATATCGGAATTTGATGATTTGTACTCCATAACCGTCTTGACAAGTCATGCTTCATGCCGGAATCGACGTAAGGACGGACAACTCATGATCAAGGGAGCATCGAAGGAATCGTCGCGATTCGACCTTCCGAGCCAAAGCCACAACCACTTCTTTCTTATCTTCTTTGCTTTGTTTTCTTATTTTCGTTTTTTTCGATTCTTTGTGACAAACCAAACCATTCGTTATTTGTTGAACCGTAAAAAACAAGACCGAATACACAATTCCCTAGGGATCGACCCGTACCTGCCGGCTTGCTGCAACGCGCCGTGCACTTAAAGTTTATAAATTTTAAAACGAGAACGATCTCGCGTGCACATTCCATTTCCTTAAAATCATATCCATTTCCAAAATATACGCGTTTGCGTGTGCGGGTGAATTCCAAACAAGTTTTTGGCGCCGTTGCCTGGGACATGGTAGTATTGGGTATTGTTATTTATGGTTCTTACTAACAAAACTAACTTTTAACTCAATTTTTTCAAAACTAACAATACAAAAAAAAAATCTAACTTGTTCTCTGTCCTTCAGACCTGCTAACACCCTAATATTTATTTTAAAAATCAAGTTATACCATAAGAGCACTTAGCTAGCCTAGAGAACTCACACAAAATTCGAGCACAAACCAACTTCATTTGGCCAGCGACATCAATGAAAAATCCGAGCTCGCCGGGTTAAGTATAGGGGTTTTGATTTTTTCTTTTTGTGTGATCTCCAGTGTGTTATCTGTACTCTAGTGGTATTGTTTGATTTTTATAATTTTGAGTGTGCAGGATTTGGGGCATATCGCTTTTTGACACTAAATATCGTATTTTCCGACATTTCAGGCTTTTCACGGAATTATGACTAGCAATCGTACGGAGTGAGGCTCAAACTCAATTTCAAAACGTTAGTGAAGTATAGTGCCAAAGATCCAGGTAGTTTGACCCGCGCAAGCGAACAATCAAAGACTCGGATCACTTCAAAGGGTTTTTCTTAACCAAATCACATCGGTACGTATTTCCTAACACATTCCTCTTGAATCCGACGCATTCCACTATTCTATCTTCTGTAGGATTCTTCGCACAAGCTTGCCACCAATTGAACAGAGAACTAACCGTATTTTTTTTGCAGCGCTTAAATTTAAACGAAAAAGAATCGCTTAAATTGCTTGATGTCTTGAATTCTTTTATTGATTGCGCATGTGCATCTTAATACGGATTTAAGGGCAAACAGACCAAACAAGATACGGTAAAGAATTTCATTGCCGTTTTCCGTAGCCCACAAATCACAAAACTGCATTCCTGCATACCCACGGTAATTTAAAATCAATCAGAACTTTGACTCTAAGGTTTTACCCTTTCTGGAGCAATGTCCAAAGTTCATACATTGTTTGTGTACATGGACTCCATCTCGGTCCGCATTGCATCCAGCCATTTTACCGAGTCACCATTCTGAATGACTTGCTGGAAGCAAGTTGGCTCATCATTGTCAATGATGCAATCTTATCTATCCCCGTCTATGAGAAAACCATAGTATCTCTCGGGCTGATGAGACTGCCTACTAGTCCTGCGGAGTGGCGCAAGGATTTCCTGTTCTTTCGAACCTCTGGTTCTACCATGCTTTTAGTAATAGCTTGTGGTTCTGGAATTTCTTCCAGTTCTATTGCGCTGCCACTAGTTTCTTTTTCCAAAAATTGATTTTCCAAAAAGTGGGCATGACGAGAAACAAAAACCATTTGTTCCTCTGCGTAATAGAAAAGATACTCCCTGGAGTTCTTTGGGTATCCCACAAACTTACACGGTACTGAGCCTGCCTCGAGCTTGTCCGCATGCTGCTTTTTTACAAAAGCTAGACATTCCCATATCTTCAGATACTGAAGATAGGGTTTCTTCCCACTCCACATCTGATATGGTGTAGTAGGCACAGTCTTGGTAAGAATCTTATTCAAAAGATATGCAGTTAATTCTAGTCCATAACCCCAGAATGATCGCGGTAACTCAGCGTTACTCATCATCATGGAATGTACCATATCCAATAGGGTTCTGTTTTGCTTTTTCGATACACCGTTGTGTTGTGGTGTGTATGGAGAAGTAAGCTGAAAGATAATTCCATTCTATTTTAAGTAATCTAGGAACTCGGCACTTAAGTATTCACCACCTCGATCAGATCTCAGTGTCTTGATACTTTTGCCGGTTTGTTTTTCCACTTCATTCTTATATTCTCAGAATTTCTCAAAGGCCTCGAATTTATGTTTCATCAAGAAGACATGTCCATACCCAGAGAAATCATCCGTAAAAGTAATGAAATAGGAATAACCACTTCGTGCATGTGTAGACATTGGACCACACACATCGCTGTGTATGAGTCACAAGAGCTCGCTCGCTCTTACTCCGTGTCCAGTGAACGGAATCTTTGTCATCTTTCCTATGAGACAAGATTGACAAGTTGCAAAAGACTTGTATTTGAACGGATCTAAATATACCTCTCTATGTAACTTCGTCAACCGTGTTTCATTGATGTGACCCAACCTACAATCCCATAAGAAAGCCTGATTTAATTCTGGAGACTTTCTTTTAAGTGTGTTTTGGACGTTGAAAAGCTGAGCTTGATTTAACACGTACATACCGTCCTCTAGTGTACCTGACCCAATCAAACTTTGATTAAGGTGGATGTGGACCACATCGCTTACAAATATAAAATCATATCCTTATTTAGAAAGTAAAGATACAGATATGATATTAAAAGCTAAACTAGGTACATACAAACAGTTACGTAAAATTAATATCTTCCCACTCGTCAATCCTAGGTGATATTCCTTTACGGATACAGCATCCACACTCATTCCGTTAGCAACCCTGAGAGTCATACTCCTGCCCTGATAACCCTACGGTTTCTTAAAGCCTGTAATGAATTACAGGTATGAGATCCTGATCTGGTATCTAATATCCAGGAAGTAGAGTTAATTGACATACAGTTTTCAATCACAAACACACCCGAATTCGAAGCCACAACGTGCTTCGGATCCTGAATTCTGGCTTTCCAAGCCATGCATTCCTTCTGCCAATGCCATTTCCCGTGACAATAGGAACTTCCCTCCTTCCCTACTGTTTGCCCCGAAACTTTTGCCATGCCCTTTCCTTCTACCTTACTGATACCACCTATCGGCTTGGTGAAGGCTTTCTTCTTCTCTCCTTTGGCTTTCTCCTTGGATCTAGAAAAGGAAGATTCCCCAATAAGCAGAGCAGGTGTCTCCCTGGTTTCTTTTACGGTGTAAGTAGAAGGTAAGGACTATAGAATCAAGTTATTACATAACATGTTCTCCAACGTGGTCCCCAAGTCCGTGAGCTCTTTAATATAGCTGATCATTGTAGGGGTGTAGTCCCCTACAGATGACCCGACAGCCAACCTCGCCTGAAGCAATTCCTTCGAGGTCTCATATCTTGCAATAAGAGATTGCTCTCTATATAAATCTTTGTTATGGAGGAAGATAGAAACTAAATCCATCTTCTCGTGCTGCCTCTGGTGTTCACTATCCATTGAGACCAACACGAGACACTTGGCATGCGCACTGTCTTTTTTCCTTGTCTTATGGATATCAACATCCGCGACGGTAGAAACTGGACCTGGGACGGCGGGGGCTTTAGTAGTAAGGAGGTGGCCGAGCTTTTCATAGGTAATAAACATCTGGACAAACCTTTGCCAATCAATATAGTCTGGCTTAGTCAATTTATTATCTAGATGTACCCTAAGTCTGGTCACCTGGTCGCTGCATTTAGGAGAGAGAGAGAGAGAGAACACTTAGCATGATGCTCTTGCAAGTTTAGATTGGTTATCAGTTTATCTAAACAGGATGTCTCCCACTGTATCTTGAATCCTTCCTCAAACCATAAAAGAAGAATTAGTCAGGATTAATCTCACTCTTACAATACTTGCTTACCCTTTGGCCAGGCTGGTGTTGGTACTTCGAGGAAGGTTTTCTAACGCTTTCGTGAAGTTCCTTAATTACATAACCTCTTTTCCCTGGAGGCGTATCCCCGCTAACACCGTTCTAGACACGTACTTGGTTTATAGGATTGATTGTTTAGTGAAAAAAATCTCCCGAGGAGTAGTAGATACTCACGGTAGGATCGGGATCCAAATATCATTGTGTGATAATCTTGAAGGAATCCGTAAGTGCTCCTTTCTGGGAGTACAACTCCCACACAAAATAATAAGTGCTCCTTTTTGGGAGTACAACTCCCATTGCAGGGACCAAGTCCCTTTTTGCGCCCGAGCGCCCACGTGCTGACACGTGGAGTGCCAGCGCTCTTGCGCTCAGGGCGCTAGCGCCCGAGCGCCCACGTGCTGACACGTGGAGCGCCAGCGCTCTTGCACTCAGAGCGCTAGCGCTCAAAGCGCTAGCGCCCGAGCGCCCACATGCTGACACGTGGAGCGCTAGCGTTCAAAACGCTAGCGCTCTTGCACTCAGAGTGCTGCGCCCAAGCGCCCAAAGCTCTGGCGCTTTTCCCCACGCATCCTCTGGATTCCCTTTCCCTTTATTTTTTACATATATTTATATACACACACACATACACATATTCTACAACACCGTCCTTCCCAAAAAAAATTTGGGCCGGGGCGCTGCCCCGCACCCCGCAAGAGGGCTGCTAACCCCCTTGACCCCCAGCCCGCTAACCGGATAGCGGGACCCCCGTAAAAACTCTGCGTGGATCCCGATATATCCAAACCCCCCTAAAACAAAAACACACGTACACTGCACGTTGAGTTCGCATAACCAGTTTAACCCGTCAATCGAAGGTTCCCTCACTCCAAAGGCGAGGGGTAATTAACGGCAGCTTAGTCCGCGGCTGCCGGAGATTCGGATCCCCACGATCAATAAACCCCAGCCTACCGTAGGCAGGGGGAATCTATAATGCGGCTGACAAGCGCGCGCGTATTCCCATCTCAATGGGGTGACGAAAAACACCCTACAACTGTACCCAACTACAACCTGTTTGCACAACTCCTTTGAGCCGTGGTAGGATAGTAATCAAAGCACAGTGGGAACTCACACGAGACAAATGACGATCTCAGGTTGATAGACTAGCCTATACATATGTCACCTGGGAACTGATATCTGACAATTGGTATAATACCAACTAGCATGTTCCCGGCGAGTCCGTCCGGCGTACTCATAACCCAATGAGCACCTGTATACATCTTAGGTGAACCAACTAACACCAATGGCTTGTGAGACCGGCCACCACCCCTCGTCGGGTCTCGATCCGTATACACAAGTCTATTTTTGGAGTATCGATGCCCGGTCTCGAAACTCCCACGACTAGGGACACTTTAAGGATGTGCTTATAGACCACCCAACTCTCACGTATATGATCGCCATCATACTGCTGGTAGTCAAGAAAGAATCCTATCGGCTCTATCAACATGTAATAGTGATCTGTAATGTCACCTGAAGCATGTACACGATGATAAAGGCAAACCAGATAGCATACTATTATCTCGAGTAAGACTGTTCTACTGGTATAGGTCATCCCTCAATCATTACAATCACATGCCTGCGATCCAATAATTGACTTGAGGGTACTATAGCCAACAATCTCTCACTTGCACTTAAGGCTAATTATTGCAGTGTCGCATACTCAAAGCCTGTATGATACCGAACACCTAACTTCTCTACTAATCAGTTTCACAAAGCTCGTTTGTAAAACTATTACGTTCGACAAATAGCCTCAGTGAGTGGATCCGCTCCAATGTTTCTTTCCATGTCTCTCTTTATCTTAAGTTCGCGGAGAAAGCCATCTCTCGAAATTGAGCAATACCTGTCTTAGAATATTTCTGGATATCTGATGGGATCCAGTTCACAAATGAACTCCAAATCCAGTAAACTTCTCAGATAGTATCGTCAACTAAATTTAATCAGTATCCTGCGCCATGCCTCCCTCAGTATCCGCTTGGACCACCTGTCCAAACTACTTCCCCTCGTCAAGAGGGAAAACTATAACTCTGACAGTCACTCTGTCATCCAGGTTACCTTGGAAGCCTGGAATGTTAACCGTCTCCCGAAGGACGCTTTCGTTACCATATCCTTAGAACATTCACTTATGTTCAAAAACTGCTTCCGAACGCTTCTCCGGGATTGGATTAATATATCAACTTATTGCATCTAGTGTAAAAACAACATCTGGTGTGGTACTTGACATCTCATGATTGACTCAATTGCCTAAGCAAGTGATATGCCAATCATGCACATCCCTCTCCCCTTTAGTCTGTAAAACACCTTCAGAGAGGGTAACTTCATCACCTGCAGGTACACTACCATGCCAGGAGTCGTCCACTCTAAAACACCTTTAGAATAGTGTCAATTTATCCAGATTGGAAAACTACCCAAATCTAGATCCAAAACCATAGATCTAGTAACTAGAATGCCCGATATAATATCCAAATCCTATGTGGAGAAACCACTATGTGACAACCAATATATAACCGATCGTAGTATAGGAATTTCACTTACTACAATGTGCATGTCATCCAAATACCAGGACATTACATGTCACGATCCGAAATAGCCCGTGACTGGCACTTGAATCATATGAAGTCTATAGGACCCCATCTAATCCAAGTAAGCCAAAAGCCCAGAAATCTAAAACCATTTTAAGGAGTAAATAAAGAAAACTAGCTTAAAGGAGTGAAGAAAACATGTTTTGAAATCAAGGTTTTTAAATAACTAAGCCGAATATGCATTTTTAAAATGAATAGTCTTTTCTGAAAATTTCGGCAGAGTTTCCTTTGTAAAAACTCGCCCCGAATGAGGTACAACAAGGATAATATATAAGTAATGATAAAAGGCATCCCCAAGCGGGAGCTAGCTCTTCGTAAATTGACGGTCACAACCACGCAAGCAATATAATATACAACGCCAAAAGGCGAGGATCAAAACTCAGAAAGAAACTCAAAATCAACATGAAAACCATAACACTGCTACGCGCGACTCTAAGGTTGAAATATTACAGAACTGATTTCTAAGTCTGAAACAATATATAAGTTTTGGTTGATGGAATTTCTAGATACAATGAATAATACATGTGCAATGGTGGTTCTGATGCAAAAGAACCCACCTACCAAAGCAAGTCACCCGTAATGGAAGCAATGTGCCAGAAAAGCCGCAATGAAACCTGTACGGCAAAATCTGCAAGAACTGTGGCACAACGGGGGTTAGTTGCCAACTCGTGAATAGAAAATATCCACAAGCATAAATCGTATGTATGACTCATCCTAGGTCAATACGATCAGATATATAACCTCAATATGAATAAGTCTTAAGCATGCAAAAGTGGCAGTATAACCTCTATACGTGAGTGTAGTGCCAAGTGCTCGTGCCAGTGCCTCAGGTAATAACATATCATAAATATGAGGTATTATCAATGTAATCAAATCTGCATATATGTGGATCCCGTCCACTCGTCACCCAATGACAATAACCATCATGCATGTAATATCATAAAGCATATGCATGGAAATATGAGGATATAAACCATCTGTGTCCCTCACGACACGTCAAAATCATGGAACCGGAGTGTCCAGCATCGACACTCGAAAACATCATGAAAGCTGTGCCCAGCATCGGCATGTAAATCCTCATATATCGGGCTCCGTCAGTCCGGATCAGCCCACGGGCTCCGTCTGCGGAATTGGCCCTCAGCTCCAGCTGTACGCTCATATCCATCTATCGACTCTGGTCAGTATCCTCCGGATAACCGCCAGGTCCAACCAATCACCAGTAGTCCCTCTGCCAGGCTCACCGTCTACTACAAGCGATCCATTCTCGCTCCGGGGTACCATACCGGGTCCACCATGTACCCGCAATCAGCCTCATCCGCCTCCTCGAATCGGGTTTCACATGTCGCTCTCAGCACCGAGAAAATTCATGGTGGACGCACTGAAATATCATATCAAGGGTAACCGGGTTTTTAAAACAATTACATATTCTCTTTTGAAATACCCACGGTTCCCAAATCCAGAAATATCATGGAAACAACATATCTCAATGCGTATAATCAGAAAGCATGATGTATGCGACATGTAAAAGAAATGTAAGAATATCAGTATGTCATGCAACACGGAATAGTAATATGCACATAATGAGGGAAACCGCTCTTTTAAAATGAATCGGTTTTAAAGAGTATCTTGCGGTCCCCAAATCTCTCACCATACCAGAATCATCAACGTATGTGCAAATACGTATGCATGCACGTATGGGTGTACAATAGGAATACACAGTATATAGGTACACAAGTATGCCATGCAGGGGTCATGTCCTGAATGCAACAGTACTACAGTGTAGTGACATAGCAATTATCGATGATGAAGTGTGTGAGCCGGCGAGCAGTGTATGTGGGACATATGCATCATCGATAATGGTGCTGGTGTCCTAGCAGCATGATTGTAATATATCAATAACACAAGCAATGCAATGCAAATAGCATGAATATGCGGAATCGAATGATCAACGCAACAGTGAAGAATCTACCTCGATAAATATATCATGCAGCTCTGCCATTTGAAATAAGACGAATCGGGGTTTTTGGTAAAACAATGGCTACGGTGTTTTAAGAACAGATGCGACGTTTGAAAATATCCGTAGAATCCTTTTTTCCTATCTTTAAAATATCCCCGATTCGTTAGTTTTTGAAATATGTATGACTCGGGTCTAGTCTAACATCTACTATGCAAACTACAGATCTAACTAACAAGTCAATCGGGAGGGGTATGGAAACCACCTAAATCTGAGTCGATATATATAAATATAATTATAATATTCGGTGATCCTGCCTCAATAGTATCATATACGATACAATATACATCATACAATATCCTCGAGTCATGAGTGCGGATTTATCATCAATATAAAGCTCGCACGGTAAATCATCGTACGGCATCCCAAATCTGGGTACGGGTCAATATCACGGTCAGCTCATCAATTATCTGGTATCCTTATCATCATCTCTCATGATCTGGGGTACTGATCTAAGTCTAGTACAATTGATACCATCTAAACCAATATAAGCACGTGTGTAAAACACACGTCCAAAGGCCCGCTAAAGTCTCATATCGTATCCCAAATACGAATCACATCATATCGCCGATCTCACGGCACCATGCCCAAACTCATCGACTCATCTCCAGTATCATACACTATCCTCATCATCACGATATAAGTATAGCAATAAGCATGTGTGTGTGGGGGTGTAAACTTATGCTAGGGTTCGTAACTAGGAAAATACACTAGTTCACTTCTAACCCTAAATATCCATAGAACACCTAACACATCTATGATCTCCTCATCACTCAATAAGCTATCATATATATAGTATACTAGATATCGAAATGCGGGGGTGCTATACGCCATCCACCCGATTTCCCCCCGTAGATATAATCTACTCACATGGTCTTCGCTCGCCGAAATCGATGACGCCGCGCTTCTTCGCTTCGGAATCCTTGCGAGGGTACCTACAATAATAAACAGTCGCAATACGTATTAAAATCGAGGCAGAAAACCGATACAGCGCACAGTGTGCTCATAGGTTGGAACCTATGGCATAAACGTGCAAATCAATCAAACAATCCCTGTTGTCGATGTACGAACACCCGACAACCAAATACAAATCCAAATATCAAGAAAGTGCATTTTAAAATACGGAAAACATAGCCTAAAACACACCAAAATGCACCCAGATTTTCCCCAGGTGACAATTAGCCAAAACTGCATATAGGAAGGGTCTATTTTAGTGCAAAAGGAGCCATGAACCAAATCTGGGACCCAATTTCCCTGATCTGGCCGCAAATTGTGGCCAGAATGAATATATCTGCGGCCTGGGATTGGAGTTAGGGGCTCAGGTCTCTGTGGTAGCTTCCTAGGTGCCTGCACGACTCCCAGAAATCCCAAAATCATTTTTAGTGTCCCCGGGTTGCTCCAGATTCCAAAATACCCTCTAAAATCACACATTTATCCGATGTCGGGGTTTCTAAATCCGTGTTTTGGGATTTCAAGTCTCAGGTTTGGGTCTTAATTTAAGTACTGGGGTGTTTTTTCAGCCTCTAATGAGCTAAATTTCACATTACAACTCTCAAATTCCAATAACCCTAACTAGGTTTTTCTTATATCCACAAAATCACACGATATCGATTCTAATCTAGCATGGGGGTATAATTAATGCAAAAACTAAGCTAATGGTCCAGAAAAATATCTCATTTGGCAACTCAAGAATTTTCTTGAGTTGCCCCTAATGGCCAAAATCCTTGCTTTCTTGGTCCGATGTGTTTGTCTCGAGCTCGTGCACCTTTTTAGTGAAATGAAGATAGGGTTTTGGAGTTGTTTTTGAGGTGTTTAGAGGGCTTGAAGATGGGAGGAAGTGAGGGAAGAGGCAGCAGCAACTGAAGGGAGAAGGAGGGAGAGGAGTGAAGGAATTGATGAAGAATGGCCAAGTCAAAACTAATCCCTCTCTTTTCTCTCTCACCCATACCTACTACCACTATTCTATTCTTTTCTATTTTCCCCAAACCTTCTCACTCAAATAGTAAACCCAAAGTAATAGCCATGGTAAGAAAATGTAACACAAGTGTAGGAAAAAGATATGTGCATGTTTTGCACGAAAAAGCCAAAAATCCGATTAGCGATTTTTAATCGCGATTAGCGCTAAATTAGCATATAAATGATCAAAAAAGCCTTTAAAATGGCATAATTCCATAAAATACCCCATTTTAGAATTTTCCATAATTTTTCCAAAATTTTTCCCATTTATCGGTATTTAATTATACCGAAATATTAAAATATTCATTAAAATAATATTAAATTATAAAAATTCCCAAAAATAATATTTTATTATTTTGAAATGTTACATTACACCCTACTGCTTTCTTAACAAATCCATCTCCTATTCTGATGAAGTCAAAGCCTGACTTTCACATCAAAAATAGATGATTTATCTCCGCTATATCCGCTTTAGTCTATAAATAGACACAAGCTACTTGTCCACTATGCTTCCACTGCTCCTACTGACTACAACAACCCTCTAGCAGAGTCATATACACGTGCACTTCTAAAACTAGTTTAGAACGACGCTATACTCATCCTCCTGCCGGGTCTCATAGTCTAGAATAGCGGTAATGGCAAGTCTGGGTAAACAATTGTTAGTGTATATGCCCTAGAGGCCATTACTGTATCATACTAGTTTGTATATTACTTGATGGAAGCTTGGGATATTTACCTTGTATAAACAATCTTGCTCAATATAGTAGTATGCTACTTGGTTTGTTTCTACTTCAATGTGTACATGTGTTTATATTAGTATATCACCTATACGCATTAGTGGAGCCCTTAGGATCTTTGCTTGATTACCAGCGTTGTGATGGCAGTCACACTAGTGGGGGCTGGGTAATCTATAAGCACATCCTTATACAGGTCCCTAGTCGCAGGACTATCGAGACAGGGCATCGATACTCCGGAGTAGACTAGCGTATGCGCTTCTCATCCCAGTGTGGGAGATGGTCTGTCCCACAGCCATCAGTACGTCGTACTGGAGATAGTATACGGGTGCTCGTTGGGTTACGAGTACAATGGACAGGACTCGTCGGGAACTAACAGGTTGGTATTATACCTATCGTCAGTTATCAGTTCCCAGGTGACATGAGTACAGCTTAGTCCGCTGACTTGACACTGGCACTTCACCTCGAGTGTGTTCCCACTGCACTTTGATCACTACCCTACCACGGATCAAAGGAGTCATGCAAACAGGTAATGGTTGGGTGCAGTCCAGAAGCACTTGGAGGCAGTGACGGTTAGACAGGATTCGTCTCTCCCGGTATTGGAAGTTGACATCGCGCTGTGTCTAGGAGAGCCATTACACGAGTAGTCCCTGGCCAGGGCAAGCGAGATATACTAGTAGGCTTCCAGTGTTATCTCAGGTTGTTTTGGGCTTCAATCCGACACGACTTGTACCGCTATTAGGGGACTGACGTTTTACCGCCCCCTAGGCCCGACATGCGATGTATTAGACGAACAGACCGGACTGTACGGAGACTGTCACATTCAGACTCAGTAGGAGTTCAGATGGGGTTCACCTCGTCAGCCTTCTTGTCGGCATCTACCTGGGGACCGTTACGCACAGCTAGTGCCGCTTGCGGTCTGTGGTTAAACCCACTGCCAGCGTAGTGTCGAGTCTTTAGAGTCCCACACAGAGGGTATTCGCCTCTGGGCAAAACAGAGTAGAGGTCGCATGGTTTTGCGGCAGGGTTCGTTCTCATCCGCGCACTTGTGCACGTTTGGAGTCCGGACGGATTATACTAGCAGGCTCTGGTTTGAGCCAGATACTGGTATATGTTTTGGGGTTGTTTTTATCTCTCAGTATTCTTGTTCCTCGGAACGAGAATGCAGGTGTGTATGCACAGTTGTTTGAGGCGGAGGAAGAGATCTTTCATTAGGGTTTCGGAACGGGTGCGTATGCACAGTTGACAGTCATATTTTTCCAAACCCTAATGGATTTATGAAATATCAATTAATAATGGTAATTAAATGAAATTGTGTCATGGTTGATTTTGTTGACTTGTTGACCATGGTTGACTTGTTGACCATGGTTGAATGTTTGACCATCATCATTGTTTTGCAAGGATACTCCTTGATTCTAGCTTACACTCATTTAATAAAGTGATGATAGTGCTCATTCCAAATACACCCATCAACTATTTCATTTTGAATTATTATTATTAATTAGATAAATCTTTTTCCTTTTGTTATGGTTGCAAGAGGAAAATAAGCTCATTCTATCATATTGATTCTCTCTCCTCATTTCATCTTCTTCTTCCTCAAGCTCAAGGAGAATCCTTCTCATGTGTTGAAAATCCCTCTCCTTGAAAAGAAAACACCCCTTAGATACTCTCTACTCTCTCCAGGGTTCAAGGTTTATCAAGCCGGAGATTCTAGTTCACTCCAAGTTCGAGAAAGAGCCCGATGGTTGAACCCTCAGGTGGATCCATCTTTGACGGAAGAAGGAGACGAGGAGAGAACCATCAACCCTCTACAAAGTTTCAAGAAGAAGGAGTTCAAGTTAGGTATAACCTTTATCCGAGTAGCTAACTCTCTTTAGCTTGAAAGCTAGTTTAGTTTAGAAAAGATCCCGACTTTGTTAGTCCATGTTGCCCCATGCGCTAAAAATTTGTTTTTTATACCGTTTCCGCCTCCCCGTAAGAACTGGGGGTCGCAACGTGGACTTACAGTGGTATCAGAGCCTAACTAAACATAAACTAGCTAGGTAGTGAAGTGTAACGAAGTTCGGAACCGAAAAATCCAAAAACCAAACTTTTCAAAAACCCTAGTTTCTGTTAAATTTTTTTCTGGTCAAAACAAAATTTGTTATACACCTAAAATCATCTCAGGGTTTTTTAAAGATAACCACCAAAAACGAGCCAGAGATCTGACCAAACGACCGCGTTTCCGCGGCAATAGCAAGCTATTGCCGCGGATCCGCGGCCGTCTTGTCTCCTCTCTGCCTCGATTTTGGTGCAGTGTATCTCTGTGTTGGTTTCAGGATTTTTGAGATATATTATATGTGCCCAGATTTTCCAGAATAGAAATTTGTTTTTGGGGGCCTATAATTCCGTATTTTTTTCCGAACTTCACTACACTTTGACTATGTTGGTTATATCTGTGATGTTTGTATGTATTGAACGTCGGCTAATCGCTATAAGTCGATTAGTCGGGGTTATACATCTCTGTGATCTGTGTTTGATATTGGAATGTGTATAAGAATGTGTTGGACTGTCGCGGGTGAATAGCCGGGGTGGATGTGAGATGAGCTTTTGTTTTTCTTTCATTCATTTGTAATATGTAAATTGATGTAATATTATTATTTGTATGGCCGCACAACCGGGTCGGGGTTGTAGCCGTCATTGTATAATTCTTTTTACTGTTTTTGCTCCTAGGATTGACCCATGGAGGGGTGCACAAACTGCCGGGTACTTGGCGGGTAGTTTGCCGCACCCGTAGGGGTCTTGGGTGGGGTATTGGCTATTCACCGCGACCGTGTAATCCGCTTTTCGTTGCAGGCTCGAACGGATTGCGGATTCCTAGTATATCCAATGTATTCATCTGTGATCTGTAATGTCTATCATTGCTATATTTATAACTATTTAGGCGTTGCTTATGTTTTACAGCCGCGCTAGCCCAGCCCCCGCTCTGTCGTTAGTTAAGTAACCTAACGGGTGATGACGGGGCCCAGTGGCGAATGCGAATGGCATAAGCGTACGTCATATTTTGGTTGTTTTCTGCAATGGTAGGATTAAATGATGGGACGCATTAAAAGAACTAATGCAAGAATATCACGCATTAAAAGAACTAATGCAAGATAATAAACCAAGTTAAAGTCGTTGGAACACTTTCGAAAAACCACTCGGTTCTTTTCAAAACTAACTTTTAAATGCGGAGATTGAGCCACTCCTTCTAAAAGCTATCTCGTTCCATCGATTATATCAAGTTCACTACGTTCACGGTTTCGCCAAAACCATTCGTAGCCCTCCGTCGTTTCGTATGAATTTTCAATAGTATTCAAGCTATGTTTGTTGACCTTCGTCAAGGCATAGAGATTGGTAGCTGTTGGGTGTTCATATGTAGCATAGATAGATGCGTTGGTTTGGGACAGTCGTATTACCTTGTTGACCTTCGTCAAGGGTATATACGGGTGGGCTCAAATTAACCTGGAAAATGACGGGTAGAACTTGACATGTGACTTATGATTTGTTGACCTTCGTCAAGGTCATAAGAGCATGGGGCAAAAAAAAAATCCACATCGGGAGTTTCATAAGTACTGAAACTTGCTAGATTTGCATACCATTTGGAGTGTGATGATTCTGGTAGGATTCCTTCAGTTTCGTCACGCGATGATATTTGGATCCCGATCCTACTGTGAGTATATGCTACTCCTCGGGAAATTTCTCACTAAAACGATCAATGCTATAAACCTAGTAGGTGCCTAGAAAGGTGTTAGCGGGGCTACGCCCCCAGGGAAAAGAGGTTCTTTAATTAAGGAACTTCGCGAAAGCGTTGGAAAACCTCCCTCAAAGTACCGACACTGGCCTGGCTGAACGGTTAAGCAAGTATTGTGCGGTGGGATTGATCCCGACTAATTCTTCCTTTATGGTTTGAGGAGGGATTCGAGAGACAGTGGGAGCCATCCTGTTTAGACAAATTAAAAACCACTCTAAACTTGCAAGAGCATCGTGCTAAAGTGTTCCTTCTCTCCCCCCTGCAGCGACCAAATCGAAATGACTGGACTTAAGTTACTTCTAAATAAAAACATACTGACAGGGCCAAACTACAAAGATTGGCTCAGGAATGTCAAAATGGCAATCACTTACGACAAGCTGGGGTATCTTCTTATCACCAAAGCTCCCCCCGTCCCAGGTCCCACCTCCAGCGTCGCGGATAAGGAAATCCGTAAGACTTGGGAGATTGATTGCGCGAAGGCCAGGTGCCTCGTGCTTGCCTCTATGGACAACGAACATCAGAGGAGGCACGAGAATATGGATTTGGAATCCATATTTCTTCATACAAAAGAACTGTATGGAGAGCAGTCTCGTATCGCAAGATACGAAGTGTCGAAGAAGTTATTTTCGGCAAAGTTGGCTGTCGGATCATCGGTAGCGGACCACGTGCTTAAGATGATTGGCTACATTGAGGAGCTCGCAGAACTTGGGACCACGTTGGAAAGTGAACTCTATACGGATTTAATTCTCCAGTCCCTTCCACCCACTTACGCCCAGTTTATACTGAACTTCAACTTACAAGAAATTGAAGTTGAACTTTCAGAACTCCTCAACATGCTGAGGAGCGCAGAGGGCACCCTACAGAAAGGTAGGAAAACACCCGCTTTGTTTGTAGGAGGATCTTCTTCCTCTAGGTCCAAGGCGAAAGCCAAGGGAAAGAGGAAGAAAGCCCCCGCCAAACCAAGAGGCGGTGTTAGTAAAGTAGGTACGAAGGGAAAGGAAAAGGCAACAATGATTGCGGGGAAGCTTGTGGGAAAGGAGGAATGCTACTATTGTCATAAGAGTGGACACTGGAAGAAAGATTGCAGGGCTTGGAAAGCCAGGACACAGGAACTGAAGCAGGTTGCGGCTTCTGCTTCAGGTGTGTATATTATTGAAAACTGTCTATCGATAAACTCTACTTCCTGGGTATTGGATACCGGATCAGGATCTCATATCTGTAATTCTTTGCAGGCGTTGAGAAACCGTAGGTTTTTGAAGGCAGGTGACATGACCCTCAGAGTTGCGAACGGAGCTAGCATGGATGCTAAAGCCGTGGGGGACTATCACCTGGGAATGTCAGATGGGCATGTTTTGGTTTTGCGTAATTGCTTTTTTGTACCCAACGCAACTTGTAATATCATTTCTGTATCTTTGGTTTCTAAAGAAGGTTATGAATTTGCGTTTGTAAGTAATGTTGTAAACATTCACCTTAATCAAGTTCTGATTGGGTCAGGTACACTGAGCAATGGTATATACGTTTTAAACCAACCACAGATTTTCAATATCCAGAATACACACAAAAGAAAGTCTCCAGATATCAATCAGGCTTTCTTATGGCATTGTAGACTGGGTCACATCAATGAGACACGGTTGACTAAGTTACATAAAGAAGGATACTTGGATCCGTTCGAGTATCAGTCTTATGCCACTTGTGAATCTTGTCTCATGGGAAAGATGACAAAGACTCCGTTCACTGGACACGGAGAAAGAGCGAGCGAGCTCTTGGGACTCATACACAGTGACGTGTGTGGTCCAATGTCTACACATGCGCTAAGCGGTTATTCATACTTCATTACTTTCACAGACGATTTCTCTAGGTATGGACATGTCTTCTTAATGAAGCACAAATCCGAGGCCTTTGAGAAATTTCGGGATTACAAGAATGAAGTTGAAAAACAAACAGGCAAAAGTATTAAGATTCTAAGATCGGATCGAGGTGGTGAATACTTGAGTGCCGAGTTCCTGGACTATTTAAAAGAGAATGGAATTCTCTCTCAGCGTACTCCTCCATACACTCCGCAACATAACGGTGTATCGGAAAGGAGGAATCGAACCCTATTGGATATGGTTCGTTCCATGATGAGTAAGGCTGAGTTACCGCGATTTTTCTGGGGCTATGCACTAGAAGCAGCTGCATATCTCTTGAACAAGGCTCCCACCAAGACTGTGCCTACCACTCCATATCAGATGTGGAGTGGGAAGAAACCCTGTCTTAAGTACCTTAAGATATGGGGATGTCCAGCTTTTGTAAAAAAGCAGCATGCGGACAAGCTCGAGGCACGTTCAGTACAGTGTAAGTTTGTGGGATACCCAAAGAACTCCAGGGGGTATCTGTTCTATTCCGCTGAGGAACAAAAGGTTTCTGTTTCTCAACATGCCCGCTTCTTGGAAACTGAGTTTTTGGAAACTCAGATAAGTGGGAACGCAATAGAACTGGAAGAAATTCCAGAACCACAAGCTATTACTGAAAGCTTGGAAGAGCCAGTAAGTTCAAAAGAACAGGACATTCCTACGCCGCTCCGCAGGAGTATTAGGCAGTCTCATCCGCCCGAGAGATACTACGGTTTTCTCATAGACGGGGATAGAGAGGATTGCATCATAGATTATGATGAGCCTACTAGCTTCCAGCAGGCCGTTCAGAGCGTTGACTCGGTAAAATGGCTGGATGCAATGCGGACCGAAATGGAGTCCATGTACACCAACAAAGTATGGACGTTGGACATTGCTCCAGACGGGGTAAAACCCGTAGGATGCAAGTGGATCTTCAAAAGGAAGATTGGTGTAGATGGGCAGGTTGAGACCTATAAAGCTAGACTTGTAGCAAAGGGTTTCCGTCAAAGACCTGGCTTGGACTATGACGAAACCTTTTCTCCAGTGGCTATGCTGAAATCCATTCGGATCCTTCTTGCCATTGCTGCCTTCCACGATTATGAGATTTGGCAGATGGACGTAAAAACCGCTTTTCTAAATGGAAATTTAGAGGAGTGTGTCTATATGGACCAGCCAGAGGGTTTCGTTCAGAGTGGGAGCAGCGGAAAGGTGTGCAAGTTGCTTAAGTCCATTTATGGACTAAAGCAGGAATCGCGGAGTTGGAACATCTGCTTTGATGAGACGGTCAAGGAATTTGGCTTTATCAAAAATCCAGATGAACCATGCATCTATAGTAGATTTGTAGCGAGAACTGTAGTATTCCTCGTTTTATACGTGGATGACATTCTCTTAATAGGAGATGACATTCTTATGCTACAATCTGTCAAGGGATTCTTGTCACAAAGGTTCTCCATGAAAGACCTGGGTGATGCCTCATACATCCTGGGGATCCGGATCCATCGTGATAGATCCAAGAGGATATTAGGACTTTCTCAGTCCAGGTACATCGACACCGTACTGAAAAGATTCAGTATGGAAGATTCCAAGCGCGGTAACCTACCGGCTTGTCACGGGATCACCCTCTCTAAAGAGATGTCCCCCAAGACTGATTTGGAGAGGGATCGCATGTCTATTATACCCTACGCTTCTGCGGTAGGCTCTATAATGTATGCGATGTTGTGTACCAGACCGGATGTAGCTTATGCACTGAGTGTGGTAAGCCGGTATCAGTCAAACCCTGGGGAGAAACACTGGATAGCGGTAAAGAACATTCTCAAGTACCTAAGAAGGACTAAGGAGATGTTCTTGGTGTATGGAGGAAAAGACCTCCAGTTCGAGGCCTTTGCTGACTCCAGCTTCCAGAGTGACAAGGATGATTCCAAGTCCATGTCGGGTTTTGTCTTTACCCTCAATAGAGGGGCGGTGTGTTGGAAGAGTTCCAAACAGGAAACCATTGCGGACTCGACTATGGAAGCGGAATACATCGCTGCATCTGATGCCGCAAAAGAAGCTGTCTGGATGAGGAAGTTCTTGATAGAACTTCAGGTGGTTCCGTCCATTGTTGACCCAATACCTCTGTATTGCGACAACAATGGGGCTATAGCTTTAGCGAAGGAACCCAGGTCCCATCAGAGATCCAGGCACATCTTGAGGCGGTATCACCTGATCAGGGAGATCGTGGATCGCAAGGAGATCGAGGTTCGGAGGGTTGCTTCAGAAGAAAACACTGCAGATCCATTCACCAAGGCACTGCCCCAGACTCAGTTCGAGCGGCTGATCGAGATGATAGGTCTTCGATACACCAGTACATGGCCTTAGTGCAAGTGGGAGATTGTTAGTGTATATGCCCTAGAGGCCATTACTGTATCATACTAGTTTGTATATTACTTGATGGAAGCTTGGGATATTCACCTTGTATAAACAATCTTGCTCAATATAGTAGTATGCTACTTGGTTTGTTTCTACTTCAATGTGTACATGTGTTTATATTAGTATATCACCTATACGCATTAGTGGAGCCCTTAGGATCTTTGCTTGATTACCAGCGTTGTGATGGCAGTCACACTAGTGGGGACTGGGTAATCTATAAGCACATCCTTATACAGGTCCCTAATCGCAGGACTATCGAGACAGGGCATCGATAATCCGGAGTAGACTAGCGTATGCGCTTCTCATCCCAGTGTGGGAGATGGTCTGTCCCACAGCCATCAGTAAGTCGTACTGGAG
Source organism: Agapanthus africanus (assembly GCA_030015575.1). Taxonomy (NCBI): domain Eukaryota; kingdom Viridiplantae; phylum Streptophyta; class Magnoliopsida; order Asparagales; family Amaryllidaceae; genus Agapanthus; species Agapanthus africanus. The sequence continues at coordinate 189,414,525 of JASDDO010000012.1, read as the reverse complement.
ATAGTATACGGGTGCTCGTTGGGTTACGAGTACAATGGACAGGACTCGTCGGGAACTGACAGGTTGGTATTATACCTATCGTCAGTTATCAGTTCCCAGGTGACATGAGTACAGCTTAGTCCGCTGACTTGACACTGGCACTTCGCCTCGAGTGTGTTCCCACTGCACTTTGATCACTACCCTACCACGGATCAAAGAAGTCGTGCAAACAGGTAAAGGTTGGGTGCAGTCCCGAAGCACTTGGAGGCAGTGACGGTTAGACAGGATTCGTCTCTCCCGGTATTGGGAGTTGACATCGCGCTGTGTCTAGGAGAGCCATTACACGAATAGTCCCTGGCCAGGGCAAGCGAGATATACTGGTAGGCTTCCAGTGTTATCTCAGGGTGTTTTGGGCTTCACTCCGACACGACTTGTACCGCTATTAGGGGACTGACGTTTTACCGCCCCCTAGGCCCGACATACGATGTATTAGACGAACAGACCGGACTGTACGGAGACTGTCACATTCAGACTCAGTAGGAGTTCAGATGGGGTTCACCTCGTCAGCCTTCTTGTCGGCATCTACCTGGGGACCGTTACGCACAGCTAGTGCCGCTTGCGGTCTGTGGTTAAACCCACTGCCAGCGTAGTGTCGATTCTTTAGAGTCCCACACAGAGGGTATTCGCCTCTGGGCAAAACAGAGTAGAGATCGCATGGTTTTGCGACAGGGTTCGTGCTCATCCGCGCACTTGTGCACGTTTGGAGTCCGGACGGATTATACTAGCAGGCTCTGGTTTGAGCCAGATACTGGTATATGTTTTGGGGTTGTTTTTATCTCTCAGTATTCTTGTTCCTCGGAACGAGAATGCAGGTGTGTATGCACAGTTGTTTGAGGCGGAGGAAGAGATCTTTCATTAGGGTTTCGGAACGGGTGCGTATGCACAGTTGACAGTCATATTTTTCCAAACCCTAATGGATTTATGAAATATCAATTAATAATGGTAATTAAATGAAATTGTGTCATGGTTGATTTTTTTGACTTGTTGACCATGGTTGACTTGTTGACCATGGTTGAATGTTTGACCATCATCATTGTTTTGCAAGGATACTCCTTGATTCTAGCTTACACTCATTTAATAAAGTGATGATAGTGGTCATTCCAAATACAACCATCAACTATTTCATTTTGAATTATTATTATTAATTAGATAAATCTTTTTCCTTTTGTTATGGTTGCAAGAGGAAAATAAGCTCATTCTATCATATTGATTCTCTCTCCTCATTTCATCTTCTTCTTCCTCAAGCTCAAGGAGAATCCTTCTCATGTGTTGAGAATCCCTCTCCTTGAAAAGAAAACACCCCTTAGATACTCTCTACTCTCTCTAGGGTTCAAGGTTTAGCAAGCCGGAGATCCTAGTTCACTCTAAGTTCGAGAAAGAGCCCGAAGGTTGAACCCTCAGGTGGATCCATCTTTGACGGAAGAAGGCGACGAGGAGAGAACCATCAACCCTCTACAAAGTTTCAAGAAGAAGGAGTTCAAGTTAGGTATAACCTTTATCCGAGTAGCTAACTCTCTTTAGCTTGAAAGCTAGTTTAGTTTAGAAAAGATCCCGACTTTGTTAGTCCATGTTGCCCCATGCGCTAAAAATTTGTTTTTTATACCGTTTCCGCCTCCCCGTAAGAACCGGGGGTCGCAACGTGGACTTACAACAAGAACCTCTCTGTCACCGTCTTTGAGGATACCGAAGTACCTCTCGGGCGCCTGAGGTTACCCACCATATCTGCGGAGAGGCTAATGGAATGTCAAACCCGATTGAATCTTTAGGTTCTATTAAATTTTCAATAATCGTTTATGGTTCTGAAATCACTTCCAATTCTACCATACTCCCACTACAGTTTTCTGAAAAAATCCATTTTACTAAAACTGTGGCGAGTCAAGAACAATATCACTATTGATCTTCTAGATGGAAGAACGTTATTCCTCGTCATAGCCTGGGATAACCCACAAACTGCCATTACAGGAACGTGCCTTGAGTTATCCAGAGTCTGGTTTTAAGCATAAGCCGGACAACTCCATATACCATAACATCGTTAAGATATGAACCATTCAATATACAATATAGAAACAGAGGCACTGATTTAATTGGAACCAGATTCAAATCATGCAGCTGTCTCCAGTGCATGTCAACTAAATGGAGAGAGGCCGATCAGTATTACTCAACTTAGGAGTGCATTGTCACGACCCGAAATTGGCACGTGACAGCCCTAATACTACGCAACGTCTTCAGGCGTAACGCAGTAAAAGAAAGCCAAAACCTAGAAATCTAAACCATCAAAGAAATAAGAAAATGATAATAGTATTTTCAAAACCTTTCAAATCACAACCCAAATTCTTTAAAACCTCACTTTTATTCCTTAAAATTTTTGCAGCACCTCCTTTGTAAAATAAGCCCCCAAAATGGGTACAACATAAATATAAAGTAAAGCATCCCAAACGGGAGCAAAATCCACTCCCAACGGCGGAAAACAATCACCACCACAACAGATATACGACATCGTAGCGAAGAAAGAGACCATATAAATAAAACTGCATAAAAATCTCCAAGTCACAAAATAATATACAATATCGTCCTCACACCAAGTCACTAAGTCATACATAATACTGGTAAATGGAGAGTACATATATACAACGAATATACAATACAACATCGGATAACCACAAAACCCACCTGGGCAAAACTGCACACTGTCAGGCGAAGTGGGATCCGCAACCAAAAGATGATACGATGGATGGAAATAGCCTGCCTCTGACTATCCTGAGGAACACGTGCAAACACTGTGGCACAACGGGGTGAGTTGCCAACTCATGAATAGTAAATAACATATGCTGGTAATCGCGAGTATGCACGTACAACGCGAATCTAACATAAGCATTTAATATCAATGAATAGTCATATGTAATGCAATAATCATGAAAAGTACACTAGCAGGTACAATTAATACATGAATCAATAATATGACGATATGAAGGTAACAGTCATGTAAGGTACTCTATCAGGTACTATAAGTACCTGAATAAATGATATGAATAAAGGTATGTAAATGCAACAGTCATGGAAGGTACTCTAACAGGTACACTAATGCATGAAGCAGTACATAAACAGTAAATGTGGAGTATGGAATACAATATGTCATTTCCACGGAAATCCTAACCTCGTGGTAGGACCAAAATTCAACAAGACAGTCAAATTCCCAATTTCCACAAATCAGCCCCCAAATTGGCTCTCATATCATGTAAATCTCATATATCCTCAATGTACAACATCAAGTAAACCCCATATATCCTGAATGGACAACATCAAGTATATCTCATATATCCTGAATGGACAACATCAAGTATATCCCATATATCCCGAATGCACAACATCAATATATTCGACATATCTAGTGTGTACAATATCAGTATAAAGCAAGTTTCATATAAGGTGAGTGTCGAACATCGATACCCAAAACATCATGAAACCAGTGTCCAGCATCGACACCAAAATACTGATCTCTGAGGCGCCATCACCTAGGACTGGCCCTCCAATGTCATGTACGTACATCCTAATAACCTGGGTAAGCACTACCCACAATCTGCAAGGCACGTACGTACATAACCTCTATCGATATCCCCCAGATATACGTCGAGTCCAAATACTGTCACCGGATGGCAAATGCCCCCAGCCGGGCTCAACGGCATGGACCTTCGATCTTCTTACCCCGGAGAACCAACCGGGCTCCACCATGTACCCGCACACGGCCCACGACACCTCCTCGCATGGGGTATATATAAGCTCTGAACCGAGAAATCTCATGGTGGAAGCTGAAATATCATATCAAGAGAAACCGGGTTTTTCAAATAATGCATAATTTCATGAAACAACCACGGTCCTCAAATCCAGAAAACATCAAGTAGTGAATACGTATGAATGCATGAATCAATACACATATATTAGCGTCACATTCCACTAATATTGGTGTAAAGGTATATATAACAGCGTCCCACTCCACTGTTATATATACATGGTAGTAAAAATATCAGAGAACATCATATGACATCTATGGATGTAGTATATGCAATACGAAACAGTAATATGAGCATATAAAGGAAAACAACTATTTAACTACAATCAGTTAAATAAATATATCACACTGTTCCTGATTTCCCCGAAATCCGATGCAACAATATAGAAAGGTGAACATGTAGCTATAACAAGGTATGCGTAACCATGTCGGTATAGCAAGATATGTGTGTCCATATGTAAGTATGTATGATGTCAAAGTAGCTGTAGCAAGGTATGTGTCTATACCTATCCATAATACCCTCCAGGTATATGTATATGCGTATGCCAGATGTACCGGTAGTTATGTCTCATATGTGTATATACCTATCACAATGGTACAAAACCATATAGGTATATGGGTAACTAGCATGTAAGTGTACATGTATGCTATATCTCATAAGCACAATAAAAATATGAATCAATGTCTCAATGTCCCTAACCAGACAATATCCTTTCTATATATGGGTTGTGCGTGACATGACAATTATTGACAGTGTGTGTGGCATACAATCAGTACTCGTGCAACATGAGCCGTCAATAATAGTGCAGTGTCCTAAGGATACTAGTCCAAGCACAACAATAGCTAAGCAGTAGGGTAAATGCACAATTCTAAACATGATATAGAATGTGCGACAAGTCAAATCATTTCTAGCCCAGACGCATAACGTAATGCGGGCGAATTCCCTGTATATGTTAAACCTACTCACCAACACTCCTGGCTAAGTGTAGCCAACCACCAGTTTTCCCTTTGTAGCTGTGTCCGTAGTCCCCGCCTGCGAACCTATAATATTAAGACAATAAAACAAGTGTATATTAATAATAACCCTAAAACACGTACACACTACATTAGACCGACGCAACAACACAAAACATACTCTCAAGTGTTCGTATTGTGGCTAACGTGCGTAGCGACACGACGAAAACAACTCAAGAGTAAAACCACACAAAGTGCACGATCCGTATAGTATAACGTATCGCACGAACACAAAACACTACAACCTACCTAAGTGATCCCAGATTTTTCATACAGTGAAAACTAAACAACTAAACAAGAACAAAAACACCCAAACCCCAGCATAGACCTACCCTCAAAAACCTACACCCCAACTCCATGAAGGAGCCGAGGTCGCCGGATTCCTCTTCAGATGTCGCCGGCCCTGGCCGGTGGGATGGATCTCGTGTCCAAGGTGGGGTCCTATGGTCACTGATACATCACTACAATTTTGTTTAGTTTTCTAGTAAACTTTCCGGGTCACGGCAGACCACATATATCACAAAACGACAATACCATATTACGCACAAACCCTAACTTAATACACTTAAACTGAAACTAACTGACTACAAAGCACAAAAACTAATTAAAGAAGAGATAGAGATCATTACCTAACCAAGAGAACCAAAGATCCAAGCTTCTCCTAGCTCCAAGAGGCAAAAGTGATCAAAGATGTGATTTTTGTGATACAAATTGGGATTTTGGAGAATTATTGAGCTAGGAGTTGTTGAAAATGGAGAAAGAAATGCACAAGGGCAGAAGAGAGAGAGAGAGAGCTCAGCCAAGGTGGAGAGGGTGAGGGAATTTCCTAGCACTTTCATGTGATAAATGCACATAAATGCATTCACACTCACATGCATGCATCTATCAATATCTTTTCTTTTCTTTTAAATTTAAATCAAAACCCATACAAATATCTAGATGCTATGTGGGTTTTGGTTAACTCAAGCATAATAGAAAGAAAAGATCACAAAAGAGAAATTTCTCAAGATGTGAATACCGCATTAAAATAATATTAAAAAATGGGAAAAATTCAATTTGACCAAAACGTTCCAAATAACCCCAAAGCTTGCGCACTAGCTTTATTTTATCTAAACTAGGTGCTGCCAAGTCTATATGGTCGTTTGATCACAGTCGGTTAAAAACAGAAAATACCGACAATTTCACCCAAAAACGGAAACATTCACATAACGATTTCTAAAACGTTACAATCTCCCCCCTTATAAAAATTCGTCCCTGAATTTAAAATTCTCACTAAGCGTACCTTCAAAGAAAAGATTACAAAGTCTCATATCTTGCTCGCAGCCTCCCAAGTGACCACCTCACTATACGGCTACGTCCAAGAAAACTCTCCACAGATGGCAAGACCCTTGACCGAAGTTTCTCCACCTGCCGAACCATTTACACCAATGGCTGCTGGTGAACGAAAAGATCGCGTCAAAGCTAATTGGTCTGGTGCTGAATCATGTGAAAAACTCACGAAGGTAAATGCAAAGTATCAACACAATGAAAACGGGGTGAATAGTCAATAATCTGGGCGGAAGTACCAAGTTATAGGCAATGGAACCAACTCGCTTTAAGGATCTCAAAAGGACCTATGATCCTGGGATAAGCTTCCCAAAACTCAACATGTCATTCATCGGAAAAGTCCGTAAGAATACATGATCTCCCACTGCGAACTCAAGTCTGCGACCACCATGGTCGGCATAAGACCTTTGTCTGCACTGGCTGTCATCGTCCTAACCTGAACCAACTGGATCATCTCCAAAGTCTCTAGACTAGCTGGGGTCCAAAAATCCTACGACGCAGAGTCAGAAAGAAAAAACAAACTGGATAACGACACCACCTAACAAAAAAAACCAAAAGGTTGCCAATTGGAGTATCTCGTGATAACAGTTATCGAAGAAGAACCCTAACAATGGCGAGTGACAATCCCAACTACCGACAACAATTAACGCACGCACAAGCATAACCTCTAGAGTCGATATAGCCCGTTCTCGCAAAACCATCAGCCTGCGGATGGAAAGATGGAGCTAAAGCTCAACCAGTACCCAAGACTTCCTGAAGCTCCTGCCCAAGACGACAAGCAAACAGGGTGCCCTCATTGAATACGACTCATGAAGGAACTCTGTGCAACGCACAACGTAACAAAGAACAACTGAGCAAACTGAGTATAACCGGACAACAAACACCCGAATGGAGTCACACTCTATCTAACCCTGGGTAGACACCATAACTAAATTCGTAGGGATCTGCTCCCATTCCCACTTCGGAACGGTTAAATGTTGCAACCCTCCAGCTGGTCTCAGATGCTCAACCAACACACAAAAAAGAACTGGTGCAGTTGTCCACCGAATCTCCAACTGCCGAAAACTCCGCACGCATACCTCAGTCCAAAGAAAAGAACCTCCTTTCAGGTCAGTCCAGTCAACGGTGCAACAATACGCTCGTAATCCTGCACGAAACGGCGGTAAAAACCTGCTAAGCCCAAAAGTCAACGGACCTCCGTCTATACACCAGTCTGGGCCAAAGCTGTACGGTCTCGATCTCCCTCGGAACCATACGAAACCGTCTCCCGTAACTACAAGACCTAGGAGTCAACACAAACAAGCCTGAAGGAACACTATGAGAATCTAGCAAACAGCTGGCACTCTCCCAACGTCTGCAAAAAAAATCCTCAAGTGCTGCTCCTATTCCTCACGACACATTGTATAGACTAGAATGTCGTCAATAACACAACAATAACTGGTCAAGGAATGGCCTGAAGAAATCGGGTTCATCATATCTACGAATGCTGCTAGGGCATTAGCGAGTCCAACGACACCACCACCACACAAACTGCTCATAGCACGCAAAAAAGCCGTATTCGGAATGCCATCACTCCGAACCCGCAACGATGATGACCTAATCCCCAAACAAACTTAGAAAAATGCCTCGCACTTTAGAGCTGATCGAAGAAATCGTCAATGCGAGGTAAATGATACCTAACCGCACCGTAGGCTGGTTCAATTGACGATCCATTAATACACAACCTCAAACTGCCATCTTGCTCCTTGACGAACAGAAATAGGAGCTCCACAAAGCGACACACTCGGACGCACAATCCTCCCAACAACCAACTCTGCAGCAGATCCTTAAGCTCCCTAAGCTTCGCCGGCTCATCTAGAACAACGTCAGAAAACTCTCACACGATAAGTACCCGGTCCAACAAACCCACTGTGGCTTCGGTATCTCGAATGAACGCCAAGAATCCACGACATCCTCTCCTCAAGAGTCGACTAGTGAAAAAGGCTGAATTCAAGCTGTGAGAGGCGACACCACTGTCTCCCTGCACAACAAGAACTGACTTGCCGGGAAAACAAACCTGACTGTTTTCTCGCGGTAGTCCACAGACGCATAGCACGTAGCTAACCAATCCGTGCCCAGGAGAACGTCAAATCCAACATCTCTAGAAAGCAAGTGATGGATGAATCTCCTAACCGATTGGCACACGACTGAAATACGTGTTGCGCAACAAAAGAATCGCTGACAGAAATTAACACAACAATCGGCTGGTCTAGCTAATACGATCCTCATCCCAACCACGGCACAAAGGGTGAAAAAAAACAAACCAGTACATCAAGGAACATGTGAATTTAGAGTACCTGCAAACTCAGCATTGGATGCCTGCGCGTCCCGATGAGTAGAAGCAAACTCCCGAGTCTGTCTTCTACCCGAAACAGGCTGAAATCCTCCTCTCTACGGTATAGCTGCCTCATGACTACGTGGCTCAGTACAAACTCGAACCCGATGACCCAAACTCCCGCACCGATAACATCCGGAAGAAAACTGCTGACCATCCTGGGGATAAGAGCTAGACGACTGTCCTCGCCTCAAGCCTCTTGTACTCCCATGACGTGCACGAAACCTGTCACGACAACTGAACCTCTGCCTATGGGCTGGCACACCTGCATGAACCCTCCTCTGATCCGAAACTCCTAAAGTCTCCGGAAGACATGTCTTGTCAACTGGAGCTGCATCCACTGGTGCTGTGTAGGTGACGGAATACTGTGTACTGACCGCAAGGAACAACTGGGTAACAGGGGTGACAACCTCATATCGCTATGCTCGAATGAACTCATAGTCTGGCGCATGTCCTGCATCTCTGCCACAAGCCTAGCGATGCTATCAGTCGAAGGCGAATCCGTCCACTCCTGTGCAACGAGCGTGCCATCCTGGTCAGTCCTCGTCTCACCCGAGTCCACTCTGACCTCGACCCTCGCTGCACCTCTCTGAGTCCCTATAGTCATCGGTGGCAAAGGCTATAAATAGAATATAAGATTCGATAAGAACACGGAAATCGAATCACAAGAATATGTATCATCAAGAAAGGAATTTCAAGAAATTTGTACTTAGGCACTTTAGGCGGAGTACTGCATCGTGAGTATGCTGCAGACATACACACACTACGTTACTCTGCTTAAGCTACCTACTCCATCATACCAAGGTCATCCTACACTCCGAAAGGTAAAACCTAGCGCTCTAATACCAACTATGCCATGACCCGAAATTGGCACGTGACGCCCCTAATACTACGCAACGTCTCCAGGCGTAACGCAGTAAAAGAAATCCAAAACCCAGAAATCTAAACCATCAAAGAAATAAAAAAATGATAATAGTATTTTCAAAACCTTTGAAATCACAACCCAAATACTTTAAAGCCTCACTTTTATTCCTTAAGTTTTGGCAGCACCTCCTTTGTAAAATAAGCCCCCAAAATGGGTACAATATAAATATAAAGTAAAGCATCCCAAACGGGAGCAAAATCCATGCCCAACGGCGGAAAACAATCACCACAACAGATATACGACGCCATAGCGAAGAAAGAGACGATATAAATAAAACTGCATAAAAACCTCCAAGTCACAAAATAATATACAATATCGTCCTCACACCAAGTCACTAAGTCATACATAATACTGGTAGATGGAGAGTACATGATACAACGAATATACAATACAACATCGGATAACCACAAAACCCACCTGGGCAAAACTGCACACTGTCAGGCGAAGTGGTATCCGCAGCCAAAAGATGATACGATGGATGGAAATAGCCTGCCTCTGACTATCCTGAGGAACACCTGCAAACACTGTGGCACAACGGGGGTGAGTTGCCAACTCGTGAATAGTAAATAACATATGCAGGTAATCACGAGTATGCACGTACAACGCGAATCTAACATAAGCATTTAATATCAATGAATAGTCATATGTAATGCAATAATCATGAAAAGTACACTAGCAGGTACAATTAATACATGAAGCAATAATATAACGATATGAAGGTAACAGTCATGTAAGGTACTCTATCAGGTACTATAAGTACATGAATAAATGATATGAATAAAGGTATGTAGATGCAACAGTCATGGAAGGTACTCTACAAGATACACTAATGCATGAAGCAGTGCATAAACAGTAAATGTTGAGTATGGAATACAATATGTCATTTCCACGGAAATCCTAACCTCGTGGTAGGACCAAAATCCAACAAGACGGTCAAATTCCCAATTTCCACAAATCAGCCCCCAAATTGGCTCTCATATCATGTAAATCTCATATATCCTCAATGTACAACATCAAGTAAACCCCATATATCCTGAATGGACAACATCAAGTATATCTCATATATCCTGAATGGACAACATCAAGTATATCTCATATATCCCGAATGCACAACATCAATATATCCGACATATCTAGTGTGTACAATATCAGTATAAAGCAAGTTTTATATAAGGTGAGTGTCTAACATCGACACTCAAAACATCATGAAACTAGTATCCAACATCGACACCAAAATACTGATCTCTGAGGCGCCATCACCTAGGACTGGCCCTCCAATGTCTTGTACGTACATCCTAATAACCTGGGTAAGCACCACCCGCAATCTGCAAGGCACGTACGTACATAACCTCGACTGATATCTCCCAGATATACGTCGAGTCCAAATACTATCACCGGATGGCAAACGCCCCCAGCCGGGCACAACGGCATGGACCTTCGATCTTCTTGCCCCGGGGAACCAATCGGGCTCCACCATGTACCCGCACACGGCCCACGACACCTCCTCGCATGGGGTATATATAAGCTCTAAACCGAGAAATCTCATGGTGGAAGCTGAAATATCATATCAAGAGAAACCGGGTTTTTCAAATAATGCATAATTTCATGAAACAACCACGGTCCTCAAATCCAAAAAACATCAAGTAGTGAATATGTATGAATGCATGAATCAATACACATATATTAGCGTCACATTCCACTAATATTGGTGTAAAGGTATATATAACAGCGTCCCACTCCACTGTTATATACATGGTAGTAAAAATATCAGAGAACATCATATGACATCTATGGATGTAGTATATGCAATACGAAACAGTAATATGAGCATATAAAGGAAAACAACTATTTAATTGCAATCAGTTAAATAAATATATCACACGGTTCCTGATTTCCCCAAAATCCGATGCAACAATATAGACAGGTGAACATGTAGCTATAACAAGGTATGCGTAACCATGTCGGTATAGCAAGATATGTGTGTCCATATGTAAGTATGTATGATGTCAAAGTAGTTGTAGCAAGGTATGTGTTTATACCTATCCATAATACCCTCCAGGTATATGTATGTATGTATGCCAGATGTACATGTAGTTATATCTCATATGTGTATATACCTATCACAATGGTATAAAACCATATAGGTATATGGGTAACTAGCATGTAAGTGTACAAGTATGCTATATCTCATAAGCACAATAAAAATATGAATCAATGTCTCGATGTCCCTAACCAGACAATATCCTTTCTATATATAGGTTGTCCGTGACATGGCAATTATTGACGGTGTGTGTGGCATACAATCAGTGCTCGTGCAACATGAGCCATCAATAATAGTGCAGTGTCCTAAGGATGCTAGTCCAAGCACAACAATAGCTAAGCGGTAGGGTAAATGCGCAATTCTAAACATGACATAGAATGTGCGACAAGTCAAATCATTTCTAGCCCAGACGCATAACGCCATGCGGGCGATTTCCCTGTAGATGTTAAACCTACTCACCGACACTCCTGGCTAAGTGTAGCCAACCACCTGTTTTCCCTTTGTAGCTGTATCCGTAGTCCCCGCCTGCGAACCTATAATATTAAGACAATAAAACAAGTGTATATTAATAATAACCTTAAAACACGTACACACTACATTAGACCGACGCAACAACACAAAACATACTCTCAAGTATTCGTATTGTGGCTAACGTGCATAGCGATACGACGAAAACAACTCAAGAGTAAAACCACACAAAGTACACGATCCGTATCGTATAACGTATCGCGCGAACACAAAACACTACAACCTACCTAAGTGATCCCAGATTTTTCATAAAGTGAAAACTAAACAACTAAAAAAGACCAAAAATACCCAAACCCCAGCATAGACCTACCCTCAAAAACCCACACCCCAACTCCATAAAGGAGCTGAGGTCGCCGGATTCCTCTTCAGATGTCGCCGGTCCTGGCCGGTGGGATGGATCTCGTGTCCAAGGTGGGGTCCTATGGTCACTGGTACATCACTACAATTTTGTTTAGTTTTCTAGTAAACTTTCCGGGTCACAGCAGACCACATATATCACAAAACGACACTAAAATACGATATTTTGCACAAACCCTAACTTAAAACACTTAAACTGAAACTAACTAAATACAAAGCACAAAAACTAATTAAAGAATAGATAGAGATCATTACCTAACCAAGTGAACCAAAGATCCAAGCTTCTCCTAGCTCCAAGAGGCAAAAGTGATCAAAGATGTGATTTTTGTGATACAAATTGGGATTTTGGAGAATTATTGAGCTTGGAGTTGTTGAAAATGGAGAAAGAAATGCACAAGGGCAGAAGAGAGAGCGAGAGAGAGAGAGCTCGGCTAAGGAGGAGAGGGTGAGGGAATTTCCTAGCACTTTCATGTGATAAATGCACATAAATGCATTCACACTCACATGCATGCATCTCATCAATATCTTTTCTTTTCTTTTAAATTTAAATCAAAACCCATACAAATATCTAGATGCTATGTGGGTTTTGGTAAACTCAAGCATAATAGAAAGAAAAGATCATAAAAGAGAAATTTCCCAAAATGTGAATACCGCATTAAAATAATATTAAAAATGGGAAAAATTCAAATTGGACCAAAACGTCCCATATAACCCCAAAGCTTGCGCACTAGCTTTATTTTAGCTAAACTAGGTGCTGGCAAGTCTATATGGTCGTTTAATCACAGTCGGTTAAAAAGAGAAAATACCGACAATTTCACCCAAAAACGGAAACATTCACATAACGATTTCTAAAGCGTTACATCCATCCAGATATGAGTAACCTGAAAGAGAAGCAAGTTCTCTAAATCATTACTATCAACTGCAGACCAAACATAAGTATCTACATCTTTGATCACCTTGAATAATCATGATACTTGCAACACGTGGTTCTCTACTTTATTCTTGTACCTATAACTTCTGAAAACTTGGACCTTGTATTTCTAAGAAACACTTGTCGAAAACTAGAGAAGTTACAAGTAAATAGAATATAGTACGAGTACCAACCCCTCTGTCCTAATGGACACTGGACACCATACATTATTTTGTATAAGTCCACTGAGTTCAATAACTCAAACCCTGTGCGTCGTAGGTTGAAAACTGTACTATGGTTAAGAAGAATTACACCGCTGTTGAATGCTCCTTACCTGACCATCAACTGATATAGGTAAATGTTATGGACATAATTTCAAAAGGTTATATCTCACTTTATAAAATAAACGTACAGATATATCAGTTTGAAATTGGTGCATAACAACGAATATTCAAAACCAAATATTTGCCGTCCGGCAAAACCCCAGGTGATTTCCTCAAATATCACCAATTACAACGAATTCCGATATAAGGAGGATGTAATCACCTAATTCCCAATAATTTACTTCCACTCATCATCTGTAAAACCATACAGATGTGAAAATCAAACATGCTAACTACATACCCTGGAGTAAGGATCTAATTGGGAAATCAGTTTTCAATTAACAACGCATAGTGAAACTGAAACATGAAAATGTTTCGAAGGGGTAGCCGAGTATTCCTAGTAATGCCTCTTCCATTACCCAGATTCATGACTGTAACCATATATTTCTTTGCCATCTCTCCAAATCCCTTTATTTTTCTTTACTCATTACCTTCTGTATACCACCCTCAGGCTAAATGGTTTTCTTCCTTCCCTACCGTTTGGCATCAGCCTATGGTTTGGAAGAAGACTATCCAATAAGCGTAATAGATGTACTCTCATAATCCTAGGAGTACTCGCAACTTGAGAGAATGTAAAGATAAAAGACAACTGAATAAACATTATTCTATTTCTCCTGAACCAGAACCATCCTCGAACTGGAACAAGTTCATTCGAGTTCGTATGTAACTATACGATGGCTTATCCAATATATATGGATCTTCGTAGTGATACGGAATGTTCAAGAGAAATGCAAAGGTGAAGTGGGAGTGGCGATGAGATACGCGGTTTGGTCGTGAATGATAGCAGTTGCAATTTACTTTGCCATCTTTTTGATCCTTTTATTTGTCTTTACTTATTACCTTCTGTACACCACACTTAGGCTAATTGGTTTTCTTCCTTCCCTACCGTTTGGCACCAGCCTATGGTTTGGATGAAGACTATCTAATAAGCGTAATAGGTGTACTCTCTCCTAATCCTAGGAGCCCTCATAACCTGAGAGAAGGTAAAAGGAAAAGACAACTGAATAGTCCTATTTAATTTCTCCTGAACCGGAAACCATCCTCGAATATGAAACAAGTTTCTTTGAGTTCGTATGTAACTATACGATGGTCATATCCAATAAATGTGGATCTTCGTAGTGATACGGAATGTTCCGGAGAAAAAGCAAAGGGTAAGAGTAGGAGTGGCAATGAAATATGCAACTTTGACAATCCAAAAGTCAATGTGTTTTACGAAGGTCCGGTTATCTTGGTTTATAAGTTCTAGTCTAGGGTCAGGCTATGGTCACTGCCAAAGAGAGAGAGAAAAGAAACACTCAGCATGCACTCTAACCTAGATCAGAATGGTCAATTACTTTATCTAATCAGGATGTCTCCCACTGTATCCTCAAATTCTCCTCCAAACCTGAAAGAAGAATTAGTCGGGATCATCTAAAATCACCCGAGGAGTAAACCATCTCATCAGTGGATATCGGGATCCAACTATCATCGCATGATAACCTGATGGAATCCACTCACGTTATCACACTCCAGAAGGTATGCGCATGCCTGGCAAGTTTCCTGTATATTTGAAACTCCCGATGTGATATTTACCCCATGCTCTTATGACCTTGACGAAGGCCAACATATCATAAGTCACATGTCAAGTTCTATCCGTCATTGTCTAGGCTAATTTGAACCCATCCGTACATAACCTTGACGAAGGCCAAAATAGTAGTACGACTGTCCCAAACCAACGCATCTATGTATGCAACAGAAAAGTAACAAATAGCTACCATACACTATACCTTGAAGAAGGCCAACATACATAGCATGAATACTATGTGCTACCCGTCTGAAATGACGAAGGGCTACAATGGTTTTTGGCAAAAAACCTTTAACGTAATGAACTTGATATCGTTGAAAGAACCGGATAGCTTTTTACAAATATATAGTAGCGAAAAACTTTGCTAAAGAGGTCACTCCCGGTGAAGGGATCTCAGCTCTTTCCTCGTCGAATGAGGTGCAGGATATTCTCACTGAATACCGCGATATAAAGCAAATAGTAATCGACTATAGTGAATCTATTGTTGGAGATAGTGCCCTCAGAGTCAATTATTGGATCACAGGCACGTGATTGTAATGATTGAGAGAGGAACTATACCGGTAGGACAGTCTTACTCAAGATGATAGTATGCTATCCGGTTTATCTTTATCATCGTGTACTGCTTTAGGTGACCTTACAAGTCACTATTGCGCGTTGATAGAGCCCTTAGGATTATTGCTTGACGACCAGCAGTATGATGGCGATCATATACGTGGGAGCTGGGGTATATAAGCACATCCTTAAAAGGTCCCTAGTCGTGGGAGTTTTAGAGACAAGGCATCGATACTCCAGAGTAGACTAGTGTATACAGTCGAGACCCCGACGAGGGGCGGTGGTCGGTCTCACAAGCCACTGGTGTCAGTTGGTTCACCTAAAATGTATACAGGTGCTCATTGGGTTATGAGCACATCGGACGGGACTCGCCGGGAACATTCTAGTTGGTCTTATACCTGACGTCAGATAGCAGTTCCCTAGTGACATGTGTACAGGTTAGTTCATCGACCTGAGATCGTCATTTGTCTCGTGTGAGTTTCCACTGTACTTTGATTACTACCCTACCACGCTCAAAGGAGTCGTGCAAACAGGGTTTAGTTGGGTACAGTCCCGAGCCACATGGAGGCAGTGAGCGGATCTGCAGGGGTTCGTCTCTCCCGGTATTGGGGGTGAGGTCGCGCTGTGTTTAGGAGAGCCATTACACGAAGTCCTTGGCCAAGGCAGGAGATTTACTGGTAGGTATTCCAGTAGTATCTCAGGGTGTTCTGGGCTACACTCCGACACGACTTGTACCACTTTTGGGGGTCTGACTTTTACCAACCCTCTAGGCCCGCCATGCGATGCTCATAGACGAACGGACCGGACTGTACGGATATTGTCACTGACAGGCTCAGTAGGGTGTCAGGATGAGTTCGCTCATCAACGTCCCTTTTCGTCAATACCTGGTAGCCCGTTACGTATGGCTAATACCTCTGACGTGCTAGTGGTTAAATCCACAACCAAAGTATTGACGAGTCTTTAGAGTCCCCCACAGACCATTTTCTCAAGTTTCGGGCGAAACGCTGTAGAGGCCGTATGGAGATATGACAGGGTTCGATCATATACGTGCGGTATTGCACGGATCATGATCGGACGGATAATACTAGCGGGCTTTGGTTTAAGCCGGATCCTAGTATTGTACAATGTAGATTTTGTCTCATTGCATTTGTATTCGGTCGGAATACAAATGCGGGTATGTATATACAGTCGCGGGGTTTTCCTGTAATTTATTACGGGATCGGTTTTTTGAAGTTGCCAATTTGCTTTCCGTTTCGGCCATTTTCCTTTGTTTCTTTCCTTGGCTGAAAATTGGTGGAGGAGGGCTTATTTGCAAATGTGCAAATTAGCATTGTGGATGGTGGTCTTTGTAAAGTGTTGCTTCATGATGGTTCAACCATCATTTGACTTCTTTATCCATCATGGCTTGACTTTTGAGTTATGATGAGTAATGGGCTTTTTGACTTGTGTAGTGATCATTATTCTTCATGATCATCACCTTTCTCTTTCATGCATTATTGCTTACTCCATCCTCTCTCATTCTCCAAGTTTTGGCCGGCCATTCTTTTGTGATAGGGGCTGTCCATTTTTTGTGTGAGGGTATTATCATCTCATTGGCTCACACAAAATTCCCATAGCACCATTTCAAAGTATACCTCCTTTCCCACTTCCAAAATGGCAACTTCATAATCCTTTAGAGACATGGTGATCTACGTATAGCCTACAGCATTCTTGGACACGTCGACTCGCCAACTTCGTGCCCGAGTTTCCTCGGTCCAGAGGTGGGAGCCCGTAAAAGAACCCGGCGATGTGGTGCCCTTCCGACGAGGAGATGAAGACCGGAGATTCCGCGGGGAGATCGGGATGACGACGAGAAGACCGCAGGAACGAATCGCTCGGTATATCTCTTTACCCCTTCTCTAGTTAACTGGGAGTAGGTTAATGGCCCGATCCGGGTTTTAAAGTCCGCGGTAGCGCCGGTTCTAGTTTATAGAAAAATTTTATATTCCGCATTTTGGCCTCGGAAAGACGGCCGGGGCGCTGCCGTGCACTTACACCGGTATCAGAGCCATGCCATTAACCTAGTCTAGCTTGCTCTAACGTGTTTACAAGTTCGATCGAACGGATTTTCCAAAAACCGTGTTTCCATATCATGTTTCTGTCGAATTTTTACAGTGCTCTAAAAATTATTTGGTACATTGTAAAAATACGTGCAGGGTTTTTTATGCATTCTGTGAAAATTTGGTAGGCTGAAGTTACTGTAGAGTGGCGGATCAGCGGCCAAAACCACGTTTTCGCCGTGGATCCGCCGCCGAATTTTTGCTTCATTGCATAAAATTTTTACGGTGGTTCTCTGACATGGAAATAGGGTTTCTGGTATATTCTTTTTGGGCCCAGATGTTTTTGAGTGCTATAGTTGTGCTTGGGGCCCACTTCGGAAAATTCAGTCGATCGAAAATTTTAAACATGTTAGTTCACAGTATTTACATTATATCTGCGACCGTGAATGTCATTTGATCGGTAAATCCTGTCTAACTGCTATAGCCCTTTTAGACGGATTTGCGAACGTGACATTCACGTTGATGATCTGTGTTGTGCTGTGATGTTGCGGATTTGTCGTGGTAGATAGCCTGGGAGCAATGTTAGTACAGTTTGGTTGTATATGTACATTTGATATTGTCGGGCGAGCGTCCGACATGTGGACTGTCGTTACTGCCTGTTTGTATATTATTCTTTTGGGGCACGACCGGGCTGAGGTCGATGTACCCGTTGTATATTTTACTTTCTGTACTAGGATTACCCCAAGGTGGGGTGCACGGATAGCCGGGTTCTAGAGGGCAACAGGCCCGCATCTCATGGCGTTGAGACGGAGGGGGATTCACTCTAGAATTGCCGGGCTATTCGCCGCACTCGTAGGGGGTACAGGTTGACCCAAGGAGGGGTGCATAAGTTACCGGATTCCGTGAAGTGCTGGGTGGTCCATTCACGTTGTTGAAGGGGGCTACCTCGCTTCAGGTTTTGGCGGGTAACTTGCCGCGCCCGTAGGGGTCTAGGATTTCATTGCACAGGCTATCCACACGACCAGGGGAACGTCGGGTTTCAGTAGCGGCTCTATGAAATCCGGGGATCCCAGATATTTGTATTGTTCTGTGATTCTTATTACAATTCTGTGATGTTTCATTTTATCACGCCTTGAGCGAATATTATATATTGATATATATACTAGTAGATGTTGTATATGTTTTGCATCCACGCTAGTCTAGTCCCCACTCTGTCGTTAGTTAAATAACCTAACGGGTAATGACGGGACCCAGTAGCGAATGCGTATGGCATATACGTACATCATTATTTTCGTCCTTTATTGGTGTGATAAATTGATGGGACTGCATTGATTCGGATCAATGCAAGCTAAACAAACCTATTCTGATGTTGTTGGAACAATTTTCAAAAAGCTGTTATTGCAAGGACGTTCTCTTTTATTTTGCACAGTGGTATTCGGTTATGAATATCCAGCACCTCAGTCGACGAGGCAAGGGCCGAGATCCCTTCACCGGGAGTGACCCCTTGGACAGAAGTTTGCGTCAGGGTAATAACTTCACTATAGCCGATTGCCTTTTGCTTTGCACAGTGGTATTCAGTAGGAATATCCTGCACCTCATTCTACGGGGAAAGAGCCGAGATCCCTTCACCGGGAGTGACCTCTTTAGCAAAGGTTTTCGTCACTATATTTTTATATAAAGCTCTCCAGTTCCTTCAATGATATCAAGTTCATTACGTTAAAGGTTTTTCGCCAAAAACTATTCGTAGCCCTCCGTCATTTCAGAAAGGTAGCACTTAGTATTCATGCTATGTATGTTGGCCTTCGTCAAGGCATAGTGTATGGTAGCTATTTGTTACTTTTCTGCAGCATAGATAGATGCGTTGGTTTAGGACAGTCGTACTGCCTTGTTGGCCAAAGTCAAGGGTAGGTACGGGTAGGTTCAAATTAACCTGGATAATGACGGGTAGAACTTGACATGTGACTTATGATATGTGGGCCTTCATCAAGGTCATAAGAGCATGGAGCAAAAATCACATCGGGAGTTTCTAAAGAAACTGAAACTTGCCAGATATGCGCATACCTTCTGGAGTGTGATAACGTGAGCGGATTCCGTCACGTTATCATGCGATGATAGTTGGATCCCGACTCCCACTGATGAGTTGGTTTACTCCTCAGGTGATCCCGACTAATTCTTCTTTCAGGTTTGGAGGAGAATTTGACGATACAGTGAGAGGTTTCCAGATTAGATAAATTAGTAACCATTCTGATCTAGGTTAAAGTGCACGCTGAGTGTTTCTTTTCTCTCTCTCTTTGGCAGCGAACATGACCCGACCTTTGACTATGACTCAGTGACCAAGATTAACCAAACCTTCTTAAAACACTGACTTTTAGATTGTCAGAGTTGCATACCTCATTGCCACTCCTACTTTTACCCTTTTCTCCAGGACACCCCGTATTACTACGAACGTCCACATCCATTGGATAAAACTATCGTATGGTTATATACGAACTCGAAGGAATTTATTCGAGGATGGTTTCCGGTTCTGGAGAAAACGGATAGGACTATTCAGCTGTCTTTTCCTTTTACCTTCTCTCGGGTTGCGAGTGCCCCTTAGATTAGGGGATAGTACACCTATTACGCAAATTGGATAGTCTTCTTCCAAACCATAGGCAGATGCCGACCGGTAGGGAATGAAGAAAACCAATTAGCCTAACGATGGTGTACAGAAGGTATTATGTAAAGACAAATAAAGGGATTAGAAGGTGAGTAAAGTAAATTGCGACTGCTATTCACGACCAAACCAAGTATTTCATTACCACTCCCACTTCACCTTTGTATTTCTCCAGGACACTCCGTATCACTACGAAGATCCACAGTTTATTGGATACTCCATCGTATGGTTATATACGAACTCAAAAGGAACTTGTTCCAGTTCGGGGATGGATTCTGGTTCAGGAGAAATTGGAATAGGGTTTATTCAGGTGTCTTTTATCTTCACCTTCTCTCGCGTTGCGAGTGCTCCTAGGATTAGGACAGTACACTCATTACGCTTATTGGATAGTCTTCTTCCAAACCATAGGCTGGTGCCGAACGGTAGGGAAGGAAGAAAACCATTTAGCCTAAGAGGGTGTACAGAAGGTAATGACTAAAGACATATGAAGGGATGTGGAAAGATGGCATAGAAATATACGGTTACTGTTGTGAATCTGGATAATGGAAGAGGCATTACTAGGAATACCCGGATACCCCTCCGAAACATTTACATGTTTCAATTTTACTGTGTATTGTTAATAGAGAACTGATTTCCCAATTAGTCCTTACTCCAGGGTATGTATTTACCAGGTTTGATTCTCACATCTGTATGGTTTTACAGATAATGGGTGGGAGTAAGTTATTGGGAATTGGGTGATTGTCCTCATTATATCGGAATTCGTTGTAATTGGTGATATTTGAGGAAACCACCCGGGTTGTTTGCCAGACAGCAAATATTTGGTTTTGAATATCCGTTGTTGTGCATCAATTTCAAATTGATATATCTGTACATCTATTTTTATAGAGTGAGATATACCTTTTTGAAATTATGTCTATGACATTTACCTATATCAGTGGATGGTTAGGTAAGGAGCATTAAACAGCGGTGTAATTCTTCCTAACCATACGTACAGTTTTCAACCTACGACACACAGGGAATGAGTTATTAGACTTAGGGGACTTATACAGAGTATTGTATGTTGTCCAATGTCCATGAGGACAGAGGGGTTGGTGCTCGGACTGTATTCTGTTTACTTATGACTTCTCTAGTTCTTAGACATGTATTTCGTAGAAATGCAACGTCTAAGTTTTGAGAAGTTATAGGTATATGAATAAAGTAGAGAACCAGGTGTTGCAAGTATCAGGATTCTTCAAGGTGATCGAAGATGTAGATACTTGTGTGTGGTATTCAGTTGATAGTAATGGTTTTAAGAGATCTTTCTTCTCTTTCAGGTTACTCATATTTGGATGCATTCCTAAGTTGAGTAACGCTGATAGGCCCTCTCTCCATTTAATTGACATGCACTGGAGACAGTTGTATGATTTGAATCTGGTTCAATTAAATCAGTACCTCTGTTTCTGTATTGGATATAGAACAGTTCATATCTTATATTGTTAAGGTACGGAGAGTTGTCCGGCTTATGATTAAAACCAGACTCTGGATAACTCAAGACACGTTTCCGTAATGGCTGTTTGTGGGTTGACCCAGGCTATGACGAGGGTTGACTTTCTACCATCTGGAAGATCAATAGTGATATTGTTCTGGACTCGCCACAGTTTTAAAAGAAATGGATTTTTTTTTAGAAAACAGTAGTGGGAGTATGGTAGAACTGGAAGTGATTCCAGAACCGCAAACGATTACTGAAAATTTGATAAGAACCTAAAGATTCAATCTGGCTTGACATTCCATTGGCCACTCCACAGATATGGAGGGTAACCTCAGGCACTCGAGAGGTACTTCGGTATGCTCAAAGACAGTGACAGGGAGGTTCTTGTTTACCCATACTTACCATTGCTGTTGTTCCAGACTGTGAGACCTGGCAGGAGGATGAGTATAGCGTCGTTCTAAACTAGCTTTAGAATTGTACGTTTATATGACTCTGCCAGAGGGTTGTCATAGTCAGAGGGAGCAGCGGAAGCATAGTGGACAAGTGGCTTATATCTATTTATAGACTAAAGCAGATATAGCGGAGATAGATCATCTATTTCTGGTGTGACAGTAATAGGTTTGACTTCATTAGAATATGGGATGGATCTGTTAAGAAGGTAGTAGGGTATGATGTCCTGCTATTTGGATGACATACACAGAGTAGGAAGTGATATTCATATACTACGATCGGTTATACTTTGGTTGTCACACAGTGGTTTCTCCATATAGGATATAGATATAATATCAGACATTCTGGTTAATAGATCTTTGGTTTTAGATCTAGATTTGGGTAGTTTCCCAATCTGGGTACTTAGACAGCATTCTAAAGGTGTTTTAGAATAGACGACTCCTGGAACGGTAGTGTATCTGCAGGTGATGGAGTCACCCTCTCTAAAGGTGTCTTATAGACTAAAGGGGATAGGGATGTGCATGATTGGCAGATCACTTGCTTAGGCAATTGAGTCAATCATGAGATGTCAGGTACCACACAAGATGTTGTTTTTGCACTAGATGCAATAAGATGATATTAATCCTGTACTGAAGAAACATTCGGAAGAAGTTTTAGAACATAAGTGGATGTTCTACGGATGTGATAACATCAGCCTCATTCAGGAGACGGTTATCATTCCAGGCTTCCAAGGTGACCTGGATGGCAGAGTGACTGTCAGAGTTATAATTTTCCCTCTGACGAGGGGCAGTACTATGGACAGGTGGTCTAGGCGGATACTGAGGGAGGCATGACATAGGATACTGATTAAGTTCAGTTGACGATACAGTCTAAGAAGTTTGGATTTGGAGTTCATTTATGAACTAGGTCCCATCAGACATCCAAACATATTCTAAGACAGGTATTGCTCATTTCGGGAGATGGTTTTCTCCGCGAACTTGAGATAAAGAGAGACATAGAAAGAAACATTAGAGCGGATCCACTCACTGAGGCTATTCCTCGAACGCATTAGTTTCGCAAGCGGGTTTTGTGAGACTGATTAGTAGAGGAGTTGGGTGTTCAGTATCATACGGGCTGTGAGTATGCGACATCGCAATAATTAGCCTTGAGTATAAGTGGGAGATTGTTGGAGATAGTGCCCTCAGAGTCAATTATTGGATCACAGGCACGTGATTGCAATGATTGAGGGAGGACCTATACCGGTAGGACAGTCTTACTCAAGATGATAGTATGCTATCTGGTTTATCTTTATCATCGTGTACTGCTTTAGGTGACCTTACAAGTCACTATTGCGCGTTGATAGAGCCCTTAGGATTCTTGCTTGACGACCAGCAGTATGATGGCGATCATATACGTGGGAGCTGGGGTATATAAGCACATCCTTAAAAGGTCCTTAGTCGTGGGAGTTTTCGAGACAGGGCATCGATACTCTAAAGTAGACCAGTGTATACAGTCGAGACCCCGACGAGGGGCGGTGGCCGGTCTCACAAGCCGCTGGTGTCAGTTGGTTCACCTAAGATGTATACAGGTGCTCATTGGGTTATGAGTACACCGGACAGGACTCGCCGGGAACATGCTAGTTGGTCTTATACCTGACGTCAGATAGCAGTTCCCTGGTGACATGTGTACAGGTTAGTTAATCGACCTGAGATCGTCATTTGTCTCGTGTGAGTTCCTACTGTACTTTGATTACTACCCTACCACGCTCAAAGGAGTCGTGCAAACAGGTTTTAGTTGGATACAGTCCCGAGCCACATGGAGGCAGTGAGCGGATCTGCAGGGGTTCGTCTCTTCCGGTATTGGGGGTGAGGTCGCGCTGTGTCTAGGAGAGCCATTACACGAAGTCCTTGGCCAAGGCTGGAGATTTACTGGTAGGTTTTCCAGTAGTATCTCAGCGTGTTCTGGGATACACTCCGACACGACTTGTACCGCTTTTGGGGGTCTGACTTTTACCAACCCCCTAGGCCCGCCATGCGATGCTCATAGACGAACGGACCGGACTGTATGGATATTGTCACTGACAGGCTCAGTAGGGTGTCAGGATGAGTTCGCTCATCAACGTCCCTTTTGGTCAATACCTGGTAGCCCGTTACGTATGGCTAATACCTCTGACGTGCTAGTGGTTAAATCCACAACCAAAGTATTGACGAGTCTTTAGAGTCCCCCACAGACCGTTTTCTCAAGTTTCGGGCAAAACGTTGTAGAGGCCGTATGGAGATATGGCAGGGTTCGATCATATACGTGCGGTATTGCACTGATCATGATCGGACGGATAATACTAGCGGGCTTTGGTTTAAGCCGGATCCTAGTATTGTACAGTGTAGATTTTGTCTCATTGCATTTGTATTCGGTCGGAATACAAATGCGGGTATGTATATACAGTCGTGGGGTTTTCCAGTAATTTATTACGGGATTGGTTTTTTGAAGTTGTCAGTTTTCTTTCCGTTTCGGCCATTTTCCTTTGTTTCTTTCCTTGGCTGAAAATTGGTGGAGGAGGGCTTATTTGCAAATGTGCAAATTAGAATTGTGGAGGGCGGTCTTTGTAAATTGTTTCTTTATGATGGTTCAACCATCATTTGACTTCTTTATCCATCACGGCTTAACTTTTGAGTTATGATGAGTGATGGGCTTTTTGACTTGTGTAGTGATCATTATTCTTCATGATCATCACCTTTCTCTTTCATGCATTATTGCTTACTCCATCCTCTCTCATTCTCCAAGTTTTGGCCGGCCATTCTTTGGTGATAGGGGCTGTCCATTTTTTGTGTGAGGGTATTATCATCTCATTGGCTCACACAAAATTCCCATAACACCATTTCAAAGTATACCTCTTTTCCCACTTCCAAAATGGCAACTTCATCCCTTTAGAGACATGGTGATCTACGTATAGCCTACAGCATTCTTGGACATGTCGACTCGCCAACTTCGTGCCCGAGTTGCCTCGGTCCAGAGGTGGGAGTCCGTAAAAGAACCCGGCGATGTGGTGCCCTTCCGACGAAGAGATGAAGACCGGAGATTCCGCGGGGAGATCGGGATGACGACGAGAAGATCGAAGGACACGGATCGCTCGGTATATCTGTCTGCCCCTTCTCTAATTAGCTGGGAGAAGGTTAATGGCCCGATCCGGGTTTTAAAGTCCGCGAAAGCGCTGGTTCTAGTTTATAGAAAAGTTTTATATTCCGCATTTTGGCCTCGGAAAGATGGCCGGGGCGCTGCCGTGCACTTACAGCTATTACCCTGACACAAACCTCTGCCCAAGGGGTCACTCCCGATGAAGGGATCTCGGCCCTTGCCTCGTCGAATGAGACGCTGGATATTCATAGCCGAATACCACTGTGCAAAACAAAAGAAAACGTCCTTGTAATAACAGCTTTTTGAAATTGTTCCAACAACATCGAATAAGTATCTTTTCCTTTGCATTGATCTGAATCAACGCAGTCCCATCAATTAATCACACCATAAAAGAACGAAAATATGATCTACGTATATGTCATCCATATTCGCCACTGGGTCCTGTCATCACCCGTTAGGTTATTTAACTAACGACAGAGCGGGGACTGGACTAGCGCGGGTGTAAAAAAAATACAACATCTACTAGTATATATATAACAATATATAATAATCGCTCAATGCATGATAAATGCAACATCATACATAAGCAATAAGCAACACAGAACAATACAGATAATCTGGGAGCCCCGGGTTTCCTTTGAGACGCAAGTGAAACCCGACGTTCCCCGAGTCTTTTGGATAGCCTGTGCAATGAAAACCTAGACCCCTACGAGCGCGACAAGTTACCCGCCAAAACCAGAAGCGAGGCAGCCCCCTTCATCAAAGTGAATGGGCCATCCAGCGCTTTACGGAATCCGGTAACTTGAGCACCCCTCCTTGGGTCATCCTGTACCCCTATGAGTGCGGCGAATAGCCTGCCAATTCTAGAGTGAGGCCCCCTCCTTCTCAACGCCATGAGATGTGGACCCGTTGCCCTCTAAACCCCGGCTATCCGTGCACTCCATCGCGGGGTAATCCTAATACAGAAAAGAAAATATATACAAAGGTGATATCGACCTCAACCCGGTCGTGCCCCAAACAAATAATATACAAACAGGCAGTGACGGCATTCCACATGTCGGACACTCGCCCCGCGATATCAAATGTACAAATAAAACTAAACTGTACTAATATTGCACGCAAGCTATCCACCATGACGAATCCGCAAAAAACACAGCACAACACAGAACATCAACGTGAATGTCGCGTTCGCAAACCCGTCTAAAAGAGCTATAGCAATTAGACAAGTTGTACCGATCTAATGATATTCACGGTCGCAGATAGAAATGTATGTACTGTAAACTTTAAACAATGTTAGAAATATCGACTTCGAAATAACCCCGAATAGCCCCAAACAACTAGATAAAACCATATCAGAACTGGGCCAAACTAGCAATACCACTGAACCAACATTCTAGAGACAAGACCACACGCAAAATACGAAACCCAGAAGACTTCCCCAGGCTGGCTGGCTCGGTTTTCTTGGCAATGTGCTCGGCCAATATCAGGTGAAAATGGTTCGTGTTTGGGGTGCAGTCTAGTGGTCACATAAGTAGTCTTCTTCGGTTGCTAAAAAATTTTTTGAAGACCAAATAAAATTCGACAAAAACCGGAATGCATCGAGTGATATTTCGGAGTTGTTTCGGTTTCGATAATTTAACATTGTCTAAACCAACTAGTATGCGGTTAATGGGTTGACTCTGATACCATGTAAGGTTACGCCAGCGCCCCGGCCATCAATCCGTGGCCAAATGCGGAACAAAAACTTTTAAAACTCGGCACTAACGAAACCCGATTTTCGGATCAAACCATTAACCCTATACTAATAAACTGTAAAGTGTTTAGAGAGGTTATACCGATCGATCTGTGTCCTTCGGTCTTCAACCTCTGTCCTAGGCTCGTCGCGGCTGCCTCGAACAAGTTCGCTCTCCGATCTCCCTCGTCGAAGACGATCCACGTCGAGGATTCTTAATACGGGCTCCCGCTTCAAAACCAAAGCAACTCGGGCATCCAGTTTGCTACCCTAGATGCACAAGATGAAGTAGAGAGAGTGTGTGATCATTTTGTCTCAAGACATCCATTGATTCTCAACACATGAGAGGGTATGGATGGAGGTGAAGAAGAAGCCAATGGAGTGTGAACTGTGAGCTTAAGACTTAGCACAAGAGAAAAGGCAACCAAAGAAAAGAAGTGGCTGCCCATTTTTCTTGATGTGTTGTGTGGTGTTTGTGATAGCAACCAAAGAAAAATCCTTAGCACAAAATATCTCCATGCTCTCGCAAATATCTCACAACAACAATAAAATATCAAGCATGGACCATGCCACAATAAATGCACCATGCCAAGACTTAACCTCACACTTTACACCACAACATAATATTAAACATTTATAAACAAAACCCTAAATGTTTAATACTAGAAAAAGAAATGGTATCTTCAAAAGTAATCTTGTAACGGATTACAAGAATACCCCTTATCTGCATATACATACCTGCATCCGTATTCCGACTGAATACGAATACAACGAGACGAAAATAATCCAACAATATAATACTAGGATCCGGCTTAAACCAAAGCCCACTAGTATTATCCGTCCGATCATGATCCGTGCACAAGTGCACGTATATGATCGAACCCTGCCATAAAACCATACGGCATCTACAACGTTTCGCCCGAACCAGGAAAACCCTCTGTGTGGGACTCTAAAGACTCGTCAATACGCTGGCAGTGGGTTTGACCACAAGCACGTCAGTAGCACTAGCTATACGTAACGGCTGCCCAGGTATTGAGCGAAAGGGAGGCTGACGAGCGAACTCATCCTGAAACCCTACTGAGCATGACAATGATAATATCCGTACAGTCCGGTCCGTTCGTCTATGAGTATTGCATATCGAGTTTAGGGGGATGGATAAAGCCAGGCCCCTAATAACGCGACATTTAGTGTCGGTATGAAGCCTATCACCAACTGAGAAACTACTGTTCCGAATCAGTAATTCTCGTCTACCCCGGCCGAGGATTTCTGGTGATGGCCACCCGTGCACTCCGCGATGTCAACCCTCAATATACCGGGAGAGACGAACCCCTTGACGATCCGCTCACTGCCTCCATGTGGCTCGGGACTGTACTCAACTAAAACCTGTTTGCATGACTCCTTTGAGCCGTGGTAAGGTAGTAATCAAAGCACGGTGGGAACTCACACAAGACAAATGACAATCTCAGGTTGATAGACTAACCTGTACACATGCCACCTGAGAACTGCTATATGACAATAGGTATAATACCAACTAATATGTTCCCGGCGAGTCCGTCCGACGTACTCATAACCCAATGACCACTTGTATACATCTTAGATGAACCAACTAACACCAATTGCTTG
The DNA here is from genome assembly GCA_030015575.1 of Agapanthus africanus. NCBI lineage: Eukaryota > Viridiplantae > Streptophyta > Magnoliopsida > Asparagales > Amaryllidaceae > Agapanthus > Agapanthus africanus. The sequence goes on along the minus strand of JASDDO010000012.1, from coordinate 189,385,649 downwards.
TGAGACCGGCCACCGCCCCTCGTCAGGGTCTCGATCCGTATACACTAGTCTACTTTTGGAGTATCGATGGCCCAGTCTCGAAACTCCCACGATTAGGGACACTTTCAGGATGTGCTTATAGACCACCCAACTCTCACGTATATGATCGCCATCATACTGCTGGTAGTCAAGCAAGAATCCTATGGGCTCTATCAACATGTAATAGTGATCTGTAATGTCACCTGAAGCATGTACACGATGGTAAAGACAAACCAGATAGCATACTATCATCTCGAATAAGAATGTTCTACCGGTATAGGTCCTCCCTCAATCATCGCAATCACGTGCCTGCGATCCAATAATTGACTTGAGAGCACTATAGCCAACAGATGGGATGAGATTTTGATATGGTTTGAATGGTGTTTGTGGGGGTGGTAGTGAGGTGGAGGAAGAGGAGAAGAAGGAAGATGAAGGAGGTGAAGGAAGTGAATGAAGGATGAGGAATGGATGAGAGCTATGGTTAAAGAAAGACCCCTCTTTCTCTCTCTCTCTCTCTCTCTCACCCATACTCTCTTGTCCCCTCCATGTCACATTTGTCTCCCATTTTCATTTTCTTTTTCTTTTTCTCCTTTCTTTTAAAATCAAATACAACAAACAAAATAGAACCATGCATGCAACAAGAACACAATGTGTCATGGCACATTAGCCATGATTATATAAACAAAAATGGATTTGGCTTAATGCATGATTAGCAGTGCACTAATCAAGTTTAACATAAACTTGTATATACATAATTGCATAATTATTTATAAAATATCTAAATCCAATAAATGCCTTTATAATTATTAATCTCCAAATATTTTCCAAAAATAATATTTTAAATTTCTGAAATGTTATAAGGACAAACAACGACGCCTATCAGACAAGAGCCGACGGATGGTAGGCAGATGATGAGAGGACCTATAGAATAGTGGGAGGAGGGACGGAGGCAGACCTCAGAGACGTAAGCGTCGATATTGACCTGGGACACGACACGATTTTGACACTATCTTAGTTTGCCTGTCCTAGTCATTTTACTCTTTCTGATGTTGGTGTTATTATTGTTTTGGAGTTTGTTCTCCAATTTTGGCTTTACCTGTAGAGGTTTTTGTTTCCGGCATATCTTTTGGTTCTTCTCTGTATTGTTATGACTTTCTGTTGTTTCATTAAATTATTTTTAATGAAATGCAGGAGCTTTGGAGATTTCGTTTTTGTCAAAAGTAAAAAAGATGGGAAAATTATTTTCTTTCTATCTATCCGTGGAATTCATTTTCTCACACCAAACAGCCCCTCAATGAAAATTCCACCATATGCACAACCTTTCACGTTTCTATGGCATCAGAAAGATGACTCCGTGATGTCACGATCAGAGGAAGAAAAAGTCAAACAGTTGTCTCTTGAATGCTATTCAACTGTTAAAGTTGACAGATGTAACAGTTGACTTTTATCTATTTCTCCTTATCAATTAACATTTGACTTTGAATCATCTCTTTCTCCCTATCAATTACTAGCTATTATACATATATAAATAAATAAAAGTCAACACAAAACAATTTAGATGGTAAATTAACACAAGAAACCAGTAGAATATAAAGACTCATAATGATTGGCTAAAATATACATAGATGTGCAATATGTGCAGAATTTGTCCTGAAAACAAGCCTAAACTTTAGCTTATATTATTTTGTGCATCTTTTATGTATATTATATCAATTAGCAATTAAAAACCATGAGGCAATAGCTCAGTTGGCATGGCACTTCCCATCCTGAATAGAGTACGGGTTCGGACCCCAGGAAAGAAAAATGGCCATAAATTAACGCTTTCAGAACAAAAATGGTGGGTTTTCTGTTTGTGCTTGTGTGTGCTTATACGGGTCAGTTCTGAAAAATAAAATATAGCAATTCAAAATAGGAATTGTGTGGCATAGCAGCAACAATGAGGACAGAATATACCGAAAAAGTAAAAAATAAAATATAGCAATTAAAAATGGCAATTGTGTGGCATAGCAACGACAATGAGGATAGAAAATACAGAAAAAGAAAGTCAGTGAAATGGAACCTATTTTATTACTCTATTTTTTAGGGAAAAAGCATAGCAAGACACTCTACTCAATAAAATAAATTAAAAAAACAAAATTTTTACAAGATAAAAAACTTGTGCATCGAGATAAAAAATTCTCAATACATCATTAAAAAAACAAAAAATGCTTCTACGGTTTATTTCATATACGTTCGATGCCGCTAAATGAATGCATTGCAAATCCTGATTTCTGAAAACAAAAGATGTATCCTATCTAAAGGCAAAATATTTTCTTACTGTTAACAGCTAAAATATCTATTATTACCAATTTGATGTCTTGTAGTATTTGCTATATTGTTTATATGAAATAATGCAACTTAAATGAATTTCCCATCTACCACAGTGTTTTTAATCGGCCCATGTCAATATTCAGGATCTCTAACTCAAGCAATAGCATTGTTATGGATGCTACAATAGTATAGCAGTAAGCTTCTAACCGTTATGCAAACGGTATAGGATTCCAAACCCGTTTGTATATATATATATATAAAAAAAGGAGAAAAACAATTAAACTACTCATTTCAAAATAGACTTTTTAGTGTTAAATGGCTCTTCATAGGATAATACAATAGCCACCCTAAAAGGCACAAGAAAAGTGCCCATCACAAGATCAATGCTTTAGAGAGGCATGCATCCTGTGTGCAAACTAATCACTAGAAATTATCATCTAATCTCACCAATCCAAACTAGGTCTCACATTTGGTAGTTCTTTGGAGAAAAATAATGTGCAAGCAATAAAGATTTACAACCCAAAAAATATCCATTATATCTAACTGTTTCTTTTTTAAAGGAAAGCTGGACTCCGATGAGTTTGTCTCGTTAAACTGAAAAACAAAGAGTACAAAATGATTACAATAACTGACTCCACGAAACATTCAACCATAAACCATACATCTGTATAACATATTACACAAAAAGAAAGACACCGCACACTTTAAAATAGTTTCTACAACATTCCATTAAGGGTATGGACGTGACCTGGATCACGCCAAGATGTTACCTTCCGTTGATCTGCTGTTGTCGGCGATAGACGGCTGAGATTGGATTTAGAGGCAGGCTCCTGAAGCGTGTGGATCTCAATGGGTTTGAGGTTGGTTGGGCCGAGCTACCTGCAAGAAAGTCCCCGGGTGGTTGTACCACTGAAGACCCTCCGACGGTCAAGTTAGAGAGGAAATCCGAACAGAGTAACGGCTTGGTGGAATAAAAATGGCTTACTTGAACCGTCTGAAGAAGCGGTTTATATAGCGGTGGCAGCAGACAGGGCAGGCGCGAGAATCATGCCGGCCGTTACGCTCCCGACGTCACGCCCACGTGATGAATGGGATCTCCCATTAATTGCGAGACAGACTCGTTAATAGGGGATCGTGATGGCGTGGAACGTGGGATGTGGCCGGCGGATATCTCGCGCATGGCGAGATTCACGGGATGGTGGTTGCGCCTGTAAGTGGTGCCGTTGGTCGGTCGATGAGACCGAGGAAGATGACCTCGGCGGGAGAGGTCGCGGACGAGCGGGAGAGCCGAGGTACTTTGGTTCTGCGGTAGCCCGGAGACGAGCTGTGAGGCCGACGAGGCCAATTGTGCAAGGGGCTCGGAGGTGAGCCAGCGTTTGTTTGTAGGACGTGCATAGGAGTGGTCTGGTCTACCACTGTAGGTCCTTTCTTGCATTCTCTCGAACAGGTCATCTGCCACGTGTCATGATCTGGGAGATCACCGATATCGAGCATCATCATTAGCCCCCTATGTTAGTGATATGTATGCCCTAGAGGCTATTACTGTACATACGATGTATATTGTAATGGATGCTTGGACATATAAAGGGAGGACTTTCTTGCTCGACATGATAGTATGCTATCTGGTTGCTCTTTATCTTAACATGTACTCTCATTGTCTCTATGTTACATGTTGATAAAGCCCTTAGGATGAGTACTTGACTAGCAGGACTGTGGTGTAGATCATACTACTCGGGGCAGTGTAGTCGCTAAGTACATCCTTCAAATGTTCCTAGTCGAGGGTGTGTCGAGACAGGGCATCGATATACTAGAGTAGACTAGCGTATATCTTCTCGACCCATGTAGATGGGCGATGGATGATCCCATATCCATTGGTGTTTGACATCAGAGACAGTATACGGGTGCTCAATGGAGACTGGGTACACTAGACGGAGTCACCGAGAACTCACAGATGGTATTATACCTCACGTCAGATGGCAGTTCTCTGGTAACACTGGTACAGGTTAGTTTATAGACCCGAGATCGTTATAGAGTCTTGTGTGATTCCCACTATGCTTTGATTTCCACCTTACCACGTTCAAGAGAACGTGCAAAACGGTGGCTTTTGGGAACAGTTCCGAGTCACATGGAGGCAATGAGCGATAGGAGGGGTTTCGTCTCTGCCGGTATAGGGAGTTGATGTTGCGCTGTGCTCGATTGGCTATAACAGGAATTCCTTGGCCAAGGCTGCTTCAGAGATATATTGGTAAGTATTATCAGTAGTTTCTCGACCCGTTATGAGCCTCATATCGACACGACTTATCGAGTTACTGGGGTCTGACGTTTACCACCCCTAGACGAGATATGCGGCATATCAGACGAAGAGACCGGACTTTACGGTAGTGTTACTGATTGGATTTCGCAGGAGTTTGAGCAGGCTTGCTTGTTGATCTTCTGATCGCTCAATACCCGAGTGGTCGTTACATTTAGCAGACCGCTTGCGGCTTGTGGGTGTTTAATATGATCATCACCTACTGCCGGCGTATTGACGAGTCTTTAGAGTCCTACACAGGGGTTTCCTGGCTCAAGCGAAACGGAGTAGGTGCGCATATGTGATATGTGCGGGACCGAGATTAATGCGATATGTGATACCGCATTCTATTCTCGCGATGTGTGACATAAAGGTTATATATGATATAGCCGGGTTATCGGATCAAGTGTTGATTCGATAAGATGTTACATTATGATATTAGTCGGTTATATGTGATATAGCCGGATTATTAAATCAAGAGTTGATTTAATGATTTAATGTATAATTATATATTTGATATATTACATTCCATTAACTAGTATTAGCTCACTTATGATTTCTTTTCTCACTTTGGATACATTGATGTATATATGATATATGTTAAATGTATCTGTTGGAGATAGTGCCCTCAAAGTCAATTATTGGATCGCAGGTACGTGATTGCAATGATTGAGGCAGGACCTATACCGATATGACAGTCTTGCTCGAGATGATAGTTTGCTATCTGGTTTGTCTTTATCATCGTATACATGCTTTAGTTTACTATTGCATGATGATAGAGCCCATAGGATTCTTGCTTGACTACCAGAAGTATGATGGCGATCATATACGTGGGAGCTGGGGTCTGTAAGCACATCCTTAAAGTGTCCCTAGTCGTGGGAGTTTCGAGACAGGGCATCGATACTCCAGAGTAGACTAGTGTATACAGTCGAGACCCCGACGAGGGGCAATGGCCGGTCTCACAAGCCATTGGTGTCAGTTGGTTCACCTAAGGTGTATACAGGTGCTCATTAGGTTATGAGTACACCGGACAGGACTCGCCGGGAATCTGCTAGTTGGTATTATACATATCGTCAGATAGCAATTCCCTGGTGACATGTGTACAGGTTAGTTCATCGACCTGAGATCGTCATTTGTCTCGTGTGAGTTCCCACTGTGCTTAGATTACTACCCTACCATGCTCAAAGGAGTTGTGAAAATAGGTTTTAGTTGGGTACAGTCCCGAGCCACATTGGAGGCAAGTGAGCGGATCGTCATGGATTCGTCTCTCCCGGTATTGGAGGTTGATGTCGCGCAATGCACGGGTGGCCATCACTAGGAATCCTCGGCCGAGGTAGTGGAGAATTACTAATTTGGATCAGTAGTTTCTCAGGTGGTGATGGGCTTCATGCCGACACGATTTATCGCGTTATTAGGGGTCTGACTTTATCCACCCCCCTAGATTCGATATGCGATACTCTTTAGACGAATGGACCGGACTGTATATATATTGTCACTGTCAGGCTCAGTAGGGTTTATGGATGAGTTCGCTCGTCAGCTTCCCTTCCAATCAATACATAGGCAAACCGTTACGTACAGTTTGTACCTCTGACGTGCTGGTGGTTATACCCATTGCCAGTGTGTTGATGAGTCATTAGAGTCCCCCACAGACACTTTCCCAAGTTCGGGCGAAACGTTGTAGAGGCCGTATGGTGATATGGCAGGGTTCGGAAAAAGCACGTGCGTTTTCGCACGTGTCATTTTTCGGGCAGATAATACTGGTCGGCTTTGGTTTAAGCCGGATCCGAGTATTATGCTGTGTAGATATAATATCTTTGTCTCAGATACATTTGTATTCGGTCGTAATACAAATGCGGGTATGTTTATACCATTACGGGGTTATCCTGAAATTCGTTTCAGGTTCACTTTTGGAAGATGCCAGTTTTCAGTTTTCTATCAGCCGTATTTAACATTTGGTTAAATGCGGATTTATCTTTTCTTGGGATTTGTGTGGAAGTTTCTAGAAGAGGTGACTAGGATAGTGACTAGGATAGTGAGGTGGCTTTGTTCATTAATGGAGCATTAATGAGTTGATGACTATGGTTAATGAATCATCACTTTCATTAATGTGTTCACACTAGTTGTCATTAGTGAGTCATGATAAGCTTCATTGTTAGAGTCACCCTCCCTCTCCTACACTCACCTCCCCCCTCTATTTAGTGGCCGGCCACCTCCTTGAGAGGATGATATGGTTGTTAGAAAAAGATTTGTATTGTTTTGGACTCATGGAAATTAGATAAGCCTCATTTCTCATTTCACCTGATTCCAAAAGGCAACTTCATTAATCGTTCGTCCATAGCCTTAGACGTAACGAGACAAAGTGTTCTACTCATTCTCTACTTCATCTTGGTCATCTCTTTTAGCAAACTTGACGATCGAGTTGCCTCGGTTCAGAGGCGGGTGCCCGTTTAAAGATCCGTCGACGTGGTGCCACCTGAACAAGAAGACTGGAGTTCAAGGAGATCGGAGCAGCCGAACCAAGCGTGGGATGATGGTTGAATACCAAAGGACTCGGATCATTCGGTATAACGTTTCTACCCACTTTGTAGTTTTTTAGTTTAGCTTTAATGGCAGATCCGGGTTACGGTACACGATTGCGCCAGTTGTAAAAAGTTTTTGTTCCGCATTTGGCGTCTGTTAGACGGCCGGGGCGCTACCGTGGACTTACAGTGGTATCAGAGCCTCACCATTAAGCTATACTAACTTGTGCTAACATGTTTAAAAGATCGATCGAACGGAATTTCTGAAATCGCAATTTCATGCACACTGAGTTTCTGCCGATTTTTCAAAGGGCCTAAAAATAATTTTACATATCACAGAAAAGCGTGCAGGGTTTTTTAAGCACACTGGAAAAATTTGGACACGTGTTCCCACAAGATCACCGCGGATCCGCGGTCAAACCTAGGGTTTGACCGCGGAACCACGGCGCTTTTGAGGGAACAGTGCATCAATTTTTCCCAGCAGGCTTTATTTGGAAATTGTGGGTTTTTGGTATATTCTTTTGAGCCCAGTTTTTATTACTGTACACCAGTTGTTCGTGGGGCCCACTTCGTGATATTTAGTCGATCGAAATTTTAAACATGTTAGTATGCAGTATTTACATTATATCTCCGACCGGGAATGTCATTTGATCGGTAAACCGCGTCTGATTGCTATAGTTCTTTTAGACGGGTTTGCGAACGTGACATTCGCGTTGATGTTCTGTGTTGTGCTGTGATGTTGCGGATATGTCGTGGGGGATAGCATGGTGCAATGATAGTGCAGTTTGGATTTATTTGTACATTTGATATTGCGGGGCGAGCGTCCAACATGTGGACTGCCGTTACTGCCTGTTTGTATAATATTCTTTTGGGGCACGACCGGGTAGAGGTCGATGTACCCGTTGTACATATTTTATTTTCTGTACTAAGTTTATCCCGCGAAGGAGTGCACGGATAGCCGGGTTCTGGAGGGCAACGGGTCCGTATCTCATGGCTTTGAGAGGCAAAGGGACCTTACTCTAGAATTGGCAGACTGTTCGCCGCACTCGTAGGGGGTACAGGTTGACCCAAGGAGGGGTGCTCAATTTACCAGATTCCGTGAAGTGCCGGGTGTTCCATTCACTATGTTGTGGGGGCTACCTCGCTTCAGGTTTTGGCGGGTAACTTGCCGCACCCGTAGGGGTCTAGGTTTCATTGCACAGGCTATCTACACGACCAGGGGAACGTCGGGTTTCAGCAGCGGCTCTGTGAAACTCGAGGATCCCAGATTATCTGTATTGTTCTGTGATGCTTATTACTTTTCTGTAATGTTGCATATTATCACGCCGGGAGCAATTATTGTATATTGGTATATATACTATTAGATGTTGTATATGTTTTACACCCGCGCTAGTCCAGCCCCCGCTCTGTCGTTAGTTAAGTAACCTAACGGGTGATGACGGGACCCAGTGGTGAATGCGGATGGCATATACGTACATTATATTTTCGTTCTTTTCTGGTGTGATTGATTGATGGGACTGCGTTGATTCTTATCAATGCAAAGATAAAACAAACCTATATTTGATGTTGTTGGAACAAATTTTAAAAGGGTGTTATTACAAAGATGTTTCTTTTTGTTTTGCATAGTGATATTCAGTTAGAATATCCTGCACCTCATTCGATGAGGCAAGGGCCGAGATCCCTTCATCGGGAGTGACCCCTTGGGCAGAAGTTTACGTCAGGGTGATAACTTCAATATAGTCGATTACAAGTTGCTTTGCATCGCGGTATTCAGTTGGAATATCCTGCACCTCATTCCACGAGGAAAGAGCCGAGATCCCTTCACCGGGAGTGACCTCTTTAGCAAAAGGTTTTCGCCACTATATTTTTATAAAAAGCTATCAGTTTACTTCAACGAGATCAAGTTCATTACGTTAAAGGTTTTTCGCCAAAAACCAGCCGTAGCCCTCTATCATTTCGTTTGGATATTCAGTAGTATTCAAGCTATTTATTTTGACCTTCGCCAAGGCATAGTGTTTGGTAGCTGCTGGGTATTCATTTGTAATATAGATAGATGTGTTGGTTTGGGACAGTCGTACTACTATTTTGGCCTTCGTCAAGAGTATGTACGGGTGGGTTCAAATTGACCTGGACAATGACGGGTAGAACTTGGCATGTGACTTATGACATTTTGACCTTCGCCAAGGTCATAAGAGCATGGGGTAAAAATCACATCGGGAGTTTCAAACATACAGGAAACTTGCCAGGCATGCGCATACCTTCTGGAGTGTGATAACTTGAGTGACTTCCATCAAGTTATCATGCGATGATAGTTGGATCCCGATTCTCACTGATGAGTTGGTTTACTCTTCGGGTGATCCCGACTAATTCTTCTTTCAGGTTTAGAGGAGAATTTGAGATTACAGTGGGAGATTTCTTGATTAGATAAAGTGATAACCATTCTGATCTAGGTTAGAGTGCACGCAGAGTGTTTCTTTTCTCTCTCTCTCTTTTGGCAGCGACCTTTGACCGACCCTAGACTATGACTCAGTGACCAAGTTGACCGAACCTTCTTAAAATACTGGCTTTCGGATTGTCTTAGTTGCATAAGTCATTGCCGCTCCTTCTTTTACCCTTTATATTTCTCAGAACACCCCGTATTACAACGGATATCCATTTCTATTGGATAGATCCATCGTATGGTTATATATGAACTCGAAGGGACTTCTTCGAGGATGGATCCAGGTTCAGGAGAAATAGAATTGATTATTCAGTTGTCTTTTATTATCACCTTCTCTTAGGTTGCGAGGGCTCCTTAGTTTAGGAGAGTACACCTATTACGCTAATTGGATAGTTTTATTCCAAACCATAGGCAGGTGCCGAAAGGTAGGGAATGAAGAAAACCAATTAGCCTAAGTAGGGTGTACAGAAGGTAATATGTAAAGACAAAATAAAAGGGATTAGAAAGAGGGCAAAGTAAATTGCGACTGTTATCATTCACAACCAAACCTCGTACTTCATCGCCACTCCTATTTCACCTTTAAAAGAATAAGGTATTATTCAGATTGTCTTTTATCATCAAATTCTCTCATGTTGCGAGTACTCCTAGGATTAGGAGAGTACACCTATTATGCTTACTGGATAGTCTTCTTCCAAACCATAGGCTGGTGTCGAACGGTAGGGAAAGAAGAAAACCATTTAGCCTAACGAAGGTGTACAGAAGGTAACGACTAAAGACAAATAAAGGGATTTGGAGAGATGACAAAGAAATATACGGTTACAGTCATGAATAAGGATTATGGAAGAGGCATTACTAGGAATACCAGGATACCCTTACGAAACATTTTCATGTTTCAGTTACACTGTGCATTGTTAAAAGAAAACTGATTTCCGGATTAGATACTTACTCCAAGGTATGTATTTACCAGGTTTCATTTTGCATATCTATATAGTTTTACAGATGATGAGTGGGAGTAAGTTATTAGGAATTAGGAGATCATCCTCATTATATCGGAATTCGTTGAAATTGGTGATATTTGAGGAAATCGCTGTAGGGTTGCTAGGCACGCGCACAAGGGTCTACGAGGCATCAACCATGCCCGATTTAAAATTTAGCCGTGCCGAACAACCCGAATACGGAACTTTAAACTAGAGATTAGGCGAAAACAAGCATGCTAACAACTTAACACTAAGTGAGAGGGATTACAACCTCTGTAGATCCGGTCCTTCACTTCATATGCTCCGTGTTGTGGTCCCTTCGCTGCGATCATCGGGTTCCGGACTTTCGAGAAGTTCCACGAAGAGAAAGATGCAACCTTTGCTTCCGATCTTCGATACTAAGATGATCTACCTTGAAGTTTCTTAAACACAAGCTAACACTCATGAAATGATGTGAACACCCTCATCTAAATGGCAAGGGAAGATGAGGATGAGGAAGTAGGATTTTTGCTCTCTTTATTTATCTTTTTCTCATATTTATTCATCACTTTGCAAAAATCAAGCAAGCTTTTTTATGAAAGAATGAAGGAGGAAGAAGATGAATAATGTTTTGTGATGAATAGAAGAATGTTATCATAATCATTTATGCAACCATGGTTGTAGTAACCATTGTAGAGAGTTTACTAGGGTTAGGGTTTGGGTTAGGTCAAAGGGTGAGTCACAAAGAAATATCTATCATAATATCTTAACAAAGACAAAGTAAAGCTTCTAGAATCAACTAGAAAGTTTAACCCTAATCCAAACCCTAATCATGTTTAAACTCCTCTAAACATGTTGCATTAATAATTATAATATGTTACAATATTATATATCACATATACAATATTTATTGTAACAAAATAAAATAATACATTTAACATATATCGCATATATATCAATGTATTACCCGAGTGAGAAAAAGAATCTTTTAGTGAGCAAATATTAGTTAATGTAATTTAATATATCATATATATTATTATACATTAAATTATCAAATCAACACTTGATCTGACAATCCGGCTATATCGCATATAACCGACTAATATTTATCCGTACCGATTCATCGAATCAACACTTGATCCGATGACCCGGCTGATATCAAATATCGCGAGAATATAATACGGTATCTTATATCGCATTATCCTCGGTCCCGCAAATATCACATATGTGCTCCTACTCCGTTTTGCCTGAGTCAAGAAACCTCTGTGTGGGACTCTAAAGAATCGTCAATACGTCGGCAGTAGGTGATGATCATATCAATCACCCACAAGCTGCAAGCGGTCAGCTAAACGTAACAGCTATCCAGGTATTGAGCACTCAGAAGATCAACAAGCAAGCCTGTACATTCTCCTGTGAATCCAAACAGTAACACTCCCGTACAGTCCGGTCTCGTTGTCTGATATGTCGCATATCTCGCCTAGGGGTGGTAAACGTCAGACCCCAGTAGCTTGATAAGTCGTGTTGATTTGAGGTCTATAACAGTTCAAGAAACTACTGATAACACTTACCAGTAAATCTCAGCAACCCAGGCCAGGGATTTCCGGTTATAGCCAATCGAACACAGCACAACATCAACTCCCTATACCGGGAGAGACGAATCCCCTCCTATCGCTCATTGCCTCCATATGATTCGGGACTGTACCCAAAAGCCACCTTTTTGCACGCCCTCTTGGACGTGGTATGATGGAAATCAAAGCACAGTGGGAATCACACAAGACTCTATGACGATCTCGGGTCAACAGACTACTCTGTACCAGTGTCACCGGAGAACTGCCATCTGACGTATGGTATAATACCATCTGGGAGTTCTCGGCTAGTCCGTCCAGTGTACCCAGTCTCCACTGAGCACCCGTACACCATCCTTGATGTCAAACACCGATGGATATGGGATCATCCATCGCCCATCATATGGGTCAAGATGCGTATACGCTAGTCTACTCTGGTGTATCGATGCCCTGTTTCGATACACCCTCGACTAGGAACAATTATAGGATGTACTCGTCGACTACCGTGGCCCCACTAGTATGATCTCATCATAGTCCCAGTAGTCGAGTACATATCCTAAGGGCTTTATCAACATGTAATATAGAGACAATAAGAGTACATGTTAAGATAAAGTACAACCAGATAGCATACTATCATGTCGAGCAAGAAAGTACTCCCTATATATGTCCCAGCATCCACTACAATATACATCGTATGTACAGTAATGGCCTCTAGGGCATACATATAACTAACAATCTCCCACTTGCACTAGGGCCATCTGTTATGGTATCGCATACCCAACAATTAGCTGCGGTTGAAGTATCTCATACTCAACCATCCCATAAAAGTCTCTACTGGGAAAAAGGCCTTTGTGAGTGGATTTGCACTGTTGTCCTCTGTGTCTACTCTCCTAACCTCGATCTCCCTGGAGATCAACCATCTCCATGATCAGGTGATACTGCCTAAGAATTATATCTGGATTTCTGATGGGACGGTAGTTCCTTGGCTGAAGCCACAACTCCATTGTCACACAATGGTAGGAACGAAGTTCATCTTATGAACTTATATATATCCAGACTGCCTCTTTGGTAGCATCCTTGGTAACGATGTATCTTGCCTTTAACCGTCTAGTATGTCACGGTATCTATCTTGGAACTCTTCCAACATACCGTCCCTCCACTGAGGGTAAAGACAATGCCTGCGACTGACATTCAGTCGTCCTTATCACTCTAGAACCTTTCCAGTGATTCTCCCCTGGATCGATTGATACCATCTCACTACAACTAGTGAGTATCCTAACATCCAATTAGATCTATCTCATAGATCCAAAAACCCAGGATTTAGGAGGTATCACTTTGATCCTATATGGAGAATCCTTATGATAAGCGGAGATTGACCGAGCGTAGCATAGGAAACTTCTTCCCTATCAAGAGTATGTCATCCACGTACTCTATGAGGATCTCCACCATACTCTCTACTACCTTTTTGTATATACAAGGTTCATCTACCATTTTGATGAAGTCAAACTCTTTGACTAGCACATCAAAACAGATGTTCCAACTCCGCGATGCCTGTTTTATCACATAAAACATCTTGCACACGTTTCCGCTGCTCCCACTGTCTACGAAGCCCTCTGGCTGTGTACTTATAGACGCTAGACGCTCTCTTCTAAAACAGCATTTAGAAAAGCAGTCATGACACCCAACCACCAGATATCGTAGTCATGGTATGTAGCCGTGGCAAGTAGGATCTGGATGGACTTAAGCATAGATCCTTAGAAAAGGTTTCAACATAATCCATACATGGTCTATGATGCAAACCTTTAACAAGTCTAGCTTTGAAAGTCTCAACCTTTCCACGTACACCAAGTAATCTTCTCAAGATATACTTGCTCCTGACGGGGATTTAACCCTTCAGATAAAGCAACCAAAGTCCATACTTTGTTGGTGTATAAGGATTCCATCTCAGATCGATAAGCACCCAGCCATTCTTACAGAGTCCCACTCCTGATGGACAGCTCGAAACTAGTTGGGTCATCATCTCATGATGCAATCCTCGCTCCCACTGTCATAGAGAATGTTGGAGATAGTGCCCTCAGAGTCAATTATTGGATCACAGGCACGTGATTGCAATGATTGAGGGAGGACCTATCCCGGTAGGACAGTCTTACTCGAGATGATAGTATGCTATCTGGTTTACCTTTATCATCGTGTACTGCTTCAGGTGACCTTACAGGTCGCTATTACACGCTGATAGAGCCCCTAGGATTCTTGCTTGACTGCCTGCAGTATGATGGCGATCATATACGTGAGAGCTGGTGGTCTATAAGCACATCCTTAAAAGGTCCCTAGTCGTGGGAGTTTCGAGACAGGGCTTCGATTCTCCAGAGTAGACTAGTGTATACAGTCGAGACCCCGACGAGGGGCGGTGGCCGGTCTCACAAGCCACTGGTGTCAGTTGGTTCACCTAAGATGTATACAGGTGCGCATTGGGTTATGAGTACACCGGACAGGACTCGCCGGGAACATGCTAGTTGGTCTTATACCTGACGTCAGATAGCAGTTCCCTGGTGACATGTGTACATGTTAGTTCATCGACCTGGGGATCGTCATTTGTCTCGTGTGAGTTCCCACTGTACTTTGATTACTACCCTACCACGGCTCAAAGGAGTCGTGCAAATAGGTCTTAGTTGGAAACAGTCCCGAGCCACATGGAGGCAGTGAGCGGATCTTCAGGGGTTCATCTCTCCCGGTATTGGGGGTGAGGTCGCGCTGTGTCTAGGAGAGCCATTACGCAAAGCCCTCGGCCGAGGCAGGAGATTTACTGGTAGGTATTCCAGTAGTATCTCAGGGCGTTCTGGGCTACACTCCGACACGACTTGTACCTCTTTTGGGGGTCTGACTTTTACCAACCCCCTAGGCCCGACATGCGATACTCATAGACAAACGGACCGGACTGTACGAATATTGTCACTGACAGGCTCAGTAGGGTGTCAGGATGAGTTCGCTCATCGACGTCCCTTTTGGTCAATAGCTGGTGGCCCGTCACGTATTGGCTTATACCTCTGACGTGCTAGTGGTTAAATCCACAGCTAAAGTATTGACGAGTCTTTAGAGTCCACCACACTTTCAGTTACTCAAGCTTTCGGGCGAAACGCTGTAGAGGCCGTATGGAGATATGGAAGGGTCCGATCAGATACGTGCGGTATTGCACGGATCAGGATCGGACGGTTTGTACTAGTGGCCGTATGGTTATATGGCAGGGTTCGATCAGATACGTGCGGTATTGCACGGATCAGGATCGAACGGATATTACTAGCCGGCTTTGGTTTAAGCCGGATCCTAGTTTAGTACAGTGTAGATTTTGTCTCATTGCATTTGTATCCGGTCGGAATACAGATGCGGGTGTGTATGCACAGTATCCGGGTTTTCCAGTAATTTATTACCGGACCAGTTTTCTGGAGTTGACAGTTTGCATTCCGTTCCGGCCGGTCTTCCTTTGTTCTTTCCCGGCCGGACCTTTTGATGCAGGGTGTTATTTACATGTTTGTAAATAACACATTGTGGAGGGGTTTCATGCAAATGGTTTGATTATGAGAGCATCTTTTTATTCCTTTCTTTTCTATCATCATTTCTTGCATAAAGGTGATTAAGATTGATTTGCATCGTTGATTTGAGGCTTGCTTTTGATGTGGTCACCTCTTGAGTTCCTACACTCACCTCCCTTAGTTGATTCCCTCCACCTTTTTCCTATGGGGGGGGCCACATTTCACAAGAGAGAAGAGAGAAAAATGAGAGATGGTTGTTGTTCTAATTTTGAGCTATCTCATATTATTCATTCATGCAACAAAAGAGAAACCCTCTCCAAAGTTCTTCATTCCTCCATCACCCAAGGCAACTACACAAACCCCGAATGAGACAACCATTCTACACTTGCCTACAGCATTCCTTGGACGCGTCGGCTAGCCAACTTCACGCCCGAGTTGCCTCGGTCCAGAGGTGGGAGCCCGTAAAAGAATCCGGCTACGTGGTGCCCTTTCCGACGAGAAGACGACGAACGGAGATTCCGCGGGAGCTCGGGACGACGACGAGAAGACCGAAGGACACGGATCGCTCGGTATATCTCTCACCCTATCTCTTGTTTGCTAGTATCGGTTAATGGTCACGATCCGGGTATATTGTCCGCGGTAGCGCCAGTTTGAAAGTTAAGAAAATTTTGATTCCACATTTTGGCCTCGGATAGACGGCCGGGGCGCTGCCGTGGAGCAACATGGTATTAGAGCCACGCCATTAACCTAGTCTAGCTTGCTCTAGTATGTTTAAAGACCCGATCGAACCAAAATCCCAAAAACCGTATTTCGTGTGCCTCAGGTTTCTGTCGAATTTTTTTGGGCTCTAAAAATTTTTCAGGTGATTGCAGAATGATGTACAGAGAATCCTAAGAACACTGCAAAAATTGGGTAGCTTGATCATTCCATACGACCGCGGAACCGCGGCAATGACCCCTCTTTTGCCGCGGTTCCGCCGCGGTATGTTTGCTTCATTTGACCAATTTTTTGTGGTGGGCTTTTGGGCTGAAAATAAGGGTTTTGGTATATTTTGTTTGGGCCCAGATTTTCTGCAAGTGCTACAGTAATGCTTTGGGGCCCACTTGGTATATTTTGTTCGATCGGATATTTTAATCTTGCTAGTTCACAGTATTTACATTATATCTGCGACCGTGAATGTCACTTGATCGGTAAATCCTGTCTAACTGCTATAGCCCGGTGAGACGGATTTGCGAACGTGACTTTCACGTTGATGTTCTGTGTTTTGCTGTGATGTTGCGGATCGGTCGTGGGGGATAGCCTGGTTGCAATGTTAGTACAATTTTGTTGTATTATGTACATTTGATATTGCGGGGCGAGCGTCCGACATGTGGACTACCGTCACTGCCTGTTTGTATTATTCTTTTGGGGCACGACCTGGTTGCGGTCGATGTACCCGTTGTATGTATATTTTACTTTCTGTACTAGGATTACCCCGCGGAGGGGTGCACGGATAGCCGGGTTCTAGAGGGCAATGGGCCCGCATCTCATGGCATTGAGACGGAGGGGGCTTCACTCTAGGATTGGCGGGCTATTCACCGCACTCGTAGGGGGTACAGGTTGACCTAGGAGGGGTGCCCAAGTTACCGGATTCCATGAAGTGCTGGGTGGTCCATTCACGGTGCTGAAAGGGGGCTGCCTCGCTTCAGGTTTTGGCGGGTGACTTGCCGCGCCCATAGGGGTCTAGGTTTTCATTGCACAGGCTATCCACACGACCAGGGGAACGTCGGGTTTCAGCAGCGGCTCTGTGAAACCCGGGGCTTCCAGATATCTGTATTGTTCTGTGATGCTGTACATTTCTGTAATGTTGCATTTTATCACGCCTTGAGCGAAAATTATATATTGGTTTATATATTAGTAGATGTTGTATATGTTTTACATCCGCGCTAGTCCAGTCCCCGCTCTGTCGTTAGTTAGCTAACCTAACGGGTAATGACGGGACCCAGTGGTGAATGCGGATGGCATATACGTACATCAGTATATTTTTCGTTCTTTGTGGTGTGATCAATTGATGGGACTGCGTTGATTCGGATCAATGCAAGATAAACAAACCTATTCTGATGTTGTTGGAACACTTTTCAAAAAGCTGTTATTGCACGGATGTTCACTTTTGTTTTGCATCGTGGTATTCATTTGGAATATCCTGCTCCTCAGTCGACGAGGCAAGGGCCGAGATCCATTCACCGGGAGTGGCCCCTTGGACAGAAGTTTGCGTCAGGGCATTAACTTCACTATAGCCGATTGCCTTTTGCTTTGCATCATGGTATTCAGTTAGAATATCCTGCACCTCATTCTACGGGGAAAGAGCCGAGATCCCTTCACCGGGAGTGACCTCTTTAGTAAAGGTTTTCGTCATTATATTTTTATAAAAAGTTATCCAGTTCCTTCAACGATATCAAGTTCATTATATTAAAGGTTTTTCGCCAAAAACCAGTCGTAGCCCTCCGTCATTTCAGATTAGTATTGCTTAGTATTCGCGCTGCGTTTGTCGTTGCTATTCGCCGAGGCGTAGTGTGCGGTAGCTTTATTGTGCTATTCTGTCGCATGGATATGTGGATTGGTTAGGACAGTCGTACGACTTTGTTGATTATTCGTTAAGGGTCGTGCGGGTGGGTTTAACGCAATCAAGATAATGACGGGCTGAACTTGACTAGGACCTTTTGATTTGTTGATTATTCGTCAAGGTCACTTGGGTCCTAGGGGTAAAAATCACATCGGGAGTTTCAAAAGAACTGAAACTTGCCAGGCATGCGCATACCTTCTGGAGTGTGGTAACTTGAGTGGATTCTGTCAAGTTATCATGCGATGATAGTTGGATCCCGATTCCTACTGATGAGTTAGTTTACTCCTCGGGTGACCCCGACTAATTCTTCTTTCAGGTTTGGAGAAGAATTTGAGGTACAGTGGGAGGTTTCCTGATTAGATAAAGTGATAACCATTCTGATCTAGGTTAGAGTGCACGCTGAGTGTTTCTTTTCTCTCTCTCTCTTTGGCAGCGACCATTGACCCGACCCTGAACTATGACTCAGTGACCAAGTTGACCGAACCTTCTTAACACTGGCTCTTGGATTGTCAGAGTTGCAGACCTCATTGCCACTCCTACTTTTACCCTTTTCTCCAGGACACCCCGTATTACTACGAACGTCCACTTCCATTGGACAAAACCATCGTATGGTTAGATACGAACTCGAAGGAATTCGAGGATGGTTTCCGGTTTTGGAGAAAACGGATAGGATTATTCAGCTGTCTTTTCCTTTTACCTTCTCTCAGGTTGCGAGTACTCCTTGGTTTAGGAAATAGTACACCTATTATGCAAATTGGATAGTCTTCTTCCAAACCTTAGGCTGGTGCCGAACGGCGGGGAATGAAGAAAACCAATTAGCATAACGATGGTGTACAGAAGGTATTAAGTTAAGACAAAGCAAGGGATTAGTAAGAGGGCAAAGTAAATTGCGACTGCTATTCACGACCAAACCGAGTATATCTTCGCCAAACCTAAATCACCTTTGTATTTCTCCAGGACACTCCGTATCACTACGAAGATCCACAGTTTATTTGGATACTCCATCGTATGGTTATATGCGAACTCGAAAAGAACTTGTTCCAGTTCGGGGATGGATTCTAGTCCAGGAGAAATAGGAATAAGGTTTATTCGGTTGTCTTTTATCCTCACCTTCTCTCGCATTGCGAGTGCTCCTAGGATTAGGACAGTACACCCATTATGCTTATTGGATAGTCTTCTTCCAAACCATAGGCTGGTGCCGAACGGTAGGGAAGGAAGAAAACCATTTGGCCTAAAGGGGTGTGCAGACGGTAATGACTAAAGACATATAAAGGGATTTGGACAGATGGCAAAGAGATATACGGTTACAGTTGTGAATCTGGATAATGGTAGAGGCATTACTAGGAATACCAGGATACCCCATCGAAACGTTTCAATGTTTCAGTTTCACTGTGCACTGTTAAAAGGAAACTGATTTCCCGATTGGACACTTGCTCCAGGGTATGTATTTACCAGGTTTGATTCTCACATCTGTATGGTTTTACAGATGGTGAGTGGGAGTAAGTTATTGGGAATAGGGTAATCATCCTCATTATATCGGGATTCGTTGTAATCGGTGATATTTGAGGAGATCATCTGGGCTGTTTGCCGGTCGGCAAATATTTGGTTTTGAATATCCGCTGTTGTGCACCAATTTCAAATTGATATATCTGTACGTCTATTTTCATAGAGTGAGATATACCTTTTGATATTATGTCGATGACATTTACCTATATCAGTGGATGGTTAGGTAAGGAGCATCAAACAGCGGTGTAATTCTTCTTAACCATAAGTACAGTTTTCAACCTACGACGCACAGTGAAAGAGTTATTAGACTCAGCGGACTTATACAGAGTATTGTATGTTGTCCAGTGTCCATTAGGACAGAGGGGTTGGTCCTCATACTATATTCTGTTTACTTTTAACTTCTCTAGTTCTTAGACGTGTGTTTCATAGAAACACAGGGTCTAAGTTTTGAGGAGTTATAGGTATTTGAATAGAGTAGAGAACCAGGTGTAGGAAGTATCGGGATTCTTCAAAGTGATCGAAGATGTAGATACTTGTGTATGGTATTCAGTTGATAGTAATGATAAAGAGAAATTGCTTCTCTTTCAGGTTACTCATAATTGGAAGCATTCCTAAGTTGAGTAACGCTGATCGGCCTCCTTCCATTTAGTTGACATGCACTGGAGATAACTGCATGATTTGGATCTGGTTCAATTAAATCAGTGCCTCTGGTTCTATATTGGATATAGAACAGTTCATATCTTAACGATGTTAAGGTACGGGGAGTTGTCCGGCTTATGATTAAAACCAGATACTGGACAACTCAAGCTACGTTTCTGTAATGGCTGTTTGCGGGTTGACCCAGGCTATGACGAGGGTTGACTTTCTACCATCTGGAAGATCAATAGAGATATTGTTCTTGACTCGCCACATTTTTAAAAGAAATGGATTTTTCAGAAAACAGTAGTGGGAGTATGGTAGAACTGGAAGTGATTCCAGAACCGCAAACGATTACTGAAGATTTGATAAGGAACCTAAAGATTCAATCTGGTTTGACATTCCATTGGCCACTCTGCAGATACGGTGGGTAACTTCAGGCACCCGAAAGGTACTCCGGTAGCCTCAAGGACGGTGACAGGGAAGTTCTTGTTTACTCACACTTGCCATTGCTGTTGTTCCAGGCTGCGAGACCCGGCAGGAGGATGAGTATAGCGTCGTTCTGAACTAGCTTCAGAAGTGTACGTCTATATGACTCAGCTAGAGGGTTGTCGTAGTCAGTGGGAGCAGCGGAACCATTGGTGGACAGGTGGCTTATGTCTACTTATAGACTAAAGCAGATATAGCGGAGATAGTTCATCTATTTCTGACATGACTGTCATAGGTTTGACGTCATCAGAATAGGGGATGGATCTGTTGAGAAGGTAGTAGGGTGTGATGTCCTGGTTTTGGATGACATACACAGAGTAGGAAAGGAAACTCCTATACTACGATCGGTTATACTTTGGTTGTCACACAGTGGTTTCTCCACACAGGACTTGGATATTATATCAGACATTCTGGTAACTAGATCTATGGTTTTAGATCTAGATTTGGGTGGTTTCCTAATCTGGGTACCTTGACAGCATTCTATGAGTATTTAGAATGGACGACTCTTGGCACGGTAGTGTACCTGCAGGTGATGGAGTTACCCTCTCTAAAGGTGTCTTACAGACTAAAGGGGAGAGGGATACGCATGATTGACAAATCACTTGCTTAGGCAATTGAGTCAATCATGAGATGTCAAGTACCACGCCAGATGTTGTTCTTGCAGTAGATGCAATAAGTTGATATTAATCCAATCCTGGAGAAACAGTCGGAAGCAGTTCTAGAACATAAGTTGATGTTCTAGGGATGTGATAACGACAGCCTCTTTTAGGAGTCGGTTATCATTCCAGGCTTCCAAGGTGACATGGATGGCAGAGTGGCTGTCAGAGTTATATTTTCTCCTTCTGATGAGGGGAAGTATTTTGGACAGGTGGTCCAAGGCAATACTGAGGGAGGCATGGCGCTGGGTACTGATTAAGTTCAGTTATCGATACAGTCTAAGAAGTTTGGATTTGGAGTTCATTTATGAGCTAGGTCCCATCAGATATCCAGACATACTCTAAGACAGGTATTGCTCATTTCGGGAGATGGTTTTCTCCGCGAACTTGAGATATAGAGAGACATAGAAAGAAACATCACAGCGGATCCACTCACTGAGGCTATTCCTCGAACGCAATAGTTTCGCAAACGAGCTTTGCGAGACTGACTAGTAGAGGAGTTGGGTGTTCGGTATCACACGGGCTGTGAGTATGCGACATCGCAATAATTAGCCTTGAGTGCAAGTGGGAGATTGTTGGAGATAGTGCCCTCAGAGTCAATTATTGGATCACAGGCACGTGATTGCAATGATTGAGGGAGGACCTATCCCGGTAGGATAGTCTTACTCGAGATGATAGTATGCTATCTGGTTTACCTTTATCATCGTGTACTGCTTCGGGTGACCTTACAGGTCGCTATTACACGCTGATAGAGCCCCTAGGATTCTTGCTTGACTGCCGGCAGTATGATGGCGATCATATACGTGAGAGCTGGTGGTCTATAAGCACATCCTTAAAAGGTCCCTAGTCGTGGGAGTTTCGAGACAGGGCATCGATTCTCCAGAGTAGACTAGTGTATACAGTCGAGACCCCGACGAGGGGCGGTGGCCGGTCTCACAAGCCACTGGTGTCAGTTGGTTCACCTAAGATGTATACAGGTGCTCATTGGGTTATGAGTACACGGACAGGACTCGCCGGGAACATGCTAGTTGGTCTTATACCTGACGTCAGATAGCAGTTCCGTGGTGACATGTGTACAGGTTAGTTCATCGACCTGGGGATCGTCATTTGTCTCGTGTGAGTTCCTACTGTACTTTGATTACTACCCTACCACGGCTCAAAAGAGTCGTGCAAACAGGTCTTAGTTGGGTACAGTCCCGAGCCACATGGAGGCAGTGAGCGGATCTTCAGGGGTTCGTCTCTCCCGGTATTGGGGGTGAGGTCGCGCTGTGTCTTGGAGAGCCATTACGCAAAGCCCTCGGCCGAGGCAGGAGATTTACTGGTAGGTATTCCAGTAGTATCTCAGGGCGTTCTGGGCTACACTCCGACACGACTTGTATCGCTTTTGGGGGTCTGACTTTTACCAACCCCCTAGGCCCGACATGCGATACTCATAGAAAAACGGATCGGACTGTACAGATATTGTCACTGACAGGCTCAGTAGGGTGTCAGGATGAGTTCGCTCATCGACGTCCCTTTTGGTCAATAGCTGGTGGCCCGTCACGTATTGGCTTATACCTCTGACGTGCTAGTGGTTAAATCCACAGCCATAGTATTGACGAGTCTTTAGAGTCCACCACACTTTCTGTTACTCAAGCTTTCGGGCGAAACGCTGTAGAGGCCGTATGGAGATATGGCAGGGTCCGATCAGATACGTGCGGTATTGCATGGATCAGGATCGGACGGTTTGTACTAGTGGCCGTATGGTTATATGGCAGGGTTCGATCAGATACGTGCGGTATTGCACGGATCAGGATCGAACGGATATTACTAGCCGGCTTTGGTTTAAGCCGGATCCTAGTTTAGTACAGTGTAGATTTTGTCTCATTGCATTTGTATCCGGTCGGAATACAGATGCGGGTGTGTATGCACAGTATCGGGGTTTTCCTGTAATTTATTACGGGACCAGTTTTCTGGAGTTGACAGTTTGCATTCCGTTCCGGCCGGTCTTCCTTTGTTCTTTCCCGGCCGGACCTTTTGATGCAGGGTGTTATTTGCATGTTTGTAAATAACACATTGTGGAGGGGTTTCATACAAATGGTTTGATTATGAGAGCATTTTTTTATTCCTTTCTTTTCTATCATCATTTCTTGCATAAAGGTGATTAAGATTGATTTGCATCTTTGATTTGAGGGTTGCTTTTGATGTGGTCACCTCTTGAGTTCCTACACTCACCTCCCTTAGTTGATTCCCTCCACCTTTTTCCCATGGGGGGGCCACATTTCACAAGAGAGAAGAGAGAAAAATGAGAGATGGTTGTTGTTCTAATTTTGAGCTATCTCATATTATTCATTCATGCAACAAAAGAGAAACCCTCTCCAAAGTTCTTCATTCCTCCATCACCCAAGGCAACTACACAAACCCCGAATGAGACAGCCATTCTACACTTTCCTACAGCATTCCTTGGACGCGTCGGCTAGCCAACTTCACGCCCGAGTTGCCTCGGTCCAGAGGTGGGAGCCCGTAAAAGAATCCGGCTACGTGGTGCCCTTTCCGACGAGAAGACGACGAACGGAGATTCCGCGGGAGATCGGGACGACGACGAGAAGACCGAAGGACACGGATCGCTCGGTATATCTCTCATCCTATCTCTTGTTTACTAGTATCGGTTAATGGTCACGATCTGGGTATATTGTCCGCGGTAGCGCCAGTTTGAAAGTTAAGAAAATTTTGATTCCGTATTTTGGCCTCGGATAGACGGCCGGGGCGCTGCCGCGGCGCAACAGAGAAACCGAAGTATCTCTCAGGTGGGTGAGGAACCCTACTAGATCGACGGAGAGGCTGAGGTTCGTTGGAAACTATTGAATCCTTTGGTTCTACCAAATCATCAGCTGCATTTTGTATAGCTGGAACATTTCCAGTTCTACATAACAGACCTTGCCTCGAGCTTGTCCGGATTTTGCTTTTAGACATAGGCCGGACAACCCCAAATCTTAACAAGCTTAAGATATGGGCTCTTCCCTTTCCATATCACATATGAAGTGGTAGGCAACTGATTTGATTTGAACCCTATTCAATAGGTATGCAGCTTCTCAAGTGCATAACTCCCAAAAGGAAATAGGCAACTCAGTAGTACTCATCATAGAGCACACCATATCACACAGGGTGCTATTGCTCCGCCCCGATATACCATCATGCTATGGTGTATACGGAGGAGTAATTCTGAAAGATAATCTCATTCTCCTTTAGAATAGTCCAGGAATTCCGTGCTTAAGTATTCTCCTCCTCGATCACATCAAAGGACATAATACTTATACCCGTATTTTGGTTCTCTACTTCTAACTTATATTCTGTGAATATCTCAAAAGGTTCAGACTTGTGTTTCAGCAGGAACATATGTCTGAATCTTGAGAGATCATCAGAGAATGTAATGAAGTACAAAGAACCAGTCTTGGCATGTGTAGACAGGGGACCTTCATACATCAGTATGTATCAATCCCAAGAGTTCACTAACTCTTTCTCTGTTTCCAACAAACAGAGCTGTGGTCATCTTATCTTTGTGACATGACCGGCAAGTTTCACAAGATGTAAATTCAAACTAATTTAAATATGCATCTAAATATAACTTCAGCCAGTTGGGTCGCATTGATATGACCTAGTCTATAATGCCTCAAGAAGGATTCATTCATTTCTGAACTCTTCCTCTTGTGTGTGTTCTGTATACTAAGAACTGTAGTTTGATTTAGAACGTCAATGCTTTAGATAACGTGCCTGAACCGATCAACTCTTCATATAGGAAATGTTCAAAACATTATCCAACAATACAAAATTATATCCTTTCTTTACTAATAAAGAGACTGATATGATTTTGTATATCAGGTTCGGTATCTAATAACATTCGTTCAGAATCAATGTATTCAGGTAATACAGGGTGATAGTGACCAACAGACTTGGCTGCAACACTTGCACCGTTTTCTGTCTCATGAAACTTATCACCCGTTCTCAGTTCTCTACCTTTCTGTAGCCCATGTAACAGATTACATATGCGGGATCCTGATCCGGTATCACATACCCAGGAAGTAAAGGATACTGAGAAACAGTTCTCTGTAATGAACACACCCGAAGATGATGCATCAGCATGCACTTTCTTCGTTTGGGCGGCACGGGAAATCTGGTATTCCTCAATTTCCTGCTCTGTCTTATAACAATTATAAGTTGGAGCGGGACCAACGTTCCCCAGCTCAGTATAACAAGCGGGTTCGGTCAATATATCCGTTTTATTATCTTGATTAAGGCGTGATATGGTCGCTATCTGGAGAGAGAGAGAAGAAAACACTCAGCGTATGCTCTTGCAAGATTAGATTGGTTATATAATATATCCAATCAGGATGTCTCCTACTGTTTTAATCAAATCTTCCTTCAAACCCTAAAAGGAAAGATTAGCCGGGATTAATTACACGCTACAAGTTCGCCAATCTTTCAGCCAGGCCAGTGTCGGTACTTTGAGGGAGGTCCCCCGTGCTTTCGCACGAACTTAATTAAAGTAAACCTCGTTTTTCCAGAGGCGTAACCCCGTTAACACCTTTCTAGACACCTACTTGATCGGCTAATTGTAATGTGTAAAACTCTCCCAGGAGTAACTCTTACTCGCAGCGGGTATTGGGATCCAACTATCTCATAGAAGGTATGCAATCTCATTGCAAATTTCAACACTTGAAATTCCCAATAATATTTTACCCCAAGCGTCCTATGACCTTGACAGAGGTCAACAAACCATAGGCTGCTAGTCAAGTTCAACCCATCATTTCCTGATTGAAGTAAACCCACCCGCACGACCCTTGACAGAGGTCAACAAGGTTGCACGACTACCCTAAATCAATCATATCATATGCTTATACAGATAAGCACTAATCAGCTACCGCACACTACGCCTTGACAGAGGTCAACAAACGCAGCACGAATACTAACCAGTACTTATCTGAAATGACGGAGGGCTACGTCAGGTTTTTATGAAAACCCTTTGCGTAATGAACTTGATATCGTCGTAGAATCGAGTGATTTTTAAATGGAGTGTTTTTGAGGCTTTTCTAGTTTTGCTAAAGGGGTCACTCCCGGTGAAGGGATCGTCGGCCCTTTCCTCATCGAATAAGGTGCAAGATATTTCACAAATACCACTATGCAAAGCAAGAACTATAGAAGCAATCAAAAGACAAACCGAGTTTGTAGCATCTGCCAGTTATTGCTAAAGGAGTCACTCCCGGTGAAGGGATCTCGGTCCTTTCCTTATCGAATAAGGTGCTGGATGTTCTACAAGGAACACCGCGATGCAAAGCAAGAACTGTAGCTACCTGTTTTAATTTTGAAATTCGATTCCACAACATCTTAGGTTTCTTTTATTTCATCAATCTCATTAATGAAGTCTCATTTTAATATGCTTCATAAGCATCTCTTTTGAAACGAAATCTGCAATATAACATATATCTCATATATATAATATAAACATTCATCTCAGGCAGTAATATGATCTCATCACAGAACATTGCAGCAGAAAAACATATATGAAATATTGGATATACTAGGACGTCCGTGTTTTTAATACGAGCCTGTATAAAACACGGATTCCACGGTCGCGATGAATAGCCAAACCCACATCCCTAGACCCCTACGAGAGCGGCAAGTAACACTGCCAATTCTAGGGTTAGAAGACCCGGTCTCGACTCCTCGAGATGGTCTCCCACTGGACCCTAGAACCCGGTTACTTGTGCTCCCCGCCTTGGGTCTACCTAATGCGGAAAAGTAAATAATATACAACGGTGACATCTTCCGCTACCTGGAAGTGCCCCAATAAAAGAATATTACATACAAATGAATTTTACATGAATGAAAAAGAAAAAACTCTCATCTCACATAAAACCCCCGGCTATTCAAACGCGACGATCCAATACAACATATCACAGCAACACATAATATCTCATATCATCAACGTAAGCAAGTATGCGTATCCCGATTGTCATTGATGTATAGCAACGAAGCCGGCGATACACCACATACTACGCTTACGGTCACAGAAAAGAAAGTGTAAAACTACAACAGTTGGAATCCGCAATCTCTTTAGACATCGCATGCCTAACCAAATGAATTCCTTAGACATCACATGCCTAACAATTATAAACCCTGCATTTTAGTCTCATTATTGAAAACTCTTTTCAATATCAAGTCGAGCAATTCAACAAGATTCCCGACGTGCTGATCGAATGCTCGTTGCAAACTTTAGTAGACGGCCGCACCCCCAGATACCGTCAACGAAGTGCACTAAGGCGGAACACCGCTGCCGCGAGCACCCGAACGGATGCTTTCGGCGACGGGGTTCTCCTACAGTCACTTGGTCGGGGCTATGGGGCATGGCTGTCTATTAAGTTTACCCGGCGAGTATCCGCGTACGCTACGTAATTGCGACAGACTTTTGATCACATCAAAATTCCGTGGCAACCGATCATCTGAGACTAAACTGCTATGTTTATAATATTCAAATTAGTTATCTCATAACTACCTGTGGATTCCAAATAATGTATCACATTCCAGATAAATAGATAAAGTTAAACTTTCCGATCGAATCATCAAACACCCAAGATTTCCCCAATGTATCTCAACACTTGAAATCAGTTTAAAAACATCCATCACATGCCACAGTACCAATGGTCCAGCCGTAGAAGGGTCAAGCCAACGCCTCACATGTGGCACGCCGTACTGCCCCAAACCCTAAGGTTCAAAAGGCAGTTCAAGACGGTCACATAATCGAGTTAAGGTTTGTTGACTTCTAGAGGGTCCACCGAGTTACTTGCACGACTTAGAACATTCTTAAACACGAGAAAAAATCCAACTTTTGAAAAAATTTCCGACAGGGGAAAAAGTGAGTCATTGATATCCGTTCGAACTTTTTAACAGTTTCTAAAAATTACCCGGAAAACACATAGACAAAATCTGATAATCCGATCGAATCATCAAATCCCTAAACAACCCCAGAAAACTCAACTGTATAATAAATATTAAAATATTCCAGAAAATACAGCACTAGAAATTAGGAATTATTCTGCAAATTAAAATGGCTTACGTGACAACTTGGCCGCGGAACCGCCGCACAAGCCAGCTTGCGCCGCGGTTCCGCCGCACTTTGGAGGAATTGGGTGATCGTGTTTCACAGTAATTCCTAGAAAGTCCTGCTGAATTTTCTGCATATTTTTAATTTACAAAAATCCAAAATTTCAGAAAATTTCCAGAGAGCATTTTGGAGTCGGGGTTTCGGGTTCGATCGGACTTCAAACTTCGTCTAGACTTCGCCTAAAGCTCTAGCTCGGCTCTGATACCACTGTAGGTCAGGTAGCCACCCCATCCAATGGGGTCGCCGTGGCACCAACGGGTCCCTCAGCCGCTACTTTTTACGCATGCCCCGTCGCGAGGACTACAACCCGCCGGAACACCTTCCGGTCTCGGGACACCCTGGGGGTAAGAGCCTATACTTCGCCACACTGTCACACAGTGAGAACCCCCCATAGGTCGACATTCAATTCCTAGTAGCTCTGATACCACTGTAGGGTTGCTAGGCACGCGCACAAGGGTCTACGAGGCATCAACCATGCCCGATTTAAAATTTAGCCGTGCCGAACAACCCGAATACGGAACTTTAAACTAGAGATTAGGCGAAAACAAGCATGCTAACAACTTAACACTAAGTGAGAGGGATTGCAACCTTTGTAGATCCGGTCCTTCACTTCATATGCTCCGTGTTGTGGTCCCTTCGCTGCGATCATCGGGTTACGGACTCTCGAGAAGTTCCACGAAGAGAAAGATGCAACCTTTGCTTCCGATCTTCGATACTAAGATGATCTACCTTGAAGTTTCTTTAACACAAGCTAACACTCATGAAATGATGTGAACACCCTCATCTAAATGGAAAGGTAAGATGAGGATGAGGAAGTAGGATTTTTGCTCTCTTTATTTATCTTTTTCTCATATTTATTCATCACTTTGCAAAAATCAAGCAAGCTTTTTTATGAAAGAATGAAGGAGGAAGAAGATGAATAATGTTTTGTGATGAATAGAAAGAATGTTATCATAATCATTTATGCAACCATGGTTGTAGTAACCATTGTAGAGAGTTTACTAGGGTTAGGGTTTGGGTTAGGTCAAAGGGTGAGTCACAAAGAAATATCTATCATAATATCTTAACAAAGACAAAGTAAAGCTTCTAGAATCAACTAGAAGGTTTAACCCTAATCCAAACCCTAATCATGTTTAAACTCCTCTAAACATGTTGCATTAATAATTATAATATGTTACAATATTATATATCACATATACAATATTTATTGTAACAAAATAAAATAATACATTTAACATATATCGCATATATATCAATGTATTACCCGAGTGAGAAAAAGAATCTTTTAGTGAGCAAATATTAGTTAATGTAATTTAATATATCATATATATTATTATACATTAAATTATCGAATCAACACTTGATCCGACAATCCGGCTATATCGCATATAACCGACTAATATTTATCCGTACCGATTCATCGAATCAACACTTGATCCGATGACCCGGCTGATATCAAATATCGCGAGAATATAATACGGTATCTTATATCGCATTATCATCGGTCCCGCACATATCACATATGTGCTCCTACTCCGTTTTGCCTGAGTCAAGAAACCTCTGTGTAGGACTCTAAAGAATCGTCAATACGCCGGCAGTAGGTGATGATCATATCAATCACCCACAAGCTGCAAGTGGTCAGCTAAACGTAACAGCTATCCAGGTATTGAGCGCTCAGAAGATCAACAAGTAAGCCTGTACATTCTCCTGTGAATCCAAACTGTAACACTCCCGTACAGTCCGGTCTCGTCGTCTGATATGTCGCATATCTCGCCTAGGGGTGGTAAACGTCAGACCCCAGTAGCTTGATAAGTCGTGTCGATTTGAGGTCTATAACAGTTCGAGAAACTATTGATAACACTTACCAGTAAATCTCAGCAACCCTGGCCAGGGATTTCCGGTTATAGCCAATCGAACACAGCACAACATCAACTCCCTATACCGGGAGAGACGAATCCCCTCCTATCGCTCATTGCCTCCATATGATTCGGGACTGTACCCAAAAGCCACCTTTTTGCACGCCCTCTTGGACGTGGTATGATAGAAATCAAAGCACAGTGGGAATCACACAAGACTCTATGATGATCTCGGGTCAACAGACTACTCTGTACCAGTGTCACCGGAGAACTGCCATCTGACGTATGGTATAATACCATCTGGGAGTTCTCGGCGAGTCCGTCCAGTATACTCAGTCTCCACTGAGCACCCGTACACCATCCTTGATGTCAAACACCGATGGATATGGGATCATCCATCGCCCATCATATGGGTCAAGATGCGTATACGCTAGTCTACTCTGGTGTATCGATGCCCTGTTTCGATACACCCTCGACTAGGAACAGTTATAGGATGTACTCGTCGACTACCGTGGCCCCACTAGTATGATCTTATCATAGTCCCAGTAGTCGAGTACATATCCTAAGGGCTTTATCAACATGTAATATAGAGACAATCAGAGTATATGTTAAGATAAAGTACAACCAGATAGCATACTATCATGTCGAGCAAGAAAGTCCTCCCTATATATGTCCCAGCATCCACTACAATATACATCGTATGTACAGTAATGGCCTCTAGGGCATACATATAACTAACAATCGCCTGGGCACAGTTTTCAACCTACGATGCACAGGTTTTGAGTTATTTAAACTCAGCGGACTTATACAGAGTATTGTATGTTGTCCAGTGTCCGTCAGGACAAAGGGGTAGGTCCTCGTACTATGTTCTGTTTACTTATCACTTCTCTAGTTTTTAGATAAGTGTTTCGTAGAAATACAATGTCCGAGTTTTGAGAAGTTATGGGTATAAGAATAAAGTAGAGAACCAGGTATCGCAAGTATCGGGATTCTTCAAAGAGATCGAAGATGTAGATTCTTGTGATTGGTATTCAGATGATAGTAATGGTTTTGAGAAACTTGTTTCTCTTTCAGGTTACTCATAATTGGATGGATTCCTAAGTTGAGTAATGCTGATTAGCCTCTCTTCATTAAGTTGATATGCACTGGAGACAGCTGCATGATTTGAATCTGGTTCCAATTAAATAAGTGCCAAAGTTTATATATTGTATATAGAATGCTTCATATCTTAACGATGTTGAGGTAAGAGGAGTTGTCCAGCTTATGCTTAAAACTAGACACTGGATAACTCAAGGCACGTTTCTGTAATAGCTGTTTATGGGTTGACCCTGGCTTTGGTGAGGGTTGACATTTCAACCATCTAGAAGATCAATAGTGATATTGTTCTTGACTCGCCACAGTTTTAGTAAAATGGAATTTTTCAAAAAACAGTAGTGGGAGTATGGTAGAACTGGAAGTTGTAGGGTTCCTAAGCACTCTCAAGAGGTCTCACAAGGCATAAACCATGCCAATTTCAAATTTAACGGTGCCGAGAAACCCTAGACTAGATCGTTAAGTAGAATTTTAGGCGACAAAAGAAAGTGGTTAACAACTCAACTTAAAAGAATGGAAATACAACCTTTGTAGATCCGGTCCTCCACCTCCATAGCTCCGCAATGAAGTCTCCTCGCTGTCCAAATGGAATCCCGGGCTCTAGCGTCGGCTTCATCGGAGAAATGGGCGGGCAAGGTCGTCGGCTTTGTGCCGAAGATGATCTACGTCGAGGCATCACAAGATCAAGCTCCAACTTCACCAAGCCATGAAAACTTGTGAAGGAAACACCCTATACTACTTGGCAAGAGGTAGAGGATGAAGAAATAGGAGGTGGGTTCACTTTAGAATTGGATTTCTCCCTCATTTTCGCAAGTTGCCATTGATGAAGCAAGCTTTCTTCATCTTTGAAGAAGAAGAAGATGATGAAAGAATATGATAAGTGTTAATTAAAAATGGAAAATAAAATCAATACTTATCATATTCAAACCATGATTAGGTGTAGAGAATAAACTAGGGTTAAGTGGAATGGTTAGGTTAAAGGAAAGAAACAAAATGGTCAACTTTTCAAACCTTCATGAACTTTTAATATAAAACAGAACTAGCAACCATTTTATTTCTTGCCAAAATGAAATAAATAAATGAATAAATTAATAAAAACCTTAACAATTTATATAACCAAGGTTTAAACCAAAACTACACCCAAGTGAGCATGTATCATCAAACATGATACAAATAAGTGCACAAAAGTATATCACATATACAAGTTGTGTACATCAAGTGAGAAAATCCTTTTAAAGTGAACCAATACTAGTTAATGCAAAGTAATATATCAAATATATAATTATGCATTAAATCATTAAATCAACACTTGATTCAATGATCCGGTCATGTCGCACACAACCGACTAGTATATAATGTATCGATTTATCGAATCGATCTTCGATTCGATAACTAGGTTATATCGCATACAACCAATCGAAACATTAATCGCGAGAATGAAATACGGTATCAAATACACGCATTATTCTCGGTCTCGCACATATCTCATATGCGCTTCTATTTCGTTTCGCTTGAGCCAAGAAACCTCTGTGTAGGACTCTAAAGACTCGTCAATACGCCGGCAGCAGGTGATGATCATATCAAACACCCACAAGCCGCAAGCGGTCTGCTAAACGTAACGGCCACCCGGGTATTGAGCGATCAGAAGATTGACGAGAAAGCCCGCTCACACTCCTGTGAATCCAACCAGTAACACTTACCGTACAGTCCGGTCTGTTCGTCTGATATGTCGCATATCTCGCCTAGGGGTGGTAAACGTCAGACCCAAATAGCTCGATAAGTCGTGTCGATGTGAGGTCTATAACAGTTCAGGATACTACTGGTAACACTTACCAGTAAATCTCAGCAACCCTGACCAGGGATTTCCGGTTATAGCCAATCGAACACAGCGCAACATCAACTCCCTACACCGGGAGAGACGAATCCCCTCCTATCGCTCATTGCCTCCATGTGATTCGGGACTGTACCTAAAAGCCACCGTTTTGCACGCCCTCTTGGACATGGTAAGGTGGAAATCAAAGCACAGTGGGTACCACACAAGACTCTATGACGATCTCGGGTCAACAGACTACTCTGTACCAGTGTCACCAGAGAACTGCCATCTGACGTAAGGTATAATACCATCTGGGAGTTCTCGGCGAGTCCGTCCAGTGTACCCAGTCTCTACTGAGCACCCATATACCATCTCTGATGTCAAACACCAATGGATATGGGATCATCCATCGCCCATCTGTATGGGTCAAGAGGGTATACGCTAGTCTACTCTGGTATATCGATGCCCCATCTCGATACACCCACGACTAGGGACCTTGAAGGATGTACTTATAGACTACCATGTCCCCACTAGTATGATCCGCATCATAGTTCAGGTAGTCAAGTACACATCCTAAGGGCTTTACCAACATGTAACAGAGAGACAAACAGTATACACGTTAAGGTAAAGTGTAACCAGATAGCATACTATCATGTCGAGCAAGAAAGTACTCCCTATATATGTCCCAGCATCCACTACAATATACATCCTATGTACAGTAATGGCCTCTAGGGCATACATATAACTAACAATCTCCCACTTGCACTAGGTCCATCTGTAGCAGTGGTTGTAGTATCTCATACTCAACCATCCCATAAAAGTCTCTCTCTGGGAATAGGCCTTTGTGAGTGGATCCTCCGTGTTGTCCTCTGAGTCTGCTCTCCTAACCTCGATCAGCCTGGAGATCAACCATCTCCATGATCAGGTGATACTGCCTTAGAATATTTCTGAGTCACTGATGGGACCGGGGTTCCTGGGCAAAAGCCACAACTCCATTGTCTCACAATGGTAGGAACGTAGTTCATCTCATGAACCAATATACACTCAAACAGCCTCTTTGGTAGCATCTTAAGTAGCGATGTATCTTTCCTTTATCGTCTAGTATATCACGGTATCTTGCTTGGAACTCTTCCAACATGCCGTCCCTTTACTTAGGGTAAAGACAATGCCTGCGACTGATATTCAGTCGTCTTTATCCCCCTGGAACCCTTCCAGTGATTCTCCCCAGAATCGTTTGATACCATCTCACTACAACTAGTGAGAATCCTAACATCCAATTAATTCTATCTCATAGATCCAAAACTCAGGATTTAGGAGGTATTATTTTGATCCTATATGGAGAATCTTTGTGATAAGCGGAGATCGACCGAGCGTAGCATAGGAAACTCCTTCCCTATCAAGAGTATGTCATCCATGTACTCTACGAGGATCACAACCAAACTCCCTACTACCTTTTTGTATATACAAGGTTCATCTACCATTTTGATGATGTCAAACTGTTTGACTACTATATCAAAACAGACGTTCCAACTCCGCGATGCCTGCTTTATCCTATAAAGCATCTTGTACACGTTTCCGCTTCTCCCACTGTCTACGAAGCCCTCTGACTGTGTGTACTTATAGACGCACTCTTTTAAAACATCATTTAGAAAAGCAGTCATGGCACCCAACCGCCAGATATCGTAGTCATGGTATGTAGCCGTGGCAAGTAGGATCTGGATGGACTTAAGCATAGATCCTTAGAAAAGGTTTCAACATAATCCATACCTGGTCAATGATGCAAACCTTTAACAAGTCTAGTTTTGAAAGTCTCAACTTTTCCATCTACACCAAGTAATCTTCTCAAGATATACTTGCTCCTGATAGGGATTTAACCCTTCAGATATAGCAACCAAAGTCCATACTTTGTTGGTGTACAAGGATTCCATCTCAGATCGCTAAGCATCCAGCCATTCTTACAGAGTCTTACTCGTGATGGCCAGCTCGAAACTAGTTGGGTCATCATCTCATGATGCAATCCTTGCTTCCACTGTCATAGAGAAACCAAAGTATCTCTCAGGTGGGTGAGGAACCCTACTAGATCGGCGGAGAGGCTGAGGTTCGTTTGTATCTACTGAATCCTTTGGTTCTACCAAATCAGCTGCTTCAGTTTGCATAGCTGGAACCTTTCCAGTTCTACATAACAGACCTTGCCTTGAGCTTGTCCGGATTTTGCTTTTAGACATAGGCCGGACAACCCCAAATCTTAACTAACTTAAGATATGGGCTCTTCCCTTTCCATATCACATATGAAGCGGTAGGCAACTGATTTGATTCGAACCCTATTCAATAGGTATGCAGCTTCATAAGTGCATAACCCCCAAAAGGAAATAGGTAACTGAGTAATACTCATCATAGAGCACACCTTATCATATAGGGTGTGATTGCTCTGCCACGATATACCATCGTGCTATGGTGTATACGGAGGAGTAATGCTGAGAGAGAATCTCATTCTCCTTTAGAATAGTCCAAGAATTCCGTGCTCAAATATTCTCCTACTTGATCTCATCAAAGGACATAATACTTATATCGGTATTCTGGTTCTCTACTTCTCGCTTATATTCTGTGAATATCTCAAAAGGTTCGGACTCATGTTTCAACAGGAACATATGACTGAATCTTGAGAGATTATCAGAGAATATAATGAAGTATAAAGAACCAGTCCTGGCATGTGTAGACAGGAGACCTACATACATCAACATGTATCATCCCAAGAGTTCACTAACTCTTTCTCTTCTTCCAGTAAACAGAGCTATGGTCATTTTATCTTTGTGACATGACTGGCAAGTTTCATAAGATGTAAATTCAAACTGATTTAAATATGCATCTAAATGTAACTTCAGCCAGTCGGGTCGCATTGATATGACCCAGTCTACAATGCCTCAAGAAGGATCCGTTCATTTCTGAATTCTTCCTCTTGTGTGTGTTCCGTATACTAAGAACTGTAGTTTGATTTAGAACATCAATGCTTTTAGATAACGTGCCTGAACTGATCAACTTTTGATATAGGAAATGTTCAAAACATTATCCAACAATACAAAATTATATCCTTTCATTACCAATAAAGAGACTGATATGATTTTGTATATCAGGTTCGGTATCTAATAACATTCGTTCAGAATCAATGTATTTTTAATACAGGGTGACAGTGACCAATAGACTTGGCTGCAACACTTGCCCCGTTTTCTGTCTCATGAAACTTATCACCCGTTCTCAGTTTTTCTACCCTTTTGTAGCCCTATGTAACAGATTACATATCTGGGATCCTGATCCGGTATCATATACCCAGGATTCGGAGGATACTGAGAAACAGTTCTTTGTAATGAACACACCCGAAGATGATACATCATCATGCACTCTCTTCGTTTGGGCGGTACGGGAAATTTGGTATTCCCCAATTTCCTGCTCTGTCTTATAACAATTATAAGTTGGAGCGGGACCGACGTTCCCCTGCTCAGTATAACAAGCGGGTTCGGTCAAATATCCGTATTATTATCTTGATTAAGGCGTGACATGGTCGCTACCTGGAGAGAGAGAGAAAAAAACACTCAGCGTGCGCTCTTGCAAGAATAGATTGGTTATTATTTTATCTAATCAGGATGGCTCCCACTGCTTTTTATCAAATCTTCCTTCAAACCCTAAAAGGAAAGACTAGCCGCGATTAATTACACACTACAAGTTCGCCAATCTTTCAGCCAGGCCAGTGTCGGTACTTTGAGGGAGGACCCCCGTGCTTTCGCACGAACCTAATTAATGTAAACCTCGTTTTCCCAGAGGCGTAACCCCGTTGACACCTTTCTAGACACCTACTTGATCGGCTAATTGTAATGTATAAAACTCTCCCAGGAGTAACAATTACTCGCAGTGGGTATCGGGATCCAACTATCACATAGAAGGTATGCAATCTCATTGCAAATTTCAACACTTGAAATTCCCGATAATATTTTGCCCCGAACGATCTATGACCTTGACAAGGTCAACAAACCATAGACCGCAAGTCAAGTTCAACCCATCATTTCTTGATTGAATCAAACCCACCCGCACGACCCTTGACAAGGTCAACAAGGCCGCACGACTACCCTAACCCAATCTGCATCATATGCATAAGCAGATAAATACTGGTTAGCTACCGCACACTGCGCCTTGACAAGGTCAACAAACGCAGCACGAATACTAAACAGGACTTATCTGAAATGACGGAGGGCTACGACAGGTTTTTCTGAAAACCTAATGCGTAATGAACTTGATATCGTTGTAGAATCAAATGATTTTAAAATGGAGTGTTTTTTAGGCTTTTCTAGTTTTGCTAAAGGAGTCACTCCCGGTGAAGGGATCGTCGGTCCTTTCCTCGTCGAATGAGGTGCGGGATATATCATATATATCACCGTGCAAAGCAGAACTCTTAAAAGCAATCAAAAGACAAACCGAGTGTGTAGCATCTGCCAGTTATTGCTAATGGAGTCACTCCCGGTGAAGGGATCTCGGTCCTTTCCTCATCGAATAAGGTGCAGGATATATCATATATACCGCTGTGCAAAGCAAGAACTATAACTACCTGTTTTATTTTGAAATTCGATTCTACAACATCTTAGGTTTCTTTTATTTCATTAATCTCATTAATGAAGTCCCATCATTTAAGTAACTAAACATCACAGATAAATACGACGTACACTTATGCCATCCGCATTCGCCTCGATGTCCCCTCGTGCACCGTTAGGTTAGGTAACTAACGGCAGAGCTGGGCAGGGCTAGCGCGGGTGTAAAACTTAAGTAACGTCTATATAATATATCATATATACCATATACTGTATCTATCAGAGAACATCACATGATCACATCATAGATATCGCAGCAGAAGAATTATATGAAATATTGGATATACTAGGACGTCCGTGTTTTTAATACGAGCCAGTATAAAACACGGATTCCACGGTCGCGATGAATAGCCAAACCCACACCCCTAGACCCCTACGAGAGCGGCAAGCAACCCTACCAATTCTAGAGTTAGGAGACCCAGACTCGACTCCTCGAGTTGGTCTCCCACTGGACTCCAGAACCCGGTTACTTGTGCCCTCCTCCTTGGTTCTATCCTAGTGCGGAAAAGTAAATAATATACAAAAGGTGACATCTTCCGCAACCTGGAAGTGCCCCAATAAAAGAATATTACATACAAATTTTTTACATGAATGAAAATGAAAAACACTCATCTCACATAAAAAAACCCCGGCTATTCAAACACGACGATCCAATATAACATATCCAGCAACACATAACATCACATGTC
Organism: Agapanthus africanus; assembly: GCA_030015575.1. Lineage (NCBI taxonomy): Eukaryota > Viridiplantae > Streptophyta > Magnoliopsida > Asparagales > Amaryllidaceae > Agapanthus > Agapanthus africanus. Next base: position 189,346,913 of record JASDDO010000012.1, on the reverse strand, counting down.
ATCAACGTAAGTAAATATGCGCATCCCAATTGTCGTTGACATATAGCAACGAAACCGGCGATATCACATATTACACTTACGGTCACAGAAAAGAAAGTGTAAAACTACAACAGTTGGAATCCGCAATCTCCTCAGACATCGCATGCCTGACCAAATGAATTCCTTAGACATCGCATGCCTAACAATTATAAACCCCGCATTTTAGTCTCATTATCGAAAATACTTTTCAATATAAAGTCGGGCAATTCAACAAGATTCCCGACATCCTGATCGAATGCTCGTCGCAAACTTTAGTAGGCGGCCGCACCCCCGATGCCGCCGACGAAGTGCACCAAGGCGGAACACCGCTGCCGCGAGCACCCGAACGGATGCTTTCGGCGACGGGGTTCTACTACAGTCACTTGGTCGGGGCTATGGAGTGAGGCTGCCTATTAAGTTTACCCGGCGAGTATCCGCGTACGCTACGTGATTGCGACGGACTTTTGATCACATCAAAATTCCGTGGCAACCGATCAAGTGAGACTAAACCGCTATGTTTATAATATTCAATCAGTTATCTCATAACTTATTGTGAATTCCAAGTATTGTATCACATTCCAGATAAACAGAAAATGTTAAACTTTCCGATCGAACAGTCAAACACCCAAGTTTTCCCGAAACAGCTCAACACATGAAACAAGTTTAAAAACATCCAGTTCATGCCTCAGTACCAACGGTCCAGCCGTAGAAGGGTCAAACCAATGCCTCACATGTGGCACGCCGTACTTCCCCAAACCCGAAGGTTCAAAGGGCAGTTCAAGACGGTCACATAATCGAGTTAAGGTTTGTTGTCTTCTAGAGGGACCATCGCGTTACTTGCACTACTTAGAACGTCGTTAAACTACGGAAAGATCCAACACTTGGAAATTTTCCGACAGGGGAAAGATTGGGTATTTACATCCGGTCGAACTTTTTAACATATTCAAAAATTATCCGGAAAGCCACATAGACAAAATCTGATACTCCGATCGAAACACCGAATCCCCAAAACAACCCCAGAAAATTCAACTCTTGAATAAATATTAAAAATTCCCAGAAAATCTAGCATAATAAAATAGGAGTTACTGTGCAAACAGGGGATGATGATGTCATCATCTGGCCGCGGAACCGCCGCAGAAGCCAGGCTTCTGCCGCGGTTCCGCAGCACTATGGAATCATCTCTGGGAAAAATTTGCACCGTAATTCTTAGAATTCCCTGCTGAATTTTTTAAGCATTTTTAATCTGGAAAAAACCCAGTTTTTGAAAAAAGTCCAGAGAGGGGGTCGGATTAGGGTTTCGGGGTTTGTTCGGATTTGAAATTCCGTCTACGCATCGCCTAAGGCTCTAGCTAGTCTCTGATACCACTGTAGGGTTCCTTGGCACTCTCAAGAGGTCTCACAAGGCATCAACCATGCCAATTTCAAATTTAACGGTGCCGAGAAACCCTAGACTAGATCGTTAACTAGAATTTTAGGCGACAAAAGAAAGTAGTTAACAACTCGACTTAAAAGAATGGAAATACAACCTTTGTAGATCCGGTCCTCCACCTCCATAGCTCCGCAATGAAGTCTCCTCGCTGTCCAAATGGAATCCCGGGCTCTAGCGTCGGCTTCATCGGAGAAATGGGCGGGCAAGGTCGTCGGCTTCGTGCCGAAGATGATCTACGTCGAGGCATCACAAGATCAAGCTCCAACTTCACCAAGCCATGAAAAATTGTGAAGGAAACACCCTATACTACTTGGCAAGAGGTAGAGGATGAAGAAATAGGAGGTGGGTTCACTTTAGAATTGGATTTCTCACTCATTTTCACAAGTTGCCATTGAAGAAGCAAGCTTTCTTCATCTTTGAAGAAGAAGAAGATGATGAAAGAATATGATAAGTGTTAATTAAAAATGGAAAAAAAAATCAATACTTATCATATTCAAACCATGATTAGGTGTAGAGAATAAACTAGGGTTAAGTGGAATGGTTAGGTTAAAGGAAAGAAACAAAATAGTCAACTTTTCAAACCTTCATGAACTTTCAATATAAAACAGAACTAGCAACCATTTTATTTCTTGCCAAAATGAAATAAATAAATGAATAAATAAATAAAAACCTTAACCATTTACATAACCAAGGTTTAAACCAATACTACATCCAAGTGAGCATGTATCATCAAACATGATACAAATAAGTGCACAAAAGTATATCACATATACAAGTTGTGTACATCAAGTGAGAAAATCCTTTTAAAGTGAACCAATACTAGTTAATGCAAAGTAATATATCAAATATATAATTATGCATTAAATCATTAAATCAACACTTGATTCAATGATCCGGTCATGTCGCACACAACCGACTAGTATACAATGTATCGATTTATCGAATCGATCTTCGATTCGATAACTAGGCTATATCGCATACAACCAATGGAAACATTAATCGCGAGAATGAAATACGGTATCACATACACGCATTATTCTCGGTCTCGCACATATCTCATATGCGCTCCTATTTCGTTTCGCTTGAGCCAGGAAACCTCTGTGTAGGACTCTAAAGACTCGTCAATACGCCGGCAGCAGGTGATGATCATATCAAACACCCACAAGCCGCAAGCGGTCTGCTAAACGTAACGGCCACCCCGGTATTGAGCGATCAGAAGATCGACGAGCAAGCCCGCTCACACTCCTGTGAATCCAACCAGTAACACTTACCGTACAGTCCGGTCTGTTCGTCTGATATGTCGCATATCTCGCCTAGGGGTGGTAAACGTCAGACCCCAATAGCTCGATAAGTCGTGTCGATATGAGGTCTATAATAGTTCGAGTACTACTGGTAACACTTACCAGTAAATCTCAGAAACCCTGGCCAGGGATTTCCGGTTATAGCCAATCGAACACAGCGCAACATCAACTCCCTATACCGGGAGAGACGAATCCCCTCCTATCACTCATTGCCTCCATGTGATTCGGGACTATACCCAAAAGCCACCATTTTGCACGCCCTCTTGGACGTGGTAAGGTGGAAATCAAAGCACAGTGGGAACCACACAAGACTCTATGACGATCTCGGGTCAACAGACTACTCTGTACCAATGTCACCAGAGAACTGCCATCTGACGTAAGATATAATACCATCTGGGAGTTCTCGGCGAGTCCGTCCAGTGTAGCCAGTCTCTACTGAGCACCCGTATACCATCTCTGATGTCAAACACCAATGGATATGGGATCATCCATCGCCCATCTGTATGGGTCGAGAAGGTATACGCTAGTCTACTCTGGGATATCGATGCCCCGTCTCGATACACCCATGACTAGGGACCTTGAAGGATGTACTTATAGACTACCATGTCCCCACTAGTATGATCCGCATCATAGTTCAGGTTGTCAAGTACACATCTTAAGGGCTTTACCAACATGTAACAGAGAGACAAACAGTATACACGTTAAGGTAAAGTGTAACCAGATAGCATACTATCATGTCGAGCAAGAAATTCCTCCCTATATATGTCCCAGCATCCACTACAATATACATCCTATGTACAGTAATGGGCTCTAGGGCATACATATAACTAACAATCTCCCACTTGCACTAGGGCCATCTGTAGCAGTGGTTGTAGTATCTCATACTCAACCATCCCATAAAAGTCTCTCTATGGGAATAGGCCTTTATGAGTCGATCCGCCGTGTTGTCCTCTGAGTCTGCTCTCCTAACCTCGGTCAGCCTGGAGATCAACCATCTCCATGATCAGGTGATACTGCCTTAGAATATGTCTGAGTCACTGATGGGACCGGGGTTCCTGGGCAAAAGCCACAACTCCATTGTCTCACAATGGTAGGAACGTAGTTCATCTCATGAACCAATATACACTCAAACAGTCTCTTTGGTAGCATCTTAAGTAGCGATGTATCCTGCCTTTATCGTCTAGTATATCACGGTATCTTGCTTGGAACTCTTCCAACATACCGTCCCTTTACTTAGGGTAAAGACAATGCCTGCGACTGATATTCAGTCGTCTTTATCCCCCTGGAACCCTTCCAGTGATTCTCCCCAGAATCGTTTGATACCATCTCACTACTACTAGTGAGAATCCTAACATCCAATTAAATCTATCTCATAGATCCAAAACTCAGGATTTAGGAGGTATCATTTTGATCCTATATGGAGAATCTTTGTGATAATCGGAGATCGACCGAGCGTAGCATAGGAACTCCTTCCCTATCAAGAGTATGTCATCCATGTGCTCTACAAGGATCACAACCAAACACCCTACTACCTTTTTGTATATACAAGGTTCATCTACCATTTTGATGATGTCAAACTGTTTGACTACTACATCAAAACAGACGTTCCAACTCCGCGATGCCTGCTTTATCCTATAAAGCATCTTGTACACGTTTCCGCTTCTCCCACTGTCTACGAAGCCCTCTGACTGTGTACTTCTAGACGCACTCTTCAGATATTCAGACATATTCTAAGACTGGTATTACTCGATTCGGGAGATGGCTTTCTCCGCGAACTTGAAATTAAGAGAGACATAGAAAGAAACATCAGGGCGGATCCACTCACTGAGGCTATTTCTCGAACACAAGAGTTTTACAAACTAGCTTTGTGAAACTGATTAGTAAAGGAGTTGGATGTTCGGTATCACACGGGCTGTGAGTATGCGACATCGCAATAATTAGCCTTGAGTGCAAGTGGGAGATTGTTGGAGATAGTGCCCTCAAAGTCAATTATTGGATCGCAGGTACGTGATTGCAATGATTGAGGCAGGACCTATACCAATATGACAGTCTTGCTCGAGATGATAGTTTGCTATCTGGTTTGTCTTTATCATCGTATACATGATTTGGTTCACTATTGCATGATGATAGAGCCCATAGGATTCTTGCTTGACTACCAGCAGTATGATAGCGATCATATACGTGGGTGCTGGGGTCTGTAAGCACATCCTTAAAGTGTCCCTAGTCGTGGGAGTTTCGAGACAGGGCATCGATACTCCAGAATAGACTAGTGTATACAGTCGAGACCCCGACGAGGGGCAATGGCCGGTCTCACAAGCCATTGGTGTCAGTTGGTTCACCTAAGATGTATACAGGTGCTCATTAGGTTATGAGTACACCGGACAGGACTCGCCGGGAATCTGCTAGTTGGTATTATACATATCGTCAGATAGCAATTCCCTGGTGACATGTGTACAGGTTAGTTTATCGACCTGAGATCGTCATTTGTCTTGTGTGAGTTCCCACTGTGCTTAGATTACTACCCAACCACGCTCAAAGGAGTTGTGCAAACAGGTTTTAGTTGGGTACAGTCCCGAGCCACATTGGAGGCAAATGAGCAGATCGTCGGGGATTCGTCTCTCCCGGTATTGGGGGTTGATGTCGCGCAGTGCACGGGTGGCCATCACTAGGAATCCTCGGCCGAGATAGTGGAGAATTACTGATTTGGATCAGTAGTTTCTCAGGTGGTGATGGGCTTCATGCCGACACGATTTATCGCATTATTAGGGGTCTGACTTTATCCACCCCCCTAGACTCGATATGCGATACTCTTTAGACGAATGGACCAGACTGTATATACATTGTCACTGTCAGGCTCAGTAGGGTTTATGGATGAGTTCGCTTGTCAGCTTCCCTTCCAATCAATACATAGGCAAACCGTTACGTACAGTTTGTACCTCTCACGTGCTAGTGGTTATACCCAGTGCCAGTGTGTTGATGAGTCATTAGAGTCCCCCACAGACACTTTCCCAAGTTCAGACGAAACGTTGTAGAGGCCGTATGGTGATATGGCAGGGTTCGGAAAAAGCACGTGCGTTTTCGCACGTGTCGTTTTTCGGGCAGATAATACTGGTCGGCTTTGGTTTAAGCCGGATCCGAGTATTATGCTGTGTAGATATAATATCTTTGTCTCAGATGCATTTGTATTCGGTCGTAATACAAATGCGGGTATGTTTATACCATTACGGGGTTATCCTGAAATTCGTTTCAGGATCACTTTTGGAAGTTGCCAGTTTTCAGTTTTCTATCAGCCGTATTTAACATTTGGTTAAATGCGGATTTATCTTTTCTTGGGATTTGTGTGAAAGCTTCTAGAAGAGGTGACTAGGATAGTGACTAGGATAGTGAGGTGGCTTTGTTCATTAATGGTGCATTAATGAGTTGATGACTATGGTTAATGAATCATCACTTTCATTAATGTGTTCACACTAGGTGTCATTAGTGAGTCATGATAAGCTTCATTGTTAGAGTCACCCTCCCTCTCCAACACTCACCTCCCCCCCTCTATTTAGTAGCTGGCCACCTCCTTGAGAGGATAATATGGTTGCTAGAAAAAGATTGGTATTGTTTTGGACTCATGGAAATTAGATAAGCCTCATTTCTCATTTCACCCGATTCCAAAAGGCAACTTCATTAACCGTTCGTCCATAGCCTTGGACGTAACGAGACAAAGTGTTCTACTCATTCTCTACTTCATCTTGGTCGTCTCTTTTAGCAAACTTGACGATCGAGTTGCCTCGGTTCAGAGGCGGGAGCCCGTTTAAAGATCCGTCGACGTGGTGCCACCTGGACGAGAAGACTGGAGTTCAAGGAGACCGGAGCAGCCGCAACAAGCGTGGGATGATGGTTGGAGACCGAAGGACTCGGATCATTCGGTATAACGTTTCTACCCTCTTTGTAGTTTTTTAGTTTAGCTTTAATAGCATATCCGGGTTACGGTACACGATTGCGCCAGTTGTAAAAAGTTTTTGTTCCGCATTTGGCGTCTGTTAGACGGCCGGGGCGGTACCGTGGACTTACAGTATCATGCTAGGTTATATATGCAACTACGGTTAATGAGGGTTAAACCATGCTAGGGTTAAGATTAGGGTTTGTATTTATCATTAAGTTATTCAAATAATGTGGATATTTGTCAGATATTTGATGAAAGCTTGTAGAAGCTTCAAGTCTTCTTTGACTTTATCCACTTCTTTTGTCTAGCTTAAGATATTTTTGACCTAAACTTTAACCATAGCACATGGTTAACTCTCTATAAGGGTTAAGCATGACATGCTTAGCTTCAATGGAGTTGTGAGAAAATGAGTGAGAAAATGATTTCTATTGTGAGCAAACTTCCTACTTCATCATCCTCTACTACTTGCCATTTAGTATAGGGTGTTCTCTTCACAAAGTTCTTGACCTGGTAAAGAAATAGCTTGGGTTAGTGTCTCCTCGACGTAGATCATCTTCGGCCTCGAAGTCATCGAAGCAAGCATGTTCGTTTCTTCGTGGAGCCTCTCTAGAGTCCGGAGTTTACGATCGCAGCGAAGGGGACTTCTACACGGAGCTATTAAAGTGAAGGACAAGTCTACAAAGGTTTTATTCCTTGCTCTCTTTACTTATTGCAAAGTGTTTGCTTTTGATTCCGTATATTTCTAGTTTATGATTCTAGTTAGGGTTAGCTAAAACGGCAAATTTTTAAATTTGGCATGGACGATGCCTCCCGAAACCTTGCTGCCATCTTGAGTAACCATGCACCCCACTCTCGTCCCGACCAACTGATGGGTTGGGTCGAGAGTGGTCTGTCGGGTCACCCGAGGTTAGCTCCTTTCCGAAGATATCGTCGGGCGTGTCCCTGGATAATCTGTTGTATTTTATGGATGATGCCAGTGAATCAGGGTAAGATCTTTGCATTAAAGAGGGTGCGACGGATCGTGCTTACTTTCACTGAAGCGACAGCCTATGTGTCGGGCGCTGGTTGGCTGGCGCGACGGGCCGCAGACCTCTGGCGTCTGATGGGATACGGCTAATGCGCGAGCGGCAGGTGGAGAGATCATGGCCGTTGAATGCAATGAACCGTTTCGGCGGGAGATGACTGTCGTCGTAGGTTGTGTGCGCTGGCAGCTATAAATAGAGGCGGGGTCCACCTCAAGGCTCATATCACTTCATATTTTCCTCATTCTTGATCTTGTAAGCTCGGCGCTCTCCTCTTGAGGTCGGATCTCTGCGTTTTCTCTCCCGAAGACTTCTATCCATCAGGTTAGGTGTCTTCTTCTTCCATCTTCTGCTTCTTCTCCTTCTGAGCTGAGCCTCTCCCTTTGGCAGGATAAATGGATTGATCCAGGACTCTTGGTGCTCTCGGCACTCAGTCCCAGAGGGGGGCGGCGGTGTAGCCGTGCCTCCGATTGACTCGAGCCCTGCACCAAATGTGCCTCCGACGGCGGGGCCATCTGCCCCGTCATGAGCTCCTGATGATTGTTCCGACGGCGGCCAAAGCCGTCCACGGGTTCCCGAGCCCCAGACGAGGGATGCAAGAGAGGACGAAGACGGGGTTCCTCTTAAGAGCAAGAGGACGGTCTCTCGCGCGCCGCCGACGGAGATTCCGGAGGGGATTCCTGTGCAGGAGGGGGACGTCCATTTCGTGGTCCCGTCAGGGCTTTCCGTTGCTGCCAGCCTACTTGCTGGTATGGAGGAGTCGGCCAGGGGCCAGATTCCGCGGGGGACCCTGAGGGCCCAGATGGAGGCTATAGCTCAGGAGGCAGTTCAGGTACGTACTCCCTCATGTGTTATTTCGAGTACCCTTTCTTTGGTTCGAGTGTCTCTAAGCCTCTCTACTGTTTTTCGTTAGGTCCTTCAGCACTGCGCCCTCGTTACTCGCATGGAGGCCGAGGGGGCTATCCAAGCTACGAGGCCAGCGGGACAGTCTTCTTCGGAGGCCGAGGATCTGCGACTTGAGCTGCGTCTGGAGAGGGAAAGGATGGCCGTCCTTGAAGCCCGGTCAGCCATCGCAGAGCTCGCCGTCTCAAAGTGCCGGGAGTCCTATCACCGCCTGAGTGAGTCCAACCGAGTCATCGAGGCAAAGTTGGTGGAACTGGCCGATCGCTTTGTAGCCATGAAGAGGGCAAGGGATGCCAATAGGCGGGATGTCGAGGCGGCGGAGGTTGCCGAGATCCGGGCTAGAAAGGCGGTGGCTGATTATAAGGGGTCAGACCAGTTTTATGTTGACCTCGGCGAGGCCTCCGCCATTGCATGGAACAAGGCTCTTGATGCCGTCAAGGAGAAGTTTCCGGAGTTTGCCGATGGTGAGCTTCGTGCTCGGGTCCCACTTTCAGTGGTCATGCCTCCGGCCGATGGTGATGAGGGAGGCGAGGTTGGGGCTGGGCTTGCGGCCCGAACTTTTTGGCTTTTCCTCCTCTCTCTTTTGTAAGCCTTCGGGTAATTTGATAAGGCTTGGGAGCCTACAATACCCTTGTAAAGACTTTTGGCTTTGGGAATAAAAACCTTTTGCAGTTGTGTTTGCACGCGTGTTTTCCTTTGTCGGTAAACACTTGTATTTGCACAGTATTGCCTTTGTGTAATGTCGGTTCTTCATCTAGCGATTACGTGTCGAGTTGAATCTGTTCACTTGCTAAGTGTGCAAAGATCGGCGGGAAGACGGTATCTCCATGGCCCCGAAGTCGAGGTGGAGATCGCTCAGACGTAGATAGACCGAATGCCTCTTGGTGAGGTCATGTTCCTTAGCGTGGATGGCTCGGAGAGGCATGTTGAGGATGGACCAAGCAGGGTAGCTGCCCGGCGCCTCTAGGCAAGGGCTTTGATCCCTGGCGTTGTATCGGCCATACAAGGCCTGCTAGGGATGGACCGAGCAGTGAAGCTGCTCAGTTGCCTCTTGGCGAGGTCTTAGATCCCTGGCGTTGTGGGGTAGTGAATTACCAGCCGGGGATAGCCGAGCAGGGTAGCCGCTCGGCTGCCTCTTGGTGAGGGCTTTGATCCCTGGTGTGTTGGGGTAGGGAGCTACCAGCCAGGGATAGCCGAGCAAGGGCGGGCCCGGCTGCCTCTTGCGAGGGCTTTTGATCCTTAGCATGGGAGGGGCCGTAAGGGGCCCACAAGGATGGGGCCGAGCAAGGTTGCTGCCCGGTGCCTCTTGGCGAGGGCTTTGATCCCTGGTGTGTTAGGGTAGGGAGCTATCATCCAGGGATAACTGGGCAGGGTAGTCGCTCGGTTGCCCCTTGGTGAGGGCTTTGATCCCTGGTGTGTTGGGGTAGGGAGCTACCAGCCAGGGATAGCCGAGCAAGGGCGGGCTCGGCTGCCTCTTGCGAGGGCTTTTGATCCTTAGCGCAGGAGGGGTCGTAAGGGGCCTACTAAGGACGGGCCGAGCAGGGTTGCTGCCTGGTGCCTCTTGATGAGGGCTTTGATCCCTGGTGTGTTAGGGTAGGGAGATACCAGCCAGGGATAACCGAGAAAGGGCGGGCCCGGTTGCCTTTTGCGAGGGCTTTTGATCCTTAAGGACAGGCCGGGTAGGGTTGCTGCCCGGTGCGTCTTGGCGAGGGCTTTGATCCCTGGTGTATTGGGGTAGGGAGCTATCAGCCGGGGATAACCGAGCAAGGGTGGGCCCGGTTGCTTCTTGCGAGGGCTTTTGATCCTTAGCGTGGGAGGGGCCGTAAGAGGCCTACTAAGGACGGGCCGAGCAGGGTTGCTGCCTAGTGCCTCTTGGCGAGGGCTTTGATCCTTAAGGATGGCCGAGCAGGGTTGCTTCCCAGTACTTCTTGGCGAGGTCTTTGATCCCTGGCATTGTGGGGTTGGGAGCTACCATCCAGGGATAGCCGAGCAGGGTAGTCGCTCGGCTGCCTCTTGGTGAGAGCTTTGATCCCTGGCGTTGTGGGGTAGGGAGGTACCAGCCAGGGATAGCCGAGCAGAGTAGCCGCTCGGCTGCCTCTTGGTGAGGGCTTTGATCTTTAGCGTTGTGGGGTAGGGAGCTACCAGCCAGGGATAGCTGAGCAGGGTAGCCGCTCGGCTGCCTCTTGGTGAGGGCTTTGATCCCTAGCGTTGAAGGGTAGGGAGCTACCAGCCAGGATAGCCGAACGGGGTAGCCGCTCGGCTGCCTCTTGGTGAAGGCTTTGATCCCTGGCGTTGTGGCGTAGGGAGCTACCAGCTAGGGATAGCCGAGCAGGGTAGCCGCTCGGCTTCCTCTTGGTGAGGGCTTAGATCCCGGGCATTGCGAGGTAGGGATCTACCGGCTGGGGATAGCTGAGCAGGGTAGCCGCTCGGCTGCCTCTTGGTGAGGGCTTCGATCCTTAGCGCGGGAGGGGCCGAAAGGGGCCTGCTAAGGGCCGACCGAGCAGGGTTGATTCCCGGTTGCGCGGGAATTCGCCAACCCTCCAAATGCATGGACATCGGGAAGGGCAATAGTCACGGATGACATGTGTCAGGGACGTATGGGGGGAAGGCGGAAAGTTTCATGAAGCCACGTCAGTATCGCCACATGGCGTCGTGGCATTGGATTAGCTGTCATGATTCCCAAGATTCGCGCCTGTATGCCCGAGAATCCGGGTCCTTGAAGATTTCCTTGGGGTTATAAATAGAAAGGGAGATGTCAGTTTCTCCGGCATCGCTTTCTTTGAGATGGCTGAGCACGTGTATTTGATCGAAGAGATCATCTCCCTTGATGATTTCGCTTTGTATGACCAATCTCTGACTGAGAATGGGTACCAGAGAGTGGTTCAGCGCCCAGAGGATCACTTTGGCCGTCTTCTCTCTCGGCGGTCGTCCCTGCTTCAGATGCTGATGTACGCGATTTGGAGGGGGTCCCCGGGTCTGGATAACCCCTTCACCGAGGACCTTCTAGACGAAGCACTCGACAAGGTGCGTTCGATCTTCCTTTCGGCCTCATCTCGAAGGCCTGGCACGATCGATCCTTCGCTCTCATCCTAGAGTGTTTCAAGATGAGGTACATCGTGGGCCAAGGCTCAGAGGGTGGTGCGTCGAGTGCTTCTATGGCGTCCCGGGTCCACGCGCTGAGTCGGCGGGAGCGGGCTATAGCGGCGAGGGCCCGGATAATGGAAATCTACTCCGAGTATCACCAGGAGTACTTCCTTGATCCCGTTCCACCTTTGTTGTAACCTTATCTTTTTTCTGTAAGGCTGAAGAGCCCATAGTACCTTTTTGAATGAATAAGACTTTTCTTTTGCAATGTTCTAGCGTTCCCTTATTGTTTTTTGAATGGAAAGGACTTTTTAGAAAAAATTACATTGTCTTTGTGAACGGAGAGGTACACAGTCATAGGTATTCATTTTACTGGTACAGCTTGAGCTTCTCAGCGTTGTAAGGAAGTGGAAACTCACGCCCGTCCGCGTCCTGCAAGCGGTAGGCTCCGCCGGGAAGCACCTCGGAGTCGAGGAAAGGACCGTCCCATTTCAGGGAAAACTTATGCAGCCTGCCCTGATCGACGAACTCGTTTCGCCGTAGGACCAGATCCCCGGTCCCGAAGGAGCGACGCTTGACCCGCGCGTTGTAGTATCGGGCAGTTTGCTGCTGATAGGCGGTAGCCCTGATCTGTGCCCGGTATCGTTTTTCCAACAAGATGTCCAGGTTGGTCCGTAGTTCTATGGTGTTTGCTTCATCGTCAAAGTGTTCGACCCGGTGACTGGGCAGCCCAATCTTTGCTGGGACTATTGCCTCGGTCCCATAGCAGAGGCTGAAAGGGGTTCCTCGTTGGGGGTCTTCTTTGACGTGCGCAGGGCCCATAAGACCCGGGGAAATTCCTAGACCCAACTGCCTTGGCGTCCTTTCAGGCGGGTTCGGAGACCTCGGAGGACGTCCCGGTTAGCAACTTCAGCCTGCCCGTTGCATTGGGGATGTGCGATGTTCAGACCAGAATATTGCATTTTAATACCGCTCATTCATTATCTATTTTTTGTATATATCGGTACTATTAACCAGTGTTCGCTCAATATTACAGATTACAGGTATCCGTGACAAAATACTGGAAATATACTTAAAATCACGGATATATCATTTATGAGCCGGCACTGCAACCAGAACCGCAAACCGACCAATACTTCATGTGTTTTTTTTCACAACAAGTTTGTGTACACACTTTTTATCTAAATGGTCCAACACATACAAGTGTGTACACAAGACTTTTTGGCATGGACCATGGATGAAGCAGCCATGAATCATGGCACAAGTGGGCATGGTGTGATGTTCATTAATGGTGCATTCAATGCATAAAGTGTTGATGTGATTCATAGCTACAAGTTTCCCTCCAAGCCCTGAGTGCAACACAAAACTTTTTAGACCAAGCAAACAACATCAGAGTGATGTGGGGGACAACACAAGCCAACACAACAAAAACGAGACCCAGAGCTCGGATTTGGGCCGAGCACGACACCCTTGTGGCCGGCCAAACAGTGCCAGAATGCTTCCAGACTTCTGTGGGCCTTCCCTTACTGCCACCTCATCATGTTTTTATTGTTTGTTTATTTTTCTTTTCTGCCTATAAAAGCAGGCAATGGGCAAGGGGTCAAGGGTCCAAGTTTTGTTAAACATTCCATAGACTTTGTATTCTCTTTTGTTTCTCTTTTCTTTAGTTCTTGTACATAGCTTCCCCTTGAGTTTTTAACCTTCTCTTGATCTTGCAACCTCTTCATTGAGCTTGCAAGTTTAAGAGTTGGTTATTGATTTCAAGGGTTGTATCATTCTTGAAGATTAATAAAGTTCTCTTTTTGTGCCTTCATTCACCATGAGTTCTTTGCCTCTTGTTGATCTTGCAACCTCTTAATTGAGCTTGCAAGTTTAAGATTAGGTTATTGAACCTATATCTTGTATTTTGCTCTTTGGTTCCTAGTTCTTTCTTTCTTGTATTTTTCTTACTTGCTTTTACATTCATGCAATTTATTACCATGCTTTACTTACTTGCTCTTTAATTCCATGTCATTTATTTACTTACTAGCTTGTTTTTCTTTTCTTTTCTTTTTTTTCCCCTTTTTGTTGTTGTTGTGAATGGGTTGTGAATATGTGTTGTTAGGAAAAGATTACAATATTGTAAATTAACGTTCCATTTCTCATTTCCTTTTCCCGTATTTTCCATTGAACTCTGTCCAAACGTTACACAAGCGCTCCGTTAAGTACCCTACCCTACCAAGGTAACGGTGATTTCTAACCGCGACCGGTTGCGTTCGGTTTGGTCGGAGGCCAAAGCAAGAGGCACGAATGGAAGGACAAGGGTCAATAAGCCGAATTCTACGAATACCGTACTTAAATCCCCTAATCCACGTTGTTGCCGATTGCTCTAGCTTCAATCGTTAAGTTAGACTCAAAGGACTTGAATACGGAATCCATTAACTTACATTATCCTATTGTTTCCTAACATGTTTAACTTTGCATATAACACATAGGATAGATACAAACTTTCTGCCACGCTCATTAACTCGTTACGACAAGAACCATAAAATGCTCCATCTCCCTGTGGATCGACCCATGCTCATCGCGGCTAGCTGCAAAGCGACACCGTCCTGATCGTGGTTAAACTTTAGAACTTCAAAACACGACACGCCGAAAGGGTACGATCAAATGGCGCTGTTGCCGGGGAAACAGTAACGTTTTTATTCTTGTTATTTCGGGTTAATCATTGTACATCTCATTTATTCAACTAACACTATTTTCAAAACAATATAAAAATTTCAAAAACAAAAACACTAACTTTGCTAACTTGATTTTGCTCTCTAGATTTCTTACCTGCTTGCACTCTGTAACAAAACAGAAAATACAAACAATACCAGTGAGATACCTATAGAACAGTGGGAACACAGAAGAAGTTTGGAGCCCATCTGCTACAAAGTGGCCGGCGACATACCACCTTTTTCCGAGCTCGCCGGCCTGTTCACCACATTTTGCCTCCAAACTTTCCTCTGTGCTCCATTGTTCTGTTTTTGTCATATTTTTATTGTTTGTTTTTTTATAATTTTTAGTGTGCGGGTATTTGGGCATTCGTATCGCTTTTCCGCACTAATATCCATTTTTTCTGACATTTGTAGATTTTACGGAATTGCGTACGGCGATTGTAGGGAGCAAAGTGTACATTCCAAGCTGAGTTGATTGCGAAATATAGTGCCAAAGATCCGGCTAGTTTGACCCGTGCAAGCGAACTTTTCAAGCTTACCGGATTTGATTCAACGGGGATTTCCTAACCCAAAAACTTAACAGTACGTACTTTACTAACACTTTCTTCTCAAATCCGACGCATCCACTATATATCTTTGCAGGATTCTTTGCAAGTTCGCTTTCAAACGCCAAACTTGACTAACCCATATTTTTTGCAGTGCCGAGCTTAAAAGTAAAAAACGATTGTTTGATTCTTTGAATAATTTTTTATTGAATTACGCATTGCATAAATTAATACGGACTTAAGGGCAAGCGAACCCCACAACATACGGTAAAGGATTTCATCACCTTTTCCGTGGCCTATAAATCATGAAACTGTGCATAAACGTTTACCCGCACAAATTTTAAAAGAAACTAGACTTTAAGCCTTTAAGAACTACACGCTCACTAGGAGAAGTTAACTGTGTTTAGAACACCGCTTAACGGTATATCGTTCACGGGATGTCTAGGAAAGTGTTCACGGCGAAACCGCCAAAAGAGAAAGGGTTATTTAATTAAGGACCTTCGCGAAAGCGTCCGAAAACCTTCCCTTATCTCTGCACTTACCTGGACTCGTGATCAGTATATCTTGAGCCCGTTTCTCGACACAGTTTTACCTCGACAATCAAGTTCTTGAGCAGGTGTAGTTGGTGAACCCTAGAATGATTAGGTGTGTGGTATTTTTGTGTCATGATTATTTTTGTCCAGATTCTTTTTGTGTGTATATTTCATTCTTTTGTTAATAACTAACATAAAATAAAAATATAAAAAAAATCCACATTCTTTTTCCCCTCCTTTTCTTCTTCTTCTCTTCATATCATGGGTACTCCTCCTAGAAAAACTCTTACCGAACTTTGATACCCACAACTAGACATAACTTCCTACAGTTCTTGCTTTGGCCGAATATCGAATGATCCATCCATGCCAAAAATTTCTTTGAAAGATCGGATAGACGTGTATAGGACAACCAACTGGTCTCCGCAATCCACTCTGTATCAACCATTTCAACCTTCACCACCTTCTTAAGTTGATGCCCCTTTTGAGAGTCCAGTTGTAACTCCAAGACCTATGTCTATTGCTGAACGTATTGAACAATCTTGTAGCCGATCTTTCACTCCTTTCACCACCTCAAATTCTTTTGATCAACAGTTCCAACCACCTTCTTATCATAACATTGATCTTAACCCCGTCTAACCATTCAATTCCTATCCATCCTACCTGACTTTTGCACCTTCCCTGGACATTGCTTCTACACAGCCATTTGGGAGTTTCCAGTATCAAAACAACTTTGAATCTTTTATTGAAACCCCTTCACAACCCATGTCTAGTCTAGAACAGTCGTTGGAAGACTTTCGGGTAGCTTCGTGTCAACAGATGATGGATTTGAATGCGTCCATGACCGCCCTCATATAACCTACTGACCCGGTAGCTAGTTTCCAACTAGCTCCACATTTTCCAATGTATGATGATGCGGTAGGACAGGTTGAAAATTTAAGTGGAGAGAGTGAGCTATACACCCTTCCAAATCAAACCTACCCAGCCCAAATTGAATCCCACAACTCCGGTTTTGAATATCTATCTAGAGTCCCACAGGATTTATCAATTGAAGATAGAATGATTAATGAGTTGTGCCACTTTGTAGTGTTTGATTTGCCCGATTGTGAAGGGTCCCTTTCGAGTGAAACCACCCCCAATCCTTTTGACCTCTACACCTCCATCTTAGAACCTGAATTAATTGATATCCATGCTTTTGATGAGGTGTATGAGAATATTAATTTTCACTTGATTGAGGATATTGACGTTGGGAATATTTTGGATGATGAACCCGCTGCTTTGGATGAGTTTTTCTCTCCAATTCAACATCCCGGGTCATTAACTGTTCTTCCCGAACTTCATATGCGTCTAGATATTGAAGATAAATACATGGATGAGCTTAACTTTGAGGAGAATTTTGAGGATGAACCAGTTTTGCTTGATGGGTCGGATTTTCCAATTCATCTTATCATTGACTATGTACACCCTCCTGAACCTTTACCTGATACCCTTCCTCAATCACTTCCCTCCATCCTTTCCATCGTTCCGACCTTGCAAGACTCCGTATCACTTTCATTTGCTATGTCTGGTTTACCAAGTTCGGCGTACCCATATTTTCTCACGAATCTTGAGTGATTTGACCCAATTTCTCGACGGATTGATAAATTAGGACGATCGCTTTTTTCACATCGGTCATTACAAATTGTGCTAATTTAATCACTCCATTTTCACCCTCAAGTTCGTATTCCACTTCTTACTCCCCTCAGCCATTCTTCTTCTCATATACCGAGACCGTATACCACCTCTATTCACATATGGTCTCGTGTATTTTCCATTTCTTTCCTCTCCGCATTCTTTCACCAACCACTGCATTATAGAGATATAATTTTTGAATGGTTGGTGCTTACCTATGGCCTATGTAAGGCTTTATATAGATAGATACTGTTCTCTCCCCACTAATCCTGAACTTCACCGCTTAAACAGTGGAAAAACTGATTCACTTAAGTTGGGTGGGGGGACCTTTTTATGTATATATTTTTGTTTTTCTTTTTGTTTTGTATAAAAAAAAATTTTAGGAAGCGCCGACAATTTTAACCCTCTTGGTGTAGCGTGACAGTGAGGGCACTATCAAGATTAAGTTTAGGGGTGTGCTCGGTAAGCTTTCTACCTTTGCATTCATATGTATATTTTACATTTGCATACCTTATTAAAAACCCACAAAAATAAAAAATTTTCCAAAAATATAAAAACTTTGTTGTCAAGTTAGCTAATAAGGTAACTTAGATTTTGATTCCGAAAGTTTAGTTGATATGTTATAAATAACTAAATCCTAGGCTTAGGAATTGAAAACCCTAAAAATAACCCTCTTTTTATTTAACATTGGTAAATATACGTCCTTACAGTTTTTTTTGAGAAATAGGTAATATTGAGTTCAGTTCTTTAGTTAAGTCGAGATGAAGGGAAAGTATTGAAATTTTACTGAAGGATAAGTCTGAAAACTAGTTTCTATTCTTGAGTCCAAATTTAGAAAGTATATACCCTACAAACTGCACATACACGCACCATGAAACTTGGGATAGTAGAGGATACCTAGAAATACTCTTGCCTGAAAATCTAGTATGAAAGAAAAAAATGGTATTTAAAGCTAAACACCAAAAGAGCATATTGAAAAATATATCCGGTTTTGAAAAAGAAAAATAAAGAAAAAAGAAAAAAATTAAAGTCAAGACCTGAAAACTGCTATCTACGCTTTAAAGCTCACACATTCAGTAATCGGCCGTTAGTGCCTCAAGAAGCATTAATAATCGTATGAAAGGTGTGTGAGAAACACAGTCCATCATTTAATGAAAAGAAGTAGTATTAGGTATTAAGGCAAGGGTACTATAGCTAGAATTGAATTCTGAAGTGTAGGGGTGAAAAATTTACACAAACATAGGGGTATACAATCAATTTATGGAGGAAAGATAGAAATAAAGAATAAGACTTATGTTTTCCGTAAAGTTGATAAAAATCCCTGATTTGAGACTGCACATTAGAAGGAAAACTCAGGAGATACCAAAATCTTTCTAAACTTTTTTTGGAACGTATATGATCTAAGGTTAAATAGATAGGATGTGTGAAACATAAGGGTAAGATATTTCTAATTTAGGATAATAGAGTTTCTAAGCTAGATACTAAAATGTAGGAGTAGAATCGACGTTAACTTATGAAACTAGTTTGACGGGATTTTGTGGGTAGTATCCGCTGAAAACCCTCAGGAGACAACACTCCTACTACTAGGGACACCTAGAGCTTTAACGGCTTGTTGCACGCGCTCAGTGCAATTGCGTTCCCTTCGAAAGTGAGACTAGGATTTTGTTTTGCTCAGGACGAGCAAAAGACAAGTTTGGGGGTATTTGTTCAGACCAGAATATTGCATTTTAATACCCCTCATTCATTATCTATTTATTGTATATATAGGTACTATTAACCAGTGTCTGCTCAGTATTACAGATTACAAGTATCCATGACAAAATACTGGAAATACACTTAAAATCACGGATATATCATTTATGAGCCGGCACTGCAAACTGACCGATACTTCATGAGTTTCTTTTTGCAACAAGTTTGTGTACACACTGTTTATCTAAATGATCCAACACATACAAGTGTGTGCACAAGACTTTTTGGCATGGACCATGGATGGGGCAATCATGGCACAAGTGGGCATGATGTGATGTGCATTAATGGTGCATTCAATGCATAAAGTGTTGATGTGATTCATAGCTACAAGTTTCCCTCCAAGCCCTGAGTGCAACACAGAACTTTTTAGACCAAGCAAACAATATCATAGTGATGTGGGAGACAACATAAGCCAACACAACAAAAACGAGACCCAGAGCTCGGATTTGGGCCGAGCACGACACCCTTGTGGCCGGCCAAACAGTGCCAGAATGCTTCCACACTTTTGTGGGCCCTCCCTTACTGCCACCTCATCATGTTTTTACTGTTTGTTTATTTTTCTTTTCTGCCTATAAAAGCAGGCAGTGGGCAAGGGGTGAAGGGTCCAAGTTTTGTTAAACATTCCATTCACTTTGTATTCTCTTTTGTTTCTCTTTTCTTTAGTTCTTGTACATAGCTTCCCCTTGAGTTCTTAACCTTCTCTTGATCTTGCAACATCTTCATTGAGCTTGCAAGTTTAAGGGTTGGTTATTGATTTCAAGGGTTGTATCATTCTTGAAGATTAATAAAGCTCTCTTTTTGTGCCTTCATTCACCATGAGTTCTTTGCCTCTTGTTGATCTTGCAACCTCTTAATTGAGCTTGCAAGTTTAAAATTAGGTTATTGACCCATGTCTTGTATTTTGCTATTTGGTTTCGAGTTCTTTCTTTCTTGCATTTTTCTTACTTGCTTTTACATTCATGCAATTTATTACCATGCTTTACTTACTTGCTCTTTAATTCCATGTCATTTATTTACTTACTTGCTTGTTTTTCTTTTCTTTTCTTTTCTCTTTTTTAGCCCTTTTTGTTGTTGTTGTGAATGGGTTGTGAATATGTGTTGTTAGGAAAAGATTACGATATTGTAAGTTAACGTTCCGTTTCTTATTTCCTTTTCCCGTATTTTCCATTGAACTCCGTCCAAATGTTACACAAGCTCTCTGTTAGGCACCCTACCCTACGAAGGTAACAGTGATTCTTAACCGCGACCGGTTGCGTTCGGTTTGGTCGGAGGCGAAAGCAAGAGGCAAGAACGGAAGGACAAAGGTCAATAAGCCGGATTCCACGAATACCGTACTTAAATCCCCTAATCCACGTTGTTTCCAATTGCTCTAGCGTCAATCGTTAAGTTCGGTTCAAAGGACTTGAATACGGAATCCATTAACTTACATTATCATATCGTTTCCTAACAAGTTTAACTTTGCATATAACACATATGATAGATACAAAATTTCCGCCACGCGCATTAACTCGTTACGATAAGAACCATAAAACGCTTTGTCCCCCTGTGGATCGACCCGTACTTATCGCGGCTAGCTGCAAAGCGACACCGTCCTGATTGCGGTTAAACTTTAGAACTTCAAAACACGACACGCCGAAAGCGTGCGATCATGCGACCGCAGCAAACTTCATGAGGATATGATACTCATTGTAGAAATCCTTCACTTTCTCGTTTAAGAAGTTCGTCCCGTGGTCGGTGATGATACACCTTAGGATGCCGAACTGGAGTATCAGGTTGTTCTGCAGGAACTTGATGGTCGTGCCGGCATCCGGTTTCCTGATGGGGACGGCCTCGACCCACTTCGTGAATTAATCTACTACGACGATTATATACTTATGGCTGCCCGTACTAGTCGGTAACTGGCCTATCATGTCCAATCCCCACTGGGCGAACGTGTTGGCTATAGTGCCCTCAGGCAATTATCATAGTCGCAGACTTGTGATTATGATGATTGAGTGAGGACCTGTCCCGATAAAACAGTCTTGCTCAAGATGATAATATTATATTTGGTTTGTCTTTATCATCGTGTTGATAGAGCCCTTAGGATTCTTGCTTGACTGCCAGCAGTATGATGGCGATCATATATGTGGGAGATGGAGTCTATAAGCACATCCTTAAATATCCATAGACGTAGGAGTATCGAGACCGGGCATCGATACTCCAGTGTAGACTAGTGTATACTGATCGAGACCCCGACGAGGGGCGGTGGCCAGGTCTCACAAGCCATTGGTGTTAGTTTGTTCACCTAAGATAGTATGCAGGTGCTCATTAGGTTATGAGTACACTGGACGGACTTGCCGGGAACCTGCTTGTTGGTATTATACCTATTGTCAGATAGCAGTTCCCAGGTGACATGTGTACATGTTAGTCTGTCGACCTGAGATCGTCATTTGTCTCGTGTGAGTTCCCACTGTGCTTTGATTACTACCCTACCACGGCTCAAAGGATTCGTGCAAACAGGTTTTAATTGGGTACAGTCCCGAGCCACATGGAGGCAGTGATCGGATTGTCGGGGATTCGTCTCTCTCGGTATTGGGGTTGATGTCGCGTTGTGTACGAATGACCATCACCATAAATCCGTGGCCACGGTGGACAAGAATTATCGATCCAGGATCAATAGTTTCTCAGGTGGTGATGGGTTTCATACCGACACTAAATATCGCGTTGTTGGGGGTCTGACTTTATCCACCCCCTAGACTCGATATGTGATACTCTTAGACGAACAGACCGGACTGTACGGATATTGTCACTGACAGGCTCAGTAGGGGTTCAGGATGAGTTTGCTCGTCGGCCTCCCTTTCGCTCAATACCTGGGTAGCCGTTACGTACAGCTAGTGCCGCTGACGTGCTTATGGTTAAACCCACTGCCAGCATATTGACGAGTCTTTAGAGTCCCACACAGAGGGTTTTCACGGTTCAGGCGATATGGTGTACATGAGGTATGTTGATACATACAGGTGTCCGATTAAATATGTGCAAGTGCCGCGCAGACTTTAATCGGACGGTTGATAATACTAGCGGCTTAGGATTAAGCCAGATTATTAAATTAGGTTTTGATTTAATAATTTACATATGTATTTATATATATGTATTCTAGTATTATTGTTCACTATTCGTTTTCTCTCTTAGCTATTCGTATTTTTGTACGAATACGCGTATATGTATTTCGGTACATGTACCGGGAAGTATTCCGTATTTTCTACGGAATAGCTTCTAGAAGGTGCCACATCATTTGTATGAATTTCCATTTTTGGAAATTCATTTGACTCACAAAAGAGGTAGACATGTGAGGTGGCATGTGCATAGTGATAAGCATGGTTTTGGGCATGTAGCAAAGTATGGTTGTGTATTGTTTATTTGATTAATTGAAAATGGAAATTGATATTTTTTTATGTGGGACAGAGAGGGGGCGGGCCACATGATTGAGAGGGATTGATTTTCATGTTTTTGATGACATTATCACAAAGCAAGCCCACTCTCTCAATCTCTTAAGTTCACACAAACACTTAACTATTTTTATTCATGCCAAAGCTACATCACCTCCATTCTTCTTCTTTGGTTGCTCCCATGACCACATGGTAGAGAGAAAATTGTTGTGACATATTCATACACCCCCACTCTCCATCGCTAGCGACGTTGGAGCGTCGGTTACCTCGTTTGACGAGGTTGGAGCTTGCGCCGTTTCCCTCGGGTGGATCATCGAAGATGGAGGAAGACCGGCAATCAAACATCATCAAAGGATCGCTAGGAGCTTGAAATGAAGACTGAAGGACTCGGATCATCTCGGTATAACCTTTCTAACTTTTAGTTAGCTCGCTAGAATAGGGTTTAAGGTCGATCCGGGATTCGGGTAGCGGTAGCGCCGGTTTAGAAATATTTGTTCCGCATTTTGGCCGCGTTTCGATGGCCGGGGCGCTGCCGGGACCCTTCATGGTATCAGAGCCACCCTTTAAACCCCTTACAAGCTTGTTTAGACATGCTTAAAAGATCGATCGACGGATTTTACCGAAATCATGATTTCATTCTTCAGTTTGCCGTCGATTTTCAAAAGTGGTCAAAAAAATTATTTGCAGTAGCTTAAAAATCCGTGCAGGGAAATACAAGGCTACAGAAAAAATTTGAGCTCGTGATGCCACTGAAGTGCAGCGGAACCGCCGCACTGACCCCATTTAGGCGGCGGATCCGCGGCCATTTTTTGGCGACGGGCCTTCAAATTTTCACTGTAGCTCAGTTTCTTGGAATTGTGATTTTTGTGATATTCTGTTTTGGCCCAGGTTTCAGTAAAGTGTTGTTTTGCTATTGGGGCCAATTTGGAAATTTGTTGATCGATATTTTAAGTGGGCGTTTAACAGTACATACATTATATTCTGCGACCGTGAATATCATTTGATCGGTAAACCCGTCTAACTGCTACATGTCTTTTAGACGGGTTTGCGAACGTGACATTCATGTTGATGTTCTGTGTTGTGTTATTTGGATCGTCGTGGTGGATAGCAATGGTGCAATGTTAGTACAGTTTAATTTCATTTGTACATTTGATATTGCGGGGCGAGCGTCCGACATGTGGACTGCCGTCACTGCCAGTTTGTATATTATTCTTTTGGGCCACGACCGGGCTGAGGTCGATGTCACCCTTGTATATTATTTTCTTTTCTATACTAGGATTACCCCGAGGTGGAGTACACGAATAGCCGGGTTCTAGAGGGCAACTGGTCCGTATCTCAAGGCATTCAGACGGAGGGGACTTTACTCTAGAATTGGCGGGCTATTCGCCGCACTCGTAGGGGGTATAGGTTGACCCAGGAGGGGTGCTCAAGTTGCCGGATTCCGTTAAGTGCTGGGTGGTCCATTCACGTTGCTGAAGGGGGCTGCCTCACTTCTGGTTTTGGCGGGTAACTTGCCGCGCTCGTAGGGGTCTAGGTTTCATTGCACATGCTGTCCACACGACAGGGAACGTAGGGTCTCACTTGCGGCTCAAGTGAAACTCGGAGCTCCAGATTATCCACCATTATGTGTTGCTTCTGTGATGTTTCTGTGATGTTACTTTATATCATGCCTGGGATGAATGTTATATATATATATTTATATATACTAGTAGATGTTTTATATGTTTTGCACCCGCGCTAGCCCAGTCCCTGCTCTGTCGTTAGTTAAGTAACTGATCGCACACTTTTGGCGTGTCGGATGTTCAAAGAATTAAAGTGTAACCGCGATCAGGACGGTGTCGCTTTGCAGCTAGCCTGTGAGCACGGGTCGGTCCACAGGGAGATGGTGTTATCTTACCTTCTTGTCTTAGATGAGTCAATAAAGAATTTGTGTATGATTGTTTGGACTAACCTATGTGTATTATCTGCAAGTATAAAGTTGTTAAGAAAAGATACGAGATTATAAGCTAAAGAAATCCGTACTCAAAACCTTTGAGCCGAGTCTTGACCAATTGAAGCTAAGCAATTGGCAACAACGTGGATTAGGGGATTTAAGCGCGGTATTTGTGGAATCCGGCTTATTTACCCTTGTCCTTCCGTTCTTGTCTTTTGCTTTCGCCTCCGGCCAAACCGAACGCAACCGGTCGCGGTTAGGAATCACCGTTACCTTGTCAGGGTACGGTGCCTAACGGAGCGCTTGCGTATGGTTTGGGCAGAGTTCAATGGAAAATACGGGAAAAGGAGATGGGCAAAGAAAACTTAACTTATAATACCGTATTTTATCTTAACAACAATAATTACATTCATTCACAAAAGAGAACCAAAAAGAGAGAACAAAAAAGAAAAGAACAAAGAAAAGAAAAGATACAAGTATTAAGTGCATGAAATAAATTACAAGTAATTAAAGACAAGGTAAAAAAAAGCAAGTAATAGAAAGCGATAAAAAGAACACGGAAGTAGAACCCAAGCCAAGCATGTGCTCAATAGCCAACCCTTAAACTTGCAAGCTCAATGAAGAGGTTGCAAGATCAAGGGAAGGGTAGAGAACGCATGTGAAGTGAAGAACCAGTCCCGTGAGAAAATACGACCCTTGAGATCAATAACTAACCCTTACCCATTCAAGCTCAATGAAGAGGTTGAATGAGCAAGAGAAAGAAAGAATCTCAAGGGGGAGCAAGCTAACAAGAAAGATAAAAAACCCTCATCTTCATTAATCTTCCACTCAAAAAGCTCTCACTACAATTTTAATGGAGAAAGAATGAAGAAGAGGAAGAAGAAGAACAAAACTACACAAAAAAGAAGAACAAAGAAAGCTCCCTTGGTTGAGCTCAAAACTGCTGTATTTATAGGCAGGAGAATGGAGTTCTAGGGCAACCACCAGACCACATGGGAAATACCCTTAATACCCCCAAAAGTCGACGCAGAGAGGGCCCCACCTAGCCGCGGATCCGCCGCCAATACCCCCTATTGGCCACGGATCTGCGCCCCTATAGTAGGTTTAGGGTGTGGGGATTCTTGTACGGCCCTGATCTGCTGTCCCCTGTTGTCTGGTACACATATTTTCTGATAATTCTTCCAGAATATCTTCAGATTCTTAGTCCAAGATTGCATCTATTCTTCACTTTTGACTTTATCTCTCTTGAGCTCCGTGCACCCATTGATTCTTATGCTGCCCCCCCTCGTGCTCTGTGCTTGTCCGAGACACGAATGACCGCTGTCATATGTCTTGTCCCTGGAACTGGTACTCGGCACTGGACGGATATGGATGACCGGAACCCGGCTTTTATCTGCTGTGACAGATGTTCTGTATTTGGTGTAACTGTGGAGATTTTGTCTTGATTTGCAATATTTGGACTGAAAACCTGTACTCTGTAAATATGTAACAAACACGGATTAAAAGTACCTACCTATAAACACACGAGCATAAGAATGGGCGGTATAAAATGCAGTATTCTGTGCTGAACAAATACCCCCAAACTTAACTTTTGCTCGTCCCGAGCAAAACCAATTATTCACAAAAAATAAAATCCTAACCGCACTTTCGCAGGGAACGCGATTGCACTGAGCGTGTGCAACAAGCCGTTAAACCTCTAGGTGTCCCTAGTAGGAGGAGTGTTGTCTCCTGAGGGTTTTCAGCGGATTACACCCACAAAATCCCGTCAAGCTAGTGTCATAAGTTAACATCGATTCTACTCCTACAGTTTAGTATTTACATTAGAAACTCTATTATCCTAAATTAGAAATATTCAACCCTTATTCTTCACACCTCTTATCTATTTACCCTTAGATTATATACGTTCCAAAAAAGTTTAGAAAGATGTTGGTTCTCCTGAGTTTTCCTTCTAAAGCGCGGCCTTAAATCAGGGATTTTTATCAACTTTACAGAAAACATAAGTCTTATTCTTCATTTCAATCTTTTATTCAAACATCGATTGTATATCCCTACGTGAGTGTATATTTACACCCTTACACTTGAGAATTCAATTCAAGCTATAATACCCTTGCCCTAATACCTAATACTACTTCTTTTCATTAAGGATGGACGGATTTGCTCACACACCTTTCATGCGACTATTAATGCTTCTTGAGGCACTAACGGCCGATTACTGAATGTGTGAGCTTAAAGCGTAAATAGCAGTTTCCAGGTCTTGACTTTATTCTATTTTTTTTTCTTTTTTTTTTCTTTTTCAAGACCAGATATATTTTTCACATGCTCTTTTGGTGTTTAGCTTTAAATACCGTTTTTTCTTTCATACTAGGCTTTCAGGAAAGAGTACTTCTAGGTATCCTCTACTATCCCAAGTTTCAAGGTGCGTGTAAGTGCAGTTTGTAGGGTATATACTCTCTAAATTTGAACTTAAGAAAAAAAAACTATTTTTCAGACTTATCCTCCGGTAAAGCTTCAATACTTTCCCTTCTTCTTGACTTAACTCAAAAAACTGAACTCAAGATTACCTATTTCTCAAAAAAACTGTAAGGACGTATACTTACCAAGTTTAAACAGAATGAGGGTTATTTTTAGGGTTTTCAATTCCTAACGCTAGAATTTAGTTATTTCTATCATATCAACTAATCTTTCGGAATAAAGATCTAAGTTACCCTATTAGCCAACTTGACGACAAAGTTTTTATATTTTTCGAAATTTTTTGATTTTTATGGGTTTTTCGAATAAGGTATGCAAATGCAAAATATACAAATGAATGCGAAGGAAGAAAGCTTACCGAGCACACCCCCAAACTTAAACTTGACAGTGCCCTCACTGTCAGGCTATACCAAGAGGGTCAAAATTGTCGGCGCTCCCTAAAAAAAAATTATATACAAAACAAAAAAGAAAACAAAAAATATATACAAAAAGGTGTCCCTCCCAAACTTAAGTAAAACAGTGTTTCCACTGTTAAGCGTTGAAATTCAGGATTAGGGGGGAAAGAGAACAATATCAAGCTATACAAGGCCTTACACAGGCCAAAAGTTAACACCAACCATTCAAAGATTTTATCGCTATAATGTACCGGTTGGTGGAAGAAGGCGTAGAGAAAAGAGATGGAGAATACGCGAGACCATATGCGGAGAGAAGCGGGATATGGTCTCGGTATATAAGAGGAAGAAGAATGGCGGAAGGGAAAAAGAAGTGGAATACGAACTTGAGGGTGCAAATGGAGTAAATAGATTAGCACAATTTGTGATGACCGATGTGTGAAAAGTGATTGTGCTAATATATTTACTCGTCGAGAAATTGGGTCGAATCCCTCAAGATTCGTAAGAAACCATGGGTACGCCGAACTTGGTAAACCAGACACAGTAAATGAAAGTGAGACGGGTTCTTGCAAGGTCGGAACGATGGAAATGATGGAGGAAAGTGGTTGAGGAAGGGTATCGGTTAAGGGTTCTGGAGGGTGTAAACAGTCAGTGAAAGGAACAGGATGAATTGGAAAATCCGACTCATCATCTAGAACTGTTTCATCCTCAAAAATATCCTCAAAATTCTCCTCAAAGTTAAGATCATCCATGCATATTTCATCAAAGTCCAGACGCATATGGGGTTCGGGAAAAACATTTAATGACTCGGGATGATGATCTGAAGAGACAAACTCAGCCAAATCTACGGGTTCATCATCCAAAATATTCCCAGCGTCAATATCCTTAATCAAGTGAAAATCAAAATTCTCTGACACCTCAACCAAAGCATGGATATTAATCAATTCAGGTTCTAAGATGGAGGTGTAGAGGTCAAAAGGATTGGGTGTGATTTCACTTTGCATGGTCCCTTCACAATCGGGCAAATCAAACACTACAAAGTCGCACAACTCATTAAACATTCTATCTTCAACTGATAATTCATTTGGGACACTTGATAGACTTTCAACACAGGAGTTGTGGGATTCAATTTGAGACGGGTAGGTTTGATTTGGAAGGGGGTACATCTCACTCTCTCCACTCAAATTCACAGCCTGTCCTGCCGCCTCATCATACATTGAAAAAGTTGGAGCTAGTTGAAAACTAGCTACCGGGTCACTAGGTTGCATGAGGGCGGCCATGGACGCATTCAAATCCATCATCTGTTGGCTTGACGCTACCCTAAAATCTTCCAACGACTGTTCCAGACTAGACATAGATTGTGATGGGGTTTCAGTAAAAGATTCAAAGTTATTTGGATACTGAAAACTCCCAAACGGCTGTTCTGAAGTAATGTCTAGGGAAGGTGCAAAAGTAGGGTAGGACTGGTAGGAATTGAATGGCTGGACAGGAGCAGGATCAACATTTGGATAAGAAGGTGAATGGAATTGTTGATCCCAAGAATTTGAAGTGGTGAAAGGAGTGAAAGATCGGCTACGGGATTGTTCAATACGTTCAGCAATAGACATTGGTCTTGTGGCTACAACTGGACTTTCAAAAGGGGTATCAACGCAAGAAGGGGTGAATGTTTGAAACGGTTGATACGAAGTGGATTGCGGGGTCCAGTTGTTCGTCCTAGACGCGTCTATCCGATCTTTCAAAGAAATTTTGGGCATGGAGGGGTCGTTCGAAGTTCGACCAAAACAAGAACCGTAGGAAGTAATGTCTGGTTGTGGGTACCAAAGTTCGGCAAGAGTTTTGCGAGGTGGAGTACCCATGATATGAAGAGAGAGAGAAAAAGGTAGAGAAAAGGAGGGGAAAAAGAATGTGATATTTTTTTTTAAATTTTTTTTTTTAAATATTAACAAAAGAATGAAGTATACACAAAAAAGAATATGGACAAAAAAAAAAACAATCACGACACAAAAATACCACACACCTAATCGTTCTAGGGTTAACCTAGGTCAACTAGACCTGCTCCAGAACTTGATTGTCGAAGTAAAACTGTGTCGAGAAACAGGCTCAAGATACACTGATCACGAGGCCAGGTAAGTGCAGAGATAAGGGGAGGTTTTCCAACGCTTTCGCGAAGTTCCTTAATTAAATAACCCTTTCTCTTTTGGCGGTTACGCCGTTAACACTTTCCTAGACACCCCGTAAACAATATACTGTTAAGTGAGATTCAAAACACAGTTAACTTCTCCTAGTGAGCGCGAAGTCCTTAAGGCTTAAAGTCTAGTTTTTTTTTTAAATTTGTGCGGGTAAACGTTATGCGCAAGTTCGTGATTTGTGGGCAACGGAAAAGGTGATGAAAACCCTTACCGTATCTTGTGGGGTTCGCTTGCCCTTAAGTCCGTATTAATGTATGCAATGCACAATTCAATAAAAATTCTATAAAGAATCAAACAATCGTTTTTTAGTTTAAGCGCGGCACTGCAACAAATACGGGTTAGTCAATTTTTAGCGTTTGCTAGCGAACTTGCAAAGAATCCTGCAAAGAATAGTATATTGGAAGCGTCGGATTTGAGAAGAAGGTGTTAGTAAAGTACGAACCGTTTAAGTTTTGGGTTAGGAAACCCCCGTTGAATCAAATCCGGTAAGCTTGAAAGGTTCGCTTGCGCGGGTCAAACTACCCGGATCTTTGGCACTGTACTTCGTAATTACCTTAGCCTTGAACGCACACTTTGCTCCCACAATCGCAGTTTGCAAATACGCAAAAATCTGCACACTTGCCCACAAAAATTATCAAAAAAAAACAAAAAGATTTTTTTTTATAAATATATACAAAAAGAATATTAACCCGAATAACAAGAAAGAAAATACGCTACCGTCTCCCCGGCAACGGCGCCATTTGATCGCACGCTTTTGGCGTGTCGGATGTTCAAAGAATTAAAGTGTAACCGCGATCAGGACGGTGTCGCTTTGCAGCTAGCCGGTGAGCACGGGTCGGTCCACAGGGAGATGGTGTTATCTTACCTTCTTGTCTTAGACGAGTCAATAAAGAATTTGTGTATGATTGTTTGGACTAACCTATGTGTATTATCTGCAAGTATAAAGTTGTTAAGAAAAGATACGAGATTATAAGCTAAAGAAATCCGTACTCAAAACCTTTGAGCCGAGTCTTGACCAATTGAAGCTAAGCAATTGGCAACAACGTGGATTAGGGGATTTAAGCGCGGTATTATTGGAATCCGGCTTATTTACCCTTGTCCTTCCGTTCTTGTCTTTTGCTTTCGCCTCCGGCCAAACCGAACGCAACCGGTCGCGGTTAGGAATCACCGTTACCTTGTCAGGGTACGGTGCCTAACGGAGCGCTTGCGTATGGTTTGGGCGGAGTTCAATGGAAAATACGGGAAAAGGAGATGGGCAAAGAAAACTTAACTTATAATACCGTATTTTATCTTAACAACAATAATTACATTCATTCACAAAAGAGAACCAAAAAGAGAGAACAAAAAAGAAAAGAACAAAGAAAAGAAAAGATACAAGTATTAAGTGCATGAAATAAATTGCAAGTAATTAAAGACAAGGTAAAAAAAAGCAAGTAATAGAAAGCGATAAAAAGAACACGGAAGTAGAACCCAAGCCAAGCATGTGCTCAATAGCCAACCCTTAAACTTGCAGGCTCAATGAAGAGGTTGCAAGATCAAGGGAAGGGTAGAGAACGCATGTGAAGTGAAGAACTAGTCCCGTGAGAAAATACGACCCTTGAGATCAATAACTAACCCTTACCCATTCAAGCTCAATGAAGATGTTGAATGAGCAAGAGAAAGCAAGAATCTCAAGGGGGAGCAAGCTAACAAGAAAGATAAAAAACCCTCATCTTCATTAATCTTCCACTCAAAAAGCTCTCACTACAATTTTAATGGAGAAAGAATGAAGAAGAGGAAGAAGAAGAACAAAACTACACAAAAAAGAAGAACAAAGAAAGCTCCCTTGGTTGAGCTCAAAACTGCTGTATTTATAGGCAGGAGAATGGAGTTCTAGGGCAACCACCAGACCACATGGGAAATACCCTTAATACCCCCAAAAGTCGACGCAGAGAGGGCCCCACCTAGCCGCGGATCCGCCGCCAATACCCCCTATTGGCCGCGGATCCGCGCCCCTATAGTAGGTTTAGGGTGTGGGGATTCTTGTACGGCCCTGATCTGCTGTCCCCTGTTGTCTGGTACACATATTTTCTGATAATTCTTCCAGAATATCTTCAGATTTTTAGTCCAAGATTGCATCTATTCTTCACTTTTGACTTTATCTCTCTTGAGCTCCGTGCACCCATTGATTCTTGTGCTGCCCCCCTCGTGCTCTGTGCTTGTCCGAGACACGAATGACCGCTGTCATATGTCTTGTCCCTGGAACTGGTACTCGGCACTGGACGGATATGGATGACCGGAACCCGGCTTTTATCTGCTGTGACAGATGTTCTGTATTTGGTGTAACTGTGGAGATTTTTTCTTGATTTGCAATATTTGGACTGAAAACCTGTACTCTGTAAATATGTAACAAACACGGATTAAAAGTACCTACCTATAAACACACGAGCATAAGAATGGGCGGTATAAAATGCAGTATTCTGTGATGAACAGTAACCTAACGGGTGATGACGGGACCCAGTGGCGAATGCGGATAGCATATACGTACATTTTATTTTCGTTCTTTTCTGGTGTGATTAATTGATGGGACTGCATTGATTCTTATCAATGCAAGGATAAAACAAACCTATTTATGATGTTGTTGGAACCAAGTTTTAAAAAAACTGGCATTACAGACGTTCTCTTTTGCTTTGCACCGTGGTATTCAGTTTGGAATATCCTGCACCTTATTCGACGAGGCAAGGGCTGAGATCCTTTCATCGGGAGTGACCCCTTGGGTAAAAGTTTGCATCAACGTAATAACTTTACCATAGTCGATTATTTTTACTTTGCATCGTGGTATTCAGTTTGGGATATCCTGCACCCCATTAGACGGGGAAAGAGCCGAGATCCCTTCACCGGGAGTGACCTCTTTAGCAAAAGTTTTCGCCACTATATATATTTATAAAACCACTTGGATTCTTTCAACGATATCAAGTTCATTACGTTAAAGGTTTTTCGCCAAAAACCAGCCGTAGCCCTCCGTCATTTCGGATAAATAGCGCATAGTATTCGTGTGGTGTTTGTTGGCCAAAGTCAAGGCATCGTGTGCGGTAGCTGTGTGTTGCTTGTCCATTGCATGGATATGCATTGATTTAGGACAGTCGTACCACCTTGTTAGCCAAAGTCAAGGGTGTGTGCGGGTGGGTCTAAATCAATCAGGACAATGACGGGTAGAACTTGACTTGCGGGTTATGATTTGTTGGCCAAAGTCAAGGTCATAAACCGCTTGGGGTAAAAATTACATCGGGAGTTTCAAACATACAGGAAACTTGCCAGGCTTGCGCATACCATCTGGAGTGTGGTAACTTGAGTGGCTTCCATCAAGTTATCATACGATGATAGTTGGATCCCGATTCCCACTGATGAGTAGGATTACTTCTCGGGTGATTCCGACTAATTCTCCTTTTGGGTTTGGAGGAGAATTCGAGAAAACAGTGGGAGCTATCCAGATTAGATAAAATGATTGACCATTCTGATCTAGGTTAGAGTGCACGTTGAGTGTTTTTTCTCTCTCTCTCTCTCTGACTGCGACTATAACCCGACCTTTGACTAAAACTCATGAAACCAAGTTGACCGAACCTTCTTAAAACACTTTGGCTTTTGGAATGTCACGGTGTCGCATACATCATTGCCACTTCTATATCATCTTTTCATTTCTCCAGAACACCCCGTATTACTACGAACATCCACTTCCATTGGATAAATCCATCGCATGGTTATATACGAACTCGAAGGATCTGTTTCGAGGATGGATTCTGGTTCTGGAGAGATTGAATAGGATTATTCGGTTGTTTTTTCTCTTTACCTTCTCTTAGGTTGTGAGGGCTCCTAGGATTAGGAGAGAGTACACCTATTAAGCTTATTGGATAGTCTTCCTCCAGACCATAGGCAGGTGCCGAACAGTAGGGAAGGAAGAAAACCAACAAGCTTAACGGTGGTGTACAGAAGGTAATAAGTAAAGACATATACAGGGATTAGAATAATGGCAAAGGAAAATGCGATCAGCATCATTCACGACAAAGACCATGTATACCCCTGCCACTCCTACATCCTCTTTGATTTTCTCTAGAACACTCTGTATCACTATGGGTATCCACTTCCATTGGATAAATCCATTGTATAGTTACATATGAACTCGAAGGAACTTTTTCGAGGATGGATTCCGGTTCAAGAGAAATTGGATAGGATTATTCAGATGTCTTTTCTCCTTACCTCCTCTCAGGTTGCGAGGGCTCCTAGGATTAGGAGAGTACACCTATTACGCTTATTGGATAGTCTTCTTCCAAACCTTAGGCTGGTGTCGAAAGGTAGGGAATGAAGAAAACCAATTAGGGTAAAAGTGGTGTACAGAAGGTAATAAGTAAAGACATAATAAAGGGATTGCAGAGAGGGCAGGCAAGTATATGGTTACTGTCGTGAATCAGGATAGTGGAAGAGGTGTTACTAGGAATACCAGTTAACCCTTTTGAAACATTTTCATGTTTCAGTCTGACTGTGCGATGTTAATTGAAAACTGTTTTCCCAATTGGAATCTAACTCCAGGGTATGTATTTACCAGATCAGTTTCTCACATCTGTATGATATTATAGATGGTGAGTGGGAGTAAGATATTGGGAATTGGGTGATTAGATCCTCATTATATCGGAATTCGTAGTAAATTGGTGATATTTGAGGAAATCATCTGGATTTTGCCGGATGGCAAATATTTAGTTTTGAATATCCGTTGTTATGCACCAATTTCAAACTGGTATATCTGTACATTTATTTTATAAAGTGAGATATAACTTTTTGATATTGTGTCTATGACACTTATCTATATCAGTTGGTGATTAGGTAAGGTGTATTCAACAGCGGTGTAATTTTTCTTAACCTTACTACAGTTTTTCAACCTACGACACACAGGGTTTGAGTTATTGAATTCAGAGGGCTTATACAAAATATTGTATGTTGTCCAGTGTCCATTAGGACAAAAGGGTTGGTACTCATACTATATTCTGTTTACTTATGACTTCTCCAGTTCTGGACATGTATTTCGTTAAAATGCAAGGTCCAGATATTCAGAAGTTTTAGGTATAAGAATAAAGTAGAGAAACATTTGTTGGAAGTATCAGGATTCTTCGATGAAGTCGAAGATGTAGATACTTGTATTTGGTATTCCGCTGATAGTAATGGTTTTGAGAACTTGCTTCTCTTTCGGGTTACTCATATGTGGATGCACTCCTAGATGAGTAATGCTGATTGTCCTCTTTCTATTTGGTTGATATGCACTGGAGAATGCTGCATGATTTTGAATCTGGTTCCAATTAAATTAGTGCTTTAGTTTCTATATTAGATTTATATAGATCAATTTATATCTTAACAATGTTAAGGTATAGGGAGTTGTCCGGCTGATGCTTAAAACCAGAATCCGGATAAACTCAAGGCACGTTTCAGTAATGGCTGTTTGTGGGTTATCCCGGGCTTTGACGAGGGTTAACTTTCTACCATCAAGAAGATCAATAGTAATGTTGTTCTTGACTCGCCACGGTTTTAATAAAATGGACTTTTCATAAAACAAGAGTGGGAGTATGGTAGAACTGGAAGTGATTCCAGAACCATAAACGATTACTGAAGATTTAATAGAACCTGAGGATTCAATTAGTTTTGACGTTCCATTAGCCACTTCGCAGATTTGGTGGGTAACCTCAGGCACCCGAGAGGTACTTCGGTCTTCTCAGAGACGGTGAAGGGGAGGTTCTTGTTTACCCAGACTTTCCATTGCTGCTGTTCTAGACCATAAGACCCGGCAGGAGGATGAGTATAGCGTCGTTCTAAACTAGCTTTAGAAGTGTACGTATATATGACTCTGCCAGAGAGTTGTTGTAGTCAGTGGGAGCAGCGGAGGCATAGTAGGCAAGTAGCTTATATCTATTTATAAACTAAAGCAGATATTACGGAAATAGATCATCAAATTTTGATATGATAGTCATAGGCTTTGACCTCATCAGAATAGGAGATGGATCTGGTAAGAAGGTAGTAGAGAGTGATGTCCAGGTATTGGGATGACATGCACTTGATAGGAAGGGATATTCCTATTCTACGATCGGTTATATTGTGGTTGTCACAAAGTTGTTTTCTCCACACAGGATATGGAAATAATATTAAATTTCCTGGTTACTAGATCTATGTTTTTAGATCTAGATTTGGGAAATATCCCAATTTGGGTACTTTGACATTAAATGGACGACTCCTGGCATGGTGGTGTACCTGCAGGTGATGGAGTCACCCTCTCTAAAGGTGTCTTACAGACTAAAAGGGAGAGGGATCTGCATGATTAGCATATCACTTGCTTAGGCAATTGGGTTAATCATGAAATGTCAAGTACCACACCAGATATTGCTTTTGTACAAGATGCAATAAGCAGATATATTATTCTAATCCAGGAGAAACTTTGGGAAGCAGTTTATGAACATAAATGGAGGTTCTATGGATATGGTAACGACAGCCTCCTTTGGAAGACGATTATCATTTCAGGCTTCCAAGGTGACTTGGATGACAGAGTGACTGTCAGAGTTATAGTTTTCCCTCTTTTGAGGGACAGTATGTTGGACAGATGGTCCAAGCGGATACTGTGGAAGGCATGGCGCATGTTACTGATTAAATTCAGTAGACGATACAGTCTAAGTAGTTTGCTTGATTTGCAGTTCATTTGTGAACTGGGTCCTATCAGATATCCAGACAAATTCTAAGAAAAGTATTGCTCATTTCGGAAGATAGTTTGCTCTGTAAAGTTAAGATTAAGAAAGATACAGAAAGAAACATTGGAGCGGATCCACTCACTGAGGCTATTTCTCGAACGCAATCATTTTCGCAAACAGGCTTTACGAAACTGATTAGTAGAGAAGTTGGGTGTTCGGTATCACACGGGCTGTGAGTATGCGACATCGCAATAATTGGCCTTAAGTGCAAGTGGGAGATTGTTGGCTATAGTGCCCTCAAGGCAATTATCATAGTCGCAGACTTGTGATTATAATGATTGAGTGAGGACATGTACCGATAAAACAGTCTTGCTCAAGATGATAGTATGCTATCTGGTTTCTCTTTATCATCGTGTTGATAGAGCCCTTAGGATTCTTGCTTGACTGCCAGCAGTATGATAGCGATCATATATATAGGAGCTGGAGTCTATAAGCACATCCTTAAATGTCCCTAGTCGTAGGAGTATCGAGACCGGGCATCGATACTCCAGTATAGACTAGTGTATACTGATCGAGACCCCGACGAGCGGCGGTGGCCAGGTCTCACAAGCCATTGGTGTTAGTTTGTTCACCTAAGATAGTATGCAGGTGCTCATTGGGTTATGAATACGCTGGACAGACTCGCCGGGAACCTGCTAGTTGGTATTATACCTATTGTCAGATAGCAGTTCCCAAGTAACATGTGTACAGGTTAGTCTGTCGACCTGAGATCGTCATTTGTCTCGTGTGAGTTCCCACTGTGCTTTGATTACTACCCTACCACGGCTCAAAGGATTCGTGCAAACAGGTTTTAGTTGGGTACAGTCCCGAGCCACATGGAGGTAGTGATCGGATCGTCGGGGATTCGTCTCTTCCGGTATTGGGGGTTGATGTCGCGTTGTGTACGGATGACCATCACCATAAATCCGTGGCCACGGTGGACGAGAATTATCGATCCAGGATCGATAGTTTCTCAGGTGGTGATGGGTTTCATACAGACACTAAATATCGTGTTGTTGGGGGTCTGACTTTATCCACCCCCCGTAGACTCGATATGCGATACTCTTAGACGAACAGACCGGACTGTACGGATATTGTCACTGACAGGCTCAGTAGGGGTTCAGGATAAGTTTGCTCGTCGGCCTTCCTTTCGCTCAATACCTGGGTAGCTGTTACGTACAGCTAGTGCCGCTGACGTGCTTGTGGTTAAACCCACTGCCAGCGTATTGACGAGTCTTTAGAGTCCCACACAGAGGGTTTTCACGATTCAGGAGATATGGTGTACATAAGGTATGTTGATACATACAGGTGTCCGATTAAATATGTGCAAGTGCTGCGCAGACTTTAATCGGACGGTTGATAATACTAGCGGCTTAGGATTAAGCCAGATTATTAAATCAGGTTTTGATTTAATAATTTACATATGTATTTATATATATGTATTCTAGTATTATTGTTCACTATTCGTTTTCTCTCTTGGCTATTCGTATTTTTGTACGAATACGTGTATATTTATTTCGATACATGTACCGGGAAGTATTCCGTATTTTCTACGGAATAGCTTCTAGAAGGTGCCACATCATTTGTATGAATTTCTATTTTTGGAAATTCATTTGACTCACGAATGAGGTGGACATGTGAGGTGGCATGTGCATAGTGATAAGCATGGTTTTGGGCATGTAGCAAAGTATGGTTGTGTATTGTTTATTTGATTAATTGAAAAAGGAAATTGATATTTTTTGATGGGGGAGAGAGAGGGGGTCAGCCACATGATTGAGAGGGATTGATTTTCATTTTTTTGATGACATTATCACAAAGCAAGCCCACTCCCTCACTCTCTCAAGTTCACACAAACACTTAACCATTTTTGTTCATGCCAAAGCTACATCACCTCCATTCTTCTTCTTTGGTTGCTCCCATGAGCACATGGTAGAGAGAAAATTGTAGTGACATATTCATACACCCCCACTCTCCATCGCTAGC
The DNA here is from genome assembly GCA_030015575.1 of Agapanthus africanus. Lineage (NCBI taxonomy): Eukaryota > Viridiplantae > Streptophyta > Magnoliopsida > Asparagales > Amaryllidaceae > Agapanthus > Agapanthus africanus. The sequence continues at coordinate 189,308,903 of JASDDO010000012.1, read as the reverse complement.
GACGTTGGAGCATCGGTTACCTCGTTCAACGAGGTTGGAGTTTGCGCCGTTTCTCTCGGGTGGATCATCGGAGATGGAGGAAGACCGGCAATCAAACATCATCAAAGGATCGCTAGGAGCTTGAAATGAAGACCGAAGGACTCAGATCATCTCGGTATAACCTTTCTAACTCTTAGTTAGCTCGCTATAATAGGGTTTAAGGTCGATCCGGGATTCGGGCAGCGGTAGCGCCGGTTTAGAAATTTTTGTTCCGCATTTTGGCCGCGTTTCGATGGCCGGGGCGCTGCCGGAACCCTTCAGAACGGCCACGGGGAGGTTAAAGCGATCAGCTTGGTAGCCGGAAGGCGAGGTATGCTTTCATGGAGCTTGCAACTTTTGCATCTCCTAACGAGCTTCTGGGCGTCTTCGCGAATAGTTGCCCAGTAGTACCCCTGGAGCAATGCCTTCTGGATTATGGTTCGGGCCCCTTGTTGTGTGTCGCCGACCCTTTCATGGATTTCGCCGAGGACGTAGTCGGCTTCGTGGGGGTAGATGTATCGGAGCAAGGGCTGAGTGAAGGATTTCTTGTAAATGTTCCCATTGCCCCAGACGAAGTGACGGGCTTTGGCCTGAAGACGGCGGGCTGCTCCCCGATCTTCTGGGAGCGTACCATCCCTTAGGAATTCCACGAGGGGCTTCCTCCTGTCTTGGTCATCTTCCTGTGCTGCATATACATGAAATATTGTCGCCCCGTATTTCACGCTCGGCCGTGGCAAGGTCTCGAAGAGGATAGATCGCTTGTTGTTGGCCGAGTAGGATGAAGCCATCTTGCTCAGGGCGTTGGCTTGGGCATTGAGCTACCTGGGTATTTGCTCTACCTGGAATTCTTGAAATTCTTCCGAATTTTTCTTACCTCGGCCAGGTACTTCACCATTAGAGGTTACCGAGCCTCGAAGTGGCCGGTTACTTGACCAACGACTAGGGCTAAGTCACTGCGGATTCGAATTGTTTTCAGCCCCAGCCCGGAGGACATGCGCAGTCCAGCCAGTAGGGCCTCGTACATTGTCGCATTGTTTGAGGCCTTGAATCCGAGTTTTAGAGAATACTCCATTTCTGCCTCGTTCGGGCCCCGAATGATGATGCCGGCGCTACGGCCTTCCTCGGTTGAGGACCCGTCGACGTAAATGGCCCACTCAGGGACCGAGTCGTGTCTCCCCATGACCGGGTGTTGAGCCGCGAGGGTCGGCGTGGACTCCGGTTCTTTGCTGGGGATGGTGCACTTGACGATAAAATCGGACAGGGCTTGTGCTTTGATGGCCTACCTTGGGCGGTATTTTATATCAAACTAAGAAAGCTCCCACCTCCACTTCTCTAAGAGGCCTGAGGATTCGGGTAAGGCGAGGATAGCCCCAGTGGGCGCTTGATGAGAACGAGGATAGTATGTGCCTGGAAGTAGTGTCGTAGCTTCCTTGAGGCCACAACGAGTGCCAAGACAATCTTCTCTATGGATGTGTACATCGTTTCCGCGTCTTTGAAGACGTGGCTCATATAGTACACCGGATTCTGCGCTCCGTCGACCTCTCGTACGAGCACAGAGCCCGTTGCTTTATCGGATACTGCCAGGTATAGTGAAATCTCATCTCCTTCAACTGGTCGAGTTAGCAGCGGTGGCATCGCAAGGTGCCTCTTTAATTGGTCGAAGGCGGTCTGGCACTCATCTGACCACTCGAACCTCGGGATTTTCCTTAGAGCTTTGAAGAATGGGATGAACTTTTCCCCAGACCTCTACATAAAACGGCTCAGAGCGGCTACCCGCCCTATCAGTCGTATGATCCTGACGTTGGTCTTGGGCGTGGTCATGTTGAGGACAACATCGATTTTTCCGGGTTAGCCTCGATCCCACGGTAGGTGACCATGAAACCGGGGAACTTTCCCCCGGTGACCCCGAATGCGCACTTGGCGGGGTTCAGTTTCATCTTGAACTTGCGGAGTACCTTAAAGGCCTCGCCCAGGTCCTTAGCGTGGTCGGTCGACGAGACTGATTTGACGAGCATATTGTCGACGTAAACTTCCATGTTCCTGTCGATCCGTGGCTTAAACATGCGGTTGACCAACCGTTGGTACGTAGCCCCGGCGTTCTTGAGGTCGAAGGGCATCACCTTGTAGCAGTATACCCCCCGGTTTATTATGAATGCGGTGAGATCTTCGTCTGCCAGATTCATACGGATCTGATTGTAGCCGGAGAAGGCGTCCATGAAGCTCAATAGCTCATGGCCTGCCAAGCTGTCGACGAGCTGATCTATCCGAGGTAGCGGATAGTTGTCTTTAGAGCAGGCCTTGTTGAGGTCGGTGAAGTCGGCGCACATGCCCCACTTCCCGCTTGACTTCTTGACCAGAACTACGTTCGCTAGAAACTCCGAATAGGGCACATTTCGAATGAAGTTGGCGGCGAGGAGCCGATCTACCTCGTCCTCGATGGCCTTCTGTTTGACCGAGGCGAAGCTTCGCTTTTTCTATCTGACGGGTCGGGCCGTAGGATCTACCCCGAGCTTGTGAGATATAACTTTAGGGTCGATCCCAGGCATGTCAGTAGGCGCCCAGGCAAACATGTCGGAGTTGTTTCTGAGGAAATGAACCAGGTCATCTCGCTGAGTTCTTGTCAGAAGCGACTCGATCTGAATGAGTTTTTCGTCGTCCCCTTCTACGAGGGGGACCTCTGTCAGAGGCTCCACCGGGGTCCCTCGGACCTCTTTTTGTTCGTCTCGAGTGTTCAAAGAACCCCTGATGTCACCCTCACCTTCGACATCGTCGACCGGCTTCTCCGATGAAGATGTTGTGGTGAAGCAAACCTTTGCAATTCACTGGTCTCCATAGACCCGACCTATCCCTCCCTGGTCAAGAGGGAACATCATCGCCAGGTGGTAGGTCGATATCTGGTCACGGAGGGAGTTCAGCGTGGGGCGGCCGAGGAGGATGTTGTAGGCTGGTGGAATTGTCGCTACGATGAATTCCACCGGCACTGTCCACGTATGGCCGGCCTCCCCGACGTTGAACTGTAGAGTGGTTACCCTTTCTGCCGGGATGGTGTGGTTGGTGAATCCTAAAAGGACGTGGAAGTTCGGCCTCGGGTCTGCAGCGGTGAGCCCCATGCGCAGAAAGCAGTCATAGAAGAGAATGTCTGCCGAGCTTCCCGAGTCGACCAGGATCCTGTGCACCTCGTATTGATGGACCTGAGCCGTAAACACCAGGGGGTCGTTATAGGGAAAGGATATACCGTGAAAGTTCCCGTCGTCAAAAGTGATCGGCTCGGTCTCCTTGGCATTCTTCCTTGGACGGCTGTCGGCCTCCGCGGTTGGCGTGGGGCGCTGAGTCTCATAAGTACTCGACATACCCCCCTCCGTCATGACCATGATTTTTGACGATCCTCGATTCCTTTCGGTGAGGTTCCTTACGCCTCCCTGTGGGGTTGTTTTTAAACTGTCGTGGAGAGTCTCACGTGCGTGACCCCGTCGAGGGAGGGGGTGTCGGTCATGCCTACGAACAGGCGAGTTGACCGCCACTGCCTTGGAAGGAACATGGGTGCGACGAGACTCAGAGAGAAACTCTTTGGCGTAAGACCTCGGAACCAAATGGAGTGGTGCCTACCAGGTTATTGAATATGTCGGCCCGGGAGACCTGCGGCTGTTGGAAACGGTGAGGCGACGATCGGCCGTGCCGACACGTGCGGAGTCTTCTCTCCCCCTGTAGGGGACCCGGTCCCGAGACGGGGGAGCGGAGACCTGAGGATCTTGCCTTGTCATTTGGACGCGAATGAGCGCCTCCACGATGGACGCGAGTCGGTCTATTCGGTCGGCAAGGGCGTTGATGGCATTCGGCGGAGGAGGTTCGTCCACGCCTCAGTTGAGGGGGAGGCGACGGTTAGTGCTTGGATCGTCATGATGGTCGCTCACCATTGGATTGAGATCGGAATATGAACTTTTGTTTCTGTGGAATCATAGTTGTTCCTACAGATGGCGCCAGCTGACGTGACCTGGATCACGCCAAGGTGTTAATTTCGGTTGATCTGCTGATGGCGGCGACAGACGGCTGAGATTGGATTTATAGGCAGGCTCCTGAAGCGTGTGGATCTTAATAGGTTTGAGGTTGGTTGGGCCGAGCTACCTGCAAGGAAGTCCTGGGGTGGTTGTACCACCGAGGACCCTCCGACGGTAAAGTTAGAGAGGAAATCCGATCAGAGTAACGGCTTAGTGGAGTAAAAATGGCTTACTTGAACCCTCTGAAGAAGGGGTTTATATAGCGGTGGCAGCAGGCAGGGTAGGCACGAGAATCACTCCGGCCGTTACGCTCCCAACGTCACTCCTGCGTGATGAGCGAGATCTCCCATTAATGGCGAGACAAGTTCGTTAATGGGGGATCGTGATGGCATGGAACGTGGGATATGGCCGGTGGATATCTCGCGCATGGCGAGACTCACGGGATGGCGGTTGCGCCTGTGATTGGTGTCGTTGTTCGGTCAATGAGACCGAGGAAGATGACCTCGACAGGAGAGCTCGCGGACGAGCGGGAGAGCCGAGCTATTTTGGTTCTGCGGTAGCCCGGAGACGAGCTGTGAGGCCGAGGAGGCCAATTGTGCAGGGGGCTCGGAGGTGAGCCAGCGTTTGTTTGTAGGATGGGCATAGGAGTGGTCTGGTCGGCCACTGTAGGTCCTTTCTTGCATGCTCTTGGACACGTCGTCTGCTACGTGTCATGATCTGGGAGATCATCAATATCGAGCATCATCAGCCATGTTTGTTTGCACGGAAATAATATGGAAGTACCAGAAGTAAGCCTACTTCAAATACTTCGGATATTTGTTTGCACGGAAGTAGAGCTTAGAAGTTACTTCAAGTTGGTGATGTGGATCTTATGTGGCATGTTTACTTCCAAAATTTTCTACCCCTCATTTTGGATGAGAAGTAACCATGGAACACAAGGAACAAGAAAAATAACTAATCATTTAATGCATCTATTTATTACTTTCAATAGATAATAATTTATTACTATTATAAAAATAATTTTTTTGTTTGTTTTGCTTATGAAAGAAACATAGGAAGTTGTTTCATTTTTTACTTCCATCTCTAAAAAATATACAAACAAACACTAGAAGTGAGATTTAAGTTTACTTCTATGACATATTTTATGGAAGTTACTTCAATATTTCTTCCGGCACTTCCGTTACTTCCGGACAACCAAACGGACCATAAGATGAAATCACATCACAAATTACACTACATCCGAGAAAGGAGGTCTTTTAATGCAGAAGGAGTGACAACAGCATTCACAGCAAGGCCGATTAATCAGTATCTAGTCTTGTCTCAACAACTTTTTTTATTCATGATAACATCAATGAACCATTATGAAATAATCCTCGAGAGGGGTGAATAGGACTATACTAACAAAACCTACAAATTAAAATTCTACTTGCAAGATAAAATTAAACACAAATTTATCACAAGATAATATGCAGGTAAGATATGGCAAGAGAAAATCAAAATGCAAACACAAGCGATTTAGAGAGATTCGAGAGATGCTCTAGTCTTCTTTCTTTAGGCGACGAGCCGGTTCCACTTAAATCACGTCTCCAATGAGACGACACGTTATGCACCCTCAACAACACATCACTTGACACACGAGTGACCCTCTTCACAACACTTCTCCTCACTTACAAGAACTCTCCTGTACTCAAGAGATTCCACACAAAGAGAGAAGAAGAAGAAAATTACAATCCAAGATACTCTCTCGAGAGTTTACAATTCAAGCTCTAGTATACTTCAATAAAGTATAATATTTGCAATTAAAGCTCAAGCGTTTTTTTTTTCTTTTGGTGGGTGAGAATGAACTCAAAGAATGAATGCAATTTTTCAAAATAGTTGTTGTGCAATAACTACACAAAAATCCTTTTATAACCCTACACAAAAACAAACAGGTACATGCATTTATTACGCCTCAAGCAAAAAAAAAAACAGACTTCTGAAGGCAAAAGGGACAGACGTCTGAAGGCAAAATAAAACTAGCAGCTATAGTATTAAATGAACGTAACGGTAATATTTTTCGAACAAATATAGCTTCAGACTTCTGTCGCCATGAGCTTCAGACGTTTGTCGTGGTTTTTAAAACATGGCCAATGAATGAACAGATTCCAACTAAACGTTTGAAGACAAAGTGACACACGTCTGAAGAACAAAAAGTTTCCAAAGTTTTAAACCTTCAGACGTGTGTTCAAATAAGGTTCAAATGTTTATTCTCATAAAAAAATTTAGGTCGATGAAAATCTAGAGAACAAACAGACAAATGAAGAACAATGAACAGACGTTTGTTCTATCAAAAAGTTTTAAATATTGAAAAACCAGAGAACAACTAATCGTTTGTTTTGGCATGTGCCACGCCCCGCTTCCCAAAACACGCAATACGAGGGGTGACTAGGCCAGCCATGCTCCTACGGTAAGGGAATAATCCCGCCGTAGTCACACTTCGGCTTCTAGCATTACATAGTAGTCAGTAAACAGTACTAGAGTAAAGGAAATCACAGTTCATAACTTTATTACATTACAATAAAAAGAGTTCGAGATACATTTATTTTGCAGAATAAAATAACTAACCAACGAAAAAAAATGTACTCAAAGGAAAAAGGAATGGCACTGATGTCGCGGTCTAGACCTCCGCGATCTCGAAGGGCATGTCCTGCTTCTTGACTGGGTCCACTTCGTCCTCTGAGCATGCACACTCAGGTCGTCAGGGCCACACATATAGCAATAAATATATATAATGGGTACAATGCTATTAAACATGAAAGGTGCAACAGAATACAAAACATAAGAATAATGAACATCAAATGGATATGAACAGTGCGATATAAGTATCATGTCGGTAAACCGGGCAATGTGTATTTCACTATTTATCAGTCACAGAGTCAATAAAATCAATTGGTGGAAAGGATATTCGTGTTTAACAAGGGTCTCGGGCATGCCCAAGACTACGGTCCACTATTGCCCGGGACATAACCCTGCAGCCATGTCGCTGGGCCCACGACCTAATGTATGTATGTATGTATATAAATATATATATATATATATATATAAATATATATATATATATATATATATATATATATATATATCACTAATATCAAATGATCATCATCTAAACCACTGTACCTCGCTAAATACGAATTCAATTCCACCTTGATTTCCCCATTCCCCAGGTTATAGCACGTATTCAGGTATTAGATGGGGTGTGAACAAATATGTATCGCTTTCACTTTCAATCACGCTTCCACTTATCAATATCACTTTCGTACTTGCTACAACCCAATCACTAACACTTATATATCGACAATGCAAATCAGTCACTAGGTCTCAATGTAAACGATAAATATGCAAAAGGTGTAAAGCAAACTCAAGGCAAGGTAGAAATGCACTGAATATACATTCACTAAATTATGACAGCCACACCATATAACTTGTAAAATTCACTATAAATCATGCGTATAGAATCGACCAAAACAATATAAAAGGCGTACGAAGTACACTTGATTATATAAGTAGTAAAATCAGTTTCATGTCAAACGGAATTTAGGTTAGGGACTTATCATCATTTTAAATCAGCAAGCAGTTGCTGGAATTCCAGTTTCAGAACTAGAAGTCCAACTTCGTGCGCGGTTTACTAGGGATTATGTTTAGATTAAGGTGTTTCCACAGTTGAATAAATTCTATTTCTATCTGTTAGGTTTCCAACGCATCAAACGGATTAATAATAACCTTTCAGTACAAGAAGTTATGTCCTGTTCAATGTGAAGGTGTAAGAAATGCCACTGCAGAAACTGCAGAACACGTCGATACTCTAAAATACAAACTAAATATCAAACGACTGTGAAACGGGAAGGGACTAGATTCATGTGTTATCCAACTAAATTATCTATGCAAATATATAGGACTTAGTGCATTTTCAGTTTTATGCAGGTATGTACAGGTATTTAAATTCGGGTATCCTCGAGGAAAGCTGCCCTGGACTGCAGTCCAGAGTCGCATTCCCAGTCAATTCTCAATACAGTAATCTATCAATATCAAAAAACAAACTATAGATGGTTCTAGATGATCGAGATAGCTTCGATATGAGACATAGAACATCACATTCCAATCTGCATTGAATTTACGATGATTTTAATAAGGCAACACGCGCGGTAAAATTTCAGATTTAGTGTCACCTTTAGGGGGCGACGTTATATGATTATACACGATATTTTGCATCCGAATTCCTACACAGTTTTCGTAATCAATAGATCTAACTATCACAGGTTCCTTCATAACAAGATATGTTTTGGTTTATAGTTCGCATCAAACACTATGGTAGCGTTTGGTAATCGGTCGAAAACACACATCTACACTACTATATAACAAAAATAATCTAACATTATTATCTAGCTAAGGTATTAAAATAGAGTGAACAAGAAAAGATGGGTTTTCTCTTGCCTTTTGCGAAAGTGGCATGACCGAAACGGCGGCACCACACGGGCTATTACCACGGCACGGAGACGTCACGGCACGATACACACGCGACTAGCACGGCTCTGGTGAGTACTTGGGGAAGCTTGTCATGATGCAGAAGTGAGCCCGGGCGCTGTGACACGGCGGTGAGGGCAGTGGAGCTCCGGGGGTGATGCAGGCGGTGAAGGGAGCTTAGTAAGGTATTGGCGGCATTAGGAGGATGACGAGGAGCAGTGGGTAGTAGGCTTGGGTGCAGTGGGTGTTAGGGGAGGAGCTCAGGCGTTGTGGCGACGAAAGAGGAGGTGGCCGGTAGAAGTGGCCTCGCTGTGAAAAGAGGTGGTGGTGCTCGATGGTGAAAAAAATGGATTTGTGAAGAGGAGCTCGGTTGTTCATGGAGGGGGAAAACTGAGGCTCGTCAGGGTGTCGAGAGGGTAGTTGGAAGTAGGGCTCGAAGGTCAACGTGAGCGACGACGATGGTGGTGATCGGTGCTCGTGGCGAAGAGTTGTAGGGGGAGATAGAGAGAGAGTGTGAGAACGAGAGAGGTTGGGATAGAGAGTGAAGTAGAGCGAGCCGAGATTGAGTTGTTAGAGATGAGGGGAGGTCGCAGGTGATGAGATCTGGTCGTCGTGGCTGTTGGGGAGCGAGTCTCCCGGCGAGGACGCGAGGGTGGAAGAGGGAGGAGCCAGTAAGGATTTAAGGGAGGTGATCTCGGGTGTTCGTTGGCATGGTGGGAGAGGTCGTCGTGTGCGTGGGAGTGGTCTTGCGGGCATGGGCGTGAGGAAGGAGGAGGCGTCGGAGAAAAGAAAAGAGCAGGAAAAGAAAGAAGTAAGGAAGAAGAAGACGTGAACGGGTCAGGTCGGGTCGGGTGAGTCGAGTCGGATACAGGGTAGGTTTAGGATTTTGTTTGAATTTAGGTTTAGGTAATTAAAATAAAATAATAAAATATATATAAAATGAAAAAATAGGGAAAATCTGGAAAAAAAAATTGGAAAAAATATATATACGGAAACTGGGGATTTACAGCATGCTTCAAACGTTTTTTCTGAAGACGAAACTGATATTTCATGACTTGTGCATGTTTTACAATAAATACCAGACATCTGAATAAGACTTGGATAGACTTCTGAAGAAGGAATGAACAGAAAATTTTGATCTTGAAATAGAAAAATGTTTTGAATGAAAAACTTTGCCAGGTTTTGCCCAAATATCTCATGCATGCAAAATGTATGTGTTTTAAGATTTTTCATGCTATTCTTATAAACCATGAAGTACTTACATCGATTTCCTATGTCAATAATATTCGTTTGCTAAATCTTGAATCTTCCGATATCTCAACATGAGCTCTTGAATTTTCGATTTCTTGAATTCTTTTGAACTAGGACTTTGGCTCCTTAGCTTCATGAATCTTGAATGTAATCATTGAGGAGCTCTAGTCCATTAACCTCCAATATCCAATAGATTTGCTGTTTAAGCTCAATATCCTCCATCCTCCATCATAACTTGTGATGGTTGATATCCTGAAATTTTTCTCAAATACGACTAAGCTCATATACAATGTTATAAAGTTTGCAATATGAAACATATGTATAGATCTATTAATATTGTATAACATTATCAAAACTAAATAGTAGGAATATGAAAATCCATAAGCCATCAATCTCCCCCTTTTTGATGATATCAAAATATTAATAGAAGATATCGACATATTGAAAATCAAACGTTTGAATAACTTTCAATAATCGATAAAAGACCAATATACTAAAATCAAACGTTTGAATAACTTCAATATATTGATACGAACCTATTACTCTCCCCCTTTTTGACATAATCAAAAAGGGTGTTCTAAAAAGTAAAAAGTTTGAATTACTCCCCCTAGACACATGCGTACATCAAAGGTAAGTAAAAAATTTGAATGACTCCCCTAAATATATGCATAGGAGACTGATAGGAGTTGATATGAGTAAGAATTAAAGTTAAACGTTTGAATAATTTTGAAAAGCAAATATTTGACTCATATCAACAAGTATGTATAATGGATAAGCAATGGTAGGCGATACATGCAAGCTAACCATATGCAACATATAATCAAGTTCTAATATCATATGGTGTAAAAGCTGAGATAAAGATATACCAAAATAGGGTTTTCTCATCTTTAGTGTCGGAACCCTTGAAGGCCCTAAACACACTCCGCTAGATCCTACGATATGTTATAAATAACAAATCCACAATTAGGTTCCCCTAACGAGGGTTGCGGAGGCTATTTTAGAAAGATGATACTTAAACACAACATTACTCAATTGAACACATATTAAGCTCTTCCCGAATATAAGCAAAACGTGTGGCATCAAGGGTTTTGGTAAAAATATCGCTCAATTGGTGTTGTGTAGGTATGTGATCTATAATGATGTCCCCTTTTTCATGATAATCATGAAGAAAATAGTAGCGGACATCAATGTGTTTGGTGCGGTTATGTTCGTTTGCATTTTTCGTCATGTGCACCGTGCCCATATTATCATAAAGTGTAGCAATATGATCTATAAGCACATCAAAGTCTTCTAGGATATGCTTCATCCATACAATTTGAGCACAACAAGCACCCACGACAATATATTCCGCTTCGGCCATGGAAAGAGCAATCGAGTTTTGTTTTTTGTATGACCAAGAGACTATATAATTTCCAAGAAATTGACACGTTCCACTAGTGATCTTACGGTCTATTTGGCTCCCCACATAGTCCGCATCCAAATAAGATTTAAAATCAAAATTTTTATTTTTCGAATACCACAAACCTAAACTAATCGTTCCCTTAAAATATCTAAAGTTTTTTTTTACCGCACTTAGATGCGATTCATTAGGACATGATTGAAAGCGAGCACACAAGTAAATACAAAATATTATATCGGGTCTACTAGCGGTTAAGTAAAGTAAATGACCGATCATACCACGATATTTAATGATGTCCACATCCTTGCCGGTTTCATCTCTTGAAAGTTTTATTGTAGTGGCCTTAGGAGTGTTGTTTGGCTTCACATCTTCAAGATCAAATTTCTTGATGAGCTCCCTTGTGTACTTGCCTTGATTTATGAAGATGTCATTCTTGAGTTGCTTGATTTAGAGTACAAAAAAATAATTGAGTTCACCTATCATGCTTATTTCAAACTCTTTTTGCATGCTATGGGCAAATTCCTTACATAGAGATTTAGTGGATCCAAAAATAATACCATCTACATAAATTTGAACAAACAAAATCTCATCATTTTTCTTTTTGATAAAAAGTATGGTGTGAACCTTGCCCTTTGTAAAACCATTTTCAAGTAGAAAAGTGCACAATGTAGCATACCAACCTCTAAGAGCTTGTTTCAAACATTACAAGGCCTTATGCAACTTTTAAATATGATTAAAATATTTAAAATCTTGAAAACCGGACGGTTGTTCCACAAAAACTTCCTCCTCAAGAACACCATTTAAAAAAGAAATTTTAACATCCATTTGATAGACTCTGAAATCTTTAAAATATGCATATGAGAGTAAAATGCGAATGATTTTTAATCTAGCCACCGGAGCAAAAGTTTCATCGAAATCAATACCTTCCTCTTGATTGTAACCTTGTGCTACAAGTCTTGCCTTGATCCTAGTGATCACACCAAATTCATCAAGCTTGTTCTTAAAGACCCATTTTGTACCTATAATGTGTCGATCACTAGACCTAGGATCCAACATCCATGTATTGTTCCGTTCAAAATAGTCAAGCTCCTCTTGAATAGAATAAACACAATTCTCATCCATGATAGATTCTTTCGCATTCTTGGTTCAATATTGTTGCGCCACGGCCGTCTATCCGAGGCCAAAATACGGAATCAAAATTTTCTTAACTTTTAAACTAGCGCTACCGCGGACAATAAATCCGGATCGTAACCATTAACCTAATGCTAGCTAACAAGAGAGGGGAAGAGAACTATACCAAACGATCCGTGTCCTTCGGTCTTCGTCTCCACTCCGATCTCCCGCGGAATCTCCGTTCGTCACGTCCTCGTCGGAAAGGGCACCACGTAGCTGAGTTCTTTTACGGGCTCCCACCTATGGACCGAGGCAACTCGGGCGCGAAGTTGGCTAGCCGACGCGTCCAAGAAGTGTTGTAGGCTAGTGTAGAATGGTTGTCTCATTTGGGGTAGTGAAGTTGCTATGGAGGAATGAGGAGGAGAATGAAATAACTTTTGAGGGAGGTTGATCAATTTGTGAAGCATGCATAAATGAGATGATAAAATTTCCTCATCAAAAATGAAACCTCTCATTTTCTCTCCTCTCATCTTTTGTGGCCCCCCCCCAGGAAAATATGGTGGAGGAAATCACAAAACAAGAAGGAAGGTGAGTGTAGGAAAAGAGAATGGGTGACCACATCCTAAAGCCATCATAACAAAGTCAAATCCAATTCAAATCAACTCTAATCCTTTCTAATCTCAAAAAGCAAGCCATCATGAAAAAGCAAAGATGCTTAACTTATCATAATGCTACAAGTGCAAGAAACCCCCTCCACAAATGTTATTTGCAAACTTGCAAATAACCCCCTCCATCGGAAAAGTCCGGCCGGGAAAGAACAAAGGAAAACCGGCCGCAACGGAATGCAAACTGGCAACTCCAGAAAACTGGTCCTGTAATAAATTACAGGAAAACCCCGATACTGTGCATACACACCCGCATCTGTATTCCTACCAGATACAAATACAATGAGACAAAATCTACACTGTACTAAACTAGGATCCGGCTTAAACCAAAGCCGGCTAGTAATATCCGTTCGATCCTGATCCGTGCAATACCGCACGTATCTGATCGAACCTTGCCATATAACTATACGGCCTCTAGTACTAACTGTTCGATCCTGATCCGTGCAATACCACACGTATCTGATCGGACCCTGCCATATCTCCATACGGCCTCTACAGCGTTTCGCCCGAAACTTGAGTAACTGTCTGTGTGGTAGACTCTAAAGACTCGTCAATACTATGGCTGTGGATTTAACCACTAGCACTTCAGAGGTATTAGCCATACGTGACGGGCCACCAGCTATTGACCAAAAGGGACGTCGATGAGCGAACTCATCCTGACACCCTACTGAGCCTGTCAGTGACAATATCCGTACAGTCCGGTCCGTCCGTCTATGAGTATCGCATGGCGGGCCTAGGGGGTTGGTAAAAGTCAGACCCCCAAAAGCGGTACAAGTCGTGTCGGAGTGTAGCCCAGAACACCCTGAGATACTACTGGAATACCTACCAGTAAATCTCCTGCCTCGGCCGAGGGCTTTTTGTAATGGCTCTCCTAGACACAGCGTGACCTCACCCCCAATACCGGGAGAGACGAACCCCTGCAGATCCGCTCACTGCCTCCATATGGCTCGGGACTGTACCCAACTAAAACCTGTTTGCACGACTCCTTTGAGCCGTGGTAGGGTAGTAATCAAAGTACAGTGGGAACTCACACGAGACAAATGACGATCTCAGGTCGATGAACTAACCTGTACACATGTCACCAGGGAACTGCTATCTGACGTCAAGTATAAGACCAACTAGCATGTTCCCGGCGAGTCATGTCCGGTGTACTCATAACCCAATGAGCACCTGTATGCATCTTAGGTGAACCAACTGACACCAGTGGCTTGTGAGACCGGCCACCGCCCCTCGTCGGGGTCTCGACTGTATACACTAGTCTACTCTGGAGAATCGATGCCCTGTCTTGAAACTCCCACGACTAGGGACCTTTTATGGATGTGCTTATAGACCACCAGCTCTCACGTATATGATCGCCCTCATACTGCTGGCAGTCTAGCAAGAATCCTAGGGGCTCTATCAGCGTGTAATAGCGACCTGTAAGGTCACCTGAAGCAGTACACGATGATAAAGGTAAACCAGATAGCATACTATCATCTCGAGTAAGACTGTCCTACCGGGATAGGTCCTCCCTCAATCATTGCAATCACGTGCCTGTGATCCAATAATTGACTCTGAGGGCACTATCTCCAACAATCTCCCACTTGCACTCAAGGCTAATTATTGCGATGTCGTATACTCACAGCCCGTGTGATACCGAACACCCAACTCCTCTACTGGTCAGTCTCACAAAGCTCGTTTGCGAAACTATTGCGTTCAAGGAATAGCCTCAGTGAGTGGATCCGCTATGATGTTTCTTTCTATATCTCTCTATATCTCAAGTTCGCGGAGAAAACCATCTCCTGAAATGAGCAATACCTGTCTTAGAGTATGTCTGGATATCTGATGGGACCTAGCTCATAAATGAACTCCAAATCCAAACTTCTTAGACTGTATCGATAACTGAACTTAATCAGTATCCAGCGCCATGCCTCCCTCAGTATTGCCTTGGACCACCTGTCCAAAATACCGCCCCTCGTCAGAAGGAGAAACTATAACTCTGACAGCCACTCTGCCATCCATGTCACCTTGGAAGCCTAGAATGATAACCGTCTCCTAAAAGAGGCTGTCGTTATCACATCCCTAGAATATTAACTTATGTTCTAAAACTGCTTCCGACTGTTTCTCCAGGATTGGATTAATATCAACTTATTGCACCTGCTGCAAGAACAACATCTGGTGTGGTACTTGACATCTCATGATTGACTCAATTGCCTAAGCAAGTGATCTGTCAATCATGCATATCCCTCTCCCATTTAGTCTGTGAGACACCTTAAGAGAGGGTGACTCCATCACCTGCAGGTACACTGCCATGCCAGGAGTCGTCCATTCTAAATACTCATAGAATGCTGTCAAGGTACCCAGATTAGGAAACCACCCAAATCTAGATCTAAAACCATAGATCTAGTAACCAGAATGTCTGATATAATATCCAAGTCCTGTGTGGAGAAACCACTGTGTGACAACCAAAGTAAAACCGATCGTAGTATTGGAATATCACTTCCTACTCTGTGTATGTCATCCAAATACCAGGACATTACACTCTACTACCTCCTTAGCAGATCCATCCCCTATTCTGATGAAGTCAAACCTATGACTTCACATCAGAAATAGATGATCTATCTCCGCTATATCTGCTTCAGTCTATAAATAGACATAAGCCAACTGTCCACCATTGTTTCCGCTGCTCCCACTGACTACGACAACCCTCTGGCAGAGTCATATAGACGTACACTTCTAAAGCCAGTTTAGAATGACGCTATACTCATCATCATGCCGGGTTTCACAGTCTAGAACAACAGCAATGGCAAGTCTGGGTAAACAAGAACCTCCCTGCCACCGTCCTTGAGCATACCAAAGTACCTCTCGAGTGCCTGAGGTTACCCACCATATCTGCGGAGTGGCTAATGGAATGTCAAGCCAGATTGAATCTTTAGGTTCTTATCAAATCTTCAGTAATCGTTTGCGGTTCTGGAATCACTTCCAGTTCTACCATACTCCCACTACTGTTTTCTGAAAAAATCCATTTCTTTTTAAAATTGTGGCGAGTGAAGAACAATATCACTATCGATCTTCCAGATGGTAGAAAATCAACCCTCGTCATAGCCTGGGTCAACCCACAAACTGCCATTACAGAAACGTGCCTTGAGTTATCCAGAGTCTGGTTTTAAGCATAAGCCGGACAACTCCCCGTACCTTAACAATTTCAAGATATGAACTGTTCTATATCCAATACAGAAACAGAGGCACTGATTTAATTGGAACCAGATTCAAATCATGCAGCTGTCTCCAGTGCATATCAACTAAATGGAAGAGAGGCCGATCAGCATTACTCAACTTAGGAATGCTTCCAATTATGAGTAACCTGAAAAAGAAGCTAGTTCTTTTAATCATTACTATCAACTGAATACCATATACAAGTATCTACATATTCGATCACCTTGAAGAATCCCGATACTTGCAATACCTGGTTCTCTACTTTATTCATATACCTATAACTTCTTAAAACTTGGACCATGTGTTTCTACGAAACACCTGTCTAAGAACTAGAGAAGTTATAAGTAAGCAGAATATAGTACGAGGACCAACCCCTCTGTCCTAATGGACACTGGACAATACACAATACTCTGTATAAGTCCCCTGAGTCTAATAACTCATTCACTGTGTGTCGTAGGTTGAAAACTGTACTTATGGTTAAGAAGAGTTACACCGTCGTTCAATGCTCCTTACCTAACCATCCACTGATATAGGTAAATGTCATAGACATAATTTCAAAAAGGTATATCTCACACTATGAAAATAGACGTACAGATATATCAATTTAAAATTGGTGCATAACAACGGATATTCAAAACCAAATATTTGCCGTCCGGCAAACAACCCAGGTGACTTCCTCAAATATCAACAATTACAACGAATTCCGATATAATGAGGATGATCACCTAATTCCCAATAACTTACTCCCACTCATCATCTGTAAAACCATACCGATGTGAGAATCATACCTGGTAAACACATACCCTGGAGCAAGTGTCTAATCGGGAAATCAGTTTTCTTTTAACAGTACACAGTTGAACTGAAACATTGAAATATTTCGATGGGGTATCCTGGTATTCCTAGTAATGCCTCTACCATTATCCAGATTCACAACTGTAACCGTATATCTCTTTGCCATCTGTCCAAATCCCTTTATATGTTTTTAGTTATTACCGTCTGCACACCCCTTTAGGCCAAATGGTTTTCTTCCTTCCCTACCATTCGACATCAGCCTATGGTTTGGAAGAAGACTATCCAATAAGCATAATGGGTGTACTGTCCTAATCCTAGGTGCACTCGTAATGCGAGAGAAGGTGAAGATAAAAGACACCTGAATGAACTTTATTCCTATTTCTCCTGAACCAGAATCCATCCCCGAACTGGAACAAGTTCCTTTCGAGTTCGTATATAACCATACGATGGATTATCCAATAAACTTGGGATCTTCGTAGTGATACGGAGTGTCCTGGAGAAATACAAAGGTGATTTAGGATTGGCGAAGAAATATTTGGTATGGTCGTGAATAGCAGTCGCAATTTACTTTGCCCTCTTACTAATCCCTTTGTTCGTCTTTACTTAATACCTTCTGTACACCGTTTAGGCTAATTGGTATTCTTCATTCCCCACCGTTCGGCACCAGCCTAAGGTTTGGAAGAAGACTATCCAATTTGCGTAGTAGGTGTACTATCTCCTAAACCAAGGAGTACTCACAACCTGAGAGAAGGTAAAAGGAAAAGACAACTGAATAGTCCTATTCGTTTTCTCCAGAACCGGAAACCATCCTCGAATTCCTTCGAGTTCGTATATAACCATACGATGGTTTTGTCCAATGGAAGTGGACGTTCGTAGTAATACGGGGTGTCCTGGAGAAAAGGGTAAAAGTAGGAGTGGCAATGAGGTTTGCAACTCTGACAATCCAAAAGCCAGTGTTAAGAAGGTTCGGTCAACTTGGTCACTGAGTCATAGTCTAGGGCCAGGTCAATGGTCGTTGCCAAAGAGAGAGAGAAAAGAAACACTCAGCGTGCACTCTAACCTAGATCAGAATGGTTATCACTTTATCTAATCTGGAAACCTCCCACTGTAACCTCAAATTCTTCCCCAAACCTGAAAGAAGAATTAGTCGGGATCACCCGAGGAGTAAACCAACTCATCAGTGGGAATCGGGATCCAACTATCATCGCATGATAACTTGACGGAATCCACTCAAGTCACCACACTCCAGAAGGTATGCGCATGCCTGGCAAGTTTCAGTTTCTTTAGAAACTCGCGATGTGATTTTTACCCCTAGGACCCAAGTGACCTTGACGAATAATCAACAAATCAAAAGGTCCTAGTCAAGTTCAACCCGTCATTACCTTGATTGCGTTAAACCCACCCGCACGACCCTTGACGAATAATCAAAAAAGTCGTACGACTGTCCTAACCAATCCACATATCCATGTGACAGAATAGCATAACAAAGCTACCGCACACTACAACTCGGCGAATAGCAACGACAAACGTAGCGTGAATACTGAGCAATACTAATCTGAAATGACGGAGGGCTACGACTGGTTTTTGGCGAAAAACCTTTAACGTAATGAACTTGATATCGTTGAAGGAACTGGATAACTTTTTATAAAAATATAGTGACGAAAACCTTTACTAAAGAGGTCACTCCCGATGAAGGGATCTCGGCTCTTTCCATGTAGAATGAGGTGCAGGATATTCCAACTGAATACCACGATGCAAAGCAAAAGGCAATCGGCTATGGTGAAGTTACTGCCCTGACGCAAACTTTTGTCCAAGGGGTCACTCCCGGTGAAGGGATCTCGGCCCTTGCCTCGTCGACTGAGGAGCAGGATATTCCAACTGAATACCACGATGCAAAACAAAAGTGAACGTCGTTGCAATAACGGCTTTTTGAAAAATGTTCCAACAACATCAGAATAGGTTTGTTTAGCTTGCATTGATCCGAATCAACGCAGTCCCATCAATTGATCACACAACAAAGAACGAAAATATACTGATGTACGTATATGCCATCCGCATTCGCCACTGGGTCCCGTCATTACCCGTTAGGTTAGCTAACTAACGAAAGAGCGGGGACTGGACTAGCGCGGATGTAAAACATATACAACATCTACTAATATATATACCAATATATAATATTCGCTCAAGGCGTGATAAAATGCAACATCACATAAATGTACAGCATCACAGAACAATACAGATATCTGGAAGCCCCAGGTTTCACAGAGCCACTGCTGAAACCCGATGTTCCCCTGGTCGTGTGGATAACCTGTGCAATGAAATCCTAGACCCCTACGGGCGCGGCAAGTCACCCGCCAAAACCTGAAGCGAGGCAGCCCCCTTCAGCACCGTGAATGGACCACCCAGCACTTCATGGAATCCGGTAACTTGGGCACCCCTCCTGGGTCAACCTGTACCCCCTACGAGTGCGGCGAATAGCCCGCCAATCCTAGAGTGAAGCCCCCTCCGTCTCAACACCATGAGATGCGGGCTTGTTGCCCTCTAGAACCCGGTTATCCGTGCACCCCTCCGCGGGGTAATCCTAGTACAGAAAGTAAAATATACATACAACGGGTACATCGACCGCAACCAGGTCGTGCCCCAAAAGAATAATACAAACAGGCAGCGACGGCAGTCCACATGTCGGACGCTCGCCCCGCAATATAAAATGTACATATAAAACAAAACTGTACTAACATTGCATCCAGGCTAACCCCCACGACCGATCCGCAACATCACAGCAAAATCATAAGACATCAACGTGAATATCACGTTCGCAAATCCGTCCAACCGGGCTATAGCAGTTAGACAGGATTTACCGATCAAGTGACATTCATGGTCGCAGATATAATGTAAACACTGTGAACCAATGTGTTTAAAATATCCGATCGATCAAATTTTAACAAGTGGGCCCCCAAGCATTACTGTAGCAGATCAAGAAATTCTGGGCCCAATATTAATATTCCAAAACCCCTAAAATCACCCCAGAAGCCCACTGAAAAAGTTTGACCAATTGAATATTCCATACTGCGGCGGAACCGCGGCCCAAAGTGGGGTTTTGCCGCGGTTCCGCGCTCCCCTTGAACGATCAATTTGTCGAATTTCTCCAGTAGTCTTAGAACTTCCAGTACATCAGTTTTCTACAACCTGAAAAAATTTTAGAGCCAGAAAAAATTCGACAGAAAACTGATGTGAAGAAAACGCGGGTTTTTAGAATTTTGGTCGATCGGAAATGTAAAACACATTAGACAAAGCTAGACTAGGTTAATGGCATGGCTCTGATACCATGTTGCGCCACGGCAGCGCCCCGGCCGTCTATCCGAGGCCAAAATACGGAATCAAAATTTTCTTAACTTTTAAACTGGCGCTACCGCGGACAATAAACCCGGATCGTAACAATTAACCTAATGCTAGCTAACAAGAGAGGGGAAGAGAGCTATACCAAACGATCCATGTCCTTCGGTCTTCGTCTCCACTCCGATCTCCTGCGGAATCTCCGTTCGTCACGTCCTCGTCGGAAAGGGCACCACGTAGCCGAGTTCTTTTACGGGCTCCCACCTCTGGACTGAGGCAACTCGGGCGCGAAGTTGGCTAGCCGACGCGTCCAAGAAGTGCTGTAGGCTAGTATAGAATGGTTGTCTCATTTGGGGTAGTGAAGTTGCCATGGAGGAATGAGGAGGAGAATGAAATAACTTTTGAGGGAGGTTGATCAATTTGTGAAGCATGCATAAATGAGATGATAAAATTTCCTCATCACAAATGAAACCTCTCATTTTCTCTCCTCTCATCTTTTGTGGCCGGCCCCCCTAGGAAAATATGGTGGAGGAAATCACAAAACAAGAAGGAAGGTGAGTGTAGGAAAAGAGAATGGGTGACCACATCCTAAAGCCATCATAACAAAGTCAAATCCAATTCAAATCAACTCTAATCCTTTCTAATCTCAAAAAGCAAGCCATCATGAAAAAGAAAAGATGCTTAACTTATCATAATGCCACAAGTGCAAGAAACCCCCTCCACAAATGTTATTTGCAAACTTGCAAATAACCCCCTCCATCGGAAAAGTCCGGCCGGGAAAGAACAAAGGAAAACCGGCCACAACGGAATGCAAACTGGCAACTCCAGAAAACTGGTCCTGTAATAAATTACAGGAAAACCCCGATACTGTGCATACACACCCGTATCTGTATTCCTACCGGATACAAATGCAATGAGACAAAATCTACACTGTACTAAACTAGGATCCGGCTTAAACCAAAGCCGGCTAGTAATATCCGTTCGATCCTGATCCGTGCAATACCGCACGTATCTGATTGAACCTTGCCATATAACTATACGGCCTCTAGTACTAACCGTCCGATCCTGATCCGTGCAATACCGCACGTATCTGATCGGACCCTGCCATATCTCCATACGGCCTCTACAGCGTTTCGCCCGAAACTTGAGTAACTGTCTGTGTGGTGGGCTCTAAAGACTCGTCAATACTATGGCTGTGGATTTAACCACTAGCACGTCAGAGGTATTAGCCATACGTGACGGGCCACCAGCTATTGACCAAAAGGGACGTCGATGATCGAACTCATCCTGACACCCTACTGAGCCTGTCAGTGACAATATCCGTACAGTCCGGTCCGTCCGTCTATGAGTATCGCATGGCGGGCCTAGGGGGTTGGTAAAAGTCAGACCCCCAAAAGCGGTACAAGTCGTGTCGGAGTGTAGCCCAGAACACCCTGAGATACTACTGGAATACCTACCAGTAAATCTTCTGCCTCGGCCGAGGGCTTTGTGTAATGGCTCTCCTAGACACAGCGTGACCTCACCCCCAATACCGGGAGAGACGAACCCCTGCAGATCCGCTCACTGCCTCCATGTGGCTCGGGACTGTACCCAACTAAAACCTGTTTGCACGACTCTTTTGAGCCGTGGTAGGGTAGTAATTAAAGTACAGTGGGAACTCACACGAGACAAATGACGATCTCAGGTCGATGAACTAACCTGTACACATGTCACCAGGGAACTGCTATCTGACGTCAAGTGTAAGACCAACTAGCATGTTCCCGGCAAGTCCTGTCCGGTGTACTCATAACCCAATGAGCACCTGTATGCATCTTAGGTGAACCAACTGACACCAGTGGCTTGTGAGACCGGCCACCGCCCCTCGTCGGGGTCTCGACTGTATACACTAGTCTACTCTGGAGAATCGATGCCCTGTCTCGAAACTCCCACGACTAGGGACCTTTTAAGGATGTGCTTATAGACCACCAGCTCTCACGTATATGATCGCCCTCATACTGCTGGCAGTCTAGCAAGAATCCTAGGGGCTCTATCAGCGTGTAATAGCGACCTGTAAGGTCACCTGAAGCAGTACACGATGATAAAGGTAAACCAGATAGCATACTATCATCTCGAGTAAGACTGTCCTACCGGGATAGGTCCTCCCTCAATCATTGCAATCACGTGCCTGTGATCCAATAATTGACTCTGAGGGCACTATCTCCAACAAATATGAGACTAGAAAACTATGTTAGTAAAAAAATTTAGATTATGAGAACGAGTGGTTACCCTCTTTGTCACATCACCAATTATTTGAGTTGGTAAATGATTCTTGTTGCATCTCCAATCTTTTGGTAGTGTTTGTACCGATACATCATCCACGTCGACTACTATGCTTGAAGAAGGCTCTTATTTAGAATCTTCCTTTGAGATGTCAAGTTTCTCCAAGCGAGCTCGAACCACCTCATCATCTTCTTTCTCATGTACTACAACATTCTTGGCAAAAGTATTAGTTTCATCAAACTTAATATTCATATTCTCTTCCATAGTTTTAGAGGTTTTATTAAAAATACGATAAGCTTTACTAATGGAAGAGTAACCAAGAAAAATACTCAAATCACTTTTTGCATCAAATTTACTAAGAGGATCTTTGGTATTCAAAATATAGCATTTGCTTCCAAAAATTTTAAAATAGCCATTATTGGGTTTTCTATCATAGTACAATTCGTAAGGAGTTTTCTCAAGTCTTACGAATAACAACCCTATTTATAATATACGATGCGGTATTAACCGCTTCGGCCTAAAAATAGTGAGGTAAACTATATTCATTTAATATTGTCCTAGCCATTCCTTGAAGAGATCGATCTTCCATTCAACGACTCCATTTTTTTGTGAAGTTCTAGGAAAAGAAAATTTATGTTTAACTCCGTGATCATTACAAAAAAAACTTCAAAGAAAGCATTTTGAAATTCACCTCCGTGATCACTACGGATTTTAACAATTGAAAGTTGTTTTTCGTTTTGCACTTTGTTAAAGAAAGTTTTGAAAGCAACAAAGGCATCACTTTTGTTTACAAGAAAAAGAACCCATATAAATCTTGAAAAATCATCAATAATCACAAAAGTATAAAATTTACCATCAAAACTCAATGTCCTTGAAAGACCAAATAAATATATATGAATTAACTCAAGAGAGTTAGAAGTTGATACCACAACGTTTGGCTTGAAAGAGTACTTGACTTGCTTATCCATTTGGCACGCATCACATTCCTTGTTTCATGCAAATTTGATTTTTGGCATACCAATGACCAAGACCCTGTTTCTGATGTTTGAGAGAAAGTCCAAGGAAGTATGTCCAAGCTTTTGGTGTCATAGCCAACTAGCATCCTGTATAATACTTAAACACTCAAAATTTTCATTAGAAATATCACAAGTATCAATAGAGTAAACATTACCACTTCTTTTTCCACAAAGTATCTTCTCATCTTTTGAATCAAAGACTTTTCCAAACTTTTCATCAAAAACAACTTTAAAGCTTTTATCACAAAATTGACTAATACTAAGAAGATTATGTTTTAAACCATTAACAAGAAGAACAACTTCTAAAGTAGTAGCGTTAAACTTGATATTAACTTTACCGATAATTTTACCTTTACCTGTTGGCTATAGTGCCCTCAAGTCAATTATTGGATCGCAGGCACGTGATTGCAATGATTGAGAGAGGACCTATACTGGTAGAACAGTCTTACTCGAGATGATAGTATACTATCTGGTTTGTCTTTATCATCGTGTACATGCTTCAGGTAACATTACAGATCACTCTTACATGTTGATAGAGCCCATAGGATTCTTGCTTGACTACCAGCAGTATGATGGCGATCGTGTACGTAGGAGCTGGGTGGTCTATAAGCACATCTTTAAATGTCCCTAGTCGAGAGAGTTTCGAGACTGGACATCGATACTTCAAAGTAGACTAGTGTAAACTGATCGAGACCCCGACGAGGGGCGGTGGCCGGTATTAAAAGCCATTGGTATCAGTTTGTTCACCTAAAATATATACAGGTGCTCATTGGGTTATGAGTACACCAGACGGACTCGCCGGGACCATGCTAGTTGGTATTATACCTATTGTCAGATAGCAGTTCCCTGGTGACATGTGTACAGGTTAGTCTGGACGATATGAAAGAGGCAGTTCTATCTGGTAATTACCGCTTTCGTCCACTTCGTCATTTGTCTCGTGTGAGTTCCAACTATGCTTTGATTACTATCCCACCACAGCTCAAAGGAGTCGTGCAAACAGGTTTTAGTTGGGAACAGTCTTGAGCCACATGGAGGCAGTGAGCGGATCGTCAGGGGATTCGTCTCTCCCGGTATTAGGATTTGATGTCGCGGAGTGCACGGGCGGCCTTCACCAAAAATCCTTGGCCAAGATAGTCGAGAATTACTGATTCAGATCAGTAGTTTCTCATATGGTGATGGGCTTCATACCGACACTGAATATCAAGTTATTAGGGGTCTGACTTTATCCATCCCCCAAGACTCGATATACGATACTCATAAACGAACGGATCGAACTATACGGATATTGTCACTGTCAGGCTCAGTAGGGGTTTCAGGATAAGTTTGCTCGTCGGCCTCCCTTTCGCTCAATACCTGGGTAGCCGTTACGTACAGTTAGTGCCGCTGACATGCTTGCGGTTAAACCCACTGCCAGTGTATTGACGAGTCTTTAAAGTCCCACACAGAGGGTTTCCCTGCTTCGGGCGAAACGATGTAGAGGTCGTATGGTTTTATGGCAGGGTTCGATCGCATACATGTACTTGTGCACGCATGATGTTCGGACGGATAATACTAGTGGGCTTTGGTTTAAGCCGGATCCTAGTATTATATTTGTTGGATTATTTTCGTCTCTTTGTATTCGTATTCTTCGGAATACGAATGCAGGTATTTATATACGGTTGATTGGTATTCTGTAAAATTTCAAAAAAATAAAATATTATTTTTTGGAATTCTTGTAATTTAATATTATTTTATTGAATATTTTAATATTTTGGTATAATTAAATACAGAAAAAATTGGAAAAATTATAGAAAATTATAAAATAGGGTATTTTATAGAATTATGCCATTTTTAAGTTTTTATGATTAGTTATATGCTAATTTAGTGCTAATCGCGATTAAAAATCGCTAATCGGGTTTTTAGCAATTTTGGGCAAAACATGCACATATCTTTTTTTCTACACTTGTGCATTTCTACCATGGCTTTCCTTTTGGGTTTACTATTTGAGTGAGAATGATTTTAAGGAAAAGAAAAAGAAAAAGGGGTTGAATTTTGAATAGAATATATGGTATGGTGAGAGAGAGAGAGAGGTATGGGTTTTACTATTTTTCCACAGTGATCTTTTTACAGTGAAATTGGGGTTTTGGAATATTCTTTTTGGGCCCAGAATTTCTTTAAGTGCTACAGTAGTGCTTGGGGGCCCACTTGGTAAAATTTGATCGATCGAATATTTTAAACATGTTAGTTCACAGTATTTACATTATATCTACGACCGTGAATGTCACTTGATCGGTAAATCCTGTCTAACTGCTATAGCCCGGTTAGACGGATTTGTGAACGTGACATTCACATTGATGTTCTGTGTTGTGTTGTGATGTTGCGGATTGGTCGTGGGGGATAGCCTGGATGCAATGCTAGTACTGTTTTGGTTGTATTATGTACATTTGATATTGCGGGGCGAGCGTCCGACATGTGGACTGCCGTCACTGCCTGATTGTATATTATTCTTTTGGGGCACGACCGGGTCGAGGTTGATGTACCCGTTGTATGTATATTTTACTTTCTGTACTAGGATTACCCCAAGGTGGGGTGCACGGATAGCCGGGTTCTAGAAGGCAACGGGCCCGCATCTCATGGCATTGAGACGAAGGGGGCTTCACTCTAGAATTGGCGGGCTATTCGCCGCACTCGTAGGGGGTACAGGTTGACCCAGGAGGGGTGCCCAAGTTACCGGATTCCGTGAAGTGATGGGTGGTCCATTCACGTTGCTGAAGGGGGCTGCCTCGCTTAAGGTTTTGGCGGGTAACTTGCCGCGCCCGTAGGGGTCTAGGATTTCATTGCACATGCTATCCACACGACCAGGGGAATGTCGGGTTTCAGCAGCGGCTCTGTGAAACCCAGGGATCCCAGATATCTCTATTATTCTGTGATGCTTATTATATTTATGTGATGTTGCATTTTATCACGCCTTGAGCGAAATATTATATATTGATATATATACTAGTAGATGTTGTATATGTTTTGCATCCGCGCTAGTCCAGTCCCCACTCTGTCGTTAGTTAACTATCCTAACGAGTAATGACGGGACCCAGTGACGAATGCGGATGGCATATACGTACGTCATTATTTTCGTTCTTTATTGGTGTGATCAATTGATGGGACCGCGTTGATTTGGATCAATGCAAGCTAAACAAACCTTTTACGATGTTGTTGGAACACTTTTAAAAAAGCTGTTATTGCAAGGACATTCACTTTTGTTTTGCACAGTGGTATTCAGTTGGAATATCCTGCTCCTCAGTCAACGAGGCAAGGGCCGAGATCCCTTCACCGGGAGTGACCCCTTGGACAAAAGTTTGCGTCAGGGCAATAACTTCACTATAGCCGATTACTTTTGCTTTGCATCGTGGTATTCAGTTGGAATATCCTACACCACATTCTACGGGGAAAGAGTCGAGATCCATTCACCGGGAGTGATCTCTTTAGCAAAGGTTTTCGTCACAATATTTTTAAAAGCTATCCGATTCCTTCAACGATATCAAGTTCATTACGTTAAAGGTTTTCGCCAGAAACCATTCATAGCCCTCCGTCGTTTTATATGGATAGTCAATAGTATTCAAGCTGTGTTTGTTGGCCATAGTCAAGGCACAGTGATTGGTAGCTGTTGGATATTCATATGCAGCATAGATAGATGCGTTGGTTTGGGACAGTCGTATAGCCTTGTTGGCCCTAGTCAAGGGCTTGTACGGGTGGGTTCAAATTAACCTGGACAATGACGGATAGAACTTGACATGTGATTTATGATTTGTTGGCCTTAGCCAAGATCATAAGAGCATGGGGCAAAAATCACATCGGGAGTTTCTAAAGAAACTGAAACTTGCCAGATATGCGCATACCTTCTGGAGTGTGATAACGTGAGCGTAGTCCGTCACGTTATCATGCGATGATAGTTGGATCCCGATTCCCACTGATGAGTTGGTTTACTCCTCGGGTGATCCCGACTAATTCTTCTTTCAGGTTTGAAGGAGAATTTGACGGTACAGTGGGATGTTTCCAGATTAGATAAATTGGTAACCATTCTGATCTAGGTTAGAGTGCACGCTGAGTATTTCTTTTCTCTCTCTCTTTGGCAGCGACCATTGACCCGACCCTAAGACTATGACTCGGTGACCAAAATTAACCGAACCTTCTTAAACACTGGCTTTTGGATTGTCTGAATTGCAAACCTCATTGCCACTCCTACTTTTACCCTTTTCTCCAGGACACCCCGTATTACTACGAACGTCCACTTGCATTGGATAAAACCATCGTATGGTTATATACGAACTCGAACGAATTTATTCGAGAATGGTTTCCGGTTTTGGAGAAAACGAATAGGACTATTCAGTTGTCTTTTCCTTTTAACTTCTCTCAGGTTACGAGTACTCCTTGGTTTAGGAGATAGTACACCTATTACGCAAATTGGATAGTCTTCTTCCAAACCATAGGCAGGTGCCGACCGGTAGGGAATGAAGAAAACCAATTAGCCTAACAATGGTGTACAGAAGGTATTAAGTAAAGACATATCAAAGGATTAGAAAGAGGGCAAAGTAAATTGCAACTGCTATTCACGACCAAACCAGGTATTTCATCTGAAAGGTTCCTAGGCACCCTAGTGAGGTCTCACAAGTGATCAAACATGCAAATTTCTAAAAATACGGTGCCGAGAAACCCTAGAACGGATCGTTGACTAGATATATATAGGCGAAAAAGCAAACTAGTTAACACTTAACTACTAGAATACGGAAATACAACCTTTGTAGATCCGTTTGTCCACCTCCATAGCTCCGCAACGAAGTCCCCTCGCTGTCCAAATGAATTCTCGGGCTCTAGCGTCGGCTTCATCGGAGAAATGGCGAGCTAGGTCGTCGATGTCCATGCCGAAGATGATCTACGTCGACGCATCACTAGATCAAGCTCCACTTCACCAAGCCATGAAAACTTGTGAAGGAAACACACTCTACTACTTGGCAAGAGGTAGAGGATGAATAAATAGAAAGTGGGTAGGCTTTAGTTTTGGATTTCTCACTAGTTTTCATCACTTGCCATTGGAGTAGCAAGCTTTTTCTTCATGTTGAAGAAGATGAAGAAGAAGAAGATGATGGATTGAATAAAAAAATGAATAAGAATTAAATCTTATCATACTTTTAACCTTAGTTAAGTGTAGAGAAAAGACCATGGTTAATGGAATGGTTAGGGTTAAGGATAATAACAAAAAAAAAGGAGACTAAGTCAAAACTTCATGAATGTTCAACTAGCAAACAAATAATGCCACCATTTCATCATTTATCTTTTCCAAAATAAAAAGATAAATAAATAAATAGATAAATAAGTAAATGACTAAACAAAACCCTAATCATTAGTTTAAACCATGGTTTGATTCTTTACACTTAACCAAGTAAGCATGTATCATCAAACATGATACAAACATGTGCACAAAAGTATATCACATATACAACTTGCACAATTCAAGTGAGAAAATCCATTTAAAGTGAACCAATACAAGTTAACGCAAAGTAATATATCAAATATATAAATATGCACTAAATCATTAAATCAACACTTGATTTAACGATCCGGTCATATCGGATATAACTGACTAGTATCATATGTATCGGCTTATCGAATCAATCCTTGATTCGATAACTAGGTTATATCTCATATAACCAATCGATACATAGATCGCGAGAATGTAATACGGTATCGCATACTCGAATTATTCTCGGTCCCGCACATATCTCATATGCGCTCCTATTTCGTTTCGCTTGAGCCAGGAAACCTCTGTGTAGGACTCTAAAGACTCGTCAATACGCCGGCAGCAGATGATGTTCATATCAAGCACCCACAAGCCGCAAGCGGTCTGCTAAACGTAACGGCCACCCGGATATTGAGCGATCAGAAGATCGACGAGCAAGCCCGCTCACACTCCTGTGAATCCAACCTGTAACACTTACCGTACAGTCCGGTCTGTTCGTCTGATATGTCGCATATGTCGCCTAGGGGTGGTAAACGTCAGACCCCAATAGCTTGATAAGTCATGCCGACGTGAGGTCCATAACATTCGTGAAACTACTGATAACACTTACCAGTAGGTCACTGCAACCCTGGCCAGGGATTTCCTGTTATGGCCAGTCGAGCATAGCACAACATCAACCCCCAATACCGGGAGAGACGAATCCCCTCCTATCGCACATTGCCTCCATGTGAATCGGGACTGTACCCAAAAACCACCTGTTTGCACAACTCAGTAGAGCCGTGGTAGGGTGGAAATCAAAGCACAGTGGGAGACACACAAGACTCTATGACGATCTCGGGTCAACAGACTAAGTTGTACCAGTGTCACCAGAGAACTGCCATCTGACGTGAGGTATAATACCATCTGGGAGTTCTCGGCGAGTCCGTTCAGTGTACCCAGTCTGCACTGAGCACCTGCATACCATCTTCGATGTCAAACACCAATGGATATGGGATCATCCATCGCCCATCGCATGGGTCGAGAAAATATGCGCTAGTCTACTCTGGAATATCGATGCCCCGTCTCGATATTCCCACGACTAGGAACAATGAAGGATGTACTCATTGACTACCCAGGCCCCACTAGTATGATCTGCATCATAGTCCTGGAAGTCGAGTACACATCCTAAGGGCTTTATCAACATGTAATCAGAGAGACAGAGAGTATACATGTTAAGATAAAGTACAACCAGATAGCGTACTATCATGTCGAGCAAGAAAGTCCTACCTATATATGTCCCAGCATCCACTACAATATACATCCAATGTACAGTAATGGCCTCTAGGGCATACATATAACTAACAATCTCCCACTTGCACTAGGGCCATCTGTAGCAGTGGTCGCAGTATCTAATACTCAACCATCCCATATGAGTCTCTATCTGGGAAAAGGCCTTCGTGAATGGATCCGCCGTGTTGTCCTCTGAATCTTCTCTCCTAACCTCGATCACCCTGGAGATCAACTATCTCCATGATCAGGTGATGCTGCCTCAGAATTTGTCTGGGTCACTGATGGGACCAGGGTTCCAGGGCCGAAGCCACACTTCCATTGTCATACAATGGCAGGAACCTAGTTCATCTTATGAACCAATATACACCCAAACTTCCTCTTTGGCAGTATCTTCAATAGCGATGTTACCAGCCTTTATCGTCTAGTTTGCCACGGTATCTAGCTTGGAACTCTTCCAACATACCGTCCCTCTACTGAGGGTAAAGACAATGCCCGTGACTGACATTCAGTCGTCTTTATGACCCTGGAACTCTTCCAGTGATTCTCCCCAGGATCGATTGATACCATCTCACTACATCTAGTGAGAATCCTAGCATCCAATTACATCTATCTCATAGATGAAAACTCAGGATTTAGGAGGTTTCACTTTGATCCTATTTGGAGAATCCTAGTGATAATAGGAGATTGACCGATCGTAGTATAGGAAACTCTTTTCCTATCAAGAGTATGTTGTCTACGTACAATACGAAGATGACCTCCTTACTCTCTACCACCCTTTTGTATATACAAGGTTTGTCTACCATTTTGATGAAGTCAAACACTTTGACTATCACATCAAAACAGACGTTCCAACTCCGCGATGCCTGCTTCATTATGTAAAGCAACTCATACACTTTTCCGCTGCTCCCACTGTTTACGAAGACCTCTATCTGTGTTCTTATAGACGTTCTCTTCTAAATCAGTATTTAGAAAAGCAGTCAGGGCAACCAACCACCAGATATCGTAGTCATGGTATGTAGCAATGTTAAGTAGGATCCGGATGTACTTAAGCATAGTCACTTGGAAAAAGTTTCATCATTATCCATGCCTGGTTGATGACTAAAACCTTTAATAAGCCTAGCTTTGAAAGTCTCAACTTTTCCATCTACACCAAGTAATCTTCTCAAGATATACTTGCTCCTGATGGGGATTTAACCCTTCAGATATAGCAGCCAAAGTCCATACTTTGCTGGTGTACATGGATTCCATCTCAGATCGCTAAGCATCCAGCCATTCTTACAGAGTCCCTACTCTTGATGGCCTGCTCGAAACTAGTTGGGTTATCATCTCATGATGCATTCCTTGCTCCCACTGTCATCAAGAAACCGAGTTATCTCTCAGGCGGATGAGGAACCCTACTAGATCGGCGGAGAGGCTGAGGTTCGTCGGGAACTATAGAATCTTATGGTTCTGTCAAATCATCAACTGCAGTTTTGTATAGATGGAACCTTTCCAGTTCTACAGAACTGATCCTGCCTCGATCTTGTCCGGATTTTGCTTTAAACATAGGCCGGACAACCCCAAATCTCAACTAGCTTAAGAGATGGGTTCTTCCCATACCATATCTCATATGGAGTGGTAGGCACTGATTTGATTCAAACCTAATTCAATAGGTATGCAGCTTCTCAAGTGCATAACCCCAAAAGGAAATAGGTTACTCAGTAATACTCATCATAGAGCACACCATATCTAATATTGTGCAATTGCTCCGCCCTGATACACCGTTGTGCTGTGGTGTATTCAGAGGAGTAACACTGAGAGAAAATCTCATTCTCCTTTAGAATAGTCCAGGAATTATATGCACAAGTATTCTCCTCCCTGATCTTATCATAGGACATAATACTTATACCCGTATTTTGGTTCTCTACTTCTAACTTATATTCTGTGAATATCTCAAAAGGTTCGGACTTATGTTTCAACAGGAACATATGACTGAATCTTGAGAGATTATCAGAGAATATAGTGAAGTATAAAGAACCAGTCCTGGCATGTGTAGACAGGAGACTTTACATACATCATCATGTATCAGTCCCAAGAGTTTACTAACTCTTTCTCTGTTTCCAATAAACAGAGCTATGGTCATCTAATCTTTGTGACATGACTGGCAAGTTTCACAAGATGTAAATTCAAACTGATTTAAATATGCATCTAAAATGTAACTTTAGCCAGTCGGGTCGCATTGATGTGACCTAGTCTACAATGCCTTAAGAAGGATTCGTTCATTTCTGAACTCTTCTTCTTGTGTGTGTTCTGTATACTAGGAACTGTAGTTTGATTTAGAACTTCAATGCTTTTAGATAACGTGCCTGAATCGATCAACTTTTGATATAGGAAATGTTCAAAACATTATCCATCAATACAAAATTACATCCTTTCTTTACTAATAAAGAGACTGATATGATTTTGTACATCAGGTTCGGTATCTAATAGCATTTGTTCAGAATCAATGTATTGGTAATACAGGATGACAGTGACCAACAGACTTGGCTGCAACACTTGCCCCGTTTTCTGTCTCATGAAACTTATCACCCGTTCTCAGTTTTTCTACCCTTTTGTAGCCCTATGTAACATATTACATATCTGGGATCCCGATCCGGTATCAAATACCCAGGATTCAGAGGATACTGAGAAACAGTTCTTTGTAATGAACACACCCGAAGATGATGCATCAGCATGCACTCTCTTCGTTTGGGCGGCATAGGAATCTTGTTATTCCCTATTTCCTGCTCTGTCCTATAACAATTATAAGTTGGAGCGGGACCAACGTCCCCCAACTCAGTACAACAAGCGGGTTCGGTCAATACATCCATATTATTATCTTGATTAAGGCGTGATATGGTCGCTACCTGGAGAGAGAGAGAAGAAAACACTTTGCGTGCGCTCTTGCAAGATCAGATTGGTTATATATTTTATCTAATCAGGATGGCTCCCACTGTTTTTATCAAATCTTCCTTCAAACCTTAAAAGGAAAGACTAGCCGGGATTAATTACACTCTACAAGTTCGCCAATCTTTCAGCCAGGCCAGTGTCGGTACTTTGAGGGAGGTTCCCCGTGCTTTCGCACGGACCTAATTACAGTAAACCTCGTTTTCCCAGAGGCGTAACCCCGTTGACACCTTTCTAGACACCTACTTGATCGGCTAATTGCAAAGTGCAAAACTCTCCCAGGAGTAACAATTACTCGCAGTGGGTATCGGGATCCAACTATCATATAGAAGGTATGCAATCTCATTGCAAATTTCAACACTTGAAACTCCCGATAAAGGTTTTTACCCCTAGCACCTATGACCTTGGCTAAGGTCAACAAATTATAGGTACTAGTCAAGTTCTACCCGTCATTTCGTGATTAATTAGACCCACCCACATGACCCTTGGCTAAGGTCAACAAAGCCACATGACTGTCCTAACTAATCGCATCATATGCGGTGTAGGAAGACATCACTTAGCTACCGTACACTGTGTCTTGACTATGGTCAACAAACACAGCACGAATACTAAGTACTCTACTTCCTAAAATGACGGAGGGTTGCGAATGGTTTTTGTGAAAACCTTTAACGCTTTGAACTTGATCTCGTTGCAGAATCAAACGGTTTTTAAATGGAATGTTTTTCGGAGCCTTTCTAGTTTTGCTAAAGGGGTCACTCCCGATAAAGGGATCGTCGGCCCTTTCCTCGTCAAATGAGGTGCGGGATATATCATATATATCGCTGTGCAAAGCAGAAACTATAGAAGCTATCAAAAGACAAACCGAGTGATGTAGCATCTGCCAGTTATTGCTAAAGGAGTCACTCCCGGTGAAGGGATCTCGGTGCTTTCCCTATCGAATAAGGTGCAGGATGTTTTACAAGGAACACCACGATGCAAAGCAAGAACTGTAGCTACCTGTTTTATTTTGAAATTCGATTCCACAACATCAATTAGGTTTATTTTCTTTCATTAATCTCATTAATGAATATCCCATCATTTAAATTACCTAAATATCACAGATAAATATGACGTACACTTATGCCATCCGCATTCGCCTCGATGTCCCCTCGTGCACCGTTAGGTTAGGTAACTAACGGTAGAGCGGGGCAGGGCTAGCGCGGGTGTAAAACATAAGTAACGTATATATAATATATCATATATACTATATACTATATCTATCTGAACAGAGCACAGAACATCGCATGATCACATCACAGATAACGCAGCAGAAAGAATCATATGAAATATTGGATATACTAGGACGTCCGTGTTTTCAATACGAGCCAGTATAAAAAACGGATTCCACGGTCGTGATGAATAGCCAATCCCACACCCCTAGACCCCTACGAGAGCGGCAAGCAACCCTACCAATTCTAGGGTTAGGAGACCCGGACTCGACTCCTTGAGTTGGTCTCCCACTGGACCCCAGAACCCGGTTACTTATGCTCCCCTCCTTGGGTCTATCCTAGAGCAGAAAAGTAAATAATATACAAATGGTGACAACATCCGCAACCTGGAAGTGCCCCAATAAAAGAATATTACATACAAGTTTTTATATGAATGAAAATGAAAAACACTCATCTCACATAAAACCCCCCCGGCTATTCAAACACGACGATCCAATTTAACATATCCAGCAACACATAACATCACATGTCATCAACGTAAGTAAATATGCGCATCCCAATTGTCGTTGACATATAGCAACGAAACCGGCGATATCACATATTAAACTTACGGTCACAGAAAAGAAAGTGTAAAACTACAACAGTTGGAATCCGCAACCACCTCAGACATCGCATGCCTGACCAAATGAATTACTTAGACATCACATGCCTAACAATTATAAACCCCGCATTTTAGTCTCATTATCGAAAACTCTTTTCAATATTAAGTCGGGCAATACAACAGGATTCCCGACATTTTGATCGAATGCTCGTCGCAAACTTTAGTAGGCGGCCGCACCCCCGACGCCGTCGACAAAGTGCACCAAGGCGGAACACCGCCGCCGCGAGCACCCGGACGGATGCTTTCGGCGACGGGGTTCTCCTACAGTCACTTGGTCGGGGCTATGGAGTGAGGCTGTCTATTAAGTTTACCCGGCGAGTATCCGCGTACGCTACGTGATTGCGACGGACTTTTGATCACATCAAAATTCCGTGGCAATCGATCAAGTGAGACTAAACTGCTATGTTTATAACATTCATTCAGTTATCTCATAACTACTTGTGAATTCCAATTATTGTATCACATTCCGGATAAATAGAAAATGCTAAACTTTTCGATCGAACAATCGAACACCCAAGTTTTCCCGATACAGCTCAACACATGAAATAAGTCTAACAACATTCAGTTCGTGCCTCAGTACCAACGGTCCAGCCGTAGAAGGGTCAAACCAACACCTCACATGTGGCACGCCGTACTGCCCCAAACCCGAAGGTTCAAAGGGCAGTTCAAGACGGTCACATAATCGAGTTAAGGTTTGTTGTCTTCTAGAGGGTCCATCGCGTTACTTGCACTACTTAGAACGTCGTTAAACTACGGAAAAATCCAACAATTGGAAATTTCCCGGCAGGGGAAAAAGTGGGTATTTATATCCGGTCGAACTTTTTAACATATTCTTAAAAATACCCGGAAAAGCACACCGACAAAATTAGACAGTCCGATCGAATACACCGAGTCCCCAATACAACTCAGAAAATACAACTCTGGAATAAATATTAAAAGCATCCAGAACACACAAGAAACACCAAAAGAAACAACTGAAGAAAACTCACAGCCTGATCATCACAGACGGCCGCGGAACCGCCGCCGAAGGGGGGTCAACGCCGCGGTTCCGCGGTCGTACTGTAGAATCAGGCTTTCGTTTTCTGCAGTTTTTCTTAGAATTTCCTGCACATTTCTCTGCATATTTTTAATTCCAAAAAATCCACATTTTACAGAAATGTCCAGAGAGCATTTTAAAAGTCGGGGTTTTGGGTCGATCGGACTTCTAACTCCGTCAGGACTTCGCCTAAGGCTCTAGCTAGGCTCTGATACCACTGAAAGGTTCCTAGGCACCCTAGTGAGGTCTCACAAGTGATCAAACATGCAAATTTCTAAAAATACGGTGCCGAGAAACCCTAGAACGGATCGTTGACTAGATATATATAGGCGAAAAAGCAAACTAGTTAACACTTAACTTCTAGAATACGGAAATACAACCTTTGTAGATCCGTTTGTCCACCTCCATAGCTCTGCAACGAAGTCCCCTCGCTGTCCAAATGAATTCTCGGGCACTAGCGTCGGCTTCGTCGGAGAAATGGCGAGCTAGGTCGTCGATGTCCATGCCAAAGATGATCTACATCGAGGCATCGCTAGATCAAGCTCCACCTTCACCAAGCCATGAAAACTTGTGAAGGAAACACACTCTACTACTTGGCAAGAGGTAGAGGATGAAGAAATAGGAAGTGGGTAGGCTTTAGTTTTGGATTTCTCACTAGTTTTCATCACTTGCCATTGGAGTAGCAAACTTTTTCTTCATGTTGAAGAAGATGAAGAAGAAGAAGATGATGGATTGAATAAAAAAATGAATAAGAATTAAATCTTATCATACTTTTAACCTTAGTTAAGTGTAGAGAAAAGACCATGGTTAATGGAATGGTTAGGGTTAAGGATAATAACAAAAAAAAAGGAGACTAAGTCAAAACTTCATGAATGTTCAACTAGCAAACAAATAATGCCACCATTTCATCATTTATCTTTTCCAAAATAAAAAGATAAATAAAGAAATAGATAAATAAGTAAATGACTAAACAAAACCCTAATCATTAGTTTAAACCATGGTTTGATTCTTTACACTTAACCAAGTAAGCATGTATCATCAAACATGATACAAACATGTGCACAAAAGTATATCACATATACAACTTGCACAATTCAAGTGAGAAAATCCATTTAAAGTGAACCAATACTAGTTAACGCAAAGTAATATATCAAATATATAAATATACACTAAATCATTAAATCAACACTTGATTTAACGATCCGGTCATATCGGATATAACCGACTAGTATCATATGTATCGGCTTATCGAATCAATCCTTGATTCGATAACTAGGTTATATCGCATATAACCAATCGATACATAGATCGCGAGAATGTAATACGGTATCGCATACTCGAATTATTCTCGGTCCCGCACATATCTCATATGCGCTCCTATTTCGTTTCGCTTGAGCCAGGAAACCTCTGTGTAGAACTCTAAAGACTCGTCAATACGCCGGCAGCAGATGATGATCATATCAAGCACCCACAAGCCGCAAGCGGTCTGCTAAACGTAACAGCCACCCGGGTATTGAGCGATCAGAAGATCGACGAGCAAGCCCGCTCACACTCCTGTGAATCCAACCAGTAACACTTACCGTACAGTCCGGTCTGTTCGTCTGATATGTCGCATATCTCGCCTAGGGGTGGTAAACGTCTGACCCCAATAGCTTGATAAGTCATGCCGACGTGAGGTCCATAACATTCGTGAAACTACTGATAACACTTACCAGTAGGTCACTGCAACCCTGGCCAGGGATTTCCTGTTATGGCCAGTCGAGCATAGCCCAACATCAACCCCCAATACCGGGAGAGACGAATCCCCTCCTATCGCTCATTGCCTCCATGTGAATCGGGACTGTACCCAAAAACCACCTGTTTGCACAACTCAGTAGATCCGTGGTAGGGTGGAAATCAAAGCACAGTGGGAGACACACAAGACTCTATGACGATCTCGGGTCAACAGACTAAGCTGTACCAGTGTCACCAGAGAACTGCCATCTGACGTGAGGTATAATACCATCTGGGAGTTCTCGGCGAGTCCGTTCAGTGTACCAGTCTCCACTGAGCACCCGCATACCATCTTCGATGTCAAACACCAATGGATATGGGATCATCCATCGCCCATCGCATGGGTCGAGAAGATATGCGCTAGTCTACTCTGGAATATCGATGCCCGTCTCGATATTCCCACGACTAGGAACAATGAAGGATGTACTCTTTGACTACCCAGGCCCCACTAGTATGATCTGCATCATAGTCCTGGAAGTCGAGTACACATCCTAAGGGCTTTATCAACATGTAATCAGAGAGACAAAGAGTATACATGTTAAGATAAAGTACAACCAGATAGCGTACTATCATGTCGAGCAAGAAAGTCCTACCTATATATGTCCCAGCATCCACTACAATATACATCCAATGTACAGTAATGGCCTCTAGGGCATACATATAACTAACATCATCGCCACTCCCACATCACCTTTGTATTTCTCCAGGACACTCCGTATCACTATGAAAATCCACAGTTTATTGGATACTCCATTGTATGGTTATATACGAACTGGAAAGGAACTTGTTCCAGTTCGGGGATGGATTCTGGTTCAGAAGAAATAGGAATAAGGTTTATTCGGTTGTCTTTTATCTTCACCTTATCTCGCATTGCGAGTGCTCCTAGGATTAGGACAGTACACCCGTTATGCTTATTGGATAGTCTTCTTTCAAACCATAGGCTGATGCCGAACGGTAGGGAAGGAAGAAAACCATTTGGCCTAAAGGGGTGTACAGAAGGTAATGACTAAAGACATAAAAAATGATTTGGAAAGATGGCAAAGAATTACACGGTTACAGTTGTGAATCTGGATAATGGAAGAGGCATTACTAGAAATACCGAGATACCCCATCGAAATATTTCAATGTTTCAGTTTCACTGTGTACTGTTAAAAGAAAACTGATTTCCCAATTAGTCCTTACTCCAGGGTATGTATTTACCAGGTATGATTCTCACATCTGTATGGTTTTACAGATGATGAGTGTGGGTAAGTTATTGGGAATTAGGTGATCATCCTCATTATATCAGGATTTGTTGTAATTGGTGATATTTGAGGAAGTCACCTGGGTTGTTTGCCGGACGGCAAATATTTGGTTTTGAATATCCGTTGTGATGCACCAATTTCAAATTGATATATCTGTACGTCTATTTTTATAGAGTGAGATATACCTTTTTGAAATTATGTCTATGATATTTACCTATATCAGTTGATGGTTAGGTAAGGAGCATTGAACAGCGGTGTAATTCTTCTTAACCATAAGTACAGTTTTCAACCTACGATACACAGGGATTGAGTTATCAGACTCAAGGGACTTATACAGAGTATTGTATGTTGTCCAGCGTCCATAAGGACAGAGGGGTTGGTTCTCGTACTATATTCGGTTTACTTATGACTTCTCTAGTTTTTAGACAGGTGTTTCGTAGAAACACAGGGTCCAAGTTTTGAGAAGTTATAGGTATTTGAATAAAGTAGAGAACCAGGTATTGCAAGTATCGGGATTCTTCAAAGTGATCGAAGATGTAGATACTTGTGTGTGGTATTCAGTTGATAGTAATGATTAAGAGAACTTTCTTCTCTTTCAGGTTACTCATAATTGGAAGTGCTCCTAAGTTGAGTAATGCTGATCGGCCTCTTTCCATTTAGTTGACATGCACTGGAGACAGCTGCATGATTTGAATCTGGTTCAATTAAATCAGTGCCTCTGGTTTTATATTGGATATAGAACAGTTCATATCTTAACGATGTTAAGGTATGGGGAGTTGTCCGGATTATGCTTAAAACCAAACTCTGGATAACTCAAGGCACGTTTCTGTAATGGCTGTTTGTGGGTTGACCCAGGCTATGACGGGGGTTGATTTTCTACCATCTGGAAGATCAATAGTGATATTGTTCTAGACTCGCCACAGTTTTAACAAAAATGGATTTTTTTCAGAAAACAGTAGTGTGAGTATGGTAGAACTGGAAGTGATTCCAGAACCGCAAACGATTACTGAAAGTTTGATAGGAACCTAAAGATTCAATCTGGCTTGACATTCCATTGGCCACTCCGCAGATATGGTGGGTAACCTCAGGCACCCGAGAGGTACTCCGGTAGCCTCAAGGATGGTGACCGGGAGGTTCTTGTTTACCCAGACTTTCCATTGCTGTTGTTCCAGACTGTGAGACCCGGCCGGAGGATGAATATAGCATCATTCTAAACAGGCTTTAGAAGTGCACGTCTATATGACTCTGCCAGAGGGTGTCGTAGTCAGTGGGAGCAGCGGAAGCATAGTGGACAAGTGGCTTATGTCTATTTATAGACTAAAGCAGATATAGCGGAGATAGATCATCTATTTTTGATATGACAGTCATAGGTTTGACTTCATCAGAATAGGGGATGGATCTGTTAAGAAGGTAGTAGGGTGTGATGTCCTGGTATTTGGATGACATACACTGAGTAGGAAGTGATGTTCCTATACTACGATCGGTTATACTTTGGTCGTCACACGGTGGTTTCTCCACAAAGGAAATGGATTTCATATCAAACATTCTGGTTACTGGATCTATGGTTTTAGATCTCGATTTGGGTAGTTTCCCAATCTGGGTACTTAGACACCATTCTAAGAGTATTTAGAATGGACGACTCCTGGCATGGTAGTGTACCTGCAGGTGATGGAGTCACCCTCTCTAAAGGTGTCTTACTGACTAAAGGGGAGAGGGATGTGCATGATTGGCAAATCACTTGCTTAGACAATTGAGTTAATCATGAGATGTCGAATACCACACCAGATGTTGTTTTTGCAGTAGATGCAATAAGCCGATATTGATCCAATCCTGGAGAAACAATCGGAAGCAGTTTTAGAACATAAGTGGATGTTCTAGGGATATAATAACCACAGCCTCATTCGGGAGACAGTTATCATTCCAGGCTTCCAAGGTGACCTGGATGACAGAGAGGTTGTCAGAGTTATAGTTTTCCTTCTGACGAGGGGTAGTATTTTGGACAGGTGGTCCAAGGGGATACTGAGGGAGGCATGGCGCAGGATACTGATTAAGTTCAGTTGACGATACAGTCTAAGAAGTTTGGATTTGGAGTTCATTTATAAGCTAGGTCCTATCAGACATCCAGACACATTTTAAGACAGGTATTGCTCATTTCGGGAGATGGGTTTCTCCGCGAACTTGAGATATAGAGAGACATAGAAAGAAACATCAAGGCGGATCCACTCACTGAGGCTATTCCTCGAACGTAATAG
Source organism: Agapanthus africanus (assembly GCA_030015575.1). NCBI lineage: Eukaryota > Viridiplantae > Streptophyta > Magnoliopsida > Asparagales > Amaryllidaceae > Agapanthus > Agapanthus africanus. The sequence continues at coordinate 189,267,505 of JASDDO010000012.1, read as the reverse complement.
TTTTGCAAACGAGCTTTGTGAGACAGACTAGTAGAGGAGTTGGGTGTTCGGTATCACACGGGCTGTGAGTATGTAACATCGCAATAATTAGCCTTGAGTGCAAGTGGGAGATTGTTGGAGATAGTGCCCTCAGAGTCAATTATTGGATCACAGGCACGTGATTGCAATGATTGAGGGAGTACCTGTCCCAGTAGGACAGTCTTACTCAAGATGATAGTATGCTATCTAGTTTATCTTTATCATCGTGTACTGCTTTAGGTGACCTTACAGGTCGCTATTACACGTTGATAGAGCCCCTAGGATTCTTGCTTGAATGCCAGCAGTATGAAGGCGATCATATACGTGGGAGCTGGTAGTCTATAAGCACATCCTTAAAAGGTCCCTAGTCGTGGGAGTTTCGAGACAGGGCATCGATACTCCAGAGTAGACTAGTGTATACAGTCGAGACCCCAACGAGGGGCGGTGGCCGGTCTCACAAGTCACTGGTGTCAGTTGGTTCACCTAAGATGTATACAGGTGCTCATTGGGTTATGAGTACACCGGATAGGACTCGCCGGGAACATGCTAGTTGGTCTTATACCTGACGTCAGATAGCAGTTCCCTGGTGACATGTGTACATGTTAGTTCATCGACCTGAGGATCGTCATTTGTCTCGTGTGAGTTCCCACTATACTTTGATTACTACCCTACCACGCTCAAAGGAGACGTGCAAACAGGTTTTAGTTGGGTACAGTCCCGAGCCACATGGAGGCGGTGAGTGGATCTTCAGGGGTTCGTCTCTCCCGGTATTGGGGGTGAGGTCGCGCTATGTCTAGGAGAGCCATTACACAAAGCCCTCGGCCGGGGCAAGAGATTTACTGGTAGGTAATCCAGTAGTATCTCAGGGTGTTCTGAGCTACACTCCGACACGACTTGTACCGCTTTTGGGGGTCTGGATTTTACCAACCCCCTAGGCCCGCCATGCGATGCTCATAGACGAACGGACCGGACTGTACGGATATTTTCACTGACAAGATCAGTAGGGTGTCATGATGAGTTCGCTCATCGACATCCCTTTTGGTCAATACCTGGTAGCCCGTTACGTATAGGCTAATATCTCTGACGTGCTAGTGGTTAAATCCTCAACCAAAGTATTGACGAGTCTTTAGAGTCCCCCACAGACAAGTTTCTCAAGTTTCGGGCGAAACGCTGTAGAGGCCGTATGGAGATATGGCAGGGTTCGATCAGATACGTGCGGCATTGCACGGATCAGGATCGGACGGTTAATACTAGCAGGCTTTGGTTTAAGCCGGATCCTAGTATTGTAAAGTGTAGATTTTGTCTCATTGCATTTGTATTCGGTCGGAATACAAATGCGGGTATGTATATACAGTAGCGGGGTTTTCCTGTAATTTATTACGGGATCAGTTTTTTGGAGTTGCCAGATTGTTTTCCGTTTCGGCCATTTACCTTTGTATCTTTCATTGGCTGAAGATTGGTGGAGGAGGGCTTATTTTCATTTGTGCAAATAAGCATTTTGGAGGGTGGTCTTTGCATATTGTTGATTCATGATGGTTTAGCCTCCCTTGAATTTCTTGAGTTCATGATTGCTTGACCTTTTGAAGTAATCATGGTTGATGATTAGTTGATGGAGTATTGGTTTTGGTTGATGATCATCGCTTATCATCATCACCCTTTCTCTCTCTTGCATTATGTTGTGGTTCACTCTCTTTGATTCATTCACTCCATTCCTCACTCCCTCTTCTCATTCTCCAAGAGCTTGGGCCGGCCAAATGGGGGAGGGGATGTCCAAATGTTTTGTGGTGGGATTTTTGGTCTTTTGGCTTCACAAAAATCCCATGACTCCATCTCCAAAAGGCTTAGTTCATTTCCTCCACCAAAGGCAACTTCCTCAAACCTCAAAATGAGACATAGAGCACTGCACGTATTCTACAGCAAACCTTAGGCACGTCGGCTCACCAACTTCATGCCCGAGTTGCCTCGGTCCAGAGGTAGGAGCCCGTAAAAGAAGCCGGCGAAGTGGTGCCCTTCCGACGAGGAATTGAAGACCGGAGTTTCCGCGGGGAGATCGGGACGACGACGAGAAGACCGAAGGACACGGATCGCTCGGTATATCTCTCTACCCCTTCTCTTGTTAGCTAGGACTAGATTAATGGCCCGATCCGGGATTTTTGTGCGCGGTGGTGCCGGTTTACAAGTTCGTAAAAAGTTTAGTTTCCGCATTCCGGCGTCGGATTGACGGCCGGGGCGCCGCCGTGCACTTACATGATTCCCACTGTGCTTTGTTTTCCACCTTACCCCGTTCAAGAGAGCGTGCAAAACGGTGGTTTTTTAGCACAGTCCCGAGTCACATGGAGGCAATAAGCGATAGGAGGGGTTTCGTCTCTCCCGATATTGGGGGTTGATGTTGCGTTATGCTCGATTGGCCATAACAGGAAGTCCCTGGCCAGGGCTGATACAGAGATTTACTAGTAAGTGTTATCAGTAGTTTCTCGACCCGTTATGAGCCTCATATCGCATTACTTATCAAGCTATTGGGGTCTGGCGTTTACCACCCTCAGGCTAGATATGGGACATATCGGACGAAAAGACCGGACTGTACGGTAGTGTTACTAATTGGATTCACGGGAGTATGGACAAGCTTACTTGTTGATCTTCTAATCGCTCAATACCCGGATAGCTGTTACGTCCAGCTAGTACAGCTGTCACGACCCGAAAATATTAGGTCGTGACCGGCACTTAAATCACGCAACGGGCGTCATGTAACTTAAGTAAGCCTAAGCCCAGAAATCAAAACCTTTCAAAAGAAGTAAGTCATGAAAACATTGATAAAAACATCTGGAAACCTTAAGTAAAAATCCTTAAACTTAAAAAAAAATTCTTAAAAATTTCGACGGTACCTTCTTTGTAAAAACTAGCCCTTTAACGGGTACAAACATAGAATATAAAAAAGCATCCCAAAACGGGAGCAAATCACGCCCAACGGTGGAAACAACCACCACAAGCATATATGTATATGACGCCCAACGGCGAAGATCAACACAAAGGAAAAAGAAAAGAAAGACATCAAACCTACCAAGCGAACATATAACACATCGCTCTAAGTCTCGCAACTACAAGTCTTTCTAAGTCTTACTACATATACAAACTATAGTTTCTCATTAATGGAGTTGACTAGATATAATAGGAATAATAATACAAGAGGTGCACGATCTAACATGTACCACCTACCAAAGCAAATCACCCGAATGCAAGCTGTGTACCAGCGATACCGCTACTGATCCATGCGGTCAATCTGCAAGAACTGTGGCACAACGGGGGTGAGTTGCCAACTCGTGAGTAGAAAACATCAGCAGGTAGAAATCGATATAAACAACGATTCCTAGGTCAACTATATCATAAAGGTAATACTATGGTATCTAGGGTGACCCTATCTGCATATATACCAATAATAATCAATGCCTGTATGCATGTGGATATCATCCGATAATATAATCAATGTCTGTATGCATGTGGATCTCGTCCACTCAAAACATCATGAAAGAATATGTATGTAAATATATGAGGATATGAAAGAACGTGTGTCCATCAATGACACATCAAATCATGGAACCTGAGTGTCCAACACCGACACTCGAAACATCATGAAACCCGTGTCTAGCATCGACATGTAAATCCTCATATCTCAGGCGCCGCATCCTTAGATTAGCCCTCAGGCTCCGCCTACTCTGGTCGGCCCTCATATCCATCCCACCACCCTAGTCGATATCCTCCGGATAACCGCCGAGTCCAAATAATATCACTGGTAGGTAGTGCTTCCCTGCCAGTCTCACCGCCTAACAATACGAGTCTTCTTGCCCCAGGATAGCTCACCGAGTCCACCATGTACCCGCAGACGGTGCCTACCGCTCCTCAAATCGGGTTTCACTATCAGAACTGAGAAAACACATGGTGGACGCAACGAAATATCATATCAAGAGGAACCGGGTTTTCAAAACAATGCATAATTTCTTGAAATATCCCCACGGTTCTCAAATCCATAAATCACATGAAATCCGTATCTCAATACGTAAATCAATGATATATGATATATGCAACATAAAGCAGTAATATGAGCATATTAAGGGAAAGCCGCTCTTTAAAATGGATCTAGTTTTTAAATATATCATGTGGTTCCCAATTCCTCCAAAATCAAATGCAACATCATATAAAGGCGTATATGTAGCTCTAGCAAGATGTGTGTATATACATGTAAGTATGTAAGCATGATGCATTTCATATGCGCAATAGCATAAGAATCAACATCTAAAGGTCAATACTGATACAATACCACATAGGTGTATATGTAGCTATAGCAAGGTATGTCATGCAACATAGCATAATGATGTGAGCATAGCAAGTATATCATGGCATGATGTAGCAACTCTACTGTGTAAGTAACATAGCAAGTATCGATGAAGAAAGTGTGAGCTGGAAAATCTATGTAAGTGTAACATACGCATCATCGATAATGGTGTAGGTGTACCAGTACAGGTATATAGGTATATATATATATATAATGAAATGAGAATATTATGAACATAGCAGCAAGTCAATCGTAAGCGCAATGCTAATAGGACTGCATATTTAATGCAACATCTACATAAAGGCTAAACTAAGCGGTGTAGACAGGGATTAAATATCTATAGCCTATCCGAGTCGGTGAATCTGTCAATCAGCATCCAACCTCACAATATCACGTACGGTACAATCCATCGTACGGCATCCTCAAATCAAGGATATGGATCAATCATCAGGTAAAACTCATCACGTACGGTAATCCATCGTACGGCGGCATTAACCAATTAGGGATTCTATCAACTTATACAATAATGAGGGTATGGATCTTAGTCTCGTACGGCATATCACTCATCAATATCAAATTTTATATAAATATCTCGTTTTACCGATCTCATAACACATCCATCTCGATCTTATCATATTCATTGATCTAATGTCATATTCTTATACATCTCATTTCATATCTCATCGTATACTCTTTTGATCACATTAATATCTCACATCAAGTCATTTTACATATACAACTATCTTTTAGATCTTATGTTGTATTTATCGATCTCACGTCATGCTACTACAATTCTCATACTTAGTGTCTTGCAACTACATATCAATATGTCGTGATTCACATTCACTTTTCATATCTTTATATATCAATTCGAGACATCATTTCTATCGTATCATGTCAAAGAGTAATATCCCTATAGCTTTGATCTCATATCTCGATATATATATTCAATCAATCATATCATATCTAACTATCTTTTTAACCACATCCATTCTAATATAGCTTCCTACGACTGTATTCTTATACATCGGTTTCCATTCATAATTTGTGGGAGTGCTATATGCTATCCACTCGACTTTCCCCGTAGATATTGAAAGGTTTGTCTAGCACCCTATGAAGAGTTTTGAAGCATCACATGTCCAAAAGTTTAAATTTTTATGGTGCTAAACAAACATGCAAAGGAATCGATACTAGAAAATTAGGGTTTCGAAATATAAAGCGAACTAATCTAGGGTTTCGAGACTACAACCTTTGTAGCTCCCTTTCGCTGGACTCCTTGGTCTCTAGGGTGTTGAACGGAGGTCCTCTTGAAGTCCTCTTGTGTCCACGACGATCCACCATGGAGATCTCCGTCCAAGCTCGCAACTTCGTAAAACTGAAGAGAACACTCTAAACAAGACGGCTAAGCTTGTGTACAATGAATTTGTGGTTAAGTTTCTCACTTCAAAAACCTTTCTTTAAGTGGTATTTACTCACTAGAAAAAACTAGAGAGCAAAAGAGAAAGAGGAAGAAGATGGTGGCAATATTTTTCACAAGAGGTGAAAAGATAAAAGATAACTCATAAGAAGAAAAAGAAATATATCAATATATATTTTATTTCTTCTTACTATGAACCATGGTTAAAGTGATGGAGACATTATTTAACTTGAGTTTTGAATGATAAAGAGAAGGATAACCCTAGGTTAGTGGTAGTTGAGCATGGTTAGGTCAAAGGAAGAATGTAGAAGCAAGAATGATTATCCTTTCCTTTTCATTTTCTTTTAAATCCAAAATCAAATAATAATCCATGGTGTGAGTCTTATATTGCCACCATTTCTATATGCTAACAACCATGATGGATGGGTGTATGTATGTATGCATGTATGCACATCCACATGTGCATGAAACTAGCATGAAAGAAAGAAAGAAAAGCACACATGCATGCACACATCCATCATCCAAGAAAAGGTTTTAAGTGAGAAAACTAATGGTTAAATGATAAATCAACACTTGATTTATCAATCCGGTCATATCTCATATGACCCCACCAAAAGCAGTTCACCCGATCAATGTTCGGTATCATATACGCACATTTTAATCGGGTGCATGCGCATATCTCATACACGCACCACAACGTTTCGCCTGGACTGGGTAACTCCTTTGTGGGACTCTAAGACTCGTCAATACGCCGGCAGAGGGTGATGATCATATCAGGTACCCTCAAGCCGCAAGCGGTCAGCTAAACGTAACGGCCACCCGGGTATTGAGCGATCAGAAGACAACAAGCGAACCTGCTACAACTCCCGTCGAGCCATCCGGCAACACTACCGTAGAGTCCGGTCTCTTCGTCAGATATGCTGCATATCGAGCCTAGGGATGGTCACGTCGACCCCAATAACTCAATAAGTCGTTCCGGTGAATGGTCTATAACAGATCGAGAAACTACTGATAACACTTATCAGCAAATCTCAGCAGCCCTGGCCAGGGACTTGCTGTTATAACCAGTTGGGCACAGCACAGCATCAACTCCCAATACCGGGAGAGACGAAACCCCTCCTATCGCTCATCGTCTTCGTGTGTCTCGGGACTGTACCCAACGGCCACCTGTTTGCACGACTCAGTAGAGCCGTGGTAGGGTGGCAATCAAAGTACAGTGGGAGAACACACAAGACTCCATGACGATCTCGGGTCTACAGACTAACCTGTACCAATGTCACATGAGAACTGCTATCCGACGATAGATATAATTCCATATAGGAGTTCTTGGTGAGTCCGTCCGGTGTACTCAGTCACCACTGAGCACCCGTATGTGATCTTGATGTCAAACATCGATGAATGTGGGAACATCCATCGCCCATCACATGGGTCTAGTATCATATACGCTAGTCTACTCTGGTATATCGATGCCCCGTCTCGATACACCTTCGACTAGGGACATTTCAGGATATGCTTATAGACTACAGATGTCCCACTAGTATGATCTCCATCATAATCAGAGTAGTCAAGCCGATATCCTCAGGGCTTTATCAGCATGTATGAATGAATAAAAGCATGATCAAATCAACATGTCAGATAAAGAATAACCAGATAGCATACTATCATGTCGAGCAAGAATGCAAACTGAATATATATATATGTATAGATACATCCACTATCACATAATGGCCTCAAGGGCATACATATATCCAACAATCTCCCACTTGCACTAAGGCCAGTTATTGGCGTATCTCATACCCAACATCTCAAAAAGTCGCTCATGCTATGGCTGAGGGAGGGCCTTGGTGGGTGGATCCGCGGCGTTGTTCTTTGTGTCTACTCTTTTAATCTCGATCTCGCGGCGATCTACAATCTCCCGGATCAAATGAAAGCGCCTCAGGATATGTCTGGACCGCTGATGGGATCTGGGCTCCTTGGCTAACGCCATCGCCCCATTATTGTCACAATACAAAGGTATTGGATCAATAATGGTTGGAACTACTCCTAGCTCCGAGACGAACTTCTTCATCCAGATGGCTTCCTTGGCGACATCATTTGCATCAATGTACTCAGCCTCCATCGTAGAGTCTGCAACGGTATCTTGTTTGGAACTCTTCCAACTTACCGCCCCTCCATTGAGGGTAAATACAAACCCTGAGATAGATTTGTTGTCATCCTTATCGCTCTGGAAGCTCGAATCGGTAAAGGCCTCCATTTGGAGATCTGTATTACCATACACCAAGAACAATTCTTTAGTCCTTCGTAAGTACTTAAGAATGTTCTTCACAGCTGTCCAGTGGTTCTCCCCTGGGTTGGATTGACACCTGCTTACAACACTAAGTGCATAAGCTACATTTGGGCGTGTACATAACATCGCATACATTATAGATCCTACTGCCAAAGCATAAGGTATAATGCTCATGCGAGCTCTCTCTTCATCGGTCTTTGGACAAGAATCCTTGGAGAGAGTGACTCCATGGCAAGCGGGTAAGGCACCCCGCTTGGAGTCTTCCATACTAAACCTCTTTAGGATGGTGTTGATGTACCTGGTTTGGGACAATCCCAATAACTTTTTGGATCTATCCCTATAGATCCTTATGCCCAGGATGTATGTGGCATCACCCAGGTCCTTCATGGAGAACCTTAGTGATAAGAATGATTTGACCGACTGTAGCATAGGAATATCATTTCCTATCAGAAGAATGTCATCCACGTACAATACGAGGAATGAGACAGCTCTTCCTACAGCCTTCTTATAAACACAAGGTTCATCTGGATTTTTGATGAAATCAAACTCTTTGATAAAATCATCGAAACAGATGTTCCAACTCCGAGATGCCTGCTTTAACCCATATATGGATTTAAGCAATCTACATGCTTTCTCGCTGCTCCCACTGTCAATGAAGCCCTCTGGCTGATCCATATAAACGCATTCTTCTAAATCTCCATTTAGAAATGCTGTTTTAACGTCCATCTGCCAGATTTCATAGTCGTAGTGAGCAGCAATAGCAAGTAGGATCCGAATGGATTTAAGCATGGCTACGGGCGAAAAAGTTTCGTCATAGTCCAAACCTGGTCTTTGACGAAAACCTTTCGCCACGAGTCTTGCCTTATAGGTCTCTACCTGCCCATCCACACCAATCATTCTTTTAAAGATCCATTTGCACCCTACAGGTTTTACCCCAGGGGGTACAACGTCCAAAGTCCATACTTTGTTGGTGTATATAGACTCCATTTCGGATCTCATGGCATCCAGCCACTTCACAGAGTCACCATTCGTGATAGCTTGCTGAAAACTGGTAGGATCATCATCATCCATGATGCAATCTTCTCCGTCACCATCAATGAGGAAACCGTAGTACCTCTCCGGTGGGCGAGAAGTCCTACCAGACCTACGGAGTGGCCGAGGTTCTTCAGTTTCTGTTGCAGCAGCCGGTTCAACCAAATCGTCATTTGTAGTTTGTGTCTCCAGAACCACTTCTAGATCTACCACCTTGCCATCATCTTTATCTGTGAAAAACTCTTTTTCCAAGAATGTGGCATACTGAGAAACAAACACTTTTTGTTCCTCTTTGTGGTAGAACAGATATCCATAAGAATTCTTTGGATATCCCACAAAGTTACACATGACTGACCGTGTCTCGAGTTTGTCCGGATTCTACTTTTTAACATAGGCCGGGCAACCCCAAATCTTAATTCTCTTAAGAGATGGTCTCTTCCCATTCCATATCTCATATGGCGTGGTAGACACGGCTTTGGTTGGAACCCTGTTTAGCATAAACGCTGCAGTCTCCAATGCATGCCCCCAAAACGAGACTGGTAACTCAGCGTCACTCATCATGGACCGGACCAAATCTAATAGGGTCCTATTCCGTCGTTCTGACACACCGTTGTGCTGTGGTGTGTATGGAGGAGTGAGCTGAGAGAGAATCCCATTCTCTTTTAGGAAGTTTGCAAATTCTGTACTGAGATACTCTCCACCTCGATCTGATCGAAGCATCTTAATACTCAAGACGGTTTGTTTTTCTACTTCTTGTTTATATTCAATGAATTTCTCGAAAGCGTCGGACTTATGCTTTAATAAAAATACATGACCGAATCTTGAGAAATCGTCAGTGGTTGTAATGAAGTATGAAAAACCGCCTCTAGCCTGTGTAGACATAGGCCCACATACATCACTATGTATGAGGCCCAGGAGCTGAGTAGCTCTTTCTCCGTGTCCGGTAAACGGAGTTTTGGTCATTTTACCCTTGATACAAGACTGGCAAGTCGCATAAGATTTATATTCAAAAGAATTTAAATATCCATCTTTGTGTAACTTGTTTAGTCTTGTTTCGTTAATATGACCAAGTCTACAGTGCCAAAGAAAAGCTTCATTTAATTCTGAAAATTTTCTTTTATTAGTGTGTTGTATACTGAAAACTGTGTGTTGATTTAGGACATATATTCCGTTATTAAGCGTACCATACCCAACCAACATTTGATTCAGGTGAATGTTCATAACATTGTTCTGCAACACAAAATTATATCATTCATTGTCCAACAGAGAAACGGATATTATATTACATAGCATACTTGGTACAAAATAACATGGATTCAAAATCAAAATACATCCAGATGGCAACCCCAAGTGATACTCTCCCACTGCGACTGTATGTACATTGGAACCATTTCCAACGCGGAGAGTATGGTCACCTGTCTTCAAAACCTTGCTATTTCTCAGCCCCTGCATAGAATTGCAAATGTGAGAACCTGAACCGGTATCCAATACCCAGGAAGCAGAGTTTATAGAAAAACAGTTTTCAGTCACAAACGCACCTGAAGCGGAAGCATCACCATGCTTCTTCTTGAGACTTAAGTACTCCGTGCAATTGCGCTTCCAATGTCCTGTCTTGTGGCAATGAAAACACTCGCCTTTCCCCGGGTCTCCAGCTGTGGACTTTCCCTTTCCCTTCACCTTTTTAACTTCGCCCTTAGGATTAGTGGGTTTTTTCTTTTTCTTTCCCTTGGCCTTAGCTTTCGGGCGAGAAGAAGAAGACTGTCCAATAGTCATAACGGGAGTCTTTGCTGACTTCATAGTGCTCGCTGCACTCCTTAACATATTAAGGAGTTCAGGAAGTTCCTTCTCCATGCCATGCATGTTAAAGTTCACTATGAACTGAGCAAAGGTGGAGGGGAGAGACTGCAGAATAATATCTATATATTGTTCATTGTCCATTGTCCATCCAAGGCCCTCAAGCTCTTCTATTAGAGCTATCATCTTCAAAACATGGTCTCCTAATGGTGTGCCAGGGGCCAATCGCATCTGAAACAGTTTCTTTGATGCTTCGTATCGTAATACGCGGGATTGCTCCCCATACAACTCCTTTGTATGGAGCAATATTCCGTGAATGTCCATGTCCTCGTGCTGCTTTTGTTGTGTGTTGTCCATCGATGCAAGCGCGAGGCATTTTGCCGTGGCACAGTCAGCGTCCCATGTCTTGCGGACTTCAATGTCCGCAGCTGAGGATTTTAGACCTGGGACGGGCGGGGCTGAAGCCGTGAGGACATACGATACTTTATCATAAGTCAAGGCGATCTTCAGATTCCTCAGCCAGTCTTTATAGTTGGTCCCATTCAGTTTGTTTTTATCTAGTAGAAGCTTAAGTCCAGTCATTGGTATCTGCCATTAAGAGAGAGAAAAGAATACACTCAGCGAAAGCTCTTGCATAGATTAGATTGGTTTATTATCTTGTCTAATCGATGTTTCCCATTGCTTTTTATCAAGTTTTTCTTTCAAACCTTAAAAAGAAAAACTAGCCAGGATTAATTACAGTCTACAACTTCGCTAACCGTTCAGCCAGGCCAGTGTCGGTACTTTGAGGGAGGTTCCCCGTTCTTTCGTACGGACCTAATTAGAGTAAACCTCATTTTCCCAGAGGCGGAGCCCCGTTAACACCTTTCTAGACACCTAATGAGTTAGCTAATTGTAAACTGTAAAACTCTCCTAGGAGCAACTATTGCCCACAGTGGGATCGGGATCCAACCATCACATGGAAGGTATGCAATCTCATTGCAAATTTCAACACTTGAAATTCCCGATGTAATTTTTTTACCCTTAGTACTTATGACCTTAACTATGGTCAACAAATCATAAGTACCAGTCAAGTTCTACCCATCATTTCTTGATCAATTAGACCCACCCATATGACCCTTAACTATGGTCAACAAAGTCGCATGAATGTCCTAATTAATCTGCATCATATGCAGTGTAGGAAGACATCACTTAGCTACCGTACACTACGCCTTAACTAAAGTCAACAAACGTAGCACAAATACTAAGTACTCTACTTCCTAAAATGACGGAGGGTTGCGAATGATTTTTAAGAAAATCTTTAACGCTTTGAACTTGATATCGTTGTAGAATCAAACAGTTTTCAAAAGGAGTGGCTTAAGCTCCGCAGTTTTGAAATGTAGCTTTTTCATAAATAGCCGAGTAGTTTTCAAATCTGATTCTACAACATCTTTTTAGGTTTATTTTCTTTACATTAATCACATTAATGTAATCCCATCATTTAAGTCCTTAAGCCAATCACAGAAAAGAAACGAAAATAACACGCACGCTTATGCCATCCGCATTCGCCGCAATGTTCCGTTATGCACCGTTAGGTTACTTAACTAACGGCATACCGGGACGGGACTAGCGCGGGTGTAAAACATAAGCAACGTCTACTATATATCATATATATAATATGTCATTCGTCTCAGATATCACAGAACACAGGCAGCAGAAACATAGATATAACATGGGATATCCTAGGACGTCCGTATTTAGTATTTAGCCAGAATAGAAAATACGGATTCCACAGTCGCGATGAATAGCCAAGCCCACACTCTGGATCCCTACGAGAGCGGCAAGTGACCCTACCAATTCTGGAGTTTAGGAGACCCGGTCTCGACTCCTCGAGATGGCCTCCCACTGAACCCCAGAACCCGGTCACCTGTGCTCCCCTCCTTGGATCCAACCTAATGCGGAAAAGTAAATAATATACAACACTGGTGACACAACCTCAACCTGGAAGTGCCCCAAATAAAAGAATATTACATTACATTTGAATTTACATGAATGAAAATATAAAACTCTCATCTCACATAAAAAAAAACCCGGCTATTCAACCGCGACAATCCTGCACATCATATCTCAGCAACACATAATATCACATATCATCAACGTAAGTAAGTATGCGTACCCCGATTGTCATTGATGTATAGCAACGAAACCGGCGATATCGTACATACTACACTTACGGTCACAGAAAAGAAAGTGTAAAACTACAATATTTAGAATCCAGATTCTCTTTAGACATCATAAATGCGAAATATCACATATTTCGTATTTCATGCCTAAACTATATGAATTCCACATATTGTATCACATTCCAGACAAACAGACAGTATTAAAGTTTTCGAACGAACGATCAAGCACCCAAGATTCACTAAAGCTCAACACTTGAGCAGGGTTCAAAAATCCGGAGTGTGACACAGTAGTAGCGGTCCAGCCGTAGAAGGGTCAAGCCAACGCCTCACATGTGGCACGCCGTACTGCCCCAAACCCTAGGGTTCAAAGGGCAGTTCGAGACGGTCACATAATCGAGTTAAGGTTTGTTGTCTTCTAGAGGGACCACCGCAAAAAGACTTGCACGTATCTCCAAAGTATTTAAACCCCGTGAATAGTGAGTAAATGATACTCGTTCAAACACTTCAATACTTTCTAATTTACCCGGAAAAGCTACGAAATGAAAATCCCGATCGAATCGACGAGTCCAAAACCATCTCCAGAATTTTTCAAAACCAAATACAGATTAAAAATATCCAAAAAATTATACAAGCAGATTCATGAATTACTGTACAAAAAGTATCCATCAATTAATATATACGGCCGCGGAACCGCGGCCTAAGAAAGCTTAGGCCGCGTTTCCGCGGCAAGAATCATTGTTCATGGAATAATTTTTGTACCGTAATCCTTTTTTTTCCTGCTGTATTTTTTACATATTTTTAATTCTGAAAAATGTCAATTTTTAGAAAATTTCCAGAGAGCACCCTAAAAAGCCGTATTTCGTTTCGATCGGAGTTTTAACTTCGTAAAAAGGTCGCCTAATGTTCTAGGTCGGCTCTGATACTAATGAAAGGTTTGTCTAGCACCCTATGAAGAGTTTTGAAGCATCACATGTCTAAAAGTTTAAATTTTTATGGTGCTAAACGAACATGCAAAGGAATCGATCCTAGAAAATTAGGGTTTCGAAATATAAAGCGAACTAATCTAGGGTTTCGAGACTACAACCTTTGTAGCTCCCTTTCGCTGGACTCCTTGGTCTCTAGGGTGTTGAACGGAGGTCCTCTTGAAGTCCTCTTGTGTCCACGACGATCCACCACGGAGATCTCCGTCCAAGCTCGCAACTTCGTAAAACCGAAGAGAACACTCTAAACAAGACGGCTAAGCTTGTGTAGAATGAAGTTGTGGTTAAGTTTCTCAGTTCAAAAACCTTTCTTTAAGTGGTATTTACTCACTAGAAAAAACTAGAGAGCAAAAGAGAAAGAGGAAGAAGATGGTGGCAATATTTTTCACAAGAGGTGAAAAGATAAAAGATAACTCATAAGAAGAAAAAGAAATATATCAATATATATTTTATTTCTTCTTACTATGAACCATGGTTAAAGTGATGGAGACATTATTTAACTTGAGTTTTGAATGATAAAGAGAAGGATAACCCTAGGTTAGTGGTAGTTGAGCATGGTTAGGTCAAAGGAAGAATGTAGAAGCAAGAATGATTATCCTTTCCTTTTCATTTTCTTTTAAATCCAAAATCAAATAATAATCCATTATTTAATCCATGGTGTCAGTCTTATATTGCCACCATTTCCATATGCTAACAACCATGATGGATGGGTGTATGTATGTATGCATGTATGCACATCCACATGTGCATGAAACTAGCATGAAAGAAAGAAAGAAAAGCACACATGCATGCACACATCCATCATCCAAGAAAAGGTTTGAAGTGAGAAAACTAATGGTTAAATGATAAATCAACACTTGATTTATCAATCCGGTCATATCTCATATGACCCCACCAAAAGCAGTTCACCCGATCAATGTTCGGTATCATATACGCACATTTTAATCGGGTGCATGCGCATATCTCATACACGCACCACAACGTTTCGCCTGGACTGGGTAACTCCTTTGTGGGACTCTAAGACTCGTCAATACGCCGGCAGAGGGTGATGATCATATCAGGTACCCTCAAGCCGCAAGCGGTCAGCTAAATGTAACGGCCACCCGGGTTTTGAGCGATCAGAAGACAACAAGCGAACCTGATACAACTCCCGTCGAGCCATCCGGCAACACTACCGTACAGTCCGGTCTCTTCGTCAGATTTGCTGCATATCGAGCCTAGGGATGGTCACGTCGACCCCAATAACTCAATAAGTCGTGCCGGTGAATGGTCTATAACAGATCGAGAAACTACTGATAACACTTATCAGCAAATCTCAGCAGCCCTGGCCAGGGACTTGCTGTTATAACCAGTTGGGCACAGCACAGCATCAACTCCCAATACCGGGAGAGACGAAACCACTCCTATGGCTCATCGTCTTCGTGTGTCTCGGGACTGTACCCAACGGCCACTTGTTTGCACGACTCAGTAGAGCCGTGGTAGGGTGGCAATCAAAGTACAATGGGAGAACACACAAGACTCCATGACGATCTCGGGTCTACAGACTAACCTGTACCAATGTCACCTGAGAACTGCTATCCGACGATAGATATAATTCCATATAGGAGTTCTCGGTGAGTCCGTCCAGTGTACTCAGTCACCACTGAGCACCCGTATGTGATCTTGATGTCAAACATCGATGAATGTGGGAACATCCATCGCCCATCACATGGGTCTAGTATCATATACGCTAGTCTACTCTGGTATATCGATGCCCCGTCTCGATACACATTCGACTAGGGACATTTCAGGATATGCTTATAGACTACAGATGTCCCACTAGTATGATCTCCATCATAATCAGAGTAGTCAAGCCGATATCCTCAGGGCTTTATCAGCATGTATGAATGAATAAATGCATGATCAAATCAACATGTCAGATAAAGAATAACCAGATAGCATACTATCATGTCGAGCAAGAATGCAAACTGAATATATATACATGTATAGATACATCCACTATCACATAATGGCCTCTAGGGCATACATATATCCAACAGATATAAATCTACTCACCTGTGGAACTCCTTGATCAGTCGAAAATATTGCATTTTTTAACACATCAATTTCCCTACCATTTGCACTCATCTAGAGGTGTTCGGTATTAATATAGCACATATTAGCAAATTGACTGTAAAATACCAAATAACTTGTGTTATATATTAAAACCGACATTTTTGAGGGAAATTGAGTGTTTATCATTGGATCGTATTATCTTTGTGTAGCGCAACACTTGTCTCGAGAATCTGTGCAGGAAATTGCAGGAAAAGAGCCGAAACTGTTAAAAGTGCTGATAAAAATGTGCCAAGTCCAAGACTTGAGATCTGGCAAAAATCAAGAAAGAAAAATGTGATTCAACACATCAGAAAAGTGCCAAAATGTCAGCCCAAATTAAGCACAGAAGTTTCAAGCAGCAAGGCTTCCAGCCGCGAATCCGCGGCTCTATGATGACGTCAGCGTAGCATATTTCCTCACGTGCCTAAGCCCAGAAATCAAAACCTTTCAAAAGAAGTAAGTAATGAAAACATTGATAAAAACATCTCGAAACCTTAAGTAAAAATCCTTAAACTTAAAAAAAAATTCTTAAAAATTTCGGCAGTACCTTCTTTGTAAAAACTAGCCCCGAAACGGGTATAAACATAGAATATAAATAAAGCATCCCCAAACGGGAGCAAATCATGCCCAACGGCGGAAACAACCACCACAAGCATATATGTATATGACGCCCAACGGCGAAGATCAACACAAAGGAAAATGAAAAGAATGACATCAAACCCACCAAGCGAACATATAACCCATCGCTCTAAGTCTCGCAACTACAAGTCTTTCTAAGTCTTACTACATATACAAACTATAGTTTCTCATTGATGGAGTTGACTAGATACAATAGGAATAATAATACAAGAGGGGCACGATCCAACATGTACCACCTACCAAAGCAAATCACCCGAATGCAAGCTGTATATCAGCGATGCCGCTACTGATCCATGTGGTCAATCTGCAAGAACTGTGGCACAACGGGGGTGAGTTGCCAAATCGTGAGTAGAAAACATCAACAGGTAGAAATCGATATAAACAACGATTCCTAGGTCAACTATATCATAAAGGTAATACTATGCTATCTAGGATGACCCTATCTGCATATATACCAACAATAATCAATACCTGTATGCATGTGGATATCATCCGACAATATAATTAATGTCTGTATGCATGTGGATTTCGTCCACTCGAAACATCATGAAAGCATATGTATGTAAATATATGGGATATCAAAGAACGTGTGTCCATCAATGACACATCAAATCATGGAACCTGAGTGTCCAATACCGACACTCGAAACATCATGAAACCCGTGTTTTGTATCGAAATGTAAATCCTCATATCTCAGGTGCCGCATCCTTAGATCGGCCCTCAGGCTCCGCCTACTCTGGTCGGCCCTCATATCCATCCCATCACCCCAGTCGATATCCTCCGGATAACCGCCGAGTCCAAATACTAGCATCGGTAGGTAGTGCTCCCCTGCCAGGCTCACCGCCTAACAATACAAGTCTTCTTGCCTCGGGGTACCTCACCGGGTCCACCATGTACCCGCAGATGGTTCCTTTTGCTCCTCAAATCGGATTTCACATGCTAATATCAGAACTGAGAAAACACATGGTGGACGCAACGAAATATCATATCAAGAGGAACCGGGTTTTCAAAACAATGCATAATTTCTTGAAATATCCCTATGGTTCTCAAATCCCTAAATCACATGAAATCCGTATCTCAATGCGTAAATCCATGATATATGATATATGCAACATAAAGCAGTAATATGAGCATATTAAGGGAAAGCCTCTCTTTTAAATGAATCTAGTTTTTAAATATATCATGTGGTTCCCAATTCCTCCAAAATCAAATGCAACATCATATAAAGGCGTACATGTAGCTCTAGCAAGATGTGTGTATATACATGTAAGTATGTAAGCATGATGCATTTCATATGCGCAATAGCATAAGAATCAACGTCTAAATGTCAATACTGATACAATACCACATAGGTGTATATATAGCTATAGCAAGGTATGTCATGCAATATAGCATAATGATGTGAGCATAGCAAGTATATCACGGCATGATGTAGCAACTCTACTGTGTAAGTAACATAGCAATTATCGATGAAGAAAGTGTGTGAGCTGGCAAATCTGTGTAAGTGTAACATACGCATCATCGATAATGGTGTAGGTGTACTAGTACAGGTATATATATAAATAATGAAATGAGAATATCATGAACATAGCAGCAAGTCAATCGTAAGTGCAATGCTAATAGGTATGCATATTTAATGCAATATCTACGTAAAGGCTAAACTAAGCGGTGTAGACAGGGATTAAATATCTATAGCCTATCCGAGTCGGTGAATCTGTCAATCGGCATCCAACCTCACAATATCAAGTACGGTACAATCCATCGTACGACATCCTCTAATCAAGGGTATGGATCAATCATCAGGTAAAACTCATCACGTACGGTAATCCATCGTACGACGGTATTAACCAATTAGGGATTCTATCAAGCTATACAATAATGAGGGTACGGATCTTAGTCTCGTACGGCATATCACTCATCAATATCATAATTTTATATAAATATCTCGTTTTATCGATCTCATAACACATCCATCTCAATCTTATCATATTCATTGATCTAATGTCATATTCTTATACATCTCATTTCATATCTCATCGTATACTCTTTTGATCACATTAATATCTCACGTCAAGTCATCTTACATATACAACTATCTTTTAGATCTTATATTGTATTTATCGATCTCACGTCACGCTACTACAATTCTCATACCTCGATATATATATTCAATCAATCATATCATCTCTAACTATCTTTTTAACCACATCCATTCTAATATAGGTTCCTACGACTGTATTCTTATACATCGGTTTCCATTCATAATTTGCGGGGGTGCTATACGCCATCCACCCGACTTCCCCCGTAGATATAAATCTTCTCACCTGTGGAACTCCTTGATCAGTCAAAAATATTGCATTTTTAACACATCAATTTCCCTACCATTTGCACTCATCTAGAGGTGGTCGTTATTAATATAGCACATATTAGCAAATTGACTGTAAAATACCAAATAACTTGTGTTATATATTAAAACCGACATTTTTGAGGAAAATTGTGTGTTTATCATTGCATCGCATTATCTTTGTGCAGCGCAACACTTGTCTTGAGAATCTGTGCAAGAAATTGCAGGAAAAAAGCCGAAACTGTTAAAAGTGCTGATAAAAATGCGCCAAGTCCAAGACTTGAGATCTGGCAGAAATCAAGAAAGCAAAATGCGATTCAACACATCAGAAAAGTGCCAAAATGTCAGCCCAAATTAAGCGCAGAAGTTACAAGCAGCAAGGCCACTAAAGCGCCGCGAATCCGCGGCTCTATGTTGACGTCAGCGCAGCATATTTCCTCACGTGCCTTCTTGTAACGGTTTCAGCTTCCAGAAGACTCCATAATACCACGTGGCTTTATCCAGAAAGCTCAGCCTAACAACCTAGCCCTAGAATATACCTTATTCTAGAATATTCCCTCATACAAACTTCTTCTAGAAGTCTCTCTCTAACAAACTTTTTGGAGGGAAATTTGAATTTTGAATTCTAGATCTAGGGTTGAGATGGTTATAAAAGGAAACCTAGATCTAGGGTTTTGGGTGTTAATTAGTTCATTAATTGTTCAAGAGGTGGTTGATCCTTCCATCAATTCCCAACATAAGTTGAGTGACACAATTTGCAACCCTAACCCTAATCCAATCACCAAATCCAAAATCAAGATTACCGAGTACAATTCAAGTAAGAAGCCATCAACCTTTTAGGAGCGAAGCAGAACTTCATCCGAGCAAGTGATCCTCAAGACGATCCGTGACTCACGGAGACGTGCGGAGCCAAATCGACGATCTAGTTCTTTCCTCGAATCTTGTAGATCTTGAGAGAATTGTAACAAAATTGTTGATAAATAAAAGGTGAAATTCTTTATCTTGCTTACTTTTATATTTGAGCATTATGATTAGATCTCAATTCTTGATTGTGTTCTTTGATATGATGCTTGAGTAAAAACTCCGCTCGTGAAGGAGTCGAGAGAATCAATAGATGATGATGTTACAAATCTTGAAACGATTCTTAAGTCCTATAAGTTTTGTAAACTTTAGCAAATTGAAGAATCGACAACCTAGTTTCGAGCGATACTTTCTTGATTGTGTTCGCTCTTAATTAGTGATCCATGATCGATTCTTGAATTTACTAAAGGCTAGAATGTGAATGAAATCAACGAAAGGACAAGGGATAGATGATGAAACCCTAGTTTCCGCAAGAAATCCCTAATTCTCGTTGATCATCATCGATCTAGTATCAAATCATTAATGGATAAGAAAACGTAATCAATAGATTTCATCACGTCTATAGATTCGATCGATTCCTACGAGCCTCATTACAAATCTTGATTACTAATTCAATTTGGATAATTCCTGATTCTCGATTCTTGATCTTTAGTATTTCTTTAAAATTCTTGAACCTAAATTCCAAATTTTCATGAATCATTTTCTTTTCTTCTTTTCATTTCGACTCATCTAAAACAATAGCAAGCAAAATACACATCTCTGTGGACGATCCACACTCACTAACGCGCTACAATTGACACCATTATCGATTGCGGTCAAAAATTTCTTTGGTTGTGATTTCTATACATTTTCTACCGATACACAAAGATATCATTCAATCAAATGGCGCCGTTGCCGGGGATGTGTGCTATTTTGTTTGTTTTTGTTATTTGAGTTGAAAAATTATTATTCCATCAAATTTTCATTCAAGATTCGCATTATGTGCTTAACTTTAGCGTTTGAATTTTTGCGAGGGAATCTGGAATCATTTTGCTGAGGGAATCAAGATTCAGGGGAGTTTTACAGAATACAGAGAAGTACAGGGACCTATAGGAATTTTTCCAAACCCTAATCTCCCCAGAGCACCGCGGATCCGCGGCCGTTGTGTGGTTTTTGCGGCGGAACCGCCGCCGTTTAGGGCTTGCTCTTTTCCAAAATTCTCAGGTGTGTTCTCTGTGTTCCCCTCTTCTCTCTGATCTTGTCCAATAATAAATTTCTTGCAGGATTCTTTGGAAAATTCAGCGCCGCTAAAAAATAAATTTGTTGTGTTCTTGAAATTGGTTGTTTGCATATATTAATACGGAAATTAAGGGGCACGACCAAATTCAGATTAGGTGGGGAGTTCATTACCCTTCCTAAGCCCCGGAAATCACAAACTTGCATCCGCATCGCCCTTATTAATTAAAAAATATCTAGACATGACTCTAAGGACCGTCGCGCTCACTTAGGACAGAAGGAGGTCGTGGGTAATCTATTGCTTATCCGCGTTTCTTTTGTGCTGTCTAAGGCAAGTGTGTCTAAGGCAAGTGATTACTTAATTAGGCCCACTACTTACGTAGTTGAGAACCTCCCACTTACCTGGCACTTACCTGGCCACAGGAGGAACAAAGAGGCAGTAGAGGATTGATTCTGCAATTTGTCTTCTGGCAGTTAGGAGCGGTCTAGAGACTTGACCTAGGTGACCATTAGATAATAGGGTTGATTGTGCATGTTTGTGTGAATTTTCAAAACTCCGATTCTTTTTCAAACAAACCAATTAATTTCTCCCCCCTCTTTTTACCTTTTTACCCTTTTCCCCCTCCTCTCTTCTTACAATGGGTGACCCAAATAGAAAATCTCTTGCCGAGCATTGGTGTCCACAACCAGATATTAAATGTTTTCATAATCCCTTCGGTATACCGTCCGGCTCTTCCATGTCCTTAAGAGATCATATAAAACAAGCAGGAAGAAACAGTTGGCCACCTCAGTCTAGGTCCTATCAACCGTACCCTCATTCTACACCTGTTTCAGTTGATACCTTGAGTGAGGAAGCCTCTAGACGAATGTCCATTGCTGAGGGCTAGAGGCCAAAGTTTCAACCCGGACCAATATCAACCATCACCTCCACTTTCCAAAGAAGAGTTTGATAGGCGGTTTGTGGAATGTATGATGTCCAATAACCAACCGATGAACCAATATCAAAATTCTTCTTATCACAATATTGACCCGACTCCTACCCAATTTTCACAACCATTCTGTTTCTATCAATCAAATCCGACTTTTCCACCTTCTCTAAACGGTCCTTCTAATCAGCCATTTGGGAGTTTTAACTGTCCACCAGAATTTCAATCTTATCCTGAAACTCCTTATCGACCGAAGTCTAGTCTTGAGCAGACATTAGAGCAATATGTGGAATTGATGAACTAATTTAGGAGGGTAACAACGTGGATGCAAGCAAATAATCCCGAACCAGCCCAAAATTTTCCAGTACACAATTCGGGCATGGGACAAAATGAGAATTTGGGTAGTGAGAGAGAGCTGTACACCTTTCCTAATCAAACATTCCCTTTCCAAACTGAAATCCACAACTCCAGTTTCACAGATTCATCAAGCGCACCAAAGGATTCACCAATTGATGATAGAATGTATGACAAGTTGTGTAATAATGCAATATTTGATTTACCCGACTGCGAAGGGTCCATTCCAAGTGAAATTATGCCAAAACCTTGTGATCTCTACACCTCCACTCTTGACCCAAAACTGATTGAAAACCGTGCTTTTAATGAGGTGTTTGAGAATTTTAACCTTCACTTGAATGAGGTGATTGACGTTGGGGATATATTGATTGATGAACCCAAAACTTTGGATGAGTTTGTCCCACCAATTCATCAGATCCTTTCACTTCCCTATGGTCATCATCTTGAGCCTTTAATTCTTCCTGAACCCCAAATACGTCTTGAAGTTGTTGATACTTGTATACCCGAAGAGCAGACCGAAACTCAGCCTTCATCTCCCACATCTGGTTTACCGACACTCGACACATCGATACGTTCACCCATTTCATCTTCCACTATCTCTGGTTCTTTTTCTGTCCCTGAAATGATAGTGAGTGTTGATGAATGACAATCCGATAGTTCAAGTTCGACAAGCCCAGAAAGCCAACTTGATTTGGATATTTTTAAAAATGAGATAGATGAGTTTTTCACCTCCACATATTTTGACAAATCAAGTAGGATAAATTCTGGCACAAAACTTTTTGACAGCAAAATGTTCGATCACATCATTGATGAAAGTTTTGAAAAACTTTTTGCTGACGAACTTGAGTTTTTAAACAACACGGATTTTGTGATTAATCGACCTCCACTTAGAGAAGTTGAACCGCCACCATTCCTTCTTCCTGATCATTCACATTCATTATCATTCTTTTTTTCTCTAATTTAAAATTCAAAACCTTTCCAGACCATCTCTTATCCCCTCCCCCTCACTTTTTCTTGACACGATACAACACATTCTTCCACCAACCTATACACTTTACCGATAAAATCTTTGAATGGTTGGTGTTAACTTTTGTTCTTTGTAAGATCTTACTTTGACCAAATGACTCACCCCCTCTTAAAATGCTTCTAATTGTCTAACTCATGTTTGAGGGGGGTTGTATTTTTGGCTCTTGAAATAACTGTTGTCCTCAATATTGAGAGCCAAAAATAAGTTTGGGGGAGGATCTTCATTTAAATATTTTCCCCCATTAATAAATGTCCTCCCAAGCTTACAGGTTTTTTGAGGTTTAGCAGATAGCAACAGCGAGAACACTGTTGAAAACAAGTTTGGGGGAGGTTTGTGCTTATTTTCGCATCACTTCGCATACTTCGCATAAGAACAAAACATATCATTTAAAACATATAAAACCTATAAAAATTTAAAATTTTTCAAAAAATAAAATTTTTTGTACATAAATAAGATAATAAAAGATTAGATAGTGAAAAATTACATCCAAAAGATTGGAAAAATTTAAGAAAACCAAGAAAATTAGAAGTTTTCTTAAAAGAACTAGTAATAAGTAGTTATGAGCCGTTGTCCCAAGGGTTAGTAAGATGAAGGAAGTCACTAATCTGAGGATAAAAATAAGTCTGAAAAATAGTTCGGATTATGGAAGCCAAACTTTTGAACGTTGATACCCTACTATATGCACTTACACACGTCTTGAAGCTCAGGATAGTAGATGATACCTTGAAATGCTCTTGTCTAAAAGCCAAAGTATGAAGGAAATAAAAAAAATGAAGAAAATATAAAATGGTAAAGAAAAAAAATGAACACTGGTTTTGTTATCGCCAAGGCAGCAATAAAAAAATATAGCGAGGATGCATCATCACCTAGTGCCTTAGACCAACTAGTCTGGGAGTCGCTGCTAAGCCTTAGGTGGTGCAAAACAAGGAAAATACTAATACACCTAATAAGCAAGCACATGAGTAATCGGTCAGTTAGTACTTCAAGAAGTATTAACGGTCGCATGAAAAATGTGTGAGCAAATCCATCTAAATATTCATTAATTAAAAAGTACTGAGGCAGATGGACAAGAGTATGATAGCTTGAATTGAATTCTCCGGGTGTAGGGATGTTCTTTACACACACGTAGGGTTATATGATCGATGTTTGGAAGAAAGATAGGAATGAAGAATAAAGACGATGTTTTATTAAGGGATGATATGATTTCTGACATCTTTTCATGACTATTAAGATAGGGCTCATGACAACCGAAAAGCTAGCATAGTTGGAAACTCTAATTTTCAAAGTCTTTCTTTTACAATTCTTATCTTTAAATGTAATATTCACGGTCTTCCTTTTATTATTGGATTTTGTGGGTGCAATCCACTGAAAACCCTCAGGAGACAACACTCCTCCTACTAGGGACACCTAGAGATTTAAAGGCTTGTTACACGTGCTCAGTGCAATCGTGTTGCCTACGAAAGTGTGCTAGTTAGTTTTTCTCTTTCTTTATTTTCTCCTTCTCTTTTTAATAAAACAGTTCGCTCGAGACGACCGAAAATAAGTGTGGGGGAATTTGATCAGTCGAAAATATTGTATTTTTTAACACATCAATTTCCCTACCATTTGCACTCATCTAGAGGTATTCGGTATTAATATAGCACATATTAGCAAATTGAATGTAAAATATCAAATAACTTGTGTTATAATTAAAACCGACATTTTTGAGGGAAATTGAGTGTTTATTGTTGCATCAGATTATATTTGTGTAGCGCAACACTTGTCTCGAGAATCTGTGCAGGAAATTGCAGGAAAAGAGCCGAAACTGTTAAAAGTGCTGATAAAAATGCGCCAAGTCCAAGACTTGAGATCTGGCAGAAATCAAGAAAGCAAAATGCGATTCAACACATCAGAAAAGTGCCAAAATGTCAACCCAAATTAAGCACAGAAGTTTCAAGCAGTAAGGCCACTAAAGCGCCGCGGATCCGCGGCCAAAGGCCCATTCCAGCCGCGGTTCCGCGGCTCTATGATGACGTCAGCGCAGCATATTTCCTCACGTGCCTTCTTGTAACGGTCTCAGCTTCCAGAAGACTCCATAATACCACGTGGCTTTATCCATAAGGCTCGGCCTAATAACCTAGCCCTAGAATATACCTTATTCTAGAATATTCCCTCCAACAAACTTCTTCTAGAAGCCTCTCTCTAACAAACTTTTTGGAGGGAAATTTGAATTTTGAATTCTAGATCTAGGGTTGAGATGGTTATAAAAGGAAACCTAAATCTAGGGTTTTGGGGGTTAATTAGTTCATTAATTGTTCAAGAGGTGGTTGATCCTTCCATCAATTCCCAACATAAGTTGAGTGAAGCAACTTGTAACCTTAACCCTAATCCAATCACCAAATCCAAAATCAAGATTACCGAGTACAATTCAAGAAAGAAGCCATCAACCTTTTAGGAGAGAAGCCGATCTTCATCCGAGTAAGTGATCCTCAAGACGATCCGCGACTCACGGAGACGTGCGGAGCCAAATCGACGATCTAGTTCTTTCCTCGAATCTTGGAGATCTTGAGAGAATTGTAACAAAATTGTTGATAAATAAAAGGTGAAATTCTTTATCTTGCTTACTTTTATATTTGAGCATTATGATTAGATCTCAATTCTTGATTGTGTTCTTTGATATGATGCTTGAGTAAAAACTCCGCTCGTGAAGGAGTCGAGAGAATCAATAGATGATGATGTTACAAATCTTGAAACGATTATTAAGTCCTATAAGTTTTATTAATTTTAGCAAATTGAAGAATTGACAACCTAGTTTCGAGCGATACTTTCTTGATTGTGTTCGCTCTTAATTAGTGATCCATAATCGATTCTTGAATTTACTAGAGGCTAGAATGTGAATGAAATCAACGAAAGGACAAGGGATGGATGATGAAACCCTAGTTTTCGCAAGAAATCCCTAATTCTTGTTGATCACCATTGATCTAGCATCAAATCATTAATGGATAAGAAAACGTAATCAATAGATTTCATCACGTCTATGTTAGTTGTATTATGCCCTAGAAGCCAGTATTGTACAGATGTTGTATATTATATTGGATGCTTGGACATATATAGAGATGACTTTCTTGTTCGATATGATAGTATGCTATCTGGTTACTCTTTATCTTAACATGTACACTAGTCTCTTTATACTGTCTTGTAGTTACATGTTGGTAAAGCCCTTAGGATGTGTACTTGACTACCTGGACTATGATGCAGATCATACTAGTGGGGACATGGTAGTCCATAAGTACATCCTTCAAGGTCCCTAGTCGTGGGTGTATCGAGACGGGGCATCGATATACCAGAGTAGACTAGCGTATATGCTTCTCGACCCATATGATGGGCGATGGATGATCCCATATCCATTGGTGTTTGACATCAGAGATGGTATACGGGTGCTCAGTGGAGACTGGGTACACTGGACGGACTCGCCGAGAACTCCCAGATGGTATTATACCTCACGTCAGATGGCAGTTCTCAGGTGACACTTGTACAGGTTAGTCTGTAGACCCGAGATCGTCATAGAGTCTTGTGTGATTCCCACTGTGCTTTGATCTCCACCTTACCACGTCCATGAGGGCGTGCAAAACGGTGGTCTTTGGGTACAGTCCCGAGTCACATGGAGGCAATGAGCGATAGGAGGGGTTTCGTCTCTCCCGGTATTGGGGGTTGATGTTGCGCTGTGCTCGATTGGCCGTAACAGGGAAGTCCCTGGCCAGGGATGATCAGAGATTTGCTGGTAAGTGTTACCAGTAGTTTCTCGACCTGTTATGAGCCTCACATCGGCACGACTTATCGGTTATTGGGGTCTGACGTTTACCACCCCTAGACTTGATATGCGACATATCAGACGAAGAGACCGGACTGTGCGGTAAGTGTTACTGGTCGGATTTGCAGGAGTGTGAGCGGGCTAGCTCGTCGATCTTCTGATCGCTCAATACCCGGATGGCCGTTACGTTTAGCAGACCGCTTGCGGCTTGTGGATGTTTGATATGATCATCATCTGCTACCGGCGTATTGACGAGTCTTTAGAGTCCTACACAGAGGTTTCCTGGCTCAAGCAAAACGAAATAGGAGCGCATATGAGATATGTGCGGGACCGAGAATAATACCAGTATGTGATACTGTATTCGATTCTCGCGATTTGTAACATTGATCGGTTATATGTAATATAGCCGGGTTATCGGATCAAGTGTTGATTCGATAAGTTGTTACTATTGATATTAGTCGGTTATATGCGATATGACCGGGTCGTTAAATCAAGCGTTGATTTAATGATTTAATGTATAATTATATATTTGATATATTACTTTACATTAACTAATATGGGTTCACTTTAAATGGATTTTCTCACTTGATGTACATGATGTATATGTGATATACTTTTGTACACTTATTTGTATCATATTAGATTATGCATGTTTATTTGGTTATGTGTAAAGAATAAACCCATGGTTAAGAGGATAATTAGGGTTTTGATTTTATCACACATTTATTTATCCATTCCTTTTATTTAAATTTTTTTATAAAAACAAAATGGTTTTCTTTTGTCATGAAGCTTAATGAAGCTTCATGAAGGTTTGACTCAAAGACCATTTTGTCTTTATACTAAACCATAACTATTCCCACTTACCATGGTTTGCTCTCTACATTTAACCCATGTTAGAATTATGATAAAATTTGCTTTTTCTTTTATTTTAAAATCACTTATCATAATACTAGCTCATCTTCTTCTTCTTCTTCAAGCTTGCTACATCAATGGCAACTTGAGTTTTAGTGAGAGAATTCCAAATCTAAAGTGAACCCATCTCCTATTTCTTCACCCTCTACCTCTTGCCAAGTTGTTTTGGGTGTTCTCTTCACAAGTTTCACAACTTTGTGAAGTCGGAGCTTGAACTAGTGCAATCTCGACGTAGATCGTCTTTGACACAAAGCCGACGACCTATTCCGCACGTTATTCCGATGAAGCCGACGAATGAGTCGAGGATTCATGATGGACAGCGAGGGCATGACTACGTGGAGCTAAGGAGGTGGAAATCCGGATCTACAAAGGTTGTAGCTTCCGACCTTTAGTTAATTTGTTAACTAGCTTTTCTTTTCGCCTAGAATTCTAGCAACGATCCGTAGTCTAGGGTTTCTCGGCACCATTTTTTTTGAAATTGGCATGTCCGATGCCTTATGAGACCTCTTTTGGGTGCCTAGGAACCTTTCACTGGTATCAGAGCCTAGCTAGAGCCTTAGGCGAAGTCTAGACGGAGTTTGAAATCCGGACGAACCGAAAAACCAACCCCGAAATAGCTCTCTGGAAATTTTCCGAAAATGCGGATTTTTGTGTATTAAAAATGCCTGAAAAATTCAATAAATAATTATAAGAATTACCATGCAAATTCAGGCGAAAGATTCATCTAAACGGCGGCGGAACCGCGGCAGAAGCCCAGCTTCTGCGGCGGTTCCGCGGTCCCCTGGTGACGTCATCATGTCTTTTCTGCACAGTAATTTCTATTTAATTATTCTGGATTTTCTGGGAATATTTAAAATTTATTCCAGAGTTGAATGTTCTGGGTTGTTTTGGGGATTCAATTATTCGTTCGGATTATCAATCTTTGTCTAAGTGAGTTTCGGATAATTTTTGGTATGTTAAAAGGTTCGACCGGATATAAATACCCAATTTTTCCCGTCGGAAAATTTCCAAGTGTTGGATTTTTTCGTAGTTTAACGACGTTCTAAGTAGTGCAAGTAACGCGATGGACCCTCTAGAAGACAACAAACCTTAACTCGATTATGTGACCGTCTTGAACTGCCCTTTGAACCTTCGAGTTTGGGGCAGTACGGCATGCCACATGTGAGGCGTTGGCTTGACCCTTCTACGGCTGGACCGTCGGTACTGAGGCACGAACTGAATGTTGTTAGACTTATTTCATGTGTTGGACTGTATCGGGAAAACTTGGGTATTCGACTGTTAGATCGGAAAGTTTAACATTTTGTGTTTATCTGGAATGTGATACAATAATTGGAATTCACAAACTGTTATGAGATAACTGAATGAATGTTATAAATTTAGCGGTTTAGTCCCATATGATATTGAAAAGAGTTTTCGATAATGAGACTAAAATGCGGGATTTATATCTGTTAGGCATGTGATGTCTAAGTATTTCATTTAATTAGGCATGCGATGTCTGAAGAAATTGCGGATTCCAATTGTTGTAGTTTTACACTTTCTTTTCTGTGACCGTAAGTGTAGTATGTTCATATCGCCGATTTCGTTGCTATACGTCAACGACAATTGGGGTATGCATACTTACTTACGTTGATGACATGTGATGTTATGTGTTGCTGGATATGTTATATTGGATCGTCGTATTTGAATAGCCGGGGGGGTTTTATGTGAGATGAGTGTTTTTCATTTTCATTCATGTAAAAACTTGTATGTAATATTCTTTTATTTGGGACACTTCCAGGTAGCGGAAGTTGTCACCTTTTGTATATTATTTACTTTTCCGCATTAGGATAGACCCAAGGAGGGGAGCACAAGTAACCGGGTTCTGGGGTCCAGTGGGAGACCAGCTCGAGGAGTCGAGTCCGGGTCTCCTAACCCTAGAATTGGCAGGGTTGCTTGCCGCTCTCGTAGGGGTCTAGGGGTGTGGGATTGGCTATTCATCACGACCGTGGAATCCGTGTTTTATACTGGCTCGTATTGAAAACACGGACGTCCTAGTATATCCAATATTTCATATGTTGATTCTGCTGCGATATCTGTGATGTTATTCTGTGATGGATATAGTATATAGTATATATGATATATTATATAGACGTTACTTATGTTTTACACCCGCGCTAGCCCTGCCCTGCTCTGTCGTTAGTTACCTAACCTAACGGTGCACGAGGGGACATCGAGGCGAATGCGGATGGCATAAGTGTACGTCATATCTATCTGTGATGTTTAGGTATTTAAATGATGGGACTTCATTAATGTGATTAATGAAAGATAAGAAACCTAAGATGTTGTAGAATCGAATTTTAAAATAAAACAGGTAGCTACAGTTCTTGCTTTGCACAGCGATATATATGATATATCCCGCACCTTATTCGATGAGGAAAAGACCGAGATCCCTTCACCGGGAGTGACTCCTTTAGCAATAACTGGTAGATGCTACACACTCGGTTTGCTTTTGACTGCTTTTGGGTTTTTTCTTTGCACAGCGATATATATGATATATCCCGCACCTCATTCGACGAGGAAAGGACCGAGATCCCTTCGCCGGGAGTGACTCCTTTAGCAAAACTAGAAAAGCCTCAAAATCACTCCATTTCAAAACTTCATTTGATTCTACAACGATATCAAGTTCATTACGCAATAGGTTTTCAGAAAAACCTAGCGTAGCCCTCCGTCATTTCAGATAAGTCCTGTTTAGTATTCGTGCTGCGTTTGTTGACCTTGTCAAGGCGCAGTGTGCGGTAGCTAACCAGTATTTGTCTGCTTATGCATATGATGCAGATTGGGTTAGGGTAGTCGTACGGCCTTGTTGACCTTGTCAAGGGTCGTGCGGGTGGGTTTGATTCAATCAAGAAATGACGGGTTGAACTTGACTTGCGGTCTATGGTTTGTTGACCTTGTCAAGGTCATAGATCGTTCGGGGCAAAATATTATCGGGAATTTCAAGTGTTGAAATTTGCAATGAGATTGCATACCTTCTATGAAATAGTTGGATCCCGATACCCACTGCGAGTAAGAGTTACTCCTGGGAGAGTTTTACACATTACAATTAGCTGATCAAGTAGGTGTCTAGAAAGGTGTCAATGGGGTTACGCCTCTGGAAAAACGAGATTTACATTAATTAGGTTCGTGCGAAAGCACGGGGGACCTCCCTCAAAGTACCGACACTGGCCTGGCCGAAAGATTAGCGAACCTGTAGTGTGTAATTAATCCCGGCTAGTCTTTCCTTTTAAGGTTTGGAGGAAGATTTGATAAAAAGCAGTAGGAGCCATCCTGATTAGATAAGATAATAACCAATCTGATCTTGCACGAGCATACGCTAAAGTGTTTTCTTCTCTCTCTCTCCAGGTAGCGACCATTTCATGCCCTAATGAAGATAATAATATGGATGTATTGACCGAACCCGCATGTTGTACTGTGCTGGGGAACGTTGGTTCCGTTCTTTCTTATAAGAGTTATAGGAATGAACAGGAAATAGGGGAATACCAGGATTCCCATGCCACCCGATTGAAGAAAGTACATGTTGATGCATTTTCTTCGGGTGTGTTCGTTACTGAGAACTGTTTCTCCATTTGCTCTACGTCCTGGGTATTGGATACCGGGTCAGGATCCCATATATGTAATCAGTTACATGGGCTTAGGAAAGGTAGAGAACTTGGAGAAGGTGATAAAGACATTAGAGTTGGAAATAGTGCAATTGTTGCAGCTAAGACTGTCGGGGAATATCACCTTGTATTACCAACTGGTAATACATTGGTTCTGAACGAATGCTATTACATGCCGAACCTGATATGCAACATTATATCGGTTTCTTTATTAAGTAAAGAGGGATATAATTTTGTATTACAGGACAATGTTATGAACATTTTCCGTAACCAAAAGTTGGTTGGATCAGGCACGTTGTGCAATGGCATTTATGTTCTAAATCAATCAACAGTTCTGAGCATAACAAGCACACACAAGAGGAAGAGTTCTGAACTCAATGAATCCTTCTTGTGGCATTGTAGACTGGGTCACATCAATGTGACACGACTGGCTAAGTTGCATAAGGATGGATATTTGAAACCTTTCGAACTTTCATCTTATGACACTTGCCAGTCATGTCTCAAAGGCAAGATGACCAAAACTCCGTTTACGGGACACGGAGAAAGAGTTACCGAACTCTTGGGACTTATACATAGTGATGTATGCGGTCCCATGTCTACACATGCCAGGGATGGTTCTTCATACTTTATTACATTCACTGACGATCTCTCTAGGTTCGGGTATGTGTTCCTGATGAAACACAAATCAGAAGCTTTTGAGAAATTTAGGGAATATAAACAAGAAGTTGAGAACCAAACCGGAAAAAGTATTAAAATCCTTCGATCTGATCGAGGAGATGAATACTTGAGCAATGAATTCCTGGACTTCCTAAAAGAGAATGGGATTCTCTCTCAGCTGACTCCTCCATATACACCACAGCACAACGGTGTATCAGAACGGAGGAACCGCACCCTATTAGATATGGTGCGCTCTATGATGAGCACAGCTGAGTTACCTATTTTCTTCTGGGGTTATGCGCTGGAAACAGCAACATACCTATTGAATCGAGTTCCATCTAAATCTGTACCTACCACACCATATGAGATATGGAGTGGGAAGAGACCATATTTTAAACGAGTTAAGATATGGGGTTGTCCGGCCTATGTCAAAAGGCAAAATCCGGACAAGCTCGAGGCACGGTCAGTTCTCTGCAAGTTTGTGGGATATCCAAAGAATTCATATGGATATTTTTTCTACCACAGTGAGGAACAAAAAGTGTTTGTTGCTCAACATGCCACCTTTTTAGAAAAGGAATTCCTTGAAAAAGAAATTAGTGGCAAAGTGGTAGAGCTGGAAGAGGTTCCAGATACACAAACCATAACTGAAGATTTAGTGGAATCAAAAGATTCGGTAGCTCCCAATGAACCTCAGCCTCTCCGCCGATCTAGTAGGGTTCCTCGTCAACCTGAGAGATACTACGGTTTTCTCATGGATGGTGGAAGCGAGGATTGCATCATGGAGGATGATGACCCAACTAGCTTCGAGCAGGCCATCACGAGTGGAGACTCAGTGAAATGGCTGGATGCTATGCGGTCCGAGATGGAATCCATGTACACCAACAAAGTATGGACTTTGGACGTTGCTCCTGAAGGGGTAAAACCCATTGGGAGCAAGTGGATCTTCAAGAAGAAACTTGGTGTAGATGGGAAAGTGGAGACTTTCAAATCTAGGCTTGTAGCAAAGGGTTTTCGTCAAAGACCAGGTGTGGACTATGACGAGACCTTTTCTCCAGTGGCTATGCTTAAATCCATCCGGATCATGCTTGCCATCGCTGCATTTCATGATTACGAAATCTGGCAAATGGATGTTAAGACCGCCTTTCTAAACGGTGATTTAGAAGAGTGCGTGTACATGACTCAGCCAGAGGGCTTCGTAGACAGTGGGAGCAGCGGAAAGGTGTGCAAGCTGCTTAAATCCATTTATGGATTAAAGCAAGCATCGCGGAGTTGGAACATCTGCTTTGACGTCGTTATCAAAGAGTTTGATTTCGTCAAAAATCCAGATGAACCTTGTATCTACAAGAAGGTGGCAGAGAGTAAGGTTGTCTTCCTCGTATTGTACGTGGACGACATACTCTTGATAGGAAATGATATTCCTATGCTGCAATCGGTCAAGCTCTTCTTATCACAAAGATTCTCAATGAAAGATCTTGGTGATGCCTCCTGCATATTGGGAATTAGGATCTATAGAGATAGATCTAAACGGATTTTGGGATTGTCCCAATCCAGGTACATTGACACCATACTAAAGAGGTTTAGTATGGAAGAGTCCAAGCGTGGGAACTTGCCTACGATCTCTGGAGTCACTCTCTCCAAAGAGATGTCTCCCAAGACTGATTTGGAGAAAGCTCGCATGCAAGGGATACCCTATGCTTCGGCAGTAGGCTCTATCATGTATGCGATGTTATGTACCAGACCCGATGTGGCATACTCACTAAGTGTAGTGAGCAGGTATCAAGCTGATCCTGGAGAGAGTCACTGGACAGCTGTGAAGAGCATTCTCAAGTACTTGCGAAGGACTAGAGATATGTTCTTGGTGTATGGTAACGGAGAACTCCAAGTGGAGTCCTTTACCGATTCGAGCTTCCAGAGTGATAAGGATGACTCTAAGTCGCAGTCGGGCTTTGTCTTTACCCTTTACGGAGGGGCGGTTAGCTGGAAGAGTTCCAAGCAGGAAACCGTAGCAGACTCGACGATGGAGGCTGAATACATCGCTGCCAACGATGCTGCCAAAGAGGCTGTCTGGATCAAGAAGTTCATTACTGAACTTGGAGTGGTTCCATCCATTGAGCGTCCAATCCCTTTGTATTGCGATAACAATGGAGCGGTGGCTTTGGCCAAGGAACCCAGGTCCCATCAGCGATCCAGGCATATTCTGAGGCGGTATCACCTGATCCGGGAGATAGTTGATCGCCGGGAGATCGAGGTCAGGAGAGTTGACACGAAGAACAACACGGCGGATCCACTCACGAAGGCCATTCCCCAGACACAGTTTGATAGACTCTTCGGGATGCTCGGTATGCGATACTACAGCAGCTGGCCCTAGTGCAAGTGGGAGATTGTTAGTTGTATGTATGCCCTAGAAGCCAGTATTGTACAGATGTTGTATATTATATTGGATGCTTGGACATATATAGAGATGACTTTCTTGCTCGATATGATAGTATGCTATCTGGTTACTCTTTATCTTAACATGTACACTAGTCTCTTTATACTGTCTTGTAGTTACATGTTGGTAAAGCCCTTAGGATGTGTACTTGACTACCTGGACTATGATGCAGATCATACTAGTGGGGACATGGTAGTCCATAAGTACATCCTTCAAGGTCCCTAGTCGTGGGTGTATCGAGACGGGGCATCGATATACCAGAGTAGACTAGCGTATATGCTTCTCGACCCATATGATGGGCGATGGATGATCCCATATCCATTGGTGTTTAACATCAGAGATGGTATACGGGTGCTCAGTGGAGACTGGGTACACTGGACGGACTCGCCGAGAACTCCCAGATGGTATTATACCTCACGTCAGATGGCAGTTCTCAGGTGACACTTGTACAGGTTAGTCTGTAGACCCGAGATCGTCATAGAGTCTTGTGTGATTCCCACTGTGCTTTGATCTCCACCTTACCACGTCCATGAGGGCGTGCAAAACGGTGGTCTTTGGGTACAGTCCCGAGTCACATGGAGGCAATGAGCGATAGGAGGGGTTTCGTCTCTCCCGGTATTGGGGGTTGATGTTGCGCTGTGCTCGATTGGCCGTAACAGGGAAGTCCCTGGCCAGGGCTGATCAGAGATTTGCTGGTAAGTGTTACCAGTAGTTTCTCGACCCGTTATGAGCCTCACATCGGCATGACTTATCGGTTATTGGGGTCTGACGTTTACCACCCCTAGACTTGATATGCGACATATCAGACGAAGAGACCGGACTGTGCGGTAAGTGTTACTGGTCGGATTCGCAGGAGTGTGAGCGGGCTAGCTCGTCGATCTTCTGATCGCTCAATACCCGGATGGCCATTACGTTTAGCAGACCGCTTGCGGCTTGTGGATGTTTGATATGATCATCATCTGCTACCGGCGTATTGACGAGTCTTTAGAGTCCTACACAGAGGTTTCCTGGCTCAAGCGAAACGAAATAGGAGCGCATATGAGATATGTGCGGGACCGAGAATAATACCAGTATGTGATACTGTATTCGATTCTCGCGATTTGTAACATTGATCGGTTATATGTAATATAGCCGGGTTATCGGATCAAGTGTTGATTCGATAAGTTGTTACTATTGATATTAGTCGGTTATATGCGATATGACCGGGTCGTTAAATCAAGTGTTGATTTAATGATTTAATGTATAATTATATATTTGATATATTACTTTACATTAACTAATATGGGTTCACTTTAAATGGATTTTCTCACTTGATGTGCATGATGTATATGTGATATACTTTTGTACACTTATTTGTATCATATTAGATGATGCATGTTTATTTGGTTATGTGTAAAGAATAAACCCATGGTTAAGAGGATAATTAGGGTTTTGATTTTATCACACATTTATTTATCCATTCCTTTTATTTAAATTGTTTTATAAAAACAAAATGGTTTTCTTTTGTCATGAAGCTTAATGAAGCTTCATGAAGGTTTGACTCAAAGACCATTTTGTCTTTATACTAAACCCTAACTATTCCCACTTACCATGGTTTGCTCTCTACACTTAACCCATGTTAGAATTATGATAAGATTTGCTTTTTCTTTTATTTTAAAATCACTTATCATAATACTAGCTCATCTTCTTCTTCTTCTTCAAGCTTGCTACATCAATGGCAACTTGAGTTTTAGTGAGAGAATTCCAAATCTAAAGTGAACCCATCTCCTATTTCTTCACCCTTTACCTCTTACCAAGTTGTTTTGGGTGTTCTCTTCACAAGTTTCACAACTTTGTGAAGTCGGAGCTTGAACTAGTGCAACCTCGACGTAGATCGTCTTTGACACAAAGCCGACGACCTATTCCGCACGTTATTCCGATGAAGCCGACGAATGAGTCGAGGATTCATGATGGACAGCGAGGGCATGACTACGTGGAGCTAAGGAGGTGGAAATCCGGATCTACAAAGGTTGTAGCTTCCGACCTTTAGTTAATTTGTTAACTAGCTTTTCTTTTCGCCTAGAATTCTAGCAACGATCCGTAGTCTAGGGTTTCTCGGCACCATTTTTTTTGAAATTGGCATGTCCGATGCCTTATGAGACCTCTTTAGGGTTCCTAGGAACCTTTCAGTCTATAGATTCGATCGATTCCTATGAGCCTCATTACAAATCTTGATTACTAATTCAATTTGGATAATTCCTGATTCTCGATTCTTGATCTTTAGTTTTCTTTAAAATTATTGAAACTAAATTTCAAAATTCATGAATCATTTTCTTTTCTTCTTTTCATTTCGACTCATCTAAAACAATAGCAAGCAAAACACACATCTCTGTGGACGATCCGCACTCACTAACGCGCTACAATTGACACAGTTATCGATTGCGGTCAAAAATTTCTTTGGTTGTGATTTCTATACATTTTCTACCGACACACAAAGATATCATTCAATCACTCCTCGTTCAGACGTAGTCGATGTGCCTCATCGTCTTGGAAGTCCACGCGAGATACCTACAAATCAACACATATCGCATCGTCATGAAATCCAAGTCCGAAAAACCGATACGGCACACGGTGCGCTCATAGGTTAGAACGTATAACCTACGCATGCAAAAACAACCAAACAACACTCGTCGTTAATGTACAAACCTCCAACGACCAAATACAATATCAAATCTCAAAACCAAGAATCTCAATACCGAAAAACATAGCCAAAACCATAACTAGGGTCGCTATTTATGAAAACCACCAAGCCTAAAACCCAATCGTACCAATCGCTCATTCACAACACAATATATATCGTAGAAGATAATATATATATCATCACGACGTCAATTAAAACCCACTTCTAATTTTACCGAAAACCTAGTAAGTATCTTTTATCCAATTTAGCACAAATCTAGATATTTGAACAAATCTAGTGGCCACAATCATCACATAATAGCTTAATTAAGCCATAATAACCCTTACTAAAATTTTAATCTCACCCATTTTAGATTTAGTAAAAGTTAGTTTGCAATCAAGCTTAATTTGGACAATTGAAAAATAATTATTTACAATTTCACAACTAGGTTAGATTTTCGTCTAAATATGTTAAACTACACATATAACCATAACTAATAATCAAAACCCTAACGTGATCTTCAAAACTCTCTCTTGAATTTCTAAACTTGCTAATTAAAACCATATTTAAACACCTAATAAGCTAGATTAAATTATTTAATCAACAACTAAAACTTAGGGTTAGGATTTTATACCTCACAACTTGATATCAAACTTGCAAATTGACTCCCAAAATAGCCTCCAAAATGCTAACTTTCTTCTTGATCCAAGCTAGATTAGGCTAATAAATAATGGGTAGGGATTTGATTTAGAGTTTGTGTGATTTTTGAAGCTTTTTTGAAGAATTTTGAAGTGGAATGAAGTGGGGAAAAATTTAGGGCTGCCAAGGGGGAGGCTCGGCCACGTGAGAAGAGGAGGGGGGTTTAGTGAAAGTGTACAGAAATATCTAGATTAAGATAACCATTAAAGCTTAATTAATGCACCTCACATCAATCTACCTCTAAATCATTTTCTTTTCTAATTTTCTTTTAACCTTAGAGAAATCTAGAACCCTTAAAATATTTTGAGAAGAAGAAAACAATGTATAAACTTGTAATTAAGTTGGCATGGTTCACATTTGTATATTTAACCCATTCCAATTTATAATTACCACTAATTAAATGTATAAGTAAAAGCTTATAATAATATTTTAATTAAGGAAAAATATTTAAGTGAACTAATAATTATAAGCAGCTAAATAAATACCGCATACTAGTAATTTCCTAGTTAAACTAGGTGCATTCAAGTCTATATTGAAAAATGATTATATCCCGGTTTTTACGGAAAACACAAATTATTTACCGATTAACGGAAAATTCGCCTAAACGATTTCTGAAACGTTACAATCTTCCCCCTTAAAAAATTCGGTCCCCGAATTTAAATTTAAATCCCCAAATACTAAAACATTTCAATAATCAGCTCAAGTCAACAGGGCTCCGAAATCACGGAAGATACAGAAATACCACAGCGCATTGTGTGCGCCTGAAAACGAGTATGAAACTCAAAATCGAACTCCGTCAAGCGTAACACAATCTTCGGAGTTATAATAGAGATACAGATCTCAAAATCCACTACTGAAATCCAATATACACTAGTCGAATACTATCATACGTATATAGTACGCATCCTTGAAAAATCTTCTAAAAACTGAATAAAACTCATGCAAAATCTTTTCTGAATAGCCGCATGATCGTAACTCACGGTGCAAGTGACGGACGTTCATTGTAAAGTAGTAAATATACATTCATATATGTTTTGCTCAAATATACGTTCCGCCC